>CM077645.1:166547502-167893752 GCA_039707465.1 Rhabdophis nuchalis | reverse complement strand
TAATCTATAGAAAATGGGTAAAACAAAGACAATATACCTGAATTTTTAAACTTCTTTCAAACATGGCTAAAAATTCCAAAATGTTTGGCGCTCACATTTTCCATATTTTATGGGAAAACATATCAGTAAATCTGCTGTTAAAATGTATTGCTATAAAATATACAACTATATAACAACAAATTTCCATGTGAAAACATGTGGAATAATTAACTTGATCAAGTTCTTAGAAATATTTTAAGCATTACGGTTTTTTCAAGGATTGAATATCTTAAGGAACAAAATAATAAAAATAATAAAATCACATGAATAATAACACAAATAAGTTTTTAAAGATCTTTGCATCAATATTTCTCAGAATTCATTTAGCTGATCAACAATAAAATGTTATTTTTTAAAAATCCAAATTGCCAATATTAGCTGGATTAAACTTTAAAAGAAGGTAAAAGAAGACCCCAAGAGGCTTATTTAAATTATAATTTGAGGTTTATTTAAATGTTATTATCCACCTGGAAAATGGTTGCGCTTATATGTCATATTACATTTATAATGTTCTAACTATATAAAAATGAAACATCTACACACTGCAATAGGTTTCATATACTCTACAAAGACAAAGACAAATAAATCAAATTATGACACAGTCAGATTTATTAAACAAAACAAGCTTAAAAGGAGGCACAGTATATTTTGAACCAAGCATGAAATGTTTGATCAAGAATAAGGATCAAGAATAAAGTTGAAAGCTTTGTCAGAAAATTAGAAAAAACTAATAAGGTATAGAGTGCAAAGCTGTACTAGGAGACGTAGCCAGTTGAACAGGATTCAAGTGACAGGTCTTGATGTTTAACATGTGAGAAGGGCACAGAGTTGAAGACACAATAGTTTATGAAGTAAGCACAGTGCAACACAGAAACTAAAGGGGGAAAAAGGCAGAGGGAAATGTATGAGGAACACAGTAGCTGAATTATTTGGAGGGGAGGCAAATTCTGAGTAAGTGAGCAGCCACTGTACAGTTATAAAGGAATCTGGCAGAAGCAGTAAGAGCATTAGATTATCAGAGCATGAACCAGAATTTTAGCTGAGAGATCAAAGACATTTGTACACTACTGTAAAGGTCTAACTTGCAAATTGATTGAATGTGACAAGCAAAAATAATGAGAGATTAGAACAGGATTAGGAACATCTTCGCCATAGGAAGAAAAGTAAATAGTTATTTCTGTCTTGAACATTATTTGAGTTTCAAGCAGCAGTAAGATATTCAAGGATATCCCAAATAGGAAAATGCAATGGGAGGGAGGGAAGAGAACTAAATTACAGAGTAGAGTAAGTCAGAGTCCTCACTCTATACTGTAAGTGGTAAAGAAAATTACAGTATTAGATAGTTAAACTAGAAAAATGTACAAAATCAGATTGCCCTTAGTTTGAGGCAACATTTACTACAGAATTCAATTCACCTCTTGCAGAAATTTACAGTGCCTTCCCCAAATCATTTGAAGACAAACTGAATCAGGCACATGAGATATATATGCTATTTCAATCTGTGTCCTATAGACTAAAAATGATCTCTCAAAAAAAGGGAAAATAATTAATTACAAATCATTACAAGTTTACATTTGTAAACCATCCCATTCAATAATTTAGGCCAGCAATGATGGACCTTTTTAGGCTCGTGTGCCATAAGAGGGGTGAGCACAGGGGGGTCATGAGTGGGTGTGCCGCACCCATAATGCAATGTGCTCCCCCCCAGTGCACATGTGTGCATGACAGGTGCTCCCCCGCATTTTTTGCATGCTTTTTTCGCCCTCCCCAGGCTCCAGAGGCTTTATAGGAGCCTGGGGAGGGCAAAAACAGCCCCCCGCCCCACCGGAGGCCCTCCGGAGGCTTTAGGAGCTTCCCTGAAGGCTCCGGAGGACTAAAAACAGCCCTATGAGCAACCCGGAAATTCCAGTTTTTGTCTTCCGGAGGATTCAGTGAAACTCCTGAAGCCTCTGGAGGGCTGTTTTTGTCCTCCTCGGGCTCCTATAAAGCCTGGGGAGGGCAAAAAATGGCTTTAAAAATGGCTGAATCAGCTGGCCAGCACATGCATGCGTGTTGGCCAGCTGACAGGGCAACACCTTGTGTGCCCTGCCAAATGGCTCCGCGTGCCACCTGTGGCACGCGTGCCATAGGTTCGCCATCCCTGAGTTAGGCTATGCAGACAATTCGACTAGAACCATTGTTTCTTTCTGTGTCAACCTGCACACAGAACACAGTATTAGTGTGCCTTCACAACACAGAACCAAAAAGGGACTGTGTTTGTAAGCAAAATGCCACATCAAATAAGCTGCACAATTATATAGTATTGTGTAATCCTTAATGAAATGTGTAAAAAGCATAAAATCTATGCTTATTTGTATAAAAAGTGTCCTACTATATCATCCAAAGACTTCTTAGGTTATCCATTGTGTTTTCCACAATGGTTAATAGATAAGAGAGGAGTCTGCAAATGTATCAGCACTCTTCCTATTCTCTGGAACTTGGTAATGTAAGGCCCACTATTTCTAATACTGTATACCGTATTTTTCAGAGTATAAGACGCACCCAGGTTTTGAAGAGGCAAATTTTTTTAAAAAGTTTTTTGCCCTCCTTGGCCCTCAAGAGCATTCTGCAGGCATCCCAAATCATCTGCTGAGAGTTTGGGAGGCCTGCAAAGTGCTCCTGGGGGCCAAGGAGGGCAAAAATGTGATGTGTGGCAGCTTGATCTTCTTAAAGAGTAAGGTTGTTATCAATCTCAAATCCACTTTTCTCTTCAGCGAGGAGGGAAAGACATGCTGCTGAATGGCTGCTGCTGTGCTTGGCTGGGAATGGCTCATTGGATGAGGAGGGGTGGGGATTCCTTCCATTTGAATTAATGGTTCCTTGCGGCGGCGCCTGAGCAGCAAAAGGGAAGCATAAAGGAAACGAGGCTGCTTTGTCTCTCTGTCACACACACACCAAATCCACCCGGATCTGTCATGCAGCAAAGAGATACCGTAGCTGGGCTCAATAGCAGCAGTAGCAATAAGCACTGCATGACAGATCCGGAGAGATTGGTGGAAGGGGGAGGCCGCCTGAAACCGCCCGAGAAGGGGCAGGTAAAGCGGGCACTGCAGAGATCGTGGTACCAGCATTTTGGTTGGTAATACAGCAATCTCAGGAGCCAAAGCCTTTGAATCAAGTTTGATTGTACCCCATTTCCGGTTATTAAAACTAGCGTTCTGAAAAGCTTTCGTAAAAAGGAGATTGCTCCTCTTTCCTTCCCTTCTCCTCCCCACCCCAATTTTTCCAGATTCTTAGGAGCCAAAGCCTTTGAATCAAGCTTGATTGTCCCCATTTCAGGCTTTTTAACTTCCCAAACTAGTTTTCTGAAAAATCTATCATCTCTGGGGCACCTTTCATTTGCAGGAGGAGGAGGGCAACTTAAAGCAGCGCCTCCTTAAACCAAAGCCTCTGAGTAACTGGGAAAGAAAGGCGTGCTTTTCGGGCAGCAGTTTCTGGCAGATTCGAAGCGCGGCTTTCTTTCCCAGTTACTCAGTCTTTGGTATACTCCGCCCTCGCCCTCCTCATCCTGCAAGCAAAAGGTGCCTCAGAGATTCAGCCGGCAGCTCAGGGGAGATAATGGCCACAATGACTTCACTCCCCAGCAATGTGAGGAGCCGCTGCCACTGCCCCCCCCAAAGCCGTCCTGGGAGTAGAGTGGGAGTCCCGAAAGTGAAACCTTTCTCCTTTCCAGCCATCACGATCTCTGCAGCGCCAGATGCACCAGCCCTTTTTTCAGATGACCCAGGCAGCTACATTCGGAGTATAAGATGCACCCAGATTTTCACCCTCTTTTCTGGAGTAAAAAGGTGTGTCTTATACTCTGAAAAATACGGTACATGCACTGACAGCCTTATTGCCATATACTATAGATGTGCCTTTATAGTCTCCTCTCTGAAAGCAACAAAAAGAAGAAAGATATAGTAAGCAAAATAAATGCATGACACGAGAGAAAAAGAAATATATCTAAAACTAGTTGATTAAATGGAGTAAACAGCTATCACATCAATTTATCAATACATATATTTCTCCATGAGTATTTCCAATCACTTTCGAAGAATAAACAGATGGATCACATCTTTAGGAAACCAATTCCACAGGTTAAATATATGCTTTGTGAACATTATTTCTTCTTGACAATTATGAACACTCCACCATTCAAAAACCGGTTTCTAGAATTACCGTAAGAGAAAAAATTGTTTATAATTGTGTAACTATCATATGCTCATTTCAGTGTTCAAACCTAAAAAGTCCAAACACTGCAAGCAGGGTAGATTTCATTTAAATCAAGTCAATTTAAACCATAATTTAAATCACTAGTAAAAAGGATTGATTTAAATCATAATTTCTAAAGAGCAACTGTCATCTTTGTCCCGCAGCAGCTCCTCCTCTGACCTGCTGTTGACTCACCAACAGTCCTAATATTGCAGCCTCATGCTGCATAAGTAATTCGTTTCATGCTGAATAAACTAAATTAATGTATCTTAAATAGAAAACTATCTTTAGATAGATTTTTACTCCAAAAGCATTTTATTACAATTGATAAAAATAAAAAAATCCAATTTAAATTTAAAAATCCATTTTTAAATTTTATTTTTATTTTTAAAAATCATCGATTTGTATCCACCCTGGACTGCAAGCTTCACTTGCAATGATGAGTCAGAATTCTGAACAACTAGCAGTGTGCTATTGCATGCTAACAGTTCTTCTTGCCAATGGACAACTCTGTGTGTGTGTGTGCGTGTGTGTTTATGTTTTGCTGCATTAAGTGACCCAGCAATTCTAGCAAATAACTCATCATAGCAATGTGTTTTAAACAATTTTGATATCATTCCAACTGAAGTTTGACATTGTAATCTTATAGAGAAGCACCTCCAGTACTGGATCACTTTATTCTTTCACAATGGTCCCTACTCTACACTATAATTTGGTAAAAGAGAGGCACAGCATTGCACAGAGCATTCTAAGTGCATCCACACCACAATTATTAAAAAGTAAGGATATAATTTACTTTCAATTTCTTTCCAAAAACTGAATTTGTTTTATAGTAGTTACACATTATGCCACAGTTTTACTAAGCAGATTTCTTGCAAAATCTAATGCTAGGCATATTAGGGATTTTTAGTTTGATGTGCATTATTTTAAAATGCTAAGTAAGCATATTTGCACAGTGGGGCTTCAAGTTGCTCTCTGGGACAGATGTTGAGGGCTTTGGAAATTCTCTGCAGCCCTTCACAATCTCTTTTTTGCTTTTTAAGATAATGCCTAATGCTTTACAGAATCATCTCATTAATGAGGGAACATTTGCAATGCTAGAAATGTTTTCCTTTTGTGAAACCTTCCAGCTTAGATTTTGCTGTTTCTTAAAAATTAATGAATATACACCCAGTGTACATTATTAAGTCACAGTATTTCAAAACACGTTTTTTTTAAAGTTAGGTCTTCGAGTTAAATTTATTCTGGTGAAACTATGCTTTTTTCCTGGCAGCAGTTCAGAAATGGTTGTCATTGACCCTTCTGGGCTATTTCTTTCAGAAGCCATTTGCAATTGCCTTCTCCACAAGCTAGTCTACAAAGATGTGCATCTTGGTGATCTTCTACTGATGCACTAAGTGGGTCCCATTCTGCTTAGCCTTTTCCAGATCATATCAGATTTATGAGGTCTGCTAACTTCTGTAATTTTAAAGTATTTCCAATCTATATAAATAAAAATGTAACGAGTTTGTTCAAAACCGCTAATCTCCGAAAGTACTGCACTAATCACTTTCAAATTTTCACACAACATTCCTTTCAAATATGGCACCAATGATATATATAGATTGTGTAGATGTCACACCTGTGCCAGGTACACGTAACAGAAATGTAAAAAATTGTTTAAAAGGTCGGTAGATGGATACAGAGAGAGCAGTGGGTCACAGGTATTATATCATCCTTTATGACATAAAATACTCTGTCCATAAGATTCAAGGAGAAATACAGTAGGTAGGTAGATAGATAGGCAGCTATAGGGGTAGAGAGAGGGAGGGAGAAATGCAGTAGGTAGGTAGGTAAGTAGGTAGAGGGATAGATAGATGGAGAAATACAGTAGGTAAGTAGGTAGAGGGATAGAGAGGGAGAGGGAGAAATACGGTAGGTGGGTAGATAGAGGGATAGAGAGGGAGAAACAGAGTAAGTAGGTAGGTAGGTAGGTAGAGGGATAGAGAGGGAGAAATACAGTAAGTAGGTAGGTTGGGGTTATACGGTGGTTGTGTGTACGTGTACGTGTTTGTGTGTGCAGGTGTAGATCTACACACAGATTGGTTGGCCATTTAACCAGACTGGGCCACAGCAACGCGTGGCTGGGAATGGCTAGTAATATTAATAAAACAAATCCTAAATAAAAACTTGAATTTGTTTAAATTTATATATTCAATTTTGTAAGTCCTCATTTCATTTAAATATGTATTTTCACTTCAGTTATTTTGAGCTAATATAAAAAAGGTCTTTTCAGATATAAATGCTGTGTGTAAAACTAACAAGCCTTAAGTTAAGACTCATATTGATGGAAATTAACTTATGTCAATCAGTGGTGCATCAATATGTTTTAAACATGAGGCCATAAACATGACGCCACATTTTACCTGATTCTTTGAGATCTATAGACTCTTTTAAGATTTATTTACAGAGAATATATGAGAAAATTTGGCATCGGCTTCTCAGTTTCTACATAACTCACAACTAAAACTAAGAAATATTCAATGGAAAACTGAAGTAAACATACTGGTTTATGTTTCATTTGTTAATTCATTCATCTCTCACATTGTTCTACACCTTTTATCAAAAGTGTAAATTTGTATTTGTACATAACTTTCTATAAAAATACAGAATCAGGAAATGCTGTTACAGTAAAACTAAAACCAAATCTAAAACTAAGGCATTTAATCACTTTACAGATATTTTAAACATTTTTGAAAATCCAGTTACAGAGAAATCTTACAAAATACCCTCTATTTCCAAAAAGGTGGTTGATTCAGATTCTTTCAGGTATATGCCATCAGTGGAATCCACTTCAGCCATTTTGATTACACTACCAATCTAATAAGGTTTCTCCTAATACAGTTTTCTTGCAAGAGGAATGCTTTTAGCAAGTTTTAAAAAAAGCATTTCCATTATTGCATTTTTTGAGTAAACAATGGGAAGATGAAATCCCCAATATTAACTCTTTTCACACAGACAGTTAGTTATTCCAGTTGTCTCCCCATGCTTTCTTATTTGTACTTCAGCTCTATAGTATAAATGTAAATCAGTTTTTTGTTACTGACTTAATGGTAGATACATCACAATGGGACCCCCCTGATGCAAGGTTAGGCCTTTTTTGCATTATCATAAATTGCTAATAGTCTTCCACATCTATGTTTATAAAGATTTTTAAAATATTAAAGTCTACTTTGAAGCAAAAGGGAACACATAAATTATTAAAAATTTATTTTAAGAAAAATTATTTCATACAAAAATAATTGTTTTGAAAGATTATAGTAATATGATTGGAACTTTTTAAAATTTGCTAAGTACCGTATTTTTCAGAGTATAAGATGCACCTTTTTTTTCTCAAAAAAGAGGCTGCAAATCTGGGTGCATCTTATACACTGAATATAGCATTTTTGGCCTCCCGAAACCCCACCCCCTTCACAAAAATGGTTGTGCATAGTGTGTAGGAGCCTTTTAGAGAACTCCATTCCCCAGGAGCACTCTATAAGCTTCCTAAGGGCTATCCATGCCCTTTTTTGGGAAAAAAACCCAGGGCTGTTTTTATAAAAAACAGGCCGTTTTTGGGAGTTTGAGTTTTATTTGATTTGTATACCGCACTTTTTCCTTTCGGGTCTCAGGGTGGTATACAGCCACAGTAAAATCGGTGATACAAAATCTAAAAGAATATATTAAAAAATATTAAATAAATTTGGCCTACATATTTAAAATCCCATGCTAAAATTACATTAAAATCCCTTTAAAACTACGACAGGCCGGCAGCACAGAATAAATGCGTCTTCAGGGCCCGATGGAAGAGATGTAGGTCCGAGATTGTCCGTAGTCCAGGGGATAGGTCATTCTAGAGGGCGGGAGCTGCCACAGAGAAGGCTCTCCCCATGGGGGTCGCCAGCTGGCATTGTCTGGCCGACGCCACCTTAAGGAGGCCCTCTCTGTGGGAGCGAACTGGTCGGTGGGAGGTATTGGGCAGCAGGAGGCGGTCTTGCAGGTAGCCAGGTCCCTTGCCATGGAGCGCTTTAAAGATGGTCACTAGTACCTTGAAGCGCACCCTGAAAGCCACAGGCAGCCAGTGCAGCTCACGCAGAAGAGGTGTCACATGGGAGCATCTAGGTGCTCCCAGAATCCCCCGCGCGGCCGCATTCTGAACTAACTGGAGCCTCCGGGTGCACCTCATGGGAAGCCCCATATAGAGAGCGTTACAATAGTCCAGACGGGAGGTGACGAGGGCTTGGGTGACCGTGCGTAAGGCAAGGGAGGTTTGCAGAGTGCAAAACCCTTTTTTTTAAATTTGCCTCTTTAAAACCTTGGTATGTCTTATATTCCGGTGCATCTTATGCTCCAAAAAATACAGTAATTTTTCAAGGAATTTTGTAGATAACTCTAAACATGAATACAGCAATTCAAACCTATTTTATTTAGCTAATTATTTTTCAGTATTATATTTAATATTTTTATTTAAATGCTACATTTAAATCACTATTTTTCTGTTCAAATATCTCAGTTCAATTTTGCTCAGCTCAGTTTAATGCTTTGAATATCGAAACAGCTTTTGAGATATTTATACAATATAATGTATTAATGTATTATAGACTATTAAACAGATGATGAACATGTTGCAAATTCATTTAAAGTATTGGAAATTTCTCCTATTTTCAAAACATACTGTTAAATAGTACTTATTTCATGACAATAAATCAATATTTTTATAATGAAAACATGAAATAAGTCAGAATTTTAATGGGTTGGTTTTTTTGCAAGCTTTCTAATTTCAGTTTTTGGGAGAAACCATACATAAAATGCTAAGATTTTATTATCTTGCTGCAGTGTCTCTGAAGGTCTTATCTATATTCATCTTTGCATATGTTCCATTGCAACATAGTTCTTTCTGAAAATATAGGTTAATACTACTGGAGAAGTATTGCTGAACTAGATTGAATTTTTAAAATGGGAACTCATTCAAAATGTAGCATTGGTATTTGCATAAATAAGAATGAAAAAACTTTGTGCAATTAATTAATTAATTCAATATCTATTAAAGGAGAATCAATATAATAGTTCACAAGATTGTAGGGAAAATGATAAAATGCTAAACAAGGATTATAATAAAACAAATTAGTTAGAAAAGTTTAGTTACGTAAAAAGTATTAACTGTAATTCTTTCAAAGGCTAGCTATATTTTTAGTATTTGAGAATTGGTAATTGAGTGCAATATTTCTATCACAGATCAATATACTATTACATTCAAAATGGCAATTATATTAATCTTTAAACTCAAGTATTCAAGTTCAGCTATAGGAGTTTAGTATTTTTTTTCATTGTGTTCCTAAATAATGAATTAATTGTATACATCCAACCCAACAACTACTAATAATTAGGGCTGAAAATTCAGTAACTTTAGAATGGTTCAAGAAGAAGAATATAACTGTCAGAATACAAACTACGCAATAGTACATAATATGTGTAATTTATTTACAAATAATAGTGGATCTCTTTCCTATCTTTGTAAGTACTATACAAAATTAGGTATGTTGTAAATCCTATTCAGCTGTTTACCTGATAAATGTTAAAATCATCTAATGACCACAAAAGTTAATAAAAGTAATGTACTTTGTCTCTGTAAAAAGTGTAATAATGGAAAACATGACCTATCATTTTAATATTCCAGTGGTTTCAGAACCACAAGGGCAAATGTATTCATTAAAAATAATGCCTTGTAAAATGCTTTCTAATATTTTGAGATAGTTAAAATGGTAAGGTTAGCAAACTGGTTCCTAACAGAGGTCAGCTTTCAGGATTTAATTTTTTTAAATATTCTGCATCCAAAACGATTCCTAAGAATCTCTCTAGCCCTCTCATAGACCATGTATAATACAAATTCTGGTAAAAGGCCATATGGCAGCAGTTTCTTTAGAATTGTTTTCTAATTTGTTTGAAAATTATTGGCAGAGCCAGCCAAACTAAGAAAAGGTTAACAAAAAACAAAATACCCTTGTTAATCCTGATTATTAATGGAAGAATAGAAGGTGGAAAGATAGTGTTCTCAAAAATGACTAACTGGAATACAACCCCAAGTCTAATTAGGCACTATTCAGACATTAGAAATTGGGCCACTGTTTTTGCGTACAATAAGTTTAGAGTATAAACTCTCAAATGAAAAAGTAAAGAACAGTGTTCTTCTTTCCTAAGTCATATAATGCCTTAGGAACAACAACAAAAAAATGCATTATTGAATTCTAGGATAAAATAACCACCAACCAGTCTCTAATAGGAGATCAACTTATAACATACAATTCAATTTACTGGCATTATCAGTGCCTCACTTATGGCCAGGTAAAGATTCTACCTTTATCCATAAATCTCTGAGTACAGATAAAGTGTTTTGATGAACATTTCTATAGCCTCTGTATAGAGGGCCAAGACAGCTGCACTACTCAAGGAACACACAGGGTACAACGTTCAGAATAAAACATGTAAGAACAAGAAATAATGTGTTCTCAGTTGAAGAATTTTGGCACAAAGATGACTTTTACAGGAAATGAAGCTAATATAGATTTCAAACACGTCAAACACTCATTAAAAGATACTCCTCTTTGATAAAATTTTCCCACTGTAACTCTAATAATCAAGAAAGTAAAGGCATGAAAGCTCATACAACAAATGCCACTTTCATAGGTTAGCAAAGGAAGAGAAAAAACAACCCCGTGAATATTAATGTGAATTCAGCTGTACAAGATGAATGCTAGAACACTGTTTACAATTAGAAAGCAACTTTACTTTCCCCTAAAATTGCCCTTACAACTTAGAAACTTTGCAAGATAAACTGTTACACAGCAATTCAATCTAAAAGTTAATGGCCAGGAAATAATTACATACAATGTATGTCTTCAGGCAGATGGCATCGGAGTCCTTCAAAAAAGATGTTATAATAAACAGTATCAAACTGTTTTACATCTTTATTGGAGATATATATAATTCAAGTACAATCACTTCTGACTTTTTCATTGTTAGTTCACTTTTCCATTATATCAAGGATCTTTGTTAGTGCCTATGGAAACCAATATATTCAAGCTATGCTTGCCAAGCCCTGTACCTGTCAATCATTAAAACAAATAAAATATTCTTTTTAAAAAATAAATTGATGTTTTGCACAGGTAATCACTATATTCTATATTTCATATCCAAGAATTCTTTGCATTCCTTATAGGCAATCTTACAGGAGAGGAAAATGTTAAGTTTCTACAACTTCTATTTTTTTTAAAAATGTCTAGCCTTTTCCAGAAAGCAAATAAAGGCTAATTGAGGGGATATATTGAGTACAGACTGAACAACACACAATACTATAGGGCTATCTTGTTGTTTTGTCTTCTGAGATTTCATATTTCATTAGCCAGATTCAAAATGAATTTGATACTTCAAATGGACAAGCCCTCCTGCATGGCAGTCTTTAAAAAAAAAGTTTCTATATCATGATATCAAAATGATGAATGCACAAATTGACTTTAAAAAGTTCAAGTCTCTGAGGCATAATTCACAAATCTTCCAAACCTGATTGATAAATAATAAGCTTCATATGAATTGTACCAGAACTCCCAGAATTCCCTACCCTGAGTATTAGCTCAGAAAATTATATGACCTCTGGCCAAACATATCATGAAAATACATAGGTTGGGAAAGGCTACAAAGTTTCATGGACAGTTAGTATAATTGCTTCTTTTCAAAAGATACTCACACTTTTCCAGGAATTAACAAGATATGTCAAATTATAGACAGTGCAAATACAACCTATTTCAAACACTTATACCTGTTTTTAAGTAAATACATTTCTTGTATTAATTATAGTCCTTCCAATTGGGTGCAAGTCTCAGAAGGAAATCCCTTCTACCCTCACCTACTGAAGACCCATCACCAAATTTATTTAAAATAGAAATTAACTTGCATTTTTCTAAAACTAAAGCAAAATATAAAGCAATGTAAATAAATATTTATTTGAACTGCTGGACATGCCCCTTTTCTGTACAGTCCCTGCTTTGCATCACCCCAGATCTGTTACTAAGCTATCTATATCTCTCCAGAGTAGATTTTGGGTACATGAAGACTTATTTGTTTGCACTGTAGCAGCAGTTATCCTATCTAGTTAAACTACCACATTTTTAAAAATTCTTTATAGAAAGTAAACTGTTCTTCACCATCAACTAGCGCCCACCCTCCCCAAATACAGCCAACCTCAGTCAAGGGATGAATTAAACATATAAACATTATAATCAGGAAGAAAATCAATTCCTGTATTTCCACCTTAAACCAACTTCAGTGGCAAGAAATAAACAACTCCCTTCAAAGGCAAGACTAGTAAAGTGGAAGCTCAGAAGCACATGCCCTATATCACATTCAACCATGCTATTAAACCCAACCAACCCATCAAATTCATAGCATTCCCCATTTCCAGTTCACGGCCTGCCAAGGAACTAAAGGCACCCACAGATAATTTTGCATACGGCACGTCTAAATGCCCTCAAATGGGGGAAACAGCCCGGACAGCTGAGCTTGGCTACTTCCTCCCACAATGCAACTTGGGCCGCCCTCCCGATTTCAAACCCTCCATTCACGGAAAGAAAATCAAAAGAGGTCAACAATACTCCTCTGCCCCTCCCGTATTTCATCCAAGGCACCAACCGCGCTTGAAAAGAGATGGGTTCCCTCTCCCCATTTCTTTCAAGACTTGGGGGTACCCAGAGTTTCCGGGTGAGAAGGAAGTGGCGGGCCCTCCCCCCCCCCGGCTCTCCCCAGTTAGCAGCAGGGCTGGGAGGGCCTTCAATGTGCAAAGGGGGAAGGCGGCGGCTGAGGATACTCACATCCGTCTATCTCCTCCTGAACGTCCTCCTGGAGCAGCGACAGATCTGGGCAGGCGGATTAAGACAAAACAAAAGACAACGTGAATTCTCGCCGAGGGACTCCGCGCGGCCCCACCTCATTACGAGCTCCTTTTGGCACCCGAGCCCACACCTCGCCCCCTCCTCACATTTACACTCCGAGGGAAGAGAGACGGAAGGGGGACGTCTCCCTCTGCCAACAAATCCCACAAGCCCTTCCTACCTCACTGTGATTGAGAAACGCGAGCGAGCCGCATAGTGTTTTTTTTTCAAAGGAAGAGGGGGAAACAAACGCCCCACACTTTCACCATAGTTGCACAGGCGCACACCTCATGCAACTCGGGCGGCGAGGCCCCAGATACCCCACCCAAATCGGGGAGTTGCCTGGGGGTTCTCTCTCTCTCTAAGGCGCCGCTGCCTTTCCTTCTGGGACTTATTTGTTTCGAGAAGGGGGTTCTCGCCACGGGACGATGGGGTGGGGGTGGGGAATTGGGGTGGAAGGGAGGTGCTACCTACCCGCCATGTTCCTCCAAACCTCCCCGCCCGGTTCCAGGGGCTACATTTAACCGCAAGGGCACCAAGAAGCGAGGGCTGAGGGAAAAGACGGCTGGCTTGAGGCCTTTGGGCCCAGGCGCGTTTCCGGGCGTCCCCGGGAGAGTCTCACACCGAGCGAGCCAGAGAGGGAGGGGTCTGAGTCGGACACAAACGGTTGCCCCCGCCTCCGCCAGGGAGGGAAGGCAAGCAGGCGGGCGAGCCTGCCTCAGACAAGCTGAGCAGCTATGCTTTTCACCTCTCCTCCTCCGACTGACTCACCGCAGCCTCGAGAGCCGCCTGAACCGGGCGCAGCCCTGTAAGAGCGGTTTATCCCGGCAGGACAGGCCTAGCCGGAATCGGTAATGCGAAATGAATGGCTTTAGCCCGCTCGAAAAAAAAGCCACATGGCACATTGGCGCGCCCTTCCCAGAGCCCACTCTTGTCCTGAGAATGGCTTCACTTGACTCGGACCCGACCTTGCAATCCTCCCCTCCCCCCCCCGTCTCCTTTCAAATTGGTTGAAATACATGAAATTTGAGATGTTCGTCTCTCTGGCCCTGATGGGCAGTGGAACCGTTTCATAGTTGAGCTTTAAGATTGTTAAGTTAGGTGTCCTTTACACACTTTCTCTTTCTTGGATCACACTCGTCGTCGTCGTCATCCCCTCCCTTGTGAGCTGATGTTCTCTTGGCATTGTCCTGTTGTCAATGACTTCATCTTTCTCTTGTTGGATGCTTTTAACCCCTATCTAGGTTATCTTAGAGGCTTTTTATTATGTAGTACTATTTTCCTTTGTAGAATATTATGCATTAAATTTAACTAACAATAAACTAGAATGATAAAATTGAACTCACTATTTTAACTGTAGGTGACCCCTTTGGTTTATAAGATGGCAAATGGAGCTATTGATGTCTGGCACAGCAATGAATAGATTAAACCATTATGATGTCATTCTATGAAGAACTACCTTTCAGAATTGGTGTCACAATGCAGCAAATTCATGCTTTATCTTATCTCTTGGCAGTATAAGAAATTGTACAAAAAGCTAATCTGAAACTATGGTTTGGAATGCAAACTCCTATGAAGGAAGGACACAATAATAATAAGAATCCTTAGGCTCATATAATTTGACAGAAAAATAGCTGCTATAGCCTAATGGTCAAAAATATTGTCAGATAGTCCCCCGTCAAAATCTTATTGGATTAAAGCATTAAAACATCTTATGGTCACATTAATATGCTATATTTCTTTCTTTTTTGCAGAAAAGCATGCTGGCATAAAATTTGCTGCTTCAGTTCCTAGCTCTGTTCTATTACAATAATGAGCTGATGACTATTGCTATCCTTACTGTTTTAATGCACAACACTTTAAAGAAAAGGATTGGTGGAGTCCTCCACTATGCATCATCTGCCAACAGGAAAATAGCCACCAATCACTCTGTCTAATGTGAGATGAACTAGTATAGGAAAGTGCTTGGTGTAGCATGCTTAGCTACCTATCAGGTTGTCTAATTAATAGGTTGCAGGCCCCAATGTGCTCAGTGCCTATGCTGTGTTAGATTATGAGTCTGGCATTCTTATGAAAGAGCTAAATCTGTGTCCAAATAACTGATAAACAAGTAGTAGGCATGGAAGAGGGTTGGGGTAAGCAGGATAGAGTAATTGATAATGAACAAGTTCCACCAGGTAATGCTATAAAGGCATGCCACTGTAGGCAAAGAGCAGTACCAGAAATTAGACCAAAGTTTTAAAAAAATACATCCATATGCATACAGCCGAAAAGGTCTAATATACTCTATGATGGCAAACCAGCCATCCTGGCTGTCTTCTAATTTATATCAAACTTTGCAGCACAGGACTAGCCCTTTCTTAAAGAAGCACTAGTTTTAAAAAATAGATCTAGTTCTTTTTCAACAGAGCATGAAAAAAACAGGTACAGCTCTATTTTAAAAAGACGAAACCAATATTTATAAGAAGGCTACATTACCTTACTAATGTACCAGAAAGCGCCTGCCAGACATCACTTATGTAGAAGCCTTCACAGAAGCCACCTACCTGTTTACCCCATTAGCCCATGAAAAGATGGCTATGGATGGTAATTCTTAGAGATCATAACAAAGAGAATCTGCCTTCCAAAACTTAAATTGGTCAGTAGGAGCTGGGCAGACCCTACATCTCACAATATTACATCATCAATGAAAAGTACTAGATATGCCATTTTCCCATTGTCAAAAAGTGCATTGGGAGAAAAGGGAGAGCACTATTTTAAAATAGGAATAGTTGAAACTTGTTTTAGTTGTAGGTTGGAAATGGAATGAAGGCAATGTTATAAGGGCATAATATAATGAAAATCAGTAGTGAGATAATGTTTGTCCTCCAATTGCAAGTATAGGGATAAATCAAGGGTAGAACTTAATAAAATTTTGAAGCTAATATGTAAAGTAAGGCTTATGTTACAGATCAGCTAATAGTCTCACCCGTTTCTAATGTATCATATAGAGACAATAATATTAGATTACAATCTATAATATGGATAAAATACTTAGTAACCAGTCAAAGTTACTGTGGATCCTCAAAGGTACTTATGTCCGAGCTCTGACGTTACAAGGGTTGGGCCCTCTCTGCAGTCATGACCTCATTTCAGAGTCTTGGTAAGTGGCCCACATTTACAACCATTTGAGCAATTTACAATCATAACACCTCATTTTAAAATATTTTTGCCAAAAACTGCTTTTACTTCCAATGTTCAGCAAAAATATCTCAACACAAACAATTGATTCATTTAATGACCACTGCATTAATGACTGCTACATTTGCAACCTCAATCTTCTTGTAAAACTATGCGCTACGGTGGTTACAGTTCCTCTTACAAAAGAAGGAAATTCCAGATTCATCTGGTATAGTCAGATATAGGTATGGTATAATTACATTTTCTGTATTATGATCTTACCATGGGCCATTTGAAAGTTGTTCTATGGGGCGCGTAATCTGTAGTATCTATGCCAGAGAAGAAGGGAGGGGGGGGTTGAGTTTAGTATAGGTATCATTAACAACTATCCAGATTGCAATATTTTAAAATGGAGCAAATAATAAAACTTCAAAAACTATATCATGGAAATCCAGGAGCACTCTCATATTAAAAATCATAATACATTAAAGATGTACATCTTCCCTTATTTAATTAAAACCTGCCTGCCTATTTGCATTCTTCCCATGTCAAGAATACTGCATACAAATACAGATAAAACAATTTAAAGTGTCTTTTCAAAGCTGTCCCTGCATGCTGGGATGCCATATCGCTTAATACTAAATTAACCCCAACTTCACTCATCTTTTGGAAAGACCTAAAGTTGTTTTTCCATGTATGGAGATTGTAAGGATAAACGAACCCACACTGCCGGTGTATGTTATGTTCACTAGCCACTTCGTTTTTCAGGTGGTTGTGAAATATATTCTTATTGTGTTTTTTAATTTTTATCAGTCACCAAGTGTTGTATTTGTGAGTTGGGCAGTCATATACATTTATTTAAAAAATAGATAAATGCAAAAATACAATATAAATAATAACATTACCATTTTACTATGTTTCCCCTGAAAAAAGACAGGGTCTTGTTTTCTTTTGACCTGTGAAATACGCGCTTGGCCTTATTTTTGGGAGGTCTTATTATTTTTGAGGTGCAGGAGGCAGCGAGCGTGGTCACCTCATGGCTGCTGCTGTGTTGCAATATTTTCAGGGAGGGCTTCATTTAGCACATACGCTCAAAAGCCTGATTGGGCTTATTATCCTGGGAGGGCTTATTTTCAGGGAAACAGGGCAAATAGTTAAAATCTGTAACCTCATACCCTATCACCCTGAAAAACACACAATGACTTGTTCACAAGTGTCTCTTTGCAGACCCCTGCTCTAAACCATTGGAGGGCTTATTAAAATTATGTGTGAACTAGTTATCGTACAATGGTTGTTAAATAATATGGCATTTAAAATAATATTTGCTTAATGCAGTAGGACTACCAGCTGCAGACTGGCTCAATAAGTAAAATCTGGGTGGAGAACAAGTAAACAGGGAAAGCAAACACTTCGTCATTGATCTATATAAAATAAGTGGACATAGATTGAAAGGAAGGGTCCACCGAAAACTACCAACAGAAAAGAGGAAGCAAAGGCATTGCCATTAACAGTGAGGAAACAATACTTGCAGGAACTGCAGGAAGATTCATTAAGCAGAAGAATAATGAGGGACCACACTTCGATACTTAATAATAATAATTAATAATAATAATAATAATAATAATAATAATAATTTAATATTTCTAAACCGCACCCTCTCCCCTCGGGGACTCGGGGCGGTGCACAGGCACAGTAAAACAATAAATATATACAAACATTTCATTAAAAATAAATTAAATCTAAACCTGCGCTAAAATTCCCATTAAAACTAAGCTATACTATAAAACCCCAATAAAACCCCAAAGACAGAGAGACTATCCTAGGCCGGCCAGACAGAAGAAATGCGTTTTTAATTTGAGACGGAAGGAGCGGAGGTCCGTGGTCGTCCTAATGTCGGGGGGAAGGTCGTTCCAGAGGGCCGGGCCCGCCACAGAGAGAGCCCTTCCCCTGGGCGTCGCCCGCTGACAGAGTCTAGTGGACGGCACCCGGAGAAGTCCCTCTCTGTGGGAGCGAATCGGCCGTGAGGATGTATGAGGCAGGATCCGATCCCGCAGATAGCTAGGTCCCGAGCCATGGAGCGCTTTAAAGATGATAATCAACACCTTGAAGCTTAAGATTATGAAGAGAACATAGAATGAGAATTTACAAGCTTGAAGGAAAGTTGCGTGAAATGTGTGCATGGCAAGAGATTTAGAAAGTATTGACAGTCTGTTGTCCCACTGGATTATTGTTTTAGAGATATTTCCTTAACTAAACAGAAACACAAATCAAAGGCAGGCGAAAAAGCAGTGTAGCAGGAGCATCTTCCAACTCTTGGTTTTACCAGTGGGTTTCCTTGTTGGAATCTTGAAACTCTCCTCTTCCCTTCCCATCCCATCTCTTTCTAATATGCAGGAAAGGGACTGCTGCTAGATGGGGGAAGGGTTTGTAAGACTGACTGGGAAACTGTCAGAATGTTGAAAATGAAGATAATGTGATTGCAGCAACCTGGTATAGCATAGCAGCAGCCAATAGCACAGAAGCAGCCACAACTTTCATTCTCTTGGGAGTCATGATCCTCAGATTTTGGAAGCTTTCTGTAAACTAGCCCATTTGAAATACCTTTATTCAAAAGTTATTTTTCCCAGTTAAAGGTCATGGTAAGAGTGATATATTTTAGTGATGTATGGATTTGTATATTGTGCTTTCAGGTTTTGTTGGAAAAAATTGGTCATGAGACTTAATAGGAAGACATACAACAAATCTTACTGGATAGGGAAAAACATTGGAACCTTAAGGAATGGAGAAGCAGAGAAGAAAATACTCCTTGCCAGAAGACGAGGAAAATTATGGTGATTTACTGCTATGACAAACAAAAACAGCTATGTGTCTGGATTCTTTGGCTCATGAAGAATCCTATCTCTCAGAAACATGGATTGAAATGAGAATGACAAGACTTATAGAAAAGGTTCAGAAAAATATTAACAAAGTTGGTGCCACACAAAAATAAAAATTAGAAGGAGAAATTGAAAGAATTAAGTATGTTTAACCCTCATAAAGCATTAAATGCTAGATATGACAGTACATATTAAGTACCTGACAGTTGTTACTCATAAAAAAGCCATAAGCTATTGTCTGTTCTATTAAATGCAAGATATGAAATAATGTTTAAATTACCATATAGAAAGACAATTTTAAGTTGAATAGGATAAGATTTTTATAACATAATGAGTTCTAAGGAACTAGAGAGCTTTTCATATGATGGTGCATTTAATTACATACAGTGTAGATATTCACAACAGGGTGAATGTTGCACTTTGCATTGCCAGATATTGAAGTTCATATTTTCCAAATGACACAAAAAACCACTATAACAAATAAGTTCTCTATGTTCATGTAACCAGATTATAACCCACAGATTTCAATATAAAATATTATTTAGTAGTGCAAAGATTTTAGTGATCACCCAGAATACTACTTTTATAATATATAATTTTATTTTAAAAATTAGCTACAAATGGAAAATACAAAAAAAGAGAAATTTCCATTGCAAGTTCCTGCTTCAAATTCAAGGATGTATTTATGAATAAATGAAAATTTATATAGCTGCCTAATTCATTCTTAGTGACTCTGGGCAGCTTACAAAGTTAAAAATCTCAAAAAAACACCTCCAATAAAAAGCAATAACCCCTCACCACCCTGAAGACAATAATCAGTCAAATAAGCCTTTTGATGGGCCCCATCCCATTCTGGGTTCCCCAGGTCTGTTGGCAAAACCAGGGCTTTGTGAAAGAGTGTGAAACAGGTTGCCAATCTTATTTTCTGTAGGGATAATGTTTCAAAGGGAAGCAACCAACATAGAGAATTCCAAATTCAGATGACTTTCTTTTTAGAATGTTTATGTGCAATTTGTTGCACATGTTTATTAGCCATTTGTTATACAGTATACTTGATGTGAAAAACAAGGAAATGGGATAGAAAATGGTTGTGACCAAAGAAAATTGCCATTCATGCAGGGACCAGCCGCTGAGAATTCCCACTCTATATGAGTGGTAGACATGGGGATCCAATGATTTTTCTTCTCTAAGGACTGCCTTCATACTCTGGAACGTATCTTGGGGTGTGAAATATCCTAAACCTCATAGCCTTCAGGAAGGTACTCGAGATAAGTCTATTCCACTGAATCTTTGGTGTTAGCAGTCTAAGAGCTGCCATGTACTTACTAGCTAGGAAAGGTGCTTAATTAATTTGTGGGGGAGTTGTAAGTTATGAATATTGGTTAATTATGGGCAGTCTTGAGTCTAAGCAACATATAATATTTTGTAGAAATAAATAAAATGAGTGACAAACCTGTCTCTCTTAGCTTCGTTTCCTTGAGCAACAAAAAGTATAATACTAGAACAAAGGCAAATGATTGGCTGCTTAACATCCCTTGTTAAGGGAGGTGTCACAATCACAGTATGACAATGAGATGCTTCTTAACTGTCAGAAGAAGCAACTGAGCATTTTCTCAAAGGTCTATGTGCTTTTTCTCATGCACTTATTCCATAATTTTTATGTATGGAATAGTTACATACCTATTTCCTTAGATTCTTATGACTGTAACTTGTTACTGTATCTCATGATTTACATTGGTTGCTTTAGTATCCTATCATGATTTTGTTGATTGCTTTAGTAACCTATGACAGTCACTGAGTGTTGTATCTATGATTTATGATCATTTTATTTTACGGTTATGGTTATGGTTGTCGCTTGTTGTTTGTATGTACAGTATATTGAGAGCTTATGCACCAGAGACAAATTCCTTGTGTGTGTCTCTAATCACTTGTGGCCAATTCTATTTCTATATTTCTATATCTTTTTTCTAGTGATCATTAACGTCTTATGCAGAGACAAATCTTGATTTGCCACTGTGTAACTATGCCCAGTAGTTCTGGCTAGTAATAACTTCCTGACAAAAGTTTCTTATTGATAAGAAACATGGATTTTAGATACTCATATCTTCATTGAGATTTCCTTAACATATTCTATATATACTAATTCCAACAGCTTGTGTTATAGATTCATATATGAGTCTTTCACATCCCAGTAATATATTTCTTCACAGCACCATCTGCAGCAACTGCAATGATGACAGGGTGTTAACTTCATACAAATGTCAGTGTTATACATTTGAATTTCAATTTCCTACACAAACATGTAAATGTGTGTGATAACATTGTTGTATGCATTTCATAATTTGTCTCCCTGCCATCCATATCTCTTCAGAGACTGCTGCTTTTCATTCTCCAAGTCCCCCAGAAATCCTGTTATTTTGAGTTTTCTTATTTCTTCACGTATCTTTCCTTTTGGTTGTTTCAAACAAAGAAATAAGCATACTAACATCGCTCTAGAAAGGACTACGTTGTGATACCTTTTCATCTTGTACTCTAACATACGTGTTTTGGAAATATGCTGCAAGGATCTATGAAGCAGAATGGCTGTGTTTTCTTAATTGATGACATCTGGCACAACATGTTTCTGCTAAATCTTATAGGATTCAATTTGTATTTTATTTCAGTGTTTTATAGATTTGATATATATTTGTTTGCTTAATCATTGCCAAATATCTTCTGGAATGTGACTGATTTTTTAAAATATTTGTTATATAAGAATATTTATCTGACTATAAAACTTAGCCACTTTATTTATAAAATAAGTCTTTATATTTATTTTGTATTAGTCCAGAGATTACTTCTCTGAAGTCTATTCAGGTAGTTCTTGAGACAGAAAGGCCATTTAATGACTGTTTGAAGTTATGAATACACCTCAAATGTACTTATGACAGGGATTCAGAATTGTGACCAACAGGAGGTCTCTGAAGTTTTAATTTCATAGAAGTTTTTAGCGCAAGGTAAGTTTAATTCAATTTTAATTTTGTACTTTGTCTGTTTTAATTGTTTTTTAATTCCCTGTGCCCCGCCTCGAGTCCCTTCGGGGAGAGAGAGCGGGTTATAAATAAAATTTATTATTATTATTATGTGACCTAGATTCAGTCCTTTCTGAAACAGCAGCCATTTTTAATCCTGTGAAACCCCCCTTTGAGAACTGGAAATCGCCCAGTTATAGCAGGTGATTTCCAAGATCCATATAGTCATGTGTGTGTTTCCCCCTGGTCACATGACCAACCAGATCAGGGTCTTTGCACTCAGTATGCTTTCTTTCCACCTCACTGTTGCCATGTGGAGGACTAGAAAAGTGAATCTCTCATTGCGTCGTTTGTTGCCTTGAAGCCTGGAATACTGTAGCTACTTTTGCTAATACTTTAAAATGTTCTTTTTTATTATAGTACTATGCTTGTTTATAAGTACTTTATATAAATAATAGTTTTTAATTTACTGTGTTTATGTCTGCCTTGGAATTGCTTGCAGAATTACTAGCTAGCATCTACAGAAAGCAGATTCAGCACAGTTCCTTTGTATTCTACTGAACTATGGTAGCAGTTCCCACTTGAGGCTCCAGACTGGGAAATTCAGCCGCCTAGCCCAATTTAAGTCCAAGCACCTCCTGGAGGCACTGTAGTTTGAAGGTGGAGCGTCACCTTGCCTTGCTAGAACATCTGATGGTGAGGCAGTGGTTCTGTCCAGATGCTCCATGCCTGCGTCTCAGTTCACTTAACAATTGTGAAGGTCATTTAATGCAGGGATCCCCAACCTTTTTTGCCCCTGGGACCGGTTTCATTTTAAAGAAAATTTTGCGGACCGGCTGTGTGGCTCAGCAGTCATGTGACTGGGTGCGCGTGGCCAACTTGGAAAATGTGAAACTCACTTAACAATGGTCTTGGTTAACAACCAAACTTTTGTGCTCAATTGTGGTCATAAGTTCTTTCTTCCTTCCTTCCTTCCTTCCTTCCTTCCTTTCTTTCTTTCTTTCTTTCTTTCTTTCTCTCTTTTTTCTTTCTTTCTCTGTCTCTTTCTTTCTCTTTCTTTCTCTTTTTCCCTCTTTCTCTCTTTATTTCTTTCTCTTTCTCTCTTTCTTTCTCTTTCTTTCTGTCTCTTTCTCTTTCTTTCTCTCTTTCTTTTTCTTTCTCTTTCTCTTTCGTTCTCTTTCTTTCCCTCTTTCTCTCTTTATTTCTTTCTCTTTCTCTCTTTCTCTTTCTTTCCCTCTTTCTCTCTTTATTTATTTCTCTTTCTCTCTCTTTCTTTCCATCTTTCTCTCTTTCTTTCTCTCTTTCTCTTTCTGTCTCTTTCTTCCTCTCTTTCTCTCTTTTTTCTCTCTCTTTCCTTTCTGTCTCTCTTTCTCTGTCTGTCTTTCTTTCTCTTTCTCTCTTTCTCTTTCTTTCTCTCTCTCTCTCCCACTTTCTTTTTCTTTCTCTCTCTCTCTCTCTCTCTGCTTCGTCCGCCCATCTGTCACTCTATGTGTGTGTATATGTCTGTCTGTCTTGCATCCACGCACTTAATCACTCATTCTGTGTCTCTCTTTCTCTCCCTGTCTCTGTGTGTGTGTCTGTCACTCTCTGATTCCCCCCTCCCTCCCTGTCTCTCTCTGTGTCTGTGCCTCTCTCTGTCTGTCTGTCGTCCCCCCCCAGAGCCTCCTCAGCCCGGGCCGCCGTGCTCACTCGCCTTAGCCTGCCTCGCCCGCCCGGGCGCCGCGCTTGGTTGCTCGTTTGTTCACTCAGGCTCCTTCGAGGAACTGAGAAGGCTCCGTGTATGGGGGGGGGGAGGAAGGGAATCGGCGGCCGGTAGGGAGGGGCGGCGGCGCCCAGGAGTCCCACCGTCGACGAGGGTGGAGGAAGAGCCACACTCCAACGGCGCGAACAGCCGCGCCTGCGTTCTCCTGCGTGCTCTGCCCAGGGGGCTGCCCCCTCCTCCTCCTCCTCCGCCCTGCGGCCCGGTTCCTACCAAGCCACGGACCGGCACCGGTCCGTGGCCCGGGGGTTGGGGACCCCTGATTTAATGAACCAAAGAAAATAGCAAAACCAATGTTTCTTCACTTAATTATCCAGTTGATTTACTGAACAAGCACAGTAAAAACGTCATAAAATGAGTGATCCATTTTATGACAGACTTGACTTATGATAATGGGCAGGCTCCATTAGGGTTGTATCTCAAGGATTACCGTATTTTTGAAGTATAAGAAGCACCTTTTTTCCTCCCAAAAGAGGCTGAAAATCTGAATATCAATATCACATGAGAAGGCTTGATTCTTAGTTTATCTAGGAAATGTCAAACAATCCTATAATATCACAAGTTAACAAGCATCAAGTGTTACAGGGAGGGGGGGGGAAATTCCCAGTGCTTTTCCAACCTTAAATGGACAATTATTGCTATTCCTCAATACGTTTTCCTCCTCTATGTTTTCCAATCCACATACAGTACTTAACAGAAAGACTGTATAGTTTTGATCTTTTCTGTAATATCTTTCTCAGAACCCTTACTCTTGGATACTAGAGAGATCAAAAACTGAACATAGATATTTTGCAGTCAGTAGTTTGCTCTATCACTCTATTGCGCTCTGACTTGTTTTAGTAAAGTTGCTATTTTTTGAGCTTAAAAGTAAATGTTTTAATTTTTTTGGAGAATTAAAATGCAGATGTTTTTCAAATTAAAATCAGCGGGGCCTATAATTAGGATAAAAAGACGGGATTTTTTGGTAAGTTTTAAACATACTAAAAAGTGAGAGATTCCTTAGGAATGTTTCCTTGACCTCAGGTCTTTAAATACAGACAGACTGTTATGAAAGTTCCTGGAATAGAAAGGGTCAGAGACTGTTCATTACTAATTCTATGTTTATCCTTTTTGTACACAAATATATTAATGTTTGCTCCTTATCCTGTGTGATCTAGTGGATATGAAACATTATAATTTCTTTAACATAGTATATAGTTAGTAGATTTACTGAAACATTTTCCGTTTTTACTTTTACTTTTCTTTAGTCAATATACTGTATTATCGAAAGTAGATGCCTTAATTGTTAAAGGAGTAAGTTTGCAATGCACAAATGCAATTATTTCAGTAATTGTTAAAAAAATGAGAACTCCAGAATAAATTGTGAATTAGGATCTCCCAATTGTCAAGAGCCCATTTTTACAGGAAAGCTCCCCCCCCCCCGGAATTCACAAAACTTAGATGGCACTTGGGTAACTTTAAAAAAATAATAATTATGCAGTCCATGTTATTATGAGCCACCTTGAAATCCAAATTTTGGGGAAACTTGGCTTTAGAAATGTGTCTTGTGAAGGGCAGATGTATATAAAATTATTTGGGACTGTTGGCATAGCATTGTGTTTTGTTGGATCTACACAAGTCAAATAGGCTTGCCTTATAAATCTGACCTCTGATCATGATTCCTGGCAATATTGAGGTTGGAAGAAAACCCAATTGAAGAGGTTTTTTTTTAAATATAGCCTATCTATTTCCAGTAAAAATATTCTGTTGTGTCTAATCTAACACTGGCAACGAGGACTGGGGGCCAGGCCTAGCGAATTCTTTTTCTTTTCATTTTTTCCTCGCTCCTTTTTTCTTTGCGGTACGATCAACATGGCGACCGTGCCACCGTTCGCTCCCTTCGCCTCCTTTATGGCACATTTTGAGTGCTTCCTGCTGGCCAAAGATTTCGGCGCCTTGTCGCCGGCCAGAAAACTCGGCTACTTTCTGGGCTGCGGAGGCCCCGACCTGTTCGCGACGGCACGCACCATAGCAGCCCCGGCAGCTGTCTACGAGCTGCCGTGGGACACCCTGATTGAACGGCTTCGCGCCCACTACGCGCCCGTGCCGTCCAAGATAGCGCACCGGTTTGCATTCCGCCAATGCGTGCAGAAACAGACGCAAACCGTAACAGAGTTTTTGCAATCTTTGAGGGCGACCGCCATACCCTGTGATTTTCCGGCCGCCTTCCTGAATGAGTCCCTCCTCGAACAATTCGTCTTTGGCGTCAAAGACGTTTGCCTGAGGAGGCGCCTCCTGGCAAAAACGGAGCTCACTCTGGAACAGGCGGTGGAGGAAGCACGGGCAGACGAACTCTCTGAAACGTCTACCCCCGACCTTGCCCACGGCCAAGGACTGCTGTCCTCTCCCCGCGCCTGCATGGTCAAGGAGCTTGCCCCGCTGGAAGACCTGGATCTGGAGGACCAGGTCGCCAACGTGCGGTCGGCCAGCCACAGGGCTGCCTTCCAGCCTCCTTCGGCATCCGGACGAACGCCTTGCCTGGGCTGTGGGGGAAGTCACCCCCGAGCCGATTTCCCATTCGGGGCCACTGTATGCCGCCGCTGCAGCCGAAAAGGCCACCTGGCAGCTGTCTGCCGCGCCACGCTGCCCTTGCCTGCATCGCCTGCCTCCGGAGCCCAGTGCCAGCTTCCCGACAACCGGCAAGCACAGCCACCCCGCCAGCCGAACCAGAGGCGCCCGAACCGCCGCCAGCAGCAGCAACAGCAGCAGCAGCCGGCTGGCTGCTTCGCTTTGACTGACATGCTAGCTCCACCGGACACAGACTTCTCCGAGCGTACGCGGCTAAGGACAACTGTGAAGCTGGAGGGGGTGGGGGTCCTAATGGAGGTCGACTCGGGCTCCTCAAGGTCGATCATTTCTTGGGCCCAACTAGCCAAATTGCGCCCCGGCCTGACCACTAGCGGCCTGTCCCCTCCTCTAACGGTCCTAAAGGATTACCAGGGGTCCCCCATTCCCACCTTGGGGCAGACGTCCCTGAGGGTCGACTATGGGCCGTTCCATGGGAACCTGCCCATCTTGGTCGTTACCAGCCCCCTCGCGGCCATCATCGGCCTGGACTGGTTCCCATCCCTGGGCCTCTCTGTGCATGGGGTGCACTCGATTCCCGCTTCCTCGCCTGTCAGTGGGGTGCTTGGGGAGTTTGCCGACGTCTTCGATGGCCGGCTGGGCACTTACAGGGGCACCCCGTCTCGCTTAACCTAGACCCCTAGGTTGCACCCATTCGACTCAAGGCCTGCAGGCTGCCGTTCGCGCTGAAGCCCAAAGTTGACGCGGAACTTGACCGCTTGGTGGCGCAAGGCGTGCTCGAACCCGTGGACCAGGCAAAATGGGAGACCCCAATAGTGGTCCCCATCAAGCCCGACGGGTCCGTCCACATTTGCGCTGACTACAAGTCGACCATCAACCGTGGGTTCCAGGTGAACCGATATCCAGTGCCCGTAGTGCAAGACCTGCTCCACTCCCTGGGGCAAGGTTGCATATTTGCAAAGCTGGATATGGCTCAGGCCTATCAATAGCTCCCGGTGGATGACGCTGCTGCGGAGGCGCAGACCATCATCACCCACCGAGGGGCTTTTCGCTGTCGCCGTTTATAATTCGGCGTGTCCGTCGCCCCGGGGATCTTCCAGAGCCTCATGGAGCGCCTGCTCCACGGGCTCCCAGGCGTGGTCCCGTACTTTGACGATGTTCTGATAGCTGCCTCCAGCGTCTCAGAACTCGCCAAAGTCCTCAGGAAGGTCCTCAGTATTTTCAGGGGCGCGGGTTTGAAATTGAAGCGCAGCAAATGCGTTTTTGCAGCGCCGAGGGTAGAATTATTGGGCTTCATGATTGATGCCCAGGGCATTCACCCCACCCCCGCAAAGGTCGAGGCCATCAAGAACGCCCCCACGCCTGCCTCCAAGGCGGAGTTGCAGGCGTTCCTCGGCATTTTAAATTTTTACACGCCTTTCATCCCCCACAAAAGCATCGGTAGCCGAGCCGCTGCATCGGTTGCTCGACCGATCCGCGGCCTGGCGCTGGGGCAACCGCGAGGCGCATGCGTTCGCAGCTGTCAAAGCAATGCTTACGTCAGAGGCAGTCCTAGTGCAATATGATGACAGGCTGCCTATGACACTAGCATGCGATGCCTCCCCCTTCGGCCTGGGGCTGTCCTGAGCCATTCCTTCTCCGATGGCTCAGAAGCCCCCATTGCTTTTTATTCGCGGACAATTTCTCCGATGGAGCGAAACTATAGCCAGATCGACAAGGAGCGCTGGCTATAGTGTCCGGGATTAAAAAGTTCCACCATTACCTGTATGGTCGGACTTTTGCAATCTTCACAGACCACAAGCCGCTCCTTGGGCTGTTGGCCGGTGACCGTCCGACCCCCCCCCATCTTGTCTCCCAGGATGACCCGGTGGACGGAGTTCCTGGCAGCGTATAATTATACGCTGTACTACCGTCCAGGCAAACAGCTCGGGCACGCGGATGCCCTGAGCAGATGTCCCCTCCCCAAGGCGGACCCGGAGCCGGTGCCGGCCCAGTCCGTCTTGTCCGTGGTGGACTCCGGCCTGCCCCTGACGTCGCTGCCCTGACCAAGGCCGACCCTGTCCTGTCCCAGGTCTCTACCTGGGTCCTGCGAGGGTGGCCTTCAGGCAGCGTGGCCGAAGAATTTCGGCACTACAAGTCACGCCAGCTGGAGCTCTCGCTCCACTGCGGCTGCTTGTGCTGGGGGGACGGGTCATCATCCCCCCCCTCCGGCACCAGGTGCTCCAGTCACTCCATGCGGACCACCCCGGCATAGCTCGGATGAAGGTGCTCGCCCGGAGCTATGTGTGGTGGCCATGCATGGATGCGGAGATAGCAGCCTGGGTTGGGGGTTGTGTCACCTGCCAGTCTTCCCGCCCCACCCCACCGGTCGCCGCCCCCAGGGAGTGGGACCTGCCCCGGAGCCCGTGGTCCAGGCTCCACATTGACTTCGCGGGTCCCTTCCGCGGCCAGACGTTCCTGGTGGTGGTGGACGCCTACTTACGCTGGGTGGATGTTGTCCTGATGGCCTCCACCACAGCAGAGAGTACGGTCAGGGCTTTGCGCCGCCTTTTCGCGACGCACGGGTTGCCGGACATCTTGGTGTCCGACAACGGGCCCCAGTTCCAGTCCACCGCCTTCCAGGAGTTCCTGACCTCCCAAGGGATCCGCCACACGCCAGTGGCTCCTTATCATCCGGCCTCCAACGGCCGGGCGGAAAGGGCCGTCCGCTCAGCCAAGGAGGCTTTGGGACGGATGACCAAGGGGGACTGGCCTGCAAGGGTGTCTGCTTACCTCCTGGGTCAGCACTCCACTCCTTGCCCGGCCACCGGGAAGAGCCCCGCTGAGCTCTTGATGGGCCGCCGCCTGCGGACAACCTTGGACAGGCTGCACCCATCCTACAACGAGGTGCAGCTTTGCAACCTGGGGGCGCCCCCTCCCCGCCTTTTCCAACCCGGGGACCCGGTGTATGCTCGGAATTTTGCAGGTGACCCAAGGTGGGTCCTAGCCACCATTTGTGACCTAACGGGCCCCTGCTCTTACAGGGTCAACCTCCTTGATGGATCCGAGTGGCGGCACCACCTGGATCAACTAAGGCGCCGCCTGCCGCCGCCGCCGACCCCGGTACCAGAATCGGCCTACCCAGTTGCCCCCGTCGGGCCAAGTCCCCCACCTCAATCCGAGCTACCGCAATGTTGGCAAAAGGCCTTTGCCTATTCAGGCCTCCCTGACTCTAACACCGCCTCCCGGCAAACTTTATTGGACCTGGCTCAAGCCGATACAAAAGCGCGGGCCCTTGCGCCTAAAGGCCCGCCTAGCCACCACCAACCGGCAGCCACCACAAGACTATGCCCCAACCGCCATGCCCCCTCGCCCCGACTTACCGGTCCAGCCGATGACGCCTCCTCGGGAAGGCCGCTGTGATGCAGCCGCCTGGAGCTCCACTCCCCGGAGGGAGGAGCTTCCACAGGAGCAACTTACCAGGTCGAGCTCTCCGCAGCAAATGAGAAGATCTGGGTGGATCCGGCGCCGCCCCGCCTACTTGGCGAACTACACATGTGCAACTTACCAAGACTGACAGCCAAGTCACACATGCGCAGACCGAGGGGGGAAAGGGGTGTTGTGTCCTCGACTTGCGACTGGTCTCGACATATGACCAGCTGCAAGTCTTCCACTCTGCCTGAAAGGACCATGGTAACAGGCTGTAGCCAGTCTGTAACTGCCAATCGCATCTGATTGGCCCAGACGCGACTGGCGGGAAACCAGGTCCTGAAACGGCCTGATTGGCTCCCCGTTTGACAGCTCGCGTATAAGTAGCTGTCAAATGCGGGAACCCCTGTCTACCGCACTTCCCTTGTTTTGTACATAGTTCTTCGCGTATCTGTCTAACCGACAATAAACGACTTGTTCTTTGGTAGCCTGGGTCCAGACTCCCTCTGTTCCTAAAATCTATCTAACATATTCTTATTTTAGTCTTTTGAAAGGATTAGGTATATTAGAAATTAGTCTATACATTCCTCAATTTTTTTCATTTTTAATCAGCAAGCTACTGAAGAAAAATGTTGATAAAATACTGCACTGAATTTTTTTTGCCATGTTTATCTTATAAAATAATAAAAGCAAATGAATGGGAAAAACTATGCCTTCATTGCAACACATTGCTTTATTCTAGAGAATGATATTCTTTACTTCTCGAAGGGGTCCAAAAACATTTTCTCAACCCATTTTTGTTCTAATGAACTTTTAAAATGTCCTAAAATCCAAAACTTTATACAAGCATGTAAAATCAATGCTATATTTGTAACTTGACTGCCTATATATATATCAGTGGAACTCATAGGAAGTTCTGATTTAATAGCAAAAATATGTACAAATGCACAAAACTATACTTTTATTGAATTGCTAAGAATTCTGATAGATAGATAGATAGATAGATAGATAGATAGATAGATAGATAGATAGATAGATAGATAGATAGATAGATAGATAGATAGATAGATAGATAGATAATCCATCATTCTGGATGGTAGTAGCCTATCATAATCATAAACCTCATTTACTGGAAAATTATTGGAAGAAAGCCTCTGCTGGAAAGATGTCTATGGAGATTCTCAATAATTCAGGTCATGGTTGCCCCAAAGGTGCTTTTCCAAAAGACAACTGGACTTTCTTGGTTTGTTTTTTTTACAAATATTTAGCTTCTCATCCAGAAACTTCTTGGTTGAGAAACGAAATGTTTTCAAAGAAAAAACCAAGAAAGATTAAATTAATTAATCTAGTTTACCATTGTCACTTTGAGATATTTACTATCTCTCAAACCAATGTACCAGAAGATTGTTGGGATGATAGAAATGTTGGAGATGGAAGTGCTATGAATGACATCTTGAATTCTTGGAGAAGATGCATTTTAGACTTCCGGTTCCGCCTTCCAGCGGCAACGGACGAGTCTTGGGACTCGTCCGCCGTTTTATTCTTTTTTCTGCCCCCCAACGGGGGCGAGGCATCCCCTTTTTTGGGGTCCTTCCGTAAGGCTGGCTTGCCTGGATTTGTTTGTCTCAGCGGCAGCGGGAAAACGGCCCTTGTCTTCGGTCTAGGTGAGAGGAGACATGCTGCGGGGTTTTTTTTCCCTTTGCCAATGGAGGACGGTAACGCACGATGAATTTGGAGAGAGCTGAGTGTTCAGGTTGGAAGGCTTTCCGGGGCTTTGGCGACGAGGTGGAGAGTGAGTGACTTTAAAATTATTTTTGCTGGCAGCCTGGACTGAAAGAATGTGGAGGGGGGTGTTTGTTTGTTAAACCCCCCCTCAGAATTAAAGCGGCGCTTGGAAATGGCTCCTCGTTGTGAGGAAGCGGACGTTTCTTATCTGGACTGCTTTGAAGCAAGCGAAAGTGATTTGCGGCTTGTTTCTTCAAAATGTATCTAAGTCCGGCTGGCTTGAAACAATTTTTCTTTTGCTACTTTCTCCTGCTGGCTCTCAGTTTGGGCGGTGGAAGATGGCTGCCCCTTGTTCTTGAATGACTATTTCATTTATGGAAAATTACCAACATCCCTTTGTGATTGGGACTTCCTCTCTCTATTAACGAAGAAATTTCTGGATTAATTGATTCCATCCCTGGAGTGCCTTCTCTGCTACAACTATTGATTGTGAAAGGTGTTTTTTCTCTGGATATTCAACTTTTTAACCCTGATTTGGACTTTTCTCCTCCTGATTTGCTTCAACGGCCCCACCCAAAAAACGCCATCTTAGTGGCACTGACTTTAACAGCTTACCATGGCACAAAAATCAGAATTGGCAGGTTTGGAACAAAGGATGTCTTCTATGGAGACAGTGTTACAAGTTTTGGTGCAAGAAATTAAAGCCTTGAGAGAAGATAACTGCAGCTTCAAGAAGGATCTTTTGGAAACACGGAAGCAAGTGCTGGAGAACACACAGAAGACTGAGGAGCTGGAAGGGGGGCTGGCTGGGGCAAAGGGAGAGCTTAAAAATGTTAATAGTGAGGTTGGAGAACTAACTGGGCATATGTCTAGGATGGATTTTGAAAGGATGTCATATTTTTTAAGATTTCAGAACATTTCTGAAGAGGCTGGTGAATGTCTTCCTGAACTCATGAGTACAATTTTAGCAGACTATTTACATAAACCTAAAGATGAGATCAGGGGGGACATTGACCTAGTCTACAGAATAAATTCAGCATATGCCAGGATAAATGAAGTACCCAGAGAGATACACATTAAATTTGTTAGAAGGTCAACCAGAGAGGGAATTTTGAAGGCGCAGAGAGGGGGCCCATTAATTTACCAACAAAAGGAAGTCGTCATCTTGAAGCAGATCCCAAAAAAGATTAGAGAGATGAGAAGGAGGTATTCCTTCTTATCCAAAAAATTGTTTGACCATGGGATTTGGTTTAAGTGGGCGATGCCGGAAGGGATGCTGGTGTTCTGGGAAGGAGGGAGAGTTAGGATTAAAACAGTTGTTGAGGCGGAAGCCTTTTTTAAGAAACATTCCTCAGTCCTGGGGGAAGATTCGGGGGGGGCAGGGGGGGGCCATGGCCCCGCCCGCTGGGGGCCAGGAAGGAGAAAAAGAAGATACAATTGCCAAGAGACTTAGATCAAAAAAATGACTTTGCTTGTTTTTTTATTAATATACTATAACCTTGTTATCTGGATGTTTGTATATGACTGCCAGCATAGAATTGAGAATTTAGGATGTATGCACTTATTTTCATCTCGTAGTACTTTTGAAAAATGTCTTTCTTAATGTTTTATTGTGAAGCCCTGGAAGGGCCAATGATCCCGACACAAAAGTTCTCAAAATGTTTCTGTATCCCTTACCTTTCCCTTTTGGAAAAATTGTAAAAACCCAATAAAACTTTTTCAATATAAAAAAAAAGATGCATTTTAAAGCTAATAAATGAGTAATTGGAAGCTTGGTCAGATGATGTAGTTTCTCTGCCTGTTCTGAGTGAAAATGTGATTAAGTGTGAAAATACTGTTGGTATCTATTTGAAGGTAAAAGAGGAGACTTTTAGTAGTCCGTAATTTAATAATCCTAGATAATTAATTCTATCCACCTTTGATATACCACTGAACCAGCTAGATTAGATTTGCAAAACATTCAGATTGCATTAGAGCAAAATAAATGGACTTTTGTTTGATAAGCTTATAATTCTAAATTTTCTTTCCTTAGCACGTTTGCATTATTGGCTATAACTTTAATGACAGTTCTGTCATACACATTGCTACAGAGATGGTTCAATCTCTGATTTAATGTGTATTTGTTTTTATTTACAGAGGTGTACTGTAGCTTTGAACTCTGCTTCCAGGTAAATGGCTAGTACCAATATCAATCCAAAGACGCCGTGTAAAAAAAGTGCTATATCTTGTTTTGCTTTTAATTTTATCCAGCAGCTTTTAAATCAGTCCACTTATTATATCCGTGACATTTTCTTCCTCCCCGTTCCCTTCAAAACATTTTCTGCTGTTGTTGTACTTGGAAATTTGAGACCTCCGCCGGCGGGACGCGCGGTGAGAGAAAAATGGGCGGGAACGCAGCGTTGCTTCTGTTCGTTTCGCAACCTGGAAACGCTCAAGGGCCAGCCGCGGGTCCAGCGCGCCGATCCAAGAATGGCAACTGCGTCTTCCGAAATACGCTGAACTGCTTCTATTTTGTAAGCCTTGGATTTGGGTGAGGAAAGCGGCAAAAGAAAGCGAGGAGGAGCCGAAGCCGGGGATGTGCTCATGTGACCGCTGGCGGCACAGGGCTGGGGCTGCTGAGAAGTAGCTGCAACTGCTGCCGCTTTTGCCCGTTTTTGGAACTGGGTAACAAGCGAGAGAGACCGGAGGATTCGCTCCTCTCAAGGATGCGAAGCCGCCTCGCCCCAAACAGATGATGGCGATACGAGAGCTGAAAGTCTGTCTGCTTGGAGTGAGTAGCGACCGAAAGAAAGAAAGAAAAATACGAGGGGGGAGGGGGATATGGGAAGGAGACGCTGAATTCTGGGTAACAAGTGAAGATTTTAAGCAAATAGCGTCCCGCACAAACGACCGACTGAGAGCGCGGGCCGAGCGGAGGAAGGATGGGTGCTGCAAAGCAGCTTGGCAAGCCTGCGATTTACAGAACAGCTTTCTTTGTCTTCCTTTTGGCCCATTCTAGTTCCGATACGGACTGGCTTTCCACTCACTTTACTTTTTCGATTTGCTTGCTGGGAATTTTGGCAGCTCAGGCAGTTAGACTAAATAAGGATTAAGCAGGCATACTTTCCTCCTCCTTGTCCGAGATTTGTTCCAGTTACATTCTACTTTGTCTGTTTTCCTTTTACCTGAGGGCAAACGTTTACAGCTATTCTCCTGGGAGACGTGTTTTGATTCCCGCAGAAATGCTGATGGAATCCCATTGAATCCTTAATGCCGTTCGCACGCAATGTTGAATGCTGCTTTATAGCAAATTAAATAAAAACTTGCAGAAACTGAAATTCGTGTGGCAAGCTGATCATACGGAATAATTTTTCTTTATAACTCTTTTAACCAATTATTAAGAGTAGGGTAACTACACTCTCATACCTGCATTATGGTCAGATTCACAGATAGGTGTATTTTTTGTACAAATGGCTAGCATGTTGTTTTCCTGTTGGAAAATACTCTTCAGAAGTATTATTTTCAACGATTAAAATATAGAAATACAAAAATCTCGTACTCCTTTCCTTCGCTCTCTTTTACAAGTTAAGTATGTTGTGTTTTATCCTAAATATGGTGTTTTTGTGGTTTGTATTTAGCAGATAACATTTGGAGCTCAGAGAAGAGATTGCTACACACTTTAACTGATTTTGGCTGTAAATGGACAGAAATTGCTTCACTGCAAAAAGCAGTTCACCATGAGATGCAACTCAGCAAAAACTGTTTCATTCTGTGGCTAACCATATCCTCTTTTTAGAATAATTCTCTGCAGTGTTATGGTGAATTCCTCCCAGCTGATAATTTGCAATCCCACATAGACCAGTGTCAGAGAATTCTTCCTTTCTTTTCCTCCTCTGCTTTGTACAGTCATGGTGTTTTAATAGTTTAGTTTACACTGCCTAGATTTAGCTCCCATTATTAAGAAAAAACAGTACATCTATTTATTATGAATAAACTGCTTCACATTTACAGCAAAAAAAGGTGCCCCCAAGTTTGCAAAAATATTCTGTTCAGACTGAAGTTAACTTAGTTTCTGCTTTGTGGCTTCTCCTATTTCTTCTCCCTTCCCACCTAATCCAGGAAAATAAATACCACTTCTTTTCTCTTTGATGGGCTTGTTTTTTTCAAATACAAAGAAATAGATTACATTTCACAATTCCACTATTGAATCTGTAAAACAAAGTCGTGGCCCAACCTTTTATGACAGGCGCCCCAGCAGATCAATATAAAAATACTGGTGAAGACAGTGGGGACTCGATGAGATGGGTTGCCTGCTAGAGCATACACTAGCCTATTAATGTGGAGGCATTTATATTTATTTATATACTGTATTGAACCACCTGTTACATGCATTTATAAGGACTACCATTCATTTTTGGTAGGCATAGATTCGTAGTCTTGGAATCGGAATTTTGACTGTGGAGTCCTATTCCCATCTTTGGGTAGGAGTCAAAATGAAAATATCAAAGCAGATAACTTTCTTGCCTCTTCAGGGAAGAAGAACTTTGCTGGTTCTCTGGATAATTGGAGTCACTATTGCTCTGCACTTAATATCAATGCACTATAGAAAATAGATCTTGGCTACTGTCTATGCAAAATTCCTTTAGATGAATAAGTATTACTATATGTCAAGCTGTGAGAAGCAGATAAAAGAATTATTTTGGTATGAAACTGGTAGACAAGATATGGGGGCTTTAAAAGGAAGTGTTTAAATTGACCTGCTACTTGGGACTTTTATTGTTTCCAAGGTTATCTTTCTTACACCTACATGGGTCTTGCTTCTTGGGCTTGTTACCTATGCGTGACTTAACGTCTCAAGGCTATATAGGCCCAAGATTTTCAGTCTCTCTTCATGGAACTAGTTTTTAGTCCTTGATGCTAGTTTTTAGTTCTTCATGCTTAATTTGTAATCAACTTCTAAGATGTCTTTCAAAATAATTTTGCCCCTGATCTATATACCCAATATTTTGATTCCTGTAACATTTGTTTCTGTTAAATTTCATTGTTATGTTCTGCCAATTTTCTCTATCAACATTGTTTTCATTTTATTTGTTTATTAAGTTATTTATTATCTTATGCACTTTGTATCAAGTGCATATTTAATAACACATTCATTCAAGTAATTTATTTAAAAATTAAAGAAATGAGAGTTTAGGATTTGACTTTATAGCACTCCACTCAATATTTTCTTCCAATCTGATAAGGAATTATTGATGAGTGTTTTTTCAGTTCAGTTTTTAAGTCAAATATGTAGCATTACATTTTTAATGGGTTGAATTCAATAATTACTTATCTCAATATCTTTGTATACTTTGTCAGATTTTTTTTTATCAAGGTATATTATAAGTAAAGAATTTCCACAATCTGTTAAGGAAGTTGCTTGTTCAAAGAACATAAGACAAGGCTTGCCTGTTAAAAATTGTTCTACAATAGATAAATCAGTATTGAGTTCTTGTAATCACTTTATTGTCCTCAAGATGCTTATAGGTAATATGCTTTATAATCTGGAAATTTCCTAGGTATTGATGTTAACCTGACTGTTTATAGCTTTTCTTCTTTTACTAGATTTTGGGTATAATGGCATTGTGCACAACTGATCCCACAGAATGTGTGACAATAGTTGTAGAGAAAAAGTAGCAGCACTTTCCCCTCTTTAATCAACACAGTGTTTTTTCTAATATATTCAAATATGCATTTGCCTGGCATGGTGATCTGCATCATTTCTCCAGACTAATGGAAAATCTGTATTAACTTGTGATAAATTTTCATGCCACATAACTTTATTTTTTATTGGTTATTTAAACCAGATGCCTAATAATATTTAGAGGAAAACAGTTCCCCATAATTCCCCATAAATTCTATTTAAATAGTAATATGTGTGTGTATGTGTAAAATATTATCTTTTATAAAAAATATTCATGGAGTCAGGGTGGATAAAAATCAATAATTATTTAAAAAAATAAAATAAAAAATCAGATTAAAAAATTCAAATAGGATTTTTTTTATTTTTATCAAATTTATTTTAATAAAATGCTTTTGGAGTAAAAATTTATCTAAAGATAGTTTACTATTTAAGATACATTAATAGTTTAGTTTATTCAGCATGAAATGTAGCTTAGTTATGTAGCATGGGGCTGTATGTTCTGCAATAATGGGACTGTTGGTGAGTCAGCAGCAGGTCAGGAGGAACTGCTGTGGGACAGCGACGACAATTGCTCTTTAAAAATTATGATTTAAATCAAGCTTTTTTACTAGATATTTAAATCATTATTTGAATTGTGATTTAAATCGACTTGATTTAAATAAAATCCACCCTGAATGGAGTGCTGAACATTATTGTCTGAATGTAAATCCAACATTTTTTGCTATAAAAATTGTGTTCCCATAAAAAAACAAGGATAGTTTGTTCAGTACTTTTATTTGGAAACAGCGTGTTTTGATCTTCCTAAAGCAAAATGAAATTCATTAAATTAACATCTACTTAAGTTTTACCAAACATATTACATATTAATCTTCATCGTATTGTGATTTTACTATTTTGAAAGACTAATATTTTACAGAAAAAACTTTACTACCATAATAGTAAAGTTGGATGCACAAGTATTTTTAACACTGAGAAATGACAGGATATTTAAGCTTATACAATTCTTCACAATATAAAAAACTTGTTTAGAGTAGTAATTATGGGTAAACATTTTTTTAAAACATTAAATAAAATTTAGTGTAGGAAAACACACTTTAATCATGGTATATTGATATTACATTTCATGAAGGCAGTCACTTTTGATAGAGGTGTTAACATATTTCTAAACTAGACCAAGTTTTTAGGAACAGCTGTTAGAATTGAGTTGTTGAGAGCTCCTAGTAATAAAGCAATTATATAATTTTGCAGCTAATGCTATATAAATAAATGATTTTACCGGTGAAACTATTTTTACTGCAACTCTGATTATTTATTTATGAGAATTTATATGGCCATTCATTCACTTTCAGTGACTCTGGGTAGCTTATAAAGAATAAAAAATAAATATACAAATAGTAAAAATAGTAACTCTCCCTCCCACCTCTTTTGGTCATAAGTTGACCATTTTTGCCAGGATCATAAAGTACAGCACAATCATTAAACAAATCCCATGGTTGTTAAATGAATCAAACATAGCCAATGGACATCACAACTGATCATAAATGCAAGGCTAGTGCCCAAAATGCAATCAAATGATCCATGGGGGGTATGCAGCACTCATGACTTCAAGAACAGGTCATAAGTAGCTTTTTTTTAAGTCTGACAAAACTTTGAAAGGTTAAGCAAGGACTTCCTATACCGCCAAAAGATCAGAAGAACATCAGTGGGAAGCTATCCATCAATTGCTTACTGTTTGAACAGTAGTATGAATATCTTAGTTTAAAAAAAAAAGGTTTACTGGCTTGTTTTTGATGTTGTTCATGGTTCCAAAGAAAAATGTGGAAAGCCCTTTTGAATTTCAAACCATTTAATAAGTTAATCAGACATCAGAAGTTCAAGTGGAAATAGACTGATTTGCAGAATATTTATCAGAAGGTCTTTGCTCAGATAATGGCAGAGATGACTAGAACATTTTGTGCAGAAAATTTTCAGTTTGGCAGTTTTATGATACTTTACAGCTTTATTGCCTATTGCTCAATATTGTTTCAAATATAATAAAAATATTTTTCTCTACACAGAACTTTTGTTTCTTTGAATGTACTGTTCAAACTGTATAAAATAGTTTAAATATACTTTTCCTTGCATCAAATAATATAATCCAAATACTTTTGCAGACTAGATTCTGAGATTAATACACTAGTTGCAATCATTAGGAAATTAATGCATAGGATGCAATAAGAAAATATTTCAATTTAAAATATCATGAAAATCTTTCCTATAAAGCAGGTGGGGAATTATGACCCTTTTATGACTTGTGGACGTCAAATTGTAATTCTGGGAGTTGAAGTCTACAAGTCATAAAGGGGCCATAGTTCCCTACCTCTGCAAAACTGTAATTTTAAGACATTGTCCTCTTCCCTTAATCCCCAAGGATAACCTTCTATAAGGATTTTCTACATTGTTAGAGAAAGATCATGAATAGCACTCATTTAAGTTTTATTTCCAGTAACTGTGCTAGAATTGCCCTTGAATGCAACAAAAAATATAGTTAACTTTGCGAATTGCAGTTATTGACAGCTATGTTCAGACATTTTCTCTAAGGAGCACTTGGAACTTAGAAATGTGGTTAATGGCGTGGAAAAAATTGTAGAATTGCTATGTCCAATCAGCTGATAATGATTAAATGCTTTTTTGGAATGGCAACAAGAGGAAATGTAATTCCTCATTTATTTATTTATTTATTGGCTCTTCTTCACCGTTTTACATACATAACATGTTTTCTTAGCACTTTACATAAGTATGTCCATGCATGCCACATATCTGAGCAGCTGAAGGAATCAAGACTGCTTCCTTCCTGGGTCCTGCTTGATGACATTGTTTAACTGAAGGGACCCAACACAAGCAGAACAGGCAGATACTATAGGAGAAAGGCAGATTTATTATTATTTTGCCAGAATTACTGTTTAAAATCTTAAATTAGGTGTATGTGTGTACCTTTGAATCAACCTTGATTCCTGGCAACAGCCTGGACTAACCCCTGCAATTTGCTTGGAAATATTTTTGAAAGTAATTCATCATTACTTTTTTCCTGGAGCTGAGATTGCCTGACCCAAAGTAACCAATTGGTTTTTCTGCCTAAGAAGGCAAGACTAGAACTCATGGTCTTCCAGTTTCTAATGTGACTTAATCATTACACCAAATTGGTTCTCTTAAATATATTTAAATATACAACTACTTAAGCTTTAGAATATAAAAATCTTTGCAAAAGTCACTTTTTAATACAGGCTCAAAGTTGGTTAGCAGAGAAGGTAGGTATTCAGAATTAATAGGAAAAACAATAATACTAATAGGGGAATACTCTGTTAGAACAGAATCTGTTGGCTTCCTATATTCAGGCAAGGGCTTTCAGATGAAATGTTTCTTTTTTATTTGTTTGTTTCTTATACCTTTTTTGATCTCTGTCAAATGCTAGTCTGGTGTATTATTTCCTGAAATTGAAAGCTGTGCTTCTCTAACTTTTCCCATCACACCTATTTCGGACCTAATTATGAAATTAGATTCCATGAAGAGAGATTTTTCCATAAACCAGAGTGGGCATAATTTCATGTGATGTCTGTCTCCCATGAATGGGGCTTTGCTTGTTTGTGCAGCCTGATTTCTGGCATGCTGTGGCCCGATACTGGTACACAGACCAGAGGTTGGAGACCCCTCCCCTAAACCTAAGGGTTTCTTCATTTAAAAAAAGATAAGCATTCCGGGCAATCATGGGCTGATTCTTCCTTTCTTAAATTTTAGGATACTGGAGTTGGCAAATCAAGTATAGTTGGTCGATTTGTTCAGGATCATTTTGACCACAATATTAGCCCTACTATTGGGTAAGTACCATGTACAGTTAAGATAAATAAACACTGATGAATTCCTTTGTAATTTAAAGTAGGGAAAGTTCATTATTCTTTTTTTTTTCTTTTTTCTTTTTAAATTTATACCCCGCCCTTTTCCTTGTTAGGACCCAGGGCGGCGCACAGGCATTATATAAAACCATAAATACAATATACATCAATTAAAAATATATTAAATTAATTCACCCGTGCTAAAACCCGTTATTAAAACCGTAACCAAATTATAATTTATATTTAAAAGTCAGACGCGGGGGGCTATCCTAGGCCGGCTTGTTGGAATAAGTACGTCTTAAGACGTTGGCGGAAGAGGCGGAGGTCCGAGGTAGTGCGAAGGTCGGGGGGTAGGTCGTTCCAGAGGGCCGGGCCCGCCACAGAGAAGGCTCTTCCCCTGGGTGTCGCCAGCCGGCATTGCCCGGCCGACGGCACCCGGAGTAGGCCCGCTCTGTGGGAACGGACCGGACGAAGGGATATATGGGGCAGGAGGCGGTCTCGTATATAGCTAGGCCCCGAGCCATGGAGCGATTTAAAGATGGTGGTCAACACCTTGAATTCAAGATTGCTGCATATGTATTACATGTTCCATGCCTATTTTAATATGGAATATTATTGAGTGGACATGTTACCACCTTCTGCAATTAATGCCAAATGCAAAATACTTGAATTTTTCTACAATTTTTTGTTGGCTCCCACAATTTCCACAATATTACCCAAACCAAGCAATTTAGGCCTATTTTGGGGTAGAGGATGATGTATTTTTAAGGGTAGAGATGAGACAAATATTCTGCTATTCCTATTCCCAGTCTTAAAATTCTGAAAAGTGGACAGAAGGGTTGATCTTACCTATTACAATTGCACTTATTTGTTAGATATTTTTATCCTGCCTTTATTTTTAATAAATACCTCAAAATGGTGAATATACCTAATGATGCCTTTCATGCCTAACGCAGGATTAGAATTTAGTTTCCTAATTTCTAACCTGGTGTCTTAACCACTACATCAAACTGGCTCTTTATGCCAGAAGGTGACTTCCTATGGTTCTCCAGAAGGTTTGGATATACAGTAGTTACGATTTTTTCTGTAAATCATTGACTACTGTGATTTAAACCCATAGTTTTTGAAAACTACTTTTCGTTTAAAATTTATTTATTTATACTTCACATTTCTAAGGCTGTCCAGCTGAACAGTGAATCTAGGCAACTGTCAAAAGAAACCACTGTCCCTGAAACAATAGGAAGGGAAAAATATACACTAATCAAATGGGTGTATCAGAGCTTAAAGTAAATGTTGAGTTCACAGAACTTGCTCTTAGTATTGCAGGAGCAAAAACAATGAAATAGAAGCAGTTTCTCAAATACCCAGTCCCTGTGCCATGAAGAACTGTCCAGGTGATAATCACCACATTGGATTGCATCCAGAAATTCATTAGTAATCAGTGCTGCTCACATAGCAGAGATATTACATCAGTGTTTGTATCATTGAATTCTGGACCAGCTGTAGCTTCTAAGTGGACTTCAAGTGCACTCCCATACAGGACACATTGTAGTAGTCCATGCACAAGTGACTAAGGCAATAATGACTCTGAAAAGAAATTAACAGTGAAGGGAAATGGGCACTTGGCATATTAGGTCAATACGTGCAAAGGACTTCCTGGCCACAGTCACTACCTATTCTTTGAGCAGGATCTGTAACTTCAGAAAGACTCCCAAATCACAAACCACTTTTGTATGTAAAGTACAATTTTACTCAAAACTAAAGATAGAAATATCTGGTACTGGAAAAATCATGAAGCTATAGTTATTTGTATTTGTCAGGGTTGAGTTAAGCCCATTCCTTCCCATACAGACCTTAGCAGCCTCCACATTCTGTGACAAGACTCAACAGCATCACCTGGTCAACCTGATGATACAGCTGAGTATCATCAACTTTCTAATGATATCTGCCTAATGATGCTTTAGTTACCACTTCAATGTTAAACAGGAATGGTAAGAACGTTGAATCTTAGGTATCCACAACTAGAACCGTTGAACCTGATCTCTGCCCCAATTACTGATGATTGGAAGCACCCAAGGGAAAGTAGTTATTCCAGAAATATGTTATGATCAATGGTACTTAAAATTAAAGAGAATCAGAATGGTCATTCACCCCCATCCTAACTCTATCACAGTGATGGCGAACCTTTTAGACACCGAGTGCCCAAACTGTGTGGGCACACATGCCCAAGCTGAACGTGTGCCTGCACAGACATGTGTGCACATGCATGGACATGCACACGTGCGCAGCAGAGACCTGAAGACCAGCTGGGAGGCGGTGCATCCCAATACTGGCAGCGCGGCAAGAGGTAAAATATTTTTCTTTCGTAAGCTTCTATTCGTTGTTTGCAGGGAAACAGAAGCTCATGAAAGAAACGCCATGGAGATCTGACCTGGGCCAACAGTGCGCGTGTCAACAGAGGACTGTTTGCCTCCTCTGGCATGCGTGCCATAGGTTCGCCATCACGGCTCTTATATCAATGTTCATATTGCCTCTGCTCTGAGTGAAAATATATATATAAAGCTTCAGCCTATTCAACTATTCGGCAATAGTTTCCTATGGTGAGGGCAGTGGAAGGATTTAGCTCCAGCATTGGGAGGAAGGAATAAGAAAGAAACAGGTGCTCAGCTCTGGAAAAGTAGAAAGCCTGAGAAACAGACTCAGAACAGCCTCATCTTAATTTCGTTGTTAAGGTGCAGTGAAGGTTTTGGACATGCTTTCAGGATTCTGTTAATGCACCCTACAACAAAATAGCATTCCTGGAATCTCTGCATACCTATTCTTTGACCTTGGCTTTCCTAGTGCATCACTCTCCTTTGTCATCCAACCATACCAGGTGGATATTAAGGCCTTGAAACAGATCCTTCTGAAAATCCCCAAGCTTCTTCTGAAATACCATTAGGGTCTCACATTCCAGTTATGTCTGGGGGAATCAAAGATGTTCAGGTTTCTTAGATGACTAATTTTTATTTTGTTTCAGCCATAAAACATACATAAATTCTTATATTTTTTCTAATTCCTTCCAGTCTTAAAATCAACATTCAGCTACTGAATAGTGAATTGTTGATATGGGCCTTAGTAACTCATTTAGTATTTTGTATAATTAATTGAGAAAGTGGGAAATAATTATAATGATAATGATTTTTGAAGGAAATATTAACAAACATTAGCATGCAGGGGGGGGGAAACTATTGCCCTTTCTTTTTTATTTAGAATTAAATATAGCTTAAATAAAGATTCCTGTTTTACTTAATCTCTCCTCTACCTGAATGTTAGTGAAAATCAAATTATAATATTTAGGATTGATTAGCTGAAATTTCCTAGGTATGTATCTGCTTGACTTAAAAGAACAATTACATTTTGCAATTCATCACACTTTAATAAGATAGGATAGTGTAGTTTAAGTGGCTACTATGCCATTCATCTTCATTAATCCTTCTGGAATCTCAAATTTTACAAATGTGAATTCTTCCTAGAAAAAAGTAATTTATTTTCCTATTTAAAAATAGCAATACATGTATGCATCATTATGTTTAATTTAACTTTTAGATTGCCTGAAATGTCTGTATAATGTTTGCTGTTTCTCAAAACATTAAGAAGGAATTATTTGTTTTCTCCCTTGTGAAGATTAAATTCATGAAAATGTTGCTTTCTTAATTGGCAAATACACGCACAGGAATTTAATGTAAATTCTACTTATGTGCAACTCTTCTTGCAAATTTTAGAGCTTCTTTTATGACTAAAACAGTCCCTTGTGGGAATGAGCTTCATAAATTTCTAATCTGGGACACAGCAGGTCAGGAGAGGGTGAGTATGAGTCTTTTATCTAAAGACAGTTGCAAACCATATTTTGTATTGTTAATAAAGCAGAGGGAACCAACATCTGTAACGTAGATACTGAAAGTAAGAAGGCATGGTGTATTTATATTGTTTTAAATATCACAGTAATATAAATTCTGTTTCAACAGAAACATTTGTATAGTAGAGATTAAACAAACAGGGCACTAAACCATCAACAGATTGATACTTTCAGAATCATAATAATATGCAGCCAAGTTCTAGTTCCAGGCTTTGGGAAAGATAAAAATTTTGAGCTATTAGAGTCTTCTAATTTCTGCTTTCCCAGGATCGTCTAGGCTTCCTCTAATGGCCCAATCTGTGAGCTACTTGCTATGTCTTTCTCTCTCCCTATTGCTGACATGGTATTCTTATTACCTACAATTGGCCTCAAAGGAAAGGTGAAATAATTATACCTACCATGCAAACTTGAATTTCCTTCCATACCGGTATCTTTAAAATCCAATGTACTTTCATCTGTTTCAAAACTGATTCAGATTCTTCTGCTGTTAGTTGTTGGGCTGAAGTGGGATCTGATGATTGGCCTCTTGCAATTAGCCAGCCATCTCATTATGGTGTGAAGGGGCAGCTTGCATGGCATCTCTTGCTACATTTTTCTGTACTTAATTAGTATCATGGTTGAGATACATTTTTGCTAATATAGTTTTATTTGACAATGGTTCTTAATTCACTTAATGACATCATGTTTGTTAAGCCTTCCATTATAGTTTCTTGAGTACAATATGCTATTATTGATTTCTACCAGTAGCTTATTGTTGCTCCATGTAATTATACTTTGCTGAAAATATGAGATTTCCTGATCTTGGGTGGAAAAGGAAATATTTTATCTCTTCTTATAGCATACAATGCAAGAAAGCAAAAAAAAAATTTTTTTATAGAGGTGTTAGATTTTTTTTAAAGTTGGATTAAATATCAGAACTTAGTAGAATAATCATTGTGAAAAAGTATACTATTTTCTGAAAGTCATACAAAGAGTGTTTTTAATGAAATCTCACATAATTGTTTTTGTTTCAATTGATTAAATCCCAAATGCCTTCCTTGCATTGCAGAAAATTAACTCTCTACTTTTATAAGCTGAAAAGTCTGCTCTGTCTGTGTGTGTGTGTGTGAGAGAGAGAGAGAGACAGACAGACAGACAGACAATGGCAGAACCTGGAGGCCCTGTTAAAAAGGGGGATCAGCCTAGAATGTTGAATCTCCCTTGAATTTCAGTGACCCACATCTAATTCCAAGCAGGTGCTAACTAGTAGTTGAGAAGATTTCTGTGCACAAGCATGAATGGCAATAAATCAGTTTAATTGGACCTTCGCATATAGACCTGATCTTCCACGCCTGACAGTATGTGTCTCTATGTATTGTGAGTGTATGTATGAGAGAGAGAGAGAATGAGAATATGAATGGCCAGATGTTTTTCTCATGTTTTCTTGGGTCCTTAAGTTAAGAAAATTAGAAGTTCTAGTAAGTCTAGTAAGAATTACACTCTCTAGAACAGCTACTCTAAAAATGATGATGAGTCTCAAATTAGGGCTATGAGATATTGGCTGGAATCCATTGGATGTGGCAGGAACAGGTAAACTTAAAACTACTGGTTTGAGGGATGCACATTCAGGTGCAGCTATTCTTTATCACTCCTTTTCTGTCTTTTTGTTTGTATACACATCCTCTTTTCAGTTTGAAAATATTTGTTTGAAGGAAGGGAAAGTAAGAAGAGTTCTACTACTTTAGGAAGTATATTGACTACCAAAGTTATCATCTTTAAAGAGCTGAATGGGCAGAGTTTAAATACCTTCAGGACTTTCTGCTCTGGGCTGGATCTACCTATCCTGCAAAAGCTGGAAGAGAAACGTGTTAAGATCTCATCACTTGAGTGCCACCTATAGGAATCTACATGTTGTGTCTTCTCTGTGGTAGACCCCTTCTGTGGAACACTTTGTCCACGATGTTCTGTTTATCTTATGGAGCTTCAGAAGAGTCCTGAAAATCACAGTTCAGGAAAGCATTTGGGATTAATGAGGATGACCTACCCCATTGCATAGGAGAAAGTATTCTGGGGTGCTATGATTTGATTTCAATGCATTTTGTTACTTGATGTAAATTATTTACTGTTAGATGAGTAAGTATGGGAGGGAAGATAGAGAGAAGAGATATTAATGTAACTTTCTCGTGTTTTTTCTTTCTTTCTTACATACATTTTTTGACTTCTGTGTTTCATAGTTTCATTCACTGGCACCTATGTACTATCGTGGATCAGCAGCAGCTGTTATAGTTTATGACATAACTAAGCAGGTAAGCTTACTATTATCCCTTTATTGAAAAATCCAACTTAATAATTGCTCATTGTGTTTTTCTCTCAGCATACTACTGTGCTGGCTCAAAGAACAATCCAGCATAAAAGTTAGTAAATCATATTTTTATAAGATTTTTAGACATTATTAAATCAAGATAATTAAAATAACATTTTATTTTAATCTTTAAATTGGGGCAATCTTTTGAGATTGAGAGGTTTTAAAGATGACACTAAGTGTACTTTGAGACACTATTTTTTACATTATTTGTGATGAATTTTAGCAGACACATTATGAAATGCTCCAAGGGCTGTAAACAGATGTTTTGGTCCATCTTTCATATAAATACAATGTGAACTTTGCTGTGTCACTTCATAAAATAGTCAAATTCATTTCAGGCAGGTTTAAAGGACTGTTTCTCAATTTGGAATTTCAGTTTGTGAACCATGAGTTTCTCTATTACTACTCCGGTTTCCATGGGCGACAGACGTGTTTTGGACACGTCCGCCGCTTGCTTTCCTGGTGGCCGCCCCCTGGGGGCACAGGGGGTTCGGGAGGAATCCCCTGCTGTACGGGCGGGTTGCTGGAGACCCCCAACCAGACAGCGGTTGGTGGGGCGTCTTTCCAACTTCGCCCCAGGAGCCGGGAAACAGAAGGGGGGGCCAGCCCTCTCACCGACGGACGCCGGAATCAATGGATAATTAGAAGACTGGCTGGAGTGCCAGGGACAGGAGGATTTCACTGAGTCTCCTGGTTTCAATTAGAGCGGCAAATGTGGACTGTGAGTTTTTTACATTCAATCAATATTAGACGGAGAATGGAGGGGGGAGTTTACTCGTTTTAACCCCCCCTCGTAATAAGGCGGCGATCGAACGAACTCTCTCCAGGATGGGGAGAAAAAAGAGGATTAATTACCAAAATTTCAATATACAGTGGTACCTCGGTTCACGAACGCCTCTGTTCACGACCAATTCGGTTTACGAACAGAAATTTTCCTCAAAATGTGCTTCGGTTCACGAATTCTGCTTCGGTTCACAAACAGGAACCGCGGCCATTTTTAATGTATTCCTGGCTGTCACATGGTTGTGACTTCCTGTAGGAAGATCGTAGAGAGAAGAAAACACAGAAAAAAGCCCCAACACGCACACTGTGAGTACTTTCAGTGACTTTTTTTTTATTTTTGCTATGCTTTTAGCATATGGAAAACTGTGCCTCGGTTCACGAACAATTCGGTTCGTGACCAGAGTCAGTTCACGAATTAAGTTCGTGAACCGAGGTACCACTGTATAATTGATTCTTTAATTTTTTTATTGAGCTTCTCCATGTTCAAGCTTCTTACATGTTACAATTTTGTCTTTTACACCTTTGGATTTCCTTTTTCTGTATTGAAACATCAGCAATTTGATGTCTGGAAGGCTTTAATCTGTGTCATACACATACTCTGAAAGATCCTCAAGTTTTCTTCAGAAGCATGTTGAGTGCCACCTGACCTGAGGGGCCTATTATCCATCACAACTTTGACAGTCTCTTTATTCCTGTGGTTTTCTTGTTAAATATGTGAATGGTTGTCTTTTCTCAGACAGTATGAATTGATGCCTTTGCCATTGTATTGAAGTGATGCATATGCCTGCATCACCTCCCTATATCAGTATCTGCTTATCTTAGCAGAACAACTTGGGTGATCTTTGCACTTTGGATATCCCTGCTAGAAATACCCTTTGGGTACATACTCCTGGTCTGCTTCATTCACTGTCCAAAGAACACATACCAAACACACAACATGGCCATGCTGAAGTAACATAGCATAATAGCAGTACACACATTTTGCACTGGATGGATGCGGAAATGAGAAAATAATTCCAATGCTTAATTTTCTTAGAAAACCTCTGCGTCACCCTCAAGGCATTTGCTATTCATTTAAGAATAGACGAGGTTAGAATAAATTAACAATATCTTATCCTTCATATAACTGAAAAAGAAACAAATTCAAAAATGCTCTGAGACATATTTCTTCTCTCGCTAGGCACAGGAAAAAACCTCCATGACTTTTCCTTGACCAGTATGATAACTGACATACCGTATTTATCGGCGTATAACACGCACTTTTCCCCCCTGAAAATAGGGGGCAAATGATGTATGCGTGTTATACGCCGATATGCGCGTTATACGCCGATATAAGGTTACATGGACCCGGGAACCGTAAGTCCTCCGCGTTCTCAAGGTGGCTGCGCTGTCTTCTTTTTCCCTCAGCGAAGCGCCGCGGCCGTCTGCTCTCTCTCTCTCTCTCTCTCTCTCTCTCTCTCTGGCGGGCAGGCAGGAAAGCAAGCAAGGCGGCTGGAGGAGGAGGAGGGGAAGGAGGAGGAGATGACGGCCCCGGAGGCACGGAGCTCTTCCCCGCGGTGGGCGCCTCCTTCTCCGCTGGCAGATAGAGCAAGGTCGAGGGGCTTCCCCCCTTTCCCCACTTCCCGGCTGTTTCGCCGCCGCCACTGCCGCCGGTTCCAGCAGCAGCAGCAGCAGGAGGAGGAGAAGTAGGAGGAGATGACGGGCACGGAGGCACGGAGCTCTTCCCCGCGGAAGAGGAAAGAGCCACCGAGTCAGTGAATGAGTCTGGGAAGCCAGAGATAGCAAAAAGAAAAAGAAAAAAGGAGGGTGGAAGAAAACTGATCCGGACTCTTGTTAGCGAGAGGGAAAAAGAAAAGAAAAAAAAGAGCGCTCGCAAGGGGAAAAGCATTCAAGGAAGAGATGGCGAGAGAGGTTTAAGAGAATCTTCACGTTGTCCTCGAGAAATTCAGGGATTTAAAGTTTAGGGTCGCCGAACTGCTCTTTGCTTTCCTCCCACCCCGCCACATCTTTTCGATGGCTGTAATATCTTCTGGCTGTTTTTAATTTCATCTGTCTCCCCCCCTCCCCTCCCCGGGAAGAGGGAGGGAGAAAGAGCAGCTTTTCTTGGGTCGAATTTATTTTTCTTCCACCGAAGGGGGCATGTCCATCGGTTCTTCTGACAGCTTTCCCCCCCTCTTGCTCCTACAAGGAAGCCAACCCGAGGATAATCTTGAAATACACCAGTTCCCCCGGATTTGCTGCTGCGGGCGCTTCCTTCTCCGCTGGCTTCTCCCCTTTCCCCACTTCCCGGCTCTTTCCAAACCTCGGGAGCTCGCCGAGGGGCGGCAGCGGCGGCAAAACAGCCGGGAAGTGGGGAAAGGGGAGAAGCCAGCGGAGAAGGAAGCGCCCGCAGCAGCAAATCCGGGGGAACTGGTGTATTTCAAGATTATCCTCGGGTTGGCTTCCTTGTAGGAGCAAGAGGGGGGGAAAGCTGTCAGAAGAACCGATGGACATGCCCCCTTCGGTGGAAGAAAAATAAATTCGACCCAAGAAAAGCTGCTCTTTCTCCCTCCCTCTTCCCGGGGAGGGGAGGGGGGGAGACAGATGAAATTAAAAACAGCCAGAAGATATTACAGCCATCGAAAAGATGTGGCGGGGTGGGAGGAAAGCAAAGAGCAGTTCGGCGACCCTAAACTTTAAATCCCTGAATTTCTCGAGGACAACGTGAAGATTCTCTTAAACCTCTCTCGCCATCTCTTCCTTGAATGCTTTTCCCCTTGCGAGCGCTCTTTTTTTTCTTTTCTTTTTCCCTCTCGCTAACAAGAGTCCGGATCAGTTTTCTTCCACCCTCCTTTTTTCTTTTTCTTTTTGCTATCTCTGGCTTCCCAGACTCATTCACTGACTCGGTGGCTCTTTCCTCTTCCGCGGGGAAGAGCTCCGTGCCTCCGTGCCCGTCATCTCCTCCTACTTCTCCTCCTGCTGCTGCTGCTGCTGCTGGAACCGGCGGCGGTGGCGGCGGCGAAACAGCCGGGAAGTGGGGAAAGGGGGGAAGCCCCTCGACCTTGCTCTATCTGCCAGCGGAGAAGGAGGCGCCCACCGCGGGGAAGAGCTCCGTGCCTCCGGGGCCGTCATCTCCTCCTCCTTCCCCTCCTCCTCCTCCAGCCGCCTTGCTTGCTTTTCTGCCTGCCCGCCAGAGAGAGAGAGAGAGAGAGGGAGGGAGGGAGGGAGGGAGGGAGGGAGGAAGGAAGGGAATCAGAATCTGACAGTCACAGAGAGAATGACAAAGAGAGACAGGAAGGGAGGGGATAGCGATTTCTGAGTAAACTTTTGTAAAAACAGAATATCCAAGTTTCTTTGTTAAAACAGTTGCTTTTACTGTCCTTTTACATTATTTACCTTATAAGTGGTAATAATATTAATTAAAAAAAGTTCTGAGCTACCCTTATTTTGCTTCAAAGTTCTTTATTTGAAATTTAATTTTTTTCCCTGAAATTTCCCTCTTAAAATGAAGGTGCGTGTTATACGCCTGTGCGTGTTATACGCCGATAAATACGGTAGCTAGTTTGGTGCAATAAATGGAATGTTTAAATGGTATTATCGTTTTAGGAAAAACAGATTAATTTTACAGTACTCTCCTCTGTGCTCTATTAAAGCATGACATTTATTAACATATTTAACTTCATTGATGTCATTAACCAGCATAGTAATTTAATTGTACAAGCTATGCTTTTTGCATATTTTGAAGGAAAGCTTCATAGAAGAGTTGCTTTCAGCCTGCAATTAAAGATACTTTAAATACTACAATCCACATTGTCAATTTAATGACACAATAAATGCTGGGCTTGGATATTGATATGTTTACAGGTTCTGAAACTGAATGCATTAAAGATTTGCTAATGAATGTGATTGTTATATTGGTTGCCATGACCATTTTTTGCTTTATTGTATTGCAAACTTAAGAAGACCAGACAATCCACATTTTTGAATGTATAAGGTTAGAATAAGTCTTACTGAAGTTATAAAATGTAATGTCACAATAATTATTATAAATACTAAATCGAATTTGTAATAATATTTTTTAATTTTTTTGTTATTTATTCATTCTGTACTGTATTTTAAACTTCAGTATTATTCTTTGATAAAAGTATTATCAGGTATTGCAACTAAAATCAATTCTGATTTTGGTAGCCAGCAATACAAATTAACCTGCCTACTTTAAAATAAGATTAGTTAGCCTTACTGTATTTAAGCACTATTTTTCTCATTCTGCTTAGATTAAAAATGTGTGTGGGTATGAGCGTGAGTGCTGTATTCCTACTTAACCGCTAGCATTGCTTTTTATTTATATCCCATACTTTGCTACCTTTTGCAAAATACTGAAAAATTGAATATTTTTGATTTCCAGAACATTTTTGTGAAAGTTTTGTCTAATTAAAAACTGGATTATATGGCTATAGAATATTGCCTTAGGTGTTCCTTTTGCAGATGTTAATTATTACTTACCATGAATAAGGGAGGAAGCATGTGATATAGAGCTTTTTCTATGAACATATATTGTTATAAGTCATGAAGTATCTCTATACAACTTTCATTGGCTGGCTGTAGCATGATAGAAATATACATCTCATTTTGCTTGGTATTCTAAATTGTTTGTATCATTATGGATTTTATACATTGTTTTCAAATATTATGTCTCAATTTAGTAAGTTCATTTTGACTTATGTATTTAATTTAGGATTCATTTCATACACTGAAGAAGTGGGTAAAAGAATTAAAAGAACATGGTCCTGAAAATATAGTAATGGCTATTGCTGGAAACAAGTGTGACCTTTCTGATATTAGGTAAATATTCTGATATATTTACTTTTTGCAATTTTCTATTGCTTTTTCTACAATATGACAAATTCAGACATACATTTTATATGATTTAAAATTTTTTAAAATTAAACCAATGCAAATAATAACAAAAATGTTATTTATTGAAATTTATTTAATCTTAACACATAAACAGGTGTACAGTTTTGAAATAACAGTAGTAGTATACTATTCCATCTTAAACATTACATCTTTTACTGTTCTAGCCTTGTCTACTTTTTTGTCCAAGTTGTTTTATTTATTAACAACTCATTCCTCTAAACTGGGATGCTTTTAATAAAACATTTGGGGATGACCTCACTATGGAGCCCTGCATTCCTTTATACCAATGTTTTTCAAACTTGGTAGCTTTGAGATGTGTGGAGTTTAACTGCTAGAATTCCCCAGCCAGCATGCTGGCTTAGAAATACAGTAATCCCTCGTTTTCCGCGGTTAATGGGGACCTCAACCTTCCGCGAAAACTGAAAACCGCGAAGTAGGATTTGCTAGGAAACTTGAATTGGTGGACATGTTTAAAGCAACCACTAGGGGGCGCTTGCCTCCTACCAATGCATTTTTTTTGGTATTTTTTAAAAATCCGCGAAGCACTGAAATCGCGGAAAACGAAGCCGCGGAAAATGAGGGATTACTGTACTGAGAGTACAGTACTGTCCTTGCATCTTAAAGCTGCCAAATTTGAAAAATACAGCTCTATACTATTACAATTCTGTCTTGCTCAATATTGTTACTTCGTCCTGTAACAATGGCTTTATGTTGCCCATATACTGCATCCTTTCCCATCATCCCTTTCACACTGCTAGAAAGGGCAACAGTTAAGTTTCTGTTATTTGTCTCCAATCCATGTTCATGGCCTTCATAGTTTTCTTCGGGATTGCTGATTAGAAACAAACTTGAGCTTTTCTTCAAGCTCTTTCAACTCCTCCTCCAATAAAAACACAGATTTACACTTCCATTACATATAGGTTGAGTTTTCTCCTAGCACGGGAATCAACATTGTACATACCTTCAGTATTTCTGCAGAGTGTCAAATTCTGTCCATGGTACTTGGAGGCTTCTTACATATTCTGTCTGTCAGACTCCCATGCAAAATTGTATCTGTGCCTGCTTGTTTGTCTCGGTCACAATACACAAAAACTAGCTTGGATGTGATCTCTATTCTTGATTATATAAATGACTACAATTTTTTTTCTTTTTTGTTAACATTCTTCTGGGGGAACTACTTACTGTAAGTATGTAATCATTGAGACAGATTTGTTGTTATTGTATATAAACTTTCTATTGGAACAAACTTCTATTTTTGTTTTTAATAACAAATCATCTTTTTCACTGGAACATTTTAAATCTATTGCTGATGATAGATTATACAAAAAAACCAATGAACTCAACTTTTTTTAAATGAATGGTTTTCTGCAAAACAAAAGGTTTTAGTAGTTGATTAACATATATACTGTAAAACAACCAGTCCTGTTACTTATTAATTATTTAATTTATTCATATATTTGACTCTGGAAGGTCACAATAATTAGAATATATACATACATACATACATACTTATATATAGATACATATGCATATATGTGTGTTAGTTTTATGAACACACATAAAAAAATATATCACACAACGGAACTCATGGCTTTCTGCCTGGATGGTCTCTGGTGATGAGCCCGAAAGGCAGAAGAGGAAAGCAGTATGCTTCCTCCCTTAATTGGGCCCCTAACAGGGTGTTGTGGAACAATTATATATATGTATGTATGTATGTATGTATGTATGTGTGTTAGTTTTATGAGCCGATCAATAAATAAATGAGAGAGACAAGTATAGATCTATTTCGAGCTTTTTAGCCCTCGTCAGCTAGCCATACCCGTACTGGGATTCGAACCAGGGCTGTATTGCATATCAGGCAAGAGCCTTTAGCCTTTCAGCCAAGCCAGGCTCTCCCATTGCATCAGCTGAGACAGGAGGATTAGTATGTATATAATTGTTCCACAACACCCTGTTAGGGTCCCAATTAAGGGAGGAGACATACTGTTTCCAATCTGCCTTTCGGCTCATCACCAGAGACCATCTAGACAGAAAGCCATGAATTCCGTTGTGTGAATTTTTTTAATATATGTGTTAGTTTTATGAGCTGATCAATAAATAAATCAGAGAGACTAGTATAGATTTATTTTGAGCTTTTTAGCTCTCATCAGCTAGCCATACCCTTACTGGGATTCACACAACGGAATTCATGGCTTTCTGTCTAGATGGCTAGCTGATGAGAACTAAAAATAAATCTATACTAGTCTCTGGTGATGAGCCGAAAGGCAGAAAAGGAAACAGTATGTCTCCTCCCTTAATTGGGGCCCTAACAGGGTGTTGTGGAACAATTATATATATTTATTGATCAGCTCAAAAACGTAACACACACACACACACACACACACATAATCAAATGCTTGTGCTAAAACCACTATTTAAAAAGTACATATAAAAGTACTTTTACTTTTATATGTAAAACGCTTGTGCTAAAACCACTATTAAAAAAGTACATATAATCAATAATCTAATTCATTATAACCACTGGAAAAGGTTCCATCTTTCAATCAGTTACATCTAGCTTTCCATACATTTTGAAAAGCAACAGTAAATTTTAGGATAATTGGTGGACAATCTCTTAAATAACCCCCCCCCCCCAAATTATACCAGAAAATATAATTTAAAACATAAATTAGATTATCAGGATTTATTGTGTGGATCCTGGTTTTACGAATAAACATTCCCATATTTGGTAATACATTTTATTTCATTTATGAATTATTGTTCAAAATGGCATTTCCCCTAATTTTATACTCACATCAACAAACCTGTTGGACTAAGAGCAAGGGACTAGTCCAGCGTTACTAGTTGAGCTTGTGTAGTGGAATGAGGGCTAAACAATGCTTTGTCTGCTCCTTACCACACCTTAACCACAATAACTGTATGAAGTCCTTTACTTCATAGTTCATCAGGATTTGACTTATATCTTACCTTAGTCAATATATTTAGAGAAATGTTTAGAAATAATGAAAAGGAATTAAAAAATATTATAGCATGTTCTCATAGATTTGCTTTATGAAATTAACAGTTGCAGGCCGTGCTATTTGTTTACAAACAAATAGAGTTTGGGGTACGAACTTAGTAGTACAGGTTGTAGGCTTATCTTCTCAGAGGTTATACCAGTATACAAGGAACAAAAAGGAAAGGGCCAGCGCATAGCAGAGTTTAATGTGTGGCTAAAGGAGTGGTGTAAAAAGGAAGGCTTTGGTTTTATTAGTCATGATGCTTACAGCTGGTCCAATGATAAACTGTACAAAAGAGATGGTTTGCACCCATCCAAGAAAGGGACTGAGTTACTTGGCATTAAATTCACAGATTTCCTGGCTAAACATTTAAACTGAATAGTGGGGACAGAGAATCAATTGATAAAGAACATTTCTGTCCCCAGCAAACTAAAATTCATAGGGTTATCAGTGCATGTAACATAGATGTTTGTGCGGGTAATATTATCACCACTGCTGTCAAGCAAAACCAAACAATTAACAGTGAGTGCCATACCATGTGCATGAACCATACAAGTGGCAAAGAAATAGGGGCAAAGAGAACCATAGTCAGGCATAACAAAGGTTACGTAGACAGTAAACACAGGGTCAATCAAAATGGACTCAAATGTCTATACACCAATGCACAGAGTATGAGGAATAAGGGTGAATTAGAAATTCAAGTAAATGAGGGCAGATATGATATTGTTGCCATTACAGAAACTTGGTGGGATGAAACCCACAAATGGAACATACAGCTAGAAGGATTTAAATTATTTAAAAGAAATAGACCAAATAAAAGAGGAGGTGGAGTTGCACTATATATAAGACATAATTACATCTCTACAGAAATAGAGCACAACAATGATGAGAACTATCTTGAATGTATATGGGTCAATATTAAAGGTTGGGCGGGGAATAATATTGTCATAGGTCTATACTACAGGCCACCCAACCAAGCAGAGGAAGTGGATGAACTTTTTGCTAACCAGCTAACTAAGGTTTGTAGGAAGCACACTACAATAGTAAGGGGAGATGTTAACTACCCTGACATCAATTGGGAAACAAACTCTGCACCAAGTGGAAGATCCAACAGGTTCCTAACAAACCTAGCAGACAACTTTGTTTCCCAAAAGGTAGAGAAGGGAACAAGGGGATCAGCAATATTGGACTTAATTCTCACTAACAGAGAGGAAATGATAGAAGGTGTAGAAGCTACAGGAACTTTGGGGGCAAGCGATCATGAAATACTGGAATTCAACATTATGCAAACAAAAGTAGTAGAACAAAGTCAAACTAGAGTCTTAGACTTTAAGAGAGCTAATTTCAATAAACTTAGAGAGAGGTTGGGAAGGATTCCACGGATGAGAATCCTCAAGGGGAAAACAACTCAAGAAGCTTGGGAAATTTTGAAAAATGAGATTATAAAAGCCCAGTCCAGCGCAATACCAATGAAGAAGAAAAATAACAGTTCCCAAAAGAAACCAGCATGGCTGCATAAAGAACTCTCTGACAAATTGAAAGACAAAAAGGATAAATATAAAAAGTGGAAAGAGGGGGAAAGGCAAAATATCAGCAAATAGCCCGAGCCTGTAAAGATGAAGTGAGGAAAGCTAAGGCTCGCAATGAAGAAAGGCTTGCCAAAAAAGTAAAAAATGACAAAAAAAAGCTTCTTCCAACATGTTAAAAACAAGAAAAAAGTTAAGGAAACAATTGGTCCACTGCTGGGAGAAAATGGCAAGAAGATGATAAGCAACAGGGAGAAAGCAGAACTATTTAACTCTTTTTTTGCATCTGTCTTTACACAAAGGGATAAAACAGTCCAACCAATCAAAAACCACCACAAAAATCAGATTAGAAACAAAAGTTGAAATAGGGAAGAAAATGGTAAGTGAGCATCTGTCTGCCCTGGACGAGTTCAAATCACCAGGACCAGATGGATTACACCCCAGGGTTCTGAAGGAACTGGCAGACGAGATCTCAGAACCACTGAACTATATCTTTCAGAGATCCTGGAGCACCGGGGAACTGCCAGAAGACTGGAAAAGAGCTGATGTGGTTCCCATCTTCAAAAAAGGGAAAAAAAATAGATCCAGGAAACTATAGACCCATCAGTCTGACCTCAATACCAGGAAAGATTCTGGAAAAGATAATTAAGCAACAAATAAGTGAACACCTAGAAGCAAACAAAGTAATAGCCAAAAGCCAACATGGGTTTGTCAAAAACAGATCATGCCAGACTAATCTAATTGCATTCTTTGACAAAGTGACAAAATTAGTGGACCAGAGGAACGCTGTCGATATAATTTACTTGGACTTCAGTAAGGCATTTGATAAAGTAGACCATAACCTACTATTAGATAAAGTAGAAGAATGTGGGTTAGACAGCATCACCACCAAATGGATTCGCAACTGGCTGACTAACCGCACTCAACGTGTAGTCTTCAATGGAACTGCATCTACATGGAAGGAAGTATGCAGTGGAGTCCCCCAAGGCTCTGTTTTAGGCCCAGTACTCTTCAACATCTTCAACAATGACTTGGATGAGGGGATAAATGGGGAACTCATCAAATTTGCAGACGACACCAAGCTGGCAGGAATAGCCAACACTCCAGAAGATAGGCTTAAGATACAGAAAGATCTTGACAGACTTGAACATTGGGCACTATCTAATAGTGCCGCCCTGGGTCCGTTTGGAGAAGGGTGGGGTATAAATTTAATAAAATAAATAAATAAATAAATAATAAAATGAAATTCAATTGTGAAAAAAGTAAGGTTCTACATTTAAGCAAAAAAAACAAAATGCACAGGTACAGTATAGGTGGTACCTTGCTCAATAGTAGCAACTGTGAGAGAGATCTTGGAATCCTAGTGGACAACCATTTAAATATGAGCCAGCAGTGTGCAGCAGCTGCCAAAAAAGCCAACACAGTTCTAGGCTGCATAAACACAGGGATAGAATCTAGATCACGTGAAGTGTTAATGCCACTGTATAGTGCCTTGGTAAGGCCACACTTGGAATACTGCATACAGTTTTGGTCGCCACAATGTAGAAAAGACGTGGAGACTCTGGAAAGAGTGCAGAGAAGAGCAACCAAGATGATTAGGGGACTGGAGACTAAAACATGAAGAACGGTTGCAGGAGCTGGGCATGTCTAGTTTGATGAAGAGAAGGACCAGGGGAGACATGATAGCAGTGTTCCGATATCTCAGAGGGTGCCACAAAGAAGAGGGAGTCAAACTATTCTCCAAGGTACCTGGGGGCAGGACAAGAAGCAATGGGTGGAAACTAATCAAGGAGAGAAGCAACTTAGAACTAAGGAGAAATTTCCTGACAGTCAGAACAATTAACCCCTGGAACAGCTTGCCTCCAGAAGTTGTGAATGCCCCAACCCTGGAAGTCTTTAAAAAGATGTTAGACAGCCATTTGTCTGAAATGGTATAAGGTTCCTGCCCACGCAGGGGGTTGGACTAGAAGACCTACAAGGTCCCTTCCAACTCTGCTATTGTATTGTATTGTAATTACAAACTGTAATCAAATGGTGGGAACAAAATCACATAGTCACAATTCTGGGTTGTTGTTTTTTCTTCGATGGAACCACATGATTTCCTGCCATTAGATGTTCAGGCACAGTGAAGCCCTTTGTGTAATCATAAGTCATTAACATTTTTTATAGCTTTAAGTTCTTTAAAATTATGTCTATTAAATTAAGCACAAAACAATAATATTGAATTCTAAGACTTTAAATAATCTTATTTTTGATAAGATTCCATTTCTCAAGTTTTCATTAGCTTGACTATGTTCCGATTTGTAAAAAGAAGAGGAAGAGTAGGAAAGACTTATAACCAAACGTGAGAATGCAAAGCCTTCTGCAATTCTTACGAAACTTCATACTATAAGGTACAAAATACTTCAGTGTTAATTTAACTTAAAATAAAAATTAACCTAGATCAATTTTCATTTAGTGTTAGGTCCATGTAGGGTGGATGGTTTCTTTCATTATCCTGGTTCTCGTAATAATGGAAGAAGTTAAAGTATTTAAAAGATTAAAGTTCAGAAAATAATTTTAGTAGGAGAGTATAAAAGGGAAAGATTATTGTAGTTTATTTTAATGAAGGAGATGTTTAAAACTTTTTAAAAATCTATAATTATGTATCGGAGAATATAATACTGTATAGAGGGAATGATATTAGGCATGAGACATCAGTAGTATGGCAGATAACGTTTTGCCCCAGATTCAAATAAGGTGAATTATTTTTTTTATTAAGATAGCTATTAATTTTAAATTTATAAAAATCCAAACATTAATTTTTGAAATATTTATATGTACAAGACTTGTTTGTTTACTGAACCATATACCAGTTATATTCTTATAGAAAATACAAAGTAAGTTGAAAAAATGTGATTTATAGTTTATCCACGTGGTAGGTTGAACTTAAAAGAGCTTTGATAAAAAGAAAAAGAAAAGTGTAAAACATAATTAAATATTAAATTTTTCAATAGTTTTATGATTTATGTGAAACATGGGGAATTATTAGCCTCTCAAAATGAAATATTAAATTTTATTTAAGGGGATATCAAGATAGATTTCATACATGAATCATTCTAGAACAGCATATCCAGGCTTTGTAAAGTTCCTATAAGGAATGTTTTACATATTCCTGTTTTGCAAAAATGCATTAGCATACAACACAAATACATTATCTGATTTCTTTAACACGAAGATCTATAAACACACTGCATATGAAAAATATTTGTAAAAAGTTAAAACCTGAATCGAGCTTTCAAAAATAATTGAAAATAAAAGACTTTGTATTCAGTGATCATTTAATTATATAAATAGGTTTGAATTTTCCTTTAAAATGCTCATTAAATTATTAACTGAACTCTCATTGAATTTTTAATACATCTTAAAGTATCTTATTATTATTCTGATATAAGCCACATGCAACAACTGCATAAACAAACAAACAAGCCCAACAGCTGCGTTGTCTAGGAGTTACAGTTAACTATTTTCTTTAGAAAATTTTAGTCCTTCTAAGATCTCTGTCCTTTTAAGACCTATAGAACGTAGCAGCTGAACTAAATTCCTCACTGATGCACTTTGAATTTTTATCTATATATTTAACATCTATTTATTATATTTTACACCTCTAAATTGCGGCCAAAGATGTTTTTAAAAATCCTTTATGACCCATGCCCTATTTATGTATTTAAATCTTTTATATATTATATTTATATATAATTATTTATCTATTTAATTATTTATTAATATTAATATGTACTCTAAGCTAGACCTACTACTACTGCGAGAGTCCCCGCTCTCGCAGGTTTGGCCCTCCGCTTTAACGAGGGCCCGCCTTGATGAGGGATTTATTAATCCGGAGAGGTGGGCGAAGCGTGGTCTCAGGGGTTTTTTAATTTGTAAATTATTGTCTATTTTAGGGGGTACCAGGGAGGGGGGAGGGTATAGACAAGTAGAGACGGTTGAGAAAAGAAAGGGCCGGTCCAGCAGACGGCGGAGGGAAGCGGAAGGGTCCGTTAGGAGGGGGGAAACACGAGTCGTCCCGATGGAGGGCATACTCATCCAGAGGGTCGTAGGGAGAGGCAGGTCCGAGGGGAGACAAGTTCTATCCTCCCGGTTGGGGGCACGGGGCCGTTGGTTGCAAACGGTCAGGTGCCACAACCCCCACAGGCTAGGTGATCAGGGAGTACAGAGCCAGGGCCTGCGGCTGATGTTTTGCAACGCCAGGTCCGTGGTCAAGAAAGCCCCCCTCATACATGACCTTGTGTCAGAGGGGGAGCCGGACCTGGTAGGAATTGCGGAGACCTGGTTGGGCCACGAGGGAGGACTCCCCCTCATTGAAATGTGCCCACCAGGTTACCACGCTTTTCATCAGCCCCGGGCCCTAGGCAGGGGTGGTGGGGTAGCGGTTATTGTTAGGGAAGGTCTGGAGCCGAGAGAGACCATTGTACCACAGACCACCGGTTGTGAGTCCCTCTGCGTGAAGTGGGGCCTAGGGAGGCAGTTGGGCTTGCTGGTTGTATACCTGGCTCCCCGCTATGTAACAGCAGCCCTGCCTGAGCTCCTCGAGGTGATCGCTACGATGGCAGTTGAGACCCCCAGACTTTTAGTCATTGGGGACTTTAATCTGCCATTGGTGGGCGAATCATCCGAGGTAGCTCGGGAGTTCATGGCTTCCATGACGGCCATGGACCTGACCCAGTTAATTCAAGGCCCCACCCACGAGGGTGGACATACACCGGATCTGATCTTTGTCTCTGGCCAATGGAAGAGTGATCTGGGTATAGGGGATATAGTCATCACGCCCTTGTCATGGTCAGACCACTCACTTCTCCGGCTCGACTTTCCAATCGCTACTCCCCACCGCGGGGAGGCGGAACCCGAGTCACCTATTTGGTTCCGCCCCAGGCGCCTGATGCACCCTGACGGGTTCCAGGCGGCGCTTGGGCCACTTCCTGTACCCCTGACCCGCACCCCGATGGAGGACCTCATGGCCGCATGGAATACTGCGGCCACGGGAGCCTTGGATCGGGTCGCGCCCTTGCGGCCTCTCTTGCGGCAGCGAGCCATCCTGGCTCCTTGGTTTACCGAGGAGCTAAGGGTGATGAAACGCCACAAGAGATGCCTAGAGAGAAGATGGAGATCCACTCGGTCTGAATCTGACCGGACACAGGTAAGAGCCCATTTACGGACTTACATTGTGGGCGCTGAGAGTGGCCAAACGCCATCATTGTGCCACTCTCATAGCATCCGCAGATAACCGCCCTGCCGCCCTGTTTAGGGTGACCCGCTCCCTCCTACAACAGAGGGTGCGGGAAACCCCATTACAGGGTAGAGCAGAGGAATGGGATTTATCTGCAGGAGAAAATCGCTCAGATTCAGAACGAGCTAGTCTCCATCGATAGTCCAGTGGGATCCCACGAGGCGGGTCTTGAGACAGTTTGCTGGGAAGAGTTTTACTTCCGAGGATATGGACAGGTTACGTGGGCGACTGCGAGCCACCACATGTTTATTGGACCCGTGTCCCTCCTGGCTTGTACTGGCATCCTGGGAGGTGACACGAGGCTGGCTCCAGGAGGTTGTCAACGCTTCTCTGAGTGAGGGTTTCTTGCCTGCCTCCCTTAAAGAGGCCATGGTGAGGCCCCTCCTGAAGAAGCCCTCTCTGGACCCAGCATTATTGGTTAACTACCGTCCGGTCTCCAACCTTCCCTTTTTGGCGAAGGTTGTAGAGAGTGTGGTGGCACAACAGTTTCCCCGTCACCTGGAGGAAGTTGATTATCTGGACCCGCGCCAGTCCGGCTTCCGGCCCGGGCACAGCACCGAGACGGCATTGGTCGCGTTGGTAGATGATCTCTGGAGGGCCAGAGATGGGGGTTGTTCCTCCATCCTGGTCCTATTAGACCTCTCAGCGGCTTTTGATACCATTGACCATGGTATCCTATTGCATCGGCTGGAGGGGTTGGGGGTGAGAGGCACCGTTTTACGGTGGTTCTCCTCCTACCTCTCCGGTCGATCGCAATTTGTGTTGGCAGGAGAGCAGAGGTCGACCTCGAGACCACTCACATGTGGCGTGCCTCAGGGGTCGGTCCTCTCGCCTCTCCTGTTCAACACATATATGAAGCCGCTGGGTGAGATCATCCGTGGTTTTGGGGTAGAGTACCACTTCTACGCTGACGATACGCAGTTGTATATATCTACCCCAAACCACCCCAACGATGCCGTAGCGGTGATGTGCCAGTGCCTGGAAGCCGTGCGGGCCTGGATGGGAAGTAACAGACTCAACCCGTCCAAGACCGAGTGGCTGTGGTTTCCGGCCGCCCAATTCAACCAGTTGACGCCATCACTGGCCATAGGGGACGAATATCTTACCCCTGTGGATGGGGCGCGCAACTTGGGCGTCCTCCTGGATACCCGGCTGTCCATGGAAGATCAAGTGACAGCCGTGGCCAGGAGGGCGTTTTACCAGGTTCGCCTAGTACGCCAGTTGCACCCCCTATTGGATCGGGATGCCCTTTGCACGGTCATTCATGCCCTTGTGACATCCCGACTGGACTACTGTAATTCTCTCTACATGGGGCTCCCCTTGAGGTGCACCCGAAGACTTCAGCTGGTCCAGAATGCAGCCGCGCGAGCAATAATGGGAACCTCCAGGTTTACCCATATAACACCGCTCTTGCGCGAGCTGCACTGGCTGCCTGTTGTCTTTCGGGTGTGCTTCAAGGTGTTAGTTATCATCTTTAAAGCGCTCCATGGCACGGGACCTAGTTATCTGCGGGATCGGATCCTGCCCCATACATCCCTGCGGCCGATTCGCTTCCACAGAGAGGGACTTCTCCGGGTGCCGTCCAGCAGGCTGTGCCAGCGGGCGACGCCCAGGGGAAGGGCCTTCTCTGTGGCGGGCCCAGCCCTCTGGAACGACCTTCCCCCCGACATTAGAACAACCACGGACCTCCGCTCCTTCCGTCAAAAACTTAAAACACACTTTTTCTGTCTGGCCGGCCTGGGTTAGTCTCCGTCTATTAGGATTTTAGGGGATTTTAGTCAATCTATAATTGGGGATTTTAGCGCAGGGATAATTTTAGTTTAATTTGTTTTTACCTATTCTATTTATGTATTTTATAGCTATTTTAATTCTCCCTGTGCACCGCTCCGAGTCCCCTCGGGGAGAGGATGCGGTATACAAATAAATAAATAAATAAATAAATAATAATAATAATAATAATAATAATTATTATTATTATTATTATTATTATTATTATTATTATTATTATTATTATTATTATTATTATAAAGAAAGGTAGACAGATCCTAATGCTGTCAGAAAACACGCACAGATTTTGTGTTGCATTACAATGTACAACAAAAGAATTTTGTTCATACAGCCTCTTTCCGTCATCTAGATCAGGGGTCCCCAACTCCTGGTCCGCGAACCAGCGCCGGTCCGTGGCTTGATAGGAACCGGGCCGCAGTGAGCAGCGCAACTCTTAGAAAGGGCCGGAGAGGAGGAGGAGGGAGCAGCCCCCTGGGCAGAGCACACGCTGGGAGTGGGAGAGCGTAGGCGTGGCCACTCGCGCCGTTGGGGGCCCAAGAGGGGCGAGTTAGCCGACTCACACACACACACACACCCCGCGCATGCATGCGCCGCCTATACCCCCTCCACTCCCCTTCTACGCCGGCCGAGCCATGGCCACCGGTCCACGGAAGTTTTTAAACATCAAAACCGGTCCTTGGCGCCAAAAAAGTTGGGGACCCCTGATCTAGATTTAGGGAGAACAAGTAATTATATTTCTCATATCAGAAACAAGACATGAATATTTACTGTGCTCAAATTATGAAGAATATTATGGTTGAACCAAACATTCTGTTGCACAACAACTTAATTTAAACTTCTAAAATTTTATTTTAGGGAGGTACCTATGAAAGACGCCAAAGAATATGCGGAATCTATAGGTGCAATTGTTGTTGAGACTAGTGCCAAAAATGCAATTAACATTGAAGAACTCTTTCAAGCAATCAGTAAGTAAACTTAGAATTTGTTTTTGCATATTTAAGCTTGCACAACTTAAAAAGTTTTATTATTTAGGTCACAGCTTTGCTAAAGCCCTAATTTATTTTTCATGAAAGAACAACAATGAAAGAGAGAATTGTTCAGAAAATCATATAGATATACTTCTAGAGCGATGTTATTCAAAATATTTCACCTTATACTAATTCAGAATGAATTATTTTTATGTTATAAGTTCAGGAATTAATATTTTTAAGAATATTATAGCATATATCAATTAGTGAAACTTTGAAGATTGGATGGGTATCCTACCAATCTCTTATTTAAGTTTACCACTATAGAGCAATCATTTTAAACAATGAAGCTAGAAAATAATAAAGACAAAAGAAAGTTTCTGCTGATCAGTTAGCAGAAAAACAAGCAATAGAGTAATCAAAAGATGAAGGAATAGGTCCCCAAACAAGCATAAAACAGAGCTCAGCATAAATTCAATATATTTCCATTATCTGCTGGAAGTTTATTTTTTAGTTTAAAGATTTAAAAGGAAAAAAAAATATCTGAACATATCCTGCAATTGATTAGGCTCATAATAAAGGATATAGGATTCACCTTCCATATCATATAGGAAATCCTATATTGTAGCTAGGAAACCCTATTTTCAAGTATTTAGAGAAGCTAAGGTTTTAATAATTGTATATATTTTGTTTTGTTTTTGCTTTTAAAGGCCGGCAGATTCCACCTTTAGAAACTCATGAAAATGGCAACAGTGGAACAATCAAACTCAGGAAGCAGACTGCTCAGACAACACGGAGATGCTGTTAAACAAACGAGAACTGGTTTTATGCACTTGAAAATAAAACAAGATCATTTATTTATTGAACCACGGACTTCAGAAAGCCAACAACATGGTACACTCTCTAAAAACAGTAGTATCAATATTTTTTATTGATGGGATTAGTAGGAGAGAAATTTCCTTCCAATGAGTTCTGCAGAATTATGTAGACAATTCATTTAAGCAGTAAACTGGTTGAAACAATGACTCAGATTATTTGGAACAATCTTCTTAAATCCTTGACTATTCTAAAGAAGCAATAAGTACATTTTTTAACAAATCTTTTTTGTATTTTCAGTATGTTTCTCATTAGGTATAATTTTACAGAATTATAATACACCGTATTTTAATCAAACGAAGAACATTTTATTTTACTGGATTTGGCTTTTATGGTTTTTTAAGAATTATTTTTAAAAGTATAAATGGGGTACTTACACTTCTGCATCCAATGCAGAAGAAAATCTAGTGACGATAACAATTCAGGTAAATGTCAAACTGTTACTTCTGCATTGGAAAAGCAAAATCATTGAAATGCAAACACTTTAAGTTAGACAGAAGCAGAGGTTTTGGATATACTAATACTCCTGATGTTAAATACAAGCAGACATTTCATCAAAAGCCAAAAAAGACCAGGATACACTTTCTATTTAATTCATTCAAATTTGGAATAAATTAACACCAATCTGACAGTCTGAATACATCAGTTCTATACTTGTATTTTTTCTTGTTCTTTACCTTTAGTGTAGTTATCTGCATCTATATCTTTGATCTGTCTGTTTCTTACTTAGTAACAATACAGATGCAAGGTGGAGTTCAAGGAAGTTGAAAACAATACAGACAACCTTTTATTTATCTGAGTCCTTTTTGTAATAGATTGAGCAAAACTAATACCATACCAAGCTAATGCAAACAACCACCACCACTCATTGAAAGACCTCAGTACTGTCAGCCCCCCCAGATACACCAGATAAAAAATACGACTAGATGCCATGATTCAGGTTCCAGACTGAGAAACTTCATCAACATATCACCACGCAATTTGGGGAGGATCAGTACATTCCAGTGACTTGTTCAGACTGAGAAAGCTGCTTGGATGAGAAGCAAAATATCTCAAATCAACAAGGAAATAACTCCAGTTGCCATGATTCAATTTCCAGACGACTAGATGAACTAATTTTACTTCATTGTAAGGCTACATTAATAGAATCTTGCAAGTCTGAAAGTAAAGTGGTACCTTGGTACTCATTGTTAAATGGTTTGGGGAGGCATGACTAGTACTAAAAATGACGAGTGCCAAACAAACCACATGACTTACCATGCCACTCTTTGTTTTGGCCAGGAAGGACTTCCTGTTTGTCTCTTTTCCTCTGTCAGTAACCTTTCCAGTATGGCAAACTTCCTGTCCGCCTTCTGCAGCTGACCTTCCCAGGTTGGCTGACTTCCTGTCCATTCTCCACAGATGCCCCCCCCCCCCTTTTAACAATCACAGTGCACTAGGTAGCAGACAAAATGAATACCGGGACAACTTTTTTGTGTCAAAATGTGCTACATAGCAAATTTAACAGGTTTTGAAGGCATTGAGCACCGAGGTATCAATGTACAAACTTCTCACCACCACTGTTAATTCCTTGAGCCATTAAAAGCGGGTTTTTCCTAAGTTTCTTTGACTGTTAAGCATTGGGGGCTCCTGCCTCTCTTGTTGGATTGTTTCCTAAATGGCATATCTTCCCTAAGGTTATTCACACATTCCATTACAGTAGTGATATATTTTATTTCATGCTTCCTTTATTGTAAATCGCATATATGTTGAAGTTGCTACATGTGCAGTAAACTAATAAAGATTCCATCGTAAAAAATTATAATAGTACTAGCTATACCCGGCCACGCGTTGCAGTGGCCCAGTCTGGTTAAATGGCCAACCAATCTGTGTGTAGATCTACACCTGCACACATACACACAACCACCATATATCCCTCTACCTACCTACCTACTGCATTTCTTCCTTTCTTCCTCTATCTACCTACCCACCTACTGTATTTCTCCCTATCTATCTATACACCTACGGTATTTCTCCCTGCCTATCCCTCTACTTACCTACCTACTGTATTTCTTCCTTTCTCCCTCTACCTACCTACCTACCTACCTACTGTATTTCTCCCTCTCTCTATTCCTCTACCTACCTACATATGTATTTCTCCCTCCCTCTCTATTCCTCTACCTACCTACCTACGGTATTTCTCCCTCTCTGTCTATCCCTCTACTTACCTACCTACTGTATTTCTTCCTTTCTCCCTCCACCTACCTACCTACCGTATTTCTCCCTCTCTATCTATCCCTCTACCTACCTACATACTGTATTTCTCCCCCTCTATCTACCTACCTACCTACCTACTGTATTTCTTCCTTTCTCCCTCTATCTACCTACCTACTGTATATCTTCCTTTCTCCCTCTACCTACCTACCTACTGTATTTCTCTCTCTATCTATCCCTCTACCTACCTACCTACTGTATTTCTCCCTATCTATCTATCCCCCTACCTACCTACCGTATTTCTCCCTCTTATCACCCTACTTACCTACCTACCTACCTACTGTGTTTCTCCCTATCTATCCACCTATCTACCTACCTACCTTATTTCTCCCTCTCTATTCCCCTATTTACCTACCTACTGTAATACAATAATACAATAGCAGAGTTGGAAGGGACCTTAGAGGTCATCTAGTCCAACCCCCTGCCTAGACAGGAAACCCCATACCATTTCAGACAAATGGCTATCCAGCATCTTCTTAAAGACTTCCAGTGTTGGGGCATTCACGACATCTGGAGGCAAATTGTTCCACTGATTAATTGTTCTAACTGTCAGGAAATTCCTCCTCAGTTCTAAGTTGCTTCTCTCCTTGATTAGTTTCCACCCATTGCTTCTTGTTCTGCCCTCAGGTGCCCTGTAGAATAGCTTGACTCCCTCTTCTTTGTGGCAACCCCTGACATATTGGAAGGCTGCTATCATGTCTCTCCTAGTCCCTCTTTTATTAAACTGTATTTCTCTCTCTCTCTATGGGCCACCTGGGAGTTTGCTATCCTCTGTGTTTTGGCACTTTTAGGCTTCCATACGTTGCTGAGGAAATGACAGTTGAAAAGTAGCCTGATGGGCGGGGCTACAGGGAGATGAAAACCTGATCAGTGGGTACATTTTACGTTTGTGCACCTTGCACATGACACACGTGTGCTAGGCACAAAATGAGTACGTATTCTATTATCGGAAGTCGTTGGGAACATTTTGTCAAAATTTGGTGTAAATCGGTGCAGTAGTTTTTGAGATTAGCTGCTTCGTACAAACTATTTTACATTTTTATTTATATAGAAAAAGTGGAATAGATAATTCCAATAATTTGGAAATTCTATAGATGCATTTTTTCCATGTTCTTAAATTTATGCAATGAAACAAAATCTGTCTGTCTGTATGGTCTTTTAAGAGTCAATCCTGATTTGATTGTACATAATTAGTTCTGCATAGATAATACATAATTACTTCTGCATATATGATACTGATCTACAGAGTAGAATCATAGAAAGAATATCAACAACTACTTAGTCTGACTACCTGCTTGAAGTAGCATATTTATATTTCTTGTTATTATAGAATTGAATATTTAGATGTTATTTTGTAGAAGTTGTGGAGGCACAAAATATTTCCATGTAGAAATGAGAGGTGACACTATTTTTTTTTTTGGCCATCTATATAGGATGCTCATGTTGAATCATAATTTTCAACATAATATGTTTCAGGGCGGCTACAGGAAAAAACTCTTGAAAACTCTTTTTGAACAAATTGAATAGATTTTCTGTGAAGATGTTTCGATGATCATTCTTCTACTATACAATATAGACCTTTAGATAAACTGTTGTTTTGACAGTAAAAATAGTCAAATTAGAATAACTGCCTAATATAGCTTAAAAGAAAATTGTGATTATCTTTTTTTGAGAATAATTAATTAATAACTTTTGGGGAGCTGAAAATTTCTGCCAAAATTCATATCCAATTTTGCTAAAAAGATTGACATTACAAAAAATAGTATATTAAATCATTTAGGGATCATTCTTTGCAAAGGTTCAACAGTGCTGTGGCTTGTAAGAAAAAGTAAATATCTGAGAGTCGAGTTCATACATAAAAGTTAAAATGGAAAGAAAACAAAGCTTAGTATCAATATTTTACAGTGGCAACTTCAGGAGCTGTGCAACTCAATGAATAGATTAAAAAAAAATAAGGCAATATTGCATCTATTTATGTAGTAGTAAGCCCAATCAATGCCATGTGACATTTCCCCGAGTATCTATTCATTCAATTGCAGAGCTTCTGAAATTGCCATTGTAAAATATTAATAGGAAGCTTTGTTTTCTTTCCATTTTAACTTTTATGTATGAAGTTGGCAGGTTATATTAATTTGATTTCTAGTTTTGTGTTTAGTTTTGTAGTTAAGGTGAAACAAAACAAATCTTACTATAAAAATAAATCCAAATCTTCTTAGTTGAGTGGGAAATGAACCATGTTTCATATCCCTCTTAACTGGGAGAAAAATTCTCATCACAAAACAATCCCTAACTTCAGATTACACCTGGATTTGCATAACATGCTTGGCCAAAATATGAAATGTGGTTTATTTATAATTGAAAATATGATATGAACTAAGGGAATGGGTTAATGTAGTAAATTATGTTTCAGCTAATCACGAGTGTTGTGCGAGCAAAGAAAAATAAAGAAACATGGAACCCCAAACAAACATTTTTCTATCTACAATTTCTGAGGGCCACGCATTAGATTCAGAAGAAAATTCTTGAAAATGAACCTTCTGCACTTATCAGAACTGGAGTAAGGTGTGTAGGATGAATCCCTACTATTCAGGTTCAGTACTTTGGGATTGGCTTTATTATGTTCCACTGAAACGTTTTCTGTAAAAGAATTATCTAGAATCAATTCTTGCCTCTAAAACAATAATGAAGATAGAGAAAATAAGACCCTTATGTGTGTATCCTGTAACCTACCTCTTCAGATTTCAAAAGGACTCATAAATGATCTTTTTGGAATGAGAATTGGTAAAATGAAATAAAGTTGCACGTCAGTAGGTTTGATTGCTACTTTCTCCATAAATAAAGTAGCATACCTGCTTGTGTGCTAGATAGTATAAGATGGCATGAAAATTTATCTTTCTAGAAATGGCAGGATTATGTTACTCAAGCAAGAGAATCAAATTATTTTTTCTGTTAAGTATTCACAGATTATTTGTATTCATATCCAGGTCTACACTAATTATAATCTTTCATTATATAATATATCCCAGTGATGGTGAACCTTTTTGGCACTGAGTGCCCAAACTGGAACGCAGGTGCATGCGCGTGCACATGCAGGTGCATGCACGTGCCGGAAATCTGAAGACAAGCTGGTTGATATGCGCATGCCTGTTTTTTGGGCATTTTTAGGGCCGTTTTCAGGCTGTTTTCCGGTGCTCCAGCACACACGAAGACCAGCTGGCCGGCACACGTGTGTGCCGGAAATGAGAAGAACAGCTGGCAATGGTGCGCGTGCCCACACGGGGCTATGTGTGCCACCTCTGGCACACATGCCATAGGTTCGCCATCAGGGGTATAGCCAATTGTAATGTTTCAGTGCACAGGGCACTTTGCTCCGTTTGTAGCTATATACTCTATCCAGTATACATTTTTTCTTTCTAAAAATCAGATTTGTTTAAACCTAAACAAATATAATGCATTGTACTCTTTGAATTGTTTATATCAAATGTTAAATGGGCTGGACCCATTAATGTATGGGATGTTATAATCTATTAATGTTGTTTGCTCTATTAATATTGTTTGTTCCATATAATTGTACAATTGCCAACAAGATTTGAGCCTATAACAATGTTTTAATTTAACCTCTAGTAAACAATACTAATAAATGTTTGTAATTTCTGTGACGTGGTCTTTCATAGATAACAAAAATTAAATAACTGAAGAACAGTTCTTATATCATTCTTCATGGATAAAATAACCTATTCATAATATGTTAGACATCACTTGAATAATCTTAAAATAATAAAGGTAACCGACTGTGAAGTCATGATCTTGAAAAATCTGAAAATGTAGGTAGGGTTCTATGTTGTATGAGCTCTGCTATCTATGGCTCAGCTCACTCCTGACTGGCTACTTAAAACATCTACAGAGGGAGGCATACATGGAAATGGAAAGTAATTAATACTCTTTATGAAATAAAGTGCTCAGCTTTGAAATAATTTACCCCCTCTGCCAAGAGATCATCTCTAAATCTGGCTTCATTAGACAAAATTTTTTCCAACTTTCCTTATTTTGGTGAACATTCTGGAGAAGATAGTGAGATTTCAATTAGGGAGGCATAATGAAACAGATAACCTTGATCTCTTTCACTCAAACCCAAGCTTGGTTATTATTATCAAATGTCACTGGTTACTATCAAGTTGATTATTTTTGTTAGGATTGGATACTGCAGGCAGGATATCCCTCTTAATCCTGTTAGACATCTGATGCTATCAAGCACAGAATCTTTGTAGCCTCCCTGCGGAATTTGGGAATGGGAGGCAGTGGGTATTAGTAGTATTCTTATAATCAGTCATGGAGAAGGAACAGTTGAACCCATTACCGCACTAACGAGTGTCACAGGGCTTGGCCCTCTACTCCGTGCTATTTAACGTCTGCATATTTCTATCCCAAACCAGGCCAGAGATGCCATGTAAATCTTGATCTGGAGTCTACTGGTCCTTGATAATACCAAAGAAGCTCCAATTGAATCTCAGCAAATTGAGCTGTTCCTTCTTTAAAAAAGTAAGAAAGCTGTAATCTTTAATCATTATTCTAGACAGGGATAACACTTTCTCTGAAGGAGCTACACCACAATTGGATGGTTCTGTTGCACTTTATAACTTCTGCTAAAACAACTGGTAGAGATTATGGCCAGGACAGCTTTCACCCATTACACCTGAACTCAGAGACTAACAATAGTGACTCATCATTTCAGAAAGATTACTATAATATGCTCTAAGTGGGATTTTCTTGACGACAATCCAGAAACAGCAGTTGGTACAAAATATGATTGAACTGTGGGTAAGAACGACTCCTGTAATGTATTTGTTTTGGAATGCCACTATTGATTAACAATAAATTTTCAACTGCAATTACTGGTGCTAGTTTTGCCCTGTAAAATGATGGGTTAGTTCCAAGTATTTGAGGAACTATTTTCAAAGTAATTCTGCTCTTTCCATGCACATGGAAGGGAATGCTTCAAATTCCGTTGAAGTAACATGGATATTTGGACCCAAACAGTCCTACCTTGTAATGGCATCAAAGCAGTGGGTTGCTCCCGGTTTGAGCGAACCAATAGTGGCGGCGGTGGGAGGCTCCGCCTAGACACTTCTGTGCATTACGCAGAAATGTTGCCCGCGAGTGTGCATGAGCAAACCAATAGCACAGGGATTTGCAATCCATCTGCATCAGAGTTGTGAAATACCTTGCCACTGAAAGTTTGGCTGATTTTCTATTGACTTTTAATAGGACTGCCAAGACATTTCTATTCAAGTAGGCATGGGGAAGTGATTTGGACTGATTGATTTGATTGGAGGATTCTTATTTCTTATTGTGTAATTTTTTAGTAAAATTGGGCTATATATTTTTATTGTTATACCCTTTGATAGTTGATTTGGTTGTTTTACAATATTGATATTGTAATTTGCCAAGTTGTTGTATTGGCATAGTAGTGGTTTATTATGGGATTCCATAATTAGTTTTTAATTCAGTCAGAATCTAGGATATTGGGCAGTGTAGAACTATATGTAATAATTTCCTGAAGATCATAAAAAGTTCATACTTTTACCATTTGGCCCAATACAGTATTAAATATGAAGTTGAGTATAAACTCCTTATATTAGATTTGAAAAGGTAAGTAAGTGTGCTAGATCAATGAGAGGCCTCATCCAGCATTCTTATTCCACAATGACCAACAAGTTGGGTACAGAAAGACAATAAACAACATGTAATGGCACCTTCTTTCTGAAAGCTTCCATTTGGAGAAGAAAGTGGATGGAAGATGAGTTTTAAGGAGGTTCTCCACATAGTTGTCCGCATCCTTCACACAAACAGCATCTAGCCCAAGAAGTTGGCTCATGAATTTTATTGAGTTACTTACCTATGTAATAAAGGATAAGGCTAATCTCATGTAACCAATAAAAATGGCAGTACTGTATAGACAAATTATATTTTTATTTTGCTGCAATGTTGAAAAATAAAATAACTAAAATGTCATATTAATAGTTAATGATAATATATTTTTCTTGAAAGGCCTGACTACTAAATGGAACTGGAAAGAGATCCCAACCTCCTGCTCCCTGCAGAAATTGCAATGCATAAGACAGCTGAAGACTTTCTGCCAGATGATTACCCAATCTGCTGGAAGGATCTCAATTTTATGTCAGTCAGCAGATCGTAGACCCAGGCATTGAAAGTAACTAAAACAACAGATGAATGTTGCTTTACAAACACAACTCTCTTGTGTTTGGGGCCACATAAGTAGAGTATTGCTTATTAAAAATTAGACAATATAGTAGTAGCGAAATAACTCATATTTGCCATGTAAAATGAGGCAAAGAAATATCTTCAAAATAAATTAGAGCTTATTAAAACTTGTTAGGGCTCATGGCAACATATCTAGAGAAACCATTTTTGTGCTAGTTCTGTTCTGTAAAGGGCTTAGATCATCAGGCTTCTGAAATAAATCCTCTTTAAGTATTATACAGATCCACCAGTTCACCCAGACAGTGTGTTTATGTAATTGTGGCAAAGCTTCAAGTATTGAGATAGATAGCTGTATTGGGGCCAAATAATCCTTGGCACAATGTTTCTTCTTATAATGCTTTGAACATACTGTACCACAGGGAGGACCTGGATGCTAAAAGCAACACTATGCAGCGGTGTTTCTGACTTTCCAAATTCTGCTTATATTCTTAGGCTATTTAAGCAGGGTTAACAAGTAATAAAAAAAGGGTACAAGAACTAAAACAAGGAAGGACAGAAAAACACACGAACGTATGTAGAGTGTATCAGTTACAAGCTGCAATGTAGAAATTTCTCATTAGTATCACTGTTACAGTAGCCTATAAATAATTCAACAGAAGACTCAGCGATTCCAACTACAGCATAAAACTACAAGCCAGCTGAAAGGAAATAAATATTTTATAAATCGCTTCTGATTTTTTTTAAAAATGTAACACTGGCAGGAAACTGAAGGGATTGTGTCAGAAAGACCAAAGTTTAAAAATAAGGTAAATCTTGAGAGAAATATCTAAAACATGAAAAATATAATTTTGGAACAGAAATAAAAGAAAGGCAAAGAAGCTGTGAATCCGTTGCAAGGAGAAGACCAGATTAATTACAGCCTGGGGTACTAAAAGAATGAGGATGATTATGAGCTGAAAGATTGTCAAGGTCTCAAAAAATAGATTGAAGAAATAGTGGTTAACACTATAGAAAAAAGAAAGATTCAAAAAGATCTAGATAAATTTGAGGACTAGGCCAAAAATAACACAATGAAATTTAATAGGAAAAAATATGAAATCCTCCATGTCGGGGAGAAAAAAAAAGGCAAATATATAGAATAGAGGAAACTTGGCTTGGTAGTCATATATGTGAAAAGATCTGGTTGTTTCTATATATCACAAACTCAATGGGAGCTAAGTATCATTCACCTGTTGAAAAGACAAGTGTTATCACATATGCGCACTTGTAACTCCTATCTACATATAAACTGACCTTCAAATGTTTAACTAACATACCATAAAGAAATCACCACCCGTGAATAAGCTGACTCACACTTTTCATGATATTTTGGCTAAAGCCTGAAAGGTCCATTTATCTATGGATGATTTAAGTATATATGGGAAATACGATACTTTAAAAACATATTATTGTAAAATATATGCTCAAGGATAAGTCTATCCACAGATAAGCCAAACCCAAGTTTCCACCCAAATTTGGCTTATCTTGCCAAATTGAAGCTATATCCTTTTAACCTGCTAGATCAGTGGTGGGCAAACTCATTAGTCAAGGGAGCCAAATATCAACAGTACAACTATTGAAATTTCTTTTGAGAGCCAAAAGAAGGTGTGGCCTGTTTTGTGGGAGTGGCTCAGCGGTCATGTGACCAGGTGGGCATGGCCAATTTGGAAAATGGCGAAACTCACTTAACGACGGTCTTGCTTAGCAACCAAAATTTTGGGCTCAATTGTGGTCATAAGTTCTTTCTTTATCTCTCTCCCTCCCACTTTGTCTTTCTTTTTTCTTTCTCTCTTTTTCTTTCTGTCTCTGTCTCTCTCTGTGTCTGTCTGTCTCTCTGTATCTGTCTCTCTCTCCTCCCTCCACCCATCTCTGTCACTCTGTGTGTGTGTCTCTGTCCTCACTCACTTAATCACTCTGTCTCTGTCTATCTGTCTCTCCCTCCCTCTCTCTCCCTGTCACTCTCTCTGATTCCCTCCCTCCCTCCGTCTGTCTCTCCGTTTCCCCGTCTGTCTCCGATTCAATCCCTCCCTCTGTCATTCTTTCTCTGTGCCTCTCTCCGTCTCTCCCTCCCTCCCTCCCTCTCTGTCTCTGTCCGTCTCTCTGTCTCTCCCTCCTTCCCCCTGTCTCTCTCTGTGTCTGTCAGTCCCTCCCTCTCTCCCCTCTCCTCCACCCCCCCCCCGGAAGCAGTGGAAGGCCCAGCATGCTGGCTAGGGAGGCTATGGATGCCTTCTCCCGCAGCGGGCGAGCGGGTGGGGCGAGCACCCGAGGCTACCGCCACGTTAAGCACGCTGAGGCTATCGCCCGGCAGGTCGTCCGGCAGCGGCGGTGTGCAGGGAAGCCGGGTGCGTCTCCACCGGCTCCCTCTGACAGCCACCACAGCGCACGTTCTGGGGCTGCTCGCCAGGCATGGCTGGGAGGGAGGTGGGCGTGCGGCCCCAGAACGTGCGCTGTGGTGGCTGTCAGAGGGAGCCAGTGGAGACGCGCCCGGCTTCCCTGCACGCCGCCGCTGCTGGGCGATAGCCTCGGCGCGCTTAAGGTGGTGGTAGCCTCAGGTGCTCGCCCTGCCCGCTCGCCCGCTGCGGGAGAAGGCATCCATAGCCTCCCTAGCCGGCATGCCGGGCCTTCCACTGCTTCCGGGGGGAGGGGGTGGAGGAGAGGGGAGAGAGGGAGGAACTGACATACACAGAGAGAGATGCCCCTGCCGGGCGACCTGCCAGGCGACCTTGGGCGGCGGGAGTGGAGCGTCGCAAGGCTCGGGGGTAGCAGAAGCAGCAGCAGCAGCCTATGCCACAGACAGTCTGCCCAGCAGAGGAAGAGCCGCACTCCAGGGGCCAAAGAGCTGCTTGTGGCTCGCGAGCCGCGGTTTGCCGACCACTGTGCTAGATATTTCCTGAAGGATGGGTGGGGAGTGTGGGGGTACCCTGAACCACTTACCTTTTCTCCCATCTAGTTCAGGATTGCATAGAGTCTTAACTAGGGCCAATTTTGAGAAAACACTATTTCCAAATCTTTTTCCACTGCTGTTCCAGATGAACAGTTCAGTTAGGTCCTGCTTAGAATTTTGTATCCAGTTGTGGCATTGCAGTCTAAATAGGACAATAATAAAAAATAAGAGGTACAAGAACAATCAAAATGGTGAGAGTGCTGGAAATGAGTTTCTACTAGGCATGGTTAAAACAACTTACTCTATATGTTTATCTGGCAAAAAGAGAAGTAAACATAATAGCATTCCAGGTATCTAAAGAATTGACACATAGAGGAAGGAATGGACAGATTTCTATTATCTCAAAGATCAGAGCAGAGCTAATGGGTTGAAATCACAGGGAAGGAGATTCAGATTAGATATTAGGCAGAATTTCTAAAAAATATCAAACAATTGAATACATTGCCTCATGAAGGGATGTGTTCCCCTTTACTGGAGGTCTTTGGAGGCTTGATAACTCTGTAAAAATGCTTTAGCAGTTCTTGCATTGAGCTGGAGCAGAGGACCTCTGAGGACACATCCAATGCTATGATTCTATGATATGTCAGAGTTTCTTGCATGCAGTTATGCAATTTATTCATAGTAAATTCAACATAGAATAAATAAAAGTTAATAATTAAAAAAGAATTGTATTTATCTGTTGGATTTTTCTAACATTTTTTTTCATGAGCTCAGGATAGCATGTATAGTATTACTTCTTGAATGTAATCCTGAATAGATTTTTGACTTCTTGGTTTTACTGAGTGAAAAATGAATTTAGATAATTGCCATCACCTCATCTTTCATACTGTATTTACTTAAATGATGATAAGAAATATGATGGTTATCAAACCTCCAAATATAAATTTTCCAAATAAATAAAATAAATGATGCTAAAGCTATTCTCTAAATCAGAATTTCTTACCTGTGCAAAAGTTTGGAATAATATGAAACATAGAGAGGAAATTATGTTTACACGCCACTCTACGCAAAGTAATGTCTAGCTTACCCCAAATCATATTTGTTTCACGATTGAGGGGCTGTCCTTGCAAGAACTATAATTCAAAATGACAAGACTATTTATCATTAATGTTTGATTACTCTGATGACTGAAGCAAATAAGAGAGGAAGCATTTTCCACAATAAATGTTGATTCAATCTGTATTATGTATTCACAAATACATTTCTTCTATGTGACTGCTTTCAGTGGTATCTAATTAAAGTTTTCTCTGAGCCTAAGATACCGTTAAATTTCTAACTAAGGAATACAAAAAATCTGGGATGTTCCTAACCATCATATGTCTATACATTCAGAAGAGAGTCCTCTACAAGATGACCTATAGATGGGAAGTATTCATTTAACAGTACAGGTAGTCCTTGATTTACAACCGTTCAATTAGGAACCAAAGTTACAATGGCACTGAAAACTGTGTTTTATGACCATTTTTCACATTTCAAACGGTTGCAGCATCCCCATGACCATGTGGTCAAAATACAGATGCTTGGCAACTGGTTCATATTTATGATTGTTGCTGTGTCCCAATGTCACGTGATCAGCTTTTGTGACCTTCTCACAAGCAAGTTGATGGGGAAGCAGATTCACTGATTTATGAACTGCAGTGATTCATTTAACAATTGTGGCAAGGGAGGTCATAAAATGGGGCAAAACTCACTTTATATATCTCACCTAACAACAGAAATTTAGGGCTCAGTTGTGGTCATAAGCTGAGAACTATCTGTATATTGCTTCTGAAATAAATATTAGATTAAACATAATTGAATGAAGTCCTAAAGACTACCTTAAACAATGTACATCTGGGATGACCCTTACATTGAAAAGGATTCAAGAGAGAGTTTGGTTAATAAATACTTGCAGCTTCATCAGTAAAAAGATTTGCATCCTTGACAGTTCACAGAAAATCCATTAGAAATTGTGAAAGGCATTAATTTTTGTAGAGAAATCACTTTTAAATTAAACATAATTCTGGTTGCTAAAAGCCTTTCTTTTCAGTAAATCTTGGTAAGAAGATCCTGTGTGATTTGTGGCTGTGAAAAGGATTGCTCTTTGGTCTGAGTCAACTGCCAAGAGCTTGACATTACTGTAAAGTACATTTATTTAAAAATGTACAATTCAGTGTGTTAATTTTGCAAACACTGGCTATTATTGGAATGAAAATGTCTGCTTCACATTAGATTGCACGTGATTTGAAACATTTTGTAAAATATATTTGCCTTCCCAGAGGTCATTTTGGTTTGATGTTTAACCAATTTCCTCATTTTTAATTCATACTTTGGAAACAGTGATCTGTAGACAATAAATTATTGGGTATCTTCAACTCCTATCTGATCAATGTTAGGTCAGATCTTTTTGCAGCTTAAATGTCGATTTTATGCATCTAAAAACCTGTCCAGAGAAAAATGCCAGCACATGCCATGTTTTTTTTAAAAAAATCGGCTGCTAAACTGAAAGGGTTCAATTTTTGGTGCTCAGTTATACAGGCAGTACAGTATTTTGTTATGCACTTCATTCATTATAAACATTGGGCTCTCCCTTATATTTGACAGTTGGAACCCTAATTTAACATTAAATTTCATTATCATCTCAGTGTGACCTACTTCCAAACAAATTTAAGCCATTGATTATAAGATAAATATTATGTGATATTCCTTTTACCATTAAGCATCAATTTTGTGCAAAAATATGGCACAACAAAAGTTTTTAAAAGCACTTAAGTTAGAATATTGCTATTCTATAATTTAATTTGTTTACAATTACTTTAATGTATGTAAAGCCAACCAATTCTGGTTTGTTTAACTAATAATCAAACTGTGGCTTAGCACACTTTGAACATAAACGCACATTGCACTGTATTCTATTGTTTTAGCATGGGGAAATGCTTTTTTAAAATTTTGATTAAACTTAACAAAGATCCCTCTGCATTATGTTAGTGTAACATAAAGGGAGAAATGATGTTCGTTTCATTGAGAAACTAATCACTAACCAGAGCGCTATTAGAAGTGCAAAATCTCAGGCTACCACTATTTCAATGTGGTCGCTAGGAGTCGAAATAAGTATAATAAGCAGTACATATCTCTTTGACGACACCTAAAGGTCATCTGGATTTGTGCAGCCCTAATTCAAAGTCTTCCCTCTCAGTCGTGAAAAAGAACTATCACCGAAGCAAACTACGGCAGAACTCCGTAAAGTCGAGAGCCAAGTTCTAATCTAAGACAACGAAGAACGCGCAACGTAACTCCTTTCTCCGGTTTACTTGAAGAACTACAATTCCCGGCATGCATCTGAACGAAATTCGGGTACGCGTGGAATTTCAGTAATCAAGCCGCTTTCTTTCGGCGACGTTGACGCTTCCGACGCCTTAATGTCCTTGTGTCAATTTTCTTCTTTCGGGTTAGCCGAGTCCCCAGGCGCTGCCGCCCCCTCTGCAGAGGAAACCCTCCCGACTGATTGACTGGCTCTTTGCCTTTGGGTTTTACGTTCCCTCGCGCGTGACAATCCCCGGAGCGGCGGCGATTCCTCACCTAAGAGAAGCTGTCAATGAGCGAGAGGAGGGGGTGGAAGGGGGAGCGCGCGCAGGCGGCGTTTGCCTTGGCTCGCGGCCGCGCGGTTCCCCGCACGGCTTGGCGCGCGGGTGCTCGAACTTCTCGGCCACTGTCCTCGTGCCCGCGCCAGAGTTGGCGTTGATCGCAGTGCGCTGGGGAGCCAGTGAGTCACTTGCTCCAGGGGCAGCGCGAAGGGAGGCGGGAGGAGAGCAACGCAAAGGCAGCGGCTGCTGACCCCGCGCGCTCCTGCGCCCGCGTGCTTTGCGGGGCTACGAGGAGGGGGCGGCTGCGAGCCTTGCCGCCGCCGCCGTCGCAAGTCCTCCGCGGAAGGCTCCCCTCCCCTCCTCCTCCTTCCCCAGCGGAACGTCCTCCCTCTCCCCCCCCCCTCCCGCCCGCCCTCTCCTTCCTCCTAGAGTCAGCGAACGTGTGAGCAGCGATGGCGGCCGCCGGAGTCCTGGCCAAGCACGAGCAGATCCTGGTGCTCGATCCGCCCACCGACCTAAAATTCAAAGGTACGGTAATAGGAAGGCCGGTGGAGGAATGGAGAGCCGAGAGCGAGAAGGCCGGGAAGGAAACCGTACGCCTTCTCTGCCGGATCTTTCCCGCGCGCAAGAGCCTGCGAAAGGGGGAGAGATGTGTGGGGGTAGCCCGAAGAGGCCCGAGCTATTCCTTTGCCGTCCCGTCCCCCCCGCACACCCCCTTCTGAGGCCCAAGAAGGAGGTTGGATTCGGGGGAATAGGACGAAGCGCCGCAGTCGCCATTTTGCTCTTCTCTTGTCTTTACGACATCCCCCTCCCCGCCTCTCCCGCCCCAATTCCCGGTGGGTTTGCTGTAGTGAGCAGTAAAGGCGGCGGTTCGCTGGCTTTCCCTCCGAAGTCGCTTTTGGTTGCTGCTCCCCCTCAGCGGCTGCTCGAGGTCCGCCAGTGGAACGGGGGTGGGGAAGAGAAGCTCAAGAGCCCAACCGCTTTTGGCAGGAGCTTCCTTGAGATCTGGCAGGCGTTCCTTTCTTTTTTGCTGCACCGCAGCGGCCTCAGTCCCGGGACGCTCCTCTGCCAGCGAACCACGGCGTCCTTCCCTCCTACCATGAGACTGGAATGGCCCCTGTCAGAGGCATGACACCGAATCTTTCCCGGTCGACTTTTCCCCGCCTTCCCCGGTTGGCTAGGAGAGGCCCAAGTTGCAGAAAATGCCCTGCTTGTCGACTGTGGTGGTAGCTCTCCACGCGTCTTGTGTATTTTCAGAGCTTGTGGTAGCCGTCTGTTTTTTGTATCGGGGGGGGGGGGGGGGTTGCTGCCTTCCATTCAGTACACAACAGCATACAATACAGTACTGTATGCAGCGCATGACCGCGGCGGTTTGTCCGTGCGGGTATAAAAGAGTGGCGATACCTTGCACCAACACCCTTTGATGTGTCATGTATGTACTTAGTTCAGGGCGTTTTCCACTGCAACGCTTATGCTCTTTTGCATTTTGAACTTTATAAATTGCATTCGTGTTCTGATAGATGCCTCGATTAAAGGGAGTTCCAGCTGCAGTTCGATGAAACGGCGTGGAAGATTCGGATAACTTTATAAGCCTTGGATGTCCGTTGTATGCTTAGTACAGTAAATTCGGATGTGAGATCCTGTAGGACTGTTATATAATAGGTGATAAAAATGTTACTTTCTGATTGGGCTCCATTAGAACAACAGTGATAGTTATTATATTAGAGCAAGGTAAAGGCAACTTAAAACAAACAAAAAATCCTCTTCTGGTAGGATTGTATTTGTCAATACTTCCAGATTTTATAGATCGTTTTAAAATTAGATAATTATGCTTTTTAACAGTATGAATTAGGTGTGGGAAATGGACTTGAATATATAATTGTTAGAGCCCTTTTTACATTAAATAATAATTTATAAAAGCCTCCAGAGTAATTTTTAAAACTTTTAAATTAAAAAATTGAGTGGTTATGGACCAGTGTTTTAAACTATGCAAACCCTGAACAGGAAAAGCATTCTGCTCAAAAGTGAATTGAATGTTGAGGAAAGATATGCAGGACAAAATAATAGTGCATTAGTTTGGTGAATTATTACAGGATTTGCTTTTTAATTCTTTACAGTTTGGAGTATTTTAAATGAATAGGACTTCAGAGAAAGTTCTGAAAGCTCATATGAAAATTTTACTTATGTGAAATTGGCCTAGGATCAAATATATTTTTCGTATAAGGTTCATGAAGTTTTTATGGACCTGAGCGAATATATTCATATTTTTGAACAATCTGTCTATTAATATTTTTAGAAGAATCATTAGCATAACGCAAGATTGTCATTCTTGTTTCTGAACATAGCTTAAATGGTAGAACATATAAATGCTTTGAATATCTGTGGTTCATTCATTGACATTTTCAGTAAAAGGAAATTGTAATGAGATTGTTAAGACAAGTTTTTGTAGAAGCTTGGCAAGATAGATCATGAAGACATTTCAGTGTAGTGTCAAACATACAATATCCTAGCTGGTTTTAGACCAGCAAGATCTACCATAGACCAAGTATTAATCCTATAATACCTAGTGGAGAAATATAGCTTTGAATCTTTTGCTCAGTTTTTGTAGATGGAAGAAGAACCGTCTAACAACATAGATAAATGACTGCTTCCCCTAAAATGTAAACTTTATAGCAATACCAACAACTCAAGGGTAAGATTTGGTTCCCAAAAGCAGCTAGCCAACTCAATTTCAACAGCACAAGAATTAAACTATTGTTGCCCCATTATTTTGTAATTTACACAGCACCTCAAAAATGGCAACTTTCTCCCACTAAAATTAGCTGATGGACATCCTTCATTTCTCCTGCATGATGACATGGTTATTCTGTCATTATCTGTGGTAGGGATACAAAGAGTCCTTTGCTCAATATTGTGAAAAAGGAAAATTGATTCTTTAACAAAAATCCTCAAAAACATAGTTGGTATATCAATGACTAAACAAGTCAAATATTTTAACTACCTGGAAATTATCTTTCACTGGTTGGAATGCAGGGCCTCACATTTGGCCCATAGATTGTAAGTTGTCTAGAGGAATGCCACAGTGAATTGCCCTTTCATTTCTGCAAAGCCATCTTTTTGAGGCAAAAGCAATGGCATAACTATTATTTGGGATTCCAGTGAGGCCTTACACTAACTGCAGCCCAGAGGATACAGATCAAGTTCTTAAGATTAATCATGCAAGTCCCTAGATGTCTGTCTAACTCAGTTTTAAGACTAGAATGTGGAGTAGGATAGAAGCCTGAAATAAGTGTTTGGCCTTATTTTCAGGGAGGTCTTATTATTTTTGAGGTGCAGGAGGCAACGAGCATGAGCACTTCATGGCTGCTGCTGTGTTGCAATGTTTTTGGGGAGGGCTTATTTTAGGAGGAGGACTTATTTTAGTGAATGCGCTCAAAAGCCCGATTGGGCTTATTATTCGGGAGGCCTTATTTTCAGGAAAACAGGGTAGGATCATTATTTTTAATTACAGACTAAAAGTACGCTTTAAGCCAATAGGCCTAACATCCCCCATTAGCAAGGATCACTTCCAATCTATCTAGAAGCCTATGGCTTTTGTAATGAACCAATACAAAAGATGGGATATAACCAAGTAAAAAGATCATTGAAGGAGAGCTTCCTTGATGTAAGATGGTAATCTCACATAACAAACATTGCAGAACATTTGCTCTCGCAGATTCAATTCCCTTCAGCAGTTATCGATGGTAAATATATTAAAAAATCACTTCTACAAATATCTTTGCCCCTGTAACTCCGATACTATAGAGAATGTTTAGCATTTCTTTCCCTTCTTTTCATCCTCTTTAATTCTTACAGTTCATTTTAACTGCCATGTTTAATGTATATTATATATTATTTTTATACACACACATATATGCTCATCAAAGACCTTAATAAAAGTTTTACTTATGTGTCATATACATATATATGTAGTAAGTTTCATTAAGCTCATGTTAAATGCTTTGAAGAAAGCATATTGAATTCTGTGCCAAAGCAGCATGTAAGCTTTGAGTGACTCGCAAAATATGTGAACTTATAATTATAAATATAAAACAGGTTAAAATTATAAAAAAATTCAAGCAAACTATAATGATTTCTGACTTTCTTTGGTAGAGTTATGAATAAAAAATAAACTTTTACGATAAATTTAGCATTTGTCTACATTGTTTCTTTAATCCTATGTAATTCTAATTGTCAAATCCCCAAATCAACATTTATTTCAGTTTCTCGCAAAAAGTCCAAAAGTGATTTCTAAGTAGAAATAAAATTAGTATATCAAAGTTATATACTAACTTTGCCATATACTAATTTTATTTCTACTTAGAAATCACTTTTGGATTTTTATACTAACTATAACTAACTTAACTATACTAGTTATATACTAACTTTGCCATGTGTCAATTCCATCAGCTTCACCATCCATTCTTCCACACTTTCTGTATACTTCATGGGTATTTGTAAACTCTTCCATCTTTGTGCATACAAAGTCTCATTGCAGTTCATCACATATAAAAGTGAATTTCCATAAAATGTTTCCATTTGTTTATGCACCGAACCCCAAATAAAAATCTCTAGTTTTAATTATACCTTCATTTTTAAAATAATCTGAATCAGAACATATGATCAATCTCAGTATTTTCTAGCTTTCTTGCATGTCCACCAAAACTGAAAAAATGTACTTTGAGTTTGATTTCATTTCCAACAAATATTTGGAATTCCCTTGTATATGTTTCGCAATTTTTCTAGTGTCATATACCAGGAATACATCATTTTATAAAAATTCTCAAGATTTCATATTTTTCTAGTCAAATATTTAACATTTTTAAAGGTCATTTTGATTTTCAAATCAAAACTAAATTATCAGCAAAAGCTTTGAATTTAAAGATCTTATTTTTTTAATTTTTAGGCCTATTATCTTCTCATAATATCTTGTCTAATATCTCTCTTCAAAATTTCAGGAAACCAAACAACAAAGGAGATAGCAGACAACCTCATTTCCTTCTGGATATCACGTGATTTAGTCAACACCATTAATTTAATTTAATCTATTTGTATCCTACCTTTATTATTTTTAAAAGTAACTCAAGGCAACGGCCATATGCAACATCCCTTTCTCTTCCTATTTTCCCTACAATAACCCTGTCAGGTGATTGTCTAAAAACTTTCTCCGTGTTAAGAACATTAATGCAGCTTGATTTCATTACATTATTTTTAAATTATCTTTTAGGTAGAAATCCACATTGATTTTCATGAACTTTTGTCTTGTAAGAACTTGTTTAGTTTATCCACGAAAATTGAATGAAAACGCCAGATCATTGTTCATGAAAAATTGGTTTATAATTCTTAGTGGAACATAAAATCTTGCCCTTCCTTTAGTAACAATGCAAATATTGACTTCTTTCCAAGATTTTCCTTGTAGAATGGAAAATATTAAATAGATTTTTTAGATTTAGATTTTATTCAATTTGTATCCCGCCCTTCTCCAGAAGGACCCAGGGCGGTGCACAGGAATTTAAAATAACATACAAAAGTAATACAAAATACACAAATTTAAAACCTATTAAATAACAAAAACCTGCGCTAAAACCAATTAAAACCCCCCATTTTAAAACTATTTAATACTAGTCACAGCGGAGGCTATGTTAGGCCGACTTGAAGAAACAGGTGTGTTTTTAAACACTGGCGGAAGAGGCGGAGGTTGGTGATGGTACGTAGTTTAGGGGGTAGGTCGTTCCACAGGGCAGGGCCTGCCACAGAGAAGGCCCTTCCCCTGGGTGTCGCCAGTTGGCATTGTCCGGCTGACGGCACCCTGAGAAGGCCCTCTCTGTGGGAGCGTATCGGTCTAAGGCAGTGCTTCTCAATTATTTTCTGTCATGCCCCCCTAGGAAGAAGAAAACATTTCGCGCCCCCCGCGCGACTGTAAATAGTATCATCCGGGTCTAAAAGTCACACGGGCGGCTTTGGCTAATCAGGATAGAGCATCGTGTCTATCCAATCGGGTCTGTTCTCCTCGAAAGGGAGGAGCATGCGCAGTCACATGTACTGGCTTAATGCTCACTATCGATGCAAATGTCAGCAGCGGTAGCCCGATTTCTTTAGCAAGTTTGATTAATTGGGGCAGCGTTATGTTTCACAGGAGAAGGTCCTTGTCAGCATCTGACTGGATACAGAGACATAAACACGGGGCTTGGCTTGTTATGACAGTGTTTGCCGAGGTCAAACGCGCCCCCCTTTACGGAGCCCCTGGGGGGCGCGCCCCACTATTTGAGAAGCACTGGTCTAAGGGTTGTATGGGGCAGGAGACGGTCTCGCATGTAAATAATACTGGTATTAAAAGCTTTTTAAAGATTTAATCCTGTTTTCATAATTTTGAAAAACCAGTAGCAACACATAATTATTAATAGGTTTAGTAATACAAAAATTTTAGATATTTCAAGTAAAGTTAATTACTAATTTGTTACATATAGTAATTTTTTTATTAAAGGGAATTGGTTGAAATCCACATTCTTTGTTATCTTTTCGTTTAATCAATTCATATGGAATATTCTTACGATTATTAGTAGATATGCTGGTTTATCACTACTAAACGTTCATTGTTTGCTTGATGTTGAGATTTTCTGTGAACATTGAATATGTATTCAGGAGTATAGTTCACATTTGCTTGTATTATTAATGAAATATATAACTGCAAATACAGTTGGTTACACAAGTATAAAAAATAGTTAACCACTAAAAATAGTGATGTAAGAATAACTAGCATAGTTGGAGCCATGGGTAATGGAAAGATATTGCAACCAATCCTCTTCTAACATACCCAGGAACTGTCCATACCCTTATTAGATTTAGAGAGCTATGACTGGTGTAGCTTTCACAGGAGCTACAAAAGTACCTCTTTTTCCATGGGGGCTTTTAGAGTTATCTATCTTACAGGTCCTGGTATGCTTTTTCAAGAATGATATTATTGGTATGCTTTCCTTTGTCAAAAAGTTAAGATTTGAGAGGACAAAAGTAAAATATTAAATGTAGTTGCTAAAATGTAAAAATTGCTCATTACATAGCAAATATATGGCTATAAAATTTTAATTTGATTGGAAAATAGATGTTAAGAATAAATAGGCACTAACTGCCCATTATAAATACTTGCTTCTGATTCTCTAATAATACAAAAGAAAATGGGTCTACATGTAATATGAGAAGTAGGTTTAAAATATCAATTATCAAACATTTGGCATTGCTGGTGGAGAAGTTAAGTTGCACTATACATAGCAGATTGATATGTTGCGTCTTAAGGATTCCTGGTTATTCACAGCAACAAACTGGAAAATATCCATAAAAACAAAAACATAAAAATGTTTAGGACAGTAACCTACCCCAATGTTTTAACAGTTGTTATTAATCTCTGTTCTTCAAATTGCAAGCAATATACAATTCTACTCTTAAATGCCTTAGACTGAATGAATATAAGAATATACCTAAGCAGTTTCATAATAGTAATAGCAATAGCATATTATAGACTTATATACTAATTCACAATGCTTTACAGCCCTTTCTAAATGGTTTATAGAATCAGCATATTGCCCCCCGCAATATCTGGGTCTTCATTTTACCAATTTCGGAAGGATGGAAGACTGAGTCAACCTTGAGCCAGTCGGAATTGAACTCTTGGCAGTGAGCAATGACTTAGCCTGCAATATTGCATACTAATCACTGTATCACCACAGCTCACCATAGTTAACACATTTCTTATGAGTGTTGCTTTTAGCAATTGGTAAATCAATATATCTGTCAATTCATGGATGTAATGCACTGAATGAAATGAGTGGATTAAGGTCATTTAGTAGCTGTAGTCAATGGCTAGCTGGGTTGTGTGTATGCAGCTGGAAAGTTTTGACCTGCTGGGTCATGACCCATCCTTCTGCTGGGGTACATGATATAGCTTCTGGTTATGATTTAATACACTTCATCATTGTTACCACTTGCTGGAGCATATAGATATTTTGAGCATTCCAGTTGTGTGAGAGATGTGATTCTTATAGCCCAAGCAAATTAACTCAACTGCAAGACTGAGCACAATAATAATTATGATGCATCTCGTAATAGCATCACTATCACTAAATGGGTGGAGAGAAGCAACTTAGAACTAAGGAGAAATTTCCTGACAGTTAGAACAATTAACCTCTGGGACAGCTTGCCTCCAGAAGTTGTGAATGCCCCAACCCTGGAAGTCTTTAAGAAGATGTTGGATAGCCATTTGTCTGAAATGGTATAAGGTTCCTGCCTACGCAGGGGGTTGGACTAGAAGACCTACAAGGTCCCTTCCAACTCTGCTATTGTATTGTATTGTATTGTATTGTATTGTATTGTATTGTATTGTATTGTATTGTATTGTATTGTATTGTATTGTATTGTATTGCATTGGTTCTAGCAACTCTGAGGTTTGTGGCCAGATAACAGCAGCTAATTGCCTAAGTATTTAAAATATTATTAAAAATAAAGAAAACTAAAACATTTTTTTAGCTTGGGTACCTAAGATAAGGTATTTAAAAGGCTATGGGAAAGCAGACACAGATCCAAATATGAACATGAGACACAAAGAAGTTAAGATTGAGCAAATGATACTTTAGTTATAACAAAAACTAGTAAACTTCTGATAGAAAAATTAGAGACAACTTCCTTGAAATAGGTAGCAATTACTTTCCAGATATAATATTTAGCATATATGAAAACAAAATAATGCTCAGGAAGAAGATGGCCAAGAACTCATAATATGTTGGAGAGAGTAGGAATTTTTTCTAAGCTGATTCTCCAGTTAGCTGGTCCTTACTCCCTCAGATTGCAACCTTCAACCTAAGCTTTAGAAGCATTTTTTGTAGCTCCTGTTAGCTCACCAGAGTTTTATGGGTCATGGTTCAACATTGTTTCTCTCTTCAATCCAGACATCTAACATTGCTGTTACCATGGTTTCCAAACAAATCATCCCTGGCTATGTAGAGTCTTTCGCTGTCCCTCCCTAAGCAGGCCTTGTTCTATTCTCCTTGAAGATATTCTTGATTCCAAGTCACACTCACATCTTTAATCCTTAGAAATATTGTTAGCTCTCTTGTGGAAACTAGTGAGGGTCATGTGACTATTTCCAATCTCATTTTGCTTATGTTTCTACACACTCTTTCTTTTTCCTCCTAGATTTTTAGTGTTAGATTTTTATCTTGCATTATTAATATATAACTCAAAGCTGCAAACATACCTAATACTCATGCCTTCTATTTTCTCCACAACAAAAACCCTGTCAGTTGGGTTGGAATGAGAGAACAAGACTGACCTAAAGTCACCCAACTAACTTCCATGCCTAAAACAGGACTAGAATGTATAGTCTTAACTTCTACAGATAGTCTTCAATTTATGATTAGAATTGGGATTGGAATTTTGGTTGCTAAGCAGTGCAATCATTAAGCGAATCATCATATGACCAGACATGATTTTATAACCATTTTTGCTGTAGTTTTAAAAAATATCTGAGGTCCTTAAGCAAATCACATAGTTATTAAGTACATCTGACTTTCCTTATTGATTTTACTTGTTGGTAGTTGGCTGGGAAGATTGCAAATTATGATCATGTGACAACAAGACGCTGCAGCAATCATAAATGTGATCTGATTGCCAAGTTCCCAAATTGCGATCATGCAACCGAGGAGGTGGTGTGACAGTTATAACTTTCAGAATGGATCAAGTCATTTTTTTTCCAGCACCTTCGTAACTTCAAACCATCATTAAATAAGTGGTACTACGACAAAGACTACATGTATACCAGATTGGCTCCATCAGATGTTCTATTTCTGAAGATACACCACTGGTTGTTCTTTTCGCTACAGACAACAGTTTCTGTCAGCAATTGTGAAAAAAGGGAAACTTGTTGAGCAAACCAGATTCTTCTTCTCTATCACTCTTGAGGCTTCAATTTTGTAATCATTATGAGCTTTCCTGCCTCTCTGGAATTGGAATATTGGTTGTATGATTGAATGTACAGACTGAAGTAGTTTCCTATATGGTTTGCTTGATCAGCACAGTAGCATATATTTTAAATTGTAGGATTGGGAAGATAGAGCCAATGATTGTATTGATATAATGTTACCACCTATAATTTTTAGGTGGCAGTGCTTGAATGGACTTGGCTGAAAGAAGTATGTTATGTGTAACTTGGGAAGATGATATATTTTGAGATAATTTTATTTAATGTTTAAAAGCACATTAGAAATCTGAAAGCATAGTGTGCCCTTAATTCAGTGCTTCTCAAATAGTGGGGCGGGCCCCCCAGGGGGGGCGCGAGGCTCCGTAAAGTGGGGCACGTTAAATTTTTTTTTTAATTTCTAATGCACTTTAAATCTTTTCTGCTACAGTTAATAAAGCTATTCTTTGTTGTAAATTGATCCACATTTCTTTCTTTTTTTATTCTCTTATACGTTAATAAGGACACAGTGTTATGCAGAGGTGTACTTATAACAATTTTATAGACAAATGATACTATTTACAGTCACGCGGGGGGCGCGAAATGTTTTCTTCTTCCTAGGGGGGCATGACAGAAAATAATTGAGAAGCACTGCCTTAATTTGATGTATTTGATAGCATTAACGATGGTGTTTGTACTACTTACTAGTCCTGGTCAGCTCAGCCTAATATTCTCCACATTTTAATACTCACCTCGTTTTGTATAGCTTCTAACATAATAAATGCCCAAATAGTTGGTTGTATAATGAACATGAATAAATGTTGTAGGCTTTAAAACTAGTTCGTTCGTTCATTCATTCATTCATTCAATAATATTTTAAATAGTTTTAAAAACCTTACAGATAGTCCTCGGCTTATGATTGCAATTGAGACAGGATTTTCCATTTTAAGTTTTTCTGGTTGTGTTGAGGCACCCACATGATTGGATCTGATTTTACAGTAATTTTTGTGGCAGTTACTAAGTGAATCACTGGTCATTAAGTGAATGTCTTTATCATCTCATATCTCTAATCTCCTCTCTCCTCATTATGTTTGGTACTATGCACCCATTGAATATTTATTTATTAGATTTATTATTTAAACAATGTGTAAAGGTAAAATTTCCCCTCGCACATATGTGCTAGTCGTTCCTGACTCTGGTTGGGAACATCATTTCTAGTGCTCATCATTTCAAAGCAGAAGACAAGTGCTGTCCAAAGATGTCTCCGTGGTCATTTGGTCAGCATGAGTGAATGCCAAAGACACACAGAACACTGTTACTTTCCCATGAAAGGTAGTTCCTATTTTTTCTACTTGCATTTTTACATGCTTTCGAACTGCTAGGTTGGCAGAAGCTGGGACAAGTAATGGAAGTTCACTTTGTCACAGGGCACTAGGGATTTGAACTGCCAACCTTTCTGATCGACAGTCAGCATCTTAGCCACTGAGCCATTGTGTCCCATGTGTATGGCCACCCAATTCATAAAATGCAACTCTAGACAGTGAATGTAGGATTACCATATTTTTCGGAGTATAAGATGCACCCAGGTTTTAAAGAGGCAATTTTTTTAAAAAAGTAGGTAGGTAGATAGAGGGATAGAGAGGGAGAGAAATAGAGAGAAATACAGTAGGTAGGGAGAGAGAGAGAGAGAGAGATAGTAGTTAGATAGGTAGGTAGATAAAGGGAGAGAGAGAAAGAGAGAGAGAAATACAGTAGGAAGGGAGAGAGAGAGGGTCGGTCGGTAGGTAGGTAGAGGTATATATAGAGAAAAATAGAAAAAAACAGTAGATAGGTGGGGGGGGGGAGAGAGAGAGAAGGTAGGTAGGTATATAGATAGATAGAGGGGGGAGAGAGAAATACACTAGGTAGGTAGGTAGATGTTTCCAGGTATATTTACCCATGTGCTGGAGAAGGAAATCGCTGTGGCACCTAAACTTTTGTTTCTGCTGGCACAGCACTTGATCAATGTAATTCTCATCAATCCCTCTAACTCAGGGGTTCCCAAACTTGGCAACTTTAAGTCTTGTGGACTTCAATTCCCAGAATTGTCCAGCCAGCTATGTCCACAAGCTATGCTGGCTGGTGAATTCTGGGAGTTGAAGTCCACAAGTCTTAAAGTTGCCAAGTAACTAAACAGCCTTCCGAAAGGGAAAAAAAACTTTTTTGCACTCTGCAAAGCTCCCCCAAATGGCCCATTTTTCACGAAAACAAGCCCATTTGTTTTTCAAATAAAAGGCATGAATAGCCTTGGGGGGGGGGGGGGTTGCAAACTGCTCCTAGGAGGGGGGGCATAAATGAGCAAAATGCAGCCCGTTTTTTGCAAAAATGGGCCATTTTATGGCAAAAAAATTGCATGCATAGCCTTGTGGAGGCTTATAGAGTGCTGCTGGGGGAGGGGGGAATCTTGATCTAGGTTTCCTAATAGACTTATTCTACGTCCTACTCTAGTGCTTGGGGAAAGGTTTGCTTTTAAAGTTTTATGGAAGACAGCAGAATCACGGTTATCATGAGTGGTCTATTCTAAAGGGTATGTGCCATGACAGAGAAGGCATGCTCATTGGGCTTTATTAGAAGTCACAGTTTCATGAAGTGGATCCAAAACTTGGCTGTTCTATCTGACTCTATGGGAAAACAGAAATAGGTGAAGATAGATGGTTCTACAAATAAAGTAGCTCTGTGCTATGAAGGGGCTCATAGTTGATAAATAGTACCTTGAATTGCAGTAGAAATTATGATAATCCAGTGTATCTCATGAAGTAGTGATGTCAAATTGGTGTAATGTGCTATATCTAGTCATGGTACATTCTGGACAACTGTTCATAATGATGTTCAAGGGATGTAGAGCATGTTGCAGTAGTCCAAGATATAATCAAGGCATTAATGTCTGTGAACAAGGCCTCCCAATCCAGGAATGGACACAATTGATACAAGATACACACTGGACATTGGGGGCGAACATCTTGCCCCCGTGGAGAGGGCGCGCAACTTGGGCGTCCTTCTGGATTCCCGGCTATCCATGGAGGACCATGTGGCGGCCGTGGCCAGGGGGGCGTTCTATCAGGTTCGCCTGATACGCCAGTTGCGCCCCTTACTAGACCGGGGGCCCCTTCGCACAGTCACTCAAGCGCTCGTGACATCTCGGCTGGATTACTGTAATGCTCTACATGGGGCTCCCCTTGAGGTGCACTCAAAAGCTGCAGTTAGTGCAGAATGCGGCCGCGCGGGTGGTTATGGGTGCCTTAAGGCAAGCCCACGTAACACCTCTCCTGCGCGAGCTGCACTGGCTGCCTGTGGCCTTTCGAGTGCGCTTCAAGGTGTTGACCACCATCTTTAAATTGCTCCATGGCTCGGGGCCTAGCTATATACGAGACCGCCTCCTGCCCCATACATCCCTTCGTCCGGTCCGCTCCCACAGAGCGGGCCTACTCCGGGTGCCGTCGGCCGGGAAATGCAGGCTGGTGACATCCAGGGGAAGAGCCTTCTCTGTGGCGGGCCCGGCCCTCTGGAACGACCTACCCCCCGACCTTCGCACTACCTCGGACCTCCGCCTCTTCCGCCAACGTCTTAAGACGTACTTATTCCAACAAGCCGGCCTAGGATAGCCCCCCGCGTCTGACTTTTAAATATAAATTATAATTTGGTTACGGTTTTAATAACGGGTTTTAGCACGGGTGAATTAATTTAATATATTTTTAATTGATGTATATTGTATTTATGGTTTTATATAATGCCTGTGCGCCGCCCTGGGTCCTAACAAGGAGAAGGGCGGGGTATAAATTTAATAAAATAAAATAAATAAATAAATAAATAAGATGGAGTTAGACAAAAGGAGCTCTTGCTCCTGGCTGCTACCTGCTGCAAACAGGAATTGTGAGTCCAAGAGGAACCTAAAATTGTTATCAAGTTCTATCTAGGGGTATGCTAGATCTAAAGATGGAAAGTCTTCAAATTTGAGAGGGGTGTGGGGAAGGGATCATGGCACTAAAATCCACAGTCATTTCTTTTTTGGGTTGAGCAGACTTTCTTCTTCCATATCCAGACACCTACAGCTTTCAGCCTCTGGAAAAGAACTTAATTTGTTTGGACAAGGATAAAGATGTAACATTACATATTATTAGCATATTGGTGATACTTAACCCTGTGCTAACAAATGTGTCTTAGATATTAAATAGGAGCAGGGAGAGAGATTGGAACTCTTGAGGAAATCTGTAAAGCAGGAATGTAGAGGTAAACATCACCTGTTAACAGGAATCTGAACCAATTTGGAGGAAAGAGAACCACTGCAATACTCTGCTTCCAGAAGGATACCATGTCATTGATGGTATAAAAAATCACTGAGAGATGGATCAAGGAGGGCCAGATGAAAACTCCATTCCAGTCCTACCATGGATCACCTATAAGTATGATTTGTGCTGTTTCAGTACTACATCTGATCTGAAACTGAAAAGGCTAAGATAATCCATACCCTGAAGGGTGTCTACATCTGCAAATGGATTACCTCCTCAACAGTCTTCCCTAAAAATGAAGCCTAAACCTAATTCTAACCTTAAAAAGAGAATGTTGCAGGCAGGATGAAAATTGTCTAGAATTGTTGGATCCAAGGATGAAACTTGAGGATGGGGCAGACATCTGCCTCTTTAAGAACTGGCAAGCTACTGTTTCCTTCAAGGATTCCTTCGAGGATTCACTACTGAATGCAGACATATTTTGTCTCCCAGCAGACTTTAATAAGTATGGAGGGACATGGAACTGATTCATAGCTGGCTGCACTTAACAGCCCCGAGAATCTTGTCTACTTTCTTAGGGCTTATAGGCTCAAACTCTTTCCAGATAACCATATTTGACAAGGCTATGGTGGACTCCATGAACTTGCATAGAGTCCAACTCAGAGTAGAGGGAAGCATATCCAATAATTACATGAAAACAGTCTTCACAAAGAGCCTGCAGTTCAGGCCCATCCCAACTTAGGAGGCACTTGACCACTTTGAACAGGGTTGCCAGCTAGTCATTTTCTGCCACTTTTACCGCTGCAAAGTAATCCTTAATAATTGCCAGTGCTCAATTGGTTTTACTCTTCATTTTCCTATAGTGGTGCTACAGTAGACTTCTCCCTTCTGCCATTTTATCTCCTAGAGCACATCTAAAAACAGGGAGCTTAAGGGAATCCCCAAGCAGAAAGAAGTCTGTATAGATGTTATCCAAACATAGATCATCACTATCCATATCTCATAGATATAAAAGGATGTATATCCCACTGTTTTCTTCAGGAGCTCAAGGAAGGAAACAGATAACACATTGTCCTCTGATTTTTCTGCCCAATTACCACCCATGAGGTAGGATGGTCTGAAAGAGAAAGAACCCATCCAGTGAGCTTCCATGACTAAAGATAGACTTGAATCTGAGTCTTTCTGATTCTAGTCAAACATCTTATCCACTGTATTCTAAGAAATAAACTTTTGGGCCTTCCTTCCTGTGTTGGCTTTGCTTCGATGTACCTGGAACTGGGCATTCGATCGGTTGAATGTATGGCGTGGATTAATATCTTTAAATGGTGGTTTCGGGTGCTTTTTTTGGCAGCCCCTGGTAGCTATCTCTCCCGAGTGCTTGTAGACTCATATCTCTTGCTGGGGAAAAGAGCTGCTGAAGAAGCTACACCTGCTAGGCTTCACGGGGGATGATTTGGGAAACTATGGCCTTAAGGACGCCCAATTTAGAGTAGTCCAACGACTCGTGGGCATTGATCTACAATATTTACGAGCCAGAGCCAATAAAACTTGCTCCCCCCTGACCTTCAATCAATTCAATAATTACGGACTGAGGATGGCTTCCTATTTCTATACTTTAACCATCCCTAAGTATAGAAGAGCTTTCTCCCTAGCTCGCTTTAATGTCTTGCCCTCAGCACTTTTGGATGGTCGCTTCAAGAGGCTCCCGATTAACAAGCGGCTATGCCCTTGCGACAGAGCCGAGGTTGAAACTGCGGAGCATGTCCTTCTATCTTGCCCCATATATAACGCAGACAGATCTAAGTTACTGTCTCTCCTTGAAACCATCCCTTCTAGACTCAATGGTTGTAACTTGATGGCCCACTGCCTAGGAGATGGCTCTCCATATATCACTTTTCAGGTCTCAAAATTCTTCTTAAGAGCTGTAACCATTAGGGGAGAACGCTGTAACCTTCCTTAGTTAAGCTATTGGTGATCCATTGTTATGATATTATGATTATTATTATTATTATTATTTTTTTAACGTTTCTTCCTGTAGTACTTGTGTTTTGGTCTGTGACTGTAAATAAAAGTATATATATATATATTCTAAGAAACTATATTGGAACCATCCAATCCAATCACTATATTATAAACCCTAGTACCCTGATGGCGAAGCTATGGCACATGCACAACAGGTGGCACACGGAGCAATATCTGCCACCACACAATCTGTCAGCTCTAGTGCGCTTGCTGGCCAGCTGATTTTGGCCTTCGGGAGGGCTGGGGGAGGCCATTTGTGCCCTCCGGAGGACATTGGGGAGGGCGAAAAAAAAAGAAAGTTTGGAAATGATCCATTTCCGGCTCCTGGGGGGCCTCTGGTGCGCCAGGGGAGGCCGTTTTCACCCTCCCCTGTCTCCAGAGGCTTTCCTGGAGCCCGGGGAGAGCGAAAGTGGCCTCCCCTGTCCCCCCCCAGAGCAAATACCAGGCTCAGCTTGGAGGCAACCAGTGGGGGGTTGTGCGCGCATGCGCATGTGGGGGCTCACTTTGCATTATGGGTGCCAGCATGCACATGCTGTATTGCATGCAAGCGCTCCTATTTTTGGCACACAACAAAAAGGTTAGCCATCACTGCCCTAGTATATTGTTTCTTTTCTGATGAGACAAGCCATCAAATGAGAGATTCACACATTTCCAGTCATATCCAAATAATCCATTTGGATTTGTAAATTGCTTGTGGACTGTGTATAGTGAATATCTGCTTGTTTTTGTTACGACTTGGTGTCAGTAATTTTTGCAATTCCATTTCTAATTAAAATGCTATTAATCTTTCTTGTATCAGGGAAACTGGTCACTAGTGCTGTTTGATAGTCCTTTTCAACTCTTGCCACAATGACTCTGTCTTTTATGACTCTGTCCCAATTATTTTATATTTTATTATGTTTTTTAACCTTTTAATGTACTTTATTGATTTCATCAACTTCTGAAAATCTATGCCATATATTGGGCATTATTATTTTGGAGTACTTTGCAGTACTATCCAGCTGTAAACTCTAGTAAAAGTAGAAAGTCTTTACAGTAGTGGTATTCCATGAATGTTTATGGAAATACAATGCAGAGTTTACAGTGCATGTTTACAATACGGTAGATTCATAAAAAGAAAGAATGGCAAATCTTGTTTTAGAGCTCTATCACTATGAAAAAAACTTACCTGGAATTGGAATCACTTTTCTCAGACAGAGATTTTTCCATAAATTGTCCACTTCTTTTATGAGTAGAAAACACTTTCTAAAATTAGTAGGACGTATTTGGCTCCATCTCACTGTTATTAAACTTATATTTTTTTTACATTTATAATGATTTCTAGAACAGTATAATTTTGTGGTTTATCTATTCTAGTAAACAAAAGTTGTAAAATTTATATATAGCATCCTGCAGATTAAAAAATGAAAACATGGTGGATAAAATATCTATACTTTTAAAAGTTGGAGATAGAAATAAATGAAATTCTGAAATTACTAATACTGATCTTTCGTAGAAAGTAATTAATATTGCACACTTTCTTGTCTTGCTGAAGATAAGTAGTAATTCACTGTCACAGTTTAGGCCACAGAACATATTGTTGTATTTCTTAATGAATTTAGTTCTGAACTGAATTTGACTTTTAAATTGTTATTCAAATGCTTTTTGTTTGCAGCAGAATAATTTGGAAAATTGAAGCCTCTGCAGTCATTCCCATAGGAATATACTTGCATCTCAAGATAACAGTTTATGTATCAGTCGAAGGGGATGTTGTTTACCAAAGCCTATGGTATAATGCAGTGATGGCTAACCTTTTTCTAAAGGTATGCCAAAACTGTGTGTATGCGTGCTATTGTGCACGCACTCATGTCCACCCCCTGTTCATGTGCAAGCAACCCTCCCCCCACGCATGCGTGAGCAACTTCCACAAGGGGGGGGTTGCCCTCCTGAGGCTCTGGGGGCTTTCCTGAAGCCTGGGGAGGGCAAAAACAGCCGAACGGCCCAAACGGAAGTTCAGGAATGAACTTCTGGTTTGCCAATTGGGCCTGTTTTTCAGCCTCCCCAGGCTTCAGGAAAGCCTCTGGAGCCTGTGGAGGGCGAAAAACAGGCCCAATAGGTATAATGCAGTAGTGGGCAAACTCATTGGTCAATAGAGCCAAATATCAACAATACAATGATTGAAATTTCTTTTGAGAGCCAGAAGAAGGTGTGGCCTATTTTGTGGGAGTGGCTCAGCAGTCATGTGACCATGTGGGTGTGGCCAACTTGGAAAATGTGGTGAAACTCACTTAATGACGCTCTTGCTTAGCAACCAAAATTTTGGGCTCAATTGTGGTCATAAGTTCTCTTTCTTTCATTTCTCTGTCCCACTTTCTTTTCTTTCTCTTTCTCTCTCTCTCCCTCCCTCCCTCCCTCCCTCCCTCTCTGTCTCTCTCTGTCATTCTCTCTGTGTCTGTCTCTCTGTCTCTCTCTCCTCCCTCCCTCCCTCTCTATCTCTGTTTCTCTCTCCCCTCCCTTCCTAGCTGTCTCTGTCATTCTCTCTCTGTGTCTGTCTGTCTCTCTGTCTCTCCTCCCTTCCTCTGTCTCTCTCTGTCTGTCTGTCTGTCTGTCTGTCTCCCTCTCTCTCTGTGTCTCCCTCCCTCCTTCCCTCTCTGTCTCTCTCTCACCTCCCTTCCTCTCTGTCTATCACTCTGTGTGCGTGTTTCTCTTTCTCTCTGTGTGTCTCTGTCTGTGTGTCTCTCCCTCCCAACCAGCGGATGGGTTCTGGACCAGCAGAGCCTCGTCCTTTTTTTTAACCAGGCGATCTTTCCTAAGACAAAAAAAAAAAGAACCTTAATTGCAGGCTCAACAAAAGAAGCTGGAAAGAGATATTGAAGCCAGGAAGTTAAAACCTGGAAGTGGAGAACAACCTTTTCTGTCCCCTTACCAGCCGATCCGGGAAGACAAGGAACGCGAGGAGGATCCCTGCCCCCGTGGGGGGACTCAGGACCAGCGGAGCCTCATCCTTCTTTTTAACCATGCAGCTATCAGAGAGAAGAAGGCAGCGCGTGCCCGAGGGCTTTTGCTGCAGCAGAAGATCGCCTGGTTAAAGATCTCCTGGCTAAAAAGAAGGACGAGGCTCCACTGGTCTGGGAGCCCATCCGCGGGGGGGGGGGGATTCAGTTCCTGCATATTTCTTTCTTTACTTGCAAACCAGAGAGCCCGGGTGTGAAAGGAAGGGGCAGGGAAGGCTGGAAAGACTCTGGGAGACTTATCCCCCTTTACCCTAAAGGTCACCTCCAGCTTGGCCACAATGATGGCCAGGACGATCGCCAGCATGAACCAGTCCCTCCCGCCCTCCCCCCCGCCTCCAAATTTGCAGCAGCTGCTGCTGCTCATCTCTCCTGTCCATTTTATGGAATCGGCGCCCTTTCCCATGAGTGCGGTGGTGGGGAAGCAGGCTCTGGTGGCTGCAGCAGCAGCAGCAGATCCACCGCTGCCAGTGGCTGGAGCGCAACCCTGGGCAGCCAGCTCCGTTTCTCCCTTCTCCGAGCATGTCCCGTGGTGGTTGCAGCTGGGCGGCGGGGCTCTTGCCATCGCTGCTGTTCCTGCTGCTGCCGTGAATGGAGAGTAGCAGCGATGGCAAAAGCCCCGCCAGTGCCAGCAGTAACAGGACATGCTCGGGGAAGGGAGACCCGGAGCTGGCAGCTCAAGGTTCTGCTCCAGCCACCACTGCTGCTGCTGTGGCCACCAGAGACTCCTTCCCTGCTGCAGCTCCCTTCTCTCTCCCTTTCCTCAGTCTCCACGCTATTTGGGGGGGGGGGGCGCAAGCAGCTGCCAGGCAGGAGGACCACCACGCTTTCCCAATGGGTGGGAGGTTGAAGGGGTGACCACCAGCGCAAGTGAAAGACTTCAAAGTCAGTGGAGGTGAAATGTGGCTGGCATGCCTTGTTCCGACTTTCCCTGGGTGCAAAATGGTTAAAAAGAAGGACGAGGCTCCGCTGGTCTGGGAGCCCATCCGCGGGGGGGGATCCCTCTCACGTTCCTCTTCTTCCCGGAAAACATAGGCGCGCATGCACAATAATACAATTACAGCCTCGGAGACTGCAGAAGCTTCCTTCCAAAGCTCTCTGAGCAAGGAAGAGCCAGTTGGGAGAGGGGCTTTGGTCCTGCTCTGGGCTGTAATTGTATGGCACGTGCCTAAGTTTTCCACGGAGTGGGGCTGTGGCCGGAAGACAAGGAACGTGAGGGGGCGCAGCCGAAGAGCCAAAGGGGCCAAAGAGCCACATGTGGCTCGCGAGCAGCGGTTTGCCGACCACTGGTATAATGTGTTGGTCTTTTAAGAATTAATAGAACTTCATTAGAATCTATGAAATAAGCGTTATTGGCAATCAAATATGTTATATGTAAGTTAATTTAATAAAGAAATGTACTTCACATTTATATTGCAATGTGAATGCACTTCTTTGGCACACATATTTTTATGACATCAGACACTGATACATATTTTGAATGTAAAAAAAAGGCTTGCATGACACAGATGACTCAGTATTCTATTCTCCCAAGGTGCTGCCAAAGTAACACACCACAAAATCACAGAAGACAAAAGCTATTCTAGTTGTATTAGGAATAATCATGCCATCTTCCTTTGAAAAGCTGACTTAAATTTTATTATTTTGGGTGTAGGGGCTGTTAGAAAGGGGTCAGGAAAGACCTGTATCCTCTCCTGATTTAGCATTTCAGCCTCTTTTCTGTGCACCTGCAATAAATGTAAATAGGAGAAAAACAAGGAAAAAAGCATGATTAGCATGGTTTTTGGAATTCTTTCTAGTCTTTTCTTAGTAGCAGTGATAGGCATTTTACTTTTTGTGTGGAATGCATTGTGTGCATTTATTTGCAGGTATACACTTTCCTGTGATTAACAGTGTGCATAAATTGTAGTTGTGTACCTTTCTATGTGTAATTGGAATGAGGACAGTCCAGTTGTTGGAATTTTTATGATAAATTCCTCTGAGTCATTTTCTCATTATTTGCTCCTTCCTACTAGTCAGCATGCTAGCCATAAATAGTTCCCAACAACTTATTTAGTGATTGTTAGGAGTTATGATGGTGCTGTGCTGGAAAATCATTTTCCCAGCGTGCGTATGCGCACTGGGTGGCTGACACGTGCGCAAGTGTGGGCGCACCCTTTTTGGCACTTAGTGCCAAAAAAGTTCCCCAACACTGCCCTAGCCTGTTCTTGCAAGTCTTCCAATGATGCACTTTTTGCCATCATTAACTATCCATTTTGCTGCTGATTTTCCTTTTCCTTTCCTTCCCCTTCCCTGCACTCTCTCTTTCCTAGCTTTAGAATCTTTGACATCAGACAGTTGGGTCTTTGCATAAGATGTCAAAAGTAAGATAATTTGAGTCTGCCTTGAGTAGGAACACTTGGTTGACTTGTTCATTTATTAATATGTTTTCTTGGCTATCCATTATATTCCCAGGAATTTTTGAAGTCTTTGATAGTTCTTCTATCCTGCTTTTTTAAACTCCACCTTTTGCTTCCATTGTCACAGGGAATATCAGGGCTTCTATGACTCTGATTATTGTAGGCATAGACACATTGCAGCATTTGAATATTTTTCTAAGGCCTTGAGAGCTGGTCTGCCAAGTGCGAGTCAGTAATGTATTTCTTGGCTACGGTGATCTAGTTCAATGCAGTCCTGTGCATATACCGTTTGGCTGGCGGTATTAAAAACAAAATTTAAGAGTTTGCATGATGTGTGTATGTATTGTCATTGTCATTGTCATGGTCCTTTAAATCAGTCTTGCCTCTTGGTGACTACATAGAAGTGATTTTACCAGTACCATCTCCCTAAGGCTGAGAGACTCTGATTGTTCTAACCCACTGGCTAACCCATATGCTTAAAGGAGGACTAAAACCTGGCTTTCCCCAATTACGATAATGTGATTGGGAGATGATGTGATGGCTGCAACTATGAGAACCATAGATTCCTCTCATTAACTGCTATCATAGCTTTGATGACTTCCAAATGAGTGGACTTTAAACAAGGACTCCTTGGTTTACCCAGGCTCCTTGGTTTACTGAGGAGCTCCGGGGGATGAAACGCCACAAGAGACGCCTAGAGAGCAGATGGAGATCCTCTCGCTCCGAAGCCGACCGAACACTAGTGAGAACCCATATTAGGGCTTACTTAGTGGCGATAAAGGTGGCCAAACGTGAGTATTGTGCCACCCTAATTGCATCCGCAGATAACCGCCCTGCCGCCCTGTTTGGGGTGACCCGCTCCCTCCTTCACCAGAGGCCGCGGGAAGCCCCTCTACAAGGGCGAGCAGAGGAATTTGGGATTTATCTGCAGGAGAAAATCACTCGGATTCGGAATGAGCTACCCTCCATCGACTGTGGTCCTGTGGGATTGTCCGAGACTAGTCTTGAGGTTCCATCTTGGGAGGAGTTTGACTTTGTTACCACCGAGGATATGGACAGGTTGTCAAGGAAACTTAGGGCGACCACATGTTTATTGGACCCGTGTCCCTCCTGGCTTGTACTGGCATCCTGGGAGATGACACGAGGCTGGCTCCAGGGCATTGTCAACGCATCTTTGAGTGAGGGGTCCTTACCTTCCGTCTTGAAAGAGGCGGTGGTGAGGACCCTCCTCAAGAAGCCGTCCCTGGACCCAGCTTTATTAGAGAACTATCGTCCGGTCTCCAACCTTCACTTTCTGGTGAAGGTTGTTGAGAGTGTGGTAGCCCAACAGTTTCCACGACACCTGGAGGAAGTTGATTATCTAGACCCGCGCCAGTCCGGCTTCCGACCCGGTCACAGTACCGAGACGGCATTGGTCGCGTTGGTTGATGATCTCTGGAGGGCGCGGGATAGAGGTTATTCCTCTATCCTAGTCCTGTTAGACCTCTCAGCGGCTTTCGATACCATCGACCATGGTATCCTATTGCACCGACTGGGGGGGTTGGGGCTGGGAGGCACCGTTCTGCGGTGGTTCTCATCTTACCTCTCTGGTCGGTCGCAATATGTGTTGACGGGAGGGCAGAGGTCGACCTCGAGGCCCCTCCTATGTGGGGTCCCTCAGGGGTCGGTCCTCTCACCCCTCCTTTTCAACACATATATGAAGCCGCTGGGTGAGATCATCCGTGGTTTTGGGGTGGAGTACCATCTGTACGCTGATGACACTCAGTTGTACATATCCACCCCAGACCACCCCAACGATGCCATCGAAGTGCTGTCCCGGTGTTTGGAGGCCGTACGGATCTGGATGGGTGGTAACAAACTCAAGCTCAACCCTGCCAAGACTGAGTGGCTGTGGTTTCCGGCACCCCGGTTCAGCCAGATTACTCCAACTCTGGCCATTGGGGGCGAAACATTGGCCCCCGTGGAGAGGGCGCGCAATTTGGGTGTCCTCCTGGATTCCCGGCTGTCCTTGGAGGACCATGTGGCAGCCGTGGCCAGGGGGGCGTTTCATCAGGTACGCATGATGCGCCAATTGCGCCCCTTACTGGACCGGGCTGCCCTTCGCACAGTCACTCAAGCTCTTGTGACGTCCCGTCTCGACTACTGTAATGCTCTCTACATGGGGCTTCCCTTGAGGTGCACTCGAAAGCTACAGCTAGTCCAAAACGCAGCCGCGCGGGTAATTACGGGAGCTACCAGAAGCTCCCATATAACACCAATCCTGCGCGAGCTGCATTGGCTTCCTGTGGTCTTTCGGGTGCGCTTCAAGGTCTTGACGACCATCTTTAAAGCGCTCCATGGCTCGGGGCCTAGTTATATGCGAGACCGTCTTGTGCCCCGTACATCCCTTAGAACGATACGCTCCCACAGAGAGGGCCTTCTCAGGGTGCCGTCGGCCGGACAATGCCGACTGGCGACACCCAGGGGAAGAGCCTTCTCTGTGGCGGGCCCTGCCCTTTGGAACGACCTACCCCCTGAACTCCGGACCATCACCGACCTCCGCCTCTTCCGCCAATGTCTAAAGACATACTTTTTTCATCAAGCCGGCCTAGCCTAACCTCCCATGGGGACTGTAGAAAAGTTTTAAATTGGGTTTTAATTAATAATTGGTTTTAGCACAGGTTTGGGATTTAATATATATTTTAAATTATTTATGTTCTATTTTTGTATGTTTTTTAAATCTCCTGTGCGCCGCCCTGGGTCCTTTGCGGAGAAGGGCGGGATATAAATGTAATAAAATAAATAAATAAATAAATAAGGACTGACTATACTAAATATATTGATATGTATAAGAATAGAGTTATTATTTTATTGTTGTCTAAGGAGAGTCTTCGTCATTCAGGTCATGGTTGTTCCAAAAGGTGCTTTTTCTAAGAGGCAACTGGACTTTCCTGTTTTTTTATGACGATGTTTCGCTTCTTAGCCAAGAAGCTTCATCTGCCCTGACTGGATGGTGGGGAATGGAAGGATTTATATTCCTTGCAGACAGCTGGTCATTTGCATTCTTTTAGAAAATCGTTGAGGTCACTTGGAGGCTTATCTGTGCCCTCAGGATCAGCTGAGTAGTGCATATGGGCATGGAGCCTTCTTGGAACTGCTGACATTATTTTATTTTTGTTTTATTTTGGTTGTTTTCTGTTTGACTTGGGTGGCCATAATCACTCAAAGAGGCAGTTCTTTTTCTAAACTAAGAAAAATGTCTTATCTCCTCTATGAGATCATTTGAAAAGATAACTTTCTAAAGGTAAAATTAGATGCCAAATTCTTTCCTCACTTTTGGATAATGATTCTTTTTCTATGAAAATCCAAGAAAAGCTACATAGACTAAAAGGGTTGCAAAACAGTGAAGATTCTTAACAGTCTTTTCCATGGCTTCAGCACACTTGACATTATCTTAGTTAGGCAAATAGAAGGACATTTACATAGCCTCTTTTTGTTGTTCTTGATAGGAAGAATTAGTCTTCTAAAATCATACTTCTGTTAATACTTAGAAATAGCCTAGTTTGAAAATGTTAGCCTTTTCACATTAGTCAAGAGCTTTTCTAAGTGAAAAGGGAAGAGCTTCTAGTCTCTAGTTGAATTTATTGAGACATAACAGCAATATGAACACCACCAAAGAGTTTCCTAGAAGTCTTAGTGTGTAGCTTCTTCTGAGAATGTTGGGTTTAGCAACTAAAATAAAATGTTGTACTTAGGTAGCTCTCTTTCTCCTATTATTTGTTTTTCTTTTCCATTTTGAATTAAGGGAAGATTGTTACCACAGTGGCAAATACTACTTTAGTTCCAATTAACTCTCAATTATATTGCACAATTATAGCAGTATTGTCAACAATATGATTGCAGGTTTCAATGTACTTAAAATTATATGGTAAATGTAATAACAAAATTTCTGCATCCACATTAAAAATTCTATTTGGGTGGGACTCTTGGTTCTTCAATAGAGTGAGTGATACAACTTACGTGAAAGAATTGCTAAGAAAGAAGTTCTATTTTTGTGAACACAGGTAGAAATGATAGCACAAGAAATGATAGCACAATTCCAAAAAGGAATTGAAACAGTTACAAAAAGCATGCTAACTTGTCACAGTCTTCTAAGAATAGTTTGTTGATTTTTCATTTTGTTAAATGTTTAAGAATTAATTCCTAAAAATAATTCTTGAAACTTTTTACAGGTCCTTTTACAGATGTAGTCACCACGAATCTTAAACTACGAAATCCATCAGACAGAAAAATATGCTTTAAAGTAAAAACTACAGCACCTCGCCGATACTGTGTGCGGCCAAATAGTGGAATTATTGACCCAGGAACTTCAGTAACTGTATCCGGTAAAAATATTAAATACAATTTTTCTCGTGTTTTACGCTTTTTTCATTTATAGAAGGTATTGAATATTTAGGAAGTGCATAATAAAAAAACCTAATAAACAATATATTTATTAGTTGAGTCATTAAAAATATCAGCTGAAAATAACCACATTATTATTTGTTGACATTTATACTACTTATATTCTGCCTAATAGCTTGATTAAGAAAATAATCTTGAGTTTTTGTTGGGATATTGAATATAGAGATCTTCTTTACATTTCTATGGACCAGTAGCACTAGCATTTACTCCAGAATAAGTGTGGATTAGTAAGAAGCCATCATTACAAAAAAATTCAAGCAACTTTATTTATTCACCTGTACCTTATGTAAAAACACTAACTTAATTTGATATAATGATATAAGGCCTGGAGGAATGTTGTCCATGGGGTCGCTATGGGTCGGACACGACTTCGCAACTAACAACAACAGACAATGAACCCCTAATCACCAAGCACCAATTAAGATTTCTTTTTGGAAATAACGTTTCATTTACCTTCAGGAAGAAGAAAACCTACTATGACGATAACCAATTTCATTGTAATTTTAGTACAATGACAATAAAGATTATTATTATGATCATATGTGTGTGTGAGAAAGAGAGCGAGAGAGAGAGATAATACACACACACACACACATTTTAGTTTTGCCAAGAAAAATAGAAGTCACAGGGTTGAGTGACTTCATGTGATGGCCGTGGCCAGGGGGGCATTTTATCAAGTACGCTTGATACGCCAGTTGCGCCCCTTACTGGACCGGGTGGCCCTTCGCACAGTCACTCAATTTATTTATTATTTTATTTTTATTTTATTAAATTTATACCCCGCCCTTCTCCTTGTTAGGACCCAGGGCGGCGCACAGGCATTATTAAAACCACAAAATACAATAAATATCAGTTAAAATATATTAAATTAGTTAACCCGTGATAAAACCCATGTTAAAACCTTCCCAAATTATAATTTATATTTTGAAAAGTCAGAAACGGGGGGCTATCCTAGGCCGGCTTGCTGAAATAAATACGTCTTAAGACGTTGGCGGAAGAGGCGGAGGTCCGAGATAGTGCGAAGGTAGGTCGTTCCAGAGGGCCGGGCCCGCCACAGAGAAGGCCCTTCCCCTGGGTGTCGCCAACCGGCATTGCCCCGCTGACGGCACCCGGAGAAGACCCTCTCTGTGGGAGCGGATCGGACGAAGGGATGTATGGGGCAGGAGGCGGACTCATATATAGCTAGGCCCCGAGCCATGGAGCGATTTAAAGATGGTCGTCAGCACCTTGAAAAGCACTCGAAAGGCCACAGGCAGCCAGTGCAGCTCGCGCAGGAGAGGTGTTACGTGGGTTTGCCTTGAGGCACCCATAATCACCCGCGCGGCCGCATTCTGCACTAACTGTACCTTTCGAGTGCACCTCAAGGGGAGCCCCATGTAGAGAGCGTTACAGTAATCCAGCTGGGATGTCACAAGTGCTTGAGTGACTGTGAGAAGGGCTCCCCGGTCCAGTAAGGGGCGCAACTGGCATATCAGGCGTACCTGATAGAACGCCCCCCTGGCCACGGCCGTCACATGGTCCTCCATGGACAGCCGGGAATCCAGGAGGATGCCCAAGTTGCGCGCCCTCTCCACGGGGGCCAGTTGTTCGCCCCCAATGGCCAGTGTTGGACTTATCTGGCTGAACCGGGGTGCCGGAAACCACAGCTACTCAGTCTTGGTGGGGTTGAGTTTGAGTTTGTTACTACCCATCCAGAGCACTCGTGACATCCCGGCTGGACTACTGTAACGCTCTCTACATGGGGCTCCCCTTGAGGTGCACTCGAAGGTTACAGTTAGTCCAGAATGCGGCCGCGCGGGTGATTATGGGTGCCTCAAGGCAATCCCACATAACACCTCTCCTGTGTGAGCTGCACTGGCTACCTGTGGCCTTTTGGGTGCGCTTCAAGGTGCTGACGACCATCTTTAAATCGCTCCATGGCTCGGGGCCTAGCTACATACGAGACCGCCTCCTGCCCCATACATCCCTTCGACCCATCCGCTCTCACAGAGAGGGTCTTCTCCGGGTACCGTCGACCAGGCAATGCTGGTTGGCGACGCCTAGGGGAAGGGCCTTCTCTGTGGCGGGCCCAGCCCTCTGGAACGACCTACCCCCCGAACTACGCACCACCTCAGACCTCCGCCTCTTCCGCCAACGTCTCAAGACTTATTTATTCCAACAAGCCGGCCTAGCATAACCCCCGTTTTCTGACTTTTAAATGTGGATAAATTTTAAATTCTTAGGGTTTTAAAATGGGTTTTAGCACGGGAATAATTTAATAGTTTTTTAATGATATATTTTCTGTATTTTGTATGGTTTTTAATATTGCCTGTGCGCCGCCCTGGGTCCTTGCAAGGAGAAGGGCGGGGTATAAATTTAATAAAATAAATTAAATAAATAAATAAAGTGTTGGGGAGGACTGCTTGTTTGGTGTATTTAACCTAAACAAGTATTTCTATTTTCCTTCCCTTGATGCCTCTTTTCTCTTATCTGTATCCAGTTTTTCTCCCACTTCCTGTTTCTCCTTTTTAGTGCAGTTGCCCCTTCTGCTTATCTTCCTAACTATCAGTTTTTCCCCTTTCCTCTGGAGAAAAAAAGAAATGAAAATCTGTGCAGAGAATAGTATAGTTGTATTAGAGATATTAGTTGGTATAGACAGATAGGGGTTAATTGTTTTCTTTAAAGAAGCATCTTACTTTACAGGCAATTATAATTTTATAGGAATTAATAAATTTCTATAAAATAGTTATTAAATCAGTATGTTTATGTGTGTGAGAAATTTAGAAGTCAATTTATCTACAGTGTTTGTGACAAATATATATGCAGATACACATATGCCCACTCCTAAACAAGTTGTCATTCGCATACGATTACCAGTATTTGGAATCAGAATTTTCATGCTTTATTGTTGATGGTTTACCCTAAAAGGCAAAAGCTATCCACCAGTTTGAGATGGAATTAGTACCCTTTAGGATGACAAGGAGAAGCATTGCCAAAACCTGGGTCTGAATTTATATATTTTTAATTTTATGTTCCTTTGGGGAGAGATCAGTTTAAATTAAGTATTGTCATCCTTTCAGGCAAATACATCATTATAATGTTGCTAGTGCTTTATCAGCCTTTTTCCACAGATCCACAAGGTGGTGCTCCTAGCATTTTTTTAATGCTTGTTTTAGGAGAATTATTATTCTGCCTAGTGTACTGTGATTTCATGCTTTGCTACTATGGCTGTCTTAATATTTCAAAACTGTTAAAAATAGTTTTGCCTTTAGAGAATAATGAAGATATTTTATAATATAAACATTAGTTAATAAATATGTTTTTGTAGTACATTACATGTTTTCCCCCATCGGCAATATTTTTAGTTAAGGTGGAAAAGATTTTTCCTCGTATTCTAATATAAATAATAAAAGAAAACAGAAATATCTACTATATTTTGCTAAATTATGGTTTTGAACTTGTCACTGACAAAAATAAAACATACATCTTTCTCTATCCTTCTGAAATGTTTAAGGTAACTAGTAACTAGGTTAAAGTAAGCATGATAATTATTAGTGAATATACTAAGCAGTTTCCCCCTCTATCCTATCTACCATTTTTGTAGCTACCAAAGGGTTACAGGAAAAGTCTCTGTCAATCTGGTAAAGTCGGTTCTAAGCAGTGAAAATCTAACTCTATTAATCTCTACTTAGATAGGCAAAGTATATACAATTTAATCAAAAAAAATATCATGTTCAATGTATTACAACTCTTCTATCTAAAGCAGTGGGTCTCAACCTTCCTAATGCCGCGACCCTTTAATATAGTTCCTCATGTTGTGGTGACCCCCAACAATAAAATTATTTTATGTTCTCAGTATTTTTTTTGAAAGTATGTGTTTTCCAATGGTCTTAGGTAACCTCTGTGAAAGGGTTGTTCGACCCCCAAAGGGGTCCCGACCCACAGGTTGAGAACCACTGACCTAAAGGGTAGTTGTAACAGGATAATGCTGTAGATTCAAATGAATTTTGCTGACTGGAGCTGTCCTATATTTAATAGGGTAGAGAGATGGAATTTTTTTGTAGGTACATAAATGGAAAAATTGTATCCTAGGTTTAGAGTATGTGGGGAATGAATAAGAGGGTAATTGTCCTAGTGAAGAAATATGTTGAGATTTATTCTTATAGTTTTGCATTTGTAGTCCATATTTTTGATTAGATTGTGGTGAGAGAGAAGATATAAAATAGTACCTGGATTGAATTTCCAATGATGTGTTTGTTTTCTTGGCTGTTCATGGTATTTTCAGGAGTCTTCTCCAATGTTCAAAGGCATCACTACTGTTCCTACTCTTCTTAAAAGTCCAACTTTTGTTTCATAGGAAATAATATGGCTTGCATGATTCTGATTTTTGTAGGCATAGACACATCAAAACATTTGAATATCTTTTCCAAGACCTTAATAATTGCTGTACTAAGTGCTAATGGGAGGCTTATTTGTTCCTTGTTTTTGTTGCTTGTTCCTTTACTGTTGATGGTTTACCCTAAAAGGCAAAAGCTATCCACCACCTCAGTATCTTCACTGACAATTCTAAGAATGCTTGTTGTGCATGTTGTTAATTTGGTGGTGTTTCTATTTAATTTAAGTTCCATTTTTTTACTGTGTTCTTTGACTTTAGTACTAGGACTTCCAGATCCTTTGCATTTTCAGTGATCAGGGTAGCATACGTTATTGATGTTTCTTCCCCAATTTTAAAACATTGTTGTTCTTCTTCTTCTTCCTCTTCCTTTTCCTCTTCTTCTTCTTCTTCCTCCTCCTCCTCCTCTTCCTCCTTTCCAGTTTCCTTAATATATATGCAGCATATACCCTGCCTTAAATAATGTTATAAAATACCTCATATAGCAGTGCCTACTGCTTTAACGGTTCTTCCTTTCTCATGAGTAGAAATTAAAACTTTAGCATTTAAACTAGTTTACTAGCCATTGGATTTTTTAAAAGAAGAAAACACTAGTAATAGGGCATAAATGGCTAGTGTCTTGCTAGATGAATTTATCTAATAATTATATCACTATGAATATTTTTTTTGCATTGGAAGGCTCAATTGGTCCTTATTTAATTGTAAGATAATTGTAAGATAAAAGTTATAATGTGAATTGTTCAGATTTGGCTCAGTGTGATATATGAACTAATCTCAAGTAATAAACTTTGGTTTACAATATATATTTTCAGATAAGCCAAAATAAATACTTTGGATTGTTTTCTATTGTATGTGAATCAGGTGCAATACTTTCTACATAGCAAAATGTATCCTGTTTAGGCGAATGTTTATAAGAGCTCTGTTTTTATCTGTTGAAGCTATCTGGCCTTTTTGGAAGAAGGGTATTTTGTTTTATCTTTGCTTTCTAATGGTTAATGAGAAGAACAAGGGCACATTATTGTACAAAGTGAATAAATTGGCTGAGAAGTAGTCTTCTCAGACTCTTCATAAAATGTGTACTAAAAAGCTGTATTCAGTGCAATACTGTATTTTTCAGAATATAAGACGCACCTTTTTTCCTCTAAAAAGAGGCTGAAAATCTGGGTGCGTCTTATACATTGAATACAACATTTTTTGCCTCCTAAAACCCCGCGCCTTCACCAAAATGGCCACGCTCATACCCTTATGGAGACATCCAGAGAGCTCCTGGGGGCTGGGGGGGGCAGAAATGAGCAAACAACAGGGCGTTTTTGCCCCCCCAGCCCTCAGCAGCACTCTATAAGCCTCCATAAGGCTATGCATGCAATATTTTTGGCCAAGAAACGACCCGTTTTCACGATAAATGTGCCGTGGTTTTCCTCATTTTTCACCCCGCCGGCCCTCCCAGTAGCACTCTGCAAGCCCCCCCAAGGCTATTCATGCCTTTTATTTGAAAAAAACGGGCCCATTTTCACGAAAAACGGGCCGTTTGGGGGAGGTTTGCAAAGTGAAAAGGGTTTTTTCTTCCCTTTTGAAGAGCTGTTTAGTTAGAGTGATTGATGAGAATTACGTTGGTCAAATACTGTGCCTGCAGAAACAAAGATTTGTTCCAAAGGTGGTCAGTGATTTCCTTCTCCAGCACATGGGTAAATACACCTGGAAACATCTACCTACCTACCTACCCTTTCTTTCTCTACCTAGCTATCTACTGTATTTCTCTCTCTATTTCTCTCTCTCTATCCCACTACCTACCTACCTATCTACACCCTCTCGCTCCCTGCCTACCTACTGTATTTCTCTATCTCCCCCCTCTATCTACCTATCTACCTACTCTCTCTCCCTCCCTACTTACCTACCTACTATATTTCTCTCTCTACCTATCCCTTTATCTACCTACCTACCTAAGTACACACTCTGTCTACTTACCTACTGTATTTCTCTCTCCCTCCCTCCCTCCCTACTGTATTTCTACCTCTTTCTCTCCTCTATCCCTCTATCTACCTACCTACTTTTTTTTTTTAATTGCCTCTTCAAAACCTGGGTGCATCTTATACTCTGGTGCGTCCTATAGTCCGAAAAATACGGTATATGTTGAGTTCTATTTATGTAATAAGATTTGTTTCTCCATCACCTACATTTTATCCTCAACACACACAAAAATACAGCATTTGTGGACTCTAATTTGAGAGCTACTGATCAGCTTTAATGTACTTCAGAAAATTGAGTACAATGTATAACATAAATTTCCTTATTTCTTAATGGAACTTCAGTTTATTTATCTTCTCTGAATTTATATTCTTTTGAGACTAGAAATTATTAAATTAAAGATGAGAAATATTTGAAATAATACATTATTTTTTAAATTATAAAATATAGCTGATACATAATAAAAAAAATTAGTTATAGAAAAAACTTCAAAGTATATACTGTATTTTCTGAATTTACAATAAATCAAAAGTTCATAAGAAAAAGTTTGCAAACTTTTATATAATACAAACTTTGTCTATTATGCAGTTATGTTACAGCCTTTTGATTATGATCCAAATGAGAAGAGTAAACATAAGTTTATGGTACAGACGATCTTTGCTCCTACAAACATTACAGATATGGAAGCAGTGGTATGTAAATATCTACAATTTCAGTTTTTAGTAAATGGACAGATATGAATTCCTTTTCAGGTTTTTTTTAAATCAGCCTCCTTGGACTTCCTTTTGTCTCATATATCTCAAAGCTTTTCCAACTTCTCTGAATCTGTTTTTAAAAAGCAGCGTTAGTTTCTGAGAAAGATTTCAGATGTTCACTTAATTTAAGGACAAAGTAGATTTGTGATGGTTTCTGCTTGGGGGAAAAGACATTATTTCTCACAGTAGCTTTAGTGTTTTCAGTATTTTGTCTGTTTAAGGAGCTTCAGCAATTTTGAACCTACTGACATATCTGGATATTTGAGACAGTATCACGAGGAACACTACAAAATGGCTGATTAATTTTACTCTATGTAAAAATAAGAATTGCAACAATTTAGGCTTGTATTTCCCCCTCCCCTCATTTTAGAAGTTGTAATCTGCAATATTACAACTTTGTAGGGTCCCTTCTGCTGAGAATGTGCATGTCAAATTTCTTTCCTAATAAAAGAATTCATAAATATATATTGTCCATTTTCTTAGAAATAACCTTGTGTGGGCAGTTAAACTTAAAGTTATGTGGCAGCACATATAATCAAATATGTATTTCTACACATGGCACTTTTCCTCTTCTCAGCATAGCATGAATATAAACATCTTTATTGGTTTTATTCAGTGTAGGTTCATTTTACATCTGAATTAGGAGATTGCTACATCCCTGTCTAGATTTCAGACCATGGCTTCAGAAATAGGCCTACTCGTATTCTAATATTTGTAGCTTTTTGGTTCAAATGTAAAGGGAAACTGACAATTCAAAACTAGAAAAAATATTGATGCTTGATGAGGAATGATTTATATATTACAAGGATTTAAGTCTAGATTTCCTGGACCAGGGGTCTGCAAAGTTGGCTCTTTTAAGACTGGTGAACTTCAACTCCCAGAATTCCCCAGCCAGCCAGGCTAGCTGGGGAATTCTGGGAGTTGAAGTCCACCAGTCTTAAAAGAGCCAACTTTGCAGACCCCTGTCCTAGACCAATTGCCTGCTAAACCATGCTAGCTCTTGAAAATCAGTATGCGAAGAACAGTTTATACATTATGAAAATTTATTTGATGACATCTAGTAACATAATTAATGTTTTTCATTGTCATAGTGGAAGGATGCAAAATCTGACGAATTAATGGACTCCAAATTGAGATGTGTATTTGAAATGCCTAATGAAAATGATAAGCTGGTAAGTAAAAGATGTATTGAAAAGTTCATATTTTGCATATATATCTTTTGCATATTGTTAAATATAGAGGTTATAATTAGTGCTTTAATAAAACCTCTAAAGCTTTCCAGTCTTCTTTCTAATGTAAAAACACAGTGTAAACTTTTAATCACACTACTTTTATGTTAACATATGTTGTAAATTTAGTCAAAATAAAAATTGGCTTGGAATCAGTAAAGCCATTTAGCCTGTGTATTAAGCGCAAGTTTATAATGTGTAAAAATGGGTACATCTCAAAAGAAAACAAGAAACATGATATGCAGAAGTAGAAATAAGAAATAACTACTGGAAGTGGATAAAAGAAATTGGTTTTCATTCAGTCTTTTTGAAAGAATGAAGGTTCTTGAGATTTACATCCAGAGTGGTGAAAGGCAGTTTGTGAATAATCAGCAATTTTGAACTACCTTTATAACTATCTGTTATTCTGAACTATTGTGTCCTATTGTGTGATCAGAGCTTCATCTAAGTCCTGTGATAAATAAAAAGATTTTGGTGAAACTAATAACATCCAATGTTATATCCTGTTTATTAGCATGTTGATCAGTCATTCAGTGTATTTAATGGGAAAAGTATATGATCTCCTATTTTAATTGAGTAAATTAGGTCCGGGAGATAACAGAGAGATGTGACCTTCCCCTGTTTCTTTGTGTGTGTGTGTGTGTGTGTGTGTGTGTGTGTGTGTGTGTGTGTGTGTAATTGTTCCATAACACCCTGTTAGGGCCCCCATACTGTTTCCTTTCGGCGCATCACCAGAGACCATCTAGACAGAAAGCCATGAGTTCCGTTGTGTGATTTTTATTATGTGTGTTAGTTTTATGATTTATTTATTGATTAGCTCATAAAACTAACATGTATGTATGTGTGTGTGTGTGTGTGTGTGTGTGTGTGTGTGTGTTAGGTTTTTGAGCTGATCAATAAACTCATGGTTTTCTGTCTAGATGGTCTCTGGTGATGAGTCGAAAGGCAGAAAAGGAAACAGTATGTTTCCTTCCCTAAATTGGGGCCTAACAGGGTGTTGTGGAACAAATATATATATATATATATACTAGCTATACCCGGCCACGCGTTGCTGTGGCCCAGTCTGGTTAAATGGCTAACCAATCTGTGTGTAGATCTACACCTGCACACATACACCCAACCACCATATAAGCCCCAACCTACCTACCTACTGTATTTCTCCCTCTCTGTCTATCCCTCTACCTACCTATCTACTGTATTTCTCCCTATCTATCTATCCATCCCCCTACCTATGTACCTACCTACCTACCTACCTACCTACTATATTTCTTCCTTTCTCCCTCTACCTACCTACCGACCGACCGACCGACCTACCTACCTACCTACCTACCGTCTCTTTCTTTCTTTCTTTCTTTCTCTTTCTTTGTTTCTTTCTTTCTTTGTTTCTTTCTTTCTTTCTTTCTATCTATCTATCTATCTATCTATCTATCTATCTATCTATCTATCTATCTATCTATATCTATCTATCTATCTATCTATCTATCCACCTACCTACCTACCTACCTACCTACCTACCTACCTACCTACCTACATACATACATACATACATACATACATACATACATACATACCTTATTTCTGCCTCTCTATCTATCCTTTGGGGGTCATCTGGTCCAACTCCCTGCTAGGCAGGAAGCCCTATACCCATGATGGCGAACCTATGGCACGGGTGCTACAGGTGGCACACGGAACCATTTCTTAGGCCACTCGAGGCATTGCCCTGTCAGCTTCAGTTTGTATGTGTGCCCTGGCCAGCTGATTTAGGCCTTCTTTTGAGGCCGTTTTTTGCCCTCTGGAGGTGGGGGAAGGCTGTTTTCACCCTCCCCAGGCTCCTATAAACCCTCTGGAGCCTGGGGATGACGTAAAAAGCATGCCATATGCAGGGGGTCATGCACATAGCATTATGGATGTGGCACACCTGTGCACATCGCCCCTGCACTCCCCCTGCAATTGGCAAGTGAGCCAAAAAAGATTAGCCATCACTGCCCTATACCATTTCAGACTAATGGCTATCCAACATCTTCTTGAAGACTTCCAGTGTTGGGGCATTCACAACTTCTGGAGGCAAGCTGTTCCACTGATTAATTGTTCTAACTGTCAGGAAATTTCTCCTCAGTTCTAAGTTGCTTCTCTCCTTGATTAGTTTCCACCCATTGCTTCTTGTCCTGCCCCCAGGTGCCTTGGAGAATAGCTTGACTCCCTCTTCTTTGTGGCAACCCCTGAGATATTGGAAGGCTGCTATCCTGTCTCCCCTAGTCCCTCTTTTATTAAACTGTAGTTCTCCCTGTCTCTCTATTCCCCTATCCACCTACCTACTGTAATACAATAATACAATAGCAGAGTTGGAAGGGACCTTGGAGGTCATCTAGTCCAGCCCCGCTGCTCAAGCAGGAGACCCTATGCCGTTTCAGACAAATGGTTTTCCAGTCTCTTCTCTCTTCAGTGTTAGGGCATCCATAACTTCTGATGCAAGATGTTCCACTGGTTAATAGTTCTCACTGCCAGGAAATTTGCCCTCAGTTCTAGGTTGCTTCTCTCCTTGATTAGTTTCCACCCATTGCTTCTTGTTCTGCCCTCAGGTGCCTTGGTGAATAGCTTGACTCCCTCTTCTTTGTGGCAACCCCTGAGATATTGGAAGGCTGCTATCCTGTCTCCCCTAGTCCCTCTTTTATTAAACTGTATTTCTCCCTGTCTCTCTATTCCCCTACCTACCTACCTACTGTAATACAATACTACAATAGCAGAGTTGGAAGGGACCTTGGAGGTCATCTAGTCCAACCCCGCTGCTCAAGCAGGAGACCCTATTGCGTTTCAGACAAATGGTTTTCCAGTCTCTTCTCTCTTCAGTGTTGGGGCATCCATAACTTCTGGTGGCAAGATGTTCCACTGGTTAATAGTTCTCACTGCCAGGAAATTTGCCCTCAGTTCTAGGTTGCTTCTCTCCTTGATTAGTTTCCACCCATTGCTTCTTGTTCTGCCCTCAGGTGCCTTGGTGAATAGCTTGACTCCCTCTTCTTTGTGGCAACCCCTGAGATATTGGAAGGCTGCTATCATGTCTTCCCTAGTCCTTCTTTTCATTAAACTGTATTTGCTGTCAGATGGGTGATTCTTTGTTACAGTTTGGTTCAGTTCGTATTAAACAGTTTAAAGCAGCTGCCTGTCTCCGTTTTTTTTACCTCAGAGAACAGTCCTGAGCAGAATTTCTCCCCCCCCCCTCTATGGGCCACCTGGGAGTTTGCTGTCCTCTGTGCCTTTTTGGCCCCAAGAGGCCGCCGTATGAGGCCTATTCCAACACTGGCAGTTGAAAAGCAGTTTGATGGGCGTGGCTACAGGGTTGTTTACACACATTCAGTGGGTACATTTTTTTGTGTGTAATTTGTACACAACTCACGCGTGCTAGGCACAAAATGATTAGCTATTCTATTATCGGAAGTCCTTGGCTGCGTTGTGTCAAAATTTGAGGCAAATTGGTCCAGTACTTTTTGAGATTAGTGGATTCGTACAAACTATTTTACATTTTTATTTATATAGGTATATATATATATATATGTTAAGTTTTTAAGGGCTGATTAATAAATAAGAGACTAGTATGGATCCATTTCGGGCTTATTAGCCCTCTTCAGCTGGCCATACTACCTCCACTGGGGTTTGAACCGGCAAGGCTCTCTATGCTTTGAGCTATCCGGCTTCCCCTGATTACATACAATATTCTCTCATATATATCCCTAACAGGTTGTTGTGAAACAATTATATGTGTGTGTGTGTGTGTGTGTGTGTGTGTGTACATACATAAATACACACACACATACACATACACATATATAAAAATACAAACACACACACACACACAGAGAGAACCTGTGGCCTAGTGGCAATTACAACTGCCTCACATGTAAAACAGCCCTGGTTCGAATCCCAGTAAGGGGCTAGCTATGGCTAGCTGATGAGAGCTAATTATTTATTTATTTATTTATTTTTCACATTTATAACCCGCACCCATCTCACCACAAAGGGACTCGGGGGGGGGGGGGGGGCGAACAAAGATTAGCTTGAAATAGATCTATACTAGTCTCCCTTATTTATTTATTTTATCACACATATCAAACGTATCACACATATATGTGTGTGTATATGTGTGTGTGTGTATTTGTGGAAATGAACCTTGTATCAATCAAAAGAAAACTTGATTTCAAAAAAAGGATTTGCTGATAGTCATGAGACTGGAAAGGGCTACAGAATCATTGTCAAAATTCCCATCAGGTCACAGGCAGATAATTACATTTTATTGGTTTTACTTTGATTTCTTGTAAACTGCCCAGCCAGGTAGCATATAAGTTTAAACATTATTATTAGTATCCGTATATTAATAATGTAGTATTAATAATAAGGAGAGGGAAACTATGTGGATGTTCCATAAATGGAGGTTTTCAAAAAGAGTTTGGACATCCATTTGTTTAGAATGGTATAAGGTATCTTGCTTGAGCAGGAGGTTGGACTAGAAAATGTCCAAGGTCCCTTCCAACCCTATTATTCTATGTTTTAGCATTGTGATGGCAAACTTGTGGCAAGCGGAGCCATTTGTTAGGGCACACGAGGTGTTGCCCTGAGCTCCAGCGCGCATGGGTGCATTGGCCAGCTGACTTTGGACTTCTTTTTTGGCTGTTTTTCGCCATCTGGAGTCTTCCCTGAAGCCTCCAGAGAGCGAAAAATGGCCCTATGGGCAAACTGGAAGCTCAAGAATGGAAAGAAAGCCTCTGGAGCCTGGGGAGGGCGAAAAACGGGTCCATTGGGCGCCAAAAGCAGGGGGCTTGTGCATGCGTGCGGGGGGTCATGCAGATCTTCTGTCTGGCCGGCCTAGGATAGTCTCTCTGTCTTTGGGGTTTTTTAATGGGGTAGCACATTTTTAGCGAATTTTTAGCACAGGGTTGGTTTAATTGTTTTTTATGAAATGTATGTATTTTTTTGACTGTTTTTATTCTGCCTGTGCACCGCCCCGGGTCCCTGTGGGGAGAGGGTGCGGTTTAAAAATAAAATTATTATTATTATTATTATTATTATTATAGTTGCGGGGGGTCAGGAGCATACCCTCTGCAATCCCCCCGCTTTTGGCATGCGATCCGAAAAAGGTTAGCCATCACTGTTCTAGCATATTACTACTTTATTAATAATAATAATGCTTATTATTGTTAACAATTTTGGAATAGTCGAATTATTCTCAAGGTACTAGGGAACTGCATGCCATAGTAGTGATCTCAGACGGTATACTTCTATTTTAAAACATCCAGGAAATGTTAGGCACTTTGTTTACCTAAATGGAAGTTTATATTTTAAATTATTATAACATTGTTTTATTAGTTTGTTCTATTTATATGCAGTTCTTTTATTATTCCTTTATAAGCAGTTATTATATTATTTATAAGCAGTTCCTTTATTATTAAGCTTTATTCTGTAAGGAAAGCTACAAAATAGGCATGCTTCTTAATATGGCATACTTGTGAGGCAGTTCTCTGAGTATGCTGAGGAGCATCCAAGGAATGGGTTAACTCTGCCTTCCTGCCCATCAAGCCTTTGTAGCCATGCCTCTCGTGCCTACTTCCCCAGTTTTTGACTCAGTCTTCAGTTTGACAGATTCTTTTTCCTCAACTCCAATCGTTCAAACCTCAGAAACGAGAATTTAAGAACCGCTCCCTCTCTTCTAACAGGAGGAGATCAAGACAACAGGCAGACTCCTCGGTCTGACCAGCAAGGCTGCCCTTATCCGGCTCATTTCCAGGAAAGACAAGGTGCCTTTTGAACATCCTGCAGAGGGGACCTGAGTGACTGCCCGGGGCTCCGGAGCATACTCACCTTGTGGTGATCCAACAGCTGTGGCAGACGAGTTTCCAACCGAAACCTGTCTGTCTCTCCAAGGGATTCGTTCCTGGAAATTGAGCCCCCTGCAGCAGGAGATAGCTGCGAGGAAAACATTAGTGGGGAAGGACTGAAATTCCAGCCCCCAAGCCCTACATTTAAAAAAAAATGGTCCTCCATGCCCAGTTCAGCCAGAATCAGAGCAAAGGCACTATCCTCCAGAAAGACCACTAAGGCCAAGAAGAAGGACTCGCAAAGAGACCAAAAAGCCTTAGACAGAGAAGTTGCAAAGGCAAAAGGGGAGGCAGAGCGATACTGGCAAGAGAATTTTCCCATGGACGAACCTACTAGTTCCCGTGCTTTTCAATCACAACCGTTACAGTCTCTTACTGAGGCCAGTCAGACCACTAGCCGACTACCCAATCTTGGTCACCAGATGGCTCCCGAGAACATCTTTCTCAACCACAGCTTCCAAGGATAGAACACAATGAACTGTTCTTTCCTTCTGTTTCAAATCTACTTCCACTGGAAAGTCCTTGGGAGCTGGCTCCTAAGAGGGCAAAGCCCACCCTGGAGACTACCATCACTCCTACAGAGGTAGGACTCTCTTCAAGGGAAATACAAGAGCCAGACATTTTCCTACTAATGAGACTAATAATCTTAGAGGCTATTGCTCAGGGCACTGCCACAGGAATACAACAAAACCAACAGGCAGCCTCTCCAGCCTCTGACAATACCTTGCACTAGAGGCCTCCTACTCCACCTGATAATCCAAGGAATTTATTGGTTCCTCACAGGTCTCGTTCCCCTACCTCTTCCATATACAGCTGGGAATTCCTCTCAGACGATGAGGAACATAAAAAGTTAATGCTATCTGAGAATGAAGGAGTGACTCCAGACCCCCACCCCAGCTTTACAGGACTCTTCCTCCCTGTCTTGTTTAAGACACTTCTCTACAAAGCCAAGACCACAGCTCGGATAGGCGCGGACCAAGCCATGTCAGATCTGGCCTTGGGCTTATCTGACCCCAATAATGTATTATTCTCAGAGCCTGCCACAGATAATATTCCCTCCACAAAATTATTCCTGGATGTTGTCCAATGACAATGGGCCCTATCAGAGGCGTACTCATCCTGAGTGTGAGTGACAAGCGGTTCTACAATGTGGTCTCAGATCTCACTGTGGCACTACAAATGCCAACTATCGAAGGCCCTGTGATGGCCTTAGCCTCTTCCACCATTATGTTCAATGACATGGAGGATGCCTTAAAAACATCATGTGGCTGCCTCGGCGGTTAAGTTGGCCACGTCTGATTCCTTCTTCAATAAAACTTCCTTACTCTGGCCCAGACAGATACAAGCAAGAATCCTAGCCACCAACCTCTGCACTCATCAGGACATCAACAAGGTGGTAGTAGCGGCAGAATTCTCCACAGATGCCACACTGAATTTGGCCAAATTCACTTCCAGGCCCATCATCTCATCCTTGATAGCCCAACGACTGCTGTGGCTTCTTCACTGGCAGGCAGACATGAAGTACAAATGGAAGTTGGCTTCTGCTCCCTTCAAAGGCAACAAGCTATTCAGAGAGGCCTTAGAGCCTATACTCCTAGAGACCGAAGTCAAAAAGAAAGTCCTACCCTCTATGTCCAGATACGCTGACCATCGATCCTCGCCCTAGTTTTAGAAGCCTTCCTTCAGCGCAGCGGACACCGCACATGACTTCTCACACAGAGGGTATATTTCCAGTGGCCTGATCGCCAATCCGATAGGCCCGGGTATAGAGATGAGCAGATAGCAGTCCCAATCCAAACAGCTATTTCCAGGCAACAGAAGTCATCCCTTCTGTTGCTCCTCCAGATGACTGCAGATACAACCCTCCCATTTGTGGCTGTCTAAATCCCTTTGTGGCTCAATGGGAGGAAATGACCATAGATGCATGGGTCCTAAACACTGCCCAACTAGGGTTCACTCTCGACTTTCTACTCCCCTAGGTTCTTTATTCGTTGCCCTGTCTCCAGAAACGGAACCAGAAGATTCCTCATGAAAGCTGCAATACAATACCTGTTGGACATTCGAGCCATCCAGACAGTTCCAAAAGACCAGTAGTGACTGGAGTTCTACTCCATGCTGTTTGTAGTCCCAAAGTCTTTGGTGGTGATGGTGGTGGTTGGAGAGCGGTTCTCTACCTAAAAAGATTCAACAAGAGATTCAAAATGCAGTCCCTCCTGTTCATACCGGAGACCATCCAGGAGGGTGACTTCCTGGCATCAACAGATTTAATGGAAGCATACACACACATCCCTATATTGCCTACGGTTTTGCTATGCGAACCAACACCACCAGTAAAGGGCCTCCCACTTAGCCTATCTTCAACATCCAGAACATTCACAAATATCCCAGCAATGCTCTTGGCTCACGTTAGAAACATTCCTATTCATATTCAGTGCTACCTGGATGACATATTGATCCAATCCTCCTCTCACCTCTGGGCAATAGAGGACCTCCGCTTCACGATCAGAGTCCTTCAGGAGCACAGATTTTCAGTCAATTACGACAAGTGCCACTTCTCTCCTACCAACAGGATATTCCCCCTAGGAGCATATATAGAAACGACATAATGCATAGTCTCCCTGTCCCAGCAACTCCAGGACAGCATCAGAACTCTGGCAAACCGGATCCAATCGGGACAAACAATGCCCCTGGCCCTTCTCTCACAACTCTTAGGCAAAATTATTATTATTTTTTTTATTAAATTTATACCCCGCCCTTCTCCTTGTTAGGACCCAGGGCGGCGCACAGGCATTATATAAAACCATAAATACAATATACATCTATTAAAAATATATTAAATTAGCTCACCCGTGCTAAAACCCGTTATTAAAACAATAGCCGAATTATAATTTATGTTTAAAAAGTCAGAAACGGGGGGCTATCCTAGGCCGGCTTGTTGGAATAAGTACGTCTTAAGACGTTGGCGGAAGAGGCGGAGGTCCGAGGTAGTGCGTAGGTTGGGGGGTAAGTCGTTCCAGAGGGCCGGGCCCGCCACAGAGAAGGCTCTTCCCCTGGGTGTCGCCAGCCGGCATTGCCCAGCTGACGGCACCCGGAGAAGGCCCGCTCTGTGGGAGCGGACCGGACGAAGGGATGTATGGGGCAGGAGGCGGTCTCGTATATAGCTAGGCCCCAAGCCATGGAGCGATTTAAAGATGGTAGTCAATACCTTGAAGCGCACTTGAAAGGCCACAGGCAGCCAGTGCAGCTCGCGCAGGAGAGGTGTTACGTGGGTTTGCCTTGGGGCACCCATAACCACCCGCGCGGCCGCATTCTGCACTAACTGTAGCTTTCGAGTGCACCTCAAGGGGAGCCCCATGTAGAGAGCGTTACAGTAATCCAGCCGAGATGTCACGAGCGCTTGAGTGACTGTGCGAAGGGCCCCCCGGTCTAGTAAGGGGTGCAACTGGCGTATCAGGCGAACCTGATAGAATGCCCCCCTGGCCATGGCCGCCACATGGTTCTCCATGGACAGCCGGGAATCCAGGAGGACGCCCAAGTTGTGCGCCCTCTCCACGGGGGCAAGATGTTCGCCCCCAATGGCCAGTGTTGGACGTATCTGGCTAAACCGGGGTGCCGGAAACCACAGCCACTCGGTCTTGGACGGATTGAGTTTGAGTTTGTTTCTACCCATCCAGACCCGTACGGCCTCCAGACACCGGGACAGCACCTCGATGGCATCGTTGGGGTGGTTTGGGGTGGATATGTACAGCTGGGTATCCTCAGCGTACAGATGGTACTCCACCCCAAAACCACGGATGATCTCGCCCAGCGGCTTCATGTAGGTGTTGAACAGAAGTGGCGAGAGGACCGACCCCTGAGGAACCCCACATGTGAGGGGCCTCGGGGCCGACCTCTGCCCTCCTGCCAACACCCATTGCGACCGACCAGAGAGGTAGGACGAGAACCACCGTAAAACGGTGCCTCTCAGCCCCAACCCCCCCAATCGGTGCAATAAGATACCATGGTCGATGGTATCAAAAGCCGCTGAGAGGTCTAACAGGACCAGGATAGAGGAACAACCTCTATCCCGAGCCCTCCAGAGATCATCTACCAACGCGACCAATGCCGTCTCGGTACTGTGACCGGGCCGGAAGCCGGACTGGCACGGGTCTAGATAATCAACTTCCTCCAGGTGTCGAGGGAACTGTTGGGCCACCACACTCTCAACAACCTTCACTAAAAAGTGAAAGTTGGAGACGGGATGATAGTTCTCTAATAAAGCCGGGTCCAGGGATGGCTTCTTGAGGAGGGGCCTCACCACCGCCTCTTTCAAGACGGTAGGCAAGAACCCCTCACTCAGAGATGAATTCACAATACCCTGGAGCCAGCCTCGTGTCACCTTCCAGGATGCCAGTACAAGCCAAGAGGGGCACGGGTCCAATAAACATGTGGTGGCTCTAAGGTTCCTCCGCAACCTGTCCATATCCTCGGTAGTGACAAAGTCAAACTCCTCCCAAGGTGTAATCTCAAGACCAGCACCGGGCACCTCGACTAGGTCACTTTCAGTGGAGGGCAATTCGTTCCGAATCTGAGTGATTTTGTCCTGCAGGAAAACTCCAAATTCCTCTGCTCGACCCTGCAAAGGGGCTTCCCGAGGCCTCAGATGAAGGCGGGAGCGGGTCACCCCAAACAGGGCGGCAGGGCGGTTTTCTGCGGACGCGATAAGGGTGGCACAATACTCACGTTTGGCCACTCTTAGCGCCACTAAGTAAGTCCTAATATGGTCTCTCACTAGTGTTCGGTCAGCTTCGGATCGAGAAGATCTCCACCTACTCTCTAGGCGTCTCTTGCGGCGTTTCATCTCCCGAAGCTCCTCGATGATGTCCTGCGTATCCATAGTTCCTAGGGCACATTTGCATACTAGGGCCTTGCAGTGGTTCCTCCTGCCTTACCAGCAAAAGAAATTCAACTACCAGAGTCCGGGTCCCACCAGAGGGGTCATCTAGTCTTTCTAGTGGTGGATGTCCCCTGCCACAGCCAAGGGATGCACATTCAAGGAGCCAAACCATTTCACCATCACCATGGATGCCAATTTGTTTGGCTGGGGAGCCCACATGCAAACTCAGATGGCAGAAGGCCAGAGGTCATAGGACTTACGAAACAACATCAACTGGCTAGAGCTCAAAGCAGCCCACTTAACCCTCCAGCGGTTCCAAACCATCATCTCTGACCAACACATACTTCTCCTAACAGACAATGTAGCCACCAAGGCCCATATCAACCACCAAGGGGCACCCACTCCAGGTCCTCATGCAAGAAGCCAGGCATAAGAACATAAGAACATAAGAATAGCCTTGCTGGAACAGGCCACAGCCCATCCAGTCCAGCATTCTGTCTCACACAGTGGCTCACCATTTGCTTCAGGGTATTCCCAAGCAGATGTCTTCACCTGCTTATGATTCCCTGCAAATGGCATTGAGAAATATCCTGTCTATCTCTCCATCCCGGAGGGTGTCCTTAGGCATCCATAATGATAGCCATTGATACCCTTGTTCTCCATGAACTCGTCTAATCCTTTCTTAAAGGTGTCGAGGCTGACAACTGTCACCACTTCTTCTGGCAGGGAGTTCCATAGACCAGTGATCCTCTTGGTGAAAAAGTACTTCCTCTTATTTGTTTGAGGTCTAGCTATCAAAAGTTTCATGGAGTGCCCCCTAGTTTTAGTGTTGTGCGATAGGGAAAACAGTTTTTCCTTTTCTACTTTGTCCACACCGTGCATGATTTGATAGACTTCAATCACGTCACCTCTCAGACGCCGTCGTTCTAGAGTGAAGAGGCCCAGCCGTTGCAGCCTCAGATGGTAAGGAAGGTTTTCCAGCCCCCTAATCATTCTGGTTGCCCTCCTCTGCACCTTTTCCATTTCCATAATATCCTTCTGAAGGTATGGTGACCAGAACTGTACACAATACTCCAGATGGGGCCTCACCATAGATTTATAAAGAGGCAAAATGACACTTGCTGACTTATTTTCTATACCCTTCCTAATGATCCCTAGAAATGAGTTTGCTTTTTTCACTGCTGTGGCACACTGGGTTGACACCTTCATTGAGGTGTCCACCAGGACACCAAGGTCCCTTTCCTGGTTAGTTGCAAGGAGTTCAGACCCCATCAGTTTATAGATGTAGTTGGGGTTTTTTGCCCCAATGTGCATCACTCTGCACTTACTAATGTTGAAGCTCATTTGTCACTGGTTTGCCCACTCCCCAGTGTCAAGAGATCCCTCTGGAGCTCCTCACACACTCTCTCAGTTTTTACTACCCTGAATAATTTAGTGTCGTCGGCGAATTTGGCTACCTTGCTGTTTACTCCTACTTCTAGATCATTTATGAAAAGGTTGAAAAGCAGGGGTCCCAGTACTGAACCTTGGGGGACCCCACTCTTTACCTCCCTCCACCTGGAGAAGTGTCCATTTAATGCTACTCTGTTTCCTGTCCGTTAGCCAGTTGCTAATCCAGGACAAGGCCTGTCCCTTTATTCCATGACTGGCAAGTTTATTTAAGAGTCTTTGGTGCGGGACCTTGTCATAGGCCTTTTGAAAGTCCAGATAAACAATGTCAACTGGATCTCCCTTGTTCACGTGCTTGTTGACACTCTCAAAAAATTCCAGCAGATTAATGAGGCATGATTTGCCCTTGCAAAAGCCATGTTGGCTCTCCTTCAGCAGCGCTTTCTCTTCTACATGCCTATTAATTTTATCTTTTAAGATGGTTTCCATCACTTTACCTGGGACACTTGTCAAGCTGACCGGTCGGTAATTTCCTGGATCACCTCTGGATCCTTTTTTGAAGATTGGTGTTATATTCGCTACCTTCCAGTCATCCGGCACAAGGCCTGATTTGAGGGAAAGATTATATATTTTGGCAAGGACAACAGCAATTTCATCTTTAAATTCCTTGAGAACTCGTGGATGGATGCCATCTGGTCCTGGTGATTTGTTAGGGTTTAGTTTAACAAGACATGCAAGGACCTCCTCCCTGGTTATTTCTATCTGGGTTAATTCCTCAGTTTCCCTCCCTACGAAGATAGGCTCTGTTTTAGGCATGTGATCTCTGTCTTCTTCAGTGAATACTGAAGCAAAGAATTCATTGAGTCTCTCTGCAATCTCTGTTTCCTCCTTAATAATCCCTTGCCTTCCATTGTCATCTAATGGTCCAATGGCCTTCCCAGTTGGGTTCTTACTTCTAATGTACTTAAAGAAGTCCTTGCTATTTCTTTGAGTGTTTTTAGCTAAACGCTCCTCAAAGTCTTGCTTTGCTTTCCTGATTGTTGCCTTGCATTTGTTCTGCCAGAATTTATGTTTCTGCCTGTTGTCCTCGTTTGGAGAAGCCTTCCATCTTTTAAATGAGCTTTTCTTGCTTTTGATCACTTCCCGAACAGCTCCAGCCACATCAAAGTCCTCTTGAACCTGGCGGTGCCCTTTTTCCTTTTAGGTATACATTCCAATTGGCCCTCTGTTATTGTTTTTGTGAGCAGCCTCCATGCCTCATGGAGTTTTTGAACTTTCTCAATTCTCCCTTTCAGCTTCTTTTTTACTAGTTTCCTCATCTTCGGGAAATTTCCTTTATGAAAATTTAAGGTCTGTGTGTTAGATTTTATTGGTGATTTGCAGTCTATGATTAAGTTAAAAATAATTGTGTTGTGGTCACTGTTCCCTATTGGATCAGTCACATTAACATTTTGCACCAGATCCTGTATATTGCTCAGAACCAAGTCAAGGATTCTTGTACCTCTAGTTGGGTCTTCAACCATCTGTTCCAGGGAACAATCATTTAGCATATCTAGGAACTTTATCTCTTTGTCATGTGCTAAACAACAGTTCGTCCAGTCTATGTGAGGGTAATTGAAATCCCCCATTATAACCAGGCTTCCCTTTTTTGATGCCTTCTTTACAACATTCTCCAACTGCCAGTCTCTCTCAGGGGCTTGGGTCGGAGGCCAATAACATATGCCTACTGTTAGACCATTCTTTTGGCCTGATAGTCTTACCCACAGAGTTTCTAGTGGTGACTCTAAATCACCTCGATATGCCAATTCGTATGACTTTATCTCTTCTTTGACATACAAGGCTACACCACCTCCCGTTTGCCCCTTCCTGTACAGTTTGTAGCCTGGGATGACTGTATCCCATTGGTTATCATCCGTCCACCAGGTTTCAGTGATTCCAATAATATCAATATTTTTGTCTATTGCTAAGTATTCCAGCTCCCCTATTTCCCCTATTTGGGCATTGGTGTGGTAAGGACAGTAATGGTTAACCTTTTTGGTGCAGAAGGTCTAAAGAGTGCATGCGCAAATGCATGTGTGTGCACAAGCCCACATACGCCTCTGCACATGTGTGTGTGTTCCCCATGTATGCGACCTACCCCCCTCACCCCATTTTGGCTTCCAGGTTGGTGGAGGAGGCTTTCCAGGCCCAAAATGGGGCATGGGAGGTGTGCACATGCACAGAGTTCCAAAATGCAATGCAAGTGTACCCGCACATTCCCTGTATGTGCCCTGCACATGCATGGCAAAGATCCAAAGACCAGCTGGCCACCGGGAGGCATGCGCAAATGCACGATGGAGCTTGATTGGGACGATGACTGGCGTGCCCTCAGAGAGGGCTCTGTGTGCCACCTGTGGCACGCATGCCATAGGTTCACCATCATGGGTCTAAGACAGTGTTCTCAACCTTGGCGACTTTAAGTCCTGTGGACTTCAACTCCTAGAATTCTCCAGCCAGCTATGCTGGCTAGGGGATTCTGGGAGTTTTAAGTCCACAGGACGTAAAGTCGTCAAGGTTGAGAAACACTTGTCTAGGATAATATAGGTGGGGGATGGATTAGAAGATCTCTATAATTCCTTTACATTTAACTTATGTTAAAGAGCTCAAGAATAAGTGAGTTGAATTAGCTAATATTTTCAAGTACAGGTAGTCCTGAACTTATGACCCGTCTCTTAGCAATGGGTTCAGTTAACAACTGCAAAATTCTAAGTAAATGCTGTAAAAAAGGTAAATATGGGTTGGTCACATGATTTACAACGATCACAACATACAACCATAATGGACCAGCTCCATTAAGGTCGTAGGTTGAGGACTACCTGTAACAAGATAATTGGGATAATGTAATTTTTTCCCCTGATGGTACTTCTCTGTATATTACACCTCACTGATTAAGGCACACTGCCGTTCAGATCGCTCTCAACTTATGGCCATTCATTTAACAAATGTTCAAAGTCATGATGGTGCTAATATGACTTAGTACATCTTGTGCTCAAAAGCATTGCAGAGTCTCTTGGTTTCATGATCAAAATTGGCAATTGGCATATATTTATGACAGTTGAAGCATTCTGGAGTCACGTGTTTGTCATTTGCAGCCTTCTCAGGGAGCTTCTGACAAGCCAATCAATGGGGGAAGTAGGATTTGCTTAACAACTACAATAATTTGCTTAACGACCATGGCAAAAAGTTCATAAAATTGGGCATGACTCAATTAACAACCACATTGCTTAGCAAAAGACCTTCTGATCCCAACTGTGATTATAAGTCGAGGCCCACTTTCGTAGCAATAAAGGCCACATTCAGATTCCTCCTAGTATGTAGTTTAGTGTTTTCCAATATGTTCACATTTTTATCTCAAGTAAAGTTTTGTACAGAATACAAGAAGAAAATATTTCCAATACATTTTAATGCCAGTAATTTATTTTATTCTGGTTTTTTGAGCATTGAAAATTTTTAGGAATATGCTAGTATGTTGATTAAAACATGGAATACATTATTAACCACTTGTTCAGTGACCATTCAAAGTTACAAGAGGGTTGAATGAATGGTACTTATGACTGGACCTCAAGGAGTCCTCATAGATCCAGGCTCCCTTGGCAGCAGTCACTCCCAGTCTGGTTGTCATTGTGCTGGGCTGCTGCAGCTGCTTGTGCACCCTGCTTCCCCCAGCAAGATCCACACCATGTCTCATTGCATTTGTACTGATTTGCAGCAGCCACTTAGCTGCCTGCCAGGCTGCTTGCAAGCTGTCTGGGTCTCGTGACTTCCAGCCACCATCCCTGTTGATTTTGCTTCTGGAAGCCAGGAGAAAGTAAGAAGTTAATGATTCATGATCCCCGTTTAATGATGGTATTTGAGACTGCCACAATGTCATTCACTAAGTGATGCACTTACATCATTGGGCTACATTGTTTAGTGATGGAAATTTGGATCCAACTTCCATTGTTAACCTAGCACTATGTATTTTATTTTGATTATAGTTATGTGAAGATATAAGCTAGCCTTTATGAGAAAAATCTCAATATTTAGTGGAATGCATATAGTTAATAGTTATGGAATAATGTTTCACTCCTGAAGTGTAATTAGACAGTGTATTTTTGATGTGGAACAATGACAATTCTGATATAGTTCATTGATTTCATTTTTGAGTAAAGCAAAATATTCAGGCAGAAAAGTTTCAGTCCAGTTTTCATAGCTGTGATATTTACCATACCAGATAAATCAATTATTTATGAGTGTGATGACTGTTCATGCAGTCTGGTAAATAACACATCTGACTATGTGATGCCATGTTCAGAGGAAAAACAGTTCAAGCAGAAAAGAGGCTTTAAAAAATGAAAATCAGTTCAAATTAGGGTGCTTATGTTTATAATAATAGAAATTAATCTTTGTGCAAGATCCTTAGAGCTGCAAACAGCCAAAATGAAATTTGCTGTCTTTGCTATTTAAGTTTGTGGCAGTTTACTTTAAGTTATTCGTACATTTGGAAACAACTGTTTTTTTGCTTCAAAATTATTTTTAAAATGACCTTGATTGAGTTTCTATGTAGTTCTGTCTATAGCATGTATTATGAATAAATCGTATTATCTTTAGGGGTTTTATCCTGCAAAAATGCACTTAGAGTTTTAGGCTTTTAGTTTTAGTCTATAAAACTAGTGTTTAAAGACAACTTTTATTTTTGTTTGTTCCAATGCTTTATAAGCTATTGCTTAATTGCTTGTACATAATATTTATGTTTTTCTAAGTAGCAGAATGGGGTTCCAGACCCTAATCCTTTAGCCGTTGATTTAGTCATTCCTTTAAGCCTTGCAGTGAGAGATCTCCTGAGTGCTGAGGGTATGTCTTACCTGCCATCTCAGGTTATATCTTCATCAAGATCTGTATACATAACTCCAGTCAACAGAAACTTTCTTCAGGAGCCTGCAAATAATAGACAGAAGATTGACATGATGGAACCAGGCAGTGAGGTCAATCCCAAGATGGATCAGGTTTGTTGAGGGAGCTGAAAGCTTCAAGATTTTTCTAGTTCTAAAATGGTTCATCGCAGCTAGCTAAGAAAAATATCAAAAGAGGCTCAAAATCAAGGATATTCAATTCAATCAAAGTGGAAATCAACCTACATTAAGTTTATTTCCTATTGTATACATTTTTTGTTCGAATTTGCATCATTTATATTCCTGTGAAATTTGATTGCTTCAAATTTCTAGGATTGAGATGCATGGGAAGGAGACAAAATGAAATACATTGCTTGGAAGAGGCAAAATTAATAATTAAGGTAGAACCCACTGGTTCTTCAGCAACTGGAATCAACCCAAATGGTGTTGGACTAGTTGGGATGATATTTATCTGGTAAAGAAATAGTGATAGGAACAAGGTTTCTATAAGTTCACACAACCCTTTTGTTCTCTTGTTTTGTGGTGAAATTAAATAAAGTTAACAGTTTACTCAAAGTAGGAAGAAGTTCACAGTAGCTTTGGAAATGGCAGGATTTAAAATTATCATGGTTTATTTCAAATCCATTAAATCAGAGGTTCCTTCTTAGTTCATGGTGCCCTTTGTGTCTTCACTGTGCTCCTAGGCTAGCAATTTGTGCAATGCCTGAGATGTCAAGTATCACAATATTTTTTTTGGCAATTTAAAATACTTTGCAGTGTCCCTATGAATTCAGTGTGGTTCCCCATTTGGTAACTATAACATTAGATATTATTTCTTTCTTGCTGAAAAAGGAAGTTGTAGTTAATAGAAGATTTTTCTATTTTCTGTCACTTAGCATGAAAGAGCAGAATACAACAAAAGATTATTAAGCAAGGTATGATCATTTGAATCTGGTGATCAGCTTGATTCATGTACTAAACTAAGTGATGGCATGGTGTTCATGAGAACAGATACTTTTATTCATTTCTAAACTATGTATTTTACTAAGCATAGTTTGGTGGATTTGCTGTTGTTGCTTAAAAAAACAGGCATGTCAAGAATATTGATTAAAGTAAAGGATGTATGTTTGTATGTATATATGTGTAATATATATGTATGTGTGTGTGTATACACACACACACACACACACACACACACATTCACTGTGCGAGGGCACGGTACCCTAACACAAACAGGTGGCAGCTCAAACCACCCACTTATTGCTCCAAATTTCTCCAAACATTCCCACATTTCTGGCAAGTTCCAGAGCAAAGTGATAACAAACCCTCACGCAAACCTCAAACAGCCTCTGGCTCCAATTAGTCCAGCCCAGCACTGTGTACATGAGGCCTGCACAGCAGTAAATCCAGCAGTGCAAATGAAGGACTTCCAGGAAGCAGAAGATTCAGGTAATTAGTTTAGAATCCCAGAAAGAATGCAAGGAAAGTTTAAACGTTGGCATTCAACACTTCAGGAACTCAGCGTTTGTTCCCGACAAATGCCCCACCCCACAGGGTTTCCTTAAGTCTCATTCCCCAGGTGTGCCTTGTGAAGATGGGTGGGGCACTCTTTTCCTGAGAAGCCTGCTCAGTTTGCGCTGTTCACACTTTCTTTCTTTCCATTCTCCAAGCTCTTGGATTAGGAGGGGGTTGTCCTTGCTCATCGCCTGAGTCCTGTCTCTCATATTCATCCTGTGCCTGTTCCTCTCTGTCTACAAGCTGTCCTAATCCTGAAAGGCCCTGGCCCTCCCCATTTTCTTCCCAAGATAATGAAGCCCCCCCACCCATCTCTGTTGGCTCAGATTCCAGCTCGTGTTCCCCCACAGAGAAATAACTCCGTCCACGTTCTTTCAGTAGACACTGGTAATTGCTGGCAGAAAAATGCAAATGTTGTTTATACTGCATCTGCTGTGACAAAAATCTGCTTAAAATAGTTTCTTGATTTGTGTTGCAGACTGGCCTCTTTATGTATATAGCACTTTCTATGTACATTTTAATTAGAATTAGAATTAGAATTTATTGAATTTCTAAACCGCCCTCTCTCCCCGAAGGGACTCGAGCGGTGTACAGGAAATTAAGAACATCTAAAACATAACAATATATACATATTTAAAACCAAATTAAATAGATGTTCGCCCCCTATGGCCAGTGATGGAGTCAACTGGTTGTACCGGCATGCCGGTAACCACAGCCACTTGGTCTTGGACGGGTTGATTTTGAGTCTGTTCCTTCCCATCCAGATCCGCATGGCTTCCAGACACCGGGACATCACTTCGACGGCATCGTTGGGGTTGTTTGGGGTAGATACGTACAGCTGAGTATCATCAGCATACAGATGGTACTCTACCCCAAAGCCACGGATGATCTCACCCAGCGGCTTCATATATGCGTTGAACAGGAACGGCGAGAGGACCGACCCCTGAGGTACCCCACATGAGGGGCCTCGAAGTCGACCTCTGCCCCCCTGCCAACACAAATTGCGATCGACAGGAGAGGTAGGAGGAGAACCACCATAAGACGGTGCCCCTCACCCCCAACCCCTCCAGTCGATGCAATAGGATACCATGGTCGATGGTATCAAAAGCCGCTGAGAGGTCTAATAGGACCAGGATAGAGGAACAACCCCCATCTCTGGCCCTCCAGAGATCATCTACCAACGCGACCAATGCCGTCTCAGTGCTGTGTCCGGGCCAGAAACCGGACTGGCATGGGTCCAGATAATCAATTTCTTCCAGGTGACGTGGAAACTGTTGTGCCACCACACTCTCTACAACCTTCGCCAGAAAGTGAAGGTTGGAGACCGGACGATAATTTACTAACAATGCTGGGTCCAGGGAAGGCTTCTTGAGGAGAGGTCTCACCACCGCCTCTTTCAAGACGGTAGGCAAGAACCCCTCACTCAAGGAAGCATTCACTACTTCCTGGAGCCAGCCTCGTAAGGCCTCCCAGGATGCCAGTACAAGCCAGGAGGGACACAGGTCCAATAAACATGTGGTGGCTCTCAGTCGCCTACGTAACCTGTCCATATCTTCGGAAGTAACAGGGTCAAACTCTTCCCAAGAAAGTGTCTCAAGACCTGCCTCCGACATTCCCTCCAGACCACTTTCGGTGGAGGCCAACTCGCTCCGAATCTGAGCGATTTTATCCTGCAGATACTCCCCAAATTCCTCTGCCCTGCCCTGCAAAGGGGCTTCCCGCGGCCTCTGTTGAAGGAGGGAGCGGGTCACCCCAAACAGGGTGGCAGGGCGGTTATCTGCGGCTGCGATAAGAGTGGCACAATGCTGACGTTTGGCCACTCTTATCGCCACAAGGTAAGTCCTCAAATGGGATCTTACCTGTGTTCGGTCCAATTCAGAGCGTGTGGTTCTCCATCTCCTCTCTAGGCGTCTCTTGCGGCGCTTCATCACCCTCAACTCCTCGGTGAACCAAGGAGCCTGGGTGGTTCGCCGCCGCATGAGAGGCCGCAAAGGCGCGACCCGATCCAAGGCCCCCGTGGCCGCAATATTCCATGCAGCCACTAGGTCCTCCGTCGGGGCACGGGTCAGGGCCCATGCCACTAATGATAAATGTATTAATGAAATGCAGAATGAATATATAATTCTATTATGCCAGCTTATTTTTATCAGTCACTTAAAAATACTTCTTTCGAAACTACGTTCTGCTTCTCAAACCCCTTTCATATATATCTTCTTGGAAATTACCTGCATTTTTAAAAAGTAACTAGTTAATAACTCAGCAGTGCATGGGTATTTATTTATAGGGGAAAAATGTCTGGACCAAACGTAATTTCTAATACTGGATTTCCCCCTTACCATAGGTACACATACACAACACGGGGTGTTAGGGTGTCTTACCCCCACAGCATTTGTTTCCAGAGAGTAAGTCATCTGTGTACCAAATTTGGTTGAAATTGCTTGAGGTGTTCCAGAGTTATGTTGGAACACAAACACAGACATATTTATATATTATAGAAGAAGAAAATAAATGACATTAACATTGAAATCTGTTTTTTTTTAATATTTCCAGAATGAAATAGAAACAAGTAAATCTGTTCCAATACTGAATACAACAAAGCAAGATGGTCTGGTGCCAAAATCACATAGTGTTTCGCTTAATGACACTGAAACAAGGAAGCTAGTGGAAGAATGCAAAAGACTTCAGGCAGATGTCGTGAAACTATCAGAGGAAAATAGACATCTGAGAGTAAGTTTGCAGATACATAATAATCCATCAGTAAAATTGGACTTTACAGATTTGTTCATGAAGTACAGTTTTAAAAATTGTTTACACCAAGTTGTTTATAATAGTTTTTCTATGATGGAAGGATAGAATACTAATCGAGTAAATAATGATGGTAAAATACTTGTTTTAAGAATTAAGGCAGTTAAATTTACTAAAATGATAAATTAATCACATACAGTACAACTAATATTTAAAGATTTTAGGTTGTGCTTTTATTAATCAAGACAAATAAAAATATGAATTTGGTTATTTTAGTAGATTAGTAGACTGACTTAGGGACGCTGTGGCTCAGTAGCTAAGATGCTAATCAGAAAGGTTGGTAGTTCGGCGGTTCGAATCCCTAGCGCTACGTAAGCTCCCATTACTTGTTCCAGCTTCTGCCCAACTTAGCAGTTTGAAAGCTTGTGCAAGTAGAAAAAAAGGGACCACGTTTGGTGGGAAGGTAACAGTGTTCGTGTGTCTTAGGCGTTTAGTCATGCTAGCCACATGACCACGGAGATGTCTTTGGACAGCGCTGGCTCTTTGGCATAGAAACAGAGATGAGCACTGCCCCCTAGAGCACTGCATATGTGCAAGGGGAATCTTTACCTTTAAACTCTGGCTTACAAGTGACTTTTTCTTCTTGACCTTTCTGTAAAATTGGAATGGTGTTAAAAGCCTAGAAGTTTCTCTGTGCCACCATTTGTAATCCTAAAGCTTAAATAAGTAGTAATGTTTCCAGCAAATCATTGTTTTCAATTATTTTAAATATTTAATCATACAATTATAGTAATCATATGGATGGGGAAATTTCTTAGTTCCTATTTTCTATTTAAGATTAATATTTTATGTTCCCTTTATGTTGTCACTCTTTAAAGTCAGAATGCATTAATAAATAGTCTACGATAGCTTTGAATTGCTTTTGTGAAATGCGTCCTGATTATATTCGGGCGTGATGTGGTCCCATGATTTTTCTGTTGATTAATTTCCTCCATGTATTTTCAGGATGAAGGCTTGAGGCTGAGAAAGGTGGCACACTCAGATAAACCTGGACCGTCAGGCTTGGCCTTCCGAGATAATGGCTCCAACCCTCTTCCTTCACTCCTTGTTGTAATTGCAGCCATTTTCATTGGATTCTTTTTAGGGAAATTCATCTTGTAGAAAGGGAGAGAGAAGAGAGAAGCATGCAGAATGCTGCTTCCTTTTTTTTCTTGGCCAGGAAAAAAAAATTACCTACCACTTCATTGGTAGTATGGCCAAAGTGACCATTTTTGTGTACAGCATCATACAGGCTTTGCCTTTAATGATCTTGCACGGTTAGACAACACGATAAAAAGACAAACTGTTCGGCTGCTGGACAAAATTGTATATTAATTCATTAATAGCAGTTGTCAGTTGCACATTCAGTCCTTTATGAAAACTCATAAATAAAGAATTGTTCTTTCTTTTTGTGGTTTTAATAAGAGTTAAAATTGTTCAAAGTCTTGTAAATGTTATTTTAATAATCCTTTTCAAATTTTATCTGTTATTCTTGCCTCTTGGAAAGAATGATTATTAGAATGCTAATTCGCTTGTTCAGGAAAATGATGAGGCATTCTGTGGGGAAATGTTCCTCTTAGTGTATACATTTTTTTCCTTCACCTTACTTTGCTGATATCATGGCAGAATTTCTTACCCTTGTGAGGTGGTTGTGGAAGAAAAGAATAATCATCCTGACAGCCCTGTCCCATGGTATTTAACAAACAAAATAATAAAACTGTTAACAGACATACTGATGGGTAGCTTGTTTCTGTGAATTGTTCTTTTAGAAAGATTTTACAACATATGCTATACACAGCCTGCTTCTTGTCACAGATTTATATTGTTCACTAGTTGTGGCTTAGACTGGTGCCAGTGAAGCTTCAGAAGAAATGAAGCAGTTTCCATATTGTGCAGCAGCAGCAGCTGTAAATCTACCTAGCTTTTTAGGAAAAGGTCAGAATTTGATTTGTTTTGGGACATGGAATACATACTTTAAATTTACTTTTTAAAAATAGTATTTTGGGTTTTTCAGATACTTCTGTTGTATCACTGATATTCCTTTAAATTTATGGAATCAGTTGTATCTTGATTTTTCATCTAGACTTATTTAGGCCAAGTATCCATAGAAGAACATTCCCTATAATGTTTCCAAATAACCCAAAGTTAATACACTGAACATTTAGTTTTATTGAAAAATTAAGCCTCGTTTGGCACAGCTACCTGCTAGCTATGCATATCTTAATTCTATAAAATTAATTTTATTTGGTTTGAATATTTTTTCTCCACAATCTTGTGGTTTGTTTAATTTTTGGTATTCACTTCATTAAATAGATGATTTTGAAAGCACAATACAGCTACTCTACATAATCCATCATAAGCAAGTATTTTAAATTGATATTTTGGAAGGCTTATTCTTATAAGCAGAATTTTATATGTCCTTGGATATAATGAAGTAGTGCTATATAGATTTTACATAGCTGAGAACTGTTCTAGGAAAAATATAAATCTTCTTGGTTGCCCTTTGATTTTTAATGCTTTTTTTAATGGCAGAGCTACTTATGTCATGTACCATCACAATTCGCTGTGATAAATTTTTATAAACATCTTGCAATTTACAAAGAAGATGAACAAACTACTTGCCTGATGTTTCACTTAAAAGCATGCAAATACAGTTACTCTTTGTGTTTTCTGGTATCTGCATTCTGACTTTGGTGACTTGAAGAAACGTGCTTATATCTGGTTCTAACTTAATTGGTTCTAAAAGCAGCAGTATTGCTCATACTGTATTGTGTAACTGGTACATCAGGAGAAAGCATTTATTCCTTGACGGAAGTTGATCACTGGAAGAGATTACAAGGAAGATTTATGTACAGGCTATAACTTCTAGATACATTTTGATATTTCTGTGAAAGAAGAAAGCTTCAAAGATATGTTCGCTGTTAAACAAAAGCTACAACGGTTTGCACTGGCTAAATACTTTAGCTTTTATTAGCCTGAACTTAGAATTTATTACAGGTAGCCAGAATTGTGGCGAAACATAGTATGAGGAAGTACTCTAACCTTGGCAGATCTCTTGCCAAAATAGAATAAAGACAACAATAACAAAAGCATTCCACAGCTTATAATATGATGATCATAAGTGTAGAATTAGGGTCCTAGCTGGGCCACTTAGCAGGGCAAGGCTTTCAAAGACAAATATTATGGAATGACTGAATAATTACTGTACGTCGAGTGAGAAAATCCTGTTTATGGATGCGCTTCTAGTTTTTAATCTTTTCATAACTGTATATAAAATGTAATGCTGAACTATTTCGCTTTCAGGAGTGATTCTGGATGATACCAACTGTATTTAGTGAATTTATGTAATACGGATTAAATTGTCTGTTCCTGAACTGGTTAGAACTTTGCCTGTTTGCTTGTGTATACCAATATGAGGAACATATTTGTTCCTGTTAGTAAGTGCTTCCATCAGAAAGTTCAGTGTGTTCACTGTAGTAGATCTTACGTATAGTGAATTATTGGCTCCTGCAGCTTGCATGATGCAAGCTTTATATTTAAGGTTGGCAACTTTGCTTATGGCAAGAAATTATAGCAGAAAGCAAAAAAAAATTAAAGTCCTGAAATATTTTTTCATCTGCTTCTTGCAAAGTAAGAAAGAAGGTCTGCCCAAAATATGTTTAATCGATTTCAAAGAAAATAATTATGCTTAAATAACATTAAAATAAGTTTTCCAGTGAATTTCTCATTACCAAAAGTCTTTTTGTGCATTCAGGTAGTATTAAAGATATTGGGAAAATAATACAAATTATGAACTGAGTGAATATTCTCAAAAATTGCAAAGGATTTATGGTACCCATTGGCTTTTGCAATACAAGATATTTTTGTTGTGTTGAATGCAAAGTTTATAAAATAAATTAAAACTTGATATTCATAAATGGGAAGCTGGCAACTACACATACACAAATAGTTTTGGATTATAATTCTTGAACATCTAAAAGACCTGTATTAAGATTTGGGATTATAGGAGAAACAGAATGCAGAAAATACGGAGAGTGCCCCATTAGTTCTTGGTAACGATCATAACACTTTAACAGCCTGTTATGCAATCAAGTGTATAAAATAGGCCATTGGATTTGAATATTATGTTCAGTAAATACTGGCTTGTTGGGATATGTTGAAATTTGTGTTCAGATAAGTAATTATATTTTGTGAATCAGTGCAATTACATAAGAACAGGCATATTCTTATCTAACATAAAAGACAAATGGATAATTTGAGAGGCTGTTTGATTTTGTTCTTGACTCTCAGCAACTGTATTCTTTTATCTAATTTGTGAATTTATGAATTAAAGAAAACCTTTTCCCTGATGATTATCTAATGCTATCTTATTACATGTACTTTTCCTGTATTGTTCTGCCTAAAACACTAGGTGGCAATCTATTGTTCTTTTAATAAAGTAACAACATCTGTAAAAATCAAAGTTGTTACTAACAGATTATTTTCTAGTAGCATGATCAGTTTTCAGGCAAGAAATTATTGGAATTGTAATCCTTTTCACTTCAAAATCAAATTCAAATTCAAATTTAATTTGTAGAACCGCTCCCTCTCCCCACAGGGACTCGGGGCGGTGCACAGGGAAAGTAAAAACAATAAATATACAAATATAAATACATAATATAAAAACAGATTAAATCTATTCCTGTGCTAAAACCCGTTAAACTAAAATACCCAGCAGCTATAAATAAGTTTAAAACCCCATAGAAAGAGAGACTAGCCTAGGCCGGCCAAGCGGAAAAAGTGTGTTCTAATATCGGGGGGAAGGTCGTTCCAGAGGGCCGGGCCCGCCACAGAGAGAGCCCTTCCCCTGGGCGTCGTCCGCTGACACAGTCTAGTGGACGGCACCCGGAGAAGTCCCTCTCTGTGGGAGCGAATCGGCCGTGAGGATGTATGAGGCAGGATCCAATCCCGCAGGTAGCTAGGTCCCGAGCCATGGAGCGCTTTAAAGATGATGACTAACACTTGCCTCCATTTGCATCTTTCTTTCTAAAACATGCCAGCGCTAATTATGTGGTGATCATAGAATAATTTCAGACAGCCTACATATATATCAAAAGCAATCTAATTCTTTCTAGGATTAATGATTCAACATACCGTATCTCATAGATATATTTTGTATTAGAAGACTTTTATTTTGGCATACAGTCTGTTTCCAGAAATCTGAAGAAGCTAGATGACTATATTTTCACTACAGTACTTAAATTTAAGATCAGATCAGATTGAACATCTTGTTTGCTGTGTTAATAATTTGTTTGATATAATTTTGAGGTATCACATTTCATTCACGCTCATTCAACTAAGCATTCAATGTAATACAAAAAATAAGTCATCCTACATTTGATTAATCTAGCTGCTTAAACATAAAGTTTCTCTGAAAAGTTGAATATATTTTGTCATTTGTCTTACTCTGCACTTTTTCAGTTGTATGTAATATTGTGCCAGTTCCCAAATATCAGCATATAAACCTTGGTATTCAGTGAGAATGTTCTGAGATTGAACTGCTGCCTTGATGATCTTGAGTATTTGAGTGCTCTTTTTATGGTGTCTGTTTCCCTAAGCTAGAAAGAATGCCTGGGGAGATATGTTATGTGGGCATCACCATTTATCAGCCGTTCTGAAAATTGTTTACATGGAAGCTACCAGAATAAAAATTATAGAGGTAATATTTGAGATTATCTAAAATTATGTCCTTGTGAAGATTTCTGTTTTGCTTATTTTTCTATTATTGTGACTTTGTTAAACATAATTAAACCTCTTGAGTTGATAAAATCTTAGTTTGCAGAATTAGATTTATTCTGTTAGCTTGAGTCTGGGCTTCTTGAATAAGAAGACACCTGTCTCGAGCTTGCCTTTATTCAGAAAAACTGCAAGATTAAACATTCTTCAACTCAAAAGTAGAAATAATTCAAATGAGGATTACAGAATGAGTGACAAATGGATTGATGCATGTAGTTTGTGCTTTCAGTGCCATTCTTATCATAATCTTCATGTTCTTAGTGCTAATGAGACCTATAAATTATTGGGGAAAGAAACAACAGAAATTGTTTGCTTAATTACAATGTACAGAATTGTATGTTGTATGTTCAACAACTTCAATGTTCGTAAATCTTTTCAAATCTTACATTACCTTTCTCTAAATACAGAAAAATAGACTCTAGTTTGCCTGTTGCCATTTTCATTTTAACTGTTTTAAAATCACTTTACAGAGATGTCTGCAGGAATTTAATCAAAAGTTCTTGTTTTTTTATGTGTACCACATTAAAAAAACAGTTGTGATGCATAAAAACATGTGGTGTACATTAGAAAAACTGTCAGTCACAACATTGTAGCCACCACCATCCTGATTCTTGACCATAGCCTATGGACACCCGTCTCCTTTAAGTCAGAGTTGACCAACATTTTTTATTCATACACCAAAGAATTACATAAACAGAATAGGCAAAATGGGTGTCTTAAGGACTGTCAGACTTAGAATATAATTCTAATAATTCCTATTTTCTGATGCAACCTAATTTGTGCACAAACTTTTTTTTAATGTAGCATCAGTCCTAAAACAAAAGTTAAATGTATTGTACAATAAATTAAATAGTTTGCTTTCAACATGTTTTTGAAAACCAGTTGCCAAAACTAAATTTAGACAAGAGCTCATTTTTTTAAAATGGCTTTCTCTTGGCAATCTAGATGTTAGTAATAGTTTTGTTTAGTAGTTGACTAGACCTGTTTACATCATTTTATTCCACATTTTCTCATTCCACACTTTTATCACGGTGTTTGTCTGTCTGCCCACCTTGTAAATAAATGACTAATGTTGTTAGTTGCGAAGTCGTGTCCGACCCATCGCGACCCCATGGACAACATTCCTCCAGGCCTTCCTGTCCTCTACCATCTGGAGTCCATTTAAGTTCACCTACTGCTGCGGCGACTCCATCCCACCACCTCATTTTCTGTCTTCTCCTTTTGTCCTCAGTCTTTCCCACCATTGGGCTCTTTTTCACTGAGTCCTTCCTTCTCATTAGGTGGCCAAAGTATTCAGGATCTGGCCTTCTAAAGAGCAGTCAGGGTTGGTCTCTAGGACTGACTGGTTTGATCGCCTAGCAGTCCAAGGGACTCGCAGGAGTCTTCTCCAGCACTAAGAAGACTGCAGTCTTCTTAACAAATGACTAATATTGCTAGATAAATATAATAATTACTATGAAATCTAGCCATCTTTTGGAGGCAAGATGATACCACTAGATGGCAATATTTTAGTTCTTGTTAGAAGCACTGGAACATTATTCTGTGTAGCTTTGGTTTCTAGCACGTGTTAATAGTTGTTTTACATAAATCATCTGACTGTTCATTGAAAAAATCTTACACCATATTCCTTTTTTAAATCCATTAGAGAATAGCCAGTATGCACAACAGTAAATTAATAAATATAAAATTTGGATTTGCAACTTTTGCAAAACAAAGAATTTTTTTCTTTGGAAATATTAAATGGTAGGTGAAGAATATAAGAGCAAAATGAAAATTTTGAACATTAGCTGCAATGTCATGCCAAGTTATTTGTGTGCATTCCCTGCTATTTTAAAAGTAAAGATAATTGGATATAAATAATTTCAACTAAGGGAATAAAACAAAACTAATTTCTACCAGAATTACTTTGTCAATGTGTCAAACTCTCGTCACATGATGTATTGGGACTTACCTCCTCCCTCACCCTTCACTAAACCAGGCGTGGCCAGTATGTGACACATTTGACTTTCGAGCCAGGAGTTTGGTAGCCCTGCTTTATAAGCACCATTTTGTCTATGTGAATTTGCTAATTTGTACTAGAATGTATTTTATGTCACTATAGCCTGTCACTTTTTTGTAAAACAGCAAAATGTTTCATCTTGCAATCTAACAGAAAATTTTTCATAGACTTGCCACCCTTAAGAGGTTTTGTAACCATGGTTCCTAAGGGAATGTTGGGAGTTTCAATCTCAACACATCTGGATAGCAAATGAGATACAGCTGTAGATGACAAAAACATTTTCTGCGTAGAATTAGTTATTATTCTAGTAATTAGTTTCATGTATTTAGGGTATTAATGTGCTCAAGTTTCCTAAGCACTTTAAATTAGAAAATGAACAGGGATAAAATATTAGGAAAAAGTGTATCTTACAATTCCTGGGCAGATATGTAAATATAAAGCCAGTTTACAATCTAATCCCAAAAAGTGGGACCATGCTTGAATCCATGCAATTGAAGCCTGCTGATCTTATTAGTCCAACACTCTAAGTGCAGATGATTACTATATTGGTTTTAATACAGTAGGTGTAGTTTTGCACACATGTAAACCCATTTGCCTGTCAACATCAGAAAACACAGCTGATTACATGCAGTGTTCATTATTTAAATGAATGCCTTTAAATGAATTATCTTTTCTTTCTGGAAATTAATATGTGGCCAGTGTATCAATTGAATATTTCAAATACTAATTTGCTTTTAAGAATGTGTGTCTGGTTTTCATACATCTTGTGAATGCTTATTTATGGGTTGTTTTTGTTTTTTGTTTCATTTTAATGGAAGTTTATAGTGTCATGATCTGCCCATTCCCTTTGGTTTTAGTATATTTTGTTTCTTTATTGGAAGGAAATTATTTAAGCCAACATTAGTGGAAATTTCAGTAGCATACCCAGATACCAGGAGGAGATGAAAAATTCAGAGCTCAGTCCCTTTATTAGCATTAAACAATAGAATGCATTATATACTACATTATTTTAATGCAAGATTCAGTTGAAAGAATATCCTCATGTGATATCCTCATGATCGTCCCTATTAAATATAAAAGTGGAAATCTGCCAATCAGCTCAGTATGTAAACTGAAATTTTGGAGAGAAAATTGTGTCACTAAACATGCACATAAATCCTCAAATAGTATGTGGCAAGTACATGGAAGTGAATATAGTTACTGATTGCAAGTCCTAGCACATTAAGTTTTCTGTTTCTTACTGTTAAATTAAAAAATAAATTGTTATCAATTTAAAGACTCAAAAATAATGGGGTTTAAATACAACTGTCATTACTGCAGAATTATACATGTTTTCCAAAGTGAAGTAGGTAGGTGATATAATTTTAAAATAATCTTTAGAAATGTTTAAGAAATAATAAAGATCCTGATGTACTATGTACTTTTGATTTTCTACATATATTGCTAGCTGTAAAGATTCAAAAATAGTATTAACAAAAAGCAATCTTAGTAGAATTGCTATTGAGCTTTGACATAATACCAGGAAAAAAATAGGTAAGAATTTTCTTAATTTCATATCCAGATCTTTGCAATGCTTTCAATAATGCATTTTATTAAAAAGGGAATAAATTATAAGCTACTACGTTAAACATAACATATTAAAATGTTTTTAATTTCAAAGGATATGCTTAACCTTAACTTTTTCTTGTATTTTTAATTCCAATTAGATTTCTAAAATTAAGGAAGTTACAAAATGGCTAAATCATAATGTATATACTGCACTCTTTTTTATAAGATGTAAGAGAGTTATCTGTTATATTTTATGATATAATGGTCTTTAGCTTATCCATATGCTCTATTTCATTACTATTTCGATGCACTGTGGTAGTTGGCATGAATACTAGTAGATGGCAACCATGTAGAAATTTGTGAGTGCATAAGAATACACAAATGCACACCCCACACTTGTTATATTTGGTAAGGAGCTGTGAATATAAAGAAAAAGAATAACTATACATATTTGTAGTGTATTCTTTCCCATTATTAATAAAGATGGAGTTACTCTTCATCTAAAATGCCTCTACTTTGCTCAACCAACACAAGTTTGCAATTTAAGTAGCTTATAAATTTGTTCTTTAACAAATTGCTACATGTTCTTAGTTTTAAAAGTAAAGAATGACATTTATTAGAATTAGGCCTGTTTTAATTAATTTCCCACTTTAATAAAATGAGATTCAAGGTACGTGCAATGAATATGACATTTCTTTCATGAAAATATATTTTAAAAGTATTTTGGCTGTTAACTGAAGTTATTGAAAATCAGACAATCATTAAATTATCATATATTGAGCAACAGTACAAAACGTGTCATGTTATTCTGCATCATTGAATTTAATTTCACAAAATCTTTATACATTTTCACTTTCTGAAGATTTTATATTTCTCATTCAGTTTTTTTATTCTAAGCATTTTATATGTAAAATCTATAAAAGTATATTTAGATACATCCATGGTTTGAATTTTTTGTATATACATATGTACATTGTAGCTTAAGAAAGATGCAGTTTTCTAGTATTGGCACTATAAAAGTATAATATCTGATAATTCAGTGAAAAAATATTCTTTAATTTAATGGACTGCAACAGCAAAGCTGATGGAAGAAAGGTTGCAGAATATGTTCTGGTTAGTTGTAATAGAGCTTTTAACATGAAATAAAGAAACTGCAGTCTTAAAGTGCAATTACTATTGTGCAGTCATGTCAAACCGTAGATCAGACTGGATGAAGCTCAAAGAAATGAGTGCTGTTCATGATTCGAATACAGGAAAGCATGAGAAAATAACCAAAGTTCTTAGCCATTCAAGTGCATCAAGAAAATTATTATTCTTGTCTTAAAAATGCCCTTTGCCATTCTCATGGATCCCAATTCCTATATTGCCCTGATCTGAGAAATTCAAAATGTTCTTCTAGCTGAGAAGGTCCAAGTGAGGCACAGTATAAATAGCTACTATTGTGGCTAGCACAAATACACAGGAATTACTTGCTGATGCTCCATTATTATACCATCCTAGAATGTTTTCTTCTAAAGTTCCTTCTATTCTTGGGGCTGCTGATGTACACTGGATTAATGGCATTTGGTAGGAGGTTGCTCTTTTTTCTGGTCTGTCTGGACTGGATCCATCACTAGGCCTCTGGCCATTATACAGCAAGTATCTCCCCCTGGCATCCTGCTCCATTTTGAAGATCTCGTATTCTGTGTGAGGCAGACGGATTCCCAAAGCAATACATCCATTTGTGTGAGTCACATCTTGCTGCACCCCAACTTGCCAGGATCCTTCTGCTCCACATTCATTTCCATTAAAAACATTCAGGAGAGAGGCTGTAGCTATATCCATGGGAGTAACTTTCATATGATTCACTGAAAAGAGAAGAAATCACTGATCATATTTTGAAGTATAGCAATTAATAGTCCAGTCATGAATTGATGCTATTTTGTGAACATGATCAAAATCCTTACATTTAAATTATAGTTTTCCTTTAAATTGTGCTTTTATACATTAAAATCGATGTAACTGTAATAGGCCTAAAGTTAATTTGCTTCAAAGGTATTCCAATGCTTGCCCACCTCCTCCAGCATTCTATTTTCAATGGTATTCAGCAAGATCCTTTCAAAAAGTCAACAACTATTCCACTTTTTATGTCCTTTTAAGCAATTGGCTTTTAGATACCACTTTTTAAACTTGAAGATTCCATTAGAATTCATGATTAAGAGTTGTACCCTTTATCAATATGGCTAATATTTAAAGGTGCCTAAATTACAGTCTATTACATCTTGCAGAAGCATTTGTATGCACCGAGTGAAAATTACCTCAGACATAAAAGCAAAGTTCACAGATATTCACCACTATTGCAAATACAGATGTTACTTGTAATTTTAAGTATTAAAAGTAAGCAGTATTTTGAATAATATAACAATATTCATAATATATGTTCAGTCTTTAGAAAGAGCCTTAAAATGATGCTTTGAAGGGACCTAAAATGTCACCTCTCCATCTTTATGTCTGGACGTTATTGGTTCTTTCTGTCTCTGTATTTCTTTATTATTCTAATCAGGGTTGCTGTAATGAATGCAGAAGCTTGACTAAGAACAAACAGTTGATATTGTGTGGATATTGTGAAGCCAGAAAAGCAATGAGCTGGCAGTTTTGAATGGGTTTTATTCATGAACAAGTATTTCAACAATGCACTTTTTAGAATTTTAGCATGCACAATTTACAGATATATAATTTCTGAGACGATTGCAAACCTGAATCTTTTTATGTGGGTAGTTGCATTTGATTTAAATGGAGGGAGCTGAATGAAATATAGAAATAGATAAGCTTTTAGGAGAAATTGTTACAATAATATTTTATGGGGAAAATATATATTTTTACAGGCCATCAGATTGGTAGATAAAAGTCCACCTTCCTTTATAGTCTTGAGGAGAGAAACAGGTGTTATACTGTGTATAGTCCTTGAGTTCAATTTCCAATAATTCCCGATAGCGGGCATGATATCTAGCTACCCACATCTGACAATTCTAATAAGGATGAGACCAATAACATGCTGGTTCCTGGTGTTAGTGTAATCTTAAAGAGACCGTGGAGTGAAGCCGCAAGCAATATTGCCCAAATTTCCTCATTAATTTTCTTTAACCTAAGCATAAATAATTTCCGGATAACTTACTCATGAGATTAAACACTGAAATTGCTAGAGCTATTAGTTTTGGGTTGTTGCTTGGACTCTTAGCAATGAAGTCTTAACAATACAGGTAAAAATCGTTTTGAAAAACAAAAGATCCATATCTGTGTGGATCTCATGTGGTTATTTTGCTGAAAATTCTATTACACTTTTAATACACTCTTGCAAATAACTACTTGGGAGGAGAATGCACATTATTTCTTAGAAAATTAGATCAGGAACAAAGCCTTATGGCTTCTTTTATTAGGACAAAATAGTACCAGGAAAAAAGATTATTTCAAAAATGAGATAAATGTAATTTGCAGTTTTAACAATTGTGCATATGAAATTCTTAGAAATGCAAAAATCCTATAATTTCATCTCACTTGCTGGCAGGAAGAGCAAGGTGAGATAAATTTATTTTCCTTTTCTCATTACTTACAAATAATCAGTATGTAGACATTAATGTTTTCATATGGTGTAATTCTACTCTTTTCTAAAATAGAAGTGTAATTTAACAAATTCATACCTTTCACAATTTTAGAATTAAAATGCATGAGTAGAATATATCTACTCATTAGTCACTATATTTACAATTTTTGACTTATTTTTGGATCAGTTAAGATCAAGTGATTTACTCATTTGTAAAACAACACAAATGTTTCTAAATGTATTGAACAAACTACCACATCTCAGGGTTTGCACATAACTATCCCATTTAAAAAAAGAAAATGCTCCATTTGAACAATTGATTTCTTGGTAGGAAAATTGATTTTTTTTTCTTTCTTAATGGCCAGTCAAACCTATAAACTGGTATTTATGGAAGTATTGTGGAGAGAGAATGTTGTAAAACTTCAACTAAATTTCTTTTAAAAATTGTAACCAAATGGGAAGTAGGCATCAGATAGAATGGCAGCCATTATCCTCTTTTGAGCCTTCATCTAGCATAATTTCCTGAGGAAAGATAAGATCAGTGTTGTGGAAAAATAAACTTGATTTATATGAGCCAAGTTATTTTGATTCTGAGAAGAATGACTGAATGTAATATAAAGTATTATAGTTTTGTCTTCTAACTGAACTGAATAGTCTCCCTCAAAACAATTCTCAAGCAGACAGACATCCTTCCATTTCAATTCTGGTGTCAGCATCATATATAAAACTCAAATCCCAACAAAACATTTTTTTGCCATTACCAATACAGATGTAATTTCATTTTAAAAGTTTTGTTTTATGGTAATAATCTCAGTCAGCCCTTGTGACTAGTTAACTGACCATTTAGCAACAGAGGCTATTCTATAATTAACTTGCAAAAGGTACATTTTAAAAAGCAACGTAAAGGCTGTTAATCAGCTCTGTAGACTGAGTGGTATAATGTGTTTGCCTGGCCCAAAGCCAACATCTCAACCAATAAGGTAGGGGAACAAAGGGAAGAGAACTTTTAAGTGCATGCTTAAGCTTTTAGACAGCACATGTTGGAAATGCCTGAAGTCAATTTCTCAGGATTGTGTGGCTGCCCTGGAAAAGGATGTGTGTGTGTTAAGCATCTGACAGGCATTTACCTGTACACAATTTGAAATCAAGGGGCTAAACTTTGCTCAACCAAACTAAGAGATGCATTAAACTCTTACACTTACATTTTGAAAGTTGCTTCCAAACATTTCTATTATGCCAGCCTTCTCTAATTCAGTGCCCTTCAACTATATTGGGCTTACAGTTCTGCCTGAAAACTCTTAACACAATGTTTCTCAGCCTCAGCCACCTTAGGATATATTCTAGAATTCCCCAGCCAACAGAAAAACACAGTTTTAGCAGGTATAAACACAATAAAGCAAAAGGCAGGAGATTGGGAAAACTGCCAATATTTCCTTCCTACTTATCTCCTCCTTACCTAGAAGATGCATGCCCTTGCTATATTTTCCCTTTAATAATGTGCATATTTTAACTTTCCTTGATTAACTGCCTTTACTTGTCCACCCTCCAAGACTGTTAACTAAATTACAACAATACAAATGGGAAAACAGAAGCAGTGTAAACCTCCTGATATTTTTTGACAGAAAACAAAAGAGAAAAACAAAAATCCACTGGTGTACTAAGCCCCTTATCAGGTTTAAAATTATTCCCCACAATCAAAAGGAGGAAACACATGCCTCAAATTCAATCTCTTTCAGTAACTTTATTACATCACCATCTCACCCAGAATGAAAGAATCTGAACCTGAAGAGAATCTTACCTTTAAAGACAAATTCTGTTCCTCCCATCACTTTGGTTGAATGTACACCCCTGCTGTAACGGCCTTTTGCATATATAGTGAAGGTGGGATGCTTGCATATTGGATCAGAGTAATGATAGTAGTGACCTTCCCAGGTATTATTATTGTCATGGAAAACGAAATGTCTAGTAAGAAAGAGCACTTCAGGACGTACTTCACAGCGCTGGCTCACCCATTCCCCATGTAATCCAATAGTCAAATCCGCCTTTGGAGGCAAAATTGGAGGATGGTGTTCATCTGATCGATAGATAATCCTACATGCTATACACGAATGGTCGTGGTTCTGAAATTTTCAAAAAAATGGCATTAAAAAAAAAAAGTATGAAATACAATTCATTTCATAATGCTCATAACCTTTACATATAATATAGGTCGTGCTTAAATGTGGCTAGAAAGTAAAATGAGAAAATTAGAGTTGCCTGCTTAAGAGATCACGGTGCTTGTAAACTTTCATGCTGGAAATAAATCTTCAGACTTTTTGTTTAAAAAAAAACCTTTGAACATTCACAAGCCTTAGTATGTTAATAATTTTGTTAATAATTTTGATCTTTCTTATAACTTATGCAAGAGATGTATTTTTTTCGTTATGATGGTCTATAAGGAACAAAGTTAAGTCATCCTAATTCCTTGATAAATGTAATTTTGCATAGGACAGTTAGGGAAATGACCCTTACCAAAAATAAGTTTTTTTTCCTTGCCAAAATATTGTTATCTCATTCAAGAAAACTTTGTTTAAAGAATCACTAAATTTTCAAAAAAGAAAAACAACATACATTGGGTAATAAAATGTATTTATGTGAAACCGCTTAGATTCTGCATTTGAAACTCTACTGTGCTATGTTAAGGATGCGGAATCTGGAAACGCATGAGACAATCTGAAATCTAAGCAAATTTATTGAGCAAAATTGATATTCTACAACAAAAATCAAAACTTTTCACTTGATTTATACTTTAAATAGTTCTTAATTACAAATCATTAATCCTGTTTTATGCATCTGCATTTTCTCATTTCACAGATGCAAAATATTGTGTTTTACACGTGGAACCATTTCAGGAGAATGATCTTCCTTTTTCTACATTTAATCATCTCCAAATGCAAAGTATTAGTTTCCTCTATTTAATATAGATTATAAAATAAAATGTTAAATCCCACAGTTTACTCAAAGCCATTTCTCCTTAACATACATTCTTACCAGACTACTAATTTGAAAATGATGAATAAACTACTAAATGAAAGTATCAGAAACAAAATAAGGAATTAATATTTTGACGAGAAGAAAAAAGGGATAATTACTGTCTTTTATAACTCTGACGCATACAATCTGAAATTATAATACAGTATGTGAATCCTTTTCATAAAGACAAAGGCTTAAGAAATGCAATTTAGTTTTAAGTAGTTGGAAGAAAAGTAAATTCTTTTTTATTCCTGTCTCCTTTCGCTCCTTGCTTATTCTTTTTCCTTTCAATGATGAGAAATTAAAATGCAGTTCAAGAACTGCAGTTTAATCTATTTTTTTTTGAAGTATCTGATGAGATCAGCAGTTTAAATAAAAAATACACATGTAATTTGCTTTTTTCATAACTTTTTCTGAATGTGCTTATGGTAGCTTTTTTATTCTAGATGATATTATCCTGATTAATAATAATAAATTCCTTGCTCAGATTTAGTGAAACTAAAATAAAGTGTTTCAGGAATTATTTTTCCTGTCCTTTTCTTTACATCCCAGCATGCTTCAATAAAAATGTCCAGATGATCTGATGCTTTTATCCAATATCTTGTGTCAAGCTATGCCAGTTCTAGTTTGTTGATTAGGAACTAATTTAGATTTTGATTAAAAAGCTAAAGAGTTATGAACAGGTAATAGAACTAAGAGAATGGTTTTAATTTGAGCTGACTTTGATTTGCTTTAAAATAAGTACTTAGTTGTGAATCTTGAAGCTCATAAAATGTTGAGTTACAAATATTGAAGGAAAAAGACCTGCCAAGTCAGAATTATTCTGTATTTTATATTGTATCAATGATAGTTCCATCAGGCATTTGGGAGTAGCCATTACTCCATTATAGAATTATTTTTGATGAAGAGTCACTTAGTTTTGAATAGGGTGTTTTTAAAAACCATTCTTTTAGATCTTTAGTATACTTTGATAGTTCAAAATGCTAACATGCTATTACAACTACAGCACAGTTTTAAACACAACTAATTTGTGGGATTAAAAATATACTGTCACCTAAAACAATATATTGCAGAATTACTATATCTTGATCAATGCGGTTCAGACATCATTACAATAGTTTATCAGGAGATTTTCTTGTCCTCCTTTATTTATTTGCTTATTTGCCGATTTGCAATCACATTCAGTGTAATCTCTTGCTTACCCAATCACTGCATGAAAACAATAACACCTCTTGAGTTCTGTGGCAACCCTAACCCTTATCCACTTGATTATTTAATTGTAAACATAATGCCAGGTATGTTTGTTAATACAAATCTCCATACCTAATATAAAATAATAAATGTTTCAAATGAGAAAACAATTGAAAGGCAACATTTAACTTACTTCAGTTGCTTTGTCCTGAACAGTTTATTTTTCGTCTCTCTAAAATACTTTCTGAGAAGTAACAAAATATGTTGTTGCAATATTCTTGCTTTGGGACTCAATTTGTGCACTCCCTTATATCTTTAGACTGTAGGGGACCTGGATGTCAAAGAAAAAACTGAAACCGAATTCAAATGAAGCAAAATCTACTATTGCTGATTGTACAAGCTGAATTTTGAAGATGCCCTTGACCCTTTCCTCTAAGAATCAAGTTCTCTGACTGGTGTTCCACCTAAATTTGACATTGACACTTACCTAAATAGCATTTTTTGACTTAGCTTGAGCTGATAAACCATACCCAGTAACTATAATATTGGATTACTAGTTTACTCATTTGAGTGTCCAGAAACTGCTATTGGCCCAGAAAGTAGCAGTGCTATAAGTGCTATATTAGTCCTTTACTGAAGTAGCTGAACTGGTTACTAATTTCTTGTCTATTCAAATTGCTGAGCAAACTGTGCAAAAACAAACATGAGAAAGACTTAAGTTACTTTCATAGAGTCAACCCTACACTTTAGGGCTCTTCTTAATACAAATTAATGTGCTTCCCTCCCATGCTTCAGACTGAATATTGATATACGTGTTCCTCCCAAAGCCTATTTTTATCATGTCTTGCAAGCACAGCCACTGAGGGTTGCTGACTTCATAAAGTGTAAATAAGGACAGGTTTAGAATAGTAACTAAATCCCCTGAAATTCTTTCTCTTCCATTCTGTTTCGCCTACCAGTGAAGAAAACCAATGGTTCAATCCTAATTAAATGGCAGAAAGGAAGATGTTCAGGCTGCCAGTTTTATTATTATAGATTTAATATTTATTTATTTATTTATTTATGAATATCTTGAGATATCAATGTCTTGGAAGATATGGGAGATCAAGAGATTAGTATTCCAATGGGGCGAAGCTACCATCTGTGGGATTATGACTGAACGCCTCTAAGTCAGAATCCCCCCTAAACGTAACGATACCGCAGCGCCGAGGAGCCTCGGTGGGCCTCGGATAGCCGGGCCACCCGGCCCGGTGCGGAGAGCCGTCCGTCACGGGAGCGGAGCGCAGCCGGAAGGGGGCCGCCTCTCGCCCGCGGCGAAGCGCACGTTCGCGGGGAACCCGGTGCTAAATCATTCGTAGACGACCTGATTCTGGGTCAGGGTTTCGTGCGTAGCAGAGCAGCTCCCTCGCTGCGATCTATTGAAAGTCAGCCCTCGAATTTATTTTTAAAAAAAAGAGATTAGTATTCCTTTCACAGTGGTGAAATGCACTTTTTTTTTTTACTGCCGGTTGGGTGTGGCAGGGGAAGGATATTGCAAAATCTCCATTCGCTCTCCACTCTGGGGCCAGCCAGAGGTGGTATTTGCCAGTTCTCCGAACGACTCAAAATTTCCTCTACCGGTTCTCAAGAACCTACTAAATTTTCAGTGGCAATACATGGAGACCCTCAAACGTTGCTCTCCATTTTCAAAAGTAAAACAGATGACTTGCCTTTATGTTGGGCTGCTGGTTGTGAGTCACCAATATGGAAAACAGAAAACCAGAAAAGGTCAGGAACGACTCAAATTAAATAAATCTAAAGTATCTACAGTGAACCATTTGCCAATCCTGGAAAGAAACATTAGGAACCCGCAGGAAAAAGTTCCTTGTTGACAAGGCATCTGTAACGTTTACTAACCAATAGAAAATAATACAAGATGAATAGTACAAAAAGTTCATTTAAAGTAACTCAGGATTAATTGATAGATGCAGGAAGTTGTACATGCCCTGTTCAGTGTGTGGTGTCCACCTCTTTAAAAGAGACAATGATCAAGCTGTTCCTGAAGAAATATAATCTGGACCCAGTGGATGAAAACAGTTGCATACTAGTGGTTAATACTCCCTTGCTAGGCAAGGTGATTATGAGGGTGGTAATAGATCAGTTACAGATTCTGTTGGTGAAAATGATGTTTAGACTCTTTCAAACTGGTTTCAGCCTTAATTATCAAAAAGAAATTGCTTTGGTCACCCTGTGGAATGATCTGTGTCAGGTAAAAGATAGAAATAGCTATTCTCTTGGTTCTCAACCTATCAATGTCCTGAAAATATTGAACATAACCTCTTGCTGGCCAGACCATCTGAATTGGAGGTGAAGGCCCTGTACCATGGTAGTTCTATTTCAATTACAATTTCTAGAACAATGTGCTGAGAGATTACTGTTCTGCTTTTTGGCAATTTGGTTATGGAATCCCTCAATTTTAAAATCTTCTAAACTCTCTTCTTTGTTATAAGTAGGATTATAGTTATGTTTTACAATTTAACAACAGATCATCAAGCAAGGTTTGCTAGGCAGATTCTCTACAACTGATTCTCTTCAGAGAGGGGTGATGTTGTTAGTTTGCTTTAGTGCAAAAAGTTGATTTAATGTCTCTCTTTTCCAATTCCGGAAGCAACTAAGATGAGAGATTTTAAATACAGCCCATTATCTGATTTCCATCAGTTTTGCTGGGGGGAATTAGAAAAAAGAAATTCAAGACAGAAGGATAATAATTTTGCATGTTATTTTATATTTAATGTAAGTCTTGTTTTATGCTTACCTCATAAGGAATCAAAGTGCAATTGTTCACTTGGTAAATATTTCTACAAAGGTTATTTTATTTTATTTTTACAAAAAGAGGTATGAGAAAGTAGAATATGACACATTTCTATGAAAAAGTGTCAACTATGCTTTCAAAATAATTACCTCCAGGAAAAAATATATATATATAAGGTACATGTTCATAACTGTACTGTTAGGGTAAAAAACAACCTGAAGGCAAGTTTCATATTTTAAAAAGTAGGACATGGGAAAAGTAATATATACTCTTTGCAGTCACATGAATTCTTTCTTCAAACTGCAATTATACTTCAAATAGAAGTTCTACTTTTGTATAAGTCTTATCACAGCATTCCCAATTTTCCCATTAGCTACGCTGGCAGAGCATTTTTGTACTTAAATGTCTGGAAGATGCTTTGTTGGGGAAAGCTGCCCACTAAGCCCCCCCCCCAGCATATTAACTTAATTGCACAGTCTGACCCAAAGATTTTAGAGTCATATCTGCACTTTTGCTTAAAATGGAACATTACATCAAAGGGTTCTGGATCTGTACCAGACAGCCAGTTCCTCTGTTCTCTTATTGCATATTCATGAAAATAAAACAATTTGTAACACTGCATGCAATAAAATTATATAATCTAAAATAATGCCATATGCTTCATTTAAATATGTACTGTTCAACTTCATTTCTACAAAACATTCAGAAAGATTAATATTCTTCAATCAAGAAACATTGTTTATAAATAATCTATAGGTTCATTCAATCGCACTTTATTTTAAAAGGTAGGCCAAACTAGTTATGATCATGACCAAACTAATTATGATCATATTTTTATGATATGAAAATGTTTAAAGAATAAACTTGAAGTAACTATAAAAGATTCTGCTGGAATTAACTGATGACAACTGTGATCTCAAATGTGGTTCCAATTGCTATGTACATTCCTTTGAGATGTCATCAGAAAAGATGTACAACCCTATTGTGAAACTTTAACAATATATTCCCATTTCTATGTGTTTCTGTGAATAAGTTAGCTCACTGAGGTGTTGTATCTTCAGTTTTCATTACAGCTAAAATGTGTAAATAAATTAATTTCTACTGCTGTATAACTCCAAGATAAGAAAAAATATTACTAGGAAAGGTGTCATAATAACAATAATTAAAGATAATTATAATTATTAGAGAAGCATGTGGTTACAGCTTACTCAAAGGAAAAGTTCATCTTACATTGGTGTGTTCCACTGCATTGGACTCACATGATATATCACCAAATTATTCCATAATGCAAAAGTAAATCTCTAAACCAGTGTTTCCCAATATCAGCAACTTTAATATATCTGGATTTCAACTCCAAGAATTCCCCATCCAGTTGGAAAGTCCAAGCATTTTAGCATTTCTAAAGTTGAGAAACATGCTATACAATCTTAATCTCATGACAATGTAGCAGTCTGTATTCTTGTCAGCTCCTCTCAAATTCCCTTCTCCCTCAAATAGGTATCAAAACAGGCAACTGGGTGGGCCTCTTTATTCTAGCTGTAGTATGGAAGTGCATTTCTCGTGAATGGTCCTTCTGATCCTCCTGATCAATAAGATGAACTGCCAGTATGCTGGAATGATCCTCAGGTTATTTATTACACATGTATCATCACTTGAATAACTCTACTTTAAGCTCTTGTCCCTGCTGTTGACTGCATCATTCTCTCCTTCCACTTCTGTTTTTTTCAGACATTTTTTTCTTTCTTTCCCTAAAAGTATTCCCAATTAACATTAACCTTTTGGGGGCTTTAATGATAATCACAGTTCATGCAAATATCAAAATCTATTATGGTATTGCACTATAATGTGGTGGGTGTTCAGGTGACCCGTCTTCCCACAATGACGACACTGCGCGTTCTTGAACTTGCATGAAGATCGCCTATGATTCCCGCCGCAGCTGAAACAGCCCGTCTGAGAGGCGGTAGAAGGTCTTCCTTGCCACGCTGCAGACATCATCTTGAGGCGGTGCACCTCAGACTCCTCACTCGGCTGGCCGTCGTAATCATAAAATGCCTGGTCAGTCAGGGCAGACACAGGCAACAAAGGCTTGCCAGCGTGATGTCTTTGAATTTCAGCTGCAGAATGAGCCGATTGTTCAGCCGCCCTTGCCTCATCAACAGCAATCTGCAACGTTAATTCAGAACGAGCGAGCAGCCTGCGCTGCAATGATTTTGTATCATTGGTGCCCCAAATCAATTGCTCTAAAAGTGCCTCATCAAGATTAGTAAATTCACAATGTATAGCAGAACTCCTCAACGATGCCAAATACAGACTCGCCCTCCTTCTGACAGCACCACCGAAATGCGTAGCGTTTGGCAAAACGGGATGGTGAGGTGGCATAATGTCCTTTAAGTCTAGTCATCAACACATCCCAAGGCAGGGAATGTGCAAGAGCTGGAGCTGCTAATGCTCCAGCAGTAGAAAACATAGCTGGCTCACAGGCACTCAGAAAAAAACCAGTCTTGCGCTCATCGGAAATCTCACCAAGATCACTTGAGATCATAAAACAGTCAAAACGCTCGATAAAAGCGTCCCACGACTCTCTCTCTGGGACAAACAGGGCAAACGCAGGAACATTCGACATCCTCGTCACCAGTGCTCAAGACTGTTCTCTGAGGTAAAAACATGGAGGCAGGGAGCTGCTTTAAACTGTTTAATACGAACTGAACCAAACTGTAACAAAGAACCACCCATCTGACAGCTCTTAGAGTCAGCTGTCAGACGATTAACCAATAGAGAACCTGTAATTCTCCCGCCCAAACTGAGTGCGACCTTTAGCCAATGGGAGTGCTTGATAGTAAGTCTGAGGACTTAGCATATTGAATGCATGAAACCAACCTTTAGATGACCCTAACTGTTAATTGTGCTAAAGTGAAAGTAACCTTTAGATGATCTCAACTGTTTTGGAGGAAAAATTAGAACATTTATATTTCTAGTTCTATGATTGGTTAAGGCCTTGTGGGTTTAGAGTATAAATCACAGGCATTTGTCTGCAGTTTCTCAGTTCCATTTTTTAGTCAATAAATACTATTGCAGCAATGCTGGTCTGGTTCTTGCTTACTAAAATCCACTACACAACAGTGGGCATTTTAATAATTACAGTGTTAATCAGAGAAAAAGGAAAAACGTGATAGCAAAGAGCAACTTGTCAAATGTGAACTGATTGCTGGAGAGAGAAAATGTTATTAAATATTTTCAGCGATTGCCTTCACTGATATTTATATTCTCCTCAGTGTTGGATGCTGCATTTCAACCAAAACTTGTAAGGCAAAATTTTTATTCTTTGATTCATATGATGATATGCTTATCCTGAATCTGTGTTATTCTATTCTATTACAAACAGTTTCCCCTTTAATTTTCATTGCAACTTATGATGTTTTAAATCAGAGGTGATAAATGTCATAAAAGGGCCACATTCTAAATAGATGCCATTTCCCCCCAATGAATGATCAAGACCCAAAGATGTTTGAAGATTATATAAAGCAGAGGTGGGAACAATGGCCTCTTTATGACTTGTGGACTTCAACTCCCAGAATTCCTGAGTTGAAATCCACAATTCATAAAGGGGCCATCATTCCCCACTCCTGATATAAACGAATGCTGCCCATTGAGAAGGATTGCCCATTTTCTGCTGTTTTATAACATTAATTCCTTTCAAAAGGAAGGCACTGGAGTTTCCATTTAATAATTTTCATATTTTTTATAATGTTGAGGGAAGAGATACTATCAGCTGTGGTGGCAGACTAATGTTTAATACATTTTAACAAACTTTGTCTGAGTTTGCTTCCCCCACTTTGCTTCTTCCTTTCGAGGGAGGGACGGTGGGGGGAGGGGACATATAAGCCATGCTAAATGTATTTTGGATAAAGAGCAAGGGGAAACTATTATAAATCAACATAAGTATATAAAGTACATCAAAGGTGAAAAAAGTTAGGCCTTGAAAAAATCTTATGAAATGCACTTTGAAATGGCAAATATTTGTTTCTTTTTCACAATCATGAAAATCTATAGATAACAAGTTTGCCATTACCTTATTCTACTTTTCTCTTTCCTGTAGATATGAACTACTTCACTTTTAATAAAATATAAAATTAGAAATTTCCTTTCAGGTGGGTGGCTGGGTAACTGGCCACACAGTATATTTTTCAGTTTTTCAGGAAATTTTGCAACGTATTCTCTTGCAACTATCAGACATATTTTAAAGAGAAGAAACTTTTGAGAATACAGATCAATGCTTCCTTGCCACCAAATATTCTGCCAAGCAGCAGACTGCAGGATCTTTCATCAAAAGGACAAAAGCAATATTGTTGCATTCTGTCAACAAGCTCCCTCCCTTCTGCACATGTATGTTACACTGCGCTGCACCTATTAGATGCAGGGCCTATGTCATGACACTGCTTTTATCATTTTGTACCTCACTAATTCCTCCAAATTCCACTTCTGTAAATATAATGAGAAAAATGATATATTGCAATATTCTTTCCAACTAAAATATTAAAAACATGAAACAGATTTGATCCTACAAGTCTGCACCCAAGGTACAAATTAAAAAGACATGAAAAAGTGGCAACATGGGTGATAAGCCAGCAAAGAGAATATAGCAGTTTGATTGTCAAATAGGAAGATTTAATAGGATAATAACATCTAGAAGGCATACCTGACAGACAAGATAAGCAACCCTGATAATGAATACAAATGGAAACGGACAAAGCCTGCATGGGATCTGGACTTTGTGCCAAGTAATTTTAAAAACACTTCATTTACATGTTTTGGAAATACAATTGAAATGTTCACATACCTTAGCATTTTGGAGTGGAGGTTGATAACTGGATGGGCGATAATACATCCTTTGAGCTGGGTCTGTGTGGATATCTCCAAGAAACAGTTCTTCTACTAAGTGATCTAAATTATGGTGAAGGTATTGTTTCTCTACTCGAATCAGCTGAAGTTCATGCATAGCAAAATTCAGTGCCTTTGTGCATTCATAGCCATTCTCTTCTCTCCATAAATCATAGCTCACATTCTGCTCCCAAGGTTTATCTCCTGCTACAAATCCAGGACATGTGCGGTTCACCAACTGATTTAGTTTATCAGCTACTGCCTCATTGTGGCAGATGATCTGAATGTTATGCAATTGATAATCTGCTTCGGTCCCTCCTCGGATAATCCAAGATGCTTGACGAAGGCGGACTTTACCACGGATAACCAAGGTATAGATTGGGGTTGTACACCGATTGCTTCCATAGTAAAACTGATAAGCTTTAAATGTATTGTTATGGTAGAATCTGTAGGATCTTGTGATGAATTCTGGACCTGCTCTAACTTCACAACTACAGCCAAACAGGAAAAAAAAACCTTTGTTAAGGTATGAAATTATAAAACCTATTGTCAAAACAGTTCTGGAGTTAATATATTTCTAAGTAACAACCTATTCACAATATTTATAATCACGATAATTGAAATACCTGAGCTTTAATGTTTCTATAGGTAACAATATTGCTTTGATTTCTTAACAGAACACTTTAGGTAAGAGCCTTTTATTTCTCTTCCTACTTGTTGCACTACACTGTTTTACTATTTTACTTATTGTTTTTCGCCCTCTTTATTATATATTAAGAATTCATGGTGTGCTGTATGGAGATAGTTTAATGGAATTTCTGTAAAGGTGCTTCATCCACATTCCTATAAAAAGACTGTACCCATCCACCAAATTTTAGATTTGTAGCATACATTTATTCTAGATTAATAATATAACATATGCTACACTAATATACCAGAGGTGGGTTCCTAGCGGTTCAGACCGGTTCGGCTAAGTAGGTAGTAACTTGGCCTGCCAGTTACTAAGAACATAATTTAGAGCAGGGGTCCCCAACCCCCGGGCCGTGGACCGGTGCCAGTCCGTGGCTGGGTAGGAGCCGGGACGCAGGGCTGGAGAGGAGGAGGAGGGAGCAGCCCCCTGAGCAGAGCGCACGGGAGAACGCAGGCGCGGCTCTTCGCGCCGTTGGAGTGCGGTTCTTCCTCCACCCTCGTCGACGGAGGGACACCTGGGCGCCGCCGGAGCAACCCTCCCTACCGGCCACCGATTCCCTCCCCCCCGCGGAGCCTCCCCTGCTGGCATGCCGGCCACTCGTTTTCTTCCAGGGGCTGCGGAGGCTCCGCGGGCGGGGGAGGGAACTGGCGGCCGTAGGGAGGGTTGCTCCGGCAGCGCCCAGGAGTCCCTCCGTCGACGAGGGTGGAGGAAGAGCGTTCTCCCGCGCGCTCTGCCCAATGGGCTGCTCCCTCCTCTTCCTCTCCAGCCCTGCGGCCTGGCTCCTACCCAGCCACGGAGCCTGACCGAGCGAACGAGCGACCAAGCGCGGCGGGCGGGCTGAGGAGGCTGGGGGGACGACGACGACGACAGACACACATAGAGAGACAGACAGAGGGAGGGAGGGAGGGAGAGAAAGATAGACAGAGACACAGAATGAGTGAATGCAAGACAGACACACACACACACACACACACACACATAGAGTGACAGAGATGGGCGGATGAAGGAGAGAGACAGAGAGAGAAAGAAAAAGAAAGAAAAAGAAAGTGGGAGAGAGAGAAAGACAGACAGAAAGAGAAAGAGAGACAGAAAGGAAAAAAAGAGACAGAAAAAGATACAGAAAGATAGAAAGAGAAAGAAAGAGAGAGAAAGAAAAAGAGAGAAAGAGAGAAAGAAAGAAAAAGAAAGAAAGAAAGAAAGAAAAAGAAAGAAATAGAGAAAGAAAGAAATAGAGAAAGAAAGAAAGAGAAAGAAATAGAGAAAGAAAGAAAGAGAGAAAGAAAGAAAGAGAAAGAAATAGAGAAAGAAAGAAAGAAAGAAAGAAAGAAAGAAAGAAAGAAAGAAAGAAAGAAAGAAAGAACTTATGACCATAGTTGAGGCCAAAATTTTGGTTGCTAACCAAGATCATTGTTAAGTGAGTTTCACATTTTCCAAGTTGGCCACGCCCACCCAGTCACATGACTGCTGAGCCACTCAGCCGGTCCGCAGAATTTTCTTTAAAATGAAACCGGTCCCTGGTGCAAAAAAGGTTGGGGACCCCTGATTTAGAGTATACTGTAAAAGAAGAGTTTAAAATAAACCTTACTCTACAAGAATATCTATAATGTCAATTAAACATTTTCACATATTTGAGTTCAATTATAATTCTCGTAATTTCAATTTATAAATGAATTTGTAAAAATGGCAGAAGATAAAACTTTAAGTGATGAATGCATTCACAAGATCTTATAATATTTAAGTCCCAACACAAGAACAGCATATGAACAATTTTCTGCTATCCTGCAGTTTCCAAGCAAGGAAGATAGAAAATATTTGAAATGGCTTAAACACAGATTGTGGTCACAAAATTCTGCAGCCAATCACAACAGCCACATGTTACAATAACTGACTTTGATATTTATGAAGAGTGAGGGGGGAGGGAGGAGAGAGGGATAGGCAGGAAAGGGTTGGGGGAGAGGGGAGGGAGAGGGAGGGAGAGACAGAGTGCTATTATCATTAAGGGGAAGAAAAAAATTAATGCATCCAAATCCTTTAACTGATTGCAAGTGAAAAGTATTTTAGCCTGTAGTGTTTTCCAATGTGATCATTTTGTTTGCTTATAAACTTACCCAGTTGAGACCCAATGTCCCTCAATCATGGGTGGCATCTGTACAGTAATCCGAGCTCCATTGTGAAGATGTTTCAGCATGTGATGACACTGTGATTCCTTGAAAGTTCGCCATGCGTTCTTTTCGAATGTTTGAGGATGAGTCCTGCTGTCGTGAAGTGCAGAACCTTCTCCCAGCCCTGGATAACCAAAGATGAAACATAAACATTCTGGTGAGAAAACACACACATTACACGTGTGTGTGTGTGTGTGTGTGTGTGTGTGTGTGTGTATCCATTATTGGCAATGAGAGATAGTTTTACATATGAATGCAGGCCCTTAGAAACTGACCAGCTGCTTGAAATAGAGATTATGATGAATGCAAATTTTGAAAGACTGTAGAGTTATTATGAAAAGTTTCTGATTGACGGATTCTAATACTTGGATCCAACATATAGCGAATTACATGCATGCTATCTCACTACATTGGGAAAAAAAAGCTTTACTTTATACAATGCTTCCAAATTTATCAATTTAGGGTTGCCAAAATCAGCTGAAGCCTCTTCTAAAAATTCCCTTTTGTCAATAAATGAGTGCAAGTGACATATTTGATTTTATGTGTGTCAAAATAGATACCTGCCAGCAGCTATCATTCCCCCTTCCCCCGCAAAAATCAGGGATGGGATGAAAGAAGTTAATATTGACTAAATTAATGGTTACTAAATCAAATTTAGTAACCATTGTTACTAAACGCCCTGGGTCCTAACAATGGAGAAGGGCGGGGTATAAATTCGAAAAATAATGAAAAATAATAATAAAATTAATGGCCTGTGAAATAAATCACTTTTTACAAAAATAATGAAAGCTTACCAGTATATTCCAACTATTCTTTCTCATGCACAAATCGATATTACACATATTACTCACACTTTTGTGTGTGAGCACACACACATGCGCGTATACACTAACCCTTTGTTCTCCTTGAAAGAAACAGCAAAAGAAAAAGAAAAAAGGAATGAGGATAGGAAAAAGAAGGAAAAGAAACGGGAGGAAAGAAAAGAGACACCTGCTTGCCCATTTTAAAAACGGTTAAATTTCATAGTCAAACAGCCCTTCCAATCTTCAAAGCCACCAGGAGCATCTGCTGAGCCTTTTGCACTTCATAGTAATTCCTTTATTTTCAACACCCTCCTCTATTCTCATTCTAAAGGATTGTTTCTTTAAACAATCAAGTTGTTTTTAATTGCAGATTCCAATTTCTTTCTTTGTATACATTTAAATTTCTTGGTAGAATGTATTTAGAAAATAGCTTTTATATAATATTTGGACAAGTTATAGCAGGATTAGTTTACTTTCTAGGTAGCATTGATCTGTTAATCACTGTAAAGGGAAAACCAAATCTTTATTATATACTATTATATACTTATAATATATCTAATATATACTTTGTATACAGTATGCAATATCCCATGAAAACACTTCATCCTGTAACATTGTAAAAAATATAAATGCCTTTCAAAGTTGAGATATAGAACTGCCGTTTAATTTTTTTTTCTACTTCATTTCTAAAATTCTGAAACTGAGGGAAATCTGAATTGATACAATTATACAAAAATTATATATTAATAACCAATATATGCATAGATCTCAAGATTATACTCACTGTGGTTACTAATTTTATGCAAGGAACATCTGAATAACTATGTATAAGAAGGCACTGTGCAATCATTAGCAAATATTTCCATGTAGAGAATTTAAGACTTGGCCTATTTGATTCCATGTTTCAAGAGGTTTAGCACAAATCTGAGCTCTGAGAGCCAGTTTGATCTAATATTCAAGGCACCAGACCAGAAAACAGGAGACTGTGAGTTCTAATCTACTTTAGGCCTGAAAGTCAGCTGGATGACATTGGACTAGTCACTTTCTCTCAGCCCCACCCGAGCAGGACTGTTGTCAGAAAAACAGGAGGAGGAAGTAGTATTATATATGTTTACCACCTTGAGTTATTTATAAAATTAATAAAGATAGGATATAAATAAATAAGGAAAACATGTAACCTGTGAATATTCACTCTGGTATGACAGTACTGATATAAAGCTTTACATTCTGCAACATGTTTTTTGCGGCAAAAACTTGTCAGAAGTTTTATAAAATTCTGAGTTAATTGAGCTTTTCTTTTCCTTGCACCCCAAATCATTGCTGAAAGGACTTGTCATGCTTTAGGATATTTGTAGCTATATTTGCAGGGGTATCAAGCTGGTGGTCCATGGGCCAGATGCATGTTGCACAGGCCACGCCCCCCCAGCTCCATGAAGGGAAAAACACCATGATACATGTGACAGCAACATGACACGGAAAGTTTGACACCTATGCTATATTGAATTTTTATCTATCACTGCCTCTCTCATCTATCAAAGACCTTCAATAAAGGAAGGAAGGAAGGAAGGAAGGAAGGAAGGAAGGAAGGAAGGAAGGAAGGGAATAAAATAAGTGTCATTAATCATGGTATCCTTCTGGATCAGCATAGGACAGTGATGGCTAACCTTTTTTGGCTCGCGTGCCAAAATTGGCAGGGGAATGCAGGGGGGATGTGTGTGAGTGTGCCACACCCATAATGCTATGTACACGACCCCCTGCTTTTGGCGTGCTTTTTTTGCCTTCCCCAGGCTCCAGGGGCTTTCTAGGACCTGGGGAGGGTGAAAAGAGCCTCCATCCCACCTCCAGAGGCTTCAGGAGCTTCCCTGAAGCCTCCAGAGGGTGAAAAACAGCCTCAAAAGAAGGCCTAAATCAGCTGGCTAGAGCACACACTCACATGCCCTAAGAAATGGTTCCGCATGCCACCTGTGGCACCCGTGCCATAGGTTCACCATTACGGGCATAGGATATTACAATTAGGAGGGGGGGCAGAATGGTGTTGCAGTAGTTTTCCTCCTCCCTGTGGGATAATTCCAATCATATTGCTAGGGAAACAAGTCTAGTTTTAGGCCTTTCCTTTGTGAGGTTCCTTAGAGCTCATCTCCTCACTTTTATTTCACACTAGCTATACCCGGCCACGCGTTGCTGTGGCCCAGTTTGGTTAAATGGCCAACCAATCTGTGTGTAGATCTACACCTGCACACATACACACAACCACAGTATAACCCCCAACCTACTGTATTTCTCCCTCTCTATCTATCCCTCTACCTACCTACCGTATTTCTCCCTCTCTATTTCTCCCTCTCCCTCCCTACCAACTGTATTTCTTCCTTTCTCCCTCTACCTACCTACCTATTGTATTTCTCCCTCTCTATCTATCCTTCTACCTACCTACCTACTGTATTTCTTCCTCTCTATTCACCTACCTACCTACCTACCTACCTACCTACCGTTTCTCCCTCTATCTCCCTCCCTCCCTCTATCCCTCTCCCTCCCTCCCTCCCTACTTACCTACTGTATTTCTCCCTCTCTATCTATCCCCCTATCTATCTACCTACCTACCTAATCTACCTACTGTATTTCTCCCTCTCTGTCTATCCCTCTACTTACCTACCTACTGTATCTCTTCCTTTCTCCCTCTATCTACCTACCTACTGTATTTCTCCTCTCTATCTATCCACCTACCTACCTACCTACCGTATTTCTTCCTTTCTCCCTCTACCTACCTACCTACCTACCTACTGTACTTCTCCCTCTCTATCTATCACCTTATCTACCTACCTACCTACCGTATTTCTCCCTATCTATCCCTCTATCTAGAAGCTACCTACCTACCTACTGTATTTCTCCCTCTCTATCTATTCCCCTATCTACCTACCTACTATAATACAATAATACAATAGCAGAGTTGGAAAGGACCTTGGAGGTCAACTAGTCCAACTCCCTGCCTAAGCAGGAAGCCCTATATCATTTCAGACAAATGGCTATCCAACATCTTTTTGAAGACCTGCAGTGTTGGGGCATTCACAACTTCTGGAGGCAAGCTGTTCCACTGGTTAATTGTTCTGTCAGGAAATTTATCCTCAGTTCTAAGTTGCTTCTCTCCTTGATTAGTTTCCACCCATTGCTTCTTGTTCTGCCCTCAGGTGCTTTGGAGAATAGTTTGACTCCCTCTTCTTTGTGGCAACCCCTGAGATATTGGAAGGCTGCTATCCTGTCTCCCCTAGTTCCTCTTTTATTAAACTGTATTTCTCCGTCAGTCTCTCTCTCTATGGGCTACCTGGGAGCTTGCTATCTCAGTGCCTTTTTGGCCCTAAGAGGCCTCCATACGTGGCTGAGAAAATTACTGTTGGGAAAGCAGTGGGTGGGAGGAGTTACAGGGAGGTGAAAACCTGATCAGTGGGTACATTTTACATTTGTGTACCTTGCACACGACACACGTATGCTAGGCACAAAATGAGTACGTATTCTATTATCGGGAGTCCTTGTGAACATTGTGTGAAAGTTTGGTGTAAATTGATGCAGTAGTTTTTGAGATTAGTGGCTTCATACAAACTATTTTACATTTTTATTTATAGATTTATAGATTTACAGGAAGCCTCTAGAGGAGGTGGTTCTTTGGTAAGGGATTAAGCAACATCAATATACTGATAATGCTCAGTCGCACATCTTTATAGACTAGAATCTAGTGATTCTACCTAGATTCCTTGCCAGTGTGGAAGGCTATGAGGGTCTTGAGGAAGACCAGGCTTCAAAACCTAATGGCTGTCGGTTTTAGAGCTCCCCAGAGCTGAGGACTTTCCATCATTAGTTCTGGATAGGGTAGTGCTTCCCTAAACAGAACTGGTACATATTTGGGATCTTCTTGGACTCATAGCTCCTATCCCATAGTGGTTGCTATGGCTTGCAAAGTCTTTGAACAAACCTATGTTATTTATTTATTTATTTATTTATTTATTTATTTATTTTATTTACATTTATATCCCGCCCTTCTCCGCAGAGGACCCAGGGCGGCGCACAGGAAATTTAAAAAACATACAAAATGTAATGGATATGTAATGGAATAAAATGTAAATTGAGAAAATTCACTGTATAGAGGGAAGGAGATTATGCACTAATTATGCAATTATGCACTAATTGCACCAGTTCCTGGATTGGGAAGCTCTGTTCATGATCAATAAAGATATTTACATACTTACAAGATCACATAAATAATAAACACAAAAAACAAATTTGACAGAATAATGTATTAGAATTAGAATTATTGCTTTTAATATACAGTTGTGTTCAAAATTATTCAACCCCCACTGAAATTGAGTGTTTTGGCCAGTTTGACATTGATTTTGTTCATTCAGTCATCTTGCTTACATTTAAATCAAAGAGGCACTTGTAAGTCAGACAAATATAACATAACATTTATAATGAAATAACCACAAATGTCTTTTCTGTGCTCACATCATTATCAGTTTTATTCAACCCCCAAGTGACATTCAATCTTAGTACTTAGTACAACATCCTTTTACAGTTATAACAGCTTTTAAACGTGAAGCATAGCTTGACACAAGTGTCTTGCAGCGATCTACGGGTATATCTCCTGGTACTGAAGAGAATTCATGATACCTTGCACACGCTGAAGCTTCCCTGTACCTGCAGAAGCAAAACAGCCCCAAAGCATGATTGACCCTCTGCCATGCTTCACAGTAGGCAAGGTGTTCTTTTCTTCATAGGCCTTGTTCTTCCTCCTCCAAACATAGCGTTGATCCATGGGCCCAAACAGTTCTAATTTTGTTTCATCAGTCCACAGAACACTATCCCACAACATTATACAACTTGTGGGATAGTGTTCTGTGGACTGATGAAACAAAATTAGAACTGTTTGGGCCCATGGATCAACGCTATGTTTGGAGGAGGAAGAACAAGGCCAGGAGATATTGGATGAAAATGTGATGCAGTCCGTCACAAACCTGAGGCTTGGGAGACGTTGGACCTTTCAACAGGACAATGATCCCAAGCATACATCCAAGTCCACTAGAGCATGGTTGCAGAGTAAAGGCTGGAACATTTTGGAGTGGCCATCGCAGTCACCAGACTTAAATCCGATTGAGAACCTCTGGTGGGACTTAAAGAAAGCAGTTGCAGTGCGCAAGCCTAAGAATGTGACTGAACTGGAGGCTTTTGCCCATGAAGAATGGGCAAAGAGACCCGTAGATCGCTGCAAGACACTTGTGTCAAGCTATGCTTCACGTTTAAACTGTAAAAGGATGTACTAAGTACTAAGATTGAATGTCACTTGGGGGTTGAATAAAACTGATAATGATGTGAGCACAGAAAAGACATTTGTGGTTATTTCATTATAAATGTTATGTTATATTTGTCTGACCTACAAGTGCCTCTTTGATTTAAATGTAAGCAAGATGACTGAATGATCAAAATCAATGTCAAACTGGCCAAAACACTCAATTTCAGTGGGGGTTGAATAATTTTGAACACAACTGTAGTTTAACAGAAGTTACTTTCTAGGATGAATGGATGTCTGAAATGTTAATTTTACTGAAAATTCAAGAGTAGTCCTTATTTTGATGCCCCACAGCCCAAATTCTAATTCTTAAACATTGGATACATTTCAATGTTTTGTTTAGGAAAAAAAAAAAAAGGGGGGGGGGAGACCCTGTTTGATGAAATGATTAAAGTAGTGAGCTAGAAACTAGGAGACTGTGCCTTCTAGTGGTGCTTCAGGCATGAAGCCAGCTGAGTGACTTTGGGTCAGTCATTCTCTCTCAGCCCTAGAAACAAGGCAATGACAAATCACTTCTGAAAAACCTTGCCAAGTAAACTGCATGAACTTGCCCATGTAGTTAAAGGAGTCAATTACAATAGGTATTATATACTGTATGTATTTGCCATACATTCTGGTATTTCATGTTAACTAGCTGAAAACTCAATATGACAGTGATAGTTATTTTGAGAAAGCAAAACTACATTTAATGTATAGTATAAATGTTAATTATTTTGGAAAGATATCTTATTTTATTGTAAAATAAATTAACTGCATTGTTCTGAAATCATTTTACTGCTAATTTTAATCAGAATTTTGGTAACAGAAAATTTTTGTCACATGATTCAAACCTTCTTTAATATTCAAAAAGTAATAAATATAGAATTTTAAAGGTCATTTCTACTGAGATAGGATGCTCTCTTTCTTTTTTTTTCTCCTTCCCTCTATACAGTGGATTTTCTCAATTTACATTTTATTCCATTACATAGTCAGTAGATAAGGACATTAATTCAATTTTTGAATATATAGCAGAGTTTTTGTATATTTTATATAAAATATATAATAAATTATGAATTGCCACATGTAGTCCCACTTGGTTAGATACAACTATGTAATCTAGTTTCTTGACAGATTTTTTTTTCAGTTTTATCTTGACTAATCAGTCATTAATGATAAATGTCAATTTTAATAGTTGACCTGATGGAATAATTTACTTGAATCTGCCATAGAAAAAGTAAAATCCAGAGATTGGGATGTAATATTACTATTATGCAGCTCTGACAGATATAATCTTCCTGACAAGATTTTCAAGTTTTGACCAGTGGTAGAATTGGAAAAGATTCAGAGAGTATGAGTCATAGAAATAATAGACAAAGACTCTCCATGTTTAGAACAAAAATCAAAGACATCAGAAGCCCATTTAGATTATCTCTGCCATCTGCTTCCAACAATGGCCTGCCAGATGCTTATAGGAAACCCACAAACAAGACACGGGAGGCAATGTGTGTTTGCATGCAAGAAACTGAAGTTCAGAAATGTACTGTTTCTGAATATGCAATTCCTACATGATTATTAGGGTTAATCTCTTCTCAAATTAATTAAATCCATCATATCTTAAGGCAACAAAAAATGTTACATTTTTAATTATATGTACCGTATTTATTCGAGTATAACGCGCAAAATTTTCTACCAAAAAAAGAAATCAAAGTTTGGGTGCGCGTTATAAATGAGGGCCGGTCCATTGAGGGCGCAGGCGAATTGTGAGTTCGCACTGCGCCTTTTCCGGGCTGCAGCCGCTCACTGTACGCGAGGGCGAAGAAAAAAACCACGTTTTTTTAATACCAATTTTTAATCGAAAATTAGGGGTGCGCGTTATACACGTGTGCGCGTTATACTCGAATAAATACGGTAATATTTCTATCCTCTGTCCTAAATTAATTAATTGGGTAATCTGAATTTTATATCCTATCTAGAATAGAATAGAATAGAATAGAATAGAATAGAATAGAATAGAATAGAATAGAATAGAATATATAATTTACAATCATTCATTTAGCAACTGCCTGAAGTTACAATGGAACTGAAAAAAGTGATTTACAACTGGTACTCACACAATGATCACATGTTCAAAATCCTGGTACTTGTCAACCAGCATGTTTTTTTATGACAGTCCCAGAGTCTTGTAATCACCATTTGTAACCTTCTTAGCCAATTTCTAACAAGCAAAGTCAATGGGGAAGGCTGGATTTGCTTAACAACCATATGATGTGATTCACTTAAGAACTGCAGTTTATTTATTATGATGGCAAAAAAGGTCATAAAATCGAGTGTGACTCACTTAACAACAGCCTTGCTTAGCAATGGAAATTCTGGTCCCAATTCTGGTTGCAAGTCGAGGACCAGGGGTGGGTTGCTGCCGGCATTACTGCTGGTTCGGCATGCAAAAATGTTTGCAAAGAAGATTGTTCTGCGCATGCGCAGAACTGAAAATCAAGATGCCGCTGCCGCTATAACTTGTTCAGGGGTGTGGCAGGCCAAATTACTGCCGAACCAGTCCAAACCAGTAGGAACCCACCTCTGTCGAGGACTAAAGTTAGTGAGGCAGTAAATTATAAAAGTAAAGACAGAATATATATAAACATTAAAATATCCTTTTATTTCTCTCAAGGTGGACCCCAGACTCTTTGATACTATGTTTGGTGTATCATACAAAACATACACGCACACAACCAGATTGAAAGCCAGTGCTTTAAGGAATATTAGTTCAGGGGGAAAAATGAGATCAAATCTTTAATGACAATAATAATTGGTTTAAGATACATACCAGAAACTGATAGATTCTTCAGTTAGCTGCATTATATAAAAAATAAAGGTGGCAGTTGCCTTACTCTATCGATTCCCTTATTCATAAACAAATGTCACCATTATGAATGTTATATAAATTTAGCAACAAAAAAATCACTCACACACAAGATTCCAGCACTGCCCATCCAATTGTCTGTCCTTACTTCAATGCAAAAGGGTTATGATTTTCTATTACGTTCTTTGCCTTTATGCTTACTGTAGCCTCAACAACTGATTCTTTCTCCTCCCTCTTTTTTCTTTTCTCATGTTCCCAATTTGATAGTACTCAGAGGGAGGGACAAGCAAAATTCCCCATTTCAAATTCTGTTGGCAGGGGCTGTTTTGATCTGACTACTGGCCTTGATTTGTTTCACATTTCAGCCAAAGTTTAAAACAGCTTGGTAATTCTAAGCAGATGAACCTATGAGTCTAACCCTATAATTATACCTTCTCTCCTTACTTAGCCTCTAACTTCAAACCTTCCATTCTAACTTCTAGATTCCCAGACCAAAGAATTTTAAAGTACACCTTGGCGTCCATGCATGTCTGTTTCAACCAGCTATATTTATGTAGTCTGTATATCTTGTGCTGAGTTATTGAAGGAGAATAAGTATTTTTTTAAAGCAGAGCTTTTATCTATAAAATGACAAGTTACCTAGAAGGTACAGATTTTTAATCATGATGGAGTGGGATTTCTGCATTTGAGAGTGCCCAAACAGTTGGAATGGTAACATGTATGTGATTAAAACACCTGTATAAAATCCACATCTATGTTCAAATGCTGATGTTGAACTAATTTCTATTAATTTAACAGATACTGGACAGCTATTCAGATACTCATTCATCCAATAATAAACATTTCTATCAAATAACATTTAGGGTAGGGTGGAAAACATAATGTTGGATTAGAATTCCAATCATTCATTTATCCTAGCTGGGAACCAGACCTCAAAAGTGGAGTACCCAGAGTTTCCTCAGCTATAACTTAAAATAAAATATTACAAACTTTTATGCACATTCTAAATTGGAGATCACCAAAGCTAGAATTTTAAGAAAGAACAAGTTCTTGCTGCAGAATACTAGCATTGTTCTTAACAATTTTTTTAATCTATAGTTTTTTTAAATAAGCTTCTACATAACTATAAGCTCCTATACAAACTTAAAAGTCCTCTTGTTGATTAATAACTGGAGGGGGATGAAAAGAGTAAATCCCCTATGGATGAATTGTGATCTGGAATTGGATGCAACAAGTAAATGGGCTTTTTGCACGGTTGAATTTTCCCTTATATTCCTCTCACTGATTCAAACTCCCTGAAATTTGCTTTAATGCAAAAGGGAAACAACAGAAAAAAATATTTTTTTTTCTGTGGGCAGATATTGGTCTGGTAATAGATGAAGAAAACAAGATACAATGAGGCTGCATATCTAATCAAATGATTCAGAATGGAGAAATACAATTAAAATGCAATACAATACAAAAAAATACAACAAAGGGCTCCTTAATATTGAAGGCACTCTCCTCATATTGAAAACAGATAATAAAATCACAAACAGAATATTAAATGTGAAAATCATATGTCAAATAATAACACAGTAATATAATGCATAATGAAGACAGAAAATCCCAATTACATTTAGACTATGGTGACATATGAAGCAGCTATGATTATTGCAAGACACTGGAATTGTATCAGTGTTCAGTATTCTTGGATACCAATTTTGGGGTCAAACTACAAAAGACCACTATGGGTCTCATTACTCATTTGTGGAGTGCTGAGCTAGGCATTGCTGGGAACAGAATGTAAATTCTACAAACACTTGGGGTGATCCTGTTGTTACATTTATGTACATAACTTTTAGACAAACACCTGCCCCCTCCCCCCAATTAGAACACATCTTGCCATTTCATCATTAAATGAAAAAGAACTGTGATTGCATGCAATGTACAATCATTTTATTAGTGAACAATGCATCTGAAGGAAACACTGTCTTGGGTCAATGGCCTAAGACACTTTTCTAGGTCTTCTTGGATGTAGATGTCTTCTTGGCATCTCTGTTAAGCCCATGATGATATTAAGGTAGGCATTTAAGAAAATAAAAGTGGGAAGCTCTTTTTTTGAAACTTCTAACAGGCAAAAGTGGGACTAAATTAATATGGATAACAAAAGCAAAATCTCACATTTCTAAATAAAAAGAAATATTCTAACTAAATACTGTGTTAGATCTTTCAGGATCTTATATATCAAATATGCAACTATTAAAAACAGACTTTATAATGAATGCATCTATACAACAATTCCTGCTTTTGAACCTGACATTTTGTATAAAAAAAAAAACCAGCCTCACAAATGTTGCATATTTAAATTGTTCACCAATGTGCCTCTTTCAGTTTTTCCAGGAATATAAGAGACCTGGCTGTCATGAGAATACTTCCAATAAATACTAGACTAATGTCTCTAACCATTTGCACAGCAAAAAGAAAGCGTTTAAAATATCATTTCTCACCACAAAAGTCTGGAAATGACAGGACAACTCATCGTTAAAGGGAAAAATTATTGTTATCCATAAGAACAGCGTTGGCAAATACATAGGAGCTTGAAGTTAAGGCAAGATATAGCCTTTCTAGCTTTACCCTAAGCCTGGCTAAAAAAGGCAATTACTCTTGTTACAAGAATAATATAAAGATTATTACAGATGTATTCTTTCTGGGGTACTCACCATGCAAGAGCAGGACTAGGAACAGGTACCCAACCAAGATGCAGCAGGGATAGGACATTTCCAGCTTTTCAATAGCTTCTCTATTCCGAACTTCTTTTTTTGCGCCCTTAAAAAAATATTCTCTCTTCTTTCTTTTTTTTTTTGCTTTAATAATCCTTTTCTTCCGCACCGCTGACGTTTTTTCAAATCCCGCAAGTCTTCTCACGCACACGAAGCTCGAAACACGCGCTAGTAATAATAATCATTAAAAAAAAAAGATAACAAAACCCAGCGCAAGAGCGAGCGAAGATTCTGCGCAAAGGATGAAGTCCAGATCCGCGCAACCTACCTGGCCGGATCCAACCTCCCCCAAACCCTCGCACCTTCCCCTCCCAACTCGGGGCGAACCCCAACTGCAGAAAGCAGCGCGAGGCTCCAGCGTCTTCAGGCAGCTGCCGCCCTGGGCTTCAGTCCTCCAGCTATCCCACCCACCGCCGGCCAAAACTTTTCAAGGGAAGGCGGTCCGCCTCGTGCCGGCCGAGGCGAGGGGCTTCGGGCGCGCGCCCAGCTCCCACGGCTTTCCTGGTCCTTGGCCTTCCGAAGCCGCTGCCTGCTCAGAGCAAGCCCGGGGCGCCGACCGCTGTATTTTTTCTCCCTCCGCGTCTCCTCCTGCGGCTTTTTCTGAAGCGCGGCAGCGGCGGTGGCACCAACAACTACTCCCCTTCATATTTCCCTTCCCAGCCGCAACCCCAGAAGGGAGGGGTCCGAGGTGGCCCGGGGCGGGGCCGGGCGGGGCGAACGGCTTGCCGCCTGAAACCGGACACCCTTGACTTGAAAGGAGACTACAAAGAGCGGAGAGGCTTCGAAGGGAGGATCCGGCAGTTCCTGCCCAGGCTGCGTTCCCGCTTCAGTCCTCCTTTGATCGTTGGGTACCAAACAAGTCGGGGCCTAACAGCGGATGACGTTAGAGCCAGATTTTGAAAAGGAGGGGTCCTCCCCCCCCCCCCATCCCCTCAGAGTGTTAGCCCTTTGGCTGCAAAAGAATAACAGCGGCCAGATGTGGTATCTTTAAGTAATAGATTTTACTATATAATACCCCTGAGAAAAAGACGGCCCTCTGTCTTTGCTTCATGCACACCTACTGAGAATAAAACTCTCTCTGTTCCGAGAAACTCCAGCTCTTCTCTTGTCCTCGCTGCCCTGGGAGTTGTGTCACGTGTAGAGAAGATAGAAAAGTGTGCGAGCAGCGGTGGGCTCTATTGTTCCCTAATTTGGGCACTATATGCAGGGGGACATGGATTTATGGAGTTTCTGGCCAGCAAAGCCATCTTCCATCAACCCAGCTTCTGACTGAGAAGGAATCAAAGCAATTTGATTTCTTGTTGATGCGGAGGTGAATGAGCAGTCTTAGATGGTTGGGAGTGCCAGATGTTCGTTATTGAATAAATACTTATTTGCACCACACCTGAGAATTGGTTGTGTTGGGGTAGAAATGTAATAAATACATAATTTTTAAGGAGATTCCATAAGTCCCTCTGTCTGTTATAGGGAGAAAATCCACATTTTGTCCCAAGATTATAGATGAAGGCTATTTGGAGTTGAGCTTTACTCTTGGTGAATTCATACCAGAGGTGGTATTCAGCCAGTTCTGACAGGTTCTGGAGAACTGGTAGCGGAAATTTTTAGAGTCTGGAGGAAATGGAGATTTTGCAGTATCCTTCCTCTGCCATGCCCACAGAACCTGTAGTAAAAAAATTTGAACCCCACAACTGATTCATACCCTTCTCCACATGGTCTTGGCGAAAATACAGAAACGTTCTTCTGAACGTTGTTTCAACTTCCCAATCCATCAGATATTAACCAGTTCCAAACTTCCTTAGCAGTTCAAAACAAACCAAGCTCCACTAAATGCTGTCATTCAGATAATGGTTCACATTAATTAGATGCCCTGAATTTTGTAGTTGTATATTATTCATTCATTCATTCATTCATTCATTCATTCATTCATTCATTCATTCATTCATTCATCAAATTTACAGAATTGCCCACATCACAAGAGACAATTCTAGGCAGCACACAACATTATTTTAGTATAATAGTTAGGTTAATCCAAAATATACTATTTCTCAAACTGTTATTGAAACCTTTTTGCCTTATGAACTTCTAGATGAGTTTTAAAGAAAATATTCCATGTTATGCCAGAAAGCTAATACAAAAAAGCTATAACACACAAACTTTTCGGAAGCATCTTCCCAATTTTATCACTTATTAAGGACACAACCACATGGACAAGCAACACCTTACAGAAACAAACCTTAAGACTTAAACATTTAAAAAGTATTAGAATTTTGTAATCCATGGAATTCCATTAAAATAATTTCATGAAATATGTAGTCTCATATCCTACCCCACATAAGTGTTGGATTAGGAGAAGGGAAAGCCAGTTTCTAGTTTCTCATTGAATTTGGTACTCAATGCATTTTGATGTGGAAATCTTGCCCCAGTATTCATTATTTGTTTGGTATTTGACATGCTGCAAAAGGAAGTGGGGGACAGCGGTAGAGAGCGGATAAGAAGTCAGCCATGCTGAGAAGATTGCTGCAAAATGAAGTAGGGAACAGTCACAGAGGGAGGACAAGAAGTCAGCCATGCTGGAAGAGTTGTTGACATACAACAAGAGACAGAGAGGAAGACCTTCCAGCTGAAACAGAAGGTCACATGGTAAGTCACATGGTTTGCTGGATACTCATTCTTTTTAGTACTTGTCATGCATCATGGAACCAAGGACTATTGGTTTTTCTATCCTCCATATCACAATAATATTTACTACAAGGCAAGCAGGACAATTTTAACCTGCCATTAATCAAAGATGCACAGTATTTCTGATTCATATCTCTCTGTCTTCTATACAAAGATTTAGAAATCTATGATCTAGAGGGCAGATGATGAGAAGGAAAAACAGGAAGCATCTGTACACTCTCATGGACTGGTGCATAAAAGACAAGACTCTATGCCACAGCAAATTAGAACTGTCCTTTAAAAATATTTCAAATATTCATTATTATTGTGCCGCTTTATTTTCAGAAACAGGAGAAAAGTCTGCCTTTCATCCTAGCAGGGTGGGTTTGGATGCCTGATAACTTTTTAACTGCCCTATTTTAGTTGAATGTTAGTTCTATATCAATTTTCCAATATATTGTCTTTTGTTCAGTTTGTCATAAGTGGATTCTCTAGTGATGGCAATTTAATGCATTATAGATAAACTGATTTCTACTTTTAGCTTCAGATGGTATGGCTATTAATAAATTGTAATAATTTGTAATATATAATAATGTAATAAACAGGTTATCTATTTTTCTATGTTTGCAAAATGTCAAGGTGTTAAGTCTGTTAATAGAAATGGAAACATTGATCTTCCCTTGCATGCTAATGTGATATCCTCGATTTCTTTACATAAATGTAAATTTTTAAAACACAAATGGGCAATATGGTGATTTAGACATAGCTTCCACAGTTATTTGCTACTAACTGTGCTGCTGGGATAAATTTAAAAATATTATTCTTAGGTTTAAAACAGAGAGTGATTTCACAGAGCATAGTAGTGCTCACATCTGAGTTAACATATAGATGATCTAGCTCTAATGTGCGAAGTCTCTTATTAGCCTATGGCCAATTTAAAACAAACTAACAGTTTCATTCTGCAGAAATAGAGAACATCCTGAATTGTATTAAATGCTACCACTTTTAAAATTTTATAACATTTAAAGGTTATAAGAAAGTTTGCCTTATAGCAATTGCTGCCTTCATATTTCATTTGAAGAAATAGTATTTAATATCTATTTACAAAAAAACAATACATAAAGTACAACTTAAACAAAAAGCAGCAAGAAGATAAAAGCACATTAAATAATTGTCAAAATACATAGCACTATATAATTAGGGTTAAAATTTAGCTTCCAGATTGACAGTTCTAAATTTAAATCCATATTCCCCTTGAGGCAATTATCATTGAAAAAATGAACAACCTTTCTCTTATTTCTTTGGAATATTTAAAACAATAAACTAAGCTTTTTCAAAGTATCTAAAGAAGGGAGAAAATAAGTCTTAATATACTATATTTATCCAAAAGGAGTATCTGCAATACTATTTTATCTGAAGGGACCATTGGATGCTTCCCATCAAAAAGATAGATATGAGAATATATGCAAACACATAAAAGTCTTATTCAATTTCCAACCTTACCATTTTTTAATTTAGGATTGCCTAGTCCAATTGTATTTGCCTTTCAGGATAAAGTGATGACAAACTATAGTAGGAATAAAGAAAAATGGAAAACGGGGAACAAAACTGAACAAAAATTCAATTTTTTGTTGAAAAAAATTCAGTTTTTTGAAAAAGTCAAAAATTCAAAGAAGAAACTCAACAGCAATAAAAGTGTGTACATTACATATAGAATTTTTAAAAAATATCAGCACATATCCCATGCCAAACAATGATTAATCTTGAAAAGCCGCAGTCACACTTTTCAGCAATGATGTCTGTAGCCATTTAAATCTTCACTTTATTCCCTTATTTTCAACAGTGCCTTCTATTTTTTTCAGCAAATATAAGATGACATATTTCCCATATTCAAAGAAAAAAATATTTTGTGGGAAGGAATCTTCTCTTCTTATCAAGTAAACTGAGATTTCAAGTCTGCTTGAGAAACTACCTAAAGGTGGGGGGAAGAACTTTTGTAATCAAGTTGTAAAAAGTACTGGGGTAGATTTCTGAAGTGGCCTGAGATAGGTCTATGAGAATCCATCGCAACCAACTTGCCATGACCAATTTGCCGCAACCAATCACCATGGCCAACTCACCACAGCCAACTTGCCAGGGCTGTAGGGCAATTTGCCACAGCCATCTTGCCACAGGACAACTCGCTGCAGGATAACAGTTACACTAATATCAAAGATATGGTGAAATAGAATCATTAAAGGAAAGATGCAAAAGAAGAATGAAATGTGAATGGCAAAAAATAAAATAATTTTTATGTACCATATTTTTTGGCTGAAAATCTGGATGCATCTTATACATCGAATACAGCATTTTTTTGCCTCCTGAAACCCCGTCCCTTCACCAAAATGGCCACGTGCATACCCTTATGAAGGCTTTCGGAGACCTCCTGTGGGCTGGGGAGGGCAGAAATGAGCAAAAAATAGGGCGTTTTTGCCCCCCCCCAGCCCCCAGCAGCACTCTATGAGCCTCCATAAGACTGCATGCTATTTTTCATGAAAAAACAGGCCATTTTTACTAATTTTGCCCCCCACCCCCACCCCCCTAGGAGCATTCTGTAAGCCCCCCCAAGGCTATTCATGCCTTTTATTTGAAAAAAAATGGGCCCATTTTTTGCCAAAAACAGGCCGTTTGGGTGAGGTTTGCACAGTGCAAAAAGGGTTCCCCCCCCCCTTTCGGAAAGCTGTTTAGTTAGAGTGATTGATGAGAATGATGTTGGTCAAGTGCTGTGCCTGCAGAAACAAAGATTTGTTCCAAAGGTGGTCAGTGATTTCCTTCTCCAACACATGGGTAAATACACCTGGAAATATCTACCTACCTACCTACCTACCTACCCTCTCTCTCCCTACCTACCTACTGTATTTCTTTCTCTCCCCTCTATCTACCTATCTACCTACTCTCTTTCCCCTTACCTATCTACTGTATTTCTCTCTATATATATATTTCTCTCTCTCTATCCCTCTCCCTACTTATCTACACACACTGTCTCTCCCTACTTACTTACCTACTATATTTCTCTCTCTCTCTCTTTCCCTATCCCTTTATCTACCTACCTACCTACCTAACTACACATTCTGCCTCCCTTCCTACCTACCTACTGTATTTCTCTCTCCCTCTCTTTCTCTCCCCCTCTACCTACCTACCTACCTCCTCTCTCTCTCTCCCTACCTACCTACTGTATTTCTCTCTCTTTCTCTCCCTCTCTATCCCTCTATCTACCTACCTACTTTTAAAAAAAAATTGCCTCTTCAAAACCTGGGTGCGTCTTATACTCTGGTATGTCTTATACTCCGAAAAATACGGTATGTTAAATAATTAAATAGACTTGTTAAATTGTCCTACAATGGGGTTGTCTTGCAGCGAGTTGGCAGTGGTGAGTTTGCCTGCTGCAAGTTGGCTGTGGTGAGTTGGCTCTGGCGAGTTGGCCATGACGAGTTGCTGCAGTGAGTTGGTTGTGGCAAGTTGACCCATTCCCAACTGAGACAGTGAGTTTGCAACTGTGTAGTTGCATTGAGAAACTAAAAAAACCCCTAAGGATTTACACTATGACCACATTTATTATACGATAATATTACATCTTACAGTTCTTACAGAAAAGAACTAAAATTGTTGAGAAGCACTTGCATCAACATGTTGAGAGAATGTGGGCACTGCTGAGAAAATATGATCACCCTGAGGTATCATAAAACCAACACTGTCTGCTTGCATATGTTGCACATATTGTATGGTTGGAACACAATATACTCAAAAGTGTTAAATTCCTTAGCTAATGGGACATAAGTGGGATTTTTTTTGGGTAGCAGCATTATTATCTATATGCTAGTAGCATTGAGACTATAAGTAAATTACCTATGCAAGGTCTTTTCTGCCTGCCTGCAACTTTAAGTTACTGTACTTGTATATATATGTATACAAACCAGGTGGAAATGGACTCAGCTTGAGAAATCTCCATTTCTCAACCCATTTTTGGCTTTGGCCAAAATGGTGACATTAGATTCTGAATGGGCATACTGATTATTACATTGGTTTGGTGGATTCCCCCTCTTGCTGAATTCCACCTGTGCCATGAAAGCAAGTATCAATTGCTTTTTTTCAAAATGATCTTTTAAGACACATAGTTTACATTGATAAACCTTTTGTATGAGACCTGGCCCCTCCACAGTTTCCCATTGTAATTGACACATTCCTATCTGATAGACTGGTGTTGTTTTTTTAAAGAGAGTATTAAGGCTCTTTCTATTACATGGAATAGAAAGAACGGAAAACTGGCAGAAATCTTACCAATTTCATCTGGTTAAAAAATAGGGTATGGAAGGTCTTTTTACGCATTAAAGATGCTCCATGGCTAAAACAAATTAAAAAAGCTTAGGCAGCCTACAAGTTGAGAACAAAATGGAGGGCAGCAAGGATTGGGGGAGAAAATGTTCCTGCCACAATGCCCAGGTAGAGTAGAGGTGTTGCCTATAATAAAATGAAATGCAACCTCACCTTTGCTGATACAAGTTGAAACATACAACTTATGATGTATAGTAGGAAATTCTGAGTGGAGGTTATCTTCTCAGTAAACTGGTCACAAATAGAGATGATACTGTGCTTTCTTACCTTCAATAATTGGTTAATGGCCCATACTGACTGATGCTGGGGCAACCTATACAGATATTCATCATGACTTTGAACTTCTACACCATGTTCTTTGACGCACTTAAAATATAATTGGATTAAAGTGATTAAAGAGCACTTTTGGTCTGGGAATTTAATGAAGGATAGACCTGGGAAAATTTAACAAAAGTCTCATCGAGAAATTTCTAAATCAAACTAGATGACACATAATTTTGCAGAACAAGCTAAGTAGATAAACCTAAGTAGATAAGCCTATTTTATTTCACAAATATATTAGTATCTTGGTCCATAAATAAGTTAAATATTTAAGCTGATTTAGTAGGATTGAGATTGAGCATTTAATTGAGTTTAATTAAAGTTCAAATATTGGGTTTTATTGGTAGGAATTATTTTGGATTATATCTGACTAGTTCATATGAACTGTTTCATGGGTCACTTTCTTTTAGAATAATGTGAAAGAAAATTGGAGTGAACATAAGCTTGTTGAATTGTCATAAACAGTCCTTGCTTAACGACTACTAGGTTTAGCTACTATTTGGATTTACAATGGAACTGAAAAAGTGACTTTATGGCCAGCCATGCTTGTAATCCCTTGCTTCCTTCCATAACCATCAGCAGCCATTTATTTGCCTGCTGCAAAGGGAAGGACTGAAGGAAGATTTATTTAATGGAGAAGCCAGTAGGATATTAAAAGTTGCTCCTGTTCCCATTGCTTTTTTGCTCACCAGTTGTCATTCTGTTTCGTTTTTTAGGTAGAGGAAATATTTCTTAAATGATGACCCAACAGGCCATGGGTTGTCTCATTTAAAATAAGAGCATTAAAATATAAACTTGCCTTTTCTTTTAAAATCTTATATTTTTTGTTACTTTTTTTAGGGTATTCAAATGTGCATATATTCCATGGATCTGAAATGTTCACATGCTGGATATGCAGTCCTCTACCAAATATTCTTTACCGTATGGTAAGTTGCTTCGTTTTAAATAAATGACTTCAAATTCAGTCCAGCTAAACACAAAAGCATCTGCAGAGAATAAATTCTACATTTTAAATATTTTAATGTTTGCATTTTTATTCCCCTTTGAATAAAGGAGTTGTGGTTAAAATTTATTTCATTGATACATTATTTCTCTCTTCTAATTGAGGATGTCAAGCCCCTACTCAACCTCTGCCTCTACCATAGCCATACTTATTGTATTGGCAAGCCATCTGCCATGAGTATCATCAGTGCTACTAAAAGTCTGTAGAAATTCTAAGTCATCCAGGTCATGGTTGTTTCAAAGGTGCTTTTTCAGGAGGCAACTGGACCTTCTTGTTTTTTCTTTGAAGAAAAAATGTATTTTCTTTGAAGATGTTTCACTTCTCATCTAAGACTTGAAACATCTTGGATGAAAGACGTTTCTTATTCTTTTGGATGAGAAATGAAACATATTCAAAAAAACCCCCAAGAAAGTCCAGTTTCCTCCTGAAAATGCACCTGTGGGACGTGCTATTATAAATTATCAGACCAGTTGAAGCAGTAGCTGATCAGGCTTACTTGCAGGAAAAATGATTACTAGAACTAGAACTCCTGACAGGGAGCTATTGCAAACATTTTGATCATTCAACTATGAATCATACAGTTCCATTGCACTCAACAATGCTCGATTTTGCCAAAAGCCAGCAATTTGCTGTAATGTGGCTTTCAGTTTTCTAATGACAGGAGATCCTATGAAAGTTTTAATTGAAGTAAGACCAATGGTGGTATTCAAAAAACTTTACTACCAGTTCTGTGGGCATGGCTTGGTAGGCATGGCAGGGGAAGGTTACTGCAAAATCCACATTTCCTCCCGATCACCTGGGATTTGGGAGGCAGAGAATAGATGGGGGAGGGGCCAGTCAGTAGTGGTATATACTGGTTGTCTGCACTACTCAAAATTTCCATTACTGGTTCTCCAGAACTGGTCAGAGCCTGCTGAATACCACCACCTCTGGGTAAAAACCACAGCATTATAGCTATTCATAGATTTTAGGATAGAAATTGAAATAATGATTCCTTTATCATGAAGTTGCATCCTTTCTGCCTGAAAATAATTAAAAACCAAAATGAATAGCTAAAAATAAAAATTAGGTAGACTTGCACGCTGAAGCTTGCTTAACATGCTTGCCTCCAGTTGTTTTTTAAAACATGAATGTATACTTCATCTTCCTGAAGATGAAAGGTAATAGTGCATTAACATTTATTTCTCTGAAGGCATAGTGCCCAATTCATCCTTGGCTGTATTTCAGTACTTTGAGCTTATATATTAATTATTGCTAGAGGTGTCATTTTAAAAGTACATTTTTCAAGCTGTCTGTTGTTTTTTTATATCTTGCCCTTTATACAAATATGAATAAAAGGAACGGGTTCCTGAGCTAGCTAGTAAATGTGATCTATGATAGATTTAGTCAAGGCATTTTTAGTTTCTCAAAAATCCATAATAAAGACAACTACTTTCACAAGCCCTTTAATGACATTGTAGTCTTTATCAAAAGCAAAAGAATGGAAGGCATGAATATAAGCAATGTTAAAGGGATATCACTATATATAGAGGAATGGAGAGATAATATTGATAGTTATTAGAACCATTAAGGAATAATAAACAAATAAAAGACAATTCAATCCTTGGAAAGAAGGGAGCATGGGAAAGAACACAAAATAACCACATGTGATTCTGTACACTATACAAAGGGCAAAGGGAAACTCTGCCAAGTCTTCTAGGTTCTGTTATTATCCTCTTCAACAGTGGCATAGAGATTCAGTAATTTTTCTGGTGTTTATTTTCTAACTTGATGTAACTTGAAAGACATGATTTCAGTGTTAAATAAAACGAAGGAGTAATCTGCAAAGATACAGATTACCTCCAGTCATGTGCAAGGAGGCATTAGCTGAATTAAGTACTCCTAGAACTTCAGGAATAAAGAAACAAACCATACCTTTGTGAACATAGAAATATGTTCCTCATATTTGGAAATATAAATTATCATTCTTAAGCTATATCTATTTCTATCTGAGTTAGACATTCATATCCCTCAGGAAAACAAATGAATAACAAGTTAGTTATTATATTAACAAAGCAGGACACATATTTATTAGTTTATTCATTCATGTCAGAAGCATCACACTTAAAATAAGGCATGTTATATGACATAAAATGTAAAATATAATATATAAGATTAAAATACATACAAGTTTAACAGATCTTGGCCAGAGACTAGCAATTTAAAATTTAAATTGCATTCCATCACACTGTCATGAGGTCCTCAAGTGTATAATAATTAGGACACAAAGGGCCAGTATACATGTGTTGTCTGCAAGTCATCACGATCACAAAGGACAAAGCCACCAGGTATCCCCATTTGTTCAGAGTGTCTTTGGATCTTGTTGTACCCATATGCAGTCTATTCAGTGATTTTCATACTTCCAAGATTTTACCAGACTCAGGAGCCAGTCCTCTGTTGACTTCATCCTGTGTTGATTCTTTGTAGGTTTCCATAGGACCATTCTGCTTTCAAATTCTTCGAAATCTTCCATCGCCTAAGGAAGCTTTTCCTGGATTTTAATCTCTAATGAAAATTTCTGTGGTTGTAGGCCACAGAGATTTATTAGTGAAAGCTATGAATTAATAAAAGCCAAACCACATAACATAACATTTCCTGGCAGTACAAAGGGCAGATAGTCTCAGCCTAAAGGATATCCATATCTTTCACCTTGTATAATTTTTCATTATTGATTAAATTACAGGGGAAACTCGAAAAATTAGAATATCGTGCAAAAGTTCATTTATTTCAGTAATGCAACTTAAAAGGTGAAACTAATATATGGGATAAGATTCATTACATGCAAAGCAAGATAGTTCAAGCCATGATTTGTCATAATTGTGATGATTATGGCGTACAGCTCATGAAACCCCCAAATCCACAATCTCAGAAAATTAGAATATTACATGCAATCAATAAAACAAGGATTGTACATAGAACAGTATCGGACCTCTGAAAAGTATAAACATGCAGATGTACTCAGTACCTAAGCAAATGCATGGATCTTTCTATGTCCAGAGATAATTTGGTTTTAACATCTTATTCAATTAGATCTAGATAAAGTGGAGCAAGCTTTAATTCCATTGAAATCAATTTCCATTTATTTAAATAAGTAAAATGCATGATTGACTTAGGTTGTATCCAGACATGTTTGGCTCCTTCACTTATAACAGTATCTGCTTTTAATCCTCAAATATCTGTTCATAAAGCCTGTCCTATCCTACAATTCTTTGAAAGAAAAGAGTGAAGACAATGTCCATAGATCTTTCCATATGTTAAACTTAACCTAGGGCTTGAGGTGTTATCTGGCTATTAGAGATAACAAGTTTTTACTTCCACCCAAAAGTATTGTTCAGGCATATTTACATTGGACATTATTTTTAGATAGAAAAGCTGTAATAATTTTATGTACTTCCTTATAAAGCTAATCTCAACATTCAGAAGAAATATGTAATTTTAATGCTGAGACTATACTATTTTATATGATTGTCTGCTGCCAAAGAGAACAACAATTACATATTTGATTTGAAAGAATACACTTCTAAATAGTAAGAACAATGAGAGATGAAAAAGTATGTTCCAGCTCAACTCAAATGGCTGTTGTATATTAACTTTACAGTTGAAAGCCTATAATTGGTTTAAATACTCGTTCATATATGATGAAATTGAGAAATTTGATTTATGCCATTCATTGGCTTATACTTATAAACCAATGAGCTGGCAGATATTGATATAATTGAAAGTCATGTGTCAAGGAACTCTAACCAAAATTATATAAAAGAGCAACCACAGTATTTTCCATAGGAAAGAATGTGGTCTGATGGTCAGTTTTAAAAAACGGAATAGAAAACCTAGTAAGAAGCAGAATATGAACTGAGACAAGTACTGTAAATGAAGGCAAAAGCTGTGAAAGATTGAAGATATCAGAAGAGATTATTTGGACAATATCTTTCGGTTTGTGTGCTACTGGTGGCGTGCAGATGGACAATCAGCTCCTTAAATTGGTGCACAAGAAAGAGAGAGGAGAGCCAAGAAGGGTAGAACAATGTCCAACAGAGGTATGTTGAACATGCTGAGGTAGATTATTATGGAAGCACTGCAGAAGAAAGGAGATATGAAGATGATGCTATTATTGCTGAAACACCTGGCTTTTGCTGCCTCCTCTTAGTATGTGCTAGAGAGGGGCAAGTACTATATTAAAGAAAGAGGGTTGGGCTTGAAAATGCATTGTGAAATATATAGAAAAGTACTGTTAACCTTCATGTGTAGTTGAGGATATGAGCAGCTGTTAAGAGTTATTTACTTTCTTATGACTGAGACACACATTCACTTCATTGCATTTTATATCAGTACAGGGAAATAGTTATTTTTTTATCCAACCGAAATACTCACTCACTCACTTCACTGATATAATTTTCTTTTGACATCAGAATATAATCATTTAATTATGGCTTCTATATATTGGCTGCAAAACTCCAGTTGACAACTAGACCACAGTAAAGAGATACAGGAAACTAACTCTGTTGCCATCTGTGGATTGTCTGGATTTCTAATATTCATGTTTGATAGCCCTGCTAAATTACAGATAAAATCTTCTCACAAATAACTCTGAATTAATTTTACTTTTTCTGGTGCTGAAATAATTTCTTAATGTTATGTGTAGGCGTGCATGCGCATGCACACACACATGCATATCTGCACACAGGGAGACATAGAAAAATATACATCTTTTTGAAAGTAACGAGGGAGTTATTTCTATTTTTTAGAACCTACTTTGTTAATAAAGTGATTGGTGTTACATATGAAGCTGGTTTAAGAAAGCTTTTTGGTGGAGTGATAATAGATATAGATTATTTTTTAAAATATAGAAAAATGTGATATCCTGAGTCCATAGTTTTCAAGTTATTGATAAGGGATGAAAAGACTTCAAGGCAAGCCTGTTAAAGAAACACATTACTGTAATCTTTAGAAGCTGGAGATTCGTTGTGTGTTCAAAGAATGTATATTCTATCCAATATATATTCTTGATCAAGGAGAGTCAGTATACTATAGCAGTTAAGGTGTAGGATGGGATCCTGAGAGGTCCAATTCCCCCCTAATTAAATAAATCTTTGGGCTACTTTGGACCTGCAACATGTAGCAATCTGAGCTAAAATAAGGGGAATCTTATTGACTCTCTGAATCATGTAGGCTGTCTTGGAAATTACAGAAGAAAAACTGTTTATCAAAAATAATATTTTACTTGTCTGTTTAATAAAATATATTTGTAGCATAGCTGTATTTATCAAAATGTACTTTTAAAAATCTTAATGTTATTTATATTAATATACAAATACCACAATAAAGATTCTACTCAGACCAGTCAATAATATCCATATGTTTCTTCAGCTATGTTCAAATGAAAAGGGGCCGCAAATGAAGAGGCACGCCCTGGTAGTTCCTTATAACGATAAGGAAATATTGGACTTGAAAGTGTCTTCTCAATTAGTTCATATTGAATGATAGAAACTCATTGGCAAAGGTGTATCTAGGTCCTAAGTCAGGGGTTCTAAAGGTGAAAACCTGCACCTTGAATTGCACTCAGAAGCCAACTAGCAACCGGTGATGCTCTCAAAGGGCCTAATTGTCAGGGACCTAATTGCAAATTCTGATGATCTTATCCATTGAATTCATATGATTATTCAAAAGCATGGGAAATCCCATGGAACATTTTTGATCCCATAGCACAATTGCCATGGTATTAAACAGAAATTCCCCAGTGCCACTTTCTGAAACCTACAAATATTTACTATGTCTCTTACACCCAATCTGTTAAGCCAGTCTAGCAATATACCATAATATATTCTATCAAAAGCTGTTAAGAGGTAAAAAGAAGTCCATTTTGCATTTCTCAGTGGAAGAAGTCACCAATAAGATTGAAGATGAAGGATGCTTCAGTGCCTAACCCAATCCCAAAACTTGAATTAAATTAAATCTAGACAATCCGCTTCAGGCAAAACTACCTGGAGCTGATTTGCCATTTCACATCTAAGACTTTTCCTCAAAATGGAATATTAACAACTGAATGTTAGTTAATAATATCACCTGGATGAAAGAGGCTTTTAATAGAAGTAATCAGTAAACTGTTTCTGCCTCATAAAGAAGCACTGTAGTATCTTAGATCCAGTTAGTCAATCTCGTTTCCCTTTGTCTAATTATTAATAGTCAGGATGAACAGGTTCCATGATAGAGGTGCTTTGCTGTACGATGTATCTCCAAAGCACTTCTTATATTTCTTTAGACTATCCCCTTTGCTATTGAGTCAGTTCATCCACAGTTTAAAAAGATTTGGTGAAATATTGGGAAGCAGTCACGAGCATGGTTTTTTTCATTAAAAAATTCATAAAATTCTATGGAGCTTTATGTGAATTTGAAATTGTTGAATGGGATTCTTCAAGTTAGTATTAACACAGGGTTATGCATATATACTCAAAATATGCACATAACTGAGTTGCATTAATGACTATTTAAATAATGGTTTTAGATTTCTATATACTATTTCATTTAAGTGTTGAATTATTGCAGGGTCCTTTGAGTTGTCACTACAACTCAGCCAGTTTTATTTTTTCAAAAGTTAGTCCTATGGTTTTGAGGCAAAGTGACAATGTAACTTACTCAAAGTTATTTTGAGCAAGGCATAATAATACAAAGCTACACATATCATGCTTTGTTTGACATCTTATTTATAGGTTTTGTTTGTTACAACTCCTAAATCATTTACATGGCAAAAATTTGGAAGACAATGCAAATACGAATATATATGAAACTTTCTACTGTAAAAACCCTTCTTTGAAAATTAAAATCTTAGTTGCTGAAAATTCTTACCAGGATCATTCCCACTTAAATGCTTTAGACTTGTTCAGGCAGAGGTTGTTAAGGACTAAAGGCAGCATCAAAGTGAATGAATACTACCCTTATTTTCATATGTTTTGTATTGTGGTCAAACAACAACTTAAGTCTTTAGAAACAGCTAGTTACAGTCCATATGGATATAATTTAACTGCCTTTTTTCTCACTCATATTAGCATTTTGACATTTTAAAAGACAGTGGTAAAGTATGAAAATAAACAAAACAGAAGAATGAGGCTATAGAACAAAACAAAATTGTTTTTAGAAAAGCCAGATATTATGGTACAGACTGCAGAGTATTATTAGATTTTTTAAGCATAGACTGGAACAAGGATTGAATTCAGGTGATTATTAAAAGCAGTTAATATCTGTATATTGAAAGCATTAAAATCCTACCACTTAGCACATACTGTATGTCAACAGAAACAGTCTAAATAGCTATCATGAGGTTCTTTATTGTGTTTTTTAAAATTATAGGAATAACTGGAATAACAAACAAATAACACTTTTAGATTATTTTTGCTTTTAAGCTTTGTTTGTAGCTAAGATCAGCTTATAATAAATTTATTATTATAAAATACTTATGAAGGCCATTCTAGTGGTTAAGGTACCAGGCTAGAAACCAGGAGACTGTGAGTTCTAATGTCACTTCAGGCATGAAAATCGGCTGGGTGACTTTGTGCCAGTCACTCTTTCAGCCCACAATGTCAGGCTTGGGCAACAAGATAGTCTGTCAATTCTTGTCGCAACTAATGAATGAACATTTGGTTGATCTGAAAAAAAGCCAACTCTGCACTTGCAATAAAAACACTATGAAGAAAAAATAACAAATATATATGTCTGTTAATTATTTTATTATTAAGAGCCAGGAATTGTAACAAGCAACAGGTAAGTACTACAACTCTCGGCAAGTTCTGAGTAAAACCTAATACACTGAGATGCAAAGTATTGACAACGAAAGTAACAATGATAGCTTTTGCTCATATTGCATATCCCTCCCCTGCAGGGAATGTTTTTACATTGTTATTTATTTTATTGAACTGGTATAAGAGAAGGGTCAGGTGCTATAATAGGATGTTGGAAATAGATGACGTGACAGTGTCATTCAAAATATAATTTAAACATTAAATTATTAACATTAAAAGGACACCATGTATCCTGTTGTATTGATATCTATGAATGAGAATGAAATTATATTGGTTTTTTTTAACCTGGTCCTATGTAAAGTCCTCTTTAGCATCATCTCTTAACCTTGCCCCATGTAGTTTGTTAGCTAACTCTACTGTGCTATTTCACAGAGGTTCATTATTGTTGAAGAACACATTTAATAGTTACTTTACATGTAGTTGATGATTTTTAAATAAAAGAATCATAATTTATTGCTGCTCCTAAATCAGCTAAACCTTATAAAATTGTATGAGATCCCATTTCCAGTTGTACATAGATATGTATCTCATCAACTTAGAGGTAGGCAAATGCCAATAATGCAAATAATGTTCAGGTGTTGCCATGGTTGTATAGAATTTTTCCTCCAGGTTATTGTTCAGATGACAGTTTTTGACATATGACTCAAGAGCAGAATATAATCCAAGGTCTGACTCTTGAGTTGCCCATCTAGCTAACCCAGGAATTTGTGGTTCTCTCAGTTTTAAAAACAATTCTTTAATGCGATTATAATTCAATGGATAGAAAACTCATTTCAGTGGTTCAAGAAAAGAGTTCCTGCCCCCCCCCCCCCCCAGTGTAATTACCTCCTTTATTAGATATTGAATCAAACTGGCACATTTTTTTCTAGGGCTGTACCAAATTGTTCCTGGTTTTGTGATACATATTACACAATTGTTTAAAGGGCGAATTGTGAACAACCTCATAGTTGAATTTTGCTTAGTGTTTACTTTAGTTGTAGAATTATTCTAATAATTCCCATATTTTGAGTGGGTGATTTAATGTTGGATACAGTACTTTAATACAGGTTTTATTTAGTTTGCTTAAATACTTCCTTTCCCACTCCTGCCCTCTCTGCCCATTTTCTCTGTACTTGCAATTTTATTTTCATTATAAATTAGGAAAGTTACCAAGCATTGTTAGGATTCCACCCACCACTATTTCAGTAATTGACCTACAATCAGGGAAGGCCTGCCTATGGGATATGTACGATTTAGTTAATACTTGTATAGGCACGTTGCCAAGCTGTTAATGAAGCAGATTCTTATTTACAGACTTCATTAGAAACCATTTTATACTTTATTGCAGATCACAGATTTTAAAAAAACCAACATCAAAAGCTTTTAGCTCTCACTTTGAACTGCATCTTGCCTTTGTATTTTGGAAGGCTATGTGGGTGTGTGAGTGCGTTTGTGTGTCTCTCATTTGCAACTGCTCAGTTTCTTATTGGGTCGGTGTAACTTGTGGCAGATGTAGATTCTAGCCGGCATGCTTGCAAAGTGAATCAGTGGCAACATCTGTTTCCCCAGAGGCATGGGTGCATCGTTTTTACGCCACCCACATAGTTTCTCCTACCTATGAGCATTGGTATTTCCTGATCAGTGCATGTTCATTAAGAAGTGAGGACAAAAAGTTGCTGACTTTCAGAATATTGTTTTGTTCTCAAAGAATTAATTAAAGAATACTAGACATCTTTCAAACGAACTTTATTCTTAAATGTAGTTTATCATGATGTTGGTATGTTTGTGAGGAACATTAAAACATCAAGGCCCCAGTGGTTCTTGACAGAGAAAGAGAAGTAGTGGTTGGTTTGATTTTGCTTATGGAAAACCATCATCCTAATAAGTAGAGACAACTTAATATTTTAATGATAATTGTTGAATGGCTCAGCATCCTCAGTGTATTCATCTTATAGATGTACAAAGAATAGTTTACTACCATAGGTTAAAGATTGAAATGCAGATTTCTTTAAACAAAAATCAAAGATTCATTGATAAAATGGTAATTGAGAAGGCATTTAGAGATCATTTCTATAAGTTTAGTGGATGATGAGAACATGACAGAAGAAGAGTAAACATATACACAGGCAACATATTTATAGGTAAAACCTATATAGGGTATGGTAGTGGCCTCATAACTTGCTGTCCAATTCAGCTATCCAGGTGACTGCTTTTGGCATTGCTTCATACAGATCTTCTAGGGAATCACAGAACATGCATTGTGAACACTTTTACACAATATGCTTAATAGTTTGCACATCAGCACTACAATCGCAACAAGGGAGATTTTCCCATTCCCACTTATACAGGGCAGAGGTACCTAAAGCAGATCAAAACCAGGTAGTTTGGTAGAGGGATCACTAATGCCCAAGCTACAATAAGGTATCTTGGTCCCAGTGGTGGGATACAACCAGTATGCCCCAGTACGAGCGTACTGGTGCCTGCTGGGAGCACCAGGTACTATTCCGGTACAGTGCTCCGGAGGGCTCACCCGCCCACCTGCTCTCCTTACCACTATTTGAGCAGATCGGGGCTTTTGTGCACATGCATGGAGCTTACTGCGCCTGTGTGATGCTCTGCCACGCAGATGGAGCATCGCGGGCGGTAAATATGCATGTGCATGTGTGTGCATGTTCACATGGTGGACGCCTAGCCCAGTTGCAGCGTACTGGTTGCAACGGGGTCTGGAAGCCACCACTGCTTGGACCATACCTCTCTCCAGACATTCTCAGGAATAAACTGGATAGATGTTAAGTAAATAGCTGTTTTCCAAGCCAGCCTACAGGATGGGCTGTGCATTGTCCTGGTAAATAGGGAGGGTATTGTTCATCATTGAGTCCCGGAAGGGAGAAGGGCGGTATAGAAATTTAATAAATTAAATTAAATTAAATCAACCTTGACCATAGCTGAATGAGAGCTTGTTGTCTTCTGATCTGAGGCAGTATGATATTGCTCACTACTGGTAACCCTGCACAGGAGTGGGAGCAATGTGCCAGAGATGATATGCATTGTCTGGCAGAGTTGGATATTGATTACTTGGGTGTGGCATTGTTAAGCCATATACTGGCACAATATTCAGCTGTCAAATAAACCTAAGCCAAGACTGTTGTTCATAGGATGTTAGCATCAACACCCCAGGATATTCTAGTCAGTCTGTTCAGTAAATTGTTATGGTGCTTCAATTTTGCAGCTGTTTTTTTCCAGGTGTTGCTGGAAGGTTAGTGATCTGTCGAGAATTATTCCCAGGTACTTTGTAGATTTATTACATTATAATAAACTATTATCTTTACTTCAGGAAATATTATACTGTACATCTTTAAATTAAAACTTGAAACATATGCAATTGCAAAAATAAGTGGTAGTGCAGAATTATGGAAAAATTCAGAAAGTTATCACCAAGATCCAGCAGTTAGATAAAATAGTGAACTTCAGCTTGCTTACATGAAAAAGGAGAAAAATGAAAAGCAAAAAACAAACAACCACAGAAGAGAATACAATGCAGATTCCAAATAAGTAAAGATTTAAAGTATCACGTCTGGTTCCACTAATGTAACTGGAGCTGGTCAGTTTGATATGCAAGATAATGTCTCTTCAGCAATTTTTAATGTAAGAAAAATTGTAAAACTGCTTAAAATGAACGTATGGTTTATGGTTTTGATGATTAAACACAATAGATTATAGAAAGAAAGGAGTTATGTTGTAACCACAGAGTAAGAAGTAAATTTATAATTGTACTTCTAACTTACTTTAAGAAAGATTAGAAGCAAATTCTTACTTTTTTATCTTTCTACTTTTTTGCCCTTTCTTGCCCTTTTAGCTTTTTCTTTGATCTCTTTCTTTTTCTTTTCTTTTTCTTACTTTCTATTAGTTTGCCTTTCTTTGTAAAAATCCTTAATAAAATTATATGTCCTCTTTTGCAAGAGTGAAAAATGAATTACAAGTCATTTCTCACTGTGAAATATACTGGAACAAATTAGAAGGAACGATTGAAAGATTTTTAAAGATTTTAAATCTGATAATAAATATTTTATGACACTGAAGCTCAGTCACTTTTGGAAAGAAGAATATTATAGAATTGTGAGAGATACATTAAATTTCTGAAAAACTGTTAAATTAACAGTGAAGCATTAAGTACAGTAAGTATCATACAAATGTTCTAACAAATAAATATTTTTTTTAGAGAGTTGGAAAAATAAAATTCTATTTGAGCAATATGCTCCCAAAATCAGAAATGAATTGCTTAAATACAGCAATTAATAGCTAGTTGCTTAAATATTTAAGCAACATTAGGATATTTATATGAGGTGGAAAGGACAAACTTTGCTTTGGCAAGCAAGAATGAAAAAGACTGATTGCAAAATCAATAATGGAAATACTTTTTAAAGGAAAATGTGCTGTAACAGAAGACATGCAAAGAGAAGATATGAATGTTGGGCAATAATGCAAAACGAAATCAGAGCCTGATTTAAAATCTGAAATAGTGAAAGCAATGTAGACATCAATTTGCAAAACCAAAATCAGGGAAAGCAGACAAAACATTTTTATCATTAAAAAAAGGAAATGAGTTTAAATGAAGCAACATGTCTCTTAATATCCAATTTGAAGATGCTTTTGGATACTCTTTAAAAATTAACCAATGTCAGCAGAAAGTGAAAGAAGGATTTCTACATCTGGAATGTTTGTCACAAAACAAAAATCAAGACTGCTGAACAGAGCAATTAATGTTTCATGTATTTTAAAATTTCATTTTTCACTTTTTAGTTGTAAATATTTGTATTATTCTTTTTGAATTTTTAAAATGATTTTATTGCATATTTATTTTGTGTTAATGTTCCCTTCTTTTAATGTTATTTGATAATAGAATCTATATCAAGTAGAGACCATTTGACATGTTACTGAAATATGTATCTTGTCACACCACAATACATTAGTTCATAATAATCAAAAGCCAGACATTTCTCTGCTCAAGCCTCTTCACAATGTTGTTTCTGTGTGGAAAATAGGAGATGGGACCATTACATATGTATGTTGCCTTGAGTTAAAAATAAATAAAAGCAGGATATATCAAATTAATAAATAAATACTGGGAGTTAGAGTAAACCTTAATATTCTTAGGTCAGAAAAATGTTTCTGCATTTATTATTATTGATACTATTGTTTAAAAGTACATACATTTTATGAAAAATAAAGGATTCTGTAACATGAGTTCAGGAATTCCTGAGATTTCTGCTTTCTTATTCCCAAATCCTAAAGATTAATATCTGTCAAGAATTTGGAAATGCTATTCTTAATTGTGCCTATGGATTAAAGCAAGGCAATGTGTTAGGAAGATGGAGGATTCTGCCATATTGAGGAGAAGTAGACTGAGTCTGTGCTATCTTATGTGTGATCAATGCCAAGGGAAAACAGTACCAAACCTCCCCCCCCCCCCCCCCACAATACATGCTCTGTGCTAACAGTCCTTCACATACTACCATCACTTAGAGTGAAAAAATAAACGGATTGTAATTTGGCAAGACTTACAGATCTGAATATGACTTGTCATTTCTTTGCAGCCGGCCTATGTTTATTTCAGCATTGGGAATTCCTGGGGGTTGTTATGCAGTGAAAGAAGCAATTCTCCAGTGCTTTGAAATAACCCTTCCGGCCTCAGGAAGGTAAAAATATTCCATGTCAATCTACTAAACCAGTGATGGCAAACCTTTTTCTTATGGTGTGTCAAAATTGTGTGTGTGCATGCGTGTGCCCACACCAATTCAATCCTCGTCCACCTGCGCATGTGTGTGCGACACCACCACCCCTGTGCACACATGCACACACAACCACTCTAAAGGCTCTGGAGACTTTCCTGAAGCCTGAAGATGGCCATAACGGCCTCCCCCGGCTCCCCGGATTCCCCCCCCCCCAAAGCCAGTAGTAGAAATCTTCTGACTTACTAGGATTCACCTGGTTAATTTTGAGTTTGGACCTCAGGAAAGGCTATTGACAAATTTGTTTGGGAAAAAGCATAAGAGGAAAAACAAACAAGCCTTTGCTACTGCACAAAGGTTCTTTCACTTTGAATATAACCAGAGATACCACATGTGACATTACAACCCCCCATCAACCCCAGGGCCAGGGCATAGCAATTAATTATTCTAGCAAAGCCAATCACTTTAGGCTTTTGAAAATCATTGGTTTGGAATAAAATACTCAGAAGAACCAGGGTCTATCCAAGACAGTTTGCAGTCCAGGGCAAAGGTACAAAAAGAGTAACTTTCCAGTGTCATGTAGAAAAGCTGGACTCTATTTAATACAGCTATTGAGCCAATGTTTTCTTTTTTTTAACCATATTTAGAGTAGCAGGCTAACTTAGAGGCTTGAAAGCAGATTAAACAACATACCCAGTTCTGTCTTGGTTCCTGCTTTCCCACAGCATCTATTATGGTACATTATTTTGCCTTCAAAATATAAGTTTCCAAAACAGAAGGTCTGCAAGAATACATAAAACTTTTTGGGAGCAAGATCCATTCAGTGACATAAAAGATCTTTTCTCCATGATGCTAGAGATAATTGCCTGACATATACTGCAGACATGCACAGCAATAACCTGAAGGGATTCACTTTATGGGACAAATTCCTCCCACTATTACATTGGTGCCTTCCGGGTAGTGCAAATAGTGCAAGAGTTGTCAGTCACTTTCTGTGAAATTTTCATTAATTTATTTCAGCATGCCTTTAAAATAGATTTAATGATAAACCTTTGGAAGGTATGCAGTGTTTAATCGGTAAATATATGTCTGCCACTTTAGATAAAAATCCTTTTAAAATTCTTTCCAGAACTTGAGGAAAGGCAAGTGCAAAGCAGGATATCCTTAGTACAACACTTGTTCTAGCGGATATGGAAAGAGTCTTTGTTTATGATGGCCTAATACATTGTTTTTATTTTAGCTGGAGAAGCAAAAGTCATCACAGAAAGTTACTGTTTAGTAAGTTCTGTGCTCTTCATTGTAGCCTTCTTGACAAGGAAACCAAATGGTTTTACGGATGTTGTTTTATCCATGATATTGCCTCAATTCAGATGTTTGAGGGAACTGGAGTTTCTTGATACATGGAAGAAACACCATGGACTGTGTATATTCTTTTATCCTCCTCTTTCTCAACTAGGATTAGACCAGGAAGTTGTTTTTCTAATTATAAACTAATCATGGTTTTCCATATTCATCTCAGAACTGGACATTACAGTACTGTATACTGAAGGTTGTAAGACAGCAGAAATACTTCCAGTTGTTTCAGAAGTAGGGAAACTGCACTTTCATGTTGTAATATGCCAATAATAGTTTTGCAGTTTTCAATTTTGCCATTTTTTGAAATGGACAACACAGAAAGGTTTCCTTAATAAATCTCCAGGCTCAATATATCCATAGTTCCAGAAAGATATCAAAATCCAAAGTTTTAGCATATACAGTAGTTCAGCATCCTATTTGCATCTTTAACAACAAGGTTGTGATAAGATCAGTGAGGTAGTACAAGCAAAGCCTATGTATCAAAGAATCCTAAATAATTCATTTGTAAATCATAAGAGATGATTAACACATAAAACAAAAGATAATTGGTTTTAACTAGACATACATAGGTTTGAAAAGGTGAGCCTGTTTCCCCAAATCGCATTATTTTTTTCAGTTTGGAACACTTGTAAAGCAATCTGCTAGTGACTTTTTAAAAAAAATATGACTTTGCTGTAGATTTTCCATGTTGTAGAAATATAATATGGCTTTATTTACCCCCTCATTTGAATTTTTGGAGGCAGATGAAAAAACAATCTTTAGGAAAGGAGAATTGTTGTTGGAGAGACTGCATTTACTTGTAGTTGTGTTTTCCTTGGCTGTGCAATGACAGGGAGTATCAGTGAATATTATTTTGAACTACTTTAAACCCATTTGAGAAGAGGGGATTTCAGAACCCCTGTCTTTACATTGCACAGCAGCTCCTTGAGAAAGTACATATTGTTTCCAAATCTGGAGATTTTAGTTTTGCAGTTGTTCATGCCATCTTAACTTAGTCTGTTTTTCAGACTCTTTGATCCAGTAGTGCTTGAAAAGCAGGAGTTAATCTTCAATCAGTCAATATGCAGGAAACCTGTACAAACTGGGTTGAATGCCACTGTAACTAAGTGAAATCCAATGTTATGTGAATAAAAGTCTGTTTACATTGCAAATCCTTCACCCTGGGAGTTTTGCTTTTCAGTTATTTCAATTGGGGTTGTTTATTTTTATTCCACATTATTTTTTATGAACACATCTAACGTAATACTCCATCCTCCTCCTGTTTTCCCCTCAACAATTATCCTGGCCTGGGCTGAGAGAGAGTGACTGGCTCAAAGTCACCCAGCTAGTTTTCATGTGCTTAATGCAGGACTAGAACTCACAGTCCCCTGGTTTCTAGCCTAGTGCCTTAACCATTAAACCAAACTGACTCTCTTATGGCTATGAAAGAATTTGACTTAACGCTGTGTTCCTTTGGTAGAGAAAATAACTGGAAACTATATGGTAAGCCATTATATCTCTGACAGCATACAAATCCAATAAATAAATGTACACATTAGTAAATGCATATGGTTCTTCCTCTCAAAGACTCTGCTTTGTTTTGATATTTGCATTTCTTTACTAAATGCCATGAAATGAATTTAAACAATACACCGCCTGTTTGTAAATAGACGTGGACTGAAGGTATACTTCAGTAATGTTTTTTCTTTCTTTTTAACTTTCCTCTTTGTCATAGGCATCTTAGTTATCATTATACTTATTCCAGCAACATATTAAGACCTGCTGACTTGTAAGATGGGATCAAATTTATTTCTCTTTTCTCTGAGGCGTTCTCTAAATTAGACAACAACAACCATTCATAATTGTGTATGGAGATTCTTAGTTGTCTATGCCATGGTTGTCCCAAATTACTTTCTTGGTTTCCCCCCCCCCCCCCCCTTGGAAATATTTCTCTTCTAATCCAAGATGCTTCTTCCATTCTAACTGAAGAGTTGGGACTGAAGAAGTTTCTTGGATGAGAAGCAAAACACTTTCAAAAGAGAACGCAAACCAAGAAAGTCCAGTTGCCTTTTGTAAGAAGCACCTTTGGGAGCACCACTTCAGAAAGGGGTTTGTGAACATGGCCTTCGTTTTACACACAGTGATGGACTAATACCCATATATGTTGCTTTACTTCAGTGCTACATTTGTACACATATATACAAACAGACAATATAGTACCCCAAGAACAATTCTCCAAATAATTAGGAATAAAAACCTAAAGCTTAAGATCATCTTCCAAGGTTACCATTTGCTATAATAGCACATACTGAAACAATATTTGGCAGCTGTTAAAAATATGTATGTTGAATTGAAGTCTGCCAAAAATTGTCTAGTATATCTGGGGAATATGCTAGTATCAGGGCAATCATATCCAGTAGAGCAGGGGTCTCCAACCTTTGCAACTTTAAGTCTGAAGGACTTCAGCTCCCAGACTTCTGGGAGCTGAAGTCCTTCAGACTTAAAGTTGCAAAGGTTGGAGACCCCTGCAGTAGAGCACTGGATTTGCTTCAGCCTCAGATGACCATTTGTTCCTCAAATTCCCTTCACTAGCCCCTATGTTATACTAACCCATAATTTGCCTTACAAACCACAATTGACTGAGATCACAAGATTTTCTTTGCAATCAGTCATGGTGTGTGAACTTTAATAGTCGACTTAATACAATATGCTAAAAGAAAAAGAATTCTACCTTCCTCTGAATAAAAGAGCAAATGTGTAATAAGAGTAGTCCTGCCTTAGGCATGATAAAGCATCTGTGTGACTTTGGGCCAGTTGCGCTCTCTCAGCCCGACTCACTTTGGAGAGTTGTTGTTATGGGAAAAATGGGAGGAGAAACAACAACAATACACAAAAAAGAGCAGTCATCAGACATTTCCTCATAGCACCAAAGAGCGGAGCAAAATAACTCAAATATCTTGAGAAGTATAAATATAAATATAATCAAGTAACATTGGAAGAACTGAACAAGAATGTTTCTCTACTAGGGCTGTGCAAACACTTGATAGAAGTACTGTGGAACAAACAGGAACAGGATGAATAGCCTGCTTGCTCTTCTCATGCTATCCTTACTAGACACTGTCTTTCCTCAGCCCAAGTAGACCATTCTATGACCTCTTCCTTGCATGTGCAAAGCCAGGTAAGTACTACCCAGCCATCTTTCTGTTGCATAGTTAACAGGTTTGTACATTGTAACTTGGAATTAAGAATTAGGCTGAGATGATAAGCAAAAAAGGAGCTGAGCAAAAATTAAGACAGAGAGAAGAATGAACTTGTAGTTTGTGTGAATTGGACTGAATTGACAAGATAATACTCTGGAATCTTTCCTAACTTTGCCAAAGGCAGAATGTGGGAATTCTAAAAATGCTATTTCATCCCTTATATGTTCCAAAATTTCCATTTGGAGAATATTTGGGTGGAAAAGATTGTATGACTAATTCCACCTGTATGCGAGTATAAACTGAGAATAGCATCCCATGAATGCAGTTCGTGTGTCTATACATCCATGCTTAACATGAACACTATCCTCTTAACATTTGTTTGTTGGTAAAAACATCCAGGGATGGGGCGAATGCTGTATTGTCATGTTGTGGCTGGATTATCAGTGTAGCCTCATTGTCCCCTTCTCCATGCATTTTTCTTCTTGTATATAAAGAAAATATCTGAGCAATTCTCAAGCATGAAGTTTGTGCCAATTGGGGGAACAAAGAGGTAGGAAATAACTATGTTTTCTTTAAAGAAACAGAAAGTAACAAACTTTCTGTGTTGGTTTTCAACTATTCAGTTCCTTACCTCCCACTATTCAAATAGGATTACATTTGGAGAAAAATAACCATACTGTGGCAGCTTCCTTTATGTTACTTTAGAAACAGAATCAAATTCAATAATTATATTCTGTTAGCTGGACAGACTGAATTTTTTAAAAGGATTGTTTAAAAGACACTTTTCACTAAAGAAAGAGATTAAGAAAAATATGCGATCTGCTCTTGAAATATCTACAACAACATCTTATCATGGCATGAAAGCCCTCTTGTTCCTTCACTCCATTCCTCCCTGACTTCAAACAATTCTATAATCCCTGTGACCTCCAAAGGTCAATGACACATAAAAGTATCTTTCTTTTAGTGTAGGATCATATTCATCATTCTTCTATATGCACCCTTTAAAATGTACAGTAAAATATAAAGATTATTCTTTCATAGAATGATCTTTTAGTGCAATACACTTTGCAAGAGCAAATTTGGAATATTTTCATATGCTTATTGCAATTTCTTGGATTAGGAGTGCATAAATCATGAAAGTACACAAATTGTGTGCTTTAATGCCAAAGTGAAAAAAACATATTATTTCTGTAAACTAACCCTTTTTTTTTTTTGTGAAATTCTGCATCTTTGTGAAATTCTGTCTTTACGTAATGGACTTAGCAACATAGATTGATCTTTTTTCAAGAGAACAAGGTGGCATAACGCATATCTAATTAACTGTGAAAGAAGGAAGCCAGCATATTTATTTATTCAGGATGAAGCAGGATTTTTGGCAGGTGCAGCTTGTCTTATAGCTGAGAAAAGCACCACAACCTAAATGTACTTTCTTACATAACATCAAAGCACAAGTTGTGCTTTATCTTTGGCATCAAGATGCCATAGATAGATATCCACCTCTTTTCGGCATAGTTGTTTCTAACAAAACAAGAGCTCTGTAGCAGCCAGATGAAGAAACAAATGTATGAAAACACTACAGAGAGTCCATGACATTTTTGTGCTTGAAATAGAAAGTATAAATAAACCCTTCGTGTTAAAAATAAAAGCTTCCTCTCACAGACTTCAGAAGATTTATTCTTAATATAAGAAAGAAATGAAAGGGGGTTCAGTACAGAGGCAATACTGATTGATTGCATTATCTATTTTTATTTTCAATATTGAAATTCTTGTTTTTTAAAATATATGTTAATGGCATGCACATGTGTGGTCTTAATACAAGAATTATAGGATTGTATTTTAAAAAATAAGTATTGCAGAGGGCAGGTTTGGTTCTGGTTCTACCTACTATTTGAATAAGTCTGGCTTACCACTGATATGTGGTGACATGTTTCATCTTAAGAAATGCAGGAATATAGTTGCTTATCTTGAATTATTTCTGGCCCAAACAAAAGCCCTCCACTATAATTAGAAAAGATGGTTATCTCAAATATGGAATTAATTAAGAACGAACTTCACTATCACTGGACAGAGCAATATTTACTTCTGAGTTGTCCCAAAGGTGCTTTTTTCAAGAGGCAACTGGACTGTCTTCACCAGAAAGTCTAGTTACCTCTTGAAAAAAACACCTTTGGACAACCATGACCTGGATGACAGGAAATTTTCATAGACATTTACTTCTGAGTTGTACTATAATGTTGTACAGTTTATAATCATAAGATTGTGCTAAGCTAATGTGTTTTTTTAATGTTATCAAACTATTAGATTACTGGAAGATAATGGATAATATATTTAGACCATATTACAGTAATTTTAGAGAAATTTCTGATTTATCTGGATAACTATTTATAATTACATTTCTTGATTAAATTAAACACTGTATTCATTATTATTTTTTTCTTCTGTTCAGTTGTGTCTGATTTTTGGAGACTGCCTGAACAAGTCCCTGTAGATTTCATGTTTGCAAGGTTGTTCAGTAGTGATTTCTCATTGCCTCTTTCCTAGGTCTGAGAGAAAGTGACTAGCTCAAGATCACTCAGGGCGGTTCATGCCCATGGTAGGATTAGAACTCATGTTTTCCCGGTTTCTAGCCTAATGGCTTAATCTCCACACCAATCTCACTTACATTCAATAATTATTTAACTATTATTAATAAAACCATGGATGCATTAAATACAACATTTTTTAAAAGACAGAGGAGGGAAAAGAAAACTACAACTGAAATAACGGGTTTTAGAATATAGGAATAAATGAATAAAAGTACTTTTATACACTTTTAGAGATTATGAAAAGTCTCGGTAGGCTGTTTTAAACAGAAGTCAGAAATAAAGAAGAGTAGCAGTTGTAAAATAATAGTCTATTTCAGAAAGATAATTTTTGGTTTTCAAAAATCAACAAATCTGTAAAGATTGTAATGGCAAATATGAGACTAGACTGTACCATTTTCTTTTCCAGCATGCAAAATTTGAGCAGGTAGGTCAAAGCACAGCGGTATCAGAGATGGGTTGCTCTTGGTTTGGGCGAACCAGTAGTAGCGCCAGCGGAAGGCTCGACCCACCCGCCTAGACGCTTCTGCACATGCGCAGAAGCATCACATGCACATGTGAGCACGAACAAACCAGTGGTAAAAAAATTAGAAACCGATCACTGAGCGGTATGGAAAAATAACACATTTGGAAGAAATTTTCTTAAATTATAAATGAAAAAAAACGTAACAGGAATTCATCATAAAATGTGAAAAGGTAATACATTTGCAGTTTATAGCCTCGAATTTTTTTCCCCTACTTTAAAAAAAAAATTTTCTATTTTGCTCATGAGCTTGCAAAACTAGATGGGATCATCTTGGAAAAAGGTCAAATAGTTTCTCTCCTAAATTTAGATCAGTCCTTTCTTAAACCTCCAGCATCTTCATGATATCTGGTTTTTTCTCCTAATAACAGTAACATTAAATATTTTTCATTGTTATAAAACTGAAAAATATGAAATTATTATACTCCAAACTGTTTTCTACGTGGAAATTAGAAACACATAGGAAGCATAATGAAGACATGATGACCATATGTCACATTTTAATTTTGTGCTCCTGATTTGTGATAACAATTCCCAGATCTTGCTTTGAATGAGGGTATTTACTGTCTCGGGACAGTGGAGCTGTGATCTGGGAATAGGGGACCTAGCCATCACTCCCTTGTCATGGACAGATCACGCTCTCCTTCGGCTGGACTTTCCAATCGCTACACCTCACCGCGGGGAGGCAGAACCGGATGCTCCTAGATGGTTCCGCCCCAGGCTCCTAATGGACCCGGAAAGGTTCCAGAGGGAGCTTGGGCCAATGCCTGTGACCCTGCCTCGCGACTCGACTGAGGACCTAGTGGCCGCATGGTTAAGTGCGGCCGCGGGGGCCTTGGACCGAGTCGCGCCCTTGCGGCCTCTCTTGCGGCGACGAATCACCCAGGCTCCCTGGTTTACTGAGGAGCTTCGGGAGATGAAGCGCCACAAGAGACACCTAGAGAGCAGATGGAGATCCTCTCGCTCCGAAGCCGACCGAACACTAGTGAGAACCCATATTAGGGCTTACTTAGTGGCGATAAGGGTGGCCAAACGTGAGTATTGTGCCACCCTTATTGCATCCGCAGATAACCCCCCTGCCGCCCTGTTTGGGGTGACCCGCTCCCTCCTTCATCAGAGGCCGCGGGAAGCCCCTCTGCAAGGGCGAGCAGAGGAATTTGGGATTTATCTGCAGGAGAAAATCACTCGGATTCAGAATGAGCTACCCTCCATCGACAGTGGCCCGGTGGGACTGTCCGAGACTAGTCTTGAGGTTCCTTCTTGGGGGGAGTTTGACTTTGTTACCACCGAGGATATGGACAGGTTGTCAAGGAAACTTAGGGTGACCACATGTTTATTGGACCCGTGTCCCTCCTGGCTTGTACTGGCATCCTGGGAGACGACACGAGGCTGGCTCCAGGGCATTGTCAATGCATCTTTGAGTGAGGGGTCCTTACCTGCCGTCTTGAAAGAGGCGGTAGTGAGGCCCCTCCTCAAGAAGCCGTCCCTGGACCCAGCTTTATTAGAGAACTATCATCCGGTCTCCAACCTTCACTTTCTGGTGAAGGTTGTTGCGAGTGTGGTAGCCCAACAGTTCCCGCGACACCTGGAGGAAGTTGATTATCTAGACCCGCGCCAGTCTGGCTTCCGGCCCGGTCACAGCACCGAGACGGCATTGGTCGCGTTGGTTGATGATCTCTGGAGGGCACGGGATAGAGGATATTCCTCTATCCTAGTCCTATTAGACTTCTCGGCGGCTTTTGATACCATCGACCAGGGTATCCTATTGCACCGATTGGGGGGTTGGGGCTGGGAGGCACCGTTCTGCGGTGGTTCTCGTCCTACCTCTCTGGTCGGTCGCAATATGTGTTGACGAGAGGGCAGAGGTCGACCTCGAGGCCTCTCTTATGTGGGGTTCCTCAGGGGTCAGTCCTCTCGCCCCTCCTATTTAACACATATATGAAGCCGCTGGGTGAGATCATCCATGGTTTTGGGGTGGAGTACCACCTGTACGCTGATGACACTCAGCTGTACATATCCACCCCAAACCACCCCAACGATGCTGCCGAAGTGCTGTCCCGGTGTTTGGAAGCCGTACGGATCTGGATGGGTGGTAACAAACTCAAGCTCAACCCTGCCAAGACTGAGTGGCTGTGGTTTCCGGCACCCCGGTTCAGCCAGATTATTCCAACTCTGGCCATTGGAGGCGAAACACTGGCCCCCGTGGAGAGGGTGCGCAATTTGGGTGTCCTCCTGGATTCCCGGCTGTCCTTGGAGGACCATGTGGCGGCCGTGGCCAGGGGGGCGTTTCATCAGGTACGCCTGATGCGCCAATTGCGCCCCTTACTGGACCGGGCTGCCCTTCGCACAGTCACTCAAGCTCTCGTGACGTCCCGACTCGACTACTGTAATGCTCTCTACATGGGGCTTCCCTTGAGGTGCACCCGAAAGCTACAGCTAGTCCAAAACGCAGCCGCGCGGGTGATTATGGGGGCCACTAGATGCTCCCACATAACACCGATCCTGCGCGAGCTGCATTGGCTTCCTGTGGCCTTTCGGGTGCGCTTCAAGGTTTTGACGACCATCTTTAAAATGCTCCATGGCTCGGGGCCTAGTTACATGCGAGACCGCCTCCTGCCACATACATCCCTTAGACCGATACGCTCCCACAGAGAGGGCCTTCTCAGGGTGCTGTCGGCCGGACAATGCCGACTGGCGACATCCAGGGGAAGAGCCTTCTCTGTGGCGGGCCCAGCCCTTTGGAATGACCTACCCCCTGAATTACGTACCATCACCGACCTCCGCCTCTTCCGCCAATGTCTAAAGACATATTTGTTCCAACAAGCCGGCCTAGCCTAACCTCCCGTGGGGACTTTTAGGAAGTTTTTAAATTGGGTATTTTAAATTTGGTTTTAGTACTGGATGGGAATTTTTAATATTTATTTTAAATTATATATTTATCTTTGTATTTGTGTGTTTTTAAATTTCCTGTACGCCGCCCTGGGTTCTCTGTGGAGAAGGGCGGGATATAAATTTAAATAAAACTAAAAAAAACCTAAAACTAAACTATTCCAGAGAAAGTGGTTGAGAACAGTGATTTCCAGGTTCCACATTGTAGTTTGTATATTATTCTTGCAGCAGTAACACAAAGTGTGGTGGTTAATGCATTTTGTTGAAAGCTCTTCTAAAATTTCACTAATAGGATTGTGTCTAACTTTGGAGAAAATGAAGCTCAAAAGGATACTGGAAGAAGCTTAAAATGAAAACAAGAAGTTCAGCCTGAATGTGATCTTTTTATTTCTTTTTTTTCTGAAAAGGAAAACTCATTCTTAGTGTCTTGAAGCAGTGGTATATAATGGAATCAGCAGAGGTATAGTTTTAATTTTCAGATTAAAAGGCTACAATGCTGGTGCAACAGGCCCACCCTGTTCTTCTTAATCCGTTGCCACACAGATCCATTGTCCTATTTGAACTCACTACAAATAAAGAATAAGGCTTTTTCTCTCCTCTTGAGCTACTTAATTTAAACAGGCTGAGATGGGGTGGGGTGGGGGAAACTATAGCAACCTTACAATGCTTTTTTACTAAACCAGGATTTATAGTATTGATGAAGGTCTATATACTTCGAAAGGTTTCAATGGATATGAAAAAAGGGCAACTGAATTATTTTCTAGAAATTAATTCCGTTAAATAGAACTTAATTTATGAACTTCATACTTATTTTAGGATTCTACAAGTCAGTGTATATACTGCTTGATGACTATTAATGGTGTTTCTCAGTTGATCCAGAAACAAAGCTGATGTATACCATAATTAGATAACTGTAATTCGCCAAATACATAATTTACTTAATTCTTACAACTTCATCCTCTAATTATTCAATTTACTATGTGATTCATAAAGCATTTATTAAAGAAAGGAAACAAGGAAATATTAAACGGTAGCACTCTTTCTCTCTTTTTCTTTTTGCTCCTTGTGAGCTTTCATATAGATGACAGCATAGTAGTGACCAAATGGCATAAACTAATACAAGGAACCAGTGAGAAAGAGCTGAAAACCAGCCATGAAACCAATAATTACTTGGCCCTAGGGCAAACTGCTCTATTACGGTATTAGCTTCTGATTTCCTTCCGGGCAATATAGCAATATTACTTTACTCACTTTCAAAGTGGCCAAATGTGACAAATTCTGAATCTTATAATCTTTTACCCAAGATAAATATAAGCAAAATATTGTAATGCTTATTTGACATATCTATTCTAATCAGAGATGAATTTATTGTAAAGTTGGATGCATATGCAGGTTTTTTCATCCAGAAATGGAATGAGGTCAATGGTCACATATAGATGTGGTGTCGTTCTCATCTTCATGTGTGTTTGGTTGAATGTATGAAATGCAGCTATAGGAACTTAGCATCCTCTACAAATTATGATTCACAAACCTTAGAAAACATGATAAGAGATCCTGAAATAGTATAGAGGGCACCAGATTATTTACCCATCATACTAGTAAGATTTAAAAAAAAAGGTGTTGGATCCAATTATTCTTGGAGTCAATAGATCTAGTTAGTTCTGATTAGCTTACATCCCACTGATTGTAATAACTGCTTACTAAGTTTGGGGATCTTTAAAGAGGAAGTGCTGAGTAAACATAATAAATATTTAGATAATAATATATTTGAAATGACTAGATGCCGATTATGAACATTATCACATATGATTATGAAAAAGGACACGTTCTGTCAATAAATAGTCTAAATGTTTGTGTACAGACTTTTTATTTATGATTAAAAAGCAATTTCAAAACAGCTGCCAGATCCAAATCTGTTGTGTAGAGAGGAGGAAATGCGAATGCTAGAATTGAAATATGTATTCAATAATATTTTGGTCTGTATTATATTCAGGCATGTCAATTCTGAAAAACTAATGGTATTTACCCAATTATATATGAATGTTTTCATATGTGTCTAATATTTGGGGTATATTTTTACAGATTCATATTATGTTCTAATAAAATTACTGGTTATGGGTTTTACATATTTTCCTCTCTTTGGTTTAATTTTCCATTTTATGAACTAATGTGTTTCTTTTTTTCCATGAGGGGTGTTCCAGGTAGGCATTAATAACTTTGTGGCAGTTAGCAGTTCCGCTTGGAACAGTCCTCCGCTTATTATTTTCTAAGAGAAACTCAGGATCAAAAGTTTAAACTTTTAACTAAATAAAAGTTATGTATTTATTTATTTATTTATTTATTATTGTCCAAGAGCAAGTCACAGAATTTAAAAATACAGTATGCCATTCCTATATGCAGAAGTAATATTGCATAAAGATTCTGGGTGTGCAACAATCATTGTGGGAGTTTCATTGGTACATCTAATTTTATATGATATACATCAGTGTTTTTCAAACTTGGTAACTTTGCAATGTGTGGACTACAGCTCCCAGAATTCCCTATCAATCTAATCTGGGGTGGGGGGAAGAAACCAGACAGGATATGAGACAGTGTGGGTTATCAATAACAGCCCTATTTACTTTAAGCTTAGAAACATTAAGTTAACAGACTTACCATTGAATTTTCCTGCAGATTTCAGCTTATATGTTACATTTGAATCCTGATACTTTTTTGAATAGGGGTCCTGAACCTCTCTTCCTCTTTCCACTATTTTCAGCAAAGCTATTTCAAATTTTAATATTGTGAAGTAATAGCACTTTGTCTCATTCCAAAATGCACCCAAGCGACTTCTCACATGTATATTTATTTTAAACATTTTTGAAAGTTTTTATTTTCAAAAGCTTTGAGTACAAACTACTAAATTTTTCCATGCTTGTATTAATCAGTCCATGTTATTTCCTCATCTAAATTTAGACTATATATATATTTGAACCCATGTTTACTGCTGTTGGGTGAGAATGTCTGTCTATAAGCTGTACTAAAAATATTTAAGCTTTTGGGGTTAAACAGCAAGTAATCCTTTAAGCAAATAAATGGTAAACTGCATACATTTTTTTAAAAAGGTATTGTGATCATGAAAAAAATGATAAATAATAATAATAGGAGACAAAAAAGAATTTTAAAAAACTTGGGATCATTGATTCATAGATGCACATGGAGCATAAATGTTAAATACAAAGAATTTAAATGTTCATATTTTGTAGTTCTGTCCAATGACAAATAAAGCATAAATAGTCATTAAATTAAGAAATACTTTGTATTAGCTAAAAACAGCTAAAATTGAGGTCAAATTTGAATTAAAAATACTTATTTGAAACATCGTTCCTAGTCAATGTAATTTCCTATATAAGATCCAGAGAGAAATGTACTTTAATTCTCAATATTTAAATTTGTCAACTAACACCCCCCACCCCCTTACAGCTTTGCTATAAGAACTAGACAAGTACAATGAAAAAGATTCTGCAACATACAGTATATGAACAATGATCATGCTTAACCAAAGTAATTGGGACTGGAATTTTCAACCTTAAGTGAGGTTGCTTGGTGATGACAGTTAGGCAGTAGTCCCCTGTTACCATTGTTAAGCAAATCACTCTGGATCATGAAGCGAGGCTCACTTGTGATTGCAACTTCTGACTACCTGTCACCTATCCCATCAAATTTGCTTGTGGGAAACTCGCAGGGAAGGTTGCAAATTATGATCATGTGACCAAGGGATGCTGTGGTGATCAGAAATCTGGGCTTGTTTATGAGTGCCTGGGTTGTGGTCTTGTGACTGTGAGGGCACTTTGATGGCTGGAACCAGTCATAAATATCACTTGTTCAGCACTGTTGTAAGTCTGAACAGTTGCTGAATAAGTGATTGTTAATCAAGGACATTCTGTAGTGTTCTGTCTCCCAATTGCTCAACATTGCTCCAAAGAGAAATAATAATAATAATAATAATAATAATTTTAATTTGTAGACCGCTCCCTCTCCCCATAGGGACTCGGAGCGGTGCACAGGGAAAATAAAACAATAAATATACAAACACATTAAAAATAAATTAAACATATACCTGTGCTAAAAAATTCCCCATTAAAATACTAAAATTCCCAATTATAAGTAGCTAAAAACCCCATAGAAGAGAGACTATCCTAGGCCGGCCAAGCAGAAAAGATGCGTTTTTAATTTTAGACGGAAGGAGCGGAAGTCCGTGGTCGTTCTAATAATAATAATAATAATAATAATTTTTATTTATAACCTGCTCTCTCTCCCCGAAGGGACTCGAGGCGGGGCACAGGGAATTAAAAAGTTAGAAAAAGATACAAAATATAGAACAATAAACATACATAAATACTGACTAAAAGGCATATTAAACAGAAAACCCTGCGCTAAAATTCCCAAATATTTACTAAAAATCCCTAAACAATCAGAAGAGACTATCCTAGGCCGGCCAAGCGAAAAAGATGTGTTTTTAGTTTCAGACGGAAGGAGCGGAGGTCCGTGGTTGTTCTAATATCGGGGGGAAGGTCGTTCCAGAGGGCTGGGCCCGCCACAGAGAGAGCCCTTCCCCTGGGTGTCGTCCGCTGACAAAGTCTAGTGGACGGCACCCGGAGAAGTCCCTCTCTGTGGGAGCGAATCGGCCGTGAGGATGTATGAGGCAGGATCTGATCCCGCAGAAAAGAGAAGGTATACATTTCTAGTCCCTCCCTTGTATTTTAAGTACATGCTGTATACATTTTCGAACACCCCTCCCCAAAATTCTTGGTAATAGAAAAAGGTTTCCAGCTGTAAAGAAGTTACTCTCCATGCAAAAAGAAATACCATTTGCAAGCTATGATCATTACATAAATCTGCAGTTTTTCAGCCAGACACTTTCTTCAACAATTGCAACCGTTACATGGTTGTAATGTAGAACCTCTGCATCTACCCCTCTTTCCCTCTCCCCCCCTCTGTATGTTAAAAAAAGGATGAGGCAAGAACTTTGTGCAAGCTGTTTATATAAGCCAGAAAGAACAAGCTTGGAAATTGGGAAACTGTCTAGAAAAATTAAGACCAGGTTCACTTCTACAGTTGCCTGTTAATACTACCAGAGAGTTCCAAGCTCAATTTGTGGATATTAACATGATGCAAGAGTTCCCAAGAATGGAAAAATCAATAGCCCCTCCCTCCAACAGCATGAAGCTTGAGCATCATAAATCACAAGATTGATGTCCAAGGGAGATGACACTGTGGGAAAACAGTGATGCAATCCTGATGCCAGATCAGTTGCCACGTATGGATGAAAATGCTTCCTTCTTTTTTACTCAATAGTTCTCTGTGTTGTGATACTTAAAGGGATTAAATAAAAGTTAGCAATACTCAAAGCATCCCCGTTGAAAGGGGAATCTGCAGGTTGTTCCACTTTCATTTGTTGGCTATGTGGATTATAGGGAAACCTTCAAGTTATTTCAGTTTACATGAGCCCAAGAAGTTCGCCTTTCCTTAACAGGATTTGATTTGGTAAAGTGATGAACGAAGTTTATGTTTTTCTACAGAACTCCCATCTTGATATTAACTGAAATTTATATTTAGTGATGAATGGCAATAAAATATTTTGGATTTATGCCTAACTACTCTCTGTTCTGCTTTATATTTACTGCTAGATCAGAATCATCAGTCATGATTCTAAATAAGTACACCCATCTGATGACTAAAATATACAATACAGGGACATTTCAAGGGTGTAGGGAAGTTTCACCTGTAGGCACAAACACCTGCAGGTTCCAAGTGTGAGCACTGAACAAATCCACTTTGTTATTAACAACTCCCTAACTCAGGGGTCTCCAACCTTTGCAACTTTAAGTCTGAAGGACTTCAGCTCCCAGACTTCTCGAGCCAGCTTTGCTGGCTGGAGAATTCTGGGAGCTGAAGTCCTTCAGACTTAAAGTTGCAAAGGTTGGAGACCCCTGCCCTAACTCATTTGTTTTATTTACATTTTTTATAATAATACTTTATGATTTATGCTCTTTAAAATATTAACCCTACGTTCCAGCACAGCCTATTTTAATGACTATGACTACAGTATAGCCTTAGGCATGTGCTACTTCTGTTTTGTTTTTCAGTTATGTATCAGCTTTAATGGAGCCTTTGGCTGTTCATGGAACTCTGCTTCATGCTCCATTTTTCAGCGATGTTGACTAAGGACCCAAAACATTAGGTCTGAAGTCATACAGCATATGCAGAGTTTAGTTTGGGATTGAAATCCTCTTGGCTCTGATTTGTTTGTGTTAACTTAAACTAGAATATATGAATTCTCTTTGGAATTATAGGTTTATGTTTTGTTTGCATAATGGAATGTAGCTGATGAATATTCTACGTTGACTGCTTTCTTATGTTTTAGGCTTCATCGGGAGTTAAATTCTACTTCAAAATCTCAGTTTTCCATGAACATAATGAGTTTGTGAGATTCTCCACAATGATCTTGTTTTATTTTTTGTAAACACTTGCTTTAAAACTTTACTGAGGACACAGGAGGTCTGAGAACTGAGAGGAAATTGAAACTGCTCAGCAGCAGGATTGTGGATAATTGTAACAACTTTAGTCCTATCCTAAAACTTGTTTTGCTACAGCAAAACGTATGAGGATTAAATGTGCCAACATTTCCAAGTCATTGAGTGATGAGCATTCACATATGGATTTTCTTGAAGTGTCAGCATTCATATGATTATTATCCTGATGGGAAGCGGCTGCCAAACAGGTTTCTCATGGTAATTAATCTATATATTAGGTTAGTTTTAGAAGAGCTAACTCATCATTCCACTGTTCCAGCCTTATGCTTCCAAATAATCAGATATGTTTATGGTGGTATCACCCAGTGATACCTGTTTTAAGGCTTGGGATGGCATGGTTATTATATTGTCTCGGGGAGGGAGGATGTGTCCAAAAATGTATCTAAACCTTCATGAATTTTCAAGTAACAATAATTAGAAAAAGTAATAAATTGAATTATAATGTGGTTTGAAATTCAGTACAGGTCAAGTAGAAGGAGCAGCATTTAAACCCTCCTTCAAAAAGTCAGCTCCTAAAAGTGTCCACTAGAAAAACATTCCTTTGGTGTTTGTGTAAATTGATTGTGGACTTTCTCTTTGGCATGCTAAGTACATTCAGGCTCACTTATCATGAAAAGGTGCCATGTAGTTCTTGCCATGTAAGGGGTTCTTGAAAATAAGTTGTATCCACTGGTTAATATGCACCTGGTCACTATATAGAATGGCTTTCATTTGCTGGTATCTGACTCTAAAGGAAACAAACTTCTTTGCTCTTAATATTTTATTACTTTATCAAAGTATACTGTAAAACACTGAAATAAACAAAAATAAAAATAAGGGGGAAATGAGGGAGGAAAAGAGGAAGCGAGAAAAGTGTAGGGTTAAGGAGAAAAGAAAAAGAAAAGCATTGACTTCTGACTCCTTTTGCTGCAGTAAAATAATGTAGTAACATAAAACCTCAACTTTTTACTTTTATATGATATGATACTAGCCGTTTCTATAACAACAAACCTATCTAATCAACAAAACCCAAAATCAAAGTTTCATTTATTTCCACCTCAAACACAACGTCCAACAACGGTTTCCAAGTGGAAACAAAATTAATTGTGTTCTATTCTTTAATAAAAGCAGTCAATTTAGACATCTCTGCTAATCCCATCAACTTTTTCACCCATTCATCCATTGTGGGGATCACAGTATCCTTCCATTTTTGTGCATAAAGTATTCTTGCTGTGTTAACATATATAACATCAAAGTTCGATTTTTTTTTCAAGTACTTTATCTATTAAGCCTAAAAGAAAAATCTCTGGTTTTATCTTCACATTTACTTCTGTATTAAGGTATGAATCCTACTCTAATGTCCCAAAGGTGCTTTTTCAGGAAGCAACTGGACTTCCTTGTTTTTCTTTTGAAGATGTAGTGCTTCTCATCCAAGAAGCTTCTTCAGCTCTGACAGGATAGTGGGGAATAGAAGGATTTATATTCCTTATAGTCAGCTGGACATTTGCATCCTTTTATAGGGTTAAAGTACTTGGAGGTTTATCTGTGTCCTCAGGGTCACCTAAGTGGTGTTCCTGGTTCTTGTAGTCTGTATTCCCCCCACCCTGGAAATCCATTCCTACTCCCATACCATTCAAAGGGTGTTAATCCCAAATTGTGTAGCTAAAAGTCTCTAGATATTCTCAGTCATTAAGGTCATGGTTGTCCCAAAGCTGCTTTTTCAGGAGGCAACTGGACTTTCTTGTTTTTTCTTTGAAGATGTTTCACTTCTCATCCAAGAAGCTTGTTCAGATCTGACAGGATAGTGAAGAATGAAAGGATTTACATTTACAGATGAACCTCTAAGTGCTTCAACAACCCTCTATAAGGAGGCAAATAACCTGCTGTCTGCAAGGAGTATAAATCCTTCCATTCTCCACTATTCTGTCAAAGCTGAAGAAGCTTCTTGGATGAGAAGTGAAACATCTTCAAAGAAAAAACAAAGTCCGGTTGCCTCCTGAAAAACCACCTTTGGGACAAGTTTGGGACATGACCTGAATGACTGAGAATCTCTACAGAATCCTGCTCTAATATTTCTTTGCTTTGTCACATAACCAACATAAATGATAAAAAGTTCCTTCTTTGCATTTACATTTACAACATTCATTTGAGGTGCTTTATGCATTCTTGACAATTTGTCCGGGGTTAGTTACCAATGGCACATTATCTTATAAAATTTTTCCTTTAAATTATAATTTAATGTGCATTTTAGACCTCTCCTATTATTCAAATACTATATTATATACCATTGCCCACTAAATCATACATTCTTTACATACTCATTCTTCAAATTAAATTTCAATAGCTATTTATAAACCTTAGCAATAGTATATTCATCACTACCACACAATTGGATTTCCAATTTATTTTTCACAAAATTAAATCCATAGCTCTTTTTGAGCAGTTTGAAAGAAAAACACTTCTATTGCAATAACTACTCTTACAAATTGGCATGCTAAGCATTTTACAGTGGCTGGAGAGAGAGAAAATCACAAGATTAAGGCCAATCTGTCTGAGGAATTGCTCCAGAGATATTTCTGTAGACACGTCATTCATGAACATTCAGCACATTTCATATAGTTTTTCTTTTGCAGAAGCTGCAAAAGGGAGTTCCTTGCTGCTGTTAAGAGATTTGGAAGTCGTGTCCAGTTGACTCATTCTTGCAATGCTAGGATGCTGATAGGATTAAAGACCTTGGTGGCTTGTATTACACCCTGTTATGAGAAGAGAAAAAAGGAGGAGTCTAATCCAGTAATGTGCAGATATATGTGTTTTGGTAGCCAAGAACAGCTTTATTAAATGTAACAACTTTCCCAAGAAGATGCTAAACAATGTGTTCTTGTTTTATTCCTTGCACCATCCTATTCCATTCAAAGTGGAGAGTCAGGATGACAGATTAAGCAAGGACTAGTTACAAGCAAACTCTGATTGTCATTGATCCTACAAGACTGGCCTCCTTCTCTTACAGAAGTGGTTTTATCTTCCCTTCTTCTTCCCCTTGAGGGTTTTATGGCAAGACAGTTGCATTATAGATTCTACTGTTATCCAACAAAGGACCCAAAAGAAAAGTTTAAATAGGTTGCAGATGTCAATGGTTGTAACACATGTAGCCTCTTGCAACACAACATTTAGCAATCTGCATTGGTTTAAGTTAGTAATATGAAAAAGCTAGCCTTCACAATGAAGCAATGAGGATACTGCAGTTTTGCTTCCATTTTCATTCAAAATAGACAGGTAAACGGACCTTTAATATTAATCTAAATAAGATTGAGCACAATGATTAGAATCTGGGTATCTTCAGCACAAAAAGAGGGAAGACTTGAGGATATGGAAATAATTAGAAATCTAAGTTCAGAAGCAAAAAAGGTCAAAGCCTAATTAGGCCTAGAAGTGGTATTGAGATTTAATGGGCAAATATACATACAATACTAAGTAGTGCTAATATACATACAATACAAATATACATACAATACTAAGTAGTACTGATCTTTAAGACTCATAATTAATTTCTCAAACCCTTTAACAATTTTAGATATGTAAAATCCTAAATTTGAGATTAAAAAAAGACTGAGAAATTGAACTGTGGTCAAAGATGATTGAAGATTGCTTGGAAGTACAATGACAGTGTTGCAGAGGATGGCATGACTTATATTTTAGAAGAAGTATGAAAATTTTCCTGTCTCCCTATGTATCTCTACTACTGGACAAATCCACAAAGCAAATCTGCCTATACAAATGGCTATGCACATAGCCGGCATTCTTTATAGGTTACTAGCCATACCCGGCCACGCGTTGCTGTGGCTTAGCCTTGCCTGTTTCGCATTGGCGCGCTGGCTGCCCGGCCTGGCTACTCGCCATCGCCATTAGTCGCTTCCTCAGAAATGTTGATATAATTCCCACTCCAGTTCTATGGAAACAGAGACTCGGATTCGTAGCGCCTTCTGGGTAGCATGGTTTTGTCCTGCCCATTTGCCGCAGTCTATGAGGGAATTTTTCTTCGCTGCTACTACAGCCCCTGAGATGCCTCGCGAGGACAAAGAGGAGAATGAGAAAATGGAGGGAGGGAGGGAGAGAGAGAGAGACTAAGAGGTCTTTCTCGAAGCGGGAGGACGGGAGGAGCTCACACCTGTGCTAAAAGGCCCCGGTGGTGCATTTTCCCTCCATCGGGTGGAGGAACGGTCTAGGCGGGAGGGGGGGGTTGCGCTCTAGAGTAAGCGGACCGAGGAGTGGCTGAAGCCGGTGAAGAAGCCGAGGAGGCCATGGTAGGTTGAAGCTGAAATGGAATTCAAATATAGGTTTGTACATCCTTCAAAATGTTTGACAAGTTTGATGAACTTAAAAAGAAGAGAGGAGTTAAAGTTAAATTGGGGCTGCTGAGTACCCCCAATTTAATACTCTTGATACTGAATAATCTTGATTTCATACATCAAATATTTGAAGATTTTAACCTGATGCATTGGATGAAAAGTAAAAATATTGGGGGCTTACTGTGGTTTTGCTATTGTACAGTCATCAGAATTTACCATACACATAAGGCATGACTTGCTTGGCTAACCTGACATGGTGGAAACTGACTAGCAGGCAGCAGAAATCCAGCATTTCAAGTATGAGATTTACTGGCCCGGTCTGGAGAGGCCAGGATTTGGACATAAAATGATCTTCCTACAAAAGCATGTCATCTACCCTTAAGCCATTTCTATCCTATTTACTGAGCTATGCCTTTTTATTTCTTGAAAAGCTGCCTGTGGAAAATTTATACAGCCTAATAATCTTTTGGTTCCATTTAATTATAAACACAATGTAACTTGCACTGGAAAATAGCATGTAAGATAAAGGAAGTTAAATCCTTTTGAAGAAAGTTTAAAGAAGTACGGTTTTTTTTCCAAAAATCGGTGGGGGGATGCAAATACATCAGTTCTGTTGAATTTAAAATATGTACATTTTTAAAGAAATAGGCGCACACTCAGTCAAAATCTCTGGATTTTAGGACATATGTATCTACTTAAAGCAGATGACATGCTGCATTGTTTCAGGATGAGAAGAATTAAAAAGGCATTCTTAGATCTTTTGTCCTTTTCTGAGACTCCATCCCATAGCAGCCATCAAAGGCCAATGTGCTGTTAAAATAGAGTTTACCAAACAGAACTATTTTAACACACTCAACTTCAAAAAATGGTCATTTGTGTGATGGACTCTCCGGCCTCCCCAAACAATTACAAATGGGTGACAGTAATTGTTGTACCACACAGGAAGAGATGAATGAGAATTTGTGTCAGTCATTGTGGGAAGCTAACATTTATCCTTCAGATAGCGTGAGAGCCAATTTGTTTACTACAGAGGACATTGGAAATAAACAGAACAAATCAGGACCATAAAAAGAAGTTCATGTTTCTTCATGAGAAAGAAGATATTTATAAGTTATCTTTATAATACTGCCCCCCCTTCCCTAAAAGCCTAAACGAATAGCTAAAGTACTGTACTATCTGGCAAACCTATTGTTTGCATCACATTAACAGGTCACAAGACTCAGCTGAAGAATACAGTCTGTTCATCTGTCTTTTTCTAAACTCCATAAACACTTCTGAGAATTTTTACTCTGCCAACTTTGGAAGGGGAAGCATCTAGTTGAAGATTTTTGCTCTAGAAAGCAAATCAAGGCAAATCTAATGTGCCCCTTGGACAAACCACTTCATTTTGCTGCCTTGATGATATTTTGCAGCACTGCAGCACTGTGCAAACCATGTTAAGATATCAAAATGGGATGTGGCATGATTCTGGAATTGCAACATGTGGCTCAGTGACAAAGCAACCCATTGCAGTGTTATGGAATGCTTAAAACTCTTTGAAAAGTAAGTGAGGTGGAGTAGGTGGAGCCTGGTGGGGTAAGAATTAGGCCTAAGGCCAGCGAGGAGGGAAATGCTCATTGGGGGAGGGAAATGCTTGCAGAGATGCAGTGTAGGAAGTAGGAGGAAGATAAGTGAGGGTGGGACACTGCAGCATCCCTACAGTTGGCCCTAAGGATAAATGAATGTGGGGATGTTTCAGCTACTGTAGCTTTGGGATTGGATTGTTAGTTGCTTTTGGGTGGGGGTTCCACCATAACTGCGAATGACCATTATAAACATTGGTAAGTCAAGGATTAGTTCTATGCAATTACTAGAAATTAGTAATGTACAACACTTTATGAAACCATTTAAGATGTTAGATTATGTAATGCATTGAACACTAAGCTAATAAGCAATTTAGTAAAAATCATTATCAAAACCAACAAATATTGAAGTTAAAATACTATCAAAAGATTACAATAGACTAGAATAATCAGAATAGTTTGAAATACAATGAAGCAGGTTTCACACTGCAATAGTAATGGGAGATTTTAACTACCCTGACATCAATTGGGAAACAAACTCTGCACCAAGTGGAAGATCCAACAGGTTCCTAACAAACCTAGCAGACAACTTTGTTTCGCAAAAGGTAGAGAAGGGAACAAGGGGATCAGCAATATTGGACTTAATTCTCACTAACAGAGAGGAAATGATAGAAGGTGTAGAAGCTACAGGAACTTTGGGGGCAAGCGATCATGAAATACTGGAATTCAACATTATGCAAACAAAAGTAGTTGAACAAAGTCAAACTAGAGTCTTAGACTTCAAGAGAGCTAATTTCAATAAACTCAGAGAGAGCTTGGGAAGGATTCCATGGATGAGAATCCTCAAGGGGAAAACAACTCAAGAAGCTTGGGAAATTTTGAAAAATGAGATTATAAAAGCCCAGTCCAGCGCAATACCAATGAAGAAGAAAAATAACAGTTCCCAAAAGAAACCAGCATGGCTGCATAAAGAACTCTCTGACAAATTGAAAGACAAAAAGGATAAATATAAAAAGTGGAAAAAGGGGGACATAACCAAGGCAAAATATCAGCAAATAGCCCGAGCCTGTAAAGATGAAGTGAGGAAAGCTAAGGCTCACAATGAAGAAAGGCTTGCCAAAAAAGTAAAAAATAACAAAAAAAGCTTCTTCCAACATGTTAAAAATAAGAAAAAAGTTAAGGAAACAATTGGTCCACTGCTGGGAGAAAATGGCAAGAAGTTGATAAGCAACAGGGAGAAAGCAGAACTATTTAACTCTTTTTTTGCATCTGTCTTTACACAAAGGGATAAAACAGTCCAATCAATCAAAAACAGCACCACAAATATCAGATTAGGAACACAAGTTGAAATAGGGAAGAAAATGGTAAGTGAGCACCTGTCTGCCCTGGACGAGTTCAAATCACCAGGACCGGATGGATTACACCCCAGGGTTCTGAAGGAACTGGCAGACGAGATCTCAGAACCACTGAACTATATCTTTCAGAGATCCTGGAGCACCGGGGAACTGCCAGAAGACTGGAAAAGAGCAGATGTGGTTCCCATCTTCAAAAAAGGAAAAAAAACAGATCCAGGAAACTATAGACCCATCAGCCTGACCTCAATACCAGGAAAGATTCTGGAAAAGATAATTAAACAACAAATAAGTGAACACCTAGAAGCAAACAAAGTAATAGCCAAAAGCCAACATGGGTTTGTCAAAAACAGATCATGCCAGACGAATCTAATTGCATTCTTTGACAAAGTAACAAAATCAGTGGACCAGAGGAATGCTGTTGATATAATTTACCTGGACTTCAGTAAGGCATTTGATAAAGTAGACCATAACCTACTATTAGATAAAGTAGAAAATTGTGGGTTAGACAGCAGCACCACCAAATGGATTCGCAACTGGCTGACCAACCGCACTCAACGTGTAGTCCTCAATGGAACTGCATCTACATGGAAGGAAGTATGCAGTGGAGTCCCCCAAGGCTCTGTTTTAGGCCCAGTACTCTTTAACATCTTCATCAACGATTTGGATGAGGGGATAAATGGGGAACTCATCAAATTCGCAGATGACACCAAGCTGGCAGGAATAGCCAACACTCCAGAAGATAGGCTTAAGATACAGAAGGATCTAGACAAACTTGAACATTGGGCACTGTCTAATAAAATGAAATTCAATTGTGAAAAAAGTAAGGTCCTACATATAGGCAAGAAAAACCAAATGCACAAGTACAGTATAGGTGGTACCTTGCTCAATAGTAGCAACTGTGAGAGGGATCTCGGAATCCTAGTGGACAACCATTTAAATATGAGCCAGCAGTGTGCAGCAGCTGCCAAAAAAGCCAACACAGTTCTAGGCTGCATCAACAGAGGGATAGAATCTAGATCGCGTGAAGTGTTAATGCCACTGTATAGTGCCTTGGTAAGGCCACACTTGGAATACTGCATACAGTTTTGGTCGCCACGATGTAGAAAAGACGTGGAGACTCTGGAAAGAGTGCAAAGAAGAGCAACCAAGATGATTAGAGGACTGGAGACTAAGACATATGAAGAACGGATGCAGGAGCTGGGTATGTCTAGTTTGATGAAGAGAAGGACCAGGGGAGACATGATAGCAGTGTTCCGATATCTCAGAGGGTGCCACAAAGAAGAGGGAGTCAAACTTTTCTCCAAGGCACCTGGGGGCAGGACAAGGAGCAATGGGTGGAAACTAACCAAGGAGAGAAGCAACTTAGAACTAAGGAGAAATTTCCTAACAGTAAGAACAATTAACCTCTGGAACAGCTTGCCTCCAGCAGTTGTGAATGCCCCAACCCTGGAAGTCTTTAAAAAGATGTTAGACAGCCATTTGTCTGAAATGGTATAAGGTTCCTGCCCATGCAGGGGGTTGGACTAGAAGACCTACAAGGTCCCTTCCAACTCTGCTATTGTATTGTATTATATTAAAGTACAGATGAAATAAATTCTGTAAAAATAACTAAATTAAATTGCATTCTCTTTTTATAGAGTTATGTACAATCGGACATCATCCAAACTGAGTAACATCCAAAAGATCATTACATGTTTGATTGTTTCAGTTGTATTAAAATGTCAGTGGTAAGTGATTATGGCAGTCAAAAAGTATGAAGGAATCCACAATGAAGTAATTTAATAATTATAGTTTTTCTTTCTCTGTCTCTAGGAAACAAATCCCCAATTTTATTAAAGCCTTTATGTTTAACCCATTCAGCTGCATATACCATAACTTTGGTGCTTGTGCAGCAGAACTGAGTATTTCTTCTGTCCAGAAGTACTTGAGCAAGTCTGATTTGCAACGTTTGGGCCACTATATCTGAGATTGCGAAGATCTTGGCTATCATTAGAAGGCTGTGAAAAAATGCAGGAAACTTAACTTTTTGCTGCTATTTACACGAATGGTTTTCCAAACATGGCAGCTGAAACATAGTATAATAAGGCCTTCTATTTGGACAGTCATAGCAGATTTAGTAGCATAGCTTTGGAAACTTGTAGAGGAAAAAGCACCAAAAGGGTAATGTCTAGTGTTGACAACAATAATAAATTAAGATTCAGTAAATCCATCCATTCTGTGTTTTGTTTTTATTCTACTCTGAATTTTCTTCTGAAGCTGTTTTTCCTTAAATAAATGTCAGTAGAGAACGTTTGCAAAATTGGAAAACAACGTGTATAGGAGTTATTATTTTTGTAATTGGTCTTTTTTGGCTAAGAAACACTCTCCCTTTAAATTTATTTATTTATTTATTTTTCATATTTATAATCCGCTCCCATCTCACAACAAGGGACTCGGGGCGGCGAACATAGAATTAAATCAATAAATACAAAATACAAATACATAGATATTAGATGCCTGTGTTGTAACCGTTTTTAAAACCCTCGTTTATAATTGGTGGTGCTGGGGTTACGCAAGGCCGGCTAGTTGAAAGAAGTGAGTCTTAAGACATTTGCGGAAGAGGCGGAGGTCAGGAATGGTGCGGATTTCAGGGGGCAGGTCGTTCCAAAGGGCCGGCCCTGCCACAGAGAAGGCCCTCCCCCTGGGCGCCGCCAGTCAACATTGCCCGACCGACGGCACCCTGAGGAGGCCCTCTCTGTGGGAGCGTGTCGGTCCCAGGGATGTATGGGGTAGGAGACGGTCTTGCAGATAGCTAGGTCCTGAGCCATGGAGTGTTTTGAAGATGGTCGTTAGGACCTTGAAGCGCACCCGAAAGACCACAGGAAGCCAGTGGAGCTCGCGTAGGACAGGTGTTATATGGGAGTGTTTAGGCGCTCCCGTAATTATCCGTGCGGCCGCGTTCTGGACTAACTGTAGTCTTCGGGTGCACTTCAAGGGAAGCCCCATGTAGAGAGCATTGCAATAGTCAAGTCGAGATGTGACGAGTGCTTGAGTGACTGTGCGTAAGGCTCCCCGATCCAGTAAGGGACGCAATTGGCACATCAGGCGTACCTGATGGAATGCCCCCCTGGCCACGGCCGCCACCTGGTCTTCCATAGTCAGCCGGGAGTCCAGGAGGACACCTAGATTGCATATGTACAGCTGGGTATCATCAGCGTACAGATGATATCCCACCCCGAAACCACGGATGATCTCACCCAGCGGCTTCATATATATGTTGAACAGCAGGGGCGAGAGGACCGACCCCTGAGGGACCCCACATAAGAGGGATCTAGAAGTCGACCTCTTCCCCCCCGTCAACACATATTGTGACCGACCAGAGAGGTAGGACGAGAACCACCGTAGAACGGTGCCTCTCAGCCCCAACCCCCCCAGTCGGCGTAATAGGATACCATGGTCGATGGTATCAAAAGCCGCTGAGAGGTCTAATAGAACTAGGATAGAGGAAAATCCTCTATCTCGTGCCCTCCAGAGATCATCGACCAATGCGACCAATGCCGTCTCGGTACTGTGTCCGGGTCGGAAGCCGGACTGGCGCGAATCTAGATAGTCAACTTCATCCAAGTGTCGTGGAAACTGTTGGGCCACCACACTCTCAACAACCTTCACTAGAAAGTGGAGGTTGGAGACGGGACGATAGTTTTCTAATAATGCCGGATCCAGGGACGGCTTCTTGAGGAGGGGCCTCACCACCACCTCTTTCAAGACGGTAGGTAAGGACCCCTCACTCAGAGATGCGTTGACAATGCCCTGAAGCCAGCCTCGTGTCGTCTCCCAGAATTCCAGTACAAGCCAGGAGGGACACGGGTCCAGTAAACATGTGGTGGCCCTGAGTCTCTTTGACAGCTTGTCCATATCTTTGATAGTAACAAAGTCAAACTCCTCCCACAATGGTGTCTCAAGAGCTGCTTTGGCACTCTCGACAGGGCTATTGACAATGGAGGGTAACTCGCTTCGAATCCGAGTGATTTTCTCCTGCAGATAAATCCCAATTTCCTCTGCTCGACCCTGTAAAGAGGCTTCCCGCGGCCTCTGTTGGAGGAGGGAGCGGGTTACCTTAAACAGGGCGGCAGGGCGGTTTTCTGCGGATGCAATAAGTGTGGCACAATATTCACGTTTGGCCAGCCTTATTGCCACTAAATAAGTCCTAATGTGGTCTCTTATTAGTGTTCGGTCGGATTCAGAGCGAGATGATCTCCATCTGCTCTCTAGGCGTCTCCTGTGGCGTTTCATCCCCCTGAGCTCCTCGGTAAACCAAGGGGCCCAGGTGGTTCGTCGCCGCAAGAGAGGCCGCAAGGGCGCGACTCGGTCCAAGGCCCCGGCGGCCATGCAGTCACTAGGTCCTCAGCCGAGTCGCGGAGCAAGTCCGCAGGAATTGGCCCAAGCTCCTTCTGGAACCTTAACAGGTCCATCAGGAGCCTGGGGCGGAACCATATAGGGATGTTTGGTTCCGCCTCCTCACAGTGAGGTGTGGCGGTCGGAAAGTCGAGCCGAAGGAGAGCGTGATCTGTCCATGACAGGGGTGTGATGACTAAACCCCCTACTCCCAGATCACTACTCCACTGACCCGAGACGAAGATGAGATCCAAAGTGTGTCCGCCCTCATGAGTAGGGCCTAGAACTACCTGAGTCAGGTCCATGGCTGCCATGGAAACCATGAACTCCCGAGCTACACCAGAGGTCTCACCTGCAGATGGCAGGTTAAAATCCCCCATGACTACAAGTCTGGGGGTTTCAACCGCCACCCCGGCTATAACCTCAAGCAGCGCGGGCAGGGCTGTTGTTGTATAGCGAGGAGCCAGTTATACAACTAACACGCCCAACTGCCTCCCTAGGCCCCACTTCACAAGGAGGGACTCACACCCGGTCGTCTGAGGGACTGTGGTCTCCTTTGGCTCAAGACCTTCCCTAACCATGATCGCCACTCCCCCACCCCTCCCTAAGGCCCTGGGCTGATGAAATGGCTTTCATGCAACTTAATAATGAAAAGGACCCATCATATTAGATTGAATTGTAATTTTTCAAGGAACAAGAAGTGCAAGTTTAATGAATGTTGATGTTGTTCTTGTTTTTTTTAAAGTGGGAGGGGCTCCCACCAGTATTTCTATTCTATCTGGAGATTGCCAAGGACGACATGGATTTTTTTGGATCCCAAGCATTTGCTCCACTAAATGAAGGGGGCATGTAGCGATAAGAGCATCATGGGGCGGGGGTAGGGGAAGAAGGACTGATAACCAAATGTACATCATGAAATTGTAATACAAATGATGCAGGTTATGTACTTGTATCACAGTTGCGACCCAGGTATTAAATGAAGATACAAGCTTTCATTTTAAGATGACTGGCTTGTTATGGAGGCTGCTGAGTGGGGCAGACAATTCTTACAAAAGAAGCCCAACTTCAGACCATTACCTGTAAAGCTGGCACATTTTTACTTACCTTATTTATTCATCACAAGTTAGGTTTGGACGTAGCATTAAATTCTGACCGATTAAAAATAAATAATGTAATACAATAGCAGAGTTGGAAGGGACCTTGGAGGTCATCTAGTCCAACTCCCTGCCTGGACAGGAAGCCCTGTACCATTTCAGACAAATGGCTATCCAACATCTTCTTGAAGACTTGCAGTGTTGGGCATTCACAACTTCTGGAGGCAAGCTGTTCCACTGATTAATTGTTCTAACTGTCAGGAAATTTCTCCTTAGTTCTAAGTTGCTTCTCTCCTTGATTAGTTTCCACCCATTGCTTCTTGTTCTGCCCTCAGGTGCTTTGGAGAATAGTTTGACTCCCTGTTCTTTGTGGCAACCCCTGAGATACTGGAACACTGCTATCATGTCTCCCCTAGTCCTTCTTTTTATTAAACTAGACATACCCAGTTCCTGCAACCGTTCTTCATATGTTTTAGTCTCCAGTCCCCTAATCACCTTTGTTGCTCTTCTCTGCACTCTTTATAGAGTCTCCACATCTTTTCTACATCGTGGTGACCAAAACTGAATGCAGTATTCCAAGTGTGGCCTTACCAAGGCATTATAAAGTGGTATTAACACTTTCCGTGATCTTGATTCTATCCCTCTGTTTATGCAGCCTAGAACTGTGTTGGCTTTTTTGGCAGCTGCTGCACACTGCTGGCTCATATCTAAATGGTTGTCTACTAGGACTCCAAGATTCCTTTCACAGTTACTGCTATTGAGCAAGGTACCACCTATACTGTACCTGCAATACTGTAATACCACCTATACTGTAATGCAAACAAACACTTTGGGTCAGGGACCATATATAATCCTGGATTTTTTTTTAATGGCCTGACTTCAGTGTAATAAATCTTGACTGATCATGCTGTCAAAGTGTAGCCAGTGACAATACAATCCAAGAAAATACAAGTTGAGTAAAACATGCCACTGAATTTTGCACTTACCAGAATGTGAGATCACAATAAAGCTTTGGAAAGTGGGTTACAGATGTGTATGTGTTGGTCTGTTTTCAGATATTTTACATAATGCCGAATCTTGAAATTTCTCTGATGTTAGATTTTTGATGATCGGATTTTACCATGTTCTTTTGTTTAGAAATCCCAGTCTGGGCCATGAGACATTGTTGGGAAAGTAGAGCAGCAAATCCTATTCCTACCAAAGTCATAACCACTTACAATCTGCAGCCTGAGACAGTTTAATTTTGCCTAATGTCTGCAGGGACATCCTAATGCCTAATGTCTGGCAGAGCATCTGATAAATCATTCATAAGATTACACAATACTATGTTAAAGGACTTCATCCCCTTGTTCTGTGAATCATGCCATTTGAAATTCTGAATGTATTATAGAGCTAAATTTCATAAGTGGAACTCTTGTGCATGTGAAAATGCAATGACTTCAGGGCAAATTGGTTGATTGACACATGGGAGGTTAAGAGATAATGATAACACTAGCAGGAGAGATACTGAGCTATGCACATGGACAATCCGTCTTCTATGCCTTGAGAAAGGTATTACTAAATATGATAACAACATTATAAAAACATTAAACGAATTTTTGGCAGATTCTAAGGATACCAAGGGTCTATAAGTAATGTAATTGTGGTCATGGGCATTATATGGAGAACATCTATCAAAAATAAGAGGGTTTGGTATGGTCTGCTTTTATTGGAAGTAGGATGGAGGGAGAGTTTTCAGGGAATCTTTTTAAATATTTCATATTATGCTATTGGGTGAAATCCAGGAAACCACTATGTGATAACAGCTGAAAATAACTGTTTTTAAAACAGCTTTTAAAGTGATACAAGTTCTGCATTTGAGAATGGTGAAAAATGCAGAGGCTTGAGGCTGAATTAACTACACTTAGGATACGTCTGTGCTGCATCCCTAAACTGGCCAGGCGCTGGGCTCCTGCTGGCTTGATTCTACGCCAGTGTAAGAAAATCTGGTCCAGACTGAGACCCTTTGGCAACAGCTTTCAGTCCAAAAAGCAGGCTACCATATCCTGCTGTTGCTCAATCCCCCCAACTATTATGCCCTCTAGGTTCTGTTTATTGTATACATCAATAAGTTAGTGAAAGGAAGTAAACTGGAAATCATTATATTGTTTGAGATCCCCACAGAGCTCCTTTGGCAGTGTAATTAAAAATTGCTAACATTTGGGTCAGTATTTGGTATGTTTCCAATTAGTTGAAATTATACAAAATGTTTTACTTCCACATGCCAGAAGGTCAAGTGGCTTCTACAAGAATATGGACAAGGTTTTTCAACCTTAACCTTGATGAACACTAGATTAAAATTTGCATCACAGACAACAAGTTTGATGTAGGGGTTTGAGTTGTGACCTAGAAATGGTTCTAAGCCTGTGATGGTGACCCTATGGCATGTGTTCCAGAGGTGGCATGCAGAGCCTTCTCTTTGGGCACGTGTGTCATTGCCAGCTGCTCTTCCCAGTTCCATTGTGCACATGCGTGGTCCAGCGTGCTTGTGCCCCAGCCATTTGCTCTCTTCCACGTTCTAGTTTCAGCACTCAGTGCTGAAAAGGTTTATCACTGTTCTAGGCTAACCTCAGCTATGAAAACTCATTGGATGATTTTGGGTCATTTTCTCTCAGCCCAATTTATTTCACAAGGTAGTTGGCGGTAGTTGTCGGGGGGCGGGGGGGGGGAATAAGGGGATGGTTTGTATACTTTTCTGCCATGAGGCTCTGGAGGAAAGGCAGGATATAGATCTTACAAATAAAATGTGTATGAGATCTTACAAATAAAATGCTAGAGAGTAAAGAGAGAGTAAGTAAATGCCAACTAATAGATATGGAAGAATTTAAAAACATCACAATCTTGTGACAATATAGAAATACCCTTAAAAGAATTTTTTTTTAAAGAACCAGTGTATAGGACTTGCAGTGGCTGTTGATAAGAAACAGTAGTGCCACAGTTGATAGTTAAGATGAAAGAAAAGCCTTTGGATTAACAAGATTTAGAAAATAAAAGGATTAGAACTCTACAAAAGCAGAATTGGGGATTTATTTAACTAGCAGTGTGGCATGATGGGATATGAGACTTTAAGAAAAGAGATAAAAGGAGAAAATAAAAAGATGAGGGAAAGAGGCAGTAATGAGGTAAAGAATCTTTAGGAGTCTGGAACCTCCTCACAAATCTTCTTTGAATTGAAAAAAAGGACAACTGAATAAAATAAAACATTTTATTGGCAATTCTGAAAGACTGTGTCAATGTAAGTCATTTTCAGTAAAGAAATTTAGAATCACTTACAAAAAAAAGGAAAGTGTTTTGGATAGTTCTCAAATATTGTAAACTTGGTCCTTAGAAATCTCTTCTATAAACTGAAAGGTTGCAGATCGTATGGAGAAATATATGTGGTTGCTAAGAATAAAAAACTACTTTAAAAAATAAAAATAAAAAAATTTTTTTTAAATAACAAAAAAAGAATAAAAAACTACTTGATGTCACATAATAATAATCTATATAAATAAAAATGTAACAAGAGTTTGTTCAAAACCACTAATCTCCGAAAGTACTGCACCGATCGCTTCCAAATTTTCACACAACGTTCCTTACAAATACAGCACCAATGATATATATATATATATATATAGATTGTGTAGATGTCACACCTGTGCCAGGTACATGCAACGGAAGTGTAAAAAATTGTTTAAAAGGTAGGTAGATGGATACAGAGAGAGCAGTGGGCTACAGGTATTATGTCATCCTTTATGACGTAAAATACTCTGTCCATAAGATTCAAGGAGAAATACAGTAGGTAGGCAGGTAGGCAGCTATAGGGATAGAGGGAGGGAGGGAGAAATGAAGTAGGTAGGTAAGAAGGTAGGTAGGTAGGTAGGGGGCTAGAGAGAGGGAGAAATACAGTAGGTAGGTAGGTAGGTAGGTAGGTGGGTAGAGGGATAGAGAGGGAGAGGGAGAAATACAGTATGTAGGTAGGTAGGTAGAGGGAGAGAGGGAGAAATACAGTAGATAGGTAGGTTGGGGGTTATATGGTGGTTGTGTGTACGTATGTGTGTGTGGAGGTGCAGATGTACACACAGATTGGTTGGCCATTTAACCAGACAGGGCCACAGCAACCTGGGAACGGCTAGTCAAATATAAAAATAACCAAACATTTTATCTATAGATAGAAGGATACTTCTAGATGTCAGATTTACTGATAGAAAAAAGAAATAGACCCAGTACCTATTTTTCAGAGTATAAGACACTCCAAGATTTTGAAGAAGCAAATTTTTAAAAAAAGTTTTTGCACTCTGAAGACCTCCCCAAAATAGCCCATTTTTTGTGAAAACGGGCCCATTTTTTAAAAAATGGCATGAATAGCTTTTAGGAGGCTTGTAAAGTATTCCTAGGGGGTGGGGGTTGGCCAAAATGAGCAAAAAATGGCCAATTTGTTTGTCAAAAAAAGGGTATGCATAGCTTTTAGAAGGCTTATAGAATGCTCCTGGGGAATGGCAAGGGCAGAAACGAGCGAAAAACTGGCTGTTTTTTGCTCTCCCAGCCCCCAGGAGCACTCTATAAGCCTCCTAAAGGCTACGCATGGGCATTTTGGTGAAGGGGGTGTGGTTTTAAGAGGCAAAAAATGCTATATTCGGTGTATAAGATGCACCCAGATTTTCAGCCTCTTTTTTGAGGGAAAACGGTGCATCTTATACTCTCCATAAAAGTTGGCTGCTTCTCTCTTGGTATATGTAGTTCCTGGATTGTTAGGGTTTCATAAACATTAAAAAGAGAGACCTGTTCTATATCAGATCCTTTAAAATTAACATTTGTAATTAGACAGAATAGATATAAGACATACAATTCCAAAAGCACAATGTTCAAAATAGTAAAATAATGAAATCCAAATCCTGTACAGTGGGACCTCAGGTCCAGAACGGCTCAGACCACGAACAATTTGGGTGCTGACCGAAAAATTCACTAAATGTTTTACTCACATCACGAACACATCCTCGGGTGCCATATAAACACAGCTGCAGCGATTTTCCCTGCCATGGCGATTTCTCTTTCTGCACCATTTTGTGTGTGTGTGTGCATGCACAGTTTGTTTTACTGCTGGTGACGATCAAATCAGGTGCTGACTGAAGTCCTAGAATGGATTATGGTTGGTACCCGAGATCCCACTGTATATTATATTAGATGGGGAACTGGTTGACTAACAATATTGTGAATATTGTGAAAGTAAAGCAATCTGACGCCTCTGACCAAACACATATATTTATCCCGATCTCCATTGCAAAAAATATTCATACAGATTCTATTGCTAAGATTAAAGGAGAAGCTACATTTTAGGAACAGAGCCCTTGCAATGCCACAACCCCACCCCCACCCCCGATTTAATCTCTAGGTCTACAGGAAGAATTTAGAAAAATCCCAGTCTGAAGTCTTAAGAGTTCTGTAGCAAGTCCAGGTAGACACCATGGAATCTCTTTGAGAACATACTGTAGGATCCTGTTCTTGGCTAATCATATGAAACTGTAAAACATATATATATGAAAAAAGCAAATAAAAATCCAACAGCACATACACAAGAAAAGCGAATAACAAAAGGTGTGTGCTATGAATACAAATTACAATGATAGTCTATTATGTTAATGTGCTGGATCCTTTGAAGCACTGGCTATGCCAGGTCTACAGAAAGTGGCCTTGCAAATATTTTTCTTGTTGCCATTTCATGAGAATGTTATAAACCAAGAACATAATAATTGTTTGAGTGGATCCACCCAGCTATGTTTTTTACATTACATTTTTATGATGTTTCCAGATGTTTACTCTCTTATAAAGATAGTTTCTAACTTTCATTTGATTCAAAACACTATTCTACCATTTTTTTTTCATAGTCTGGAAATAATATTAAAATTGATGCTCCATTCCTAGATGTTTTGGAGAGTATTAGCTTTTAACACAGAAGATACAAATTTACGTGTCTGTTACAGGCAGCAAAAGAGAAGTTTGCCATTGCCTTCACAGAGAATTAGATGACAGAGTAAGGGTTAGGGCAACATCAGCAAGAACTATTTGATCTTTGGTGGGCAATTATCTGCTCTCAATTTCAATTTCAATTTATTTAATTTTTATACCACGCCTATCTCCCCGAAAGGACTCAGGGCGGTGCACAGGAAGTTAAAAAGCGGAGATACAAACATATAAATAATAAATAGATAAAACTGTGAACAATAAAATCTAATGACTTCCGGTTCCGGCTCCGGCGGCGACGGGCGAACTTAGGGTTCGCTCGCCGCTTTGATCCTTTTCCTGCCCCCCCACGGGGGCGAGAAGCCCCTTGTTTGGGGCTTCTCCCGTAAAGCCGGCTCGACAGGGAAGCCCCCCCCCGCGGCAGCGGGGAGAGCGACCCTGCTCCTCGGCTTAGGTGGAAGAGGACATGCTGCGGGGGGTCTTCCCTTCGCCAAAGGTTGGCGGCACCATTTAATTCTATGAAGGGAGAAGATCGGAAGAGTCGGGAGGCTTTTCGGGACCTCAGCTGCGAGCGGAGAGTGAGCGTTTAAAACTTTTCTTTTTGTGTACTGTCAGCCGGGCTGAAAGGGACTGGAGGGGGGTGTTTGTTTCCAAAAACCCCCCCTTGGACTAAAAGTGGCACTCGGAAATGCCTCGTTGCGAGGAATCGGAAACTTTAAATCTGGATGGTCTCTAACAAGGGAAAGTACTTTGCGGCTTGTTTGCAATTATGTCTCGAGGTCTGGCTGAAACAGTTTATTTTTTGCTTTTTAACCGCTTTCTCCCTCGGGCTCTGAGTTTGGGCGGAAAATGGCTTCTCTTTGTCCCCGACTGACTATGACCTATGGAAAATTACCAGTGTCTCTTTGCGATTTGGACTTCCTCTAATTATTGATGAAGATTTTTTTTTTTTTTTGGATTTGTGTTTTCCTTTCTGGATTGCCTTCGTTATTATACCTATGGAGTTGGAAAAGTGTTTCTCTGTTGGCTTCTGAATTTTGCAGCTGTACAACTTTGAGGACTTTGGACTCCTGATCTGCCTTACCAGCCCCACCCTAAAAACGCCATTTTACTGGCACGGATATCAACAGCTAAACATGGCACAAGAAGCAACGCTCGCAAGCCTTGAACAAAGAATGACTGCCCTTGAAACTGTTATACAAAATTTGGTATCAGAAATTAAGGCTCAGAGGGCAGAAAATGTCAACTTTAAAAAGGAACTATTGGACACTCGAAAACAAGTGCTTGAGAATACACAGAAGAATGAAGAATTAAAAGGGGGGCTGGAGGGGGCTAAGGGAGAGATTAAAAATGTTTCTAATGAGGTTGTGGAAATAAATGCGCATGTGACTAGGATTGATTTGGAAAGGATGACATATTTTTTGAGATTCCAGAATGTTTCTGAGATGGATGGTGAATGTCTCCCTGATCTTATGAGTACAATTATTGCAGACTATTTACATAAACCCAAAGATGAGATCAGAGGGGACATTGACCTAGTCTACAGAATAAATTCTGCATATGCCAGGATGAATGAAGTACCCAGAGAGATACATGTAAAATTTGTTAGAAGGTCAACCAGAGAGGAAATCTTGAAGTTGCAAAGAGGGAGTCCTATGATTTACCAACAAAAGGAGATTACCATCTTGAAGCAGATTCCAAGAAAAATTAGAGATGCAAGACGGAAATTTTCCTTCTTGTCTAAAACATTGTTTGATCATGGGATCTGGTTCAAGTGGGTGATACCCGAAGGGATGCTGGTGTTCTGGGAAGGAGGTAGAGTAAAGATTAAAACAGTTGCTGAGGCGGAAGCCTTTCTTAAAAAACATTCCTCTGTCCTGGGAGAAGATCCAGGGGGGGCAGGGGGAGCCATGGCCCCGCCCGCTGGGGGCCCGGGGGAGAAGGGGGAAGATACAATTGCCAAGAGACTTAGATCTAAAAAATAACTTTGCCCTTGTTTTTCTTTTGAGTAATATTACATGATATTTGTAATCTGGATTTTTGCAATTGACTGACAGTATATAACTGAAAAATTTAGGAATATGTACTTGCTCCCAGCTTGTAGTGTTATGTGAAATGTTTCTTTTTTTTTCTTTTTAATAATGTAATTTGAGGTTCCGGAGGAGCCGACGACTTTGACGTGACCACTCTCAAAATTTCTATGTAACCCTTACCCTACCCCACAAAAAATGTAAACTCAATAAAACTTTTTCAATATAAAAAATAAATAAAATCTAATTAAATTAAAGTGTCCTGTGCTAAAAACAGCTCCCTAAAAATTACCCACAAATTAAAATCAAATTAAAACAATTTAAGACTCAGTCTGTGAAGGTGCTCTCAAAGGCTAGGCTCTCAATCACTGATTCTACTATCTCAGCTTTACTATCTAAATTTTTGAGTCAAATCAATTGTTATGTTTGAGTAGGTCATTTCTCCAATCTCAGACCCACAAAAAGTCACCAAGGGGAACCCGAAATAAATAATAGGCTATCTTATAGGCATAGGCATTGGGCCTCACCTGAGAAAGCTTGACTCTAAAATATTCTAGTGATATATTTTAAAGCCTAGGAAAACCATACGTATGAATTGTCAGGATAGACAGACAAATAGAGTGAGCAACCTGTTCTTGTAAAAAGTAGTTGTAAACATCCAGTGCTCATATTCCTTTGATATTTGTGGTGAAATTGGACACTGGGGAGAATCAGATTCAAATCTACCCCCAGCCATGAATGCTCACTGTGTGATTCTGGGCTAGACACTCTCAGCTCAAACTACCTAATTGAGTTATAGGAAGAAAATGAAGAGAATTGTATATGATATCCCAATTTCCTAAAGGAAGAAGTTGAGATATAAATCTAGCAAAATAAATTAATGTATAAATAATTAAATATTCAGCATATAGATGCTGAATATATATTGACAGAAATCACATTAGAAGAAGATACCATAGTTTTAAGAATGGAGGGTATAACATGCAATGCTGATAACACTACTCTAATAGCCACTACTCTACTACTCTAATTTGCAAGGTCTGGTAATAAAACTCAAGGAGCAGAGTTAAAAATAGGATTATGATTAAATATCAAGTAGACCTGGTTAATGACAACAGGTACATCCTATTTCAGAAATTAGAACTGATAGTGAAGATATTGATATGAATAGCTTCTGCATTTTAGGTCTATCACCTATCATTTGGGATTGACTATCAGCTATCCTTCCATACTCCTGATATTGAAATATGCCATCTGTAGCTAGTTCACTAACTTACCTTTGGTGTTCCTCTGCTGTTCCTCCTAAAATAAAAAAATGTGATAAAATACTTCTCAACTTGTTTGATGACATTTTAATATATATATATTTTCAATGTAGGCTGGCTTTTGTGGTCCCCAGAGGTGGCCTTGGGTACCCCAGGGGTTTCAGGACCACACGGATCTATCTCAATAAATTATAGTTATATCTTTTCTATGGAGCCAGTTTCTTATTCTGGTCTACCAAATATGTGCAGTATGTGTTTTTACAAACTGAATAAAAATAAACAAATTATAATTTTTAAATCTGGAACTACAACACATCCTCAAGAATGAGTCTTCCTTCTCTCCCACTTTTGTTTATATTATAAGGAAGTTATTTCTGATATTCTCCTTTGTTCTAGAGAATCAATGCAAACAGACTTGGTGATAATAAGAACATTTCTATTATCATAGAATTATATGAGCAAGTAGATGCAAGTGTCGCAGCTTAAAAATGCAATAATTCTGAGCAACCATACAAAGGTTTAGTATATTAAGGCTGAGTTGTGTTTAAACAAACCAGACTATTTTACTGTGATAATCTGATATTCAAATTGTATAAAAATAATATACTCATAAATGGATGTTGACATAGTTTATTGATCTATGTTAGATATGTAATAAATTTGAAAAAACTTATAATATATATGCTTGTTATTTTATTTATAGGTCACACATTGTTGCCATGGTGAAACAGACTCCTCCAAGGCATTTGAGGATTAAATATGTCAATATTTTATTAAGTTATATCACCAACAGCAAACTTTGGATATATTTTACTTGAACTAAGGCAAAAAAAAAAGTGCTCTTGAAAGACTGCTTATATCCCATATTCTAAATGTTAGCTTAATGCAATTTGTCAACTCTCAGCCTTTGAGTCAATTTTGTACTGAAAGAGAAGCAAGACAGACAATATAGTATAATCCATATGGTCTAAGTTAAATTAATTTTGTTTACTTGCTTATAATGGTTTTCCCTTTTTCCGTTCTATTTCCTTGGGTCTTTTCTTTCTTTCTGGTGGTTTTATTTTTTGTTCCCCATGAGTTTTGTTTTTCTTTTCTTTTCACCAGATGACTTTTTTAATGTAACAGTTTATATTTCTTTTAAAAAGTATGTGATATTGATATATAATAGTAAAACATATATTTCTGTACTGCTGTTAGTTTATATATAACACCATAAAGGTAGCTGCTAGCTTTAGGACATTCCCAAAATTATTAAAAACTTGGTTGTTCCCCCAGGCCTTGGAATAAAGTATATGTGAAGTTGCTTTTTGTTAGTTTTTAATTTTTTGTTTAACTCAAGATGGGGCATTTTGTTTGCTTTTCTGGTGGTCTTTTCTTTGTTTTGTTAGTTTTCTTTTGTATAATTCTTTTGTATTATTTATTTATTTATTTATTTATTCATTCATTCATTCATTCATTCATTCATTCATTCATTCATAAGCTGATGAATTTGTCAATATGCTGGGCAGTCTTAAAAATAAATAAAAATATTTTTAAAATGTTGTAATGTTTTGAGTTTAATATAAATTAAAATTAAGCATTCTATGAGAGAGGAGAGTGGGATGGAGAGGCAAAAGGCATTAGGATTACATCACTAATGTGAAATAGCATTCAAAATTATATCTATCTTTTCTCGTAAGGATGCTTCCAAAAGAGACTTTCATTCTGCTATAACAGTATCTCATTCATGTAATTTTTATAGAGTTCTAGCTGAAGCTTCCTCCCCCACAGTTCTTGTGCACCCCTGGAGTGCCCAAAACAAAATGGTCTTTGCCAGTCCTACAAAGGGGTCGATTTTTCTATTGCTTTGGGCCTTGAATTAAGACCCATCATGTTAAACCAGCATTGGCAATTCAGGACAATGACAAATTCTATGGCATTTAGAACTTGTTAAGGCTCCTCTAGATCTATATCAGAATATCAAAGCAGATATGATGGCCTTGGTATTTAGTTAATTTCATGTTGTAAACACACACTCCAAGTATCAGATGTTAACACTGATTAAATTATATGCTTTGATAGAATTTTATGACATTTTCGTTATCCCTTTGGGAAGTCCACTTAATGTCTTTTCTGGGTAGGTGCCAACTCTTCAAAATAATCCAGAACAGTAAACTAAAACCAAGAAAACTAATAATATCTTTATTGTAAGGTTATAGTAACAGAATCATGCAAGTCTGAAATTCCCTTCCCTGCCTTTATGTTCCAGAATATAAAGGGTCACTTCTGAGATGTTTTCTCCACCTCAGTTCCTGCTTTAGATTTTTCTTATCAGACTGTTGTCTGGGCTGCAGCTCTTCTTCTGGTCTCTCAAGGTTACTCTTATAGCCCATTGTAGCGTTCTGATACTATTTAATAATGAATACAATATAAGGAATATAGCAAGCTATTTTCCATCCAGGATTTCTCTTTAAATATTATTTTTATATGTGCTATTTAGCTTATCTTCTGATTCCTCCCTTCCTAGATGTAACCAATATAAATCAAACTTTATTTGTACACTTTCCTTCTTCCTACTGTAGCTCATCTTTTGTTCCTCAACTGATGCAGATTATATAACATTGCCAATGTTTCCCATAAAACCAGGTTAGGTTTGCAACAGACATCTGAAGCATCAAAAATTCCCTCTTGGTCATGTAGACTAACGGCTTATGCAAACAAATAAAAATAACATGTCAGCTTTCCTAGGTAGAACAAGCAGAAAATACAAGCAGATGAGCTAATTCTATTTTAATTCTACTCTCATAAAGTAGAATGAACAGAAACATACAAATGTCCCACCATTTCTTTTGCTGCCTGAGAAGTTAGGGAAGATTCTTTCTGAATCTCTTTATCTGTCTACTATGCAGCTTCTGGTTATGCCCTTTCTTATCTGATTGTTCTCTAGGCAGCATCTACGCCCCTATCCCCCAATTTCATTCCCACATACCATAATACCTATATGGCTTACACATTGTTTCTGTTTAAGGCTGACTTATTTATTATGTTGATTTATGTGGCTGCCTATTTCAAATTCATGAAGCAGGTTAGGAATGTTCTCCACAGCACAAGAGTCTCTTCATTATAAGCAGAATGGGGGAAATCATTTGCCTCTTTTATAAATGCCTCAAAACATGATGATTTGTCCTTAAGCCAGTGCTGTGTGGTACACACCACTTTCTCATACTCAGCAGGGGTTTTGTACCCTGGTGTGCTGAAATGCAAACCCTGCTGAAGTTTACTGGTTAACACAGCAAAACAGAGGGAATTGTTCCAGAGGGAATTGTGTTTATGTACAGTAGCTCTGCAAAAGAGAAAATTTCAAATTCTTTTGCCAAGGTGACAATGATCAACATTTCTGTCCTACAGTACTAAGCAGGACTTTTTCTACAGTAACTGAATCTGTGACTGGATGCTATGTATTCGTTCCTTTAAAAAATCACTTATTCTCTCCCCACCCCACCCTTTGATTGCTAGTTCTGCTACATTGCTATTTTGTATAACTTCTTCCCTCAATATTTCTTTGGAAACAGTTTTATGGAAAAATAGTAAAGTGAAAAAAGATAGAAAATATAATGAATAGAGAAACTGGATTATCCCACCACAATTTCAGATCTATCTTTCTCTCCTTTTATTCTAATATTCTTCTTCTTAGATAATCATATATCAGCATAGACAAAAAAGGGGAAATAATAGATATTTTATAAAGATTAAAAGAAGAAAACTGTTCTGATTCTCAAGAATCTTTCAGGATGGCCCAATGAAAATGCTGTGTTTGTACAAAGTGACAGTTCTATGGTGAAGTTGTACGGGTGGCTTATTCTAGCAGTTTACAATACTAGCTATAAACAAAGGTGATTCTTTGTTTTCTTTTATAATATTTTAATTGGAGAACTGGATTCTCCAGTTATAGTGTTTTATTAGAGAATTGGATTCTTCAATTGCATTTAAGTTTACCTTTTAGGCTCCTTTTCAAGAAAAATAAATATGAGCTCTGCTGAATCAGATCAAAAGTCAATTCAGCCCAACATCCTCTTTTACATAGTTGGCAACCCATGAGTGACTTGGAATGGCAGAAATGCAAACAGAAATTATTTGTCTTCTGATCTGGTTGACGGGTTGCTCAATCAACTTTTAACTCTTTAGAATTATACAAATCTCTGCTCTTCAAAATAACGCACCCTGGGATTAGCCCAGAAAATTTCATTTCTGTTTTTTAAGGTTGTCTTGTCTTATACACTCATTTGAAATAGGCAATTAAGCTATATTTGTACACAACATTTCATTGGCAAACTGTGAATGTACTGATTACCTAAATATGCATTTCTACTAATAGAGTTTTACATATTTCATGTGCCCAAAGGTGTAGGCTGCAAAAAATTGGAGAGAAGCAAGTTAAGTGTGCAGAAGTACACCTGAGCTTATATTATATACATTCATGCACAATACATTTTTTGTATATAGGTTATTTACATTGAGTTAAGCAAAGCAATAGTTATTGTTCATTTGAGTGCAGAGTGCACTCATCTGTGTGAGTGTAGTTCATCTATTTTGATTGCTTATAGCGGATTTATAATGCATGAAATATACTCTGATTTTATTTTGGAAAAGAAACAGATAATTACATTATTAAATGTATATGTGGTTGAATATGCATCAACTATTCCTTAAAGCTATCAATTTGAAAAGTACAAAAAACTTAGAAAAAGTTATCAAAAAAGTCACCAGTCAGCAGTGTTTACCTACTTATTGTGATTTAATGAGAATAAAATCCTAAGTCATTTTGTTTTTACTATGCAAATTATCTGCATTTTAATATATCAAATGTATTTCGTTACTACTTCTTAGTAACTTTAAAAGTAGCTGTAGATATGCTGTGTATGAAATATCCCAAATCTATACTTGGGAAATATATTTCTTGGGACCAGCCCCAAAGTCACAAAAGTATACATCAGCTTTTAAGGGTTATTTTCCAATTCACTGTATCAGTAGGAACACTTGTTTAATCAAAGGTTATAATTTTAAAGACTACTGAATGGTTTTGGAAATGTGCAACAGATGTTGAGCTGAGTTAGCTTTGCAACCCTGCATTCAAGATCACAAGGTTAAGACCTCTGGCATTCTCTAATAGAATTGTGCCCCAGACTTGAAATGAAGTCATCTGCTTCTAATGATTTTGCTCAATTTAGTCAAGGAAGAAACCAGCATGTCTTCCAATATTGTGAATATCATTTATTGAAAAGGAGAATGGTAAATTCACTTCTTACAAAATTATGTGGATTGGAAATCATATTTCAGAGGGTAAAAATGAATACTTTCTTGTACATTGAATTATCTTACAGTAAGATACACTAAATTTATTCTAGTTTGCTAATCTGTTGTAGTGGACCTAGTGAATCAAAGATTGCAGAGAAAAAATATCATACTTCTGACATTTGCACATGCAGTATAATTTTTGCCCATATAATTTAATCCTTAATATATCAATTATCTATAGCAAGAGTATAAGCAAGTATAAATGATATAAATGTTCCCCAAACCTAAGCTGCAGCCCTGCTTACAGTCTGTACAGGATGCCAAGAGTATTCCTGCCACATTCATCAGCTTTGCTAGACCCTGAAAACATTGTAGGATTTTGGTGCAGTGTTTGGTGTAGATCCATGATGGCAAACCTATGGCACACATGCCACAGGGAGCACACGGAGGCCTCTCTGCCACAGTGGTGGGTTCCTACCGGTTAGGATCAGTTCGGCTGAACTGGTAATAGCTTGGTGGCCTGGGTTGCTGGAACCGGCAGTAACCCAGGTCTGTCACACCCCTGACCTGGTTCTCCCAGTGGTGCCATAGGTGGCGCCATCTTGTTTTTGCTTCTGCACATGCACAAAGCAATTTTAGTTGTACTGCAGATGTGTGCACAGCATGCATCAAGTGCGCAAGCGTGCATGGTGTGTCCCTGGGCAAACCAACAGTAGTCTCTGCTGGAAACCATCCTTGCTCTGCTGGCATGCAAGCCGTCACCCCAGCTGATCTCCACCATGCATGCATGTGTGCCTCCCACTGGCCAGCTGATTTTTGGGTCTCTTCAGTGGGTGCTGTTTAATCAAAATGCAGTTAAAACACTATACAAGCCATCAAGAATATAACTGTATACATCCAACAGGAACAGGAAGTGCCTCACAAGAGCAGACAGAGGTAAATCCTAGAGAGGTAGAAAATGCATCACTGAACATTGGAGATGAATGCTACAGAGGAATAAAGCTGCAGACAAGGCAGACATAACACTTATAACAATATGCACATGCACAGGGGGGAGCACGAGAGGCATTCCCCCTGTGCCTCCCATGCCCTCTTTTTGGTCCGAGGAGGCTTCAATCACACAAGGGGGTCACACACGCATTGTACTATGGGTGTCGGCACACGAAGACAAAAAGGTGCTGTAGATTCTTGCAGCAACTTAGATATAAATGAGATTGCTATTTTCTTGTGCTTTAGAGTTCTAAACAGTAATTGTTGGGAGACATTTTTCTTTACTGTTCTCCTTTAAAATTACTTTTTAAAATTACTTTTACTGTATTAAAGTCATCTTAATATGTGGGTTGTTCTAATTTTTTTAAAAAAAGGACAGTCTTGCCACTTCCCTATCCTTTTGGCTTCCTAGATGCCATGCAAGCTTATACACTTTTGGATGATGTTGGTTCCATCAACCAGTCACATGAAGGGGGAGGCCAAAAACCAGAGATAATGCTGGTACAGTAGTAAAATTCCAACCACAAGAATATGAAATCTTATCACAGAAAAAGAAGCAGGGCCTATTGAGACAAGGGGTAAGTGGTGTCCAAATGAGGCTTTTGTAAGTTAATATGTGATAGATGTAGATTGTTTGTTTCTGGGTTTATTTATTTATTTGAGTGATTTTTAATCTAAGATATTATCATTTTTCTCAGTTATGTTTTTTAATGAGCACTATTGTGTGTAAACCCAGTGCAGAGGGCAACACAGCATACTGACAAGCACACAAAATATTGCTAAGCAATGTTAGTATTACAACTTGCACATATGCAGGGAGCTTAAAAGGAATTTTGATACTCAGCCTTTTAAATGACTATTTATTGTTCTCCACATGGCTTTTAATCAAACCTCTGCTACTTTGCCTTTGGATGCTGTTGTTGTTATTGATGTTAAACTGAGATACTATAATTTTGTAGTTGGATAGTTTTACCCCAGTTTGAAATACAATAGAAACAGGAGGCTGACTTCCATCTGGAATGCAGGAAAGAGAAGATAAGTTTCCTCTGTGAGTAATTTTCTTTGTTCTTTTCCTTCAGAAAACTCCTACATGTGTTGGCAGAAGTATGAAGGGCTATGCTCCATTTTTTGTCTTTTGACAAGGAGCATCTGACTATCCCAGAATCAGATGGTTATGCAACAGATGTAGGTATCTGTAGTGGGAGTTTACTTCTTTAAAACTAGTTTATACTATAATAATACAGTGGCCTGGTGAGGTGCTTATTTATATGCAATTTATTTTAGCCACTTTATAGTAACTATTTGAGTAGATTTATTTTTCCTGTATTCATCTTCAGCATTGAGTTAATGATTAGTTAAATTTTTGATGCTTTTATTTTTGTTTACTTCTTTTAAAAATTTCAGTCAGAAAAATCTGATTTTTTTAAAACGTTCTTTTTGGTACCTCTACATATTTATATGTATATATGTAACAGATATATTCATGAATATTATTTTCTACTGGAATATTCTTTAAAAACTTATCTTTATTTTAAATGAAATAAACTCTTTACACTACTAGTTATCTGTTTTAACTATTAGTTGTCTACTAGTTTAATTGCCAGATTAATTATCTCCTTTAAAAGTGACAATGTTTTAGCCTCTCCACTTCTGGAAAACTTTACTGGAAATAATATCTGCTATTCTGTAAACTAGAACATTCTTCTTCAAACTGGCATCCTTAATATGTTGGTATTCAGCTGTCATAAATCTTATTGAGTATTGCAGTTGGCTTTCGTGGTTGGGGGTTATAGGAGCTGAAGTTCAAATCCTGAGAACATATACATTTCTTCAAGCCAACCTTTGGCATTTGGTATACAGGAGCACATGACAATCTTTTTTACAAAATTCCCAGTGCAACAGAACCAACGTTTTTATAAATAGATACACTCCAAATAATAGATAAATTCAAAATCTTTATAATTAGGCAGAGAGAGGCAAGTACCTCAGGCAACAGATGTTATGGCACCAGTGTGCTACATTTGTTTGGAAGGCAGACAATGCACGATACACATTCTGTCCTGTGCCCTCTAAACTAGCCAACTTTTTAGATGGAGTTGGAAGAATATTATCCTGTCAATTTGAATGCTTTATTGTCACCTTCTGTATATGGAACGGATATGCAATGCTATCTTGACCTTTGTCTTAAGCAGTAGGATGAATTGGGATGGCATGGATTGCCCTTTAGATCCATGTTAGTGCTTGATAGGATTGAGTTACTTAGCTATGATAATTATGACATTATTTTAGTAGAAGAGTACAGATATGCTGGTGCTCCTCTAAGATACTGAACACTTTATTAACGCAACGACAGATAACATCAGTTTTTTTTTCTTTCCAGTCTCTCAATGTGGAAAGAATGAACTAGTTATATACCAGATGCAACTTATGCATGGATATGGATACAAGAACGAATCTCACCTGTTGCCTTTTAATTAGGACCCTTAAAAGCAAATTGCCAATATCGCCCATGTTCACTCTTATTGTATTGTAAGCAGGTTAATACAATTTTGCTATAAATCCTCAAAAGCTTTTGTGCCAAATTCCCATATTTAAGAGCCTTGCAAAGTTTGGATACGGTTCAGATAAACATCAGGAATTTTCTGCTCTTATTCATTCTAAAGAAGCCTACAGTTTTATATTGGTTACACAGAGTGCGCTTTGCCTATCAAGCTTATTCGTACTGGAGTTTGGTTAAATACTCTGTTGGCAATTTATATACTAAAATCTCCCCACCAGTTATTTTAGATGGTGCTGTTGTAACTCAAAAGTACTTGGAGATGAGTATAATAAAGATGAATCCATTTGCCCATTTTTAACAGTAACACAAATACTGGATGGAGGAACAATAGAGCTGTAGTCAGTTCCTGCCATGGAGCTTAAGACTCTGTTATAATTGTTCAGCACTAGAAGCTGAGTAGTTTTGCACATCTGGCTAGAAAAAGTTGTTGAATATTTAATAGAATATTGCTGCCATATATTGTGCTTCTCTATTAATGGTCTTAATTACAAAAGGATGTTTAATTGCAAACTTTTCAGCTCATCAATTCCTTTATGAAGTTTCAGATTGTTCATTGACCTCCAAATTTAACTAATAGTAGCACAAATAATAACAACAACAACCCTTTGGATAGTTCCATCAATCCTTGGGGTTTGATATTAATCACTTTGGGGAACCATTAATTAATTATTGTCTCTGTACATAATCAATTGTTTGCAGTTTATAACTATTTCAGCAGTCTTCCAGTCAGTTTTTCATAAAAAAACAGAACGATGTCTTCCTATAAAAGAATTTACTAATCCTTCCCTGCACCTTAAAACCAAACTGGATTTTTTCCAGATACCTTTAATTGTTTGCAGATTTACTCTGACATTAAAATTAGATAAGAATGGTTGTGTTTCAATGCTTGCTAGTTAACAGTTCATAGAAAACAGCTAATCAGCACATATCTTTTTTTCCTGCAACCTGGCTAACAGGTTGGTCATCTTGGAGTAGCAATCATCTTGGAAGAAATGATCATCTTGAAGGGAGTAAGCACAGACTGATTGGTATTCCCTGCCATCTTCTTGGCCAGTTTGATAAGAGGATGGATGGATGGATGGAGATAGACATATAGAGATGAATAATAGGGTCCATATCTACATCTGATTTGGCTTGGCCCAGAAGGACAAAAAATTTTCAAATAGTTTTGCTCATCTCAAAAATGAGCAAAACCTTTGAGGGAGGAAATGGAGTGGAGCTCCAGAGCATTGCTTGGGTTTCAGAAAGAGTTTGTATTTTAGCAGGAAATGTGGGTACATCAGCCTGGCTTTTAGCAGTCCTATTTACAAAAAATAAAACAAAAAACCCTTTGTGAATCCAGTATTATCAAGGTGACATTGGAAGCAGAAATAAAGTGCAGAGTCTCAGAACAGGAAATATTTTTAGTAGAAATTAAGAGCAAAATAAGAGGACAGATATATTAATTGTATTACTTTATATACCATATGTTGATGAATTTTTTTTGCAAGCTGCTTGGAAAGATTTTTGTGCTAAAAAGGATCTGCTTTTTTTAAAGAGGCAGTTCCGGTAGCATAAGCAATTCCTCTTTTGACATCCATGATAGCTAAAGCACCAGAACCATAAGTAAATCAATTTCATTTATTGGAATGTGCCCCAACTGGATGACATTTGAGCCATTGAAAATTTAAATTATTGACCCAAGAAAATGGAAAATTTGCATGCACATGCTTTATATGAAAGGGAAAAAGGAAAGAAACAAGAAGTAAATGAAGAGATGAATGGGGCAGGCATTACATAAGCATGATATCCTACATCCAGATTTACTTCCAGAATGTGAAAAATTGCTGATTCTTAGATATTTTGCAGAAAGAAGTAGGAAAGCTGAACCAGAAAGGGAGGAGAGAGATGGGTGACGGAGGAAAATTCAGAGGAGTCAAAAGCAGAGGTGGAGGAGGGAAATGCAGAATAAGCAGTAGAACAAAAGGAAAGAGGGGAGGTTTAAGAGAAAGAAAGAAGGAAATGGGGGGTGACAGATGGAGGAGAAATCAACCATTCTGGAGATAATTTAAGATGCGTTAATAAAAACATGGCCCAGTTGATTTCTTTTCCACCCACAAAGCAATCTGTGCTTCTCCCACAAAGGATGAAAACATATTTGATGATCACAGATGGATTTTATATTTCCATAAATGCCAAACCAGCAATTAATTGTCTTTATTCATTTTAGGCTGTTTGGGATAGTTCTTCCTTCATACTGTAACAGCATTTTTGGCCCTTGTTAGTATGTGTCTGCATATGACCCTGTCCTTCTAAGATTGTAATGAAATAGAAGTTTTGAAGTGATAATTCCCTTTTGCTTCATGTTTGGCAAGTTCTTATCACCTATGGATCACTTAAGTGGTTCACATGGGGGAAAAATGGATGGCTGATATTTACAACACAAAATATGTCTGAGCATAAAAATCATTAGGTTGGGTGGTCCTTTCGAGACAAAAACATAAGATTAATGGTTCTCTTAGTGTTTGGAAATGATTCAGCTAACACAGGTACCCAGTACCAGAACCCCTGATTATGCAAATTAAAAGGCATAGGTACCACTTCTTGTAAATCTTCTACACAAGGAACAGACTATCTCCACCCTAGCAATTAAAAAAAAAATCTAGAAGAGGAGCAGAGGGGAAAATCTATGGAAGAAGAGTTGTTCTCTTATATTCTGGGCTTAATTAAGAGATTCCATTCTCAATGGCGTGACCTAATGGTGGCAAACAACATATAGTTAACAGATGGGAAAGACTTGTGATGTGGCCTTCTGGAATGAAAGATTGCAATCTATTTGTGGTAGTAGGGGAGAAGAGGGACATAATAAAAAGAATAAAAAAAGCCTGTCCAAAGAGACTAAAGTGACAGACACAGGAAAAAGCTTTGTTTCCCTTCATAGAAGTTTAGGAAGAGCTGGGGTGAATTTGATTTCAAAGCCTAACTGCGTGGCTGGGGCATTTGTTTCCAATTCAGCAGGAATGAGCGTATGGTTTGAGCAATTTTTTCGAGGTTCCTGGTGGGGAGAAGTATAACTCATCTCAGCTGGCTGTATTAGAAGATCAAATGACGGAAAAAATTTCCCTCAAAGCCCAGGGTATCCTTCTGGCAAACACAACTCTCGTACATCTTCACAGATCCGTTATTTGGTGCAGGCAGGGCCCAGACTCTTTGCTGCATGGAAACTGCCTGCCTACAAAATAATTTTTACTGTTGCCAGATGTTGGCTCTTAGCCTGCTTTTACATAATTCAGCACTTTCCTTTATTCAAGATGTTGCAATTTAAAAAGGCTTTAGAAGTTTTATTTTAAATAGCTTGGCAATAACATTTTTCTTATTCTAGCCTCTCAGCTCAATCAGTCTCTTCCTCCTCCCCATGTTGTGGATTTTCAGTTTATGGTATAGATTACTTAGTATAACCAGGAATAGCCAGAACCATTTTTATACAGCTATATTTTGTTCTGAAATAAAACTAATGGGAAAATTGTGCGGTTTCCACCTTGTCAATATCCAACTGAAACATAAATCCTGTTTCTCATAACAGCTGCTACAGTTATACATATTTCTTTTTGTTTATGATACTCATTTGTTAGTTACTCCTGGGTCATTTGCATTTGCTGTCATGCACATATCAATTGAAGTTACCTTGTACTTGCTGCTCTCATCTATGTTGTTTTATTTTAGATTTAGTAAATACTATATTGTTTCACTGGCATTTGGTCTCTGATGGATTTTTTATTATTTTGGATTTGTGTTTTCATTTTGTTATGATTTTGTATAACAATTATTTGTATAATGTTATCTATGAGTTTGAGCAGAAGCGCATTTCATAAGGATGTTTTTGAAATAAAGTTGATAATTCATATTAATTTCTGGTAGTGTCTTGCTTCCAGAATACAAGACAGGATGCATTGTTTACTGAAAGATTATATAATCCTATATCGTGTGTGTGTGTGTGTGTCCATCTATCTGTCTGTAATTGGTAAAGCCAAATTTTAAATTCACTGGGCAACCACAGTTTTTCCTAGCTTTTGATTTCTTATTTTAAATATATTGTATTATGGTTGGTCACAGTGTCAGCCAGATTTGGCATTTTATCTCTCTATCAAGTTCTTCTCAAGGATGTGGAAAAGGCAGGTGTTGTTTAGTAACATTCGAGAAATTGTCATAGCATCAGTGGTGGGTTGCAGATGATACGATCCGGTACAGGCGTACCGGAGCCTGCCTGGAGCACCGGATACCGTTCTGGTATGGTGCTCCAGCGGGCCCACCCGCCCGTCCTCGCTCCTTACCTCTGCTTTAAACTTTTTGCACTTCCACACACGCACGATGCTCCGGAGAGCAGCTGGAACGTCGCGGAGGCTTACGGAAGTGCCACAGGTAGCTACGATGCATGCACACACTGCGCATGCCCATGTTGATGACGCCGGGCCTGTTCCAACCCTACCATTTGGAACGGGATCCAGAACCCACGACTGCACAGGATGTATGCTACTTTTTGCAATTGACTAATATCATATCCCACCTTGAAAAACCTTTTGATTCTCAAAGGAGACTAAAGAAGTCTAGAAAAACTATAGAAGCTCCACTTGTATATGGATTTCCGATTTTAAAATGTTAGAAGCAGCTTGCTGGATTTTCTTTTAAAAGAGCAAAGAAGCATAATGAACAACATGAAGACATATCCAGGAACATATTAGTTCCATCCTGGCTCCTTTTGCTTAAACATGCATATGTAAGCAAAGTAGAAAGTCAAAGCCAAACTTTGCCTCAGACCAGCCTGTCCCTAGCCATCCGCAAGAACTCATGCACTATTCTCTCCAAATTTTGATCTAAAACATCCAGGGAATAGTTAGCATTCATTGCCAGAATTTGACATTGAATAGTGTTTGATATTTTGTCAGTTGGTGGGCAATCCTTAGTGTTTGGACAAGTGATTTAATGGTAGATAAGCAACAATATCTGATTCAGGCAAGCACTGTTATGCAGTATTTGAACAGTATTTAAACAATAAATGTAGTAACAAATTAGTAACAGTTACATTACTAAAAGCTGTTGCGTAAAATGGATTATTCTTAACTAATAAGTTTACAAGTTTACATGTGACATTTGGAGAAATTACAAAACAAATAAATATATTAGTTGAGAGCCAATATAGTGGAATTTTGTAGATGCTGGACTATAAGCAGAGAAGGTCAGGTTCTAATCCTCCTTTAGATAAGGCCACCATTTTGGTCAATTACCTCCTGTTAACACAAATCCGCATCAGGCTCTGCAACACACCAGCTGAAAAACCATGGCCTCTCATTGCCTTGTACACTGATAGTGATCAGTAAGAACTAGGCAAGAACTACACAAGCACAGGGGAAAAACAAGCAGGTCTGCAACTATGAGGGACAAACACTAAGAACAATATACTAGACCAGGGGTAGTCAATCTTTTTATACCTACCGCCCACTTTTGTATCTCTGTTAGTAGTAAAATTTTCTAACCGCCCATCGGTTCCACAGTAATGGTGATTTATAAAGTAGGGAAGTCAATTAAATTTAAAAAAGGAAAGTGCTTCAGTATCGGAGAAAAACCCTTACCGCCCACCATGAAAGCTGGAACGCCCACAAGTGGGCGGTAGGGACCAGGTTGACTACCTGTACTAGACAATGCAATTAAGGTATGCATGTCTTCTATTTTTTCCTCTTCCAAATATATTAGTGTATATGTTTTATATTAATGTTTTATTGTTCTAGATTTTTCAATATTTTTTAAAGGTATAATATAGAAAGGATGAAATATTGACAATTCTACGATATTGACAAATACAGGACAAACATTTTTGCATTAATAAGTGCGTTAATGAGTCCTGTAGGTCATGTAAAGGATATTGTACACTATTACCTTATCTTATCACTTATCTGTCATAGACACTCAATGCTCACCAAAGTTTCTATATATAACAGAATACAAAATAACAGAGTTGGAGAGGAGGTCTTCTAGTCCAACCCCCTGCTCAAGCAGGATACCCTACACTAGCAGTCCCCAACTTTTCTGGCAATTTTTCCTGTGAAACCAGTTCCTGGCACCAGGAACTGGTTTCACAGGAAAAATTGTTTTCCATGGACCATGTGGTTTTGCACACAGCCTAGATCCCGCGCAAGCTCAGATTAAGCTTTGCTCGCTTGCCCATTGTTTGCGTGGCCTAGTTCCTAACAGGCCATGGACTAGTACTGGTCCATGGTCTGGGGTTTGGGGACCCCTGTTCTATACCACTTCAGACAAATGGCTGTCCAATATCTTCTTAAAAACCTCCAGTGATGGAGCCCTAAACTAAATAGAAACAGTGTTGATTCTTTGAAATCAACACTGATTGCTTGGTACCCCTTTGAAATGCCCCAGCAAAATGCTGCCTTGTTTTTTAATCAGTGGAATCGAATGGCCCTTGTTTAAGATGAAGCTGCAATTCTCAAGTTTGGTTTAATTATATATAATGTTTATGATAATTCTTTAACTGAAATAAAATGTCGATGTTTTGTATGCAATGGTTCTTGTTCCTCAATATGATTTAAATCTAGGTTTTCAAATATAATTTCAAAAGTTATTATCCTATCAGGCAATTGATGACAACTGGTTCCACTTAGATTCTTAGATGAAGTGGAGCCACGGCCTCTGCCTTAAAGTGATGCAACGTAACTTTACAAAGCAAATGCCTCATTGAGACAGATTGTTTGCAATATCCTTAAAGCAAATCTCCACTGAGCATGCAAAAGACTAAATTAGATTCCTCTGTTTGTAAATAGAATAAGCTAAAGAAACCAAAATGACCAAAAGTCCTTTAAAATAGCGTCAACAACAGAGGAAAGTCTGCAAGTCTATCCTAACCTAAGAGCTTGTAGAAAGATTAATTACAAGACCAAACCCAGGATTTGTTAAATATTTTTATCAAAGGTTAAATGAAAAGCAACCAGAAATAATTAAAGATAAGTATCTGTACCACTATATAACAAATGGAAAAACTATGCAGTGTAATCTACAATGCAGGGCAATCCAAAATTACTAAGAAACATCTTATTTTAAAACAAGGTGAGGCAAAAGGTGTTTCAGTACAAAAAGATGCAAGCTAAAGTTTCATATTTAGTACTTTTCATTAATTGCTTTTGTGAATGTTGTTATTTTAATTCTCTCTTCAGCATGTGAAATTATACTGTTGCTGTACTCTACAAAGATTATTCAATACATTATTCTTTACGTGTTTATAAGGAAATTTATGTTTATATATTATTTCTTTATTATCTTTAATAATAATGTTAATTGTTAATGACCAATACACTTTTTTATTTCTTTCTGGTGAACTTTTGCCTAAGATCTATATCATAATTGTCTGTAGAAAGTAGATTTAATTCTAGATTAATAGTGAATGTCATGAGACCACTTGGTGTGTCATTGTTGTTATCATAATTTCAGCAGTCTTCCACCTTTCTGAAATGTTATTTGGCTCTTAACAAACTCACATTTTATATGCCTAGTTATATGGTTAGATCTAGGTTCTATGGTCATTAATATGTCCACGTGATTGAGAACACATATTACATTTATTCCTGGCTTGTTTTTACTATGGTTTGTGGAACATAGTGGCCTGATTGACACATAACAAACCATGCTTCCTAGGCTATAATGATTCTTATCCAAAAAACCTACCGTAAGACTTAGCATGAAGTATGAACCTAGACAATATGTATTTATTAGTTTTATATTTTGCTATTTCTTCATAACACCACTGAGATATAGTCATGTATAAATTCATTTTCAAATTTAAAAATTAAGTAGGGCCATATTGGAACATGATGAGTATAATTTTGGCTATTTCTTTCCATTCTTCCACATTTTGTTTTGGACAAATCTAATAAACCTCAAAAGTTTTGAGAATGCCCTTTGCGTTGTTTGCCTACAATATTTTTGGAGCTCCCTCTCATATCCATGGTACATTTAGCCCAATGTTACTGTCAAGACCATAATTAAATCATATCCCATCAACAATAAAGTAGTTCTGCATACACTAATATTTGGAAAATGTGCACACAGCCTGTAGCAAATGAATATTTTAGGAACTGGATTACTTGGGTAAAGAACAATAATTCATGAGTTGGGATATTCAACATGTGAAAAAAAGTCCTAGGAAAAGAGTTTGCATTTCTGTTGAAGCTAGCAATAATAGAACTACCTAACAGTCCTGACAAAGTAGTAACTTTGGTTCCACAGAGACCACATGTGGTACATCAGTCATAAAATGGAATTATCAGTGAACTTCTGTAGAAAATTTCTTCTCTGGAAAATATTATTGCCTAAAAATTGGGTTGTCCTTTACTCAATTAGTCCCAATGAAGAACAGAAAGCAATTATAAAATACATACAGTATATTGAACAAACGAACAGGGGTGTTCAACAGGATTAAGGGAGGCAAGTGATCAGGGGAATAGTGTGTTTTGAAGAAATGTGCTCTTAGTTTTGAGAAGAGCACAAAAAACGTCATTTCCTAAGTAGCTGCTGATTGCTCAGCATGAGTGAATGAATTATTGCTTCCTGTTGGATAAGCAAAGACCCTGAATATATTATATGTAGCTAGATTCCAGGGAACAAGCTCACTGAGTAACATTTTTTTTAAAAAAGAGAGCTAATAGGACCCTATAACAAAATTTGCCTCTAAGGGCACACAAAAAAATAAACGCTTTTCCTACTGTGGGTGCCCTAGAAAAGAGAAAAAGAATGAATGCAATTATGTTGTGCAATGTTTATGGTACTTTTGTCTTCTTTCCTAAAAATTATCTAGTATGTATCTGAAGGAATGAAAGCTCGTAAGAGTCGTTAAAAAATTGAAGTATTGGAAAAGCTAATGATTAACCAATGAAAAAAGCGCGAGGTTTTCTCCTCTAGAAGGGAGGTTCTATGACAGTAGTTGACAGTGAAAGTAACATTTGGAACAAGCCAGTGGCTAACAATAGCAATTAGCAAGCATAGAAAGTAGCTGGAACCTCTGGAACTCAGAAATAGTTTCCCAGTCCTTGCAAGTGAACAAACTATGGGCAGCTGTATAAGAACAAGGAAGCAAAAACTAGGAAGCCATTTTTAATGCTAGACTAGAAACAGTAAGGGGAATGTCCCACTCTCATTTATATTTATTTATTTATTTAAATTTATATCCCGCCCTTCTCCACCGAGGACCCAGGGCGGCGATTTGAAATTATAGTGAGTTAATTAAGATAGATTCTCTTTGAATGATTTGAAATAGTTCTTCTCGGATTTCTTTCTACCTGGAATAATTTATTATATATATTATATATGATATAAGCAGTCAATAACTCACCCACCATCTCTTGATTTTTTATGTCTGTTTTCTCTTCCATTTTTTCTCCAGTCTCCCCACAATGAAATTAGCTTGAGCATTCAGGCACAGAAAAATATACAAAAATAAGGAAAACAAGAAGGCAGAACCAAAAAAGTATACAGGATGCAACCGTATCTAATATAAATATACTAATAAAAAGAAAGCAAATAGTACCAAAAGAAATAGATGCCTTAAGTGCTATCCCAAAATGTCTAGAGGACCACTTGAACACCAATGGTATTGACAAAATCACCATCTGTTAGTTGCAGAAGGCAGCTTTACTTGGAACAATTTACATCCTGTGACAATACCTTTAACATCACAAAACAACATCTGCCAATCATAGGTCCTTGGGAAGAAGTCAATTGGTTGATAAAAATGCCAAATTCAGTCTAAACAGCTGGTTAACTGTGTGACAAACCAAAATAACAATGTATTAAATTTATTGATGTATGTAAATTCACTGGATCCATTAGCTCAAGAAGTATTTTGTTTTCTAGAAAGAAAGATTAGGGGCATGACAGAATAACTTCCAAGATTTGACAAATCCTCTGATGACAGGCAAATAATAAAAAAAAAGGACTGCTACAACTATGTTTTACTAGGACCGAAAATCAAGGAACTAGCTCAAGATCCTACAGTTTTGATGACATTCTCATCCAATCTTCCAGACTATGGGAGGAGATTCAAAAGGGGGGAAACTACTGGAAGCCAAAAACTGTTTTCTTTTGTTTTTGTTTTATCATGAGTTGATTAATATATATGGTCTGCTAGCACAAGTCTGGTAAAATGTATGTTTGGCTAAACATAGTGAGCATGATGAGGAACACTAAACTGAATCCTTGGGGGATGGAAGTCAAACAGAAAGACATATATGCTGTAGAAAGTGGTAGTTTTCTTGAACTCTGAAGTCACAGTTAAAAATTATAAATACCATTGGTTAATAAAAGTAATTGCCTTCATTATTTATGTACTGGTGCTTTTAGCAGAAAAAGATAGTTGTGATTAAATAAGTAAAGTAGAATTTTGTGGATTGACTACAACAGGGATGTCCAAACTTGGGAACTTTAAGACTTGTGGACTTCAACTCCCAGAATTCCCCAGCCAGAATAGCTGGCTGGGGAATTCTGGGAGTTGAAGTCCACAAGTCTTAAAGTTCCCAAGTTTGGACATCCCTGGACTACAATGACTGGAATACAGCAATCAAAGGATATAATTCGTTCAAATGGAAGAGAAACAGGCCAAAGTATCATTAACTTAATATTAAATAACACCAAGACTGGGTTTAGGAAATGTGATCACAATCAGAAGGCCAAGAATCCGAGGGTGCGGGGAATCACTTCTTTTTTATATATAAGAATGGGGTTTAATAATCTTCATTAAAACCTTTAAATAAGAAGATACAAAACGAATGCAAACTAATATAAAGAAGAAAAAAGAAAGCAAAAAGGGAAAGGGAAAAAAAGTTGGGGGAAAAAAGCAAATAAGAAATGGGTTCTGAAGCTCTACACAGCAGTTACAAATACAAATATATTTTAAGCTTTCTTTCTAGTCATATCACATTACTCTTCTTTTTATAATTTATCCTGTCTAATCATCAAAACCATAAATCACAAGTTCATTTTAGTTTCATTTTTACTCAAAGAATCTGTAAGAGGCTTCCAATGACCTATAAATGTAGAGGTCTTTTCTCTAATCAGTCAATTCAACAATTACAGCAAAATTTGTCAATTTCACCAACTATAGTAGTGCTGAACCTTTTCATCTCTGTCTGCTAAGTGTGTGTGTGTGTGTGTGTACTTGTTCCACAACACCCTTTTAGGGCCCAATTAAGGGAGGAAGCATACTGTTTCCTTTTCTCATTTGCTCCTGGAAGCACCAAGCCGGAAGCACCAGCCTGAAGATGATGAATGAGATTTCATCGAAACGTTGTGAAGATACTTCCAATTCTACGCGGGAGAAAACCCGAACAACCAAAGACCTACATACAAACACCCGCGAAAACCTCAGAAAACATATATATATATATATATATATATATATATATGTTAGTTTTATGAGCTGATCAATAAATTAAATTAGAAGAGACCAGAAGAGACCATATATATATGAGAATATTTTCACAGCTCCTGTTATGAGGCCCGTTTAAGGGAGGAGACAAACTGTCGTCCTTCTCTGCCTTTCGACTCAACCCAGAGATCATCTAGACAGAGACCTATTAAGATTGCTGCTGTGTGAAATTTTTTTCAGTAGAAAAAAATTTCTTCAAAATATTTTTTCAAGTCCCAGTAGAAGGAGTATGGCCAGCTGAAGAGAGGCTAATAAGCCCGAAATGGATCCATCCTGGTCTCTTATTTAGTAAATCAGCCCTTAAAAATCTAACACACACACACAGACACACACATACACACACATATGTAATTGTTTCACAACAACCTGTTATTAGGCCCCAATTAAGGGAGGAGACATACTGTTTCCTTTCCTGCCTTTCGGCTCATCACCAGAGACCATCTAGACAGCAAGCCAAGAATTACGTTGTGTAATTTTTTAGATATGTGTGTTAGTTTTATGAGTGTTAGTTTTATGACATATATATATATATATGTATATGTATATGAATATGTATATGTATATGTATATATAAACTATATAACTTTTAAATGTGACACTGCATGAAACATTAATCTGAGTAAATGTCATTTAGCAGTGTTTCTTTGGTGGCATATTAATAGAGATGATGGATGCAAGGAATATGTTTAAATTGGACCTATTGTATATTATTCAAAGTCAGAATATGCATTTTCTACCATTGAAATAAATACCAATTCTCAAGTGTCTTTCCTGAGCATTAGAATGAATGGTTTATTTCCTTGAGCTCTGTAATATTTTATTATCCACTGGGATATGGATAAATATAATGTTCAACTAGTCCATAGTGGAGGAAAATGAATAGGAAAGATAGCACAGCAAGGAATAATGTATTGTACTTAGAATTTTTTTAAAAAATTGAAAGGAAATGGATCGTTTTCTGACAACCTAAATGATTTTTGTGCCTATAGATTTCTGGATCAGCCTAAAATCTCTATCTGTCTTTCCTTCCAATTTATCATAGCAGAAATATATACCGATTTATTATAAGATTTAGAATTCCCCAATGCTCTTTATTGTATGCAGGGAAAATAACATTTGTTCACTGTGTGGTCTAGGCATGCTGAGATTAAATATAACATAAATTCAAATGGAGTGTGCATATATGCTGTAACCCTAGGGGATTTTCTTATATCTGTTGGTTCAAACAAATGTTTTATTACAATCCAATACCAAATCATAAATGGTAAAACAACAAAATATAATTTGAGAATAGAAAAAAATTTCATTAATTAAGCAAATCATTTATTTCTATTCTTGGTTCTGAACTTAGTGAAGTCTTATCAGTTGGGTATAGAAAATAGCTATTGTGGACATGATTTCAGGATATTCATTTCTTAGGGGGAAAAATTCAAGTGCCACTGATCTGAACAGTTGGGCAGTTTATCTATTAAGGGTTGTATGAATTGGGAGCACAATTCCTTGTAAAATATACACTCAGGAAGACATGTTCTAAGGTTACGCCTGCAACTGATGCGCTGGGGTATTTTGTATTCAGAAAGATATCTGATTACATTTAGAATTTGTGACTGTAGATGGAAGGACCTTAAAGCATGCTGTAGCATGCTGCACCAGCAAAATTTGGAATAGGATATACATACATGCATACATACATATGATATATACAGAGGGTTGTCTTTGTAGCATGATAGAATCAGTATAGCCTTGGGGCAGTTTCAAGGGTATTATGGATACAGATGAGGCTATGATTTCTTATGATATGATTAGCTGTACCCGGCCACGCGTTGCTGTGGCCTAGTGTGGTTAAATGGCCAACCAATCTGTGTGTAGATGTGTGTAGATGTACACCTGCACACACAAACACGTACACACAACCACCGTATAACCCCCAACCTACCTACCTACCTACTGTATTTTGTACCCTCCGGAGAGTACAAAATGACACTACGAGCAAACCAGAAGTGAGAAACCAGCACCAAAAGCAGGGAATACTGGTTGTGCACATATGTACGTGCTGGGGCATGCGCGCATTGTATTATGGGTCTGGCACACCAGCGCACAACCCCCCTGCATTCCCCCCACTTTTGGCACCTGAGCCACAAAAGGTTCTCCATCACTGGTCTAGAGCCATGATGGCAAACATACAAGAGGTGGCACGCAGAGCCCTCTCTTCTGGCAGGTGCGCCATCACCTCAGGTCAATTCTCTGTGGTGTTTCTTTCGTGAGCTTATTTTTCCCTTCAAACAATGAAACAGAAGCTCATGAAAGAAAAAGATCCCACCCCTTGCTGCACTGCCAGTGTTCGGGTGCCTTGCCTCCCACTGGTCAGATGGTCAGATGTTTGCACATATGCGTATTTGTGCACGTGCATATTTGTACACATGTTCATGCATGTACACATTCATGCACCTGCACACTTTTCAGTTTAGGCATACACGCATGCAGTTTGGGCACTCGGTGTCTAAAAGGTTCATCACCACTGGTCTAGAGAATAGTGGAAAGGTGTGTAGCTCAGCTCAAAATGGTCAATTGAAGTGGTAAGTGAACTGTGTCAATTATAAATGCTCTAAAACTATGGCAGATTGTGGGCTGTTTAAAAAGGAAAAAATGCTATTAGCTATGGATGACTAAGCTACTTCAGATATGGATGAGACAAGATAAAACCATTGTCAGAGAAACATAGCAGAAAAAGAGTTGATAGGCTATGCTTGCGCCACCATTTAATCATTGTTTTCCACTTTCTTATTGGTGAACAGCAGTCCTGATTGTTTCATGGTGTTCCCTGCTTGTTCTTAGTATTTTGAAGTTGGCAAAAATAAATGTGATCAGTTGCCTACATAGTGCTTTGGAACAATTAGAAAATAGAAATCGTGCCATCTTTGTCTGAGTGTTTATTTTCTTTGACTACACTGATGGCCATATTGTCTTACAGATGCTCACAGCAATATCTAAGCTTTTTAGTTACAATAAAAACAGACTTCTGATATTCTCAAGAAGAGAATACATTTTCTTTTCACGGTGTTTATCAGTGTAAGACAAAATATTATGCATAGAATGACCCTTAGAAATTAATCAAAACCCAGCTCTCAAATGCGTCCACCTCTATTAATTATCACAGATGGTTTCCATCAGTAAGTTATAAAAAGGAAGATCTTTGGTGGTGTTTTATGGCTTCCTGGCTGTAATTTTCTGGTTGTGGCCTAGGATTGTACCGAGCAGGATACAGCCAGGCAAAAATCTCTCCTGCAAGAGAGACGGCATCACAAATAAGCAAACAGTCCATGGAAGCCATTATCTGCAGACGAAAGGAGTCAAAAGACTTGAAAGATTGCAGGAACCACATTGTGAGGAAAATAATGACCACACTGTAAAAACAAATACAATATTCCAAGGCTTGCTTGCAAGATCCTGGCTGCCTTTCTTCAGCTGCAGAATCAAAACATTTTTACCACCCCTGAACTTCCTGAACAAACCCCTGCTCCTTAGCACCTACTGTGCGCTGAGGTCATGAGGAGCCAATGTCAGTTTGACATCAAGAAAGGTTCACATTTTCAAGCAAGCCCCGGGTTCAACCGAGAGAAAAAAAAAATGTTTTGAAGGCATTTGCTGTTTCCTTTCAATGTATTTCATTCCCCGTCTGGCTATTTCAAAGAGCTCATATTTCACTGTTAATTTCGGCAGGCTTGAGAGGAGCACTCAGGACACCTCCTTCTCTTTTAAATTGTCTCCATAGATTGTTTTTCTTCCATTTAAAAGGCAGACGGGCATTCCTTTCTGGCAGAGTAGAGCCGGACAGCTGGCTCACTCTTTTTAGGTGTCATGACACTGTGATCAGACTTTGGGCCTGCACTCTTATCTCCCTATCGGTTTTTAATGTAACATTTAGAAAATCGCACTTCCTCCATTCAAATATAAAATATTTATTTTTGTTATACTTGGTGATTTAGTTTGCTTCCTTAATCCTTTTTCAACCCAATCCCTTCTGGCAGACTGGGGTGGGGGTGGCAGGGTGGGTGGGGGTGGCGGAGTCTTGCCCAGAATATTATAAAATAACACATTTTTATTTGCCTCATTATTCTTTTTAGGGAATGAAAACGACAGCATCAGCAGTTATTGCCCACCTCAGGCTGGAAATGCTATAACTACATGAAGAAAAATATAGTTGGTGAAGAATGGAAGCCTGAAAAAGTTTGGTTCACATACCGGTACTCCTTGATGTTGAGTCCCCAAGCCTATGTCCCAGACAACTCGTCTGGTAACCTATGAGTCACCGCATTCCGGAGCTGAGCCAGCAGCTGCAGTGATTAACAGAGACAAGCTGTCTGGAATCTGTCTGGAAAGGAGTTACAATGTTGCAACTGCTTGCTAGGAGTTTCCTGCCTGGTAACTCTATATAAGAGGTTGCCAGAGAAGAAACCTTGCCAGTTGAATCTTGTGTGTGTTGTAAATAGTGTGAATAAACGTTCCTGTTGTTTTGACCATGCCTGAGTCGGAATCCTTTGTCTGATCTAACACTGGCGACGAAGGTGGGATTCAGGCTGTGGCCTTAGAACGCAACGGGTAACGAATACTTCAACAACAGAGCGCAGCGCAACGCACAGCCTCACCATGGCTACGGCGACAATGCCTCCGTTTGCACCGTTCGACCCGATGAAGGAACAATGGGCTTCCTTCTTAGCCCGGTTCGAGTGCTTCTTGATAGCCTGCGACTACGGCGAACTCGCGCCTGCCAGGAAGCTGAGCCTATTCCTCCAGTGCGGCGGCCCTGAATTGTTTGCTACCGCCCGAACCATAGCAGCACCCGCAGCGGTGCACGAAGTGCCGTGGGACGATCTCCTGGGCCGCCTGAGAGCACACTACGCGCCGGCGCCTTCCCGCATAGCGCATCGCTATGCATTCAGGCAATGTGTGCAACAGCCGCAACAGTCGGTAGCCGAGTTCCTGCAGAAATTGAGAGCGACCGCAATCCCCTGCGAGTTCCCTGCTGGCTTCCTGGAGGAATCCCTACTGGAGCAGTTTGTATGCGGCGTAAGAGACATCCGCCTAAAGCGCCGCTTGCTTTCAAAAACTGTCCTGACTCTCGAGCAAGCGGTGGAAGAAGCACGTGCGACAGAATTGTCGGAGATCTCCACATCCGACATGGGTCGCACGCGCACTCCTCTTTTTCCCACTCCGCGAGCGTGTCTGGTAGACGAAATAGCGCCGCTGGATGAGCTGGAGGAGGATGACCGTGGGGACTGCATGAGGGTGACCGGGCGCGTGCCGAATCGCACATTCACACCGCAGCAGAAGTCCAGGAACTGCCTAGGCTGCGGAGGGGCTCACCAGAGACCAGAGTGCCCATTCAAGGCATCGGTGTGCCGCAGATGTGGCAGGAAAGGACACCTAGCAGCTGTGTGCCGTGCTGCCGCTCCAGCGACAACGCCAGCTGCCGCCTCCAGAACCGTTCCACCAGGACAACGAGGGTCGCAGAAGCGTTCAGGACGCTACCAGCCACAGCCGACCGACTGCTTCGCGCTGGCAGAGATGCCCCCAGCTCTAAGCTACGACCAGGCAGAGAGTAGGAGACTGTCAACAGTGGTTTGCTTAGAGGGGGTGGGGGTAAAAATGGAAATAGATTCAGGGTCCTCTAGATCACTCATGTCCTGGGCGCATTTAGTTAAGCTTTGCCCCAAGCTCAGGAAGCGGGATCTCGGCCCCACGGCGACGATCCTGAAAGATTACCAGGGCTCACAAATTCCCATTCTAGGTCTGCACAGAGTGAGAGTAGACTACGGCCCCTTCCACGGATCCCTTCCCATCCTGGTAGTGGCCAAACCCCTAGCTGCCTTGATCGGATTGGACTGGTTTCCAGCCTTGGGACTGTCAGTCCAAGGAGTACACAGCGTGCCAGCCAGTTCTCCGGTAGACGAAGTAATCAGAGAGTTCAACGACGTCTTTGATGGCAGCTTAGGAACGTACAAAGGCACTCCAGTTTCCCTAAATTTGGACCCCCAGGTTGCTCCAGTCCGCTTGAAGGCCCGCAGGCTGCCGTTCGCGCTGAAGCCCAAGGTTGAAGCGGAATTGGATCGATTGGTGGCGCAGGGCGTGCTCGAACCTGTCGATCAGGCGAAATGGGAGACCCCAATTGTGGTCCCCATTAAGCCCGACGGGTCCGTGAGGATCTGCGCCGACTATAAGTCGACGATCAACCTCGGGCTTCAGGCGAACCCATACCCGGTTCCGGTGGTGCAAGACCTACTCCACTCATTGGGACGAGGTCGAGTGTTCGCGAAACTGGATATGGCGCAGGCCTACCAACAGCTCCCGGTGGATGACGAGGCTGCGGAAGCGCAGACCATCGTGACCCACCGTGGGGCTTTCCGCTGTCGCCGTCTCCAATTCGGCGTGTCCGTAGCCCCGGGGATCTTCCAGAGCCTCATGGAGCGACTGCTCCATGGGCTCCCTGGCGTTGTACCGTATTTTGACAACGTCCTGATTGCTGCTTCCAGCATATCAGAACTCGCCAAAACGTTACGGAAGGTCCTCAGAGTTTTCAGGGGCGCGGGTTTAAAGTTGAAACGCAGCAAATGTACGTTTGCTGCGCCTAGGGTGGAATTCCTGGGTTTCATGATTGACGCCCAAGGAATTCACCCAACCCCCTCCAAGGTCGAGGCCATCCAAAAGGCCCCCACTCCTGCCTCCAAAACGGAGCTGCAGGCATTCCTCGGCCTTTTGAATTTCTACGCGCCGTTTATTCCCCATAAGGCATCGCTAGCCGAGCCGCTGCATCGGTTGCTCGACCGATCCGCGGCCTGGCACTGGGGCAGCCGCGAAGCACACGCGTTCGCGGCTGTCAAAGCCATGCTCACGTCAGATGCGGTACTAGTCCAGTACCATGACAGGCTTCCTCTGACGCTTGCGTGCGATGCCTCCCCTTTTGGCCTGGGGGCTGTCCTTAGCCACGTCTTTCCAGACGGCTCGGAAGCCCCCATTGCTTTTTACTCCCGGACAATGTCTCAAACGGAGAGAAACTACAGCCAAATCGACAAGGAGGCTTTGGCTGTAGTGTCCGGGATTAAGAAGTTCCACAATTACCTCTATGGGCGGACCTTTTCTGTTGTCACGGACCATAAGCCGCTCCTTGGGCTATTGGCCGGTGACCGTCCGACACCCCCCATCCTGTCGCCCAGGATGACCCGCTGGACGGAATTCCTGGCAGCGTATGACTATACGCTGCTATACCGTCCTGGCAAGCAGATAGGGCATGCTGATGCCCTAAGCCGCTGCCCTCTCCCGGGGCCGGATCCGGCCCCTGTGCCTGCTCTCTCTGTCCTGATGGTCGCGGAGTCGGACTTGCCCCTGTCCTCTTCCGCCGTTGCCGCTCACACCCGCGCAGACCCCGTCCTCGCCCAGGTCTGCCGATGGGTGCTGAGGGGCTGGCCTTCGGGCAGTGTGGCTGAAAACTTTCGGCCTTACAAGTCACGCCAGCTGGAGCTCTCGCTCCATTGCGGGTGCTTGTGTTGGGGAGATCGGGTCATCGTCCCTTCCCCTCTCCGGCACATGGTTCTTCAGTCGCTCCATGCCAACCACCCAGGCATCGTCCGTATGAAGGCATTGGCCCGGAGCTATGTCTGGTGGCCCGGCATGGACGCTGAAGTGGCGGAATGGGTGGCCGCCTGCTCCTCCTGCCAATCGTCCCGGCCGGCCCCGCCGGTCTCCCCGCCGAGGGAGTGGGACGCCCCCAGGTGCCCATGGTCCAGGCTCCACTTGGATTTCGCGGGTCCCTTCCATGGCCAGAATTTCCTCGTGGTGGTGGATGCGTTCTCACGCTGTGTGGAGGTGATTCTCATGGCTTCCACCACAGCGGAGAGCACGGTGCGTGCCTTGCGCCGTCTGTTCGCGACCCACGGGTTGCCGGACGTCGTTGTGTCCGACAACGGACCCCAATTTCAATCCTCCACCTTCTTGGACTTTCTGGCCACCCAAGGGATCCGCCACGCGCCGGTCGCCCCTTATCACCCGGCGTCTAATGGACGCGCGGAACGAGCCGTGCGCTCAGCCAAGGAAGCCTTGGCCCGTTTGGATAAAGGGGACTGGCAGGCAAGGGTGGCCGCGTACCTTTTGGGACAGCATGTCACACCTTGCCCAGCCACAGGGAAAAGCCCCGCGGAGCTCTTGATGGGCCGACGCTTGCGGACCACTCTGGACAGACTGCACCCCGATTACGACGGGTTGCAGAGGGGCAACCTGCAGATTCCCACTCCTCGTTTATTTGAAATTGGGGACCTGGTTTGGGCAAGGAACTTTTCAGGGGAGCCGCGATGGATTGCCGCAACCATTTTGGACGTAACCGGACCCTGTTCTTACAGAGTCGGCCTTCAGGATGGATCCGAGTGGCGGCGCCACCTGGATCAACTGAGGCGCCGCCTGCCCGAAACAGCAGTCACCATGCCAAGCCGTTCCTGCCCGTTGGCCCCCGTTGGGCCGTTGTTCTCTGCTCAAGCCGAGCAGTTGTTTGGAACCCCGGAGTCCCTAGCCGGTCCAGACCTCGTATCGGCGGGAACAGCACGGGGAGACCGCCAGGACCTCACAGCCCAATCTGACTCTCAGCTGGGGGCCTCGCCCATCGGGGAACCACCCTACCAGAATAATACTCGCCAGCAAATGCCAACTACCTCAAGCCCGGTCGCCACGCCCCCTCACCCGGACTTGCTAGGGTCGGCATTGCCGCCTACGGCGACTCCACCTCCGAGGGCAGGCCGCGATGACGTAGGCGAAGGCTCCGTGTCCCACAGGGAGGAGCCTCCTCAAGAACTAAGGCTGTCAGGGCGGACCCGACACCGCCCCGCCTATCTGAACGACTACGCGTGCGCATGTACTGTGTTGGACAGAGAACCTAGACACATGCGCACTGACTATGGGGGAAGGAGTGTTGAGTCCCCAAGCCTATGTCCCAGACAACTCGTCTGGTAACCTATGAGTCACCGCATTCCGGAGCTGAGCCAGCAGCTGCAGTGATTAACAGAGACAAGCTGTCTGGAATCTGTCTGGAAAGGAGTTACAATGTTGCAACTGCTTGCTAGGAGTTTCCTGCCTGGTAACTCTATATAAGAGGTTGCCAGAGAAGAAACCTTGCCAGTTGAATCTTGTGTGTGTTGTAAATAGTGTGAATAAACGTTCCTGTTGTTTTGACCATGCCTGAGTCGGAATCCTTTGTCTGATCTAACACTTGACAAGTGACCACTATTGAGGCCAAAATTTCTGTTGCTAAGCGAGACAGCTGGTATGGGAGCTGGTATGATACGCCAGTTGCGCCCCTTACTGGACCGGGGGTCCCTTCGCACAGTCACTCAAGCGCTTGTGACATCTCGGCTGGATTACTGTAACGCTCTCTACATGGGGTCTCTCTACTGTAACGCTCTCCCCTTGAGCTGCACTTGAAAGCTACAGTTAGTGCAGAATGCGTCCGCGCGGGTGGTTATGGGTGCCTCAAGTCAAGCCCACGTAACACCTCTCCTGCGTGAGCTGCACTGGCTGCCTGTGGCCTTTCGAGTGCGCTTCAAGGTGTTGACCACCATCTTTAAATCACTCCATGGCTCGGGGCCTAGCTATATACGAGACCGCCTCCTGCCCCATACATCCCTTCGTCCGGTCCGCTCCCACAGAGAGGGCCTTCTCCAGGTGCCGTTGGCTGGGCAATGCCGGCTGGTGACACCCAGGGGAAGGGCCTTCTCTGTGGCGGGCCCGGCCCTCTGGAACGACCTACCCCCCGACCTTCGCACTACCTCGGACCTCCGCCTCTTCCGCCAACGTCTCAAGACGCATTTATTCCAACAAGCCGGCCTAGGATAGCCCCCCGTTCTGACTTTTATATATAAATTATAATTTGGTAGGGTTTTTAAATATGGGTTTTAGCACGGGTAAATAATTTAATATATTTTAATGTTGTATATTGTATTTATTGTGGTTTTTAAATAATGCCTGTGCGCCGCCCTGGGTCCTAACAAGGAGAAGGGCGGGGTATAAATTCGAATAAATAAATAAATAAATAAATAAATCTCTTGCCCCATTTTAGGAACATTCTTGCCACAGTTGTTAAGTGAATCACTGCAGTTGTTAAATTAGTAACACACTGTCGTTAAGTGAATCTGGCTTCCCTATTGACTTTGCTTGTCAGAAGGTTGCAAAAGGTGGTGATGCGACCCCAGGGCATTGCAAAAATCATACATATGTGCCTGAATTTTGATCATGTGACCAGGGGGATGCTGCAATGGTTGTATATGTGAAAAACTGTCATTACTCACTTTTTTCAGTCATTGTAATTTCAATGGTCCCTGAATGAACTATTGTAAATCAAGCGGTACCTGTATTTATTTGTTTTCTCTCTTAAAATGCAGGTGAGTAGGAGGTTAGATGAGAAAATATCCCATTCTTCTACATTCTATGTTCCAAAATTTCTATTGCTTCTTATTATCCCTGCAAGGATGAAGAAAGATGAAAGATAATGATGGGTTCCCAAAAAAAAGTCTGATGAATTTTGATTTCTGAACTTGAGGGATTAAATCTGGAGTTAGTTTTATACTGTACTTCCATGACACACTGGCAGGATGGTTGCTGGGGAAAGAAGAAAAAGCTGGCTGATACAGACTCTGTGATTCTGAATGGACTCCAGATGTATTTACAAATTACAAAAAGCAGCAAATATGAGGCAAAAAAAAGCTACAAATGTAACTTCAACCCACCAGGCTAACGTGCAAATGGAGATCTTGTATATCCTCCTTTGGGAAAAATTATAGATTCACCGTTCAGTGAAGTTTACACGTTTCCTTATGGGGAGACTAGTGAAGGTCCTTGTCTTAAAGATTTCCTGTCAAGCGCTTCAGATAGGCTTAGTTTATGCTTCAATCGTTTAATGTTTTCTTAGAGTACAAAGCAAAACTTCAGCATAAAATAGCATGAGATCAAAGGGAATGTTATTGTCTCATTCTTTGCAGTTTCCGAGTGTTGTTGTCTGATATTTTTTTGCACGAAGCCAACATGATCTGCTAACAACTACCAACTTAAACTGTATCAGGGGATATTTTTAGATAAACAGATTCTTCCTACCTTTGACATTTCTGAAGCAGCAGGGTAGCAGCCTATGGGAGGGTAGGGAATATGACTCCTGCAAATGTTTCCCTTTAAGCTTGCCAAACTATCAGTCACATGTATGTTTTTGTTTTATGCTGCTTTAATTAAAAAGAAATACATAACTGGGAAATTGGCATGTGAAAAAAAAAAAGCACGAGGCTTTACTATCATTATCTTTATTCCAAACAAGGCCTTTTGGCTCCATAAGCCTTTGCAGACAGTAAACGTGGTATATGATGGCAACCCAGGATCTTACTAGGTGCCACCTGCCTAGAAACAAATGAAAAAGTCAGTTAGGGTGGGAGAAAACATTACACAAATTTTGACAACATGTCTGGAAGTCAGCTCTTTCAGTTTGCTTTCGAGTAAATAGGAATTTTGTGCATGACCATGACTATTTTGGGAAAAAGGAAAACTCTTTTGTAAGTACACTTATATTCTTAAAATTCTAAATTTACACATTTATATTCTGCTTTTTGCTCTGGTGCTTAAAGTGGAGTACATAATGTGCTCATGTCCCATTACACCCTGAAAGAATAGCCCTGGAGGAAGGTGGATTGAAAAAATCATTCAGTTTCTAGGATGCACCGTCAACTTGAACTCAAATCTCCATAACCTTCACCAGTACACCGCACCGTGCCTATTGACCCAAATCATTACCTACCGCTGACCTATAGTTAAGAGCAAGCAGCCTTAATCTTGAGAAGATGTTAGGAGAAATGAAAAGGTTGCTTGGCCCTAGGAAAATAAAAAGCTTGAAAAAGAGACACAGGACAGCTCCTTCTTGTCCTTAAAAAGAGGCAGTGAAGGTTTGGGACAGACTTTCACGATTCTGTTAATTTACCCGACAACAATAAAGTAATGGAATTCCTGCTGTGTCTATTTCTAGACTTGGCTTTCATCAAAAGATTGATATGGACTGGCACTTCTTTAGCCTGCTTCTATTGTGTGTCCCCGTCCCCCCCGCATCTCTAGTACAGGTAGTCCTGGACTTACAACCACAGTTGAGCTCTAGTACATTTATGTTGTTAAGTTTATTTAACATTTAAATAAACAACATTTATGTTGTTTTGCCCCATTTGATAACTTCTCTTTCTACAATTGTTAAGTGAATCACTGCAGTTAAGTTAGTAACATGGTTGTTAACTGAATGTGGCTTCCCCAGAGACTTTGCTTGTCAAACGGTCGCAAAAGGTGATTACATAACCTGGGCGCAGCAAAGGTCATAAATATGAACCAGTTGCCAAGCACCTGAATTTTGATCATGTGATCATGGAGATGCTGCAAAGGTCATAACTATGAAAAATGAGCATGTCACATTTTTCAGTGCTGTTGTAATCTTGAACGTTCACTAAACAGACTGTTGTAAGTCGAGGACTAGCTGTAGTTGTCATTGTAGCTAATTCATGTGACCAGTTAGTTGCATTTTAGTCCATTTAAGTCCTTCACATAGCATGTCATTTGGATGTTGCATTTTGCCACATGAAACCTGCAAAATACAAGCCAGAGGCTTCATGTGGTAAGTGGCTATGTACAGATGGCTGAACATAGAGAGCAGTCAACATGCAGGGAGATTAAAAGAAGTCAGCAAATAGTAAATTGGCAATACATTTTAATCTCGTTCCATTCTGTGTAACAGAGATAGTTTTGATGCAAAGATTTACAAGGAACTGAATTCCCATGGGTCATAGGAATTGTCTTGTCTGACGAGTGCCTTAATCCAGGACGCATTGTTGTTTTTGTTTAGGGTACTAATAGTGTTTTTTGTATTTTCCCCTTAATTTTTTGCGGTATATAATTGTATTAACGATTTTTAAAAGGAAGCTTCAAAACTAATACAAACTAATATAAAGTGAGGAAAGGGAAAGAAGAAGGAAGAGAAAAAAAGTTAAAAGTTCAAGAAAAGAGGAAAAAATAGAAAATAAATAAATAAGATACAAAGAAGTAGCTTCCAATCTTCTTTATAGCAGTTATAAGTACAGTTAGACCCTATGGTTACAGTGTAACTCTCTCCTTTTTATAATCTAGTCTTTCTAATAATCAGAACCATATATTGTAAGTTCTTTTCTTTTTGTTTCATGCAAAAAGTTTTTAAGAGGGTTCCATTCAGGAATAAATGTAGACACTGTCTTTTTCCTGATCAAAGAAGTCAATTTAGCCATAAATTTTGGAGTGCCTTTATACATTCTAGACAATTTCACTGGTGACCTATAGCAACACTCTGCTTTAGTAATTTGAATTTAAAATGTATACTGTCTAGACTGAAAATCTGATTTCAAGACTCTTACTGTTTTCATTTCTTCATTGACAACATTTATGTGTGCGGTAATAATGCAAGGGAGGAGCATGGATGCTTTTAGTGTCATGTGTGAAAGTATCCCAGACATAAAAATATGTCTAACCAGCCTCTCCTGGAAAATTTCCAAGAGAAAATGAATTACAAATTCTTTCAACAAAACCTGAATCCCTGGGCAGCTTGTCCCATTATTCAACAATTTGGTTTTACATAATGTTTAACAGTTTGTAACCTAAAGCAGTTGGTTCTTTTCCTACATTCACTTGATACGCCATCTCTTTTCCCCTTCCTCTTTTTTGTCCTGTTGAAATATACTCAGTTGTTTCAACTCATTCTTTAACTCTTGAAAGTCATAATCCCAGCACATCCTGAATATTCTTCATACATTTTGAATTATTATGCTTTATGTGACATAGGATGCTTCTGCTCACCACATTATTGGACATTGTCCATTTGCTATCAAACTGTGTTCCTAAACTGCTCTGTGCAAGGCTAATTAATTTCTTTACATAATACATTCTGCTTAATTTTTTTAAATTATCACATTAACACTGCACACATGATTATCTGTATGCTTGTATTTTTTTATGCTGCAAACAAGAAAACTGTGACTATTGTATCAGATGATATACATGAATGGAGGGGACACAATTTTTTTCTGGTGGTGTCCAGCACCTTGCCTTTTTGATCCATCTCCATGGACACCAGAGGTTCTGACCAGTTCTGGAGAACCGGTAGCAGAATTTTTTGAGTAGTTCAGAGAACTGGTAAATACCACCTCTGACTGGCCCTGTCCCCACCTATTCTTTGCCTCCTGAGTCCCAGCTGATCAGGAGGAAATGGAGATTTTACAGTATCCTCCCCTGCCATGCCCACCAAGCCACACCCGCAGAACTGGTAGTAAAAAAAAATTGAATCCCACCACTGATGGACACCCTTAATTTCCAGGTTCCTGTGAGATAGTGGAATGAAATTACTAAAGGTGTTAGTCATCATCTTTAAAGCGCTCCATGGCTCGGGACCTAGCTATCTGCGGGATCGGATTCTGCCCCATACTTCCTCACGGCCGATTCGCTCCCACAGAGAGGGACTTCTCCGGGTGCCGTCCACTAGACTTTGTCAGCGGGCGACGCCCAGGGGAAGGGCTCTCTCTGTGGCGGGCCCTGCCCTCTGGAACGACCTCCCCCCCGATATTAGAATTACCACGGACCTCCGTTCCTTCCGTCTGAAATTGAAGACGCACTTTTTCTGCTTGGCCGGCCTAGGGTAGCCTCTTATTACAGTATTATAGGGTTTAGGGTTTTCGTGATTGGTTTTGGGGAATTTTAGCGCAGGGTCTTAATGTTTAATCTGTTTTTAACTGTTTTGTATATATTTATTGTCTTAATTTCCCTGTGCACCGCTCCGAGTCCCCTTGGGGAGAGGGAGCGGTCTAGAAATTAAATATATTATTATATTATTAAAATCCTGAAGTATTTGGCAATGCTTAGCAAGGTGTAAGTTAGTTTTAAAAAATAATTAATTAACAATTATTTAAACTCATTTAAAGAGAGCCATGCAGATCATTTAAGAGTGCAACAAATGCTCTGGCAGCAGTTGGTGCCACGTTACTGACCCTTGTGATTTATTCTAATTCTCTTTTTTATTGCCAAGAGGGTTCGGCAGCTTGCAGGAGCTGAACGGGAACAATGCCAGTGAACTCTGATTATGTGTATTTTTGAATCTTGTCCAGGACAGAGGCTATTTGCTGTTTGACTTAGGCAGCTACTAAGACTAATTGGCAAAGCAAGTCATATGATTAGATTAGGCATCTATCTGAAGCAGCTGATTGAGAAATGATGAAAGATCCACACAGATTGTTAGTGATTTGCTTCATTGTTACTGTCTTCTTCTAATACGGGGAAGGGAAAAAGTTTGTAAATTGTCTGGTCAAAAATGGAATTCCTGTTCTATATCCTGAGCTAGACATGGTAATCCCACTGGGTTTAATTTATTTAGCAAGAATAAATAATTTATTAACTTAGATTTAGTAAATTTATTTATTTTGTATTAACTATTTATTTATTATTGATGACTACACTTCAATGGAAAAGTCTGTAACTTCTCCCCTGAACCCAACTGGATGACATTATGCTAACGGTTGCTTCTAATTCACATCTTTGATTTTCATCTTTCATTTCTTTTAATTCCACTTAAAACATATTCTTTATATAACTGGTAGTATCTCTGTATTCCCTGAAGCATTCTCCTGATTTTCCTCTCAGTAATCAGAGAATATCCAGTGTTGCAGAGAGAAATCTGAATTGACCTTCAATTCACCCTTGCCAGATTCTGAAACCTTAAAGCTGCGGATTTGCTAGATACATGGTCCTCCTGTTCCTCTGACATGTTCCCAAACCAGTATGTATACACTATCCTTAGAATTAGAATAGATTTATTATTTCACTGGAACTGAATTTCTCGAAACGTATATGCATAAAGGTATACACTAAGAGAGGAAGGGGAAATATAAGCACATGCTCTCAGTTCTACCTTACTGGCAGTGGACCAGCAGACTAGAAATCCTGGAGGCTATGGCATCTACTATGTTCTATAATATATTTTTCTTTGTTTCATTGACTTTATCTTTTTCATTCCCATTTCTATCCCCATCCTCCAGGTTTACAAAGAATTCTTTCTATCTTAATTTTGGCTAGAGATAAAACTAGCAGTTTACCAGTTCCTTTAACTATTTTGATTTATCTTTACTTGGGGTCTTCTACAACATCACTGTCTTTATTGTCCCAATCTCACCAAAGCAGTCTGAAATTGATCTGAAATCAGTCTGAAATGGGTCAGGAATTCTCTTCCGTTCTATTGATTGGTTTTTTTTTAGATCAGTGACCAACAAGAAATTGTGAAAAGACTATTCCATTAATGATAAATGCCAGCTTCAAATTCCAAATACCTTGAGCTGTATAAAACAGATGTTCAGAGTAAAATGAGCTGTCTTTATAATTTTTGAAATATTTCAAGCTTCTCACTATATTGTATATGGAAATACACTAGAGTTGGGCACCAATAAATTTTGTTTAGTTAATTAATTACATTGTAATAATATAATGATAACATATCAACAGTTTTGCAACCAGATGCTTTTCCCAGAATATCTAAGCATGACTGCATGCAGCTATAGTAATCGGATAAAGAAGATAAATCCTTAACAATCTAGACAGGTTCCAGGAAATCTAGCTTCAAATGCAGGCAGCATGGTTGATCTGGAGTATTTTGACTATTTGCTAATCCTTACAATCCTGCCTGTACCACCAGTAGCCCCCCCAAACAAATGAAACAATAAAATTGGCAAGAGTTGTGCCTATTTCCCTTCTAGCATGAAAACCCCAGGCTGTTTACGGAGTCTGGATGATTGCTTTAAAATGGAATAATTCACCTGAACCTGAGATCTGGGAGGCAGGAAGAGGACTAACAAAGAGCAAACTGGTTCAAGTTCAAGTTTCTGAACCACAGAAATAGGGACAAAGCTAACTTAGTTCTTGAAATGAGTCAATGTAATTCAAAAAGTCAAAGCCAATTTTGAACTTGTGAGTAAATTTACTTTCAAAAAATTATAGGAAAGCACAAGAAGATCACTTATCCTTGAGTTAATACTAAATAATAAGGAGGACTTAGTTGAAGTTGTGAGAAGATTGGGGATTGGGATGACTGATTTTTTTAAAAAAATTAAAACTAGTATATTTTAATGTGCATTTTGGACCCAACAAGATGGATTTTAATACTGATGATAAGTACAATTCTACACAGAGCAGCTAATATCTAAAGGATTGGAGGGTAGAGGGGATTTCGTGAAAACTGAGATATGAAAAGCATAATTGCAAACAATTCCAATAAGAAGAAGAAAAACCAGAAACAGTAAAATCCAATGTAACTGCGTAATAAACAAACTTTTGAAAACAAAAGTAGTCAAGGAATACAAGAGTCAGAAGTGCAAAACTAGTGTCAGAAAGCAAAAGTTCATAATAATCTGAGGTTGAATGAAGAATGTCAATAACAAAAATTCCTTGCTTGGATATGATCCAAATAAATGAAAAAGAAGAGAATCAGTAATATCACCTGTTAGATTAATATGACAAAACGCTAACAAATGAAAGGCTACCAAACTCTGTATTTTGACTCAGTCCTCTCTAATACAGTATGTAGTTCCCAGAAGCAATTATGTGGAGAATAAAAAGAATGATAGGATTGACATGTGAGATGATTAGAAATCTATTTAAGGAATATCTTCATTACTTTAAAGAATTTAAACCATAGGTAAAGGAGTCAAGCAACAAGCTGATGATCTGGCCAAAAAGATATGTGTACAAAATAATATTGAATCTGGAACATTTTGAAATTGATACTTCTTCTTTTGGAAAAATCTCAAACTTGAAACGAAGTGTGTTGAATTCGGAACAGTTGTTTGAAGCTTGAAACACATCCAACATGTTCATAGCAATTTTGAATATGAAATATGTGTGTTGATCCTGAAGCAACTGTTTTAAACTCAAAAAGGGTTCAACTTTAAAAGTTTTCCCCACCACTTTGCTAATCTTTAAGCATTATCTTTGGAAAATCCTGAAGAACAGAGTGCCAAGTGCCAAATGGCTAGAAGAGGACTAACATCCATTTAAAAAAAAAATAAGAGAAAAGAGACATCCAGGGAATTACAGTCAAGCTATACAGCCAAGTCTGACATCTGACATTATTTTAGAACAGATTATAAAGAGATTATCTCTACGTACTTTAAAAACAATGTAGTAATTACTAAAAGTCAGCAGGCTATCTCAAAAATTAGTTCTGGCAGACTAATCTTATCTAATTTTTTGATTGGGTAATTTTTTCAATAGAATGTGTGCATTCTCTCTCTCAGTGTTTCAACAAAGCATTTGAAAAAAAAATCCATGACATTTCATTAATAAAATAGCTATAGGTAGTTCTTGGCTTATAGCCAGTCATTTAATGGTTTAGATTTAGGTTTAGGTTTATTAGTTTTTTATACCACCCTACTCCCAAAGGACTCAGGGCGGTGTACAGCCAAAGTAAAACAGATATATAAAAGTTAAAAACAATTTTAAAAGCATATTAAACAATTTGGCCTCTCTTAAAATTAAAAACCAAACAAGCCCCGATTAAAATTAATAAAAATTCATATTTAAAAATTCATTTTCATGCCAGCCCGGCTTGTTGGAAAAAAAAGGTTTTGAGAGCACAGCGGAAGGTGCGGAAGTCAGGGATAGTTCCTAATTCCAGGGGCAATTCGTTCCAGAGGACAGGTGCTCCCATGGAGAAGACTCTCCCCCTGGTTGTCACCAGTCGACATTGTTTAGCCGACGGCACCATGAGGAGACCCTCTCTATGGGAGCGTACTGGCTGGTGGGAGGCTCTCGGTGGCAGAACGCAATCTCGTAAGTGATGGACTTCAAAAAACCTATGGTACTTACAACCTGCCCTCAAAGTTACAATTGATATACATCCAATTACACGATTGTCTTTTGGGTGTTTGGCAATTGGTATCATGTGATTATTTATCGCCAGTTGCAATGTCCTGCAATGTATGGCTTTTTTTTGGCCATATTTTGGGCAGAAAATTACAAAAAATGCCCATTGGATATGCTACATTTACTTAATGTGGTTCACTAAAGGACCATGTCCTTAAGTGGGTGTAACAGTTGTTTAATATTATTTTTAAAATCCACTATTATTTGTATTTGAAACCAACAAGTATATTACAGGCACAATTTCAGTATGACAACTTATTGAAAGTAATAAAAATGTATTAGTTTATTACACTTTCTAAGACAAGATAGAAAGACAAATAGTAATTGACATATTTTCATAACGCAAATGTTTGTTGCCTTCTGTTAAGTACAATCAATTTATATTTATAACCAATTTCATTGTAATTTTATTATTACAATTACAATAAAGATTATTATTGTTATTATTGTTATTATTATTATTATTATTATTATTATTATTATTATTATTATTATTATTATTATTATTATTATTATTATTATTTTGGGTTAGCTTATGAAATTACGACAAACCCCTTTTATTTTGTTGGGTTTGGCTTTTGCTTGACATTTAGTGCCACAATTCATTTGAACTATTTGCTTCAAAATCTGCACTGACCATTAAACTTTGAATTTGAAATCAGTTGCTGATAAGATATCTTGTCTTTGATATCTATAATTATGAAAAATTATCATACATCCACATAAAGAAACTTTCCCCCTTCTTTTCCCTTCTCTTGTATATTATATATGCATGATATAGAGAGTTTTGAACACTAATCCTTTTAAATTGATTGTGGCTTGATACATTATTCACTTTCATTTTCTCTGATATTTTTTTTACATGGCAAGAATAACATTATATAAATATATATTATATAAATAATACAGGCATGAAAATTCTGTTAAACGATGAAAATCTAAAGCATTCAGAAAGTGATTTTGAAATCCAGTTTCAGCTGATGTTTTCAAACATGGAATATATTCTTTCTTTTTCTGATTCAGTTATTTCTACTAATATGCTCAGGATTCACATAATCTCTAAGAAGAGAATATTTCATTGAGAAGGTAAGCTTCCCTGAGTCCCTGTGTGGTGAGATGGGTGCGGCTTATAAATACGATTAAATAAATAAATAAATAAATAAATAAATAAATAAATAAATAAATAAGTCCTTCTGAAGAAGGATTGTGCATAAGATACATTTTTTTCTCTGATGTTCACCTAGTAGCAAATGTCAAAAAGAAGAAATTGTCAGGCAGTGAATTCATCAAGAAAGGAAGATACAAATTCGTCAAGAAAGGAAGATGGTGGTGTTGGCAGCATCATAAAAGCCTTGCTCCTTAAGGATACAGTTTGACATCATATATTCAAACAAAGTAGCATAGCTTCAATTCAGAGGTGGTTTTCACCAGGTTGTGACCAGTTCTGGAGAACTGGTAGCAAAAATTTTGGGTAGTTTGGAGAACCGGTAAATAGCACCTCTGACTATTCTCTGCCTCCCGAGTCCCAGCTGACCTGGAGGGAATGCGGATTTTGCAGTAACCTTCCCCTGGAGTGGGGAAGGAATGGAGATTTTGCAGTAGCCTTTCCCTGCCACGCCCACCAAGTCATGCTACGCCCAAGCCACACCCACAGAACCAGTAGTAAAAAATTGTGAATGCCACCACTGCTTCAATTGTATTGATGTAATTGTCATCTTGCCTTTTTCACCTCCCCATCCCAAGATTATAGCTACCAGATGGATATTGCCAAGTTTTGGCTAAGTATTAGGAGAATTAGTTACTCAGAATGGAAAGCTTGGGAAAAGATAAGCTTTCCTTATCTAGATTTCTGTTTTTCGCATCTCAAAATTAGATCCTATATTAAGTAAAGGTTGGAATAGATCAGGTTTTTACAATCCAGTTCCTATGAGTCAGGGGTGGGTTTCAAATTTTTTAGAACCTACTCTGTAGGTGTGGCCTATTTTGTGGGCGTGGCTTGGCAGTCATGTGACAGGTGGGAGTGGCCACCTTTTAAAATGTGGTGAAACTCATTTAACAACGCTCTTGCTTAGCAACCAAAATTTTGGATTCAATTGTGATGATAAATTCTTTCTTCCTTCCTTCCTTCCTTCCTTCCTTCCTTCCTTCCTTCCTTCCTTCCTTCCTTCCTTCCTTCCTTTCTTTCTTTCTTTCTTTCTTTCTTTCTTTCTTTCTTTCTTCTTTCCTTCCTTCCTTCCTTTTTTCCTTCCTTTCCTTTCCTTCCCGTTGGGTCAGTGGCAGCGGTGGGCCAGATTTACTTCCAGGTACGCCGGTGGAACCCCCTCTCACCGGTTCTCTAAATTTCACCAACCGGTTCTCGTGAGTAGGTGCGAACTTGCAGAAACCCACCCCTGCTATGAGTGTATAGTTGGGAATTCTGGAAAAACATCAGGCTCAGGAAACCACTTTAGAGAAAGAACTGGCTTGAAAAATGAATTATTTAATGGCCTATTAAGAGTCACTTGAAGTTGTTCTGCAAATGAGTTACTTGGATTACACCATAACTTAAATACCTTCCCATAGGAAGAGCTGGGCAGAAGAGAAGAAAATTATAATGATCGCCATTATGCCTTTTTCATTCAGTGTTGATTGTAGGTCTGGTTTTAGACTTATAGGCTTAATAATAAACATTTTCACCTAGTATACAATCAGAGTGATGTTGCTGCATTTTGGCAGCAAGTTATTCATACTTCGCCCAAAACTTTGAAATAAGCCTCCACCCAAATAGTTAATGCCAGGAACTTTACTTGCCCTTCCCCCTTATAACTAATGAATAATTCCAGTTCTAATTAGATACAATGTGATGCGCTCATCAACATATTTGATGTGAATATGTTTCTTATTTTTGTTCCTTGAATATTAAAATTGTTTCCACATGATACTCTTTACAAATCCTTCTTTGTGCTGTCTTGTCACTTTAAATTATACAGCAACTAAATAATCCAATTATTATCATTAACAATGTTAACACTTTCTTTTCTGTGCCTTCTTTCTTTTCCAGTCTGCTTTATTTAATCTTGACCCTTTTTACAAAGTTAGATTTTAGAAGGTCTATTCATCTTCTGAAATGTATAACAATATATGCAAAATTAGTTCGCAATTTCACATTGCAAGTAGCATATTTTCATTAAGATTTTGTTTGATGCAGCTCTTGGATATCATGGGTAGCTCTCTCCTATGATTCAATGAGAAAAGAGTCCTCAGCAAACAGATTAGCATCCTATCCATAAAGCATGACAGACCTGATGTATTTGCATTTGGCAATTCATCCTGGAGGCCATGAAAAAGGTTGAAAGCAAACTTTAGAAACCTTGACGTTTGAAAGATTGCAATGGGACTTCTTAGGTGTCTGAGGTGAGGTCTCCCGGTTTTAGCACTGTACCACCCAACATATTACTTTACTTTTACTTTACTTTATTTCAATTTATATATCGCCCTTTTCACCAAAAAAGGGACTCAGGGCAGTGCACAGAAAGATAAAACCCCACAATATACAAAATATAAAAACAATTAAACCAGTAGAGCTGTGCTAAAATTTAAATAAATAATTAAAACCCATAAATAACGAATTAAAATATTCCCTAATCTATGTCAGGCCGGCTAGATGAAAGAAATGAGCTTTTACCATCCGACGGAAGAGGCATAGGTCCGTGATGGTGCGGATATCGGGGGGAAGGTCGTTCCAGAGCGTCGGACCCGCCACAGAGAAGGCTCTTCCCCTGGGGGTCTCCAGTCGGCATTGACCGGCTGACAGCACCCTGAGAAGGCCAACTCTGTGGGAGCGGACAGGTCGGAGGGAGGAATGTGGTAGGAGGCGGTCTCTCAAGTAACCAGGACCCATGCCATGGAGCGCTTTGAAGATGGTAACTACCACCTTGAAGCGCACCCAGAAGACCACAGGCAGCCAGTGCAGCTCGCGCAGGAGAGGTGTTATGTGGGAGTAACGAGAAACTCCCAGAATCTCCTGCGCGGCTGCATTCTGCACTAGCTGGAGCCTCCGGGTGCACCTCAAGGGGAGCCCCATGTAGAGGGCGTTGCAGTAGTCTAGGTGGGAAATAACGAGGGCTTGAGTGATCGTGCGTAGGGCATCTCGATCTAGAAAGGGACGCAACTGGCGTATCAGGTAAACCTGATAGAAGGCCCCCCTGGCCACGGCCGTCACATGATCATCTAAGGACAGCCATGAGTCCAGGAGGACGCCCAAGTTGTGGGCCCTTTCTGCGGGAGCCAATGACTCGCCCCCGATAGCCAACGATGGAGTTAGTTGGCTATATCGAGATGCCGGAAACCACAGTCACTCAGTCTTTGGACGGGTTGAGTCTGAGTTTGTTCCTCCCCATCCAGACCCGCATGGCCTCCAGACACCGAGACAGCACTTCCACGACATCGTTGGGGTGGCCAAGTGGCCATATTACTTCTAAAGATAATTTTCTAATTGGAATATTTTGCTGTTGAATAGCTATCTCTGTACAGAACTGTTTTTTGGAATCATATAATTCTTTTATCATTGTATTAAACTTTGACAATTATATCTCAACAACGAATATAAATTTCACTTTCAAAGATCACCTTTGAAAAAATCTTGGTATATTTCTTAGAGTAGCCATCCTCAAAAGGTACTCTTTTTGGGAATATTGAGAATAATGATCTGGAAAATGCTAAAGTAGAAGTAGCTGACTTGTAAATCCCCAAAACTAAGAATATTATAGTCCCATTATTTCTGAATCTGAATAAAGATATACAAATTAATAAAAAAGAAAGAAAGTACTAGTCAAAAAAAGGAAAATAACTACAGATGATGTACTAAATTGGAAATTTTATTTTTAATAAATACACTAAAATAGATCTTATAATTCACTCAGATATAAGCGCAAAGCAAAAATACTGAAACACTAATACAACATGGTTTCATTTGAGAAAATATTCCATTCTGATCTGGGAAGAAAAAACAAATCAAAAGTCAATATTGCCATTCATTTCCAAATATATGCCTAATCTTGGATGCAGAGAGTTTACTCAGAGAAGCCTTGCTTAATATCTAGTTAATCTTTACCCTGTGTAACCTGGTCCTTCATCTACATCCATCCATCTGAAAAGGCAAATGCCGGCAAAGTGTTGACACAATTGAGAAGGTAAAATGATCTTCATTGGCCTCATTTGTTCTTAAAAGATCCCAGAGGCTATTTACACAGCCTCTTGATGACTTTACCTGTCTAGTATTTATTTGAACCTCTCCTCCATAGAATAAAGCAATGATAAAGGATGTATGTATCCATTCCAATTTGAGAGGTTCTCAAGAAAGCCATTGAAACATCAACTTATGATATATTGATGTCCAGAACCCCAGCTGCCTCCAAAAAAGAGCCCACTTCATTAAAAATAAATAAACTGTTGATATCAGTTTGACCTTTCCTTTTCCTTTGCAAGTTTGAAAAGCTGTTTCCATAAATGTCAAGATTTTAACATTCTCACTGACTAATGAGATAGAACACAAGCTTAATCGTTTGAAATAGGACAATAGGAAGCTAAATATGCCCTCTAACTTATCAGCTTTTTTGCCAGCTGGTGAGATGTAATGATGAGAATAATTATTATAAACTGTTTGTATTTATTATATTACATTATATTTATATTTGGTTTTTATTTGCATTTTCTTATTTTGCTACTTTTTCTTGTAGGTGTTTTTCTTATAATATTTGTTTGTATACTCACTGTTATGTTTTATTTGTAGGGGTTCTCCCTACATATTCTATTTATGTTGTGTGATTTGATAAATATGAAAAAGAAATACAATTTTATGATAAGTGCTCTTTCGTAGATGGACAACTGGTGGTTCTTGATTTAGTTGAATTAAATTCTGATTACAGGTAATCTGCAGAAAAAGACCAGCAGAAATGAGGAAAGTATATAGTGTTGTACATCTGCATCCAGCAGGTTCTTGATTTAACCATATTTGGAGCTAGTGGCATCCTCCTCCTCTTCCTCTTCCTCCTCTTCCTCCCCTGGCCCCTTTTTCTCCCCTCCCATCCTCCTCCTGCTCTTCCTCCTCCTCCTCCTCTATATGTTGTTAACTCTTACTGGACTCATGTTACCTCCAAGATTTTATGCAACACAATCAAACATTTTCAGTATAACAATCTCAATGCAAAATTAAACAAAATATTAATGACAATATAAAAATAACAATAGCAATATAAAAGCTGAAGTAAAAATCAGCCACTTGCTAATAACCAAAAAGTCATCTGGAAAACTTTTATTTTCACCAACTGCCAGAAAAGGCATTACTGAAAGGCTAGCCTAACTTTGAGATGTAGCTGTTCCCCAGTATTTTGTGGCCTCAGCTTCCTCATCTCAGGAATTATAGCACCACTAGCAGCAGCTTCTGAGAGGCTAACCTTAGATAGGGGTAGGTGGTTTTTGAGGCTACCCTGGTGCTAAGCCATATAGATCAACACTACAACTTTGAACTCCATCCATAAACCAGGAAAGCTGCAAGTGGCATATCAGTCAAAGCTAACTGGAAGAAAAATGATGGAAAGTTTATGATCACAATTTATGCTTTTACATTGAATCTTATAATCTATCTGTGATCTGTCCAAGGTCCTGCAAATCTTCTTGTCCAGAATTGGGTTATTATGGTTAGAGAATAGGAGGGTACAATGTAACATCTGTATGGAACTCTTTACATCAAATACAGCTTTACCCAGGATGACCTTCAGGGAGCTATGAAATCTTAGGAAAAGAGAGCTACTCTCCTGAATATAAGAAAGATGTTTTGTGAGTATCTCTCTGCACTTTCAAGTACCTGTGGAGATTCTCAGTCATTCAGATCATGGCTCTTCCAAAGATACTTTTTCAAAAGGCAACTGGCCTTTTTAGATTTTTTTCCCTTGAAGACATTTTGCTTCTCATCCAAAAAGCTTCTTCAGAACTGAAGAAGCTTCTTGGATGAGAAGCAAAATGTCTTCAAGGATCAGCAAAAGCAAAGGCCAATTGCCTTTTGAAAAGCACCCGTGGGACAGTAAAGTATCTTTTTGCTTTTGAATGTAAACTATTACATAGCTGTAGCATCTGTCCAATCTCTCTCTCTCTCTCTCTTTCTCTCTCTCTCTTAAATCATTTGTCAGATTTATCATTTTGTGTACAGAACTGGACTGCGTGTTTCATCTTCTGATTCTAAATGTTCATCAGTCACTTTACATTAAAAGGATTGCCTTCATCCATCCATGTCCTGTTGGTGTGGGAGTTCTGCAATGTTTATTGGGGGAAGTCCACCTACACACAAATGCTGTTCATCAACTGTACAGGTAAGCTCATTTGTGCTTCCCTCTTTGCATATCTAGTGCACCTGTGTTGATGCAAATAGTATGATCTGCATCAGGGGGACAGTTATTATCCACAGATAATACTACAATACTACAGAATTCAGTGCAATACGTGCATACAATTAAGTTACCGTATTTTTTGGAGTATAAGATGCACCGGAGTATAAGACGCATCAAGGTTTTGAAGAGGCACATTTTTAAAAAAAGTTTTTGCACTCTGAAAATCTCCCCAAAACAGAGTGTTTTTCATGAAAAAGGGGCTGTTATTTTTCAAAATAAGGGCATGAATAGCCCTTAGGAGGCTTGTAGAGTGTTCCTGTGTGTGTGTGTGTGTGTGTGTGTGTGTGTGTGTGTGTGTGTGTAAAACAAGCAAAAAAGGCCCATTTTTTGCTCATTTCTTCCCTCCCCAGGCCCCGGGAGCTCTCTGAAAAAATTCTACAAGCTATGCACAGCCATTTTGGTTAAGGGGCGGGGTTTCAGGAGGCAACAATTGCTATATTCAGTGTATAAGACGCACCCAGATTTTCAACCTCTTTTTTGAGGAAAAAAGGTGCGTCTTATACTCTGAAAAATCACTAAATTAAGAAGAAACAAAAGCTGTTGTGGGTTGAAAGGATTTCAGTGTCATTTCCCCCTTTCATTTAAATTTAAACTCCTGCTAGTGTTGTGTGCATCCAAAAACATTCCACTGCTATATTTAATAAAAAATATTTAAATTTGCCCATCAAATAACAGGAAGGAAAGAGGTGGAGCTACATTAGTAGGGCAATTGATGATTCTACTTAAAGGTTTTGCCTACCATCTTCCAAGAATAGTGTAACTTTTGTTGAGAGAATAAACTGATATTAAATGCATTTCATATGAAGGTAAAACTTACCCAAACTCTTAGTTTTGTCTAAGATATACAGGTAGTCCTCAACTTATCACTACAGTTGGGACCATGGTTTCCACTGCTAAGCAAGGCCATTGTTAAGTGAGTCACGCCTGATTTTATAAACTACTTTGCCATGGTTAAGCAAATTATTTCAGTTATTGAATGAATCACATCTCATTCAACAAATCTGGCTTCCTGCATTGATTTTTCCTTTTTCAAAGCCACCTGTGAAGGTCACAAATGGTGATCCCATGATCTTGGATTCTGTAACCATCATAAATACATGCTTGAATTTGGATCAGATGACCTTGGGAATGCTGAAAAACGTTTAGGGTGAGGACCACTTGTAAGTCACTTTTTACAGCACCATTGTAAGTTTGAACAGTCAGTAAACAAATGAGTGTAAGTCAAGGACTACCTCTACTTATGGTTCAATAGAATATCCCTAGCATGATGCAATCTTTTGCCACAATGTGTAGATGATTAGATTAGACTGCTTGTAGACCCATGTGTGTATATACATCTCTGAGCCATACTTCAAAGGAATGCTTTGCTTTGATAAAGATTCCTTAAAGCTGGTTCATAATGCAACAAGGCCCTTTTGCTTCTGTGAATGACATAGACATATGGTTGTACACAGGGGTGGGCTTCAAAATTTTTAGTAAGGGGCTCTCTGTCCAGTTTCTGGGTGTGTGTGGCCATGGTGAATGTGACCTAGTCAGCCTCCTGTACCATAGCAAGGGGGGAGCGCTTTTGTGTCCTCCCTGGGCTTCAGACACTTTCCTTGAGTCTCAGGGAGGGTGAAAACAGCCTCCCCAGGCTCTGGAGGCCAGAGATGGGCCTGTTCCCAGCCTTCCCGAACTTCCGGTAGGCCTGTTTTTTGCCCTCCCCGAGCCTCCGCACATGCCTGCACTTATCTGCATCCAAAACAGGCTGTGTGGGGACTCTTGGGAGGAGGGGGGGCAGCCAGGAGCGGGATTTGGGGGTTTTCTGAACTGCACAGAATCTTTAGAATAGCCTTGCTGGAACAGACCACAGCCCATCCAGTCCAGCATTCTGTCTCACACAGTGGCTCCCCATTTGCTTCAGGGTATTCCCAAGCAGATGTCTTCACCTGCTTATGATTCCCTGCAAATGGCATTGAGAAATATCCTGCCTATCTCTCCAACCCGGAAGGTGTCCTTAGGCATCCATCATGATAGCCATGGATACCCTTGTTCTCCATGAACTCGTCTAATCCTTTCTTAAAGGTGGTCGAGGCTGACAGCTGTCACCACTTCTTCTGGCAGGGAGTTCCATAGACCAGTGATCCTCTGGGTGAAAAAGTACTTCCTCTTATTTGTTTGAGGTCTAGCTATCAAAAGTTTCATGGAGTGCCCCCTAGTTTTAGTGTTGTGCGATAGGGAAAACAGTTTTTCCTTTTCTACTTTGTCCACACCGTGCATGATTTCATGAGAGGTGAATCAGGTCACCTCTCAGGCGCCGTCGTTCTAGAGTGAAGAGGCCCATCTGTTGCAGCCTCAGATGGTAAGGAAGATGTTCCAGCCCCCTAATCATTCTTGTTGCCCTCCTCTGCACCTTTTCCATTTCCATAATATCTTTCTGAAGATATGGTGACCAGAACTGTACACAATACTCCAGATGGGGCCTCACCATAGATTTATAAAGAGGCAAAATGACACTTGCTGACTTATTTTCTATACCCTTCCTAATGATCCCTAGCAATGAGTTTGCTTTTTTCACTGCTGCGGCACACTGGGTTGACACCTTCATTGAGGTGTCCACCAGGACACCAAGGTCCCTTTCCTGGTTAGTTCAAGGAGTTCAGACCTCATCTGTTTATAGATGTAGTTGGGGTTTTAGGCCCCAACAAGCATCACTCTGCACTTACTAATGTTGAAGCTCATTTGCCACTGGTTTGCCCACTCCCCCAGTGTCAAGAGACCCCTCTGGAGTTCCTCACACTCTCTCTCAGTTTTTACTACCCTGAATAATTTAGTGTCGTCGGCGAATTTGGCTACCTTGCTGTTTAGTCCTACTTCTAGATCATTTATGAAAAGACCTTAGCTAGAGGTTCTCCCAAACCCCCAGCAGCCCACCACTGCACTTGTGAATTTTAATGAATACTGCTGAAGTAACCTGAGAGAAACTGCATAGTAGCACTCTCAACTTTCTTTTTAGTTGAATGATGAAAGTGCTGGTAGATAAAGCTGAACAGCGTGTCCTGCAGCAGTAAACTCCAAGGTGTGGTGAGTGCTACTATGTTGTGCTGACCCATCTCTGCAGATTAACAAAAACAGCACATACACCACAACACTGGCATGTCTGGCTAGGTAGGTTTTTGATATCCTGCTTGTAGATTCATTTAAAAGTCAAAACAGATTATCAAAGTATCCTTCTGCCCAATATTGTTTCAGGCAAACCAGTAGATGTTAGGGACTGAACGCAGGAGTAGCATATCCATCACAAGTGCTCTATCATAGAGGGACAACAGACAGGAATCTTCTGTGTGATAATTTCTTGGGCTCTGGAAATCTTTATTGAGATGCCACATTCCAGATTATAAGTTTCTGATCAGGTTTTAAAATTAATGCTCTTTCAGACCAGCTTCTAATGATACTAGGTTAAAAGGACTGGAGTGTTTTTTATAAATGTTTTAATATTGTTTGTTTCTTAGAATCTATGAAGCTGTTTTATTTAACCCATATTTAGAACTGTTATGGGGTTTTCTAATCTCAGACAAGGCTTTCTGAGGGTGGGAAGACAGCCACGTGGTGTCATCATAGTCTGCAGCCCTATGATCTGTTGAAGATGGATTTTTGCTGCAAATTTGTAAGAGCTTTAGAATTAAAATGGGATGTGAGCTTTGAAAATTATTCAGTTTGCATTCATGTCACTAGACTGTAATTTCCAGCAGTGCTTTATGGCAGATAAGCAAATAGCCCCCTTCCTTAAAGTGATTCTTTAGAAAAGTCTGCTTTAAAAGGGCTGATTCATTCCACTTTGGAAGAGTACCTTGTTTTAGCCTTAGGTAATACAATGGAGACTGTAGGAAAACAGGTGCATCTCATGTTGTGTCATTGAGCAATAAATTCTATAATTATAGGTCATGAAGTATGGCTAGCCTTTGAAGCTGGTTATTGTTGCTGTCGCAGTGGATACAATTTGGCTGAGATATCAAATAAAGATAGGAGTACAAATTTAATTTAAAAAGCCAAGCATTTATCTGGGGATTTTAGAACTTGAGCCAACAGGTTGCTTCGATCTATAGAACTTGCAGAAATTGTAGTACAGAAGGCAGTGCCTTTGTAGTATACGAAGCCTCAAATTTCTAAAAATAATTGCTTGCAAAGGTAAGAATGCTAGTGAACTGCTTTTCATTTCCAAAAAATGCATAGATCTTTCAAATAAAGATATTTCAGTATTATTATTGTCTTCTGTCCTGTGTGGTCCGCCCTGCACCTTTTCTTTTTCTAATTAAAATGAGGGTTTTTTTTAAATTAAGCAATCTAAAACATAAAAGATATGTTTGAAGTGATGAATGTTGACTACTGCATTTTCAGTGGTAGTTAAGGGGGGGTTGCAGCTTTAAAGAGCAGAAGTGTGATTGCTGTACACTCTCACCATATTCTTCATCTTGGTAGGAGGAATTTAATCTCACTGAATTTATATTGATCCCAATAGGTTCTGCTCTTTAAAGCTGCACCCAGGATTGTCTGCAGGGTTTTTCCTAAAAAGGCAGCTGTGACATATGATAGAAGCTCCACCTGGTGTTTTTTCTTTTAAAGAAGAGTTCAGCTTTGCCATCAAGGCTGCAATCTTAACATTTTGGAATACAACTTGTGGACACATCTGAACGTAATGTACTAATCCAATAAAAATATGCTCTAAAATAAAAACAGCAAAATAGAATGACGAAGAGCAAAAGCGTAATAGGAATTGGAACAATTTCCAACTTCTTGCTGACTTGATTGTGCTTGACTGACTGCCCTCCATCACCTGAGGATGGGATTGGCCTAGGTAGCCTTCAGAGGCCTAGAAGGTCTACTGAAACTCTGGGCAGTGTTGTGATGGTGCAACAACATGGCAACATTGCAGTGACTACAAATTTGCCAAATTTCCAATCCCCATGAGTCCTGGGTTCTGGATTTTATAAGTTAGTCCATTTCAGATACTTTTGTTTAAAAGTTCAAAAAATGTCCTATGATGCACTGCTTTGTATGGTTACATGAGAGTTTTAGTAGTTTATAAATATATCCTCATTCCTCCAAGTAGCACAGAATTTCTAAAATATCCCTTCCTCTCATTGCTACAACAAACCTGTGAATAAAAGATCCATTTTTTTTGAAGACCAGACATGTCAATGGATAATGGTTACTAGTTAGAAAGCCTCCACCTAATAGTTGCGGAGAGAAAGAATATCCTCCTGCCCTAGAGGTGGAATTTCCCGGTAATATCTAGCTGACTGCTGTGGAAAACAAGATGCAGGAGTGAAGTTAATTTGATTTTGCAGTGTTCTTGTTATGATTTATGCAAGGTCATCTATTGTCGGAGACAAATTACCATGACTTTTGCTGCATATTTCTAGTCTTGACCACAGATTTGTTTGTTTGGTTACAAGTAAACTTGCACATATCTGCACTTGAAGGAAAAAGACTGAAAAACCTAATATAGGTAATCTTTGATTTACAACCATTTTTAGCGACCATTCAAACTTACAATAGCATGGAAAAAAGTGATCGTTCACACAACTATTGCAGAAGCCCCATAGTCACATGATCAAAATTTGGAGTGCTTGGCAAATGGCATGTATTGGTGACAGTTGCAGTCTCCTGTGGTCATGGGATCACCACTGTAATCTTCCCGGTTGGCTTCCAACAAGCAAAGTCAATGTGGAAAACCAGATTAACAACTGCACAGATGTGCTTAAGAACTATGGCAAAAAAGGTCATAAAAGGGGGTAAAAATCAAAGTACTTTGTTTAGTAGTGGAAATGTTGATCTTCACGGTGGTCATAAAACAAGGACTATCTGTATACAGTTTAGACCTGAATAGAATCTCAATTCTTGCTACATTTGCAACACTTTAATCAGTAGAATTCACTGGCTCTATTAAAGTTGGCATTAAGTAATGTACAAGGTTTGCCTTTGATAATTGAAATAAATTAGCTAATTAACATGTAAACAAGTCTTTTGAGGTTAAGGATAAGAAGTGGGTAAATACTATGCTGCTTATTAGTTTCTAAATTGAAGAAATATACTCCACTATCAAAATAACAATCTAATCTCCCACAAGAGAAGCTGTGTAAGAACACTATTTAGACGAGCACAACACACTGAACATAGCAAAAGGGAAAGGGAACATCTATACAATGTCTTCCAACAAAATGAATACCCATGCAACTTTATCAAAAGTTCCTGGCCACTCAAGCTACCTTAGCACAATCAACACAAGCTGGGAAAAGGATAGCACTGCCATACATCAAAAACATCTCAGAAACCACCAAAACTCAATTATAGCCACATGGCATCATTATAGCATGCAAATCAACTAAAACCCTCCAAAACAGCCTAAATAAAGCAAAAAAGTGGGACTTGATCAAAGACTATATGTTTTTCTCAGCTAAATAAAAGCACAGGACAAGTATTGTAACATATCCCTGAATTTCAGGTCATGAATTTTGAGAGAGAATCTGTTAAACTGTCCATAGGAATAGTATCTAAAGCTTCAAAAGACTGCAGAGGAAATAAAAAGGAAGAAAAAGGCTTGATCATCCTTTGTGTTGAGGGGAAGTGAATTAACTTCTTGACATTTGTAATATTAATTTTTATGCTCTGATGGAAATAATCTGTTACAGTGCTTCAAAGGTCTGTGCTTTATCTCAAAGTGGTGGGAAAAAGCAAAAAACTTCAAAGTGAATAATTTACCTGATGATAATATATATTCCAATATTTTTTAGGCTGGGGGGGGACAGGGGTCGATCCTACAGAGGGCTTTCTATCAGAACGGTCCTGGGGAGGGGTAGGTATGGCAGGAGGCAGGGAGCTCACCATCCGTTGGGGGAATGTGGCCACTGGATACAAGCGGTCACAAGCCCCAACCCCCTGAGCTCCTCCCGCAATCTAGGAGGTCAAGGATCACAGAGCCGGGGCCCCAGGCTGATGTTATGCAACGCCAGGTCTGTGGTCAACCCCCCCCCCTCATTAACGACCTTGTGTCTGAGGGGGGAGCTGGACCTGGTGGGTATCACGGAGACCTGGTTGGACCACGAGGGAGGACTACCCCTCGTAGAAATGTGCCCACCAGGTTACCGGGCATTTCATCAGCCACGGGCCCAGGGCAGGGGTGGGGGGGTGGCGGTTATCATCAGGGAACATCTTAAGCCGAGGGAGACCACTGTGCCACAGACTACCGGCTGTGAGTCCCTCTGCATGAAATGGGGCCTTGGGAGGCAGTTGGGCTTGCTGATTGTGTACCTGGCTCCCCGCTACATATCAGCAGCCCTGCCCAAGCTCCTTGAGGTGGTCACGGAGGTGGCGGTTGACACCCTCAGGCTTTTAGTCATGGGGGATTTCAACTTGCCATCGGTAGGTGAGACATCCGAGGTAGCCCGAGAGTTCATGGCCTCCATGACGGCCATGGACCTGACCCAAGTAATTCAGGGCCCCACTCACGCCAGGGGACACACACTGGACTTAATTTTTGCCTCTGGCCATTGGCAGAGTGATCTAGGAGTAGGGGATTTAGCCATCGTACCCCTGTCATGGTGTGATCACTCTCTCCTCCAACTTGACTTCCCAACCACTTCACCCCACTGCGGGGAGGCGGAATCAGAGGTACCAAGATGGTTCTGCCCCAGGTGCCTGATGGACCCAGAGAGGTTCCAGACAGAGCTTGGGCCACCACCTGTGACCTTGACCCACGACTCGTCTGAGGACCTAGTGGCTGCATGGAATAGTGCGGCCATGGGGGCCTTGGACTGGGTTGCGCCCATGTGGCCTCTCAGGCAGCACTGATCCACCTTGGCCCCTTGGTTTTCCGAGGAGCTGAGGGTGATGAAGCGCAGCAAGAGATGCCTAGAGAAGATTTGGAGGTCCACACGGTCTGAATCTGACCGAACACAGGTAAGATCCCATTTGAGGACGTACCTAGTGGTGATAAGAGCGGCGAAACGAAATTACTGCGCCGCTCTTATCACATCCGCAGATAACCGCCCTGCCACTGTCAGGGTGACCTACTCCCTCCTTCAACAGAGGCCGCGGGAAGCTCCTTTACAGGGCAGAGCAGAGGAATTTGGAGAGTATCTGCAGGATAAAATCGTTCAGATCCGGAGCGAGTTGTCCTCCAATGAAACTAGTCTAGGTGGACCGTCCGAGGCAGGTCTTGAGACCGTATTATGGGAAGAGTTCGACTTTGTCACTTCCGATGATATGGACAGGTTGATGAGGCGACTGAACACCACCACATGTTTATTGGACCCGTGTCCCTCCTGGCTTGTACTGGCATCCTGGGAGGTTACACGAGGCTGGCTCCAGGAAATAGTGAACGCTTCTTTGAGTGAGGGTTTCTTGCCGGCCGCCTTGAAAGAGGCGGTGGTGAGACCCCTCCTCAAGAAGCCTTCCCTGGACCCAGCGTTGTTAGTAAATTACCGTCCGGTCTCCAAATTTCACTTTCTTGCGAAGGTTGTAGAGAGTGTGGTGGCACAACAGTTTCCCCGACACCTGGAGGAAATTGCCTATCTGGACCCACACCAGTCCGGCTTCCGACCTGGGCACAGCACTGAGACGGCATTGTTCGCGTTGGTCGATGATCTCTGGAGGGCCCGTGATAGAGGTTGCTCCTCTATCCTGGTCCTATTAGACCTCTCAGCGGCTTTTGATACCATCGACCATGGTATCCTGTTGCACCGTCTGGAGGGGCTGGGGGTGGGAGGCACCGTTTTATGGTGGTTCTCCTCCTACCTCTCCGGGCGGTCGCAATACGTGTTGGCAGGAGGGCAGAGGTCGATCTCGAGGCCCCTCACATGTGGGGTGCCTCAGGGGTTGGTCCTCTCGCCACTCCTGTTCAACACCTATATGAAGCCACTGGGTGAGATCATCCGTGGTTTTGGGGTAGAGTACCATCAGTACGCTAATGATACGCAGCTGTACATATCTACCCCAAACCACCCCAATGATGCCGTTGAAGTGATGTCCCGGTGTCTGGAGGCCGTGCGGATCTGGATGGGGAGTAACAAACTTCGACTCAACCCGTCCAAGACCGAGTGGCTGTGGTTTCCGACGCCCCGGTACAGCCAATTGATTCCATCACTGGCCATCGGGGTGAGTCATTAGCCTCCGTGGAAAGGGCGCGTAACTTAGGCATCCTCCTGGACTCTCGGCTGTCCATGGATGACCATGTGGCGGCCGTGGCCAGGGGGGCTTTTTACCAGGTCTACCTGGCACGCCAGCTGCGCCCCTTTCTCGACCGGGACGCCCTCCGCACTGTCACTCAAGCACTTGTTACGTCCCGCCTAGACTATTGTAATGCTCTCTACATGGGGCTCCCCTTGAGGTGTACTCAGAGACTACAGTTGGTACAGAATGCGGCCGCGTGGGGGATTTTGGGAGCCTCATGGCATTCCCACGTAACACCTCTCCTGCGCGAGCTGCACTGGCTACCTGTGGCTTTCCGGGTGCGCTTCAAGGTGCTGGTAACCATCTTTAAAATGCTCCATGGTACGGGGCCTAGTTATTTGCGGGACCGCCTCCTACCACATACATCCCTTCGGCCGATCCGCTCCCATAGGGAGGGCCTTCTCCGGGTGCTGTCAGCCAGGCAGTGCCAGTTGGCGACCCCCAGGGGAAGGGCCTTCTCTGTGGCGGTCCCAGCCCTCTGGAACGACCTACCCCCTGAACTTCGGACCATCACGGACCTCCGCCTCTTCCACCAACGTCTTAAGACCCACCTCTTTCACCTAGCTGGTCTAGCCTATACCCCGTGACCATTTTTACAGACTGAGTTTTAATGACTTTTAACCTTTGGTAACTTTTATTATTTTAGTGGTATTTTAGCACAGACTATTTTCAAATTTAATTATATTTTAACATTTGTAATTGTATTTATTTGTATGTTTGTACATCTTCATTTTTAATTTTCCTGTGCACCGCCCTGAGTCCCTTCCGGGAGATAGGAGCAGTATAAAAATGAATTTTAAAAAAAATGAAATAAATAAATAATGTGAAATTACATTTAGTGTGAATGTAAACAATCACAAAGCTGTCAAAAGGCATCATTAAGGAGAGAAGGGCCCATTTGGTTCCTTTCCCCCTTCCTTTACTTAGAAGAGTCATAGCTAATTGGGCTTCAGTTTGGTACATATTGTATCTTAATTTAAAGCCATCACCCTAAAGCAAGGACACACCTCTGAAATATTGGATTGGATAACTATTTGTCTGAAGTGGTGTAGGGTATCCTGCCTAAGCAGGGGGTTGGACTAGAAAACCTCCAAGGTCCCTTCCAACTCTATTCTATATCAGATATGTATGTTCAGTTTCCATTGAGAACAACTGATTTACCACTATTGGTTATCAACTTAGTTCCTTCCTTGGGCTCTTAAATCTTTAAAAAGTATAATATAAGCAAATCTGAATAACTGAAATGGTTTTCAAGTCACTATAGCACACTTTGTTCAATGTCTTTGAAAGTACAATTTCTATATTTTCTGAAAAAAATGTTTGAGACAAAAAATAAAAGAAACAAAACAAAAAGCTTTGGCATATCACAAAAACGCACTGACTTCTCAGGCTATAAATGTTTGTTTGAAACTTTGAACAAGGAGGCCTGACAAAGCTGTATGCCCCAAGACCCATTTTTGGTATTGCTTATAACATGCCTTTATGGCTCCATCTGAGAAACAGGGCCAAGCATTTTTTCCCTGACCTGCAGCAGCAGGAGAAAGTTCAACTCAGTTTGCTACAGAAGGAAGATAAGCTTTCCCTCTCGTGATCTAGAACTAGACATTTTACACAGTATAAACCTAAAAGTCTAATTTTTATTACTTGTCGTCATTTCTTAGGAATTTTGGACAAGGCATCTCTTATTGTATACTGCATTATTTATGAATCTCACAAACTTGTTTAATTATCGGTTGGTTTTTGAGTTGGCCTGCTTTGAATCAGCATTATCTTCTCATGGGCCTATTGTTTTAGAATGAAAATCTCATTGTATTAGACAATGTCTTAGCCTTAAATTTTTAATCCTCTTATGTCCAAAGCTTATTCTCAACCATACGTCTTTTTTTCTTTTAGTTGCATAATAGTCTTTGCTGTTTGAAGCCATAATGGATTTAATTAGCCAGTTGCATGAGAATATTAACTTCTTCTGCTCAGAAAACCAGTCCACAGAAAATAAACAAGGTATGCATGGATCCTTCATGAATAAACTCGATGTTGCTTGAGAAATGTCCTTCTCCATCTCTCCCGCCCCCTTTTTTTCCTGGTCCAGAACAGATGTTTGTAATTGGAACAGTTTGTGACAGTTTATTGCAAAACAGGGTTTGGGCCAAGGTTTGCAGGAGCATGAGAAAGGTCTGATGTTTCAGTAACCTTTTCTAATTATTCTTATATGTGGGGAAGAACACACACACACACACACACACACACAAACACACACGTATATATAGTTGTATATTCAGCATCTTCACCCTATGCCATATCAAATTTCAACATCTCAGCATTTGTAAGGTGTGATGATCTTAATGCTTTCCATGAACAGCTGCACTTAGCTGAGATTTGATCAGATATCTTAATGCATTTTAACGATAAGTTATTTATAATCTGCTCATGCTGTTGCAAGTTTTGTTTTGTTTTGATGGTGTACATAATAATCCCACACTGTTGTAGACACGTAACGAAGTGATATTTTAGAAAGAAAACTGTGTTTAATAACAACAACAAATAAATATTGCTTTCTTATTGTTTTATAGCTTTTTTAATAGTACACCAATTATCTCCAGAAAAGTGTTCACCACTTTTGTTGAAGTACAAATTACCTGAGGCTGACAGTTATGGCAATTTTAGTGCAAAGCATTTGGAGAGCACTAGATTGGCAATGGTCAGAAAAGGCTATGTGTGATAATCTTTTTTTTTAAGCTGAATAGATAAATACACAGTGAAATGGTCTTCTTCTGAGTCCAAATTTCTCCTATGAGAGAAGTTCCTTGTCTGATTTCAATATACTTTCTTTTAAGGGAGAGTTTTTTTTTTAATCAGATAAAATGAGGTCTCAGTTTATCAGATCTTGTTACAAAGTACATTGCATACAACAAACTAAATTTCCATGGCAATTCACATCATTGGCAGAATTGTGAATAACATCATTTGCGTCAATTTATATCATTTTATATCATTTGCATGAGTTTATTAACTGTGTAATTATGTCATCCTGGAGATGACATAAATAATGCAAATAACATATTTCATATAATAAGGTTATTGTGCAAATGATGCAAACTAACACATTATTATTCTGCTTTAAGACTACTCTGGAATTTCAGCTGGTTTAGAATGCAGCATTGTAGGCATGTCTCAGTACATTCATGTCACACTATTGTTTTGTGAATTGCACTGGATGATGGTGCATCCCAGTTCTGGATGATGGTATAATCCAGAATGACATCACTATCATTCTGGATACAATTCAAGATTATTATGTCCAATCAAATTCTACAAGGCATAGGGTCTGATTACTTTCTCCTCTCTTATGGTATCAGGCCATCTATTTTAATCAGAGTTAGTCTACTCCAGGCCATTTCAATAAAATAATGTTATTTGTTGGAACCACAGAAACACCTCAATCAACATATCGACACACCTCACAATCAAAGTCCTCCTGTACTATAAATATTGCTACTCGGTCTTCTGATTTTGTAGCCTACCTTTTGATTGCTATACTGAATATTATCCTGTCAAAAAAAACCTCTGTCTCTGATCCAAGTGACTGGCCGTGTGCATAGGGAACCTGCTAGATTTGAAACCAAGAGTATGCAATTAGGTTGATCCCTTCATCCATCATTCTTAGTTAAAAAGCAATCAGGGTTGTAGATTTTATTAAATTGAGACCAAATGCAAATATAAGCAGGCATTGCAAATATAAGCAGGCATTGCAAATATAAGCAGGCATATTAAAGGATGGCAAACACCAGAAAGATCAGAGGAAAAGACAGAACAGATAAATCAACAAATAAAACAAGAAGAGAAGAAGACAATAAAGACAAGAATCAAATAAGAGACAATATAGATTAAAAGATCAAAAAATGGGATTGGATAAAAAGAAAGATATTTTTGAAGAGAAGGTAGGGACCTGGGCAGATCCTCTGGAGGTATGGCAACAAAAGATAGTCGAGATGGGAGACACATTTGGGTTAAGTAGAAAATATGTAAGCAGAGACAAAGGCCCAAGGGAGGAGTTTGGGAGCAGGGGTGGGTTCCTACTGGTGTTGGTACCGGTTTGCTTTGCTCTTGGGTGTGCCAGTTGCATGTTGCTTGCATAAGTGCAGTTCACTGTAAATGGTTCTGTGCATGCACAAAGACCATGAAAAGCTAATAAAAAACATGCTGGCAATGGCAGCGGAGACCAGGAAACCCGTTTGGGCACATAGCAAGCCTGGGCCGCTGCCGGTTTTGCGACCCAGGCCAAATTACCATTAACGGTTCACCCAAATTGGTGTGAACCGGAAGAAACCCACCTCTTTTTGGGAGGCAAAGCCAAAAAACGAATAAGAATTAAAATACTACAGTAGGCAAGACATAATGGTTAGAAAGGGAATGCTGTTTAATATAAGATTGGCTTTATTGAGAGCTAGAATAGAGATAGAAAGAAGATCAAGGGGGAATATTTTATATAATATATTAAATATAATAGCTGTACGTTTAAATAATATTGTGATTGTTATTAGAATGGCACACAAAAACACTGAACAACCAAACAATGAAGGAATATACTCTAATACAAATATGCATAATAATACCACAATTACATAAGTATGATTAATGTAACAAATATTACTATTATTATTTGTATTTGTATTTAACTAAATAATAATAAATAATAATAAATTTTATTTATAACCCGCTCTCTCTCCCCGAAGGGACTCAAGCCCAGATGCTTCATTGTTCATATAATAATATTGATGTATATCCCCCCTCCCCAAAAAAAGAGAATGGCAAACACAATCCATGTTTACTTTGAATTATGTTATTTTTTCCTTTCTCCTGTCTTTAATTTGAAAAGTAGCTACAAGCACATTAGAACAATGTCTGTTTTTTTCCCGATTCCTACCTATCAGTACAGGTGCTGTCCTCCAAAGCTAACACAAAAATGCTTGATCATTCCTTTATGTGACATTTGGTGACACAAGATATATTTTTGCTAAACCTTCTTTGAAGTTTCAGAATGGCACTTTACTCATAGTTATGTCAACATTTGCTTTGAATTCCCCAGAACAAAGAACTTGACAGTAAATTGTCATTGATATCTGTCGGAAAGGGGAAAGAAAGCAAATCAGGATTAGAAGGTCTGCATATAACAGATGAATTGATGTCAAACTTCAGCTGAGTGTTATGTTACAATAAAATGGCTATGCTCTAAGTTCACTGAAATACATAAATACAGTCTGTAACCCTATGCATGTACATTACCAGTTATTTAAACAACCACTAGATGGAAGCAACAAAGAAAGAGAGGGAGGGAGGGAGGGAGGGAGGGAGGGAGGGAGGGAGGGAGAGAGAGAGAGAGAGAGAGAGAGAGAGAAAGAGAAAGAGAACAGCAACTCTATGCTACCATTTAGTGGTTATTCGGTTGTTTGCATTTCTGCAGCCTAGATCTGATTACCTAATCATGCAAACTGTTTTTAAAAAATAGACTTTAGTTTTGATATAGTAATGATCTTAGATCAAATACACTTTGAGAAATGTGAGAAATGTATTAAATATGACTATCTAGATCTATTCATTGTGTTCTGCTTTACAGAAACTCTAAATTCCGACTCAATATGTTTCCAGAGAGCCATGTCAAAGATATACTGTTGCATGTTTGGGGACTTGGCTAATGTTGAGAATGTTGAACTAGATAGGGTTATTTTTTTCTGATTGACAGAACCAAGAATAGTTAATTGATTAAGAATAGAACCAAGTTATAACAGATGAAAGTCCAGCCTCCTACAACACTGTGTTTCCTATAAGGACCAAATAAGTCTGAGAAATCCAGAAGAATGGAATGAGGGCAATATTTGCCTTTTCTAAAGTTGGTTCCCAACAATATTCTTATGAAGAGTTTGTGTGCCATAGAAGTTAAGGTATTGATCTAGGAGCATGGAGCATAATGTTCCATGAGCTATTTACAAGTTGTAACAAGAAAGCTATTTTTAATAACTGTCATGTAAACTTAGATGACACGGTGAAGTGATAAATTGGATTTCTAGATAGGATGAGTTGATGGGAGATGTAGATGATATGTTGTTTTAAAAGCTGGATTAGCTGTATTGGACCAGCTAACTTGGCAGTTACATTGTTCCATATACTGTAAGTCAAAGTTAGATAATATGCATTTTGAAATAATGCATTCTGTGCCCTAAAGATACAAATTCTGTAGAAACATATAAATGTACCAAATTGCACTGTTTGACTGCCTTGACATTTAGAAAATAAATTGTAATAAATAAAAAAACAAAAGGGAGTATTAATGCTTTAAACAGAATGGCATTTGTTGAGTGCCAACGATGCCACAAGTCATTTCTGTGAATCTGACCTTTTTTTCATCTGAATGTTATGTTATTGTTTTGAATGTCAATTTTACAAGTGCTAGGAAACTCTCCAGGCATTGTTTAGATACATCCAGAGGTAGCTAAAGTCCTTTTTGGCTGTATGCCTTGTAAAACACCTTAGGCAACAAACAAACTTCCAGAAATGTACGGCTGTCATGTTATATTGCTTCACTGATGAAGCTCAGATTCTCTAGGGACAGAAATATTTCTGTTGGCTAGAATGAAATGAAAACTAAACTTTAGCCTACTGAGCCATCAAAAAGGCAATGAAAGATGTCTGGATATATTTGAGCTAAGTATTCAGTTTGTGTCGTACATTATTAATTGAACATACCTCTTTTTTTCATTTTGTAGAATATTGTAAATCATCACTTTAAGGCTTTCAACTCTAAAGGACCAGACTCATTGGTGTAAATCGAAAGTCAGGATGCAGCAATACATTTATTTTTTCCCAGATACCACAAGCGAGGTTTTTTTTAATCGTCACTTTCTATACATGTTTTTGGATGCTTTCTACTTTAAAGTAATGAGGAGTTCCAGTAGAAATTAAAGAGTTTTTCATAAAATCTCTTTATAACTAATATTCAAGTGGAACATTTTAACATACAATGAACTCCTACTGCAACAAGATTGCTTTTGCAAGATATTCCCAGACTACAGTTGTTCGAGTAATTCCCTACTTCTGATTTGCAGCTAGTGCCTGATAAATTCAGAATAATTATTCCAGTGCATCCTGCATTAGCTAGTGGGATGAAGAAAATTAACAGAAGTTCCTAGGTTTTTTTGGGCAAATAAAACTAGGAATGTCCTCACCTTTAACAGGGCATTTAGCAAACTATTAGCATAAAAAAGGTAGCTTTCCCAGCATCTGTAATTATATGAGAGTTTCTTTGAAGTTTGTCTTCCAGATTTAAAGGTCATCTGCTCTGATAGGTTGCTTCCAACAGCAGCTCATTTGGTTTTAAGGTATATTTGCGGTAAACAGCTAAAAAGCCATCTGCTTTGTACCATTAAATTTATACAGGAAACAAATTTAAACAAGAGACCTAAGCCTTTATAAAAGTATTTTTAAGACGATTAGTTTAAGCTTTCATGTGGTTTCTATTAGCATCAAACAGAAAATGGACTGATTGTTTAAAGGGCGCTCTGTGTTTCATCATATGTAACTGGCTAGCTTTAGTCAAAAGTGTTGCTGCTTATCTGCAAAAGTCTTTGCTTATTTTGTTGCTCAAGTACAATGTATTCAGTTCTTCATATCTTCCCCCTTCTTTTCCAAGAAAAGACATGTAAAAGATCTTTGATACAGGGATTTGGGACTTAGTCCAGAATAAGTTAGTCATAATTAGCTTCCACCGAAATAAGTATGAAAACATTGCTATGATCAGCTTACTTCAGTAAAAGCTATGTCCAACCTGTTGTGACTTGTGTGTAATGCTGAAAACAAAGTTCTGTTGCAGCTGAACTTCCTAAATGAACTAAGGGAAAGTTTGGGAATAATAAATTAAAAAGTCATCATGAAGAAGATAAAAACAGTGGTTATTTGGTGCAGTAGCCTTGTATTTAGAACTAGTTTTTCCTGTGAGTTTCAGCAGGTCTGCATCACTTGTGATCCCCTATAGAAATGCACTGCTGCATGATTAGTCCACTGGAATGCAAGAAAATTGCATACAAATCTTGAATGGTTGAAGGTCTACTTGGTATTTGTGTGAAACATATGAAACAAATTTCTAAATAGGTGACTGATGGCTGATAGACACAAATTACTGGCTTGTGTTATATAGTCCAGAAATCTTTACATGACCATTCCCATCTGTGATGCCAATACTGGGTAAAAGCATCTGCCACGTTAAATTATATTACAAAAGGGAGAATAAAGGCGCCCTTTGCATGGTACTTTATCCAGACAAAAAGAAAAGAAAGCATCCAAGAAACTTTAAAAGCCTGGGATTGTGTTTTGTTTATTTTTATAAATATTGATTCATCTGATTGCTCTCTACCAGGAAGCAGAGGGTAAAGACCGTGCAAATTCATTCCGGCATCCTTATGGCATGCTAGGTCTTGCTTTCCAGATATATCTACCAACTTTAGTGGAAATACCTCCCCCCACTCCCTGGAATTTCAAAAGCGCTCCTGGTATCTCAAAACAAAAGGCACTAATAGACAGAGATTTTGAAACGAGGGGTACTTGTCAGGTGCTAATTCCCATACCAGCACTGATCATCATCATCATGATGTTGCCAGATGTGGACTATTTTTGTCCTTGCATATGGAGTACACAAATCTGTAATTAAGGGAGAATCAAAATGCTTCGAAGCAAGGCAGAAAGAGTACAGCTAAACACAGAACTGCCATATTCGGACCAGGCCATAGAAAGATGTCATAATGAAGAGCCTGAGTTTTTCTGGCTTTAATTCATTTGGTATATATTAATTTAACTGATGTCTCCTTGTGTTTCTGCTCAGACAACTACTTACATAAACTAATATAATTTTAAATTGAAAACAATACAAAAAATTGAAGCAAATAAAAAGCACTAGTATTAATTCTAAAATCATCTAACAGTTAAAATTAGTGTACAAACATAATATAAAATTAAGTGTAACATAACAACAGCCATCTCAGGCCAATAGCTGCTTCTAAAATTCCAATGTTTGGCCTTCTCCAGAAACTTAAGTGCAGGTGCAGGCTGGGAAAGGAACATAGAGAAGGACATTTGATGAAAAGCAAAATTGCCACAGAAAATGTGTTGAAATGGAGCACCAATTCATAATCAGAGTTAGGAAACATGCAGGGATCCAAAATGAGGGTTTTGAGACTGTGTTCACCTGGGGAATCTAAGTACATATTAGAAAGCCAGAATGAATGGTGATTTTATTCAAGCCGTAAAGTGTATAAAGATCTACCACAGTAGTTTAAAAGTAACAGCAAGTACATTGAGGACAATTAACCAATGGAAAATTAACTAGATTTGTCTTCAGAAATCATGGATGCTCCATCACTGGATGTTTTTAAGAGGAGATTGGCCAGTCACTTATCTAAGGCGGGATAGGTTCTCCTGCTTGAGCACGGGACTGGACTAGAAGACCTCCAGTTTTAGTTTTATAGGGGTTTTTAGCGCAGGGCCAGTTTAATTTGTTTTTAATTTTGTATTCTGTCTGTTTTAATTGTTTTAACTCCTGATTGGGAGGCGAGAGCTCCACCTCTACATGTTTCTTTATGATCTGTATATTTTAGATTCTAAAAAGCTAAAAATAGCCACTTTATTATAGAGGGTTTGTTTTTTTAAAGCAAAATAAAACAAGTTTAGACTGGAATTGATATCTATAGGAAAGTGAGTGTCTGTAGTGGGAATTCCCAATAACACAGTATGATAGTATTTACTGGCACTTGAACACATATGGTAAGAAGATAAAGCAAAGTGGTCCTTGATTCAAGACTACTACTTGTAGCATGCAAACTCCTCTATGCAGCTTTGAAAATATATCTCAGAGTCTGTCCTTCCCAAGGTAGACTCTGGTTGTCCTAACCAAGGCTTTCAATTAATTATCTGTAGATGCAATGTAGGTGGAGAAATACTGATGCTTCACTGCCCTTACCGACACAAGGTAGGCATTAATAGCTGCTCTCACCCATGTTAGTTGAGAGCTCTTCTGTCTCTGCCAGTAGTAGTTTAAAGGTAATGGTAAAGGTTCCCCTCACACATATGTGGTAGTCATTCCAAACTCTAGGGAACGGTGCTCATCTCCATTTCAAAGTCAAAGAGCCAGCTGTCCAAAGACGCCTCCGTGGTCATGTGGCCGGCATGACTAAACGCCAAAGGCGCACGAAGCACTGTTACCAAAAGTGGTTCCTATTTTTCTACTTGCATTTTTATATGCTTTCGAACTGCTAGGTTGGCAGAAGCTGGGACAAGTAACGGGAGCTTACTCCGTTACATAGCACTAGGGATTCAAACCACTGAACTGCCGACCTTTCTGATCGAAAAGCTCAGCGTCTTAGCCACTGAGCCATCATGTCCCTAGTGATATCTTAGATATTTCTTAATTGGTTTCTTCTCCCTCAACTCTTCCATAAACCACAGAAAGAGATGGGATCCAGGATAAGAGAGAGGCTGCATGGTGTAAGCTGATCCAAGGTCTCGGTCATCTTCTTCAGATGGACCATGCAGCAAATCCTCAGGAATATCCCCCAGCTCCCTTTGAAATCTCATGCACAAATACACCAAAATACACCTTTAAACTGGTATCTGTAGAGTTTTGTTCATTATACTGAACACTGTCTTAATATGTAGCATGAGAGATCCATTGCAGCTACCTCCTCTATCGTGTTTTATTTTTCCTTCCTTATCTTTTCTTCCGTAAAAAGCCCTCGGTAACACTTTGATATTAATCTGTGGTTGTCTTCATGTAATTTCAATATTTTTGAACATAATTTCCTTATGAAATTCATATCCTTATTACTTTTTTAAAATAAACTTGCCAGGTTATCTAGGTAATAGGAAAGTGCCATTTCTCAAAAAGTTATTCTATGTGATTTCAAAACTTTTCTATTTTGCATAGCATGAGAACAAACACCTTCAAAAACCTGTTGATCAACTTCTGGTATTTAATTTCATCCAATGTGTAATAGGTTCTTCAATTTTTCTTTAATTAGCAATCTAGCAATTATAATTCTTGGCATGATTACCTTCGCCTGAACATCTGCCAAATAAATACTTTCAAAATTATCAGCTTTAATTTCAAAGCCCACATTTAATGATTTAACCCAATCAAATTATTGAAAAGAATTTAATAGCATACATTCAACAGTAGCTTCCCACACAGGAGATTTCTAGCAACCATCTTAAATGAAGAAATTTCTTTATTAGAAGCAAAGCCATGAAATGTTCACGTTATTTTATTTTTGTTTAGAAAGAAAATGTCTGTAGAGATTCTCAGTCATCCAGGTCATGGTTGTCCCAAAGGTGCTTTTTCAGGAGGCAACCAGGCTTTCTTGTTTTCATCTGCTTTAAACTCAGTTCCTAAAAAAAATGATCAGAATTTTTCTTGTAATCTGAATCATGCTTTGTATTATCTGGCACCTTTATATATTTAGCATAAATAGAAATGAATAGTTGAGATACTTTTTTAGGTGGAACAAATTAGAAATGATTTAAAGTATATAAAGCAAATAAAGATATATGTTCTAAAATAATTAACATTGGGGAAAGAGAAAATGTAGCCCTATAGAGCTGTGATACCTATTAAAATTACATCAGATTTAGCAGCATATATGATCAACGTTAAAACCCAGCAAGGATTAGCATTTTCTCCTTGGCATTGATTCAGAGGTTCCACATGGAGTGTTATGAATGCAAAACACAGAAGAAAGATGGTGTTTGATTATGGTATGTTTGTTCAATGCTGGCTCTTAAAAGCTGACCTTCTCTTCAACTTATTATGTTTAAACATTTTTAACAGGACGAGCATTCTATTTGTAACTTTTAATTTATGGATAATTTTATAAGCTTTAAAAGAAGTAATGCACCCAGCTGTTCAAAATTGTATGTAAATAGTTGTCAGTTGAAGTACATCTCTTATTGCTTTTAGGCTCTTGATCTTTGAGTGGTCAGTTGGATGATAAATTGTTTCATTTATAAAAGCATAATTGTTTTAAAATAATTTTTGCCTCTATTACCCTGCACATTTTGAGGTATTTAAGGTTCCTATATTATTCTTAAATAAAGCAGTGCCAAAATATCTATGAAGGACTTCTTCCATATAGCTCTATAATTATTTTATAGCATTGATTGTACATTCTGGAATAGTCACCCCATGTAACTGAAGATACGGCCATCCACGTGGAACACAAAATGGGAAACAAATGATAAAATATGCCTTGTGATATGCATGCCATTTTGTGACATAGGTACATAAGAGTGCAGTTCGCATTTTAATTCAAATTGATATTTTGGCATTACCATGGTTAGTTATGGATAGAGGTTATCCAGTTGAAAAATGCAAAACATGAGATTGGGCAAAATCTCCTTGGGAGCTGTTTTTATGTGTTGTGCGTGGCAAAGGTACTTCAACTTATCTAAATAAGGTGCATTTTTCCAGAATTTTTAAAGAATTTTTAGTATTTGTATTTAAAACTACTTTGTATTGTAATAGATTTAGTTAGCTATATACCAACGTTTATGTTCCTCACATTAAATTGTTTTTATTAATTTTTATAGATTCGTTTTAGATTTGTGTGCCTGTGTGTGTGTAAGTGTGTGTATGATGCATGTATGTATACACATATACTGTACACACGTGCTTTAATATTTTTTTTAACCTTGTGTATTTTACAATTTTTTAGCTTTTAAAATTGTTTATATCCCACTCTTAAGCTGGTCTATGACTATAATAAAGGTTTGATTGATAGTAGATTGTAAGATATAATACATTTTGATTTCAGCAAACATTTGACAAAATATTATTTGGCATAATAGTGAACTGGATTTGTGGCTGACTTGAAAATATATACTTAACTCAAAAGGATCTGTGCTAACAGCTTGGTATATCCTTGATATTCCTTTATACAGTAACTGAGTAAGCAAACAAATTGACAGATCTTTTTATAAATATTTTTAGTATTATTCAAAACCTGTGGTGGCACAGTGGTTGTAATGCAGTATTGCAAGTTAACTCTGCCCACTGTCAAGAGTTCGATCTTCACTGGCTCAAGGTTGACTCTGCCTTCCAGCCTTCCAAGGTTGTAAAATGAGGACCCAGATTGTTGGGGACAATATGCTGACTCTGTAAATAGCTTAGAGAGGCCTGTAAAGTATTATGAAATGGTATATAAAGCCATTTGTTGCTTGCTCCTTTCATGCAATGCAGCAAAGAGAAAAATGAAACCAGATCCAAAGATTAGTTATATTAGTGGAAAATCCAGTATATACCTTATTTTTCGGACCATAAAACACACCAGACTATAAGACGCACCTAAATTTACAGGAGGAAAACAAGAAAAAAATATTTTTTGCCTTCATGTGTTCCGCTTTTGCCCTCCCCAGCCCCCAGAAGCACTCTGCAGTTCTCCACATGGCCCAAAATGGACCCGTTTTTGGGCTCCAAAGCCCTCCACACATCACTTTTTTGCCTCCCCAGCCTCCAGAAGCACCCTGCAGTGCTCCGCACGCCCCGTTTTCGCATTCATATATGACTTTTGGAAATATCATCAGTGTTCCATGGATTATACTCAAGGAAAAAAAGAATTGTACATTAAATCATAAGGGCCCTGGAAATATGGTATATATGTATCATTATCAGAAACTAAATAATCTTACGATAGGAATGTTACTCCATTAAATGGCATTATAATATATGAATGGGTGAATTAGTCTTCAAAGTTTGTTCAAAATGACTTTTGGGATTGTATCCAGTTCTGTGGCCTGACTTTAATAGGCATTTACATATAAGCTATTTAGTTATTCACTTATTGTCCATCTAATGCAGTGGTAGTCAACCTGGTCCCTACCGCCCACTAACGGGCATTCCAGCTTTCATGGTGGGCAGTAGGGGTTTTGTCTGATACTGAAGCACTTTCCTTTTTTAAATTTAATTGACTTCCCTACTTTATAAATCACCATTACTATGGAACCGGTGGGCGGTTAGGAAATTTTACTACTAACAGAGATACAAATGTGGGCGGTAGGCATAAAAAGGTTGACTACCCCTGATCTAATGCCTAATGCTGAAAGTAAATGCTGATTTTTTTTCTCTAGCTATACCAACAGCAGAAAGATTACTAATGTTGCAGAGGCTAATGTTTGCTAGCCTTATTTCAACAGTTCAACCTATATAATGCAAGATCCAATGTAGGTACATCCCAACCTTGTGATCTAAACATAATAGATGGAAGTGTTCAGAAGTTATGAATGAGTGTATATGAATATGTATAAATGTGAAATACAACAAATACACACACACACACACACACACACACGGTTTCCATTTTATTAGAGTGGAATATGATTGATTACAATGGAAATTTATATCCTATAATGCAAAACAAATGAACAATATTTTGAAATCTTCTTTTTACCAGAACTCAATGCTCTTTTCACCCTAGCCTTCGTCAGCTTAATTAAAATGGCTATAAGCACTTTTTAGAATAATCCCTGTTTTCTTCTGGTCTTCAGTAACTTAAGCATGATGACCAAGGTATATATATGTATGGATACAACATAAGGAAATTGGATGTAAATTGAAAACAGTGATTTGGAAAGGGTGATTAGGAGTCTTTGTTATTAAATATTATTGATGTTTGGCTAGAACAGGTCATAAGGATTTAGTGTTATTGGAGGATATTAGAAATAACTAATGAAATGCCAGTATGTGGTTATGTATTAAACTTTGGTATATTCTATGAAGAAGGCCGTTTAAACAATTATAGTCAATGAAAATGGAGGTATAATGATGGTAATATGTATAAATATATTTGATTTAAAATATTTGAGTTAATATGAATTATGGGTGATGACATTGGAAGAGATACACGAAAGCTTTTTGTAACCAACTGATACACTTTCTATACCAGTGATGGCGAACCTATGGCACGCGTGCCACAGGTGGCACGTGGAGCCATTTAGCCGGCACGCAAGGCGTTGCTCTGTCAGCTGGCCAGCTGATTCAGCTGTTTTTAAAGCCATTTTTCGCCCTCCCCAGGCTTTATATGAGCCTGGGAAGGGCAAAAACAGCCCCCCCCATCCCCCGGAGGCCCTCTGGAGGCTTCAGGAGCTTCCCTGAAGGCTCCGGGGGACTAAAAATGACGCTACGAGGAAACTGGAAGTCACTGGGGGTGCATGCATTGCATTATGGGTGTGGCACATGCCCCCCCTGCGCTCCCCTCCTCATGGCACGTGAACCTAAAAAGATTCGCCATCGCTGTTCTATACTATGTAAAAAAGGAGGATTTTTTGTTCTGTTTCTTTGAAAATCAAAAATAATTAAAAAAAAAAAGCATGTCTTCTCCCCAACTTTATCAGTGTGTCTTGTCTAAGTTTGATCCATCTTTTTTGCATTCTCACTTTTGGAGGGAAAATGATCAGCCAAATGGATTAAAAATAAAGGCATTAGTAAAATAACAAACATAAAAGTGCCAAAAGCTGTGTGCATCTTTGTCGTCATTCCCATGCCCTGCCCCTGTTGTTTTCCTACCAGCCATAAAAAAAGAAAAGGCCTTGGGAACGTGTCGTATTTGAAGCAGCTCTCAATCTACTTTATCACCTGTCTTCCCCAGAGGGGAGAGATCAAAGAGCAACTGCCACAATCTGTATCCTTCCCTGAATTCTCCAGGGAATAAGCTACAAAAGAGAGAAAGAGGCTATAATTTGCCAACAACATCTCAAGCAAAGTTAGATACCAGAACGAGTTAATTAAAAAAAATTAAAAATAGCTGTAAACAGATTAGTAGAGATCTTAACTGAGAGAGAATACAAATGGGTAAGAGTAGTAAGTGCGAAAGAAGACAGTTCAAAGGCACGGAAAGTCTGTGCCTGAACTGGAAAAAAAAATGGCAGAAGGAAGTTGTGATTAACTATGCCTTTGTATTAGACAAGCATTTGTAAAGTAGACAGGCTTAAAGTTAAGCATAATCATGGTACCACAATCCAGGAACAATGAGACAGAAAGAGAGAGGAAAGAGAAAATAGCTTTAAGCTATCAGTTTGGTGAAGCTTGATAATTTTTTTTGGACTAAAGATATAGCTAGCATAACAAAAATACCCATACTCCCCATTGGCTAACACTGGGCAGGAAACATGAGTCACTCAACTAAATACAGTTACCAGAAGATGCATTGAAAATAATGTGCAACGCCCTGTAATTCAGCTGGGAACTTTAAAAAAAAACATGAATGTCTCTTCCTTTTATGTTGCAGTTTACCAAAGTTTTGCTTTCCTTACTGGAGAAAATGCACCCTCTGCCTGGTGGGATGGGAGAGTACTTCCTTTCATTTTGTCAGGTTGGTGCCACAGATCTCAAGAACTAATCTTCACACAACAACTGAGATGACAAATGCCAAGAAACAGCCCACTTGAAACAGATGGTAATAAAGATTTCTGAAATAAAGCAACATTAAAAGCTCAAGTTATAGACATCAACCATTAATTTTGTGACATATAGGTTCTTAGATATAGATCCGTAAAATCTGAATATTACTAATGTTGCCAACGCATAAACAAAGTCAACCCTTCTTGATATGCAGGTCATCCTTTATTTTTTTTTTAAGCAATTGCATATATGGCTTGAATAGAGATTAGGAACTGAATTATTCTTGCAAACCTCATCTCTTTTGGGTTTTAAAGCTAGGTTGAAAGGACTATTCACCTCAGGCTCGAGGAATCACTCTAGGTATAGAATTCCCAGATTAGAGATTGAGCAAGGTAGGATATTTATGAGTTGGGAAGGATGAATACAGTAGGGGGTTGGCATGAAGATAGAACTGTTTGAGCTGCCATGCTACATTGCAAAGCTCTGCATAGATCATGATTTGAGGCACAACAGATGCGTTGCACATAGAAAGTATCAGATTTAAATGTGGCATCTCTAGCTAAATGTGAAGAACTCCATTTCAGACTCTCAAGATCTGTTGCCACTCAATGATCAGATTCAGTGGCCATAAAAATGTCTACCGTATTTTTCGGAGTATAAGACGCACCGGAGTATAAGACGCACCAAGGTTTTGAAGAGGCAAATTACAAAAAAAGTAGGTAGGTAGGTAGATGGAGAGAGAGGGAGAGAAAAAAAGAGAAATATGGTAGGTAGGTAGATAAAGGGATAGAGAGAGAGAGAGAGAAATAGAGAGAAATACAGTAGGTAGGTAGGGAGAGAGAGTGTGTAGGTAGGTAGGTAAAGGGGGGGGGAGAGAAATACAGTAGGAATGTAGGGGGAGAGGGAGAATGTGTGTGTGTAGGTAGGTAGGTAGGTAGGTAGGTAGAAGGATAGAGAGAGAAATAGAAAGGGAGAGAAACAGTAGGTAGGGAGAGAGAAAGAGAGTGTGTGTGTAGGTAGGTAGAAGGATGAAAGAGAAATAGAGAGAGAGAGAAATACAGTAGGTAGGTAGGGAGAGTGTGTGTGTGTGTAGGTAGGTAGGTAGAAGGATAGAGAGAGAAATAGAAAGAGAGAGAGAAATACAGTAGGGAGGGAGGGAGGGAGAGAGAGAGTGTGTGTAGGTAGGTAGGTAGAAGGATAGAGAGAGAGAAATAGAGAGAGAGAGAGAGAAATAGAGTAGGTAGAGAGGGAGAGAGAAAGTGTGTGTGTAGGTAGGTAGGTAGAAGGACACAGAGAGAAATATAGAGAGAGAGAAATACAGGAGGGAGGGAGGGTGTGTGTGTAGGTAGGTTAGGTAGGTAGAAGGATATAGAGAGAGAAATATAGAGAGAGAAATACAGTAGGTTGGTAGGTAGAGAGGGAGAGAGATTAGGTAGGTTAATGTTTCCAGGTGTATTTATCCATGTCCTGCAGAAGGAAATTAGAGAGGGAGAGAGAGAGTGTGTGTGTGTAGGTAGGTAGGTGGAAGGATAAAGAGAGAGAAATAGAGAGAGAGAAATACAGTAGGGAAGGAGGGAAGGAGGGAGAGAGAGAGTGTGTGTGTAGGTAGGTAGGTAGGTAGGTAGAAGGATAGAGAGAGAGAAATAGAGAGAGAGAGAGAGAAATGCAGTAGGGAGAGAGAGAGAGAGAGAGAGAGAGAGAGAGAGAGAGAGAGAGATTAGGTAGGTAGGTTGATGTTTCCACGTGTATTTATCTGTCCTGCAGAAGGAAATTAGGGAGGGAGGGAGAGAGAGAGAGTGTGTGTGTAGGTAGGTAGAAGGATAGAGAGAGAGAGAGAAAGAGAGAAAGAGAAACACAGTAGGTAGGGAGAGAGAGTGTGTGTGTATAGTTAGGTAGGTAGGATAGAGAGAGAGAAAGAGAGAGAAAGAGAGAAATACAGTAGGTAGGTAGAGAGAGAGATTAGGTAGGTAGGTTGATGTTTCCAGGTGTATTTATCCACGTCCTGCAGAAGGAAATTAGAGAGGGAGAGAGAGTGTGTGTGTAGGTAGGTAAAAGGAGAGAGAGAAATACAGTAGGTAGGGAGAGAGAGAGAGTGTGTGTGTAGTTAGGTAGGTAGAAGGATAGAGAGAGAGAAAGAGAGAGAAAGAGAGAAATACAGTAGGTAGGTAGAGAGAGAGATTAGGTAGGTAGGTTGATGTTTCCAGGTGTATTTATCCACGTCCTGCAGAAGGAAATTAGAGAGGGAGAGAGAGTGTGTGTGTAGGTAGGTAAAAGGAGAGAGAGAAATACAGTAGGTAGGGAGAGAGAGAGAGTGTGTGTGTAGTTAGGTAGGTAGAAGGATAGAGAGAGAGAAAGAGAGAGAAAGAGAGAAATACAGTAGGTAGGTAGAGAGAGAGAGATTAGGTAGGTAGGTTAATGTTTCCAGTTGTATTTATCCATATATACAGAAGGAAATCGCTGACAAACCTTAAGACTTTGTTTCTGCTGGCACAGAAACAGTTAAAGAGCCTTCCGAAAGGTGGGGGGAGCCTTTGCACTCAAACCTTCCAAAACAGCCCATTTCTCCATGAAAATGGGGCCGTTTTTTTCCAAATAAAAAGCATGAATAGCCTTGGGGGGGCTTGCAGAGTGCTCCTGGGGGGGGGAGGTTGGGGGTCAAAAATGAGCAAAAAAACCCGCCCCATTTATTGCAAAAACGGGCTATTTTTGTGTCAAATAAATTGCATGCATAGCCCTATGGAGGCTTATAGAGTGCTGCTGGGGGCTGGGGGAGGGGGAAACAGCCCGTTTGAGGCTAATTTCTGCCCTCCCCAGCCCCCAGGAGCTCTCTGGAAGCCTCCATATGACTAGGCACAGCCAGTTTGGTGAAGAGGGCGGGGTTCCAGGAGGCAAAGAAATGCTGTATTCAATGTATTAGACGCACCCAGATTTTCAGCCTCTTTTTAGAGGAAAAAAGGTGCGTCTTATACTCCGAAAAATACGGTAAGTAGACTAATGGAGGGAGTTAATATGGTGTCAAACCCAAAAGATAATTAACCTAATCAACTAAATGCTAACAAGAAAGAATAGTGAATCAACATGGCTCTTACTACTACTACTACTACTACTACTACTACTACTACTACTACTACTACTACTACTCTGCAGTTCAGACCCCATCTTCCAAACACTGATATTAAAGTAGCCAAAACACATATTGTTACCTGCTTAAATAATAGAGCAAGGGCTGTCATTAAACTTGAAAATATTCTTCTGGTTTAAGGGCTAATATTAAACATTTCTTGGAGGAATGTTATATTCTCCAAATGGTGGGGAATCTATATTCTCCAAATTGTGGGTTTTGTCCAGATAGTATTATTCTGGAGGACAATGGGAACAGTCAATATAAAGACATTTCCCATATTCCTACATACTAAAGTAGGTTGCTTTTATTTCTTATTGGAAACATCCCCATTCTGTTCTGTGTTTTGTTATGATTCCAGACCACAATATTTAAATAATGTCTTAATTCAGACTATATATGAATATAAACATTGCTAGATATTGCTCATTGAATAACAGATGTGAGCTTTTACTAACTTTTAAATTCAATATACATAATGGAAAAGCAATGATCAGCCATAGTTTTTAAATAATGCACACAAAAAACTAAATGCACAATCGACTGTATATAAGTAAAATATAAAATTTTACATGTGAAATATGTGTTTGACCTGCTTCAGCAATAGCCTCTGCATTGGAATATTTAAGTTTGAGAAGCAGATGGGATAAATATTTTCATTATACATTTAGGCTGTAGCCTTTGGTACATATGAAAATAAGGTTAATTCAAAAACTAAATTTTACTTCTGAGAAAATAGATCATACGTCCCCTAGTATACATTTACTCAGGCAGGAAAACTACACCTACTGGTAAGGGCCAGTCAACAGGTGTAAGCACTAATCTTGGGCCAAAACAAGGGAAAAGTTTATTAATCTATTTAAATTTTGATGAATAGTTAATATATAGCGAAGAAGGACAAGAGAGAAATGGATAATAAATATTGTGAAATACATATTAACTTTTTAAACACTAGCTTATCAGAATAACTCTAGATGTACTTTTATTACATTTATCAACTGAAGAAATAGAATGAGAAGATCAGGAATTGCTTTTCCATTTTGTGTAGAGAAAACAATCTTGAAGGATCCTGTAATTTATATATTTCCTATATCTATACTAGGAATTGTGAAGCTGAACAATAAAAACCAATGAAAATAATTGTAACTAGCTAATCTGAACTCTTGTGTACTCAGCTTTCCAAGACTAAATGGAAGATTTGCAGCCAAGATTTCTAAAAAAAAGAAAAAAAGAAACTCTTGCTTCTTTGTAAACTCTGCTTTGGATTGCTACAATAATGACTTTAGAGCAGGGGTCTCCAACCTTTGCAACTTTGTAACCATCTTTAAAGCGCTCCATGGTACGGGACCTGGCTACTTGCGGGACCACCTCCTACCACATACCTCCCTTAGACCTGTCCGCTCCCACAGAGTGGGCCTCCTCAGGGTGCCATCCGCCGGACAATGCCGACAGGTAGCCCCCAGGGGGAGAGCCTTCTCTGTGGCGGGGCCTGCCCTCTGGAATGACCTACCCCCCGACCTTCGTACCATCACGGACCTACGCCTCTTCCGCCGGGCATTAAAGACACATCTATTTCAAGAGGCCGGCCTGGCTTAGTTTTTAATGGGTAATAGTTTTAATTGATTGATTTTTACCCTTTTCTAATCTAAATTTTAAGCACAGACTTTAATTTAATTCATTTTTAACTGTTTGTACTGTATTGTATTATATTTTTATATTTCTGTGCACCGCCCTGAGTCCCTTCGGGGAGATAGGGCGGTATATAAATTTGACAAATAAAATAAAATAATAAATAAATAACTTTAAGTCTTCAGCTCCCAGAATTCTCCAGCCAGCAAAGCTGGCTGGAGAATTCTGGGAGCTGAAGTCCTTCAGACTTAAAGTTGCAAAGGTTAGAGACCCCTGCTTTAGAGCACTGATGCTCAACCTTAACGGATGTGTGAAGTCCACAAATCATAAAGCTGCTGTTGTTGAGAAATATTGCTTTAGAGCACAGGTGTCAAATTCATGGCGTCATGTTACCTTCACGTGAGGTATTGCGACTTTTCCCCCTTCTCTGAGCTGGAATGGGCATGGCCTGCAAGAGCAGATCTGGCCTGCAGGCCACCAGTTTGACACTGCTGTTAGAGTGTAAGACAAGTACTATTCACTCCAAATGAAGTGTTTCTTCTTTGCAACATTCATTGATCTTTGATTTTTCTTTCCTGATTGCTTATCTGTACCCTAGGACTATCATTAAGTGTTGTAATTCAAAAAAATTTACTACCCGTTCTGTGGCTGTGGCTTGGTGGGTGTGGTGTGGCTTGGTGGGTGTGGCATGGCAGGTGTGGCTTGGCAGGCATGGTTTGGTGGGCGTAGCAGGGGAAGGATACTGTAAAATCTTCATTCCCTCCCCACTCCAGGGGAAGGTTTCTGCAAAATCTCCATTTCCTCTGGATCAGCTAGGCCTCAGAAGGCAGAGAATAGATGGGGGCAGGGGCAATCAGACGTGGCATTTACTGGTTCTCTGAACTTGTCATAACCTGCTGAATACCACCTTTGGTGTTGTACCTTATGATTCTTGATCAATGTATCTTGTCTTTTTATGTACACTAAGACCATATGGACCACAAATTGCTTGTGTGTCCAATCACACTTGGCCAATAATTCTATTCTGTTCTGTTCTATTCTATTCTTTGTACTTTTGGTTTTTGGGGGTATCTACAGGAAGGTTTCCAAAAATCAAAATGGCATCTGTTTTTATACCCGCCCCCCCAAACATCTCTGGGCCTTTGCTCCACCCATTGCTCTACTATTGGTATGAGATATTCATTCCCAATGAAACTCAGCACTCCAGAGCTTTATAAGGACAAAACGTAATTGCATTTGGAAATGTCCATGGGTTAGAATTATTTCTTATATTTAAATGAACATGAACCATCATTTGCATGGAATTTTGAATCATGCTGTTTGACTTCAATAGAACTTGCTGGATCGTGTTAATTAATTCAATCTGCTCAGATTTTATTCATGACGGCAAATGCAATTCAGTACCTAGCGTCTGTTTATGAGAATATATGAGAATTAAGTCTGTGGGATCAAGCATTTTATATATCAGACTGGCAAAAAAAAACCACAATTTTTTAAAAAAAAGTATGGTACTATGTAAGTGTGCAATTTTCAACATATGCAATCAAGAAACAAGAAGGACCTGGGTGGGGAGATGAGAGAAATAATTCAGTATAGAACTAAATCTCCACCCCAGATTTCTGGCAGAAGAACAAGGGTGCTGTTATATTAGATGTGTTGGTTGGGAGAACAAATACCTTTTAGAGGATTAACATTAGGAAAAAGTCAGGATTAAAGTAGAATTAGCACAGTTGTGTAACTGAAACTCTGCCGCTCACCAGTTCAAAGGCAATAAACCTCTGGCCCACCACCACTGCCAAATGACGAGAAGGTAGAATTCTTTATAATCATGAAAACATGGAGGGAGGGGAAGCGTTTCAGAGAAATGTTTGAGTATTTTATGACAACCTCTGTAAACCTCAGAGGCAACACAACACAGACACCTATTAATTTATTCCTTTGCCTGGCCTGAGCGGGTGGACCTCCTGCCTAATCCTACCCTTCAGGATTCTTAATTTTCAAGACTGCTCAACCCAGCCAGGCCTGTTTAACAATTCCTTTTCTGAATGAGACTCTTTGAAGAGGCCTTTCTGTTCAGTGACATGAAAGAGATACTGAAGCTGATTATCAAAGGCATGCGCTCTAAACCACCAAGCATCTAATGCCCCAGGGAAGTAATATTATCTCTGCCTTCAGATTTTGCATCCTCCCCCACCCCCCCACCCCGCCCCGCCACCCGACAAAGACATTGGTGGTTAACTTGAAAATCTTCTCCTTCATGCCTCCCTCCTGATCAGTTTTTTTTTCTTTTGCTCTCTCCTGTTCTCTGTCCTTTTGATTCATTTCTATTTGAGATATTAATCTGAAAGGAAATAAATTAGTAGCTTAAGCTTGTAGGTCATGGGTGTATGTTGTTTTGAATTAGATACAACAGCAATTTCAAATGAGTTGTTCCAGAGCAATGTCCCCACCTACTTTTGACTCTTGCAGCCTGCAACAGATTGCCCCTGAGTGAATGACAGTCTTAAGAGAAAAGACTTGCCTACTCAGGGTTGTTTTTTGGAATATCAGAAATATTAATATTTCTGTCAGTTTATGGGAAGGTTTGAGAAGTGAGCTATACTTTACAAGCAATCTGAGGTTACCATGTTGAAGAGAGCAACTGAGAGTGAGGTTCAGCTGAGTTGCACAAAAAATGGATAATAAAAATGTAATACAATAATAGAGTTGGAAGGGACCTCAGAGATCTAGTCCAACTCCCTACTCAAGCAGGAGACCTATACCATTTCAGACAAGTGGTTGTCCAATCTTTTCTTAAAAAACCCCAGCAATGGAGCACCAAATTCATGTTCTTTATAGGGAGATAGAAGGGACTCCATCTTGATTACTTTTTAAAGTCAGTGTATTTCTTTTAATGGTGAAAATATGCAAAAGGTACAGTTTGAAAAGGACATTCACTTTCCATGTGCAGAAGGAGTACTCTAAGAAGTATCACACAAGCATGTTGTTGTTTCTCTCCTTATGGCCTATATCAGTGATGGCGAACCTATGGCATGGGTGCCACAGGTGGCACGCAGAACGATTTCTTAGGGCAAGCGAGGCGTTGCCCTGTCAGCTCCAGTGCGCATGTGTGCACCGGCCAGCTGATTTAGGCCTTCTTTTGAAGCCATTTTTCGCCCTCTGGAGGCTTCAGGAGCTCTGGAGATGGGGAGGGGAGGCTGTTTTCACCCTCCCCAGGCTCCTAGAAAGCCTCTGGAGCCTGGAGAGGGTGAAAAAGCGTGCCAAAAGCAGGGGGTCGCGCACATAGCATTATGGGTGTGGCATGCCCACACACGACCCCCCTGCGCTCCCTCCGTTTTTGGCACGCGAGCCAAAAAAGGTTAGCCATCACTGGCCTATATGATTATTTAGCTGACATTCCCATCTTTTACCCACCAAGCCTCCATCTCCCTCCCCCACTCAATGCATTCTTCACTTATTAAGGCCGTATAAAAATTCAGATTAATGTTGGAATCTTGAATGCAGAATCATTTTGAAGTATTAGTACAAATTGTAGTTCTCTGATATATATCAAATACGGTCTCTTTTTTATTACTTAAAGTCAAGTCTAGGGCAGATGGAACTTTACCAAAAGAAACGTACCTGGGCACTGCTTTTATTGCTACACTGAAAGTAGAGATTTAGCCAGGATGCCTAAACCATTCTGGGGAACAGATAACTTTGAACTTTGTTTATTTTTATTTCTTTGGAGTACATTTATTTATTACTGAGTACATAATTGTTATGGGAATTGAAGCATAATCTAATCTACAATTGAAATCCACGTGTTGTTGGTACTATTTTTTAAATCAATAAGAAATCTACTCTAAATCTAAAAGATCAATTATACATCTCAACGATCAATAATTTTCAGCAATTTATCTGCTGAAATAAATAATATGTTTATATTGACTTTAAAATGAACATCCAAGAGTCATATATACAGAAAGTTGCAAAACAAACTCAGGTAAGTCGTTTTTCTCATAAATTGTCACCTTTTTCAGATCTTTCGAATATGTTATATTTGTACCACAAATGTAATTTCCCATCATTTGTAAATTTGATTTGAACTGATGATCTGTTTATGTGCTTATATTCCTCTCTGTCTCTGTCTCTGTCTCTGTCTGTCTGTCTGTCTCTCTCTCTCTCACAAACACACACACACACACACACTTTTCAGATTAAACATTTATACACATGTTATCTACAGTAAATTTTGTAGGCACAAGAATAAAGGTAACATCTGATCTAGCAGTTTTGCTCCAATGGCTTTTTTAAATAAATGGGCTTTTGTTCTTCCGGAGATAATAAGCCATCTTTTATTTGTGATTAGTTATATCTTGCCTGAAGCCATGCATTTCTTGTAAAAGCAATATAATGGAAGAGATTATGAATGACAGCAGTCTTATAGCTATCTTGGTACATAGGCATTCTCAGCATGCCACAAAATATCCAAGGATTTAAATGAAATACATAGCTAGCTTACATTCTCTACCCTATACCCTATAAAAAGATAACAAGGCAAAGTTCTCCCAAAAGAAAGCAACATTTCCTTTGTAGAATGCATGTAATAATCCATTTATTGGATGTATGCGTTTCTCCACAGTGGAAAGCATGCATACAAGAAAAAGGGTGGACTTCCTTCCGGTCTGCCGGCGGCGAAGGTTGAGTCCTAGGACGGTCAGGGGGGGTCCTTGTCTTCGACCTAGGAGGGAGAAGACATGCTGTGGGGGGCTTGGTTCCCTTTGCCAACGGAGGACGGGAGCAAATAATTAATTTGGAGAGAGCTGGATCGTTCGAGTTGGATGGCTATGCCGGGACTCTGGCTGCGAGGTGGATTGTAAGTGACTTTCTTTTTTTCTGCTGGCAGCTTTGACTACAAGAAACGATGGAGGGGGGAGTTTGTTAAACCCCCCCTCGGATTTACAGCAGCGGCGTTTGGAAATGGCTCCTCGAGTTTGAGGAAGCGGATATTTCTCATCTGAACTTTGCAAAAGAAGTTAAAGTCTTTGCGGTTTGTTTCTAGATACATAGTATCGAAGTCTTGCTACAATGAAACAATTTCCTTTGCTGTTTTCTCCGGCTGGCTCCCAGATTGGGCGTTCTTAAGTGACTATTCTTCATGGAAAATTTCCGACATTCCCTTCTGACCTGGACTGCCTCTCTCTATTAATGGATGATTTGTGATAAATGATTAACTGATTCCTTCCCAGGAGTGCCTTCTTTTTCTTTATAATTGAGTGAAAAATTTGCCGTTCTCTCTGGATTTTACAACTTTTATAACTTTGAACTGGATTTTGCTTTTGGACTTGCTTCACCGGCCGCACCCAAAAAACGCCATTTTATTGTCACTGATCTAAACCACTCACCATGGCTTCAAAAAAGCAGCCAGAAAAACCAGACACAGATGCAAGATTAACAGCTATGGAATAAGTTTTACATTCTTTGGTATTGGAAATTAAAGAGCTTAGAAAAGACCACTGCAGTTCCAAATTAGAACTTTTGGAAACACAGAAGAAATTAATGCAGAATACACAGAAGACTGAAGAGTTAGAACTGGGGCTGGCTGGGGCAAGGTGAGAGCTCAAAAATGTTAATACTGAAATTGGAGATTTAACTGGTCATATGTCTAGGATGGATTTTGAAAGGATGTCATATTTTTTAAGATTTCAGAATATTTCTGAAGAATCTGGTGAATGCCTTCCTGATCTTATGAGCACAATTTTAGCAGACTATTTGCACAAACCTAAGGAAGAGATCAGGGGGGACATTGACCTGGTTTATAGAATAAATTCAGCATATGCCAGGATAAATGAAGTACCCAGAGAGATACACATTAAATTTGTTAGAAGGTCGACTAGGGAGGGAATATTGAGGGCGCAGAGAGAGGGTCCGTTAATTTACCAACAAAAGGAAGTCACTATCTTGAAGCAGATCCCGAAAAAGATTAGAGAGGTGAGGAGGAAGTATTCCTTCTTATCTAAAAAATTGTTTAAACAGGGGATTTGGTTCAAGTGGGTGATGCCAGAAGGGATGTTGGTCTTCTGGGATGGAGGAAGAGTAAGGATTAAAACAGTTGCTGAGGCGGAAGCCTTTCTTAAAAAACATTCCTCAATCCTGGAGGATGAAAGTGGAGGAGCAGAGGGGGCCACGGCCTCGCCCACTGGGGGCCAGGGAGGAGAACAAGAAGATACAATTGCTAAGAGACTTAGATCTAAAAAATGACTTTTTTAATATAGTATAACTTTTGTTTGGATGTTTGTATATGATTGCTAGCACAGAATTTACAATGATGTATGCACTTCTCTTCACTTTGTAGTACTACTGAAACTATGTAATATCTATGTTTTGTTAAGAAGCCCCGGAGAGGGCCTACGATCTCAACGTGAAAGTTCTCAAAATATTTCCTTTTCACACCTTACCCTACCCTATTTGGAAAAATTGTAAAACTCAATAAAACTTTTTCAATATAAAAAAGAAAAGAAAAAGGGTCACTAAACTACATACCGGTTCGCCCGATCTGGACTGAACCAGGAGCAATCCACAGAAAGAGGTATCTTCAAGACTGTCTTGTCTCTTGGAAACTGCCAGGACAAGTATCTACAACTTTCTTGGCAAGATTCAGGACTGGTTTGCAGAGAAACTTTCAGCAAAGAAAGGGTGAATTGAAGTCCCATGGATAGACTGAATCTGGACTGCTGAAATCTCACCCAAAAAAGGAAAGATCGTGAGATCATACAGTTATACTTCAGACAGCTGTTTTTCTTTTTTCTTTTAGAGCAGATGGAAGAAACTAGTCACTATTCACAAACATGACATATTTTTAGTCAGTTGCAAACTGTTGACATTCACAGAATTCCACCAAGCTCATAACTGTCAATGTAGCCTTTAGGGACTCAAGTTGAACCAACCTTACTTCTTAATCATTTTGGATTTTGCTTTTTTTCCTGCTGCTTTTTAAAGGTTGATAACCTTCAGAACCACAAGTGTGATTGTATTCACTGGGTGAGCTTTTCTTTAATCCTTTAAGAAAAAAGTTTGAATTGAATGTCTGAGTAGTTCAGAGAACCAGTAAATACCACCCCTGCCCCATCTATTCTCTGCCTCTCAAGTCTCAGCTGATGGGGATGAAATGGGGATTTTGCAATAACCTTCAGAGGTGGGTTGCTGCCAGTTTGGCCTGGTGTGGCCAAATTGGTAGTGGAATTCAGGCCTGGGTCGCAGAACTGGCAGCAATCCAGGCCCGAACCAGTTCCCTTGTTGCTCTTTGGGCACCGCCATTTTGAATTTTAGTGACTGTGCATGTGCAATTCACTGTAAATTGTTCTGTGCATGTGTGAAGAACAATTTACATTGAACAGTGTGTGCATTGCGTGTGCGTTGCAAACCGGCAGTAACTCTGGCAGCAACCCACCCCTGGTATTCTTCCCCTAGAATGGGGTGGGAATGAAGATTTTACAGTATCCTTCCCCTGCCATGCCCACCAAGCCACGCCAACCAAGTCATGTCATGCCCACCAAGCCATGCACTTGGTAGTAAGAAAATTTGAATCCCACCACTGGTGACATCATCTGTACCTCCAAAAGGTACTCTCCTGTACTGGTAATGTACAATTTGAGTGTATGGACAAGTGGATCCCTTTAACATTTTTGAAATAACCTTGTCTTCTATGCCAAAATAGCTTTTTTTCCTACATTATTTATTGTCCATTAAGTGAGTGATCCAATAAATGAGAGTCAGTGTAAAACTGAAAATAGTAAAATAATGATGATTTTCTTTTGACTTATTTGTTTTATTGCTTTTATACTTTTATGTCTTGAATTAAAAATATTAATTCATCTATTCATTTCAAAAGTGAACCACATGTCAGATAGAGTTCTTTCTATAAATGTGTTCTACATATGTGTTCCTCTTGCTTTTCCCTTTAAAAAAATAGAACCAGTCATTTGATATAATGGTTTAAAAATGTTTGTACTATAAGAGTAAACAATTGCACATGTGACTAAACTATTTAGAAATCTTCTAACAGAGGTTTCAAGTGTATGGCTCCATATCCCCTTCTCAACTTAAATCTACAGATGAACAAAATACATTTTTGTTCATGAACAAAATACTTTTTTAAACTGAATGGCTCAATTCTTTACTTTGTTTTCATGAAAATTATCTTGGCAAATAACTTTGCAATCTATTGTTATACGTCCGACCTATAAATATGTTTTTTAGTTGGCTTATTGGATTTATTTGCAAGGAAAAAAAGAATATTTCTCCATTCATACTGTTTTTACACTGAGAAATGCATTTTTCTTTGCTTTATTTGAATCTAAAGTTAACAAAGTTCCCTTCCTATTGGTCACAGTCTTCAACCATGTGTTAATCATTATCAAAGACATTCTGGTGGTCTTAAACTACCAACATCTCTTTCATAAGAAATCACAGACTGAAGAAATGGTGGACTAAAAATAACCATGGCAGATTGAAGAACTGGCCTGTAGAGCAGCTCTTCAATAATTCCTTTCCAGAGAAGGAGAGGATTTGAGATTGCCCACAAGTGTTCCAGACTGCTGCTCCTTGTGAGAAGGCTACAAAACAGCATCTCCAGTGGGTTTAGAGCTCTGGGAGAAAAGGGAAAGATATCTTGCTCAATCAGCAGATGGTGCATTTGAAAGGATACTAGGTTTGCATACTTACTTTTCTAATCACTTTCAGAAATTGCTTTTTAACTGCTGTTCAGCTATTCGGAACCTAAAGGGAAGTCATCTCCAAATGTTCCTTAAATCTAGAAGTACATTATTCATCAGAATGCAAATGGTAAGCCAACAGTGCAAATTTAATCGACAGTAATTTACATAATTTGTGAAATGCCATTTTGCTAATACTAAACATTGACACAAATACAATAAATGTAAAATAATAATGTAGGTATAAGTGCAATTTGCTTGCAATCTATTATTTTGATAGATTGTCTAAATCGGGTGTCATCATGGCATCATTACATGACGTATTGGAACTTTTTTCTCCTGCGCTAAACTGGCAGGGGTGTGGCCAGCACGTGATGCATCCAGCCCACAGGAAAAATCTGGGAAGATTACTAGTTTCAAAGTTCTCCTGAACTACCATGATAAGCTTTTCCTGGGCACAGTAATTCACGGTGCAGCTGAGCATCTTGCAAATGCCTGAAAATAAATTTAATTAGTTTTCTTCTGATTCATCATGTTTTTTTCCAGTAATGGGACATAAAAAACTGTTCAATTCCTGGAATACACTTATCAATCATTTTTTACTGTTAACATGTAAACACTGAGTATATCACCCAATTGTTATGTGTTGCTGTTAGTGACAAGGAGTCCTCTCTTCCTGTAGAATGTCTCCATCTCATCAGATATCCTGGCTACTCAAATATACCAATCAGATGGAAAAATTCTGCTGATGCTGTAGTAGCTGCCTTTGAAGTCCAAGCACTGGTTTCTTTTCCTGGCAACTATGATAGTCATGTATACTAATTTACTACATTCATCTCGGTCTCTTTCCTTATCCCCCCTCTCTTACACACACACACACACACACACACACACACACAGAGTATTTCTGTACAAACTCTAATCCAACCTGTGAGTAGAGATTGGAGACTCAAGCAATGTGTGATAAGGGTCACTGCTCTCTATCATTTTCTCCTCTCCATACTTTTACATACTTATTTCAGATTTTAGAAGTTGCACCCATCCATCTCTGAGCTAAGAGTCAGCTATCAGGAAAAGTTATTCTTTTGCTTATGTTGGGAGAACCTGGCTACTTTGTGATTACTCTGCTAAGACACCAACAATTCTGAAACAACATACTTCTATGCCATAACAATAGCAATAGCATTTAGACTTATTTACTGCTTCCTAGTTCTTTACAATTCTTTCTAAGCAGTTTATAGAGTCAGCATATTGTCCCCAACAATCTGGATCCTCATTTTACCGACTTTGGAATGATGGAAGGCTGAGTCAGTGAGGATTGAACTCCTGGCAGTGGGCAGAGTTAGCCTGCAATACTGCATTCTAATCACTACACCACTATGGCGCCTATTTATCAGGAGTCTGCAAGCAGACTCCCTAAACTTTCCAGGTATTACCTTCCCGGAATTCATAGATTAGAGAGCATAGAAATGAAACAAAACCTAGACAAAGAGAGCATTTAAACAAACCTGTTGCCCTACACAGTACCTAGATTCATAGTTTCAAGTATTGTTTTTAATCTTCATTTTAAACTTAAGTGGCAGAAATTTACTATCTTAAATACCCCTCTTAGGCGCAAAGTGTTTTGAATAACAACATTTTAAGAGAAATTATTTTAAAGAAGCCTGAAATTTCTGTCAGCTTGTGGGAGAAGATCTTCTCCAAAGTATGGGATGTATTCCCTAAGGAGATACATTTAATTCCAACTATCTACTTTCAGGAAAGGAGTTAAGGCCTTCCTCTTCAGAAAGACTTTCAAGTTGCCCAAAATAATAATGTTAATTATTTTCTTTCAGTTCTTTCTGGTTTGTATATTATTATTTGATTTTTTTTTAATTGAAAAGAGAAAATGTCCTTCCAGCAGAACTCAACTTTTGTGATGATTTCACAAATATACCAATGTAATTTTTGTGGCAGCAACACAGACGTAATTTGCATTTGCTTTATTCTGGATGTTTTTCTCACTTCCCAGCCAGCTTTCATCTCTTATATTCCCTGCTAATCCCTACAAAAGTACTCAAGGCCCACCCTGTTTAATTTTTGTGCCACGTACATCTTAGCGCTGAGACATTTTAAAATTAGCATTAACAAATACAGACAGGGCAGGGTAAGTAGGTTTGAATTCAGTAAAATCTAATGTGACTCCAAAGGGTACAGTGACCTTTTCTTGGAAAAAATAAAGGACAAACTTGAAAAGGGGGAAAATCTGAAAAAGATTCACAATGGTAAAAACATTTAATTCTCCGTGTTTATAACTTGGTTTTACAAAGGAAAATTCAGGAGCAAAACCAAGAAAAGTTGTTCCAAAATGTGCACTGTAATAAAAAGAGCTAAAATCAAATAGCCTATGTAAATTTATTTTTAAAAGACAATTCGGTTTTTTTTCACATGAATGGGAAAGACCATTTGTACGGTAGAAATGGTACCATTTGTACGGTAGAAGTCCAATGACCAAAATAAAAGACAAGAGTGATTTTTTGGGGGGGAAATAAGTCTAAAGCAGGGGTCCCCAACCTTTGCAACTTTAAGTCTGAAGGACTTCAGCTCCCAGACTTCTCCAGTCAGCAAAGCTGGCTGGAGAAGTCTGGGAGCTGAAGTCCTTCAGACTTAAAGTTGCAAAGGTTGGGGACTCCTGGTCTAAAGGACAGCTTTCTGAAATAATGAGCTCGCCTTTGTAATAAAGGACATATGTTCACTGCACCAAAGAGGCAAACTGAGAGATAAAATAAGGAGTTCTTCCTCTTCCAAATTGTCTTTAATGGGATGTGATGGCCCACTGCCCATGCTGGGTTCATGCTCAGTGAAGCCCAATAACACACACACAAACACACACCACACAGTGGAGATTAGTATAAGAACAATTATTTGGCACAGAAGAAAAGACACAAGAGGATTTCTTCCAAATCTTGTGTGATCACACATATCCCTGCTTCTTTCTTTATAGGAACAAGGGAGTTTAAATGATGTTGATGTGCCAGTAACAAATAAGAGTGATTTATGCTCCCCTTAGCAAATTTTGTTATTAATCAGCAATTTTGACATTTGCCACACATGCACTCTCTTTAAAAACAGCATTAAAATCCCATTTCCCGCCCATCATTTTCCTTTCCCCCACATCTTAGCTTTGCTTCCTTGTTTGCATTAGTGACCTTGTGTCAGAGGGGGAGCCGGACCTGGTAGGAATAGCGGAGACCTGGTTGGGCCACGAGGGAGGTCATCCCCTCGTTGAAATGTGCCCACCAGGTTACCGCGCATTTCATCAGCCGCGGGCCCTAGGCAGGGGTGGTGGGGTAGCGGTCATTATCAAGGAAGGCCTGGAACCGAGAGAGACCATTGTGCCGCAGACCTCTGGCTGTGAGTCCCTCTGCATGAAGTGGGGCCTAGGGAGGCAGTTGGGCTTGCTGGTTGTATACCTGGCTCCCCGCTATGTAGCAGCAGCCCTGCCCGAGCTCCTGGAGGTGATCGCTACGGTGGCAGTGGAGACCCCCAGACTTATAGTTATGGGGGACTTTAACCTGCCATCGTTGGGCGAATCATCCGTGGTAGCTCGGGAGTTCATGGCTTCCATGACGGCCATGGACCTGACCCAAGTAATTCATGGCCCCACCCATGAGGGTGGACATACGCCGGACCTCATCTTCGTCTCGGGCCAATGGAAGAGTGATCTGGGTACAGGGGACATAGACATCATACCCTTGTCATGGTCAGACCACTCACTTCTCCGACTCGACTTTCCGACCGCTGCTCCCCTCCGCGGGGAGGCGGAACCAGAGTTACCAATCTGGTACCGCCCCAGGCGCTTGATGGACCCGGATGGGTTCCAGACAGCGCTTGGGCCATTTCCTGTATCCCTGACCCGCGCCCCGATGGAGGACCTCACGGCCGCATGGAATAGTGCGGCCGTGGGAGCCTTGGATCGGGTCGCGCCCTTGCGGCCTCTCTCGCGGCGGCGAACCACCCTGGCTCCTTGGTTTACTGAGGGGCTGCGGGTGATGAAACGCCGCAAGAGATGCCTAGAGAGAAGATGGAGGGCTAGCCGCTCTGAATCTGACCGGACACAGGTAAGAGCCCATTTACGGACTTACATTGTGGCGCTGAGGGTGGCCAAACGTCATCATTGTGCCACCCTCATAGCATCCGCAGAAAACCGCCCTGCCGCCCTGTTTAGGGTGACCCGTTCCCTCCTCCAACAGAGGGAGCGGGAAGCCCCGTTAGAGGGTAGGGCAGAGGAATTTGTGATTTTTCTGCAGGAGAAAACCGCCCAGATACAGAGTGAGCTAGCCCCCATTCATGGCCCAGTGGGATGCCACGAGGGAGATCTTGTTTGGGAGGAGTTTGACCCCGTTACTTCCGAGGATATGGACAGGTTACGTGGGCGACTGCGAGCCACCACATGTTCATTGGACCCGTGCCCCTCCTGGCTTGTACTGGCATCCTGGGAGGTGACACGAGGCTGGCTCCAAGAGGTTATCAACGCATCCTTGAGTGAGGGTTCCTTGCCTGCCTCCCTAAAAGAGGCTATGGTGAGGCCCCTCCTCAAGAAGCCCTCTTTGGACCCAGCTATTTTGAACAACTACCGTCCAGTCTCCAACCTTCCCTTCTTGGCGAAGGTTGTTGAGAGTGTGGTGGCACAACAGTTTCCCCGTCACCTGGAGGAAGTTGACTATCTAGATCCGCGCCAGTCCGGCTTTCGGCCCGGGCATAGCACCGAGACGGCATTGGTCGCGTTGGTAGATGATCTCTGGAGGGCCAGAGATGGGGGATGTTCCTCCATCCTGGTCCTATTAGACCTCTCAGCGGCTTTCGATACCATCGACCATGGTATCCTATTGCATCGGCTGGGGGGGTTGGGGGTGGGAGGCACTGTTTTGCGGTGGTTCTCCTCCTTCCTCTCTGGCCGATCGCAATTTGTGCGGGCAGGAGAGCAGAGGTCGACCCCGAGACCCCTCACATGCGGGGTGCCTCAGGGGTCGGTCCTCTCGCCTCTCCTGTTTAATGCATATATGAAGCCGTTGGGTGAGATCATCCGTGGTTTTGGGGTAGAGTACCATCTGTACGCTGATGACACCCAGCTGTACATATCTACCCCAAACCACCCCAACGATGCCGTAGCGGTGATGTGCCAGTGCCTGGAAGCCGTGCGGATCTGGATGGGAAGTAACGGACTTAGGCTCAACCCGACCAAGACCGAGTGGCTGTGGTTTCCGGCTGCCCGATTCAACCAGCTTTCTCCAACGCTGGCCATAGGGGGCGAACATCTTGCCCCTGTGGATGGGGCGCGCAATTTGGGTGTCCTCCTGGATACCCGGCTGTCTATGGAAGAGCAAGTGACAGCCGTGGCCAGGAGGGCGTTTTACCAGGTTCGCCTGGTTCGCCAATTGCGCCCCCTATTGGATCGGGACGCCCTTCGCACAGTCACTCATGCCCTCGTGACATCCCGACTGGACTATTGTAACTCTCTCTACATGGGGCTCCCCTTGAGGTGCACCCGGAGGCTTCAGTTAGTTCAGAATGCGGCCGCGCGAGCAATTATGGGCACCTCTAGGTTTGCCCACGTAACACCGCTCTTGCGCGAGCTGCACTGGCTACCTGTCGTCTTCCGGGTGCGCTTCAAGGTGTTAGTTATCATCTTCAAAGCGCTCCATGGCTCGGGACCTAGCTATCTGCGAGATCGGATCCTGCCCCACACATCCTCACGACCGATTCGCTCCCACAGAGAGGGGCTTCTCCGGGTGCCGTCCACTAGACTTTGTCAGCGGGCGACGCCCAGGGGAAGGGCGCTCTCTGTGGCGGGCCCGGCCCTCTGGAACGACCTTCCCCCTGATATTAGAACGACCACCGACCTCCGCTCCTTCCGTGTAAAATTGAAGACCCATCTCTTTCGACTGGCCGGCCTTGAATAGTTCTCTCTGTCTTTTAATTATAAATTTTAAATGGGTTTTAATTTATGTTTTTAGCACGGGTAGATTTATTTAATTCGATTTTAAGAAATATTTGTATTATTGTATATTGTTTTTAATTATGCCTGTGCACCGCCCCGGGTCCCTGTGGGGAGAGGGTGCGGTTAATAAATCCCAATTTATTATTATTATTATTATTTGCCTTGTCCCATGATACAGCGGGGTTACATCTAGGCAAGCATAATATATTTATAGAAACCGACTTATTCAGCCCTTGAATAGCCATCTTAAAATCTGAGCAAGGTAGACTAAATAGTAGGAATAGGATCTTAAGGCCTTTTCCCATCAGACGAATTATTAGAAAGATCTTTTGGCCTTTAGAATACAGAAGAGAACAAATCCTCCCAGATACACATTTCTGCCTTAAGCTTCATTTAACCATCTGTCATTTGGAGACAATTGCATAGATGAGTTGCATTTATACGTCTGCAAATGTTAACGTTCTGGCTAGGGGATGCTCAAACAACAACGTGCCTTTTCTTCTGCCAAACTCCCAACAGGAAGTCGGATCAACCAATCAGCATGCAAAATGTGCATCTCCACACAATGCACGGTTGAGATTCGAAAAGTACGGTAAGTGCATTGGCTTGTCTGCAACCTACGCTTATTCATCAACTCCTTCCCAACCTAGGTATGCATCAACGCTTATGCGCAGTTGTGGGCAAGTCTAAATCAAGCTTTAGTCATTATGATCTGACCAACCTGTTGGGGATCCTATGCTTTATGCTTCTGCCAGTTCATCTTAGACTGCTCTATCAGGAGCATTAATACTTTCACTGCTTTCTGAAGTTTTTCCATGGTGAAAGAAACTACTAAGTATGTCCAACCTGACAAAGAGTATTCTCAGTTTGGGGAAGTCTTAAAGGTGAGAGTTTATGACTTGCAAGTTATTGCTGACTTTAACAATGGTAATCATTTCACTCTTGAGACATAAATGAGAACTGGCAGAAAGGAAAATTCTGGCTGATCTTTTAATTTTTATAATTCCCAGATGGTTTTGCAATCTCATCTGTGGATGCATAATCACTCGCCTGGCTCTAACTTCAGTATTGTTTCATTGTTTACTCCACTTTGTTTACACTGCTCGAAACCATTGCACTGAGCAGAACCTCGACTCCTGTTGTGATGAAAGTTAAAAAGAGCAGGGCGGGTGGGGAGGGGGCTGTAGTTTACTTGTTTGTAATGTCAAGATGATTCAGGATGAAAGATCATTTCAAACACTCAGGCTGACTGGATGTTATTGCTTTTAATCAGAAGTCTTTCTAAAATATAACTGGGAGAAGATAGAAGCCGGACAGAATGTATTATCACACTTCTTTAATTTATTTTTAAAGAATACTATGTACTTTTTAGTGGTTTATTTGAAATATTAGTAAAAGGGAATAGGATGCACAATAATCCATGCCTTTAACCATAGGGGAAATCCTTCACTCAAAAAAATGTTTTGCTTTATCTCTCCTACATTTTGTCTGGCCAAATGGAATTAAAGTGTTGTTTCCCACTCACTATGTTATTACGCTTTATTTTATTTCCAGTTGGAAAAAGTCATTTTCAATGTCCACTGAAATTGGTAAAATGTGTTTCTGGAGATTGTGCTAACTGGAAATTGATTGAGTTTATATTGTCTTAACTGCTAATATATACTGTGCTTCCCTGAAAATACAACATGTCCTGAAACTAAGGCCATGCCACATTTTTCTGGTGGGCAAAAATATAAGCCCTCTCCTGCAAATATGCCCCCTACAGAACCCCCCACCTCTGGCCAGGCAGAGCGCTGCTCATCAACCTAGCGGTATCCCAAAGGTGCCAAGTCATGGGAACCAGGGAAGTGGAGCAAAGGTGATCGTGTTGCTTGGCGCCTTTGGGATACTGCTAGATTGGTGAGTAGCACTGTGCCAACTGAAGAGGGGGGTTGCCAGGTGGCTGCTCTCTTGCGGCTGCTCTCTTGCAGCTGCTCTCTTGCGAGCAAAGAGCTGGGCACAGCCTCATGGACAAATGGCTGTGTTGCGCTGTCGCAGCAGTGCAACACAACAGCCATGATGTGACCACACTCATGAGCAGTCACCCAGCAAACCCCTTTTCCAGCTGGGCACAGCGCTATTCACTAACCTAGAGTTATCGCCAAGCCACGTGAGTGCCTGTTTGCTGCTGCTCAGCTCCTGTGACTTGACACCTTTGAAATGCCAGTGAATATCACTCTGCACGACTGGAGATAGGGGTTGCATGAGCGGCTGTTCTGCTCCCGCTCACGTGCTTCCCAGCCTCATATTGCCCTGGCCCAGCTCACCCTGCAGAGCTAGGGCACCTCCACTGCCGCTGCTGCCACCACAGCCATTCCAGCATGGCTTTTTTAGTGGCTTCCAAACTGTGTCTACTGGCAGTGGCCACTCTGGGCATAAGCTCTATGGTTGTGGGACAGCTGCCAGCAGATTGTACAACCAGAACCCAGAAGACTCGGCTTGGAAGCCGCTGAAAAAGCCATGCTGGGATGGCAGCGGTGGCGGAGGAGGCAGAGGAGGTGCCCTAACTCTGCAGGGTGAGCTGGGCCAGGGCATCATGAGGCTGGAGGTGCGCGAGCAGGAACAGAACAGCCTCTCGCGCAACCCCCCTCTCCAGCCATGGAGAGTGGCATTCACTGGCATTTCAAAGGCGCCAAGCCATGGGAGCCGGGCGGCGGTGAACAGGCGCTCACGCGGCTTGGTGATACCCATAGGTCAGTGAATGGTGCTGTGCCCGGCTGGAAGGGGGGTTTGCTGGGTGGCTGCTCATGAGCGTGGTCGCTTCATGGCTGTTGTGTTGCACTGCTGTGACAGCGCAACACAGCCGTTCGCCCATGAGGCTGTGCCCGGCTCTTTGGGAGCCCACTCGCAAGATAGCAGCCACCCAGCAACCCCAAAACAATAAACCCTCCCCTCATGTTAAGGCCCAAGCCATATTTTGTGGGTAACATGAAAATAAGACCCTGTCTTATTTTGGGGAAACACTGTAACTGCAAGAAGTTATAAACAGCATTATAGCCAAGGAAAATATTTTCAGTGCTAAATGGTGAGAAAAGATGATGTAGGTTCAGAAGTATATTTAAAAAATTTATTCCATACCCTATCTTAAAATAAAAGGATATCTTTTTTCACCCTTAAAGTGATTTTCAGTCACCATATAATAAACACTAATTATTATACTCGGGTGGATTCTAGCCAGCCTTACTGCCAGTTTGCGCGCGCATGCACAGTTCAATGGAAATTGTTCTGCACATGCACAGAACTCCCAAAAAAATTGGCGGTGGTGGCAGCAGCAACTGGAGAACCAGTTCTGGGGTGGGGCCAGCCTGGTCGTTGCTGGTTTTGCGACCCAGGCCAGCATACCACTACCAGTTCGGTTGGACCGGGCTGAACCGGTAGGAACCTACCTCTGATTTATACTGCTGTTAATTGTAGTGAGTCTTCTACTTCTGGTTGTAGATTTTTGTCAGACATCCGGTCAGGAATGATGATAACTCTGTTTTCTTTCAGAAACCTGACTGCATTCAGGAACCAGCTAACAGTCAATATGTTACTTTATCACAGAGAAAAAAGAAACCATAATCACATATATGAAGAAACTGGCGGGTAGCACAATTCAGAAATCATGCTGTCATGTCAGCCTGAGGGTTAAAATCTTAAACCTTTTCCCCTATTTTTTTCTATTCCCTGTATCCATTCTTTCCCCAGCCTGGAAAAATTTCAGGAATTCAGGTGGAATGCACCTGCTCCATATTTCCAGGATAGCTCTCCCTGGTTTAAGCAGCTTTGCCAACTTTAGCCATTGCTTTTTCTGATCTGATGAAAATACATCTTGATTTCTCTTTCTACTCCCTTCTAAAACTTTTCTCTGTGGTGGGGGCAAGCATTTTTGTTTGCGAGAAAATAAAGTATGCTTAGCAGGTTGGAACATGCAGCTTGTTGACGTTAAAGAAATGTAATGGCATAATTATTGCACAACTCTATGTATATGATAGGAATACTAAGAGTACATTCTTAATAATTTAACATGAATAAATGTAAAATCTATAAATATTCTAGGCAGATTTTATCATCTGACATAAAGCAAAGAATTATTTCTTTCTAGCTCTAAGAAAAAATAGCAAAAGTACTTTTAATTAATTGTCTAATTAACTTAGCTTTGAAAAATATTGGCTAATACTTATGAAAATGTGGAGGTTTTTTTAGAATAATTAATTATGCCTTTAAAATTACTTTAATTTTTATTGCATTAAAGTATCTAGTTGCAGACATGATTACAAGAAGATTCAAGACAAGATTTTGGAAGGATGTCTTTTTTCATTTTAAATGCTGACCTATATTTTTCTGTGACTGTAATTTTAATACACTTTTTTGCTTTTACCCGATAGACTACTTCCCTGCTAAAACTTATGATTATTTACTAAAACAAATCTAGCAGTAATTCAATATACCAATTTATCTATTAAATTAAATGTTCTCATATTCTTATTGTTCTCTCTGTTCTTTTGGCAGAATACATATTATTTCTATGGATTCCTAATAGAAGTTTAGTTTATAGCTCAATCCTTAAATGAAACTGGGTGTGATCATTGTGATTACTTATAGGAAAGTGTGTTTAGGACTGCAGCCTTGTATAATGTAGTGCTTTTATGTACATAGATTAACACCATCTGTTGTTTGGAGATAAAAGGGAATTAATATTAAATCTTTTAAGCCTGCCATTCTTTAAAGTAGTAGTTCTTTCCCATAAACAAAATCCTGTTCCCAGAGGCCCATGTTAAGATCTAAAGAAAGATTTCAACAGCAAAATAGCCACTTCGATATTATAAAGTATTCATTCTCATTTAGCCTTCATTAGCATTGACAGACATTAGGTGCCCTGAGAGAATATTTGCAAAGTCCAAATTGGCCCTGTGTTCTTTTTATTAGTGACTTGGATGAAGAGAAGCGAATGCTTATCAATCCTGCAGATGATGCAAGCAAAACAGCTAGGAGACCAAAATAAAACTCCGAATTCTGGGAGTTGAACTACGCATTTAAAAGTTTAAAAAACACTGCTTGCAGGGCTACCTTACCTTATAGAAATAAAGAGAACAGAATAATGTCTTTGTTGCCAAGCAGTGGTCATCTGGAGGCTTGCAGGCCACATATGGTAGCTCTAAATCACTTGGAGGTGATAGACTCCCCTCTGTTGGTCTGGATATATTCAAGTGCACAGGCTGGACAGCCCTCTGTTGGGGATGCTTTCAGTTGGAATCCTGCACAGAACTGGGGGGTGGGCTTCATTCAAGGACAGCAGTTTATTTTACCTGGAGAGAGCCATCCACCCAAGCTATTGCACTATTTTCAAATGCAAGAGAATATTTATGGTCTTTATTTTACACCACTAAAGTGAAACAGTTCAGTGGAAAAATTTACCCAAACATTAAGAAAAGCGAGGGACCCTGCCTTTTTAGATTTTAGAAGTAAGATTACATTATTGATTATAATTCACATGTAGAATTAATTCCTTACAGAAACTTAGACACCAAGAAAGTTGTTGTCCTTATTTTTTCTTCCAAATTTATGCTGTTCTAGATTACTCATAATCATGCAATTTGGGAAAGTTGTACTAAAGGTCTCCGTTGAAACTCTCCTGTCTGGTCACAGAATACAGGAGTGTCAAACTCAAGGCACCCCATGGGATGCTTAGATCTGGTGAACCTGGAAACAAGGAGGGACCAGCCCGCGGTGCCTCTGTCAGCGAAAATAGGCTCCCAAACTCCATTTCTGGCTGCGACAGTCTCCTGCAACTCTCTGCCAGCAAAAACAGAGCCCAGGAGGGTCACTGGCAGAGTGCTCGGTCTGCCATAGGTGTCCCCGACATGAGTGACATTGAGCAAGTAATGCCCCTATTGGCCACACACCCCTGCCCCCCCCTCCCCGAGGTCAAACACAATTCTGATGCAGCCCTCAATGAAATCAAGTTTTACACCCCTGATCTAATATGTTAAAATCACACCTAAGGCAGAAATCTTTGGTTTTATTGTATAAATCACTAAAGATACCTGTAAGCTTCCATGGCAATTGGCTGTGGTTGAAGTAAGGGTGATAGCATGGGGAAATAGTAAAGCATCTTTATGCTGCAGGACATAAAGATGAGCCCTAATAATTTTTTAATGCATCCTCCCAGTTTATCCTTATTTATTCAAAGCATTGTTTTCTCACACGTCACTAAAATGTTTCTAGATTTCTATAAAAGTTGATGAATTGATGACTTATAAAATCAAGATCACGTGAAGTATTAATACCACTTTATAATGCCTTGGTAAGGCCACACTTGGAATACTGCATACAGTTTTGGTCACCACGATGTAGAAAAGATGTGGAGACTCTAGAAAGAGTGCAGAGAAGACCAACAAAGATGATTAGGGGACTGGAGACTAAAACATGAAGAATGGTTGCATGAACTGGGTATGTCTAGTTTAATGAAAAGAAGGACTAGGGGAGAAATGATAGCAGTGTTCCAATATCTCAGGGGTTGCCCCAAAGAGGAGGGAGTCAAACTATTCTCCAGGGCACCTGAGGGCAGAACAAGAAGCAATGGGTGTAAACTAATCAAGGAGAGAAGCAACTGAGAACCGAGTAGAAATTTCTTGACAGTTAGAACAATTAGTCAGTGGAACAGCTTGCCTCCAGAAGTTGTGAATGCTCCAACACTGCAAGTCTTTAAGAAGAATTGTGTAAAACCTGCCAGAATGGCAGTTTAATCTCAGCAACTTTGCATGGATTTTGGTATGTAAGATTATAGGAAGATACCACTATTTTTGAAAGCCAGTGCTACCTCTATAATGAAGCCTAAAAAAACGTCATAGATAGCACAGTGTTCTTCATTTTTGCTTACTAAAGGAAAATGTTTTGTTGGTGTGAAGTTAAGTTTCATGCATATTATATTTTCTGTACTTTGACAAACATTGACTTTCTAGAAATGCAAAACTTGAAGAATGCTAAGAATTGGTGCATTCAGACTCCCATAATAAGCCTTTTGTGCTATCTTGCTTGCTGAGAATAAGTCTTTTGACATTATCCTATGCTGATTTTATCACACCATGTCTTCATATATAACTGGCGATTCTGAAAATTAAGAAATATTGCCATGAATAGCATCCACTAGAGACAGTTTTTTACTGCATTCTCACATTGGAAGAGATTTATCTTAATTAATCAAACAGGTTTTCAGACTCTTGACCAGTTTCACTCTTATTTACATTTACTGAGAAGTCTTTTTTCTGTACTCGAGATGTTGGGAGGGTGAAACAAACTTTGACAATGGTACAGGATTCCGAGCATGACCGAGCCTGATCGTGTCTTTCAAGAAAGTGAAATTCTGCCCTCAAGTGGAACCTTTGAAAAAGGAGAACCATCTCTGAGCCTTGTGTCATTTTATTTTTCTTATTGTCCACCTCTTGAAATACAAAGCCCGGGCAGCATAGAATAAATAAAGGAAAATGCAATGGGCTGAGCAGCTGAAACAAAAGGAAGGACAGTGATGACTTGTTCTTCAGCCCACAGTCCAAGTGAAGATTAATTTCAAATAATCCTTTCTCTCTCCCTCTTAAAACCTGCATTTGATTTTTTTTTCTTTCTCTGTTCTTCTGATATTTTTTCAAGACTCTTTCAGTTTTTCTAATTTAGTTGCGGTTCTAATTTACAACTTTAATATTGCAATATTTAACTGAATCTGTATTTGATTAATTGTATTAATAGAATTTAACAGAATTTAAATTGAAGTGAAAAAAGTTTGATTTTTTCCCTACCCCTTCTCAAATTGTCTTGCCTCAACAAAAACATCCACACCCTTGTCTGTACTTCCAAAATATGGCTTGTGGTATGTCCCAAATTAAGGCAATCATCAGTGTTGGCTAGGATTCTATAAACCTTAGCTTCAATTCTGGAACATGGAATAATGTTAATGACATATATGACTGTTGTATCAGAATAATGTACGATAAGCCTACTTATCTCAAGTGCTATAGAAAAGCTAGGCATGATATTTTATTTTAAAATTTTATTTTAGAAAGTTATAAGATTGATTAACTCTGGAAGACATAAGGCGCAAAAAAATACAATTAAATCAAACAATAGACCAAACACGCTAAGAAAAGCAACCATTTAAAAATATAAATACAAAAGACTTGCCATTTACTCTAATTCGAGGCCTTAAGGGGAAATCAGGTTTTTAGAGCTATTTTGAATGTGTGTATGTGGATGATGAGATAGATGTAACCAGGGGGAGGGAGAAGAGTTACAGATGCTGCAACAAAGAAGGCCAAAAACCCACAGCTACTCAATGATGGCAGGGATGAGTTTAAGGTTGTTCCTCCCATTCTGTAGCCTTCAAATGCTGGAATAAGATTTTGATAGTGTTGCTTGGTTGGACTGGGATTGAGATATATTTCAATGTTTTGTGTGTGTGTGTGTGTGTGTGTGTGTGTGTATGTGTGTGTGTGTTAGGTTTTTGAGCTGATCAATAAATGGAACAAGTTGTGGAACAAGTGTCCTATTAGACCAAACCAATAAAGATCTACTCACTCTTCACCTCAAACTCAGCAACAAAATCCACCCAACACTCTGGGACAAATTCAAACAACTAGCCTTCTGGAGAGCTGAAACAGAAACCTCCCACAAAACAGAAACACACACCAACAAACTCCACAGACTAGAAAAACACCAGAAAACCAACCCCCCTCCAAAACAATTCATTAAACAAACAGTACATAATATATCAAACAGGACCCTCACCATAGCAGAAACCAAGGTCCTTTCCAAAGGATTTAACTTTGCAGTTGCCCCCAAACACATCCCCACGGAAAACATCATATGTGGAGTTGAAGCTTTCCTCACCAAAATCAACCCAGATGAAGCCAATAAAATCAGACTTGAAGAAACCAATGTCCTTTGCTCCAGCAATCCACCCAAAAGCAACTTAGAGAAAGAAGAACAAAAAACACTCACCAACTTGAGGAAAGACAACAACATAATTGTTCTCCCAGCAGACAAAGGCAATGCCACTGTGGTAATGAACACATCTGACTACCAAGCTAAGCTATCCAACCTACTCCAAGACCCTGCTTACAAACTTCTAAACACAGATCCTACCACCTACCCAGAAAAAACCACCAAATCCAAAATAAAAGCTTCTCCCATCAGTAAAGAGATCCAGCAAAAAATCATCCCCAGAGAAAAATCATCCAGATGCCCCAAGCTCTATGGCCTCCCCAAGATACACAAAGAAGGAACACCACTCAGATCCATAGTCAGCTCCATAGGCTCACCTCTACAGAATCTTGCCAAGTTCCTCGCAAAAAAATTACAACCCTATGCAGAATCCATCAACTCACATGTACAAAACTCATTCCACTTCATAGAAACAATAAAGAAACAAAATCTACAGCCCAGCGATCTACTCGTGAGTTTTGATGTCATATCCCTCTTCACCCAAGTGCCTATAAAAGAAGCCTTGACAGCTACCCAGAACAAATACAACCCCCCAAGTACATCCTGGATCTGACCAACCACTGTCTAACCAACACATACTTCATTCACAATGGACAAAGATACAAACAGATAGAAGGAGCATCTATGGGATCACCACTCTCACCAGTCATCGCAAACCTTTACATGGAACACTTTGAAACTAATGCCTTAGATAAATCTGAACACAAACCCAAACTCTGGCTTAGATATGTAGATGACACTTTTGTAATTTGGCCACACGGAAAAGAAAAACTAGACAACTTCCTCACACATCTCAACAACCTACACCCCAAAATACAATTCACTATGGAAATAGAAGATAACAACCAACTTCCCTTTCTGGACGTCCTAATCTACAAGAAAACCAATGGCTCTCTAGGACACACCATCTACAGGAAAAAAACACACACCAACTGCTACCTAAACGCACAATCCCATCACCACCCTGCACAGATCAACTCCGTAGCCAAGACCCTCATCTCCAGAACCAAACGCCTAGCTGACAAAGACCACCTGAAAACTGAATTACACACCCTCACAAAGATATAAATCTCCAATGGATTCCAAAGAAACACAATTACCAACCTAATCCAAAGGGAGACACCCCCCCCCAAGAACCAAGACACAGAACAAGACAATGGCATCACCCAAAGGCATCACATCTCAAGCAAACAAACAAGTAACCAATCCTCTCATTTCTATTTCTGGATATAATATCATGGCACCTGGCTTATTAGTCAGTGAAATTCCATGCCATGTGTTCTTCCAATATTGATTTCTTACAGTTTTTCCTAATACTTTTCATCTTCAGTACTATATTGCATACGATTTATCACAATTAACTTGCTAGTAGAAAATGACTTGATATAGATATTATATATTTTATTATATTTATTAAATTTCTATCCCGCCCTATCTCCCGGAAGGGACTCAGGGCAGCGCATAGAAACTTTTCTTACTTCTAAAAGTTTAGTTGTGATCTCTAATGGAGATTTTAAATCAGATTTGATGCACCTGTTCAGTTGGATAATATAATATTGTGGTAGGAGGAAATTCTTTTCTGAAGCTAACCAGAGCTAGCTTCATGCCCTAAAGCAAAAGGATCATTAGCTCTTATCTTTTTCATTCAGCCTGGTGTAGCTATAGATACTATTCCTGTTCCCTCTTACAGATCTAATCCTATTTTTAAACTTACAGAGTTGTTTGCTTTCCAATATCCTGTAGCAGGATATTAGCTTCATGTTATTGTCTCTTTGAACCCTCATAAACTTGCCAGGCAACCTGGAAAAAAATCAGAGTGAACACAAGAGAGACTTCCTCCTTTACTGATGCTTAATCACACTTTCATTTTGCGATGGCAAAAGAGGATATTGATTTTATCATTTTAAAAGTTCTGACCATTCAAAAAAATTAACGGTTAGAGAAATAATCTTACTTACTTTATTAGATTTCTATCCCGCCCTATCTCCCAAAATGGGACTCAAAATCTGGTTTTGCAACTGTGTCAATAAAAAGGCATCAGTGCAAATAATTGTAGTGGATATGCGGCAATATGTTTTGCATCAAAGTTGCAACAAAATTATTTTGCACGGCTGTTATCATCAGAGGTGGGTTTCTGCCGGTTCGGCTCAGATCGGGTGAACCGCTCGGACGCTTTTGCGCAGAAGCGTTGTGCATGCACGAGCTAACTGGTAGTAAACAAAATAGAAACCCAGCACTTACTGTATGTACATGTGTACATGGAAGAATTACCTTGTCAACCTTAAGGATGTAGCTTATTGCTCAGACTGTAGAAACAAAGCATTTAAATACAGCAAACAAAATCATGTAGAACAATTCTAGATTCCATCATGGCATGATTAAAAGTTGTTCCATATTTTTTTATTCTACTGTTTCAGAAACCTTTATTACCCAAAATAGTAACTTTTAACAGATGCAAATGTAAGGCAGTTCAGTTGACAAATTTTGGTTCTGTCCTGTGCCTGAAGTAAATAGGTAGAAAAGAGAAAAATCGTTCACATTATTTTGTGTGTCTGAGTAATATCTGATTCTCATGAATCCCGAAGCTCTTGCAAATAAAAATTAAAAGTATGTTTTATTGTCCTAGCAACAGCCATTAATGCAATACATGATGATGGATTAATTGATGTGGAGGGTAGCAGGTTATCTTCTGCATCCTAGTCCAAACAAATTTTCATTAAAACAACAACAGCAGAACTAATTGGAGGAGAGAACGTCTTTTGTGTTATTATGTTGCACAGACAGACAGACACACACTCTTTACCTACAGTTATAAAGAATGTTCATCATTATTCCAAAGTATACGTCTGGTCAATAAAATTAGAACTTAAATAATTCTCATGGCATTGTTGCTTCCGCTTCTAAGTGGAGTTCAGCATTTTATTCAGGTACTTCAAGTTCAAAGAAATGAAGACATTTTAAGATTTAAGATTTATTGCATTTATATACCGCCCTATCTCCCTTTCGGGACTAAGGGCGGTGTACAGCCAACAGTAAAAATGAGTAATATAAAAGTTAAGATCAAATGTTAAGATATAATTAAATAAATTGGCCTGCCAAATTAAAACCCCCTACTAAAATCAATTTAAAAACTACGACAGGCCGGCAGCATGAAATAAATGGGTCTTCAGGGCCCGACGGAAAAGGCGTAGGTCGGTGATCGTCCGTAGGCCAGGGGGTAGGTCATTTCAGAGGGCATAATCTGTATGTGTTATATTCTCAGCTGCCAACTAGTTCAAAGTGTTTCATTTGTAAAAAATAAAATAAAAATTGAGCATAACTCCTTGGGTGAAATTTAAGCCAAACTCAGCCAAATAAGTGCCTAACATTACTTACTGTCAATTCCCTCTGTATCATCTGGGAGTCTGGGATCATTAACCAAGCAACCATTGATGTCATGATCTATGTATGTTGGGAAGTAGATTCACAGGAGTTGTTTGGTATAGTGTTTTAAATATATTGCTTCACATAACAATATTTTTTAAAGATATGAATATTTTAAAGGATGCAAACTGACACATGATGTGATAAAAGACATAAACAAAAGAAGGCAGGAGGGTTACCTTGGTTCCACATTTGTGGAGGGATAATTTTACCTTGGAAGGAATTCATTACAAATGTTTGATGTGTTGTAATATTTTACTTTGTTTGCAAATAAATACAATCTGAACATGTTGATGCATAACTGCACCAGTACCAACATCGGTGGGGTTCACTTACCTTTCCTACCAGTTTGTAAATGTCTGTGCATGCGCAGTGCTCGTGCATTATGTCAGGGCGGGTGGATGGTGCCTCCCGCAGTCAGAACTACCAGTTTGCCTGAACCAGAGAGAACTAGCTGAATACCACCTCTGACTACCAGATCCCCAAATTCACTGCTGCCAGGTCACTTCCTGTTTTTTTTTCAATCTTGGCAACTTAATACAATAGTAGTGTTGGAAGGGACCTTGGAGGTCATCTAGTCCAACTCCCTGCCTAGGCAGGAAGCCCTATACTAGGGGTCTGCAAAGTCGGCTCTTTTAAGACTGGTGGACTTCAACTCCCAGAGTTCCCCAGCCAGCATAGCTGGCTGGGGAACTCTGGGAGTTGAAGTCCACCAGTCTTAAAAGAGCCGACTTTGCAGACCCCTGCCCTATACCATTTCAGACAAATGGCTATCCAACAACTTCTTAAAGACTTGCAGTGTTGGGGCATTCACAACTTCTGGAGGCAAGCTGTTCCACTGATTAATTGTTTTAACTGTCAGGAAATTAATAAATTGAAGATGTGTGGACTTCAATTCCAAGAGCCAACATGGGGAATTCTGGGAGTTGAAGTCCATATATCTTCAAATTGCCAAGGTTGAGAAAGCTGCTTGGGTTGTGGTAATCGGATCCCCAGAACATGCGTTAACATGGAAAGCACCAAATTTAAATGTCTTCTTGAGCCAGTCCACACCAGGTCACAAAGCAATTATTTTTAAATAATTTAAATATTTGAGTTCAGTCTGAAATGTTTAGCTTTTTCCCTGTTTTGTAATATGCAGAATTGGGATAATTACTTAAAATAGATACGTCTTCCAAATTAGCTTTCAGCAAAGATATATTTAACAGAAGGGTACTGATGTGAAACTTAAGTAGATTACTCCTGGAGAATTTATGGAATTGGAATATCTGACCTCTTCCTAAATTTAGAAAGGATTGAGTGCCAGATATGTATGTTCAAGGACATTCCAATTCACCTTTTCTACTAACCTTCTACTATTTTACAATTTACCATCATTTGGTCCTTTAATAATTTCCATTCAGTGTTGGACATTCTTTTTTGTTACTTTTCCCCTTATGCTTTGGGAATCATTAGTGGATGCCTAAGACTATTGGGGAGGGATGCGGTGGCTCAGTGGCTAAGATGTTGCGCTTTTCAATCAAAAAGGCCAGCAGTTCTGCAGTTTGAATCCCATGCGCCACGTAACGAAGAGAGCTCCTGTTACTTGTCCCAGATTTTGCCAACCTAGTAGTTCGAAAGCATGTAAAATTGCAAGTAGAAAAATAGGAGCCACCTTTGATGAGAAGGTAACAGAGCCGTGCACCTTCGGCATTTAGTCATGCCGGCCACATGACCACAGAGACGTCTTCGGACAACGTTGGCTCTTTGGCTTTGAAATGGAGATGATCACCGCTCCCTAGAGTTTGGAACGACTAGCACATATGTGCGAGGGGAACCTTTACCTTTACCTAAGACTATTGGAAAAGAGAGAGAAGAGGAAAGAGGGAGAGAGAAAGAGACACCATCTTTTCCTGTCGTGGAAAACACATGCACAATGTAACTGATTGTAGCAGATAGAAAAACAAGTTTTTCAGACTTGAAGTAGTAAAGAAAATGAGTTCTGTGAGCCTAAATCTCAGCAACATTCCTTACCAAGTATATCTAGTCATTGCTTATCTCCCACGCCTTATGTCCTGATTACCTGATAGAAAACTGCCTTTTGCCTAAACTCCATTTTCCTGGCATTTGTCCAGCAAGGAAACACCTCCTCTGCCAGATAATCAGACATTCTCAGACTTCATTTTAATCACAGACCAGTCACAGCAATGAAGATAATATAAAATATAGCATGAACCATATAGATAAAACACTCTACTATTACTGTATATCAGCAGCGCAGGAAAACTTATGCTTATAAGTGTTTTGTTTTTCATTAGTTGCTCTGCTGTACTATCTGTTTGCAATATTTTTTAAACATATTTTTACTATATTAAAAATTGCGATCACCACCTAACATGTGCCTATGGTGAGATACATAAAAAGTATTACATAAGTATAAGTATAATCTTTATTGCCATTGTACTTAAATACAACGAAATTGGTTTGAACCTCAATGTCATAGCTTCTACCTATCTATCTATATAGGTAGATAAATGTATGTTCTTTATAACTATTGGGTTTTAAAATAGTGGCTTTTATATGCAAGGGTCAGCTTTTTATTTATCTGATTTCTTACTAATGTGGTAAAATAGCAGATACATGAATTACTTCTATGAGGACAAGAAAATAACATCAAGAGGAGGCAGGTACATTTTCTAGCCCTTGTACTTTAAAAAGTAAATTATACGATTCCGTTGACTTTTCCCTTTTCTTTACTTCTGTCTTCACTGTTGAGGCCCTCGACTTCGTTTGTATTTTTGCTTAATAAACGGCTGTTAGTTCTAACCTGCCTGGCTCGAACCCTCTCTGTCCAAGCTACAACATTCACCTTTCCCTCCCTTTTGTTTATTTTATTTATTTATTTTATTTATTTATTGGATTTCTAGACCGCCCCCTCTTCCCGAAGGGACTCGGGGCGGTGTACAGGTAAAAATTAAAATTAAGACAATCAACAATACATATAAACTAAAATCGAATTAAATAATCCCCTGTACAAATTTATAAAAATTAAAAACTTAAACTTAAAACCTAATAACATAATTTAAAATTACAAACTGAGGCGGGAAGCATGGAATTAGGCCAGGCCGGCTAGATGAAACAGGTGGGTTTTGAGTTTCTGGCGGAAGGAGCGGAGGTCCGTGGTCGTTCTAATGTCAGGGTGAAGGTCATTCCAGAGGGTCAGGCCCATCACAGAGAAGGCCCTTCCCCTGGGCGTCACCCGCTGGCATTGCCTAGTGGACGGCACCCGGAGAAGTCCCTCTCTGTGAGAGCGAATTAGCCGAAGGGATGTATGGGGCAGGATACGATCCCGCAAATAACTAGGTCCTGTGCCATGGAGCGCTTTAAAGATAATAGCCAACACCTTGAAACGCACCCGAAAGGCCACAGGCAGCCAGTGCAGCCCGCGCAGGAGTGGTGTTACGTGGGAGTATCTAGTTACTCCCAGAACTGCCCGTGCGGCCGCATTCTGGACCAGCTGCAGCCTTTGGGTGCATCTCAAGGGGAGCCCCATGTAGAGAGCGTTACAGTAGTCTAGATGGGACGTCACAAGTGCATGAGTGACTGTGCGAAGGGCGTGATGGTCCAATAGGGGACGCAACTGGCACATCAGGCAAACCTGGTGAAACGCCCCCCTTGCCACGGCTGTCACATGGTCATCCATTGACAGCCGGGCATCTAGGAGGACGTTTCCCATTACTTGCTCTTGTATGTTATATTATAACATAGGGGTGGGCTGCTGTGGGTTCACATGGGTTTGGGCGATCCTCTAGCTAGGATTCTGCCCAGTTGGAGGCTAACCTCCAAATGCCACCATGGCTGGCCACACCCACCCGTCCCATCCCAGGAGTCTCCACGCGGCTCATTCATCATTCAGAGGCTTGGGGACTGGGGAAAATGGGCCTACCACAGATTCCAGAAGTCCGGGAATAGGCCTGTTTCCAGCCTCTGGAAGGGCTCCAGAGCCCTGGGGAAGCAGTTTTTGCCTTCCCAGAGGCTCAAGGACAGCCTCCAAAGCCTGGGGAGAGAGAAAAGCAGGCCTACTGAAAGTTCCAGAAGTCCAGAAAAGGGCCACCATGGACACACCCACCCAGCAATGGGGTAGCGAGCCTGTTGCTGCAATTTTTGAAGGCCACCCCTCATTATAAGGTAATAAAAAGCTGTACAATGAGGACAAGTCAACCATATGATTTCTTGATTATCAATCAAGTCTTATCTTCACTACTTTGATACAAAAATAACTGAAGTGGATTTTAGGCTTATTTGTTACAAAATGGGCAGCTTTCCACTTGCACATTTTCCTCTTTTGAGTTTTGCAAACCAGAGAGATGTTCAGAATTAAAGCTGGAAATACAAATAAAGGTTGTGTGATGCAAATATTAAACAAATAATTTTAAATATGGCAAGTAGTAAAACACCAGGATTGGATGGATTCCCAATCGAATAGTGTAAAACATTTATAGGTCTTTTGATGCCAAAGCTTTGCCAACTGTATGATGTGATACTTAATAAAGGGATGTTATCAGAAAAAAATTATTAATTAGGCTTATATTACAGTCATACCAAAATCAGATAAAATAATGTGCCAATTATTTTCCAATCTCATTGATTAATGGTGAAACAAAAATATTTACATTAGTGCTAGCAAATAGACTACAGCAAGTGTTATTAAGAATGATTAAGTGGGGTTTAAAAAAGTAGGCAAGTAGCAGACAATATTGGGTTAGTTGTAGATTTAATCAACTTAAATAAAAATGAAGACCAATTAGCAATCTTATTGTTAGAGACTGAAAGAGCTTTTGATAAAACATAGAGGAAGTACATGTTTGCTGTATTGCTTAGTTTCGGATTTCCTTTGAAATTCATAAAATGGATCAAGATATTATACAAATCACCCAAATAAAGATTAATGGTTTATTTTCTGCTATGTTCACATTATTTAGAGGAATCAGACAAGGGTGATTCCTATTTATCCTTGCTTTGTGATATTTATTTGAAATCCTTGGCTTGTGTTCTTAGACAACATAGGGAGATTTACAGAGTAGTGCATAATTTTGTTGAACATAAACTGGTTTTTATTTACAGATGACATTCTTTTATTTATTTCTAAACCTTTCATTACTTTTCCAACATTGATGAAAGTGAAATATGTCTTTAGTAAAATAGTAGAATAGACTATTAAATGATCCAAATTGAAGTTACAATACAATACAATACAATAGCAGAGTTGGAAGGGACCTTGTAGGTCTTCTAGTCCAACCCCCTGCATGGGCAGGAACCTTATACCATTTCAGACAAATGGCTATCTAACATCTTCTTAAAGACTTCCAGGGTTGGGGCATTCACAACTTCTGGAGGCAAGCTGTTCCAGAGGTTAATTGTTCTAACTGTCAGGAAATTTCTCCTTAGTTCTAAGTTGCTTCTCTCTTTGATTAGTTTCCACCCATTGCTTCTTGCCCTGCCCCCAGGTGCCTTGGAGAATAGTTTGACTCCCTCTTCTTTGTGGCACCCTCTGAGATATCGGAACACTGCTATCATGTCTCCCCTGGTCCTTCTCTTCATCAAACTAGACATACCCAGTTCCTGCAACCGTTCTTCATATGTTTTAGCCTCCAGTCCCCTAATCACCTTGGTTGCTCTTCTCTGCACTCTTTCCAGAGTCTCCACGTCTTTTCTACATCGTTGCGACCAAAACTGTATGCAGTATTCCAAGTGTGGCCTTACCAAGGCACTATACAGTGGCATTAACACTTCACGTGATCTAGATTCTATCCCTCTGTTTATGCAGCCTAGAACTGTGTTGGCTTTTTTGGCAGCTGCTGCACACAGCTGGCTCATATTTAAATGGTTGTCCTCTAGGATTCCAAGATCCTTCTCACAGTTGCTACTATTGAGCAAGGTACCACCTATACTGTACCTGTGCATTTTGTTTTTCTTGCCTAAATGTAGAACCTTACTTTTTTCACAATTGAATTTCATTTTGCTAGATAGTGATGCCAATAAGTTGATGCCAATAGGTGAAAATCTAGTTATACATTCATTTAAATAATATCAATTCTGCATTACTGTATTCTGTAATTAGAACACAACAAATGTTTAGTAACTGTTTACTACTGTAACAACATATTATACTATATATCTTTTTTTTCTAAATCAGGCGTGCACGTGAGCGAAGCACACATGCACTGAACCTGCAGTAATGCCGACAGCAACTCACCCTGATCACATAGATGTGATTTCAGAACCTTTTCTTGTGATCTTTGAAAAATAATGGAGGAATGGGAGAGGACTGGAGAAATGCAAATAGTATCTTCATAATGGACCGATGAGTGTCAGAAATGCTGTAGTAGTTGATTCCTCAGATGGCCAGCAGATTAGATTATCTAGGACCTTTTGGGAGAACCTGCAGAGATTATTTAAGATCCACATAAAGACAGCAGGGAGGGAGCGTTGAAGGAAAACAACAACTGCTTAAACCTTATTGATAAGAAAGATATAGTTTGCAAGATGCAAGATACATTCTTAGGGACTTTTTCTCTGCCTTTTGTTGACCCAATAACTAGGCTAGGGTGGCACAGAATAATTTAGAGTTACAATTATTCTGTTGTAGAATAAAGAAGTTACGTAACCAAAGCAAGCGCTAAGTGTAGGGTACATTTCCAGGATTGAAGCGAAACTTTTTTCTCCCACAATTGGCAAGTCTTTTACCACCCCTGTGTGTATTGTTGAGGAGAGGCTTGGGCTCAGAGCTCATAATGAAAACAGAAAACTTTCACTCATTGTAGAATTTTAGCACCTGGCTCTCTACATGGGGCTCCCCTTGAGGTGCACCCGAAGGCTTCAGCTAGTCCAGAATGCAGCCGCGTGGGTAGTTATGGGAGCCTCTAGGTTCTCCCATGTAACACCGCTCCTGCGCGAGCTGCACTGGCTGCCTGTCATCTTTTGGGTGCGCTTCAAGGTGTTAGTTACCATCTTTAAAGCGCTCCATGGCACGGGACCTAGCTACCTGCGGGATCGCATTCTGCCTCATACATCCCTGCGGCTGATTCGTTCCTACAGAGAGGGACTTCTCTGGGTGCCGTCCACTAGGCTGTGCCAGCGGGCGACGCCCAGGGGAAGGGCCTTCTCTGTGGCGGGCCCGACCCTCTGGAATGACCTTCCCCCCGAAATCAGAACAACCACGGACCTTCGCTCTTTCCGACAGCTATTAAAAACTCACTTCTTCCGTTTGGCTGGCCTAGGGTAATTTTAATTAAATTTTAAAATATTAAGGGGTTTTTTAGGGATAGTTTTTATTTTTATAGAAGTTTTTAGCGCAGGGTAAGTTTAATTTGATTTTAACCTTGTACTTTGTTTGTTGTAATTTGTTTTTAATTTCCCTGTGCCCCGCCTCGAGTCCCTTCGGGGAGAGAGAGCGGGATATAAATAAAATTTATAATTATAATTATAATTATAATTATAATTATAATTATAATTATAATTATAATTATAATTATAATTATAATTATAATTATAATTATAATTATAATTATAATTATAATTATAATTATAATTATAATTATAATTATAATTATAATTATAATTATAATTATAATTATAATTATAATTATAATTATAATTATAATTATAATTTTAATAATAATAATAATAATAATAATAATGATGATGATGATGATGATGATGATGATGATGATAATAATAATAATAATAATAATAATAATAATAATAATAATAATAATAATAATAATAATAATAATTATTATTATTATTATTATTATTATTATTATTATTATTATTATTATTATTATTATTATTATTATTATTATTATTATTATTATTAAACAATTATGCTAAATCCTATGTCGTGGGTGGGGAAAGGACTAACAGATAGTATCAGAAATATATCCCGTGTGTTAAATATGATGGAACAAAGGCATTTTCATCTGTGTGTGCAACTGAAAATCTGTGTCCTTTAATTTGAAGCATAAATATAACATTTTTTTCTAACCATGAAATGAAAAGCAAATGTATACTCTTTAGGGTTTGGAGCTTTTATGACCATGTGGACTGATCTTTATATATAAATTGTTGCCCATGGCATATAATCAAGCATATACAATGCTGAGAAACTTTCATTAATACCAGAAGGAAATAAATGAGCAGAGGGGACATATTCAGTGATGATACACATCCTTTTTCTGTTCTGTTTTCACACAACTCATTCAGAAAATCTGCAACTCTCTGTCTCTTTCCCTTCCGTTGATAAAACTGAAATTTATCAACATGAATTATTTCGAGTTGCTGGGAATATTTTTTATTTTTATTTTATTTATTCGATTTATATACCGCCCTATTCTCCCTGGTGGGACTCAGGGCGGTGCACAGAAAGATAAAAACCCACAACACATACAAAATATAAAATAGCATTAAATTATTAAATCTGTGCTAAAATGGTTAAAATAATTTGAAGGTTAAAACAATTAAATATCAAAAATTTTAAATTATACCCTTAGTCTATGTCAGGCTGGCCAGATGGAAAAAATGTGCTTTTAACATCCGACGGAAGAGGCGTAGGTCCGTGATGGTATGGATATCAGGGGGCAGGTCGTTCCAGAGGGCCGGGCCCACCACAGAGAAGGCCCTTCCCCTGGGGGTCACCAGCCGGCATTGACTGGCTGACAGCACCCTGAGGAGGCCCACTCTGTAGGAGCAGACAGGTCGAAGGGAGGTATGTGGCAAGAGGCGGTCTCGCAAATAACCAGGACCCGTGCCATGGAGCACTTTAAAAATGGTTACTAACACCTTGAAGCGCACCCGGAAGCCACAGGCAGCCAGTGCAGCTCGCACAGGAGAGGTGTTACACCTCTCCTGTGCGAGTACTGCATGGGAGTACTGCATTCTGCACCAGCTGGAGTCTCCAGGTGCACCTCAAGGGGAGCCCCATGTAGAGAGCATTACAGTAGTCTAGGCGGGAGATAACGAGGGCTTGAGTGACCGTGCGTAGGGCATCCCGATCTAGAAAGGGGCGCAACTGGCGTATTAGGTGAACCTGATAAAAAGCCCCCCTCGCCAAGGCCGTCACATGGTCGTCCAAGGACAGTCACGAATCCAGGAGGATGCCCAAGTTGCGAGCCCTTTCCGTGGGGGCTAATGACTCGCCCCCAATAGCCAGTGATGTAGTTAATTGGCTATATCAAGTTGCCGGAAACCACAGCCACTCGGTCATGGACGGGTTGAGTCTGAATTTGTTCCTCCCCATCCAGACCCGCATGGCCTCCAGACACCGAGACATCACTTCCACGGCATCGTTGGGGTGGCCAGGGGTAGAAATGTACAGCTGAGTATCATCAGCGTACTGATGGTATTCTACCCCAAAGTCACGGATGATCTCACCCAGTGACTTCATATAGATGTTAAACAGGAGGGGCGAGAGGACCGACCCCTGAGGTACCCTGCATATGAGGGGCCTCAAGGTCGATCTCTGCCCTCCTGTCAACACACATTGCGACCGGTCAGAGAGGTAGGAAGAGAACCACTGCAGTACAGGGCCCCCCAATCCCAACCCCTCCAGCCGGTGCAATAGGATACCATGGTCGATGGTATCGAAAGCCGCTGAGAGGTCTAATAGGACCAGGACAGAGGAACAGCCCCTGTCCCGGGCCCTCCAGAGATCATCTACCAACGCGACCAATGCCATCTCCATGCTGTGCCCGGGACGGAAGCCGGACTGACGTGGGTCTAGATAGACGGTTTCCTCCAGGTGTCGGGGGAACTGTTGAGCTACCACACTCTCTACAACCTTAGCAAGAAAGCTAAGGTTGGAGACTGGACGGTAATTAACCAGCAATGCTGGGTCCAGGGAAGGCTTCTTGAGGAGGGGTCTCACCACCGTCTCTTTCAAGACGGCCGGAAGAAACCCCTCACTCAAAGAGGCGTTTACTATTTCCTGGAGCCAGCCTCGTGTGACCTCCCGGGAGGCCAGTACCAGCCAGGAGGGACACGGGTCCAACAAACATGTGGTAGCAGGGGGAAAATAATAGACGTTTTCTACACAAACATACTTTGTCCGTTCTTATCAAAATGTTCACATTATCCATATATTTTTTTAAAAACAGACTTTCTGTTTCTTTCTAATTCTGTGGTTCATATCCTGCAAATTATGGAGTATTCTCTTATGCATTCAATCATATATAATTCTCTACAGCAGGGCTGTCAAACTCTCAGCCCATGGGTCAGATGCGTCATGTGCTGGCCACACCCACACCCGGTTTAACAAAGGGGGAGAAAGCCGCAATATGTCACGTGATGATGCCATGACGACACGCATTTGACACCCCTGCTCTACAGTGTCCTCAATAGACTGCTATTCAGCCCCTGTTTAAACACCTAACCAAAGGAAAATCTACTACTTTTTGAGGCAGTATATTCCATTGGTGAATGATTCTTGCCTTTAGGAAATTGTTCCTGAGTTGAAATCTGCCCTCCTATAATATAAATGTATTGTTTCTTATTCTATCTCCCAGACCCAGACCATTGTTGGATACACCTGACTCACCACAGACATACTTTACTATGGGAAAGGCTGTTACTTTAATTATTTTGAACTTTGTTTTCATAGCAATATTCTTATCCTTCATGATCTTGCTTATTTTACCATTGCCTTTCTCCCTAGAATTAATCACTTCTACAATCCTTTGGCCATTCTTCACTATACTTGAGCCCAGGAAGAATAAACTGTTAGATGGCCGAAGGAGAGTCCAGACCGGTAGGATTCTTGGAAACCGTTTATTGGCAACGAACAACAAACAGTAATGAACTAGGCAAAGAATCACAGTAGATAGGGGCTCCCCTGCCTGACAGCTATTTATACTAGAGCTGTCAGGCAGGGAACCAATTGGCGCGCTCAGCGCTCCCGGCTTCAGCCAGCCGCGTCTTAGCCAATCAGACGCGACTGGCTGTTACCGGGCTATTTGAGCAGAAGTCAGGACTCAACATAAACTATCTTATTTTTTGTTCAGCTGACCTTACCTGTTGACCTAGTAATTGACCTTTATGTAAATTCATTAAACATTTAAATTGATATTACTTTTCACTTCCTAATATTTAATCAAGATTTTCCATTTTTTCCCGTTTTACAATGAGCTTTCCTAATAATTCCTTACTTTGTCTAACAAAATGGTGTAATTGACATATTTCAAACTGTTAGTGCGTTGGCTTCCTGATTGAATCTTGCTGCTATCTTATTTTCATACTTTTTGGTTCTACCATTAAACAGATACATGTAGTCCTTGACTTATGACAGGTTGCTTAGTGATTTTTCAAAATTATGATGGAGCCCTTTAAAAGAGACCTACCATCTGGTTTCAACGTTCCAATTTCAGCCACACACTCAGCCCTTGCAATCAAGTGACTGCATTTTCCGTACTTGGCAACTCACTTGCATTTATGGCTGTCATATTCTTTAACTTTAATATATTCCCCATTTTGGCAAGATCTGTGTAAATAAAGACCTTGCTATGTTTAATAAAATAAAATTAAATGTTTGTTTATTCTAGTGTGCTCTTATTGTCCATTTTATATTAAGATGTTTGTTCTTACCTCCCTTGGCTTATTATGAAACCAATTTGTCCTTTTCATGTGTGGTTCTACTCTTTTGTGTAAGATATTAAATACTGCTTATTAATTTTTTGTAAGATATTAAATACTGACCCAACCAGATGACTTCTGAAAATTCAAGTTTCTATGTTTTTCTTAGATACCTTCTGTTGGATGGGTTGGCTTCCCTTATGCTTGCACAGCCCCACGTACTCTAATTCCTATGGTGGATCATTCTTATGGAGGGGTGGGCTTCAAAAGTTTCAGCAACATATTCTCTGCCTGATTGCTGGATGGGCGTGGCCTAGCCAGCATCCTGTACCATAGTGAGGGGTGTTTTTGCCTTCCTCAGGCTCCGGAGGCTTTCCTTGAGCTTCTGGGAGGGTGAAACCTACCTCTCCTGTGCTGTGGACACCTTCCAGGAGGCCCATTTCCCCCCTTCCTGAACCTCTGCACAGGCCCTGCACTTACCTTGCATCCAAATGGGCCACGTGGAGACTCCTGGGAGGGGTGAGGTGGCAGGGACCAGCCAGGGGTAGGATTTGGAGATTCTCCGAACTGGCCATAATTTACCCAAACCCGGGTAAACCGGTAGCAGCCCACCCCTGTGCTTATGTCATCACTTCCCTTTTGAATTTTACCTGCAAAGGAGATCCTATCAGTAACTCCCATTACCATTTATATTACTATCAAGGTTGGTACAATTTCAGATCAATTACCTTTACTAGGGTTTTCTGCAAAACAGAATGAATGATGATATTTTCATATTCTCCTCTTAAAAAATTAACTGTAGCTTCAATTATCTTACTTTGTTACATTATTAACAGCATATGCCATTTTGACTGCTTTATTAGTAATTGTTTGATTGATCCATTACAAACATTATCGGATTTCTTTTCTCATCCAGCTCCAAATAACATCGATAACGATAGTTGATATCATGTTGCATGTCTCTAGGGGATTAGATTGTTTGGAGAGAGAAAGAAAAAATTACTTCTGATCCAAATATTGTTTATACAGGACAGTGTAATTCTGAGCACAATTAATGGCTTTTGTTTTGTTCTTTTAGCTCAAACAACCACAAAATCTTAACGAAATGAAATAGACACAGTTGTTTTAAGATATCCAAAAGATTCTGCAGGAAAGTGTGGAGGGTTCTGTGTGAAAGCTACATTTATCATTGAGATGTTCTGATATTCCTTTCATTTGCCTGCTATATGCAAAGTGGGAAATTATGCTCAGAGCCAAAGGTCTTCCATATCACAGCAACAGCAATCCAAAAGTTTTAAATATCTTGGCAGCAAAACTCACTGTACCTCCAATGTATTTGATTTTCTTAAACAAGCTGCATTTACCATGTTTTCCCCAAAATAAGGCAGGGTCTGATTTTTTCTGAACCCCATAATAAGCATTTGGCCTTATTTTTGGGGAGGTCTTATTATTTTTGAGGTGCAGGAGGCGGCAAGGATGGCGCCATCTCATGGCTGCTGCTGTGTTGAAATATTTTTCAGGGAGGGCTTATTTTTGGGAGAGGGCTTATTTTAGCGCATGGTCTCAAACACCTATTGGGCTTATTATCCGGGGAGGTCTTATTTTAAGGGAAACATGGTAGTAGGAAAAACCCAAAAGCAAGCATACAAGATTATTAAGCTCTGTTTACAGAAGGCTTTAATATTACAGAGATGTAATAATAACAACAGTAAGAACACTATAGTGTATTGACCAATAAGCAAGATATCATTCAGTGATCCCTGTTGCAGATTTTCACCCATTATGACTCTTTAAGAAAGTTTCTATGCCAGGGGTCCCCAACGTCCAGTCTGAGACTGAGTACTAGGATGTAGCCAATTGAGGACTGGGCTGTGCAAGTGGTAGGTGAGTGTATGAAACCATCCCCTCCCCTCCACCGCCACTGTTGCTGGTCCACAGAGCCTGAAAGGTTGGGAACCATTGCTCTCTGCTACTTTTTTGGGGGCTGGAAATATAGACCAATGTTTAATGCCACTTACAACTAAAGTCCTAAAAATAACAGAGCACACACAGACATCATTCCAACAGCACCTTATTTTATCTACCTCTGCTCAGAGCTGTTTTTTGCAATTAGTTCACCTTGCAAGGTTGTGTAGACATCAGCAGTAATGTGGTTGGTTCCAGAATATTTCTTTACAGATGAGGAAAAAAGGACTTGCAGACATATGTTTTGAGACATGTGAATTTTCTTTTGAGATATGAGTCGCTTTGGAATATCATCTGACAGGGCCCAGAACATGGGTGAAATGCTCTGAAGTCTGATACCAGTTCAATTCGCACATACATGCACACTTCGAAGGGAACTGGTAGCAAAACTGGAAGCAACCCACCTCTGTCCCGTTTCTTACTGGCCTGCTCTTTGTAAGCTTCTGCTGCCTTAGTTAGTGCTTGCTTAACATTCCCCCATGTAGTCTGTAAGGAGTCAACCCACTCTGTCAAATTAACAGAAGAGGGAGGTTTCTGGGGGTAATCTGGCTTGGGAACAAAGTCTACTCCATTGACCACTTTGAAGGGGGAATCGCTGTGCTACTGTACAGTGCATTGTTGTACACCCATTCAGCAAAAGGCAGTAGGTCTGCACAATTAGTTTACTGATAGTTGACATAGCACCTTAAGTACTGCTCCCCCATTGCGTTAGCTCATTCCGCTGCCCCTTTGGTACTCAGATGGAACACTGAACTAAGCCCCTGGGAGGATCCAATGTATTTTATAAACTCTCTCCAGAACTTAGCCATGAATTAGACCTATTGATCTGAAATAATCCTCCTTGGTACTCCATGCAGGAACAATTTCACCAGCTTGTGGGCAGATGGCAGTCTGGAGCAGGTGATAAAATGAGCCTGTTTGGAAAACAGGTCAATCACTGTCCAAATCACTGTATTCCCGCAACTCTCTGGCATTTCCATTATGAAGTCTATTGCAATCTCTTCCCAGAGCCGTATAGGCTCAGCTACTTGCTGCAGCAACCCTGGGGCTTCCCTGGTTTCCTCTTCATCGTTATGCATGTTGCACAGCTCCTTAAATAGCTTTCAATGTCCTTTTTCATCCCTGGCCACCAAAGTTGCCTCCTGGCAACGTACAAGATTTTCAGAAACACAAAGTGGCCAGCCTGCTTGGGGTCTAAGCTCTGTTTTAGGACCTGCATTCGCAGACTGTTAGGGACATACAGTTTAGTCCCCTTCCAAACTAATCCATCCCTGATGGTCAAGAACTGCGGATGTTCCTTGAGCCAGGGATCGCTTTGTAGTTCAGTTTTGAGCCTCTGGGTCAGCTGTTCCCTAGGTTTTGGTAAGTTGTCATGCGGTTCACCATTGCATGGTAACCTGGTCCACTTTTGGGGGGAAGGGGATAATTCCATTAACCACCTCCTCCCAACTGTTCTTGTACTGGGGCATTCATGAGACGGCATCTGCCAGGAAGTTCTTTTCCTCTGGGAGGTACTTCAGGGTGAAATTGAATCAGTTGAAGTATTGTGCCCACCTGACCTGCTTTGGTGAGAGCTTGCAGGAAGTCCTAAGCACCTGCAAATTTTTATGATCAATGTATATTTTGAATGGTTCATTAATCCCTTCCAGGAGGTAATGCCAAGTCAATAGTGCCCACTTAACTTCAAAAGCCTTCTTCTGTCATACGGCCCCTTCACATGACAGAAAGTTTTTGGAAGGTGTAACAGCATGGCTGCAGGTTCCCCTCCTCATTTCTCTGAAGGAGATCAGCCCCTATGGCTACATCACTGGCGTCAGCTTGAATCACGAAGGGCTTCTCGGGGTCAGGGTTGGGATGCTTCAGAACCTGTTCCTTTGTGAATAGCTTCCATCATCCATTGCAGCAGTTGGCTAGAGAGGGGTTTGGCCTCCATTTCTCATTTTCAGCAGCTCGATGACCGGTAAGTCTATTGTTGCAAAGGTTGGATTTAATTGCCTATAAACAATAGCAAGCCCCAGGAGGTTTTGTACATATTGACAGGTTTGCGTGGGCTGCCATTCTAAAGTGGCCTTCACTCTTCCTGAGTCCATCTTCACCCCTTCATTCAATTTGCAGAAAATCAAGTTTGGGTTTGGGTTAGATCTCTGTGAATTAGAAGAAGAAAACGGACATCGCAGAGGTATTTTTGCAGGAAACCTAGATAAGGCAGGCTCTAAAAATATGCATGATCCCAACCATACCCATGGCCTCCAAATCCATTGGCAATATCCATTTTGCTCTCCGAACATATTACTTCTTCAGCTGGAGTTCTCTCCCGCTCAGGTAGGAGAAGGGACTTTAATGGCCTGGCATCCCTAGCTTTGTTGGCTTCCAGGCCACTTTTCTGGCTTTGCTGATGCTGGCAGCCCTGCCTTTGGTTTGGGTGCAGGCATGAAGCACTTGGCTGCTCAGTGCCCCAGTTGGAAGCAGTGGATGGGGGCTCAGGTTTACCTTGGGGATCACTGGTGGGTGTGGCTAAGGCCAATTGTCTCCCAGTCAATTCTCTTGGGCCTTCCATGTCCTTGCTTCAGTGTGGTTCCTTAGCCTGCAGGCCCTCAGTTCCACATCAAGTTCTGTGGCAGCTTGGTGCCATACTTGTAGTTGATCCCCCGGTATGCACAAGCCTATCATGGCCTATCTATTAAGGCCGTCCTTGAAGTGGTAGATGAGTTTTTGCTTTGACCAGTACTACAACTTCCCCGCGACTCTTCTGAATTCTGGAATGTATTTGTTCACTAGTTGTCCCCTTTGCTTTAACTCCCTTATCTTCCCCTCCACCTGTTGGGCTTCCACCTTGTCTTTGAATCGCACCCACAGCTCCCCCAGGAACCTTCCAGCATCCCTAAGTTCAGGCCATCTTCTTTGTGAAAGACTGCTACCTATTTTGCTGCATCACCCCTTGAAGTTGGCAGTTACAGCATTCACCATTGCTCTTTGGGTTGGGTAGGCCAGGGCGTTACGATCTAGGTGACATAGCACATTGTCAAAGAAGATTGCCAGCTTGTCGAATGTGACACCCAGAGGGACAGGTTCCATGCAGTGAGATGGCAGTGTCCAGTATCCTGGGTGCCAACCAGTCCTGGGGTAGGGAAAGTGCTATTGTGGCTGCCTGACCAAGCTGGCCATGCATAGCAGCCACTGAGGGGCCGGGTTGGTGCCAGACTCACTCCCATTGCTGCTGCTGGCATGGGTGGGGAGCTTCACCTGAGGCTGGTGCTCACTGACATGGCTCCCTGCTGTGCCAGAACAGCTTGATTCAGGCTTCCCCGGCTGTCAGTCACAGCTTGGGCTGGTCAGGTGGAATCTGACAGGAGGGCTCAAGCTCCACCATCCCAGAAGCAGCTGGACTGCTTGGGGAATCACCTCCTTGGCTACCTTCTGCCAGTACAGAGGTTCTACTCGCTGGATGCTTGTGCGGTCAAACTTCTCTCTCAGCTGCTCCACCAAAGTGCTCCGGAATGCGGTCAAGTACCTCCAGTCTCTCAGCTTGTCCCAGGCCATCACTCTCCTTTCTTTCCACTTTATGGGTTGGGCCCCTGTGTACATGGGAACAGATACAGGGAGCTTGATCTCTACTGCTCTGGGTGCTCTTCTCCACCAGAATTCATCTGTTGTGAGGTAGGGGATCCCCTTGGCTGCTGCTTCTCCTCACAGCTCTGACTGGTCAGGCTTCTACAACTGCAATTTCGGCTGTGTAATTATCAGCTGGGCGATCTTGCTCGCCTGGGCTCCCATCTGCAAGGTTGCAGATCCTTCACTGGTTTACTGGCAGCCTCCCCTCCCCCCTTTTCCGATGCCGTAGCGGTGATGTGCCAGTGCCTGGAAGCCGTGCGGATCTGGATGGGAAGTAACAGACTCAGACTCAACCTGTCCAAGACCGAGTGGCTGTGGGTTTCCGGCCGCCCGATTCAACCAGTTGACTCCATCACTGGCCATAGGGGGCGAACATCTTACCCCTGTGGATGGGGCGCGCAACTTGGGTGTCTTCCTGGATACCCGGCTGTCCATGGAAGACCAAGTGACAGCCGTGGCCAGGAGGGCGTTTTACCAGGTTCGCCTGGTACGCCAGTTGCGCCCCCTATTGGATCGGGATGCCCTTTGCACAGTCACTCATGCCCTCGTGACATCCCGACTGGACTATTGTAACTCTCTCTACATGGGGCTCCCCCTGAGGTGCACCCGAGGACTGCAGCTGGTCCAGAATGCAGCCGCGCAAGCAATAATGGGGACCGCTAGGTACACCCATATAACACCTCTCTTGCGCGAGCTGCACTGGCTGCCTGTCGTCTTTCGGGTGCACTTCAAGGTGCTAGTTGTCATCTTTAAAGCGCTCCATGGCACGGGACCTAGCTATCTGCGGGATCGGATCCTGCCCCATACATCCTCACGGCCGATTCGCTCCCACAGAGAGGGACTTCTCCGGGTGCCGTCCACTAGACTTTGTCAGCGGGCGACGCCCAGGGGAAGGGCCTTCTCTGTGGCGGGCCCTGGCCTCTGGAATGACCTTCCCCCCGACATTAGAACAACCACGGACCTCCGCTCCTTCCGTCAAAAATTAAAAACATACTTTTTCTGCTTGGCCGGCCTAGGTAGTCTCTACCTTTAGGGCGTTAGGTAATGCTAGTTTTAATATGGGGATTTTAGTGCAGGGACAATCAAATTTAATTCGTTTTTATTCTATTGTATTTATTCTTGTATGTATATTTTATAGTGTTTTAATTTTTCCCTGTGCACCGCTCCGAGTGCCCCTGGGGAGAGGACGCAGTATATAAAATAATAATAATAATAATAATTATTATTATTATTATTATTATTATTATTATTATTATTATTATTATTATTATTATTATTATTATTATTATTATTATTATTATTTTCAGCCATCTTTTCCTGAGAATTTCCCTTCTCTCCAAAGTAACTGGGTAGAGGGCCGGGACTCAGGAGTCCTGGAGTTTTGACAAAGTTACAGAGAGTTAGTTGGCTTAGTGTTATGGTTCCGAGTACTGCTACACCCTAAATCCCAACAGTTTACCCTGGCTCCTTCTTCTGGTAGTACCTTCCTTTACCTCATGTTGCGCCAAACCACAGCTTTTACTACTAAACAAAGGATACTTCTCTCTTGCAGTCAAAGAGGCTGACTACACAGCTACCAAGTTCTGTAGCTAGTGAGAAGGGATAGTTCTGTAGCAGTGGGCTAGTAGGAGCCCTGGGTAGATCACTGCCTCTTTTAGTATTTTCCTCCATTTGAGACAGATTATTTGCATAGTGGTGGGATCATCCCGTTTCCCTCCAGATTCTTGTTCTCCTGTGGAATTTGCCCAAAAGAGGGAAACGTTGGTCAGAAAAAATAGCAACCACAAGACCTAATGAGCATCATTGCATAAAAATATTCAAATATGACCCAGGTTCGCCATACATAATGTGGATTTAGAGTTGAAAGGAATGTACATGTAATGTGCATATTTGAATCTTATCCAGTCAATTTTGCATATGTTTCGCTTTGGAGTACATTTTTCTATTTTAACTGAAATGTTCCGGATAACATTATGTAGCTGCGTAATAGTTTTTATTCTTTTCACAGATATCAAACCTGTAAGTGTGCTTCACTTTTTCAGTCTTTCAAAGATGTTCTTGTTGACCTTTCTAATTTTAGCTTTTCACAATTAATTTCTATTTCTAAACTACATCTAGTGCTTAAAGACAAAAGGCAATCAATCATTTCACAATCTTGCTGTTCAGGCATCATCCACAAACTTAATTTTTTATTGTCTTTCCAAGGTCTTTTTCTTGAAATCCAACTTTCCCCCCAAGCCTTGGGTTGAGTGCCGAGAATTTCTTTGTAGGAATGCCATATGGTTGAGTAGATGTTGGTTTTAGTTTCCAGATGTTTTCTATTTTGCCTTATTGTTGTTAATTTGTTTTTATTATTGTATACCACTCAAGAGTCTTTATGGAGCAAGGCAGCCTTACAAATGTATTAAATTAGGGGTGTCAAACTTGATTTCATTGAGGTCCACATCAGTCTTGTGTTTGACTTCAGGGGGTGTAGCCAGGGTGGGCATGGCCAGCTTGATGTCACTCATGTCGTAGCCGCCTATAGTGGCCAGAGCCCTCTGCTAGTGAAAATGGAGCTTGAGAGGGCTGTGCATGTCCAGTCCTTTGCTGTTTCCAGGGCAGCCCTGCAGGCCAGATCTAAGCACTCTGTGAGGCAGATCCAGCCCATGGGCCTTGAGTTTGACATATCTGTATTAAATGAATTGTACCTCTTCACCAGCCAGGTGTTTCTCTATAGGGGGTGGGGGATGTCAATGGTGTGAAAAGGATGCATATAATCAGGTGAGCAAAGCCCTAGCCCCTAGGACAGAGTTCAATTTCCCAGCCATGTTCACCATTTGAATACCATTGACCCCTCTGTGGATGTGCTTGTCCCCAAAAATGTTTTCTGGCTTTCTGTAATGTCAAAGAGGGCTTCACCTGCTGCACTTCATTTCATTTCTACTCTGATTGGATACAGGTAGTCCTCAACTCACAACTGCAGGTTGAACCAGAATTTACGTTGCTGAGTGACAAATTGGTTAAGTGAGTTTTGTCCCATTTGATGACTTTTCTCACCACATTTGTTAAGTGAATCACTGCAGTTGGTAACCCAGTTGTTAAGTGAATCTGGCTTCCCCATTGACCTTACTTGTCAGGTTGCAAAAAGTGATCACATGAACTTCGGACACGGCAGCGATCGTAAATAGGAACCAGTTGCCAAGCATCTGATCATGGGAATGCTGCAAAGGTCGTAACTGTGAAAAACGGCCCTAAGTCACTTTTTTCAGCGCCGTTAACGAAGCGGTCACAAAATGAACTGTTGTAGGTTGAGGACTACCTGCACTGTGCCCAGGGGTAGAAATAGTCCCCTCTCTTCACTGATGTCTACAGTTCACTGAGTTTTTGGAATGGCTGCGGGAGATGGGGAATTCTGGGAATTGCAGGACACACAACTGGGGGGGGGGGGGGATATCACCCACGTTAGGTGAGGCTGCAACATGCTGAAATATGTTTGCCTGGATTGTGTTGGTTTAATTCAATAAACCATTTTTCAGCTCGCCTTGAGTTTCTGTGCAAGCGCACGAAAGAATTTTGGATAGGACGGCTGGCTTCATTCGAATCTTAAAGCCTCTGGAATTCTCAGATTTTGAGGCTTGCAGTTCTTTCCGTGCAAAAACAATGTAAACGCCTTTCCTCTGAGGAAGACAATATTATGATTTATATATGAGCCGCGAGATTGTTACGCTGTCCACCCGTCGCCCTCTTCCTATTGCTTAGACCAGGGGTCTGCAAAGTCGGCTCTTTTAAGACTGGTGGACTTCAACTCCCAGAATTCCCCAGCCAGCATAGCTGGCTGGGGAATTCTGGGAGTTGAAGTCCACCAGTCTTAAAAGAGCCGACTTTGCAGACCCCTGGCTTAGACGGATCGCTTCCAGGTATTAAACTAACGGATCCGGCAGCCGAAGGAAAGAAAACCTTTCTCGCTTTGCGCAGGCGCACCTTGGCAAGCCCGACTCCGCCTTTTGCATTGTTTGGACGAAGCGGCTTTCCTTATTCCGCTGACGTCGATTCTTTGAATCGCCGCGATTCCGGCTGGGCTGATATGGCTGCCCAGAAGATCAACGAAGGGTTGGAGCACATCGCCAAAGCGGAGAAATAGTGAGCAGGAGCGGGCGGGCATTGCGGGAGGCAGAGCTGAAAGTCGGGACCCCCTCCTCCCCCCGCGGCTGGCCAGGGCGATGAGTGGGCTGTTCCGCCTCTTCTTTGGCCACGATCGTTTCCAGGGGGCTCCCAAAGAGCGTCAAGGGTCGGCTGGTTGGGAGAAAAGACCTCGCTGGGTCAAAATCTACAGCCTGGGAAGGGGAAGAGGGAGGGGTAGTATCAGGGATGGGCTTGTAGATCCAGTGGATCCGCCTGTTTAAAGATGCACCAAGGAATGGAGGTTCATCTTCAAGCTCCGAATTGGGCGGGTTGTGTCAAGGTTCCCTTTCCCCTTTAGAAAAGAAGCGAAGGGCTTCTGGTTTGGAACCCCTGATCTTACTTATGTACAGGTAGTCCTCGACTTAAGACCATACCGGAGCCCAATATTTATGTCGTTAAGTGAGACGCCTGGTTCAAGTGACTTTTGCCCCGTGTTTCTGACTTTTCTCGTCGTGTGATGTATAGCAGGGGTCACCAACTGATGGTCCGTGAAAAAATGTTGGGTGGTCCGCAGAAAAATTATTTGCATTTTTTATATTGCACTAAACACTATCGTTTTTTTAAAAAATCATATTAGATTTAAAATTATGAACTTAGTGGCCCCTGAGGTCCAAAAGGTGGGTGATCCCTGATATATAAGATCTCTTGCTTGAGCAGGGGGGGGGGGGCTGGACTAGAAGACCTCCAAGATCCCTCCCAGCTCTGTTCTGATTCAAAAAATGTGTTAAAGTACATCACTGCCTTTGTTAAATTAGTAACACTGTTGTTAAGTGAATCTGGCTTTTCCATTGACTTTGCTTGTCAGAAGGTCACACATCACACACACCCATTATAATTATGAACCAGTTATCAAGCATCTGAATATAAATCACATGGCCATGAGGATGCTGCGAGGGTCATAATTGTGCAAAAATGGTCATAGGTCACTTTAGTGCCGTTGTAACTTTAAGGGGTCACTAGGTGAACTGTTGTAAGTCAAGGACTACCTGTAGTACAAAACCCTATAGGTGTTACGTTTATTAAGCAAACTGCTCAATGGTCTTAATTGTTTTTCATGGGCTGATTGTCTCTTGAGTTTGAAGATTCTGTAAGTGATTTATTTTCATTATGTTCCTTCCAATTGGTGTTGATTTCTATGGACTGCATAAAGGGCCTTTACCCATGGTGGTCTGTCTGTAGCCTGATCATTCAGGTCTTCCAACATCTTGCTGCTTGCTGGTCATCCTCTTCTTTTTTCTTTCTCCTTTTGCAACATCAGAGTCTTCTCCAGAGAGCTCAGTCTTTGCATAATGTGTCAAAAATCTTCTGTAATTGAGTATCATTGATGTCATATTACAGCTGCGTATCCCTCCTTTTTTTCAAAGACAGCTGCTGCCTGAAACAATTAATATTAGCACTTCATCTGGTCCTGGTCCTTAAGTTATGACAGAGATAGGGGTTGAAATGAGAAGCCATATCTGAGCACGGTGATAAAATATGGCCTCCAAAACAGCATATAACCAGACTTGACTATGTATATATTTTTGTAGCTTCTCCATCAAAGAGGTAAACCTGATATTGAGACCAGGTTTTAGCTATAATGAACTGAAATTAATGGTATGAAAGATGGCATGAAAGCTGTGTCCATTTCCTCCTTCATTGTACACAATATTATTAATGGCTTCACATTTTGATTTTCAGCTTGAAAACTGGATTGTTAAAATGGAAACCAGACTATGACAGTGCAGCTACAGAATATTCCAAGGCAGGTATGTCTTGTAAAATAAGGGGGTTGTTTTTAAATCTTAATTTCTTCTGCAGAATAATGATTAATTCAGCTCTAGGAATAGGACTTGATGTCCAGAATGACTTCACATTTCAAAAGCAAATCTGACATTGAATTAAGTAAATTTGGGAATAATTGTTCAAATTATAACATGAAATATCCATTTCCTTGATATAAAACTGTAAATTCCTAATTTCATTTTATTATACTGTATTGATGATATGTCTATCTATCTTAGCAATTATTTTTCCTTTTTCTTTTCTAAAAATGTTTAATTAAAAAGGTAAAAATTAAATGTATTTCATAGCCATTGTGGTGTATGCAATAAAAATTATTCCCTCAAACCCATTTTTATGAATATAATTTATTGCTGAACTCTAATTCAAATATTTACTGTATCATACTTATTCCACTTAACTTTATTTACAGCACAGAGCTATAAGAATCTCTGATTTTCATTTTCTATGAATGTTTAAGGGATAGAAGAATACTCTCCTAGATAAAGATAATGCTTAAAATTAAGGCTTTACTTTGAATATCTAAAAATGTATTCCGTTGGGGCAGCAGCTGGACAGCACGCATACAAGTGCCACATCAGGCCCCCCAACTTTGGCTAAAATGCTGGATAAGAGCAGTTTCAAAACAATACATTATGTCTTTTAAAAATTGCTAAAGTTATTTCCCGAAAGTAGTAATGTTCTTTTTTATTATTTTTTGCAGCTGTTGCTTTTAAAAATGCCAAACAATTTGAACAAGCAAAAGAAGCTTATTTTAAAGAAGCTCTATGCCATGAAAATAATAAAGCGTATCTTTTCATTATTTGTTGTTCCTGCCTTAAGTAATTGGAGATCATGTTGGGTTTATATTAATGTATGCCTATTCCAAACATATAATTGTATTTTGTCATTTTTAAGGGTGTTTTGACAGAAAATTAATAGAAGACTATTCCCTGCAATAGAAAAATGTTATTGTACCTATGTATATCCAGATACGATTTTGTGATTAATTATGTAATTAACTAACAACCTGTTAGTTATAGGACCTCCCAGTGACCCACGAATGTATATTCATTGAGATTTTTTTATTTTTATGGAAAAATAGAGTAACAAACTGGCATTGGAATAGCAAATACATTTCTTTTATATTAAATCTGTGAGGAAGATTTCAGAGAATGCCTTCATTGACCTCATTGCTTAGCCATTCATGCAAGAGATGCTTAAAATATGACTATTCCTAGGAGGATTGCAGAGTGTTTTAAGAAGATCCTACATATTTTAAAATGCCTATAAGAAATGTAGCGATAAGAAATGTCCCCTTTCCCCTGCAGTCTTTCTGCTACCAAATATGTTCTGGAATATTGAGAAGTCTTCAAGAGTAAATGGGAGGAACTTGGGATATTTTGGAAGAAAGGGGAAGAAGAGGAAAATAAGTTGCAGTATGAAGTCCTTTTGCACAATTTTGGATATGACCAAACTTTGAAATCTCTGAGGTTAGGAAATCACAGTCTTAGCTAAAGTACTTAAGAAAAATAATATGTTGATTCTGAAGCAGGCATGAGGGCTTACTGATACATTCTATGCTTTAGCAGATTTATTTTCATCAGGCTTCTGTTTTAAAGATAATGTTTAATTGATGCAATGATTATAATTTTTTTAAATTCCTAAACCTAAATTGGAATTATCCAAAAATATTTTATATGTATAGTACGTACATATATATTTATCCTTGACTTGAAATAACATAAATCCAGCTTCTTCCATGCTGCAAAGTACGTATCGATATTTGTCAAATTTGATATCTGAAATACAATTGATGTCAATAAGAATTGATTGTCCGTTACATACATATATACATATAAATAATGTCATCAAAGTAAAATCAAATATTGTTAGAAGTGGAAGTGAGAAATGTATAAGTATAATATGTTCAAACACTTTCTGTAGCTCTCTAGCTCCAGTTTTTGTAGAACAAAATGGTCTTTTCAATGTGCTGGTTTTCTATTGACATTAGGAGTGGCGTTTAGAAAATGAGTCCACTTTTGATATATATTTCCATTTCTCCTCGGTTGAGAAACCAGTTGTCGCCAGAGTCAGCTGAACACATAGACAGAAGGCTGGAGATCTCAGATCTCTCCTTTTCCAGAAGTTAATTGTTTTTATTTTAAAAAACATTTATATAGCTGTCCATCTTCTATCAAACTAGATGGGTCCAAATTGCCATCCTATATTACCATGAGATGGTTACTTAATTTGCTCAGTTATATTTTTAATTTCTTTTTTCAGGGCTTATGAACAAGCAGGAATGATGTTAAAGGTATGACAGGACGTCTCTCTCTTTTTTTTTTTAATGAAAACTAAATATTAGAATGACCTGTGCCATATTTATGTTGCAGTTGATAAACCTGTTTGGGATCCATGATTCACAGTTCTATGTAGATTTACAACTCCTTTGTATTGAATTCCATTTAAATGTGCTCTTTCTTTATAGAATTGTTAACTCACATTTTTCTGGGATATAACCTGTGTTGTCTGATCAGATATTTGGAATCTTCCTTCCCTCCCTCCCTCCCATCCATTCATCCATCCATCTAGTTTTCTTGGAAAATGACTTCATAATTTTAGATTTGACACACACTGTAGACAATGCATACTTGAAAAAGTTATTCTTGGAAAACGATGGGAATTTTCCCAGAACAATTCATTGTTAGTGCAAAAGAACAGTTTTCTGCTTTCCTCACTCACTTACATGTGCATCATTTGATATCTTTGGCATTTGGAAAGCCTCCACAGATCAATTATAGATTTTAAAAAATAGCCTTTCAAAGTTTTTTCAATCACATTGGAATTGTACTGTCCCAATCAATTGCCTCTGGGCAGTTAACAATCCAGTATAAAAAACACTGTAATAAAATGTAACGATATTGTTTGTCTTCAATAAATAAATGAAACGATGCATATATAAAGCTGTTCTTTACAGACACTGAATTCTGGGGATTGCTCATGCTGTAATTTTTTTGTTGATTATTTTGTTGATTATTTCCATCTATTTTTCTAAATCTCTCTTGAGTAATAGTGAGCAATCAGAAATTGCTCACTATTACTCAAGAGAGATTTAGCCAAATATGTGATGATTTAAAATGAATATTATTTTTTTAATTTAATTTTATTCAAATTTATACCCCGCACCTTCTCCAAAAAAGGACCCAGGGCGGCGCACAGGAAATTTAAAAACAATACAAATATAACAAAAATATAAAAAATTTAAAAAGCTATTATATCCATGCCCTGTGCTAAAATCGTATAAAATCCCCCCAATTAAAATCTATCTAAAACAGTCAAAACGGTGGGTTATGCTAGACTGGCTTGTTGGAAAAGGTGCGTTTTAAGACGCTGGCGGAAGAGGTGGAGGTCTGAGATGGTGCGTAGTTCGGGGGGGCAAGTCGTTCCAGAGGGTAGGGCCCGCCACAGAGAAGGCCCTTCCCCTGGGTGTCGCTAACTGGCATTGCCCGGCCGACGGCACCCTGAGAAGGCCCTCTCTGTGGGAGCAGATCGGCCGAAGGGATGTATGGGGCAGAAGACGGTCTCGCATATAACTAGGCCCCGAGCCATGGAGCGCTTTGAAGATGGTCGTCAGAACCTTGAATATTATTTTTTATTAGATTAAAACATTGATAGCAACTTATTTTATACTTCCTGAGAAATAGGAAGTTCTTCTTCCTGGCTCTTTTTCTTTCACCTTCAGGAGATGCAAAAACATCATGATGCAGTGGAACTGATTCAGAAAGCCAGCATGATGTACCTGGAGAATGGAACCCCTGACACTGCTGCTATTGCACTCGATCGGGCTGGGAAGTAAGTCTGAAATCTCAAGCTATTGGTTTCTTATCTGGAATAGAAGGTAGATTTCTTTAGTTCTTTCAGTAACTGAGTAATAATGTTGAATCTTTTATTTTAGGGTAATAGAAAACATAAATCCAGACAAAGCTATACAGCTATATCAGCAAACAGCTTCAGTATTTGAAGTAAGTCCTCTGAAACTAAAATAAAATACTTTTTAACTAAGAATGCTGAAAATGATCACTCGGTCCACTGTTGCAAATTTACCTATTTACCAAAAGGTGAATATTAAAAGCTAGAGTGTTTTTAAGGCATGTATTGTATATGTTACTATTTTCTTGCCAGTTACTGCTATGGATTAATGGACAAGTTGATGTGGTAGAAGCCATCTTTGTATGACTTTTCCCGCTTCTATTTGAAAATGTCATTTGTTTTATGTATAGTACATGTTAGCTGCAGGGAGGAATGGCAAAATCTAAACTGGCTAGGTCAATGGAACCAAATCTGGCCATAAGCTATCTTTCTCTAGCCCATCAACGGATTTCTCAGCAGTTTTCTAAAAATGCAATATCTGGTAGTTACAATTTACAACACTACCTTGTCTTCTAAGCACATTTCATTAAACTAAATAAACTGTAAATAAGCAAGCCTCAATTTGATATAGTCGCCCCCCCCCCCCCCCAAGGGGTACATCAACAACTATTCTCGAAAGCATGCCCTGTTCTTGTGCAATTTTTGGATGCTGTGGAAGCCACATGATAGTAGGGTGTGCTCTGTATTGCCTCAAGCAAAAGGGCTGTGTTCTTGCGCAACCTCTGGAGCCTCTAAAAATCACATGATAATGGGTTGTGCTTTTGTGTGGTTTTCAGAGGCTGCAGAGTTTGTGGAAGCGATTCTCTGAAGAGCATTCTTCAAAAACAAAGGCCTCATGCAACCCAGAGCAGCCTACACTAGGCCACAGGGGGCCTTGTCAACAGAAAGAGAACACCATCTGAAAGAGGCACATGGCAGAGCCTGGGCAACACTGGGCCATGAGGGCAATCATACCATTTCCCAAGGCTCACATGTCTTGAGTGGCAGTGATAGCACTAGGGCTGAAATCAAGGACTGGGCCTAGACTTCAGGTCCAGCTTTAGCACTGCCACTGAGTACCACTGATCAGATTGCCTTAGATGTTTGGGGAGGAACATATAGAATTGTTTCTCTTTCCTGATTGTGTGTGACAGCCAGCAGAATCATTTTCTGAATTTTTCACATTGAGTTGAAAAGGTTTGACTTTAGTGGTTTAGCTTCATGGTTACTCTACACTGACAAAATGATGGTATGTCTAAGATATTATTAAAAGAAGCCATTTTGAGAAATTGAAAAGTAATTTAGCCATATGGGACGGGGAAGTATGGAGTAGATGTTGTGTGATGCATGATGCATGGCGTCGTTATCGGTTATATTGTCTAGTTCATAAAATTTATTTAATTAATTACCTGATCAAACTTTGTTTAATTGGAGAGAAACATATTTGGGAAATGGTATGTATTTCAATCTGAGTTACCTCAAATAATTCAGAAAACGTTCATTAAAATCAACCGCTTAAACTTTGCTTATGCCTATGCTTTTGTTTTTGTTTTTTTACTCAGAATGAAGAACGCTTACGGCAAGCAGTTGAAATGTATGGAAAGGCTTCAAGGCTTTTAGTTAGAGGCCGCAGGTGTGCATCATAAATGTTGTTGTTTTCAAAAATCAGAAAAACCAGTTCTAGCTTATTTGACAAATACGGGTTATGACAGCAACCACCAACCTTTTGGGCAACAGGGATCGGTTGTGTGGAGAGAGGTTTTTCCGTGGACCAGAGGGGGCATGGTTTTGCACACTGTTTTCATCTCATGAATGGGGCTTCGCTTTTTTGTGTGGCCTGGTATCTGGTATGCTGTGGCCCAGTGCTGGTCCATGGAACGGGAGTTGGGAATCCCTGGGTTACACTATATTATTCAAGTATCAGCTGTTCCACTGTGCAATATAATTCATATTTTAACATTAAAATAAAATAGCTAAACCAATGAATCTGGTTTTGAGAAGAAGACCTTTTGCTTTTGATTGTTAATTAGGACTATCATGTCTACAAAATATTTTTTCTTCGTTAAAAGCTTTCTGTTTATGTAAACATATAGGGCACTCTTAATATATCTTGATACAATATATCACCTTTGTGTATATAAATAAGGCCTGAATATTCATTTCTGAAGGAGTTTGTATTGATAACTTTAACTGCAGTTTTAATGTGGGCTCAGTTTTAATAAGGAGCATCTTTTTTCCCCCCCCGTTGAAATAGTACATTTATTTGGGAAATTGGGTAATCTTGATCTGATTCCTGCAGATTTAAATAAACCTTTCATTTCTGTTTTGCAGATTAGATGAAGCCGCACAATCTATTCAAAAGGAAAAGAGCATTTATAAAGATATTGAAAACTATGCAACGTGTTACAAAGTAAACAGCTATACATTTCTTGTGTTTTTGCAGGGAAGCAGGGGATTGTATTATCTCTTTTGAATTATTTTAACTTGGGGGTTTCACTTCTAATTGTACACCATTATTTGAATTCTTTCAGTTGATTTTAAAAGAGTTGCATAGAGAGGCCTTTATAAAATCTAGATCTTCATGTATTTATTCAGTGTAATTTGATCACTGAGATGAATATTCTACCACTGTGCTGAAAAGATATGAATGCCACTCTTTCTTAATATGATTTTGGCATTCTTTAGTCATGATTAGGTTTGAGTTGCTATGAAATATTGGTTTCCTAGATTTTGTGGAGTTGTCTGAGCTTTTGACATTAGCTGTCTTTCTGTTGTAATAACTAGAAACAGAAAATCTGTGCAGATAATACACTAATACAAACTGATATACAAATGTTTTGGTTGCTATTAATATCAGCAAGGGCTTAGCTCGCAACTCAATCTTTCCACTTCTTTTGAGTCAGCAGCCTGAGGATAAAAAACAATATTCTTTCTATTTTCATGGGAGACAAATTGTTCAGTTTATATGACTATGAAAACTACATGGGATCATTAATCACACATAGATTTATCAATCCCCTTAAAGCATGCATTTTTAAAACACCCTTTTCTTCTCTGAGAAGAATACTGGATTTTCTCACTGTGGTTACGCAAAAAGTTAATATTTAATCATTTATTTGGGGGAATTCTTTTGACATCAGATTTAATCTCAGTTGTGTGCTGTACTTTTAGTTGCATTCAATGAAAGAGATAATTAAGTACCTAAAATTCTTCTGTGATTTCATTCACAAACTTTTCTACAAATTGGTTTGATCAATAGATGCAAAACCCCTACCCTTTATTTAGAACAGTTTTAACTTACAAAATGAGCTCGCAATCAAAGTACATACATTCTTCTGTAGTCTTCACATCCCAGATTCATTTTTCTAAAGTGATTATTTGTAACCCTATAAGGCAGAGGTCTCAAATTTACTGCCTGCGGGCTGGATGTGTCATGCGCTGACATGTCTGGTTTAGCGAAAGGGAAAAAACTCGTGATATGTCATGTGATGCTGCTGTAGTGACGCGACAATAGCTATAAAGCCTCTCTGTCAAGGATCTTGCAAACTTTTAATAGAATCTCTATTTGTAGAAGAAAATTGTCCTTATTTTGCTACTAGACCAGGGGTCCCCAACCTTTGCAACTTTAAGTCTGAAGGACTTCCGCTCCCAGACTTCTCCAGTCAGCTTTGCTGGCTGGAGAATTCTGGGAGCTGAAGTCCTTCAGACTTAAAGTTGCAAAGGTTGGGGACCCCTGTACTAGACTATATCCCTTCCTTTCAATAGAAACTATTTGTTTGGTATAGGTTAGTTAAAGTTTGAAAAATGCTGTTTTTCTTTTTAAATGCACATTTTGAGTTTTTTTTTAATTTTTTTTAGAAAACTATTGCCCAGGTCTTAGTACATCTTCATAGAAATGACTATGTTGCTGCAGAAAAATGTGTCAGGGAGAGCTATAGGTAAGTTGATTAATACATTGTTTGTGTTTTAATTTAATTTGAGAGGGCACCTGTTTACACACTTGTCATTTTATCTCATTAAGTTTTGAGAAGCGCAGGCTTTCCCTATATATTGCCATTTAGGTATCTCTCTAATTTATTAACATTGTTTTCTGCCATAGAAAATTAAACTCTACAATTTGATTTGAACAATTTGAACATGTACTTTTTTGAAATGCTCAGGAAACCAGCTGGCAATTAGACTATATCTGGATAGTGTATAGTCATTATGCTACAACGCTATCATAACAAACTGTATTGTAAAATTGTTGCTTGAAATAATTAATCCAGTGATAAAATTCAGCAGAGAAAGTACGATTGATGCTAAATGTAGCAATAGCACTTAGCAATAGCACTTAGAGTTATATACCGCTTCACAGTGCTTTATAGCCCTCTCTAAGCAGTTTTACGGAGTCCGCATATTGCCCCCAATAATCTGGGTCCTCATTTTACCAACCTCAGAAGGATGGAAGGCTGAGTCAACTTTAAGCCTGGTGAGATTCGATCTGCCATACTGCTGGCAGCCAGTGATCAGCAGAGGTAGCCTGCATTACTGCATTCACTGCACCACCACAGCCCTTAAATGTAATTGGCAATTTGTGCTAGAAGGCCCGCTGTGCATAGGAAGGGTAATGAAGTACATTTCAAAGAAGGCATTCCACAGACCAAAAGGCATTCTGATCATCTCCCAAAATATTTATTTAAGAGAAATCTGTGCTTTTCTTATTTAGATATGTTTCTCAATTTTTTAAAATAGCCTCAAATATATGCTTAATTGTTTCAGCATACCAGGCTTCACAGAAAGTGAAGATTATGCAGCCCTGGAGCAGCTCCTAGAAGGGTATGATCAACAAGATCAGGACCAAGTATCAGATGTTTGCAATTCTCCACTCTTTAAGTATATGGACAATGATGTAAGTTGCTGCTTTTATTTACTGAACAGAGTAGCTATTAAAACAAGTAGGATTTTTTAAATTGAAAAATACAGATGATATAAATCAGTTGGACCACTGATAAACAATGTGTGTTATTAATAAATTACTATAATATATCCAGTATTTAAAATTGAATAATTGTAAGTTATAGCATTCTCTTTACATAGAATAGAATAGAATTCTTTATTGGCTAAGTATGATTGGACACACAATGAATTTGTCTCCAACGCAGAAGCGCTCAGTGTACATAAAGCTCTAAGTGATAAATCATGATCATGGTCATCATAAAAATATATTCATCATAAATCATAAGATACAACACTTAGTGATAGTCATAGGATACTAAAATCAGAAATCAACATAAATCATACTAGGAAACTAAATAAAGCAATATAAATCGTAATGATACAAGTAACAAAGTTATAGTCGTAAATAGAAAAGGAGATAGGTACTAGGAAGGATGAGAAGAATAATAGTAAGCCTACAGTTTGACAGTTGTGGGAATTAGTAGTTTATTAGAGTGATGGCAGTTGAGGGAAAACTGTCCTTGTGTCTAGTTTTTCTGGTGTGCAGAGCCCTATAGCGTCATTTTGAGAATAGAAGTTGAAACAATTTATGGCCAGGATGTGAGGGTTCTTTAGATATTTTCACAGCCCTCTTTTTGACTCGTGCAGTATACAGGTCCTCAATGGAAGGCAGGTTGGTAGAAATTGTTTTACTTTTGTGATATTATGATACCTAAACTACTGCCGCATCAGCACTTTAAATGAATGGTAAAGAGCATGTAAAAACAGCATTAGAAGAAACCATTTATTTTATTTTTTTATTATTATTATTATTAATTTTTATATTTTACAATATTCCACCCAGTGCTATACAAAACGAAAGGAAGAGTTGGTTCTTCGGATATCTTCAATTATCTTTAGGATCTCCAAAATCCACGTTCTCTGGGTACAGGTATCGAGGCATCCAAAGTTCCAAGTGCATAGTCCACAAATGGCTTCCAAGTCTTCCAGAAAATGTCTTTTTTATAGACCCCCTCTCTAAATTTAATATCACATGTCATTTTATCATTTAAAGCTAATTTCCACATTTCACAATACCACTCTTCTATTTTAATATTTACCTCTATTTTCCAGTATCTTGCTATTATAATTCTACCCATTATAATCATAATTCTAATCAATTCTTTCTCATATTTTGTTAATTCTAATTCCTTAATTATCAATAATAATATAGTTTCTGATCTCAATGTTATTCTTTTCTTCATCATTTCAAACATTGTTTTCTCCAATTGTTGCCAAAACTTTTTAATTTTTTCACATTTATACCACATATGTTCATAAGTTCCCAATTCCATGTTACATCTCCAACATTTATTACTGATTTTTTTATCCATCAATGATAACCTTAATGGAGTCCAATACCATTTCCAAACAACCTTAAAGTTGTGCTCTTTAATCCTTATAGACAAAATCCTCATAATTCGACTCTTCCAATTCACATTCCAGTCCGAATCTAATATTTTGATCTTGAGTTCTTCCTCCCAATTCGTCTTCATTACCATTTGTGGATTTCCATCAAAGTTTATAATCTTATATATCTTACTAACGAGTCCCTTTAACCCAATTTCGTCCTTGATAATTTGAGATACTAAGCTTTCAAATTCAGTTTTACTTCTACTTATTTTACATGTTCCCCTTACTTTCATAGTCCATTTTTCTACCTGTATTTTTTCAAACCAATTCAGCTCCAATTTTTCAATTATTTCTTTTTTTCTACTCTCAGTTTCTAAAGCTCTTAACCAATTTACTATGCTTCCTATATTTTCGTCCTCAATTACTTTATCCCGACTTATGTTGGTTTTAATCGGCCAACTTCCAAGTGTCTTCCCCAAGAAGGATATATCCGGAATCAATATTTTAACAAATTTATTCCAAATTTTACTCAATCCCTTTAACCAATAACTGTTGATTGCCTTTTTTGTTTTTACTTTATCTAAAAACCATGTAGGACCAAATCTCTTAATATCCTTTAACTCTAGATCTCCCCAATGACCGTCTCCTCCTTTAAGTATTTTTATCACAGTTCGAATATTATAGGCCCGATAATAATTAAGTAGATTGGGAATTCCCAATCCACCCTCTTTTTGATTTTGATACCACATTTTCTTCATTAATCTAGGTCTTTTCCCACCATTGCAAAATTTATCTACTTTCTTCTGATATCCTTCCATATCTTTCTCTGTCAAATTTAATGGTAGCATCTCAAATAAAAAATTAAACTTTGGTAACAACATCATCTTACACATTGCAATTCTGCCAAACCAAGACAACTTTATCTCTTTATATTTATCTATCTTCTTCTCTACTTCATTCAACATCACATCATAATTAATTTTTTTCAATTCTCTAAGTGAAAGTGTTATTCCCAAATATTTCAATGTATTTTTAATTCTTATCCCAAATTGTTCTTGCATACTCTCCCACTCCTTACCATTTTTGTTCATTAATAATTCAGATTTTGACCAATTTACCTTTAAACCTGTCATTTCTTCAAATTCTTTCAAATGTTTATTTATCCTCTTCAAATCTTTCTCTATATCTTTCAGAATAATCAAGGTACAAATTTATCTTATATCCCTTGTACCCTTCCAGTTCTTCATCTTTTTCTATCAATTTAGTCAAAACGTCCATAACTAATAAAAATAATGTTGGGGACAAGGGACATCCCTGTCTCGTACCTGCTTCCAATTTAATCTCTCCCGTCATTGTTCCATTCACCTTCACTTTTGCACTACTTTTTTGATACAGTTTTGAAATAACATGTATAAATCTATTACCGAAGCCTAATGCCTCAATAATTACTTTGATAGTTTCCCATTGCACAGAATCAAAGGCTTTAAAAATATCTAGTGATACTATACCTATTTTATCACCATTACTCTCAGCTACATCTATAATATTTAATACTCTTCTAATTATGTCACTCCTATATCTGCCTTTAACAAAACCTACTTGATTATAGCTTATATACTTGTCTATAAATCTATTTAATCTATTACTTATAATGGCAGTAAATATTTTTGCATCTTGGTTAATTAAAGAAATGGGTCGATAGGACTCGATCCTCTCCAGATCTTTATCTGGTTTAGGAATTATGGATATTACCGTTCTATTCCATGACATCGGGACTTCTCCACCATGTAAAATTCCATTAAATAATTTTTGCAGTTTTGGTATTATTATTTCTTTAAAGTCTTTATAAAATTCAGCAGGTAATCCATCTTCACCTGGAGTCTTCCCTAATTTTATCTCTTGTATTATTTCATTAATCTCATCTTGTGTTATATCTCCTTCCATCAAGTCCTTATATGTTTGATCTATTTTCACAGCATATTTTCCAATATGATTTTTCAATTTTTCCAAATCAATTGATTTCTTTGAATATAATTTTTGAAAAAAATTCCTAACTACTTCACATTTCTCCAGTCTCTTATAACATCTTGTACCTTTTTCATCTATCAGAGAGCCAATTTCTCTCTTTTCACTTTTATTTTTCGCCATCCTTGCTAATAACCTAGAATTTTTATTACTAAATTCAAAGAAATCCCTATTTAAATATCTTATATTTTTTTAACCAGTTCTATATCTTCTTCTATCAATTTAGTTTTTAGTAAATTCAATTCCTCCAAACATTTTTTATCTTTCGTAAGTAAAAATTGGTTCTCCAATGCCTTAATTTGTCTTGTGTCCTGTTCCATTTTACTTCTATATTCTCTATATTTCCTGCTTGACAACTTAATGCTTTCTCCTCTAAATACTGCCTTCATCGTGTCCCAAACAATTTTAAATCTAACCTCTCCATTATCATTCAGTCTCCAACTTTCCTCCCATTTTTTAAGTATCCATGTTTTATCCTCCTCCTTTTTATACAATTTTTCATCATATCTCCAACCTCTTTCTTTTTTCCCAAAATTAAAGTCTATTTCCATCATAACTTCTGCATGGTCGGAGTCCTTGAAAATTCCCACGTCTATTCTATCTATATTATTCAACAGGTCTTTAGAGACAAAAATATAATCAATTCTTGAATATGTATTATATACCTTAGAGCAAAAAGTATACACCCTTTCAGTACCTTTCAACTTATTTTATTTATTTATTTATTTATTCAATTTATACCCCGCCCTTCTCCAAACGGACCCAGGGCGGCGCACAGGAAAATTAAAATACATACAAAACATCATATAAAATTTAAAAAAACTAATTCAATAGAACCTGTGCTAAAACCAGATTAAAATCCCCAAATTTAAAACTATCTAAAAGTCAGTATAGGAGGCTACGCTAGGCCGGCTAGATGGAACAAATGTGTCTTAAGACACTTGCGGAAGAGGCGGAGGTCAGAGATGGTGCGAAGTTCAGGGGGTAAGTCGTTCCAAAGGGCTGGACCTGCCACAGAGAAGGCTCTCTCCCTGGGTGTCGCCAGTCGGCATTGTCCGGCCGACGGCACCCTGAGGAGGCCCTCTCTGTGGGAGCGTATTGGTCTGAGGGATGTATGGGGCAGGAGGCGGTCTCGCATATAACTAGGCCCCGAGCCATGGAGCGCTTTAAAGATGGTCGTCAGAACCTTGAAGCGCACCCGAAAGACCACAGGAAGCCAGTGCAGCTCGCGCAGGATAGGTGTTATGTGGGAATGTCTAGGCGCTCCCGTAATCACCCGCGCGGCTGCATTCTGGACTAACTGCAGCTTTCGAGTGCACCTCAAGGGGAGCCCCATGTAGAGAGCATTACAGTAGTCGAGTCGAGAGGTCACGAGGGCCTGAGTGACTGTGCGAAGGGCAGCCCGGTCCAGTAAGGGCCGCAATTGGCGCATCAGGCGTACCTGATGGAAAGCCCCCCTGGCCATGGCCGCCACATGGTCCTCCATGGACAGCCGGGAATCCAGGAGGACACCCAAATTGCGCGCCCTCTCCACAGGGGCCGGTGTTTCGCCCCCAATGGCCAGAGTTGGAATAATCTGGCTGAACCGGGGTGCCGGAAGCCACAGCCACTCAGTCTTGTACGGGTTGAGCCTGAGTTTGTTACTACCCATCCAGATCCGTACGGCCTCCAAACACCGGGACATGACCTCGACGGCATCATTGGGGTGGTCTGGGGTGGATATGTACAACTGAGTATCATCAGCGTACAGATGATATCCCACCCCAAAACCACGGATGATCTCGCCCAGCGGCTTCATGCAACTCCCTCCAGACATCTACCACGCTATTTCGGAGCATCCATTTATTTAAAACTTCCCCTTTATTTGTTTCTCTAAAGTGGGTGGGATTAGTACTATCTATTTTGTCTCTAATTAAATTAAAATCCTCAGCCACAATAACTTTCCCTACACTTTCAGTTTCCAAAATCTTAGTTATTTTATCAAGGAATCCCTTTTGTTTTTCATTCGGTAGATATAAGTTAACCAGTGTCACTTTTTGCTCGTTAATATTCCCTACAATTATTAAATATCTTCCTTCATCGTCTCTAATTACTTGTTTTTTTTCAAAATATACCCTATTTGATATCAATGTTGCCACTCCTCTGGCTTTGGAGGTTCCGAAAGATTTTTCATAAATTTGCATACCCTTTATATTCATTCTATTTAAATCCTCAGATTTTTGATGAGTTTCCTGCAAAAATAATATGTCTGGTAAGTCCCTTTTAATTTTAAGCTCCAATCTCCTCCTCTTTATTTGATTCCCTGTGCCCTTCACGTTCCATGTCATTATTTTTATAAACCGCATTTAAACGGTAGCTTTTTTAGTCCTAGCCCCTCCTCTTCCTTTACGTGCCCAGATCCCCACACCAAACAGAAACGACATACAAAAAAACCAAAAAAAACATGAGACACTACAAACAACATATAACAGACTGTCTTCATCCCCCACCTCCTCAACCGGCACCGCCTCTGCATAGAGATTGTGGGGGAGGGGACGTGCCGATGGTCGGATCACTTCTCACGGGCTGTCTTTTTAAATTCCACTCTCAAAAAAGGGAGACAGTGTTAACTTTTCCCCGCACTCAGCTTCTTGCTTTTTAGGATCCTTCTCTTTATCCACTGCTTGCATTGTATCTTCACGACTTTTCTTCTGCTCAGACATTGCCGGAGAAATTTCTTTCCACTTTAAACTTCTTGGATCTCCTCCAACTGCCCCTTTTTCTTCTAATGTTGGAGATCCGACTTGCATTCTACCCATCTTAAGCATTTGATTTCCAATTTCGGTTAAATCCTCGTCTTTCTCAATCAGCCCAAGCTCTCGTACATATCCTATTGGATCCACTTGCGGAGTAATTGTCTGCATTTTGCCCTTGTAAAAAAATTTCAGCTGCTGTGGTGGCCTCCAATTATACTTAATATCTTTGTCTCTCAGAACCTTTGTAATTGGCTTCAAAAAATATCTCCATGCTCTTTCGTCTCTTGAAATATCCGGAAAAACTTGAATATCTTTCTCCTCAAATTTTGGAACTTCTCCTAACTCTCTTATTCTCACCATTACCTCTAATTTATCACCAAGATTTGCGAATCTCACCAGCACATTTCTATTTGCTCCATTTTGCCTTTTATAACCAACTCTAAAAACACTTACTAAATCTGCAGCCGTATATGTAATTGATGCATCCAGGTCATTCAGCCATTTTAAAACCCTTTGTTTCAAATTATCCACTCTCTCTTCCTGAATTCCACGAATAACAACATTATATTTTCTTGCATCCTCTTCCAAAAGACTAATTCTCCTATCTTGCTGCTGATTTTTTAAAAAAATCCCTTCAATCTGGCGATCTATCTGAGCATCATGTACATGAATTTGTTCAATTTCATCATTAATAAGTTTCATCTCCATGGCCTGCTTTGCAAAATTCATATTCATTTCACTCATTTCCTCTTTTGTCTTTTTAATTTCCAATGTCATGTTATCCATTCTGTCTGTCAATTCAGATAATTTTTCGCCAATTGTATTCAAAGCCAAAATGACTTGTTGCATTTCTGAGGGCTGTTGAGGCTGTTGAGTCGCCATATCTTTACAAAGAGGATTAATTCTCTTTTGCCGAGAGGGTCTTTTTTAAGGAAGATTAAGGGGCAACCTCCCCAATGAAGCTGAGACAGCGTTTTATTGCATCCAAAGACGCCAAAAAAAAAAAAAGAGAGAGTTATACTCCCCAGTTCAAATTAGCTTGACATCAACCTCCTCAATCACCCGTTTATGGGCGTTGTCCAGAGAGTTAAGCTCACTGCATTCAGCTGGGGCACCTCACACAAAAGGTTCGAAACTTCAAAGAGTTTACAATCCGCATGCCATCCAACCGATCTTTTCACTTATTTACCTATCTTATCTTTGTAGCCTGTGCCTCGCCTCGCAGCAAAAATTGCAGATCGCGGTACTTAACAGAACCAACAAAAACAACTTTCACTTTTAGCTAGCAACTGCCATTTCGGTCAACCCCTCTGTCTTTTCCACACAGTAAACACAGCTTTGAAATTCGAGCAGTCCAGGGTGACCTACCAATTCAAAAAGTCAATCTGCTGGCTCAACAGCCCTTCCGATGCAGCTGTAGATAATTTCGGCTTCTAACGATGCATTTTAAACACTTTTAATCCACATTTTCTTCCGTGAAAACGCCCTACGAAGTGGAGAAAACGTCCTCACCTCATCCGTCCATAACCACGCCCCCGAAACCATTTATTTTCTTGTTTTCTTCTGATGTCTTACTCTGGATTGATAGTGTTTTTGGAGACATTTTCCTGTCTGGAAAAAAACGATTGCTGTTATGTATTTGTTGTGGAGATCAACAAATCTCCTGAGCATATTTATAAGTGTTTGATAGCTTTGCTTTCTTGGCTGCTTCATTTTATGTTTTTAGTACTAAATATTTTGTTTTCAGGTGAAATTAGCTTGCAGATTGCGTATTATCATGGGTATTAGCTTGCAGACTGTTTTCCTTAAAGTAATTTATTTGTAAGGTAATGGTAAAGGTTCCCCTCACATATATGTGCTAATCGTACTGGCCTCTAGGGGGCGGTGCTCTTCTCCATTTCAAGGCTGAAGAGACTAAATGCCGAAGGCGCACGGAACGCTGTTATCTTCCCACCAAAGTGGTCCTTATTTTTCTACTTGCATTTTTATGTGCTTTCAAACTGCCATATTGGCATAAGCTAGGACAAGTAATGGGAGATCACTGTTATGTGGTGCTAGGGATTTGAACCCCTGAACTGCCGACCTTTCTGTTAGACAAGCCCAGCATCTTAGCCACTGAGCCACCATGTCCCTTCGAGTTTATTTGTACAAGATGGCCTTTATTCAGTGGTGTTCTACTGTTAGAGTAAATTGGTATTTTCCATCTATTTTCTTAGGAACAAAGTACTCTTCACTCTATTAGATAGAGCTTACTACAGCAAGGTTACCTAGTGCTTTGATTGCGATGTACTTTTAAAATGCAGGGTTCTTATTATTATTTTTACCTTTGCCAGTATGCAAAGCTTGGCCTTTCCCTTGGTGTCCCAGGAGGAGGTATGAAGAAGAAATCTCCAGTTACACCACAAAGTAAAGAAAGTGGAGCAGCTGTATCAGCTTCTCGTGGAAATGAGGAAGATGATGAATATGCCGGTGGATTGTGCTAATTCTAACTCTGTTCTCAAATACTATGTTAGCTGTTTGCCCAGTGAACAAATTCCGGGGGCAATTAAAATGGCATCATTGCAATCATGAAATTGGAAAGAAATGAGCTTGGCTTTGGGATATTTGTATACAAAGCATGACTGTGCACCTTAAAGTATTTTTGGATTACAATCATTAGCCATAATTCTTTACAATGTGTTGGTTTTAATGCGGTACTTGAGTACAGTTAGCCCTTCAAAAAAGGGAGAGAGGAAGGAAAGGAAATACTTACATTGGATTTTTCTCTCTAAACATCTGTAAGCGGGGAGTCTCTTACATGGCTCAGTATCAACAGTCCTGCTAGTCATACTATTTCTGTTTGTGGGTAATGCCATTAAATTATTTCAAAACATCTAAAAGTGTGATAGATTTCCTTTGCTTTGAATACAATTTTTAATGACACATTTGTGATTTGAACAGGAATTCCTTGGTGTTTCTTTACCAGGAAAGCACGGGTTATTAGAGACAGGAATTGTGATAACCATTGGGTTCTTTCTAACTATGGCTGTGATGGGATAGAAAACTCAATTCTCCTTCTAGTCGTTGAATCTAATGTGCAATGAACAAATAAGGTACACTGTAATTGTAGATAAATAAAAGAAGAAAGAAATTCAGCTAAAAAGATTATATAGTCTTCTATTTGAAATCCCAGTGGACTAGAACCATTTGACTTTTATATGCTTTATTTCTTGAATATTCTTTGGTATTGTAAAGCTCGTATTTTCAATCTTTGAATAATGAGATTTTGCTGGAATAATTTAAAATAATTTGAATTTTCATAGAGATGTATACATTAATTCCTCCTCCTAAATCCAACAATTCTATTTAAGGGAGTTTAGGCAAATACCAACTAGATTGTGGTTATCTGTAATAACTGTTCACAGTAGTGTGTTATGTGACAAAGGAAAAATAACAGTTAAATGCATCTCCATGTTTATTCAGAAAAGCTGTAGGCTTTTAATTCCCTGAATCCCGGAATCAGAGTTTTCAACAAATAGAGCATAAGAATGTTGAATCTAAAACCAAATTAAAAACTCTGGTATATTGAAAATTTGAGATAGAACATGGAATGACTAGCAATGAAAATAAAATTGTAATTCTAGATTTAATTATGCGTTCAAGATTGGAATTTGTGACAGTGTATCTATTTAATACATTCAATGTCTAGCTTTGACTATTTAACCTACTTTTCTATAATATAGCAGATTAAAAAGTAATGGATTTGCTGTTTCCCTTGTATAATGCAAATTATCTGTGCTTTCCAACTAATTAGTGCTTTGTTTTTCAAGACATTACGCACAGTCCTTTTAATTGGATCAAAAATGTAGCAGGGAAGACAGTTTTGGAAGTAATTGCCAGTTTTCAGTGAGCAACATTGCAACAATTGGTTTGCACGAGTATGCTAAAATGTAATCCAATGTTACATAAAAGTAACTATTCAGAGTGATTTGTTTATATATCCAGATGCTGTGTAAAATGATTTTTGCCATGTGAAACTTGTACTTAATCGTGCCGAGCTTATCTGTAAATGCAATAGAGTATGAAAGTTGTCATCATTGCCCTGCTGCTCTAGCCTAAGAAACTCTGTAGTTCACCCGTACAAAATAAAAATGGAAAACTCTAATGGTTGATTTGTGAACCTTATTACAATAAGGATCATCCTGTAGAAGCAATAACCTGCCAATCCTCAGAAAATGAGCACTGGGGTTCCTTAATTACATAGATAATTATCTCGTAGCAGTTTAATTGTACATAGGGATGAAACTCAATAATAGAAGACAATAATATCAGGTTGATGATTATAGTAATTGTAGACCATTTGAAGTGGCCTCTGGTTTATGGCTGTGCCTTTGAAAATAGTTTGGAATGTTTAATAGCTAAAAAGGATAGTATCTTTGGCAGAAGAAAGTAATGTCCCACATTTGACATTTGTACAGCAATCCAGCAGTTTTCCTTAGCTTTACCTTTTCAGTAAAATACATAACTATTGCCACAAGATGGTGCTGTGCATATTGTTCAGCCCCATTTTAGTCATTAAAAAGTAGCCTTGATATTTTTGGAATTTTCAAACCTCCAGGAGGTAGTATATGTATTTATATCTGGTATAGCAAATAGATTGTGATAAGACCAGCAACACATACCTAGCGGAATGGTCTTCTGCTGGTATCAATAGTAAAAGGTAAAGGTTTCCCTCGCACATATGTGCTAATCGTTCCCGACTCTAGGGGGCGATGCTCATTTCCGTTTTAAAGCCGAAGAACTAGCGCTGTCCGAAGACACATCTGTGGTCATGTGGCGCATGGAACGCGGTTACCTACCCACCAAAGGTGTTTCCTATTTTTCTACTTGCATTTTTACATGCTTTCAAACTGCTAAGTTGGCAGAAGCTGGGGCAAGTAACAGGAGATCACTCCATTACGCGGCGCTAGGGATTCGAACCACTAAACTGCTGACCTTTCTGATCCGCAAGCTCAGCGTCTTAGCCACTGAGCCACCGTGTCCCTCTTGTAACTCCTTGAAATATGAAAAAAAAAAACCAACAACTCAACAACTACATTATAGTAAATGAGTAGGAGAAAATGAGACAAGCTTCCCTTTTGAAGACTTAAGAGTGATCTGATTGCTGTTAAGGGAAGTCAGTCACAAGCCATTAAAATACAATTACAGTATTCAGTCATATTGATTGTTGATGTGACTTAATAGCAATTGTGTTCTGGGAATTTCACTTAGCTGTATAATTCAGTAGTTTTCAAGGAACAGAAATAAGCAATACAATCACCTGATATGTCAACATTTTACAAATAATATTTTATTTATCTGATCAATATATTAACTGCTTCGATCAATGAAGAAACTATAGTAAGTGAACTATAAGGAACAAAAAAGGAAAAGGAAAAATGCAATACAATAATATAAAGCAACAGGAATGCCAGACTGGAGATATTGCTGTAAAAAGAGTTGGCAAGAAACAAATTGCCTCTGCAGCTCTCTCAGAGGCCCTCATGGTCAGGCCCGTATGGACTACATAAACTCTGCATAGCATAAAATAATACTAAACCAAGACAATCAACTGTGAAAAAAAAGTTAACCCTGTAATGTTACAGAAGACATCAAGCGTTCCTGGCTATGGATTCATAACACCAATCTGAATTTCATCTTCATTCCAATACGCATCAGAGCAATTAATTAAAATCATAACATAAATCCCAAATTACTACAGAGCGTGAGATAATTTTACATTTCACCTTTTTTTTACTACAAATCTTAAGAAATACAAACCTTAATTCTAACTCAGTCACACCAATAAAGTATATACATGAGTATTTAACCTTAGCCCTTTATCTAAAAAAATCAAACTACTGTAAATCATAAAACTTCTCCTTAATGCTAACTCTCACATTAAATTTTATAACAAAACTTGAGAAATCTTTAAACTATTCATTTCTATAAGTTCTCAAAAAATAAGGGACACTAATAATAATAATAATAATAATAATAATAATAATAAGGCTCACCACTCAGTCAAACCATAACATAAAGTTCTGACTTAATACTGAATAGAAATATTTATATTAATCTTTAGCATAGTAGTCAATCCCGTTATCATAATTCCCAAAGAAATTTTGACAATAAAAACCTGCCCTAATACAGTAGTAACAAATTTTACCACCAAAATGGTCTTTCGGGAAAGCAACATACACTGAAGATGGCTCTGTAAAAGCAGAGCCAACAGATATGGCAGCAAAAGGAGGTGGTAAACGGATTGGCTCCTTGGAAATCCTCTCCACATCAAGGAGAGGACTAGATACCAAATTGGCTCCATACAGCTCCATGCAGCCCCCCCCCCCGCCCAACTTCAAAGAAGCAGAAGAAACATCAAAGCCCAATATGAGTGATGAGCAGGCTGAGCCCGAAGGTGGGGTCAAATGCGTCATTAGTTTGGAGTCTCTCGGTTCCTACAAGAGACCTAATTCCAGTCCCCCGCCTCCGAAGTCTGTTGATTCTTATCTGTGGCCAATTTGCCTGGACTGTGAGTAGATCAGATTCATGTGTATATATAGCAGGAAATAGTAGTGCAGTGGCCTAGAGGTGGAGCTCTCTCTTCACAATCAGGAAGCTGTGAGTTCAATCCTAGATAGAGGCAGATATTTATCTCTGGGTACAATGAGAATATAACTGCTGAAAATCACTCCGCATTGGCGACAGGAGGGGGCAGCCAGCCAGTAAACACTCAGCTCCATTCAGTTACCCAAACTCCACCCTACAAAGGATAATGGGATCATTAAAAGAAGATGAAGATATAGCAGGAAATAAACTCTGAGTAGTTTTGAACTCTATTCTGGCTCCTGGTTTCTTGCACCTGACAGCTGATGACTAAAGACCTACCTTCCTTCTCCAACTAGCCAGGTCCTCTCCTAGCCCTTCAATTGATACTGAGTGCCTTTCTTTCTTAACCACCTCAGGAAATTGCTTGTCACCAATGTTTTTGATGTTAAGAATCTTCGGACGAGCAATTTTTATTATGCTGGGGCAGTTTCCCTTTATCCTGTATTAAAGGTTACATGTAAGTTAAAAAGAAAAAATCACTTTTGGAAATCAGGAAAAGAGCATTTAGAATGTTGATTTGGAAAGGGGCCAGAGAGACCAAAAACAATGTTTCCTGTTGTTTAAATTTTTATTAAATGAGATACAAAGATTTTAAAATTAAGAAATTCTTCCATGGGAAAGCGTTGTTAATTGGAAAATAAGCATATGATGTGAAGGGACTTTGAAGGTTGACTAAAGGGAACCTGAGTACTAAATATTATAATTAAAGGAGGGGCCCATTAATACAATTGAACTATATTATTTGACTGTTAATCGATTGTTGAGAACAGTGTACCTAAAATTTCTCTTAAGATTGTGAGTATTCTGACTGGTTCTCAGAATTCTGGGAGTCCTAGCACTCTGTGGTCATATGATTGCAATCTGGTGCTTGGCAATCCATTCACATTTATAACTGGTTGTAGCACCCCTCAATCCCTGGTGGCTTCCCCAGAAAGCCAATAGGGAAGGTCGGAAGTTGCTGATATAATTGTCTACCCACCCACCTGCCTCTCTCCCAACCCCTCTGCACTCATGCCATATTGGCCACACATGTACCCCTGTTCGCCCTCCCTTACTTGGGGTGTTATGGATCACTGATTATATATTTGAGTGGTTTCAACTTGAAAGTCTGCTGACAATGAGATACACTTTTCCCCTTCTGGGTCTGTCATGCAACTAATCAATTGTCAACCTTGATCATTTTCTGAAAATTGTGTCTTTTCTTCATGTTGATGGTTTTTTAGTTTTGCAATTTAACGAATGCTCAATTTAAATTCATTAGCTATGTGCTTCCTCAGGAAATGTTTTTTCCTAATTGAGTAATGCTGAATATTAACTGCAAATGGCAATGCATGAATAGTTATTTTATTAGTGCCTGGAGGTTTCTACAGATCTTCCAAATAATTTATAGCGGTGTCTAAACCAAATCAAATGATCTGAAAGCAACAGCAAGTTATTACAAAGATAAACAATTATTTACATTGAAACCAGTGGAGCTCCTAATAGTTACAATTGAATGCAACTAGTTTAGTTGCTATTGGGACTTATAAAAATTTTGGTCTGTGTCCCCCAGGTCCACTTGCAAGGGTAAGTTAGGATTTGACACTGATGAGTAAAATACATGGATGTTTCCACCCACAAATCCATTGCACCTGCTTTGAGCTATAGAGCTAATTTATCCTCAGAATGTCTGGAAAGCAGAACGAAAGTCAACTGTAAGCAGAGTTGCATTTGTTTTTATTGGTTCCTTGAATCTCTGGTACTAATTCACTTTTCTGACTGTATCCCATAAAGCCTTGATTTTGGCTGGTAGATACATTTTATAAAGCTGTGAAAATCTTAACCAATATTGTACAAGTATGAACTTCAATCCAATCATGTTTGCTACTAATCTGGCACTAATAATATAGAATTGGCATTTGAGAGAGTAATCCAAAATTCCCAGATCTGAGGAATGTCTGTACAGGAACAACAACAAAGTAGCCCCAGTCCAATAATGAAACCTTCACAAATGTATTACAAAACAAAACAACACACCAAACTAAACACAAAGCTTACTGTCACATATATGTGCTTGGGACTGTTAGGTGGTTATTTCCTACAGTTTATAAGAGATTTCTGGGGTGCAGGATGCAAGATATGTAAAAGCTGCTGGTTCCAGGAGACTTTTCAAGAATTTTGGGTAGCTTTACATGAATTCCATCTGCAAGTTCTGCCTCCTTCTTTTAGAGCAATACAAATTTCAATTATAGATAGTGCTCAAAATCTTCTCAAAAATACATCTACAGCTACTGCAGAACCTGAAAGCTCCATAAGCACATATGACCAAGCCTAGAGAATATACAGTATATTTATTTCAGTGTTAAAAATAACAACACATCAGAGAACTCAAATGGATGGATATATTGTCTTCTCCTTCATTTACAAAAGAAGAGAATCAGGTGGCTTCATTTTTCCTGTAATTATGTACATTTAAAATATATTTCATAAATTACATTTATTTCATTTTCAACTATGATTGTTTCAGTTGGTTGAAATATAAAAATATTGATCTGTTTAACCATATAAAATTCAAGGGATAAACGAGGTCCATGATGGTGAACCTACGGCATGCATGACACAGGTGGCACACAGAGCCCTTTCTGTGGGCACATGAGCTATTGCCCCAGCTCAGATGCACCGTGCATGCGCATGTGCCTCCCACCAGCCTGCTGGTTTTCAGGTCTTTGGTTTCAGGGCACATGTGGGAGATATGTGCACAGGGGCAGGGCACACATGTGGTGGTTGTGCATGCATACATGGGGCAAGGCATGTGCGGTGGTCATGCATGCATGTGCGAGGTGGCGGGGCACGTGCAGGGGTTCATGCGTGGGGGTGGGGGGAGTATGGGGTCACACATTGCATTATGGGTGCGCACGTGCTTTCAGCACACCATGACAAAAAGGTTAGCCATCACTGAACTAGGCCGTTGTGGTTTGAATTGTGGCATTTACATGGTTCAGCCTCCTTACCTAATTCTATGTGTAAAAGGGAAAAGCTTGTGTCCATGAGCAGAATCACCCTGAAAAATAGATGCTGGTAGTATCATATGGAAGTTGTTAAGACAGCATCTTCTCCCTCCCCCACAAAAAATGCTATGGGAATTTTTTTTTAAAACCCCATACTTTGCAGAAAAGAACAAACAAGTTAATTTTGAGGTTCATTTATGCTATTTTTGTCTCAGAGTATATAGACCAAAACTATCTCCATATGTATTTCAGAGCCTTGATGAGCTCAAGGGTGATGCATGATTTAAGGGAGAAACATGGAATGTGTTGTTCATCCTGATGTCCATATAACATAGCATTATGGCTATCATCTGCTATGAATGAATTGTACTAAGAACATTATGCATTTTTAAATGGTCTGGGGTGGTCTCTGGTCTATTTTCAGCAAAGGCACAGTATGGTTTTAATTAGGAAAGGGTGTAGAGTCCCTATTTGTATTGGAATGTGAGCTTCATGGATTCTCAGAAGACCCTCCCCTGCCCCTCCTTTCTAAAGGCTGAAGCAGAATCATGATGAAAATAATTTTTGGTTGGTTTCCAAAGCCAAACCTAAATTTAAGGGAGCCCTAAACATCGCACTTCCAGAACTACGGAACAGGGGGGAAAAATTAAGAGTCATGGCTGTGGTTAAACACAAAACAAAAACAAATCCTAATTCTGTCTAGGGAAGGAAGAAACTAGTATGAAACGGTGGCTTTCAAACATAAGTTTGTAGGACATAGAGGTGAGAGAAGAACTTACCATGAAGCGAGAAAAAAAAATGCTCAGAAAGCCTGTGTTAGGCATCGTTTGGGATGAGTAGAAAAGAAAAAGGCAATTCTGCTCATGGTATTACTTCCCCAAAAGACAACCATGAGCACTACAGTGAGAACTCACCCTTGAAAACCCCTCCCCAGTATTAAGTTCCAGCCTCATCTGACTCCAACATAACTAGTTACAAATATAGACAAATATATAAACAAAGAGCGTGACTGGCGCGCATTATTGCAGGCTAATTCTGCTGACTGCCAGCAGTTCGATTCTCACCATCTCAAAGTTGACTCAGTCTACAATCCTTCTGAGGTCAATAAAATGAGGACCCAGACTTTTGGGGGCAATATGCTGACTCTACAAACCACTTAGAGAGGACTGTAAAGCACTGTGAAGTGGTATATAGGTCTAAGGAATAGAATAGAATAGAATAGAATTGAATTCTTTATTAGCCAAGTGTGATTAGCACACAAGGAATTTGTTTTTGGTGCCTTACTGCTATTGCTACAACTCATTTATTTTGCAATTGGCCCATCATTTAACTATCCATTCAGTTCTTTGATTGTTTTTCACCCCATGGAGGTTAAAAAAAAATCCTCCTTTCCACCCCCCCATTCTCACCCCCTTTGTGCTAAAAATAAATTTCTTTAGTTGCTATTTTGTATTGTTGGTATTATTTTGCTAGACAAGAGTCCTCTGAGCATTTCCTCTACCTCCAATGAATGATCCTTGTGATAGTCACCCACAACACTTTCCTCTAAAAGGTATTATGAGGGTAGAAAAAGCAGAGGAGGACCATATTTTGCTCTAGTCATATGCCCAGATCAGCTACTGACTCTGCTGTTTCCAGAACAGTCTACTACTAGGACATTATAAAAATCATACTAAACAGCTAAAAATATTCAAATGCAGAGCTTGAAACATTAATGCCGATAATATATTGATTTTCATATACACAGATCTTTGATGCACGCTTCAATAATTAGCACCGAAGTGGGGGGGAACCCTATTATCAAGAAGGCCAGCATATGCAGTCATGCATGATTCCTGCACTGAAGACATTTAGGATGGAAGAATAGCAGCAGAGAAATTTTATTGTTAAAAGAAACTTTAATCAAGAAGAGATTTTTTTTAAATAATTACAATGATTAAGAATATCAATAGCATATTTTTTTGCATCACATTGCCACTGTGTTTTCCTGTTATTATCAAAACCAAAGACTAAATTGTATTTTTTCTTGAAACAGTGCATTTCTTGCTTTGAAACATATTTATAGAAAAGATACTGCAATCTGGAGGGGCCAATCACATTGATTTCTCTTTATGAAAAGCTTAGCTTGTATAAAGCTCTTTCTCATACAATGTGAACTTCAAGATTCATGGCAACAAATGTGTTCCACAATACGTAGCACTACAGAAAAAAACAACCCATTACTTTTCCCTGCTGGTTCAAAAATACAATGCTTGGAGTTTCCTGTTGCCTCGGAGAAGAGGGAAGCCATTCCTTTTGCCTCCATTTTACAAATTCCTTTTCTATATCATTGTAATTGTTTACAACAATTGTTAAAGCCCCACCAGGATTTTGGACGCTGAACAATCTGCATCAGAATCATGCCTTTAATTTTAGCTGTGGCTGGGTAGGCTTGTTTATTCAGTGGCAAGAAGAATGCATTCTATCCATTTTTCCTGTTGAAGGCTAGAGTTCTTGAACAGATTGAAGCTCATTTGTAAGTGAATTGCATCAATACATATTTTTAAAAGATGCACACTTTTTTTTAAAAAAAGTATGCTTTATACATATGCATTCAAAAAAAAAGTACTTAGAAGCATGTTATTCCTTCAATACACATGCAAGTGGGATTCCATGTAAGAATTGAATCTGCTTTGGTGGTGTAGAGGATAAATTGCTAACTCTGTGAATCAGAAAGACTCAAAAGACTTATGGTGCACACTGTACATTTACAGAATACATCACTTTGAAAGCATAAGGCATGCACGGAGGTTTTATACATTTTAGTAGACAGTATTTTAGAAGCAACATGGATTGCTTGTTTTTGACTCACTGTTAAATATTGTCTTTTAATAAAAATGAGTACTAGTTGCAAAAAATAAAACAAATATTGTCAAAACAGTAGTGAAGAATGTTTATCAAGTTGATCAAGTTATGGACTGCATTAGTAGACTCTTATTGCAACACAAAAAAACCCTCAATAGCCTGTATTTGTAACTGGAACATGTTTCTTAAAGGTGTCATTGTCCAAGAAAAAGGAGGGGAGGTTGGAATACCTTGCAAAACTTAGTACTGCACAGAGGAAAAAGTAAAATGTGGGCAGTGGGCATGGTGGTGGTGATAATTAAAGTAGGTTGCGTTATCAGTAAGTTCTGGCCGAAAAACACTTAAAAGCTGCTTTGTCACAGCCATGTTTCTAGATGATGTTAAAATATTTAATTTTAAATGGAGAAAAATTAAAAAGATTTTACATTTTAAATGGAGAATTTCAGCTACAGTTAAATGGAGCTTCCAAGGGGAGAAGCACTGTCCTTCTGGTTATAGTTACTGGTGGGCAAATGAAAGAAGGTTGCGATAGCTATTTTGGAAAGGTGGGCTTCCTAGCCACTAGGAGGAAATTAGATACCAGATGCAAAGGTTTTTTTATTTCAGGATTCACCGGAAAACCTTGTTTTAATTGGAAAAAAATAAGAAAGAAAAATGCATATCATGCCTTCTTATGGTAACAATTTCTAATTGGTACCTGTTTAATGGACTCCATCTTATTTCGTAAGATGCAATGACAGTTTTCTCAAATAGCTGCACAGAATTATTAAAAAAGACATTAAAATACAAGGGTCAGTGGGTCAGATTTCTCTAGAGCACAGGTGTCCAACTCGCTATATCACATTGCCGTCATGTGATATATCACAATGTTTTTTTCCCTTTGTGAAGCTGGGACAGGCGTGGCTTGACACTCCTGCCTAGAGAATCCATGTCTGCAAGATAAACATCAGTTAATATTTCATCTATAAATTTGATAGTCTTTAAGGTACCTAAGTTGTTTATTCTGATTTGGTTAGTCACTGTAATTCTTTTCTTGTTATTGGAAAACAACAAAAGCCTATAAAAAGGTAACATTTTTGTTAGGCCAATTGAAGGCAACAAAAGAGTTGCAAGCTGCTACCCCACTCCCCACCTCATTGTCAACATATCCATTATTGATTATGTTCATTTTCATTATCGTTTCTTTGGAAATTAGAATATGTTTGAATGAGTGAGTGGCAGTCATGGTGCATTTTATTATTGGAGTATGCTAAAATAGTTTATTTCAGTATGCCTTTCCCAGTGTCAAAATGTGCCATTTTTCACAGCAGAGTACCAGCAATATTTTCATGGAAGCAGTCAACTCTAAGCATCACCACCATACTACATTTAGTTTAACAAACTAACGCACAAGTAATTTTACTCTCATGTTAGTTTGTGCCATTACCACAATGTCATATATTTTTGAAACTTACTACATCATCATATATAGGAAATATTTAGATCATGTTTAATGATAATGGACACATTCACAAGTTTGACATATTTAATTTATACAAAGAGAATTTCATTCAAGTGTAAACAAGCATAGGAAAAAATACTTTTAAGATGGTCTTTGGAACAAGAATTTTGCTTGAAATCGGTATGGAATGAAAACTACAGTTATTCCATTCTTCCCCAATTTGGCTCCCTCCAAGTGTTTTGAGCCTACGGTTTTCCCAACATCTCTAGCTAACATGATGCTCTGGGAATAGCACTTCCAATACCTTTGAACGGCATTATATTTGGAAATGATGGCATAATCTCTTACCATATAATAATTATAACTAATTCATGTTAAGAAACAGTGTGCTTTAAATCATCAAATCAAAACTATTTTTCAGCACTAAATATTCATGCTACAGTGTCTTTTGCTAAACAGCCTGTGTCACGTATAGCAATAATTTAGGAAAAGCCCATTTCTCAAGAGCAATATATATATATATATACTTTCTCATGACTGGGAATTTTAAAAAGACATTTCGGACATAAAAATGGATAGTGGAATATGTAAACATTATGATACACCTGAAACACTGGAAGAAAATGCTAAATACAAGTCATATCATTGCATTAAAATGTCAAAGTAGAGGGAAATAATTTGTAGTGATTGAAGAAAAAGATTAGCCCACAAAGGCTGCTCATGATTCAACCATCTTCTTTATTTTTCATTACTTTTTAATATCTATCTTGTCAGGTGAAGAAAATGGCCCCAGCAAAAACATCACAATATTTCTCTATAAGTATCCTTTAGTTGAAGATTGACAGTTTATTTTCCTGAGTAAAGTCACTGATGTTTTCAATATCTTCCTTAATTGTTCAAATAAAATAAGGCAGTTAATGATTATATCACTCAATCTTTCCCCTCCAGAATTGTACAGCTATTTAGTCTTTAACAGATCTGTTTTCCTAGAAATGCAAATAATAAAATTGCCTTCAGCACCAACTGTGATCAATTGCCTTGGATTTCCTAGATGAGCAACTTAGATCATGGTAGATCCTTGAGAATCACTAATGTCAAACAGCAAATTGCACAGTTCAAGATTTCTTTTCAGACAAAAGATCTCATATTCTGTTTTGATATCTTTTTTCTGCTTAGAATTAACTTAGATGTGGTTGCAGATAACGCTGTTCACTAAATTGGAAAGAAAATGTCTTTGATGTTAATAATAGTTGCATCTGGAAAAAAAGCTTTCCCCCCTGAGGAAGCAAGCAAATTCCATGAACAAAAAATTGCTTCCCAATTATAAAAGTGAATTTTGTGCTTCTTTTAAAAAAAAAAAAAAATTCCAAATTTTGTGAACTCCAATTAGATCAATTTGTTTTTTCTCTAGTCCATTTGATCATAGTCTCTGGTGAACGGTACAGGAATATTAGCTTAGCATATAAATCTTCCTCTAGTTCTAATTCACCAGTCTCCCGCACTAAGAAGATATCTGTACACAGCTTTAGGATACGATCCACGTTGGGAAGCTCTTCAAACATAATAGAGTGGGATATTCCACTGAAGAATTCACGGACAAATTTTCCTATTACCAGAACAACTGAAGCATATAAACCCATGATTCTGCAAAACATGAAAGAAAAACATTTTAAAATGGGCAATAATTTGAAAAAAGACAGATATACCTAGAGCAGAGATGCAGCATGGCTAGATAAGGGCATGGGATGCCTCAGGAAAGTGGTAAGGTATGGATGGGGTGGTTTAGCATAGTCTGTGTGCAAGTGTCTCTCCCATGACCAGCTGGAAATCTTCCTTGGATTTTCAGCCCCAAAACTGAAGGACTTGTCCACAGCAACTCCTCCCCCCAACTCACACCTGACCTTGGTCTCTCTGCCACAAGACATTGTGTACTCTTTACCTGGGACTCCGCCCAGTTAATAATCCACAAGATTGCATAAAAACTGCAACTGAAAGTCTTATGATTGCAGCTGTTAAATAAAGTGGTCATGTGACATCTTGCTTAAAGACTGCTTTACTCAATAACCAATATTCCAGGTCCATTTATGGTTGTAAGTCTAGGACTATATGTAGACCATAAAACCAGCAATTGCCAACTATAAGTCTCAAGCAGTCCCTTGGTTAATTTTTTGCATCTCTTTTTTCCTATTTGAGTACTCCAATGGTCTGAATGATGTTTGTTTTTTCTGATGGGGGGGGGGGCAGTTGACTTCTATATACTGTAATTGTAAACCACCTGTCTGCTTTCAAGCTCTTCTAGCCTTCATCCTCATTAATGCTGAAAAGGTTGGCTGGATTATACTCGGTTGCCTATATTTTATTGGTGGGATAAATTAGCTATGGGAGCTTTCAGCCCCAATAAATTCTTGAGGATAAAAGTGAAGTGATAAGAATTGATAATAATTACCTTTTAAAATTTATGAAAGCAGAGAGACCCATGCCCAAACATGTTATCAGATATGAGAGCAGTTACTATCAAAAACTAGAAAAATATCCAATTTGAACTGCAGTTTGGGGACCAATTTTAACAGGCTTGGAGCTCTTTGGAGTATGTGTTCCAAAATGGATCCATAACTGCTGAACAGTGCCAGGTCCGGTTGGAAACATGAGATCCGATGCACAGCAGTAATAAATCAAATTGTCAGAATCTAAACACTTTCTTTATTCCTTCAGAATCTACTGAAAGCAGTGTAGGCTTGTGAGAGGACTTACCGTATTTATTCGAGTATAACGCACAAAATTTTCTACCAAAAAAAGAACTCAAAGTTTAGGTGCGCGTTATAAACGAGGGAGCGCATTATAAACGATTTTTATCATGGCCGCACGTGTTCAACAACGTTTGTCACTTACAATACTTGGTCTGAGCCGAGAAAAAGTGAAACAAAATTTTATACCGATTTTAAATCGAAAATTAGGGGGTGCGCGTTATACACGTGTGCGCGTTATACTCGAATAAATACGGTACTTTACAGCTGTATACATCTGAATAGATGCCCATATTATATGTATGGTAGTTGATGAGAATAGTTATGACAGACTCCTTTGCATATATTTTATCATCTAGGGCAGTGATGGCAAACCTTTTTCTTATGGCGTGCCAAAATTGTGTGCGCACCCGCTATCGCGTGCGCACGCGTGCCTCCCCCGGTCCACTGAAGCTTTTTCGCCCTTCCCAGGCTTCGGGAAAGCCCCCAGAGCTTGGGAGGGGCAAAAAAACCAGCTCCAAAAGGCCAACCGGACGTTTGGGGATGATCCCCGTTTCTGGCTTCCAGAGGGCCTCCCTGGGGCTGGGGAAGGCCATTTTCGCCCTCCCCAGGCTTCAGGAAAGCCTCCAGAGCCTGGGGAGGGCGAAAAACAGACCCAATGGACCAACCGGATATTCGTTCCTGAACGGATGGCGTGCCAGCAAATATGGCTCCATGTGTCACCTGTGGCACGCGTGCCATAGGTTCGCCATCATGGATCTAGTGTTTTCAGTTATCTTACAGCCTTTAGAACCTGATCTTTTTCAGCCATTCATAATCACTTGATAATTTGGGCATGATCTTTGGAGATAATGCCAATGAAAGCAGTCTCCTTCCGATGATCACATGTGAGTAAAGTTTGCTTCGGTACAATGTAAATATAAACAGTAATGCTACAAAAACATAAACAATGTTTCTTATATTACACAACAATGGTAACATGAAGTATTTGCTTACCCATAACCTGCCAAAAATCCAAGACTGGGAGGACTGACTTTGTCACTGAACACAATTAGTTCCAATCTAGTTTTATTTGCCTCCAAAAATTTGTTCTTCTGGTTTAAAACCCACCATTCATGAAGTTCACCGGACTTGTTATTATTGGATAGTGAAACGGTGATATCTTTAAACTTCCCACCTACAAAAAGGAAGAGAAGGAACAAAAAAACCCCATCCTCTTTATTATTCCAGAGGCATCCAGCCTGCAGCCTATGGGCCATATGCAGCCCTGAACAGCTGGTAATGTGGCCCCATAAGATCATAAACATTATGTTTATATGCTTATAAACATTGTGTTTATATACACTGATTATACTGCATATTTTATATCTGGCCTAAGACAATTCTTCTTCACTTGATGTGGCCAAAAGCAAGCCCATGAGCTATTTGAAGAAGCAAGAAAATACTTTTTCAATTTCCTACAAAAAAGTATAGAATCAAAGACCTCACACCACAAAAATGTTTCATAATTGTAAAATAATTTAAGTTAGAGATAGGTTTACCACTGCATCTGTTCTCAGTGAAGAATGAACTTAATGTCAAAATATACTTCTGTATAGCTCTGTAGATTAGTGTCTAGAAAAGAGAATACCTTCCGAAAACTTAGAACTAGCCATCCTTCTTTTAAGCCTTCAGATTGTCTGATCAAGGCCTGTATCAGTATGTCTGAAAATAAAAGGAAGCAAATGAAATCCTTCTCTCTTCTCCTAACATATTACCGTCCACTGCAGTAACAGGAGTGCTGTAGCTGAACAAGATCATTTCCTTGATTGTAAACAATACTGCACAAGCAAAACTGTTTCAATCCACAAGGCTTTATAATCTGTAGGGAGTCCTTGCGTAATGACCATTTGTTTAGAGACCATTCAAAGTAATGTCAGCCAGTCCTCCAAATTACAGCCAGTGTAGTAACCCTGGTCATGTGATATCATTTGAGTGCTTGGAAAGCTGCAAGCATGCACCTCAACTTTCCTTACCTGCCTATTTCCTCTCTCCCTCCATCCTTTTGGCTAGCCTTACCAGAGTTGGGTTGCTCCCGCTTCGGCCGAACCGGTAGTGGTGGTGGAGGGAGGCTCTGCCCACCCGCCTGGATGCTTCTGTGCATGCGCAGAAGCGCTGTGCATGCAAGGAAGCATTATGCGTCCACAGAAGCGTTATGCATGTGCGCAAGCGCGTACATGAGCATGAGTAAACTGGTAGTAAACCAGTTAGCAATCCACCACTGGTCCTTACCCTCATGCCACCTCCTGCCCCTTCTGCCTTCTGCTGACTATTGCCATCTTCTTCATGCTGCCAATGAAGTGTGTCCAGAAGAAGCAGCTACTGACACTTTTGGAATGCTGCACAAGACATTCACCTGGCATCACAAGGCCTCCCCATTGGTTTGCAAGGCCACATGAAGGTTTCACCAAGGGCCAGCAGCTACCTCAGCCAGGCACACCTTGCCAACAGTGGAAGAAGACAGTGAAGGTCAGGTAAGGCTGACAGGAGTAGGCAGAGATAGGTAGTGGTGATGAAGTGCAGGGATAGGCAGGTGGGGGGAATTGAAACGGAGTACAGCATGATATGGCCAAAAAAAGTGTGAGGTTCTGGCTTAATGATCATAACTGGGAACCAGAGGTGCTGTCACTAAATGATGCAATCATGTGGTAATTCACCTTATGACAATTTTGCTTAGTGATGGAAATTCTGATCTCAGTTAGGGTCATTAAGCAAGGACTACCTGTAATGCAAGTTGTGATAAAATCAAGAGAGAAGAGGCTACTTCCGCCACTAAATATAAGCAAAACCTGGTTCCATGAAGGATGCATTTAATACTATCTCAAAGTCATAAAAACCCTCTTATTATTCTTTAATCAAGCCAATAGGAGATTAATTATTAAAAGATGCTAGATGCAAAAAAACCCAACAACATTTCATCAGTACTTTGTTAGCCTTTGAGGCACCACAAAATGAAACATTTGAATTTTTTTGTTTCTAAGTATGATTCATCCCCACCCCTTAATTTGCAACATGGGAGACTCATAAAGTACAAAACAATATTTTATCAATTGAAAGAATGCTGAAAATTCATACCTTCCAAAAGTTGTTTTATAGGTTTTGCAGCATTATCGCTAGGTGCCTTGATATATTGTGGATATACTCCAGCAAGCATCCTAGGTAAGGAACAACATGATTTAAGCATATTTAATAGCAGTTTATTTACAATGTTTTGTGGTCATAACTGATCTCTCTTTTCTCATACAATGACTGGCCAAAGTCATTCCAGCACCATAAATGACTCATGATTTTAACATGTCTCCCTGGTTTCAGTCTAAAACTCTATTTGATCCACTACATTGGCTCACTATTATAATTATAAATATTTATGTGTAATTCCCAGCTGGAAAATTCCATGTTCATTTTCTTTTTAAATTTATTACTCTTCGATATAGTGAAATTTGAGGACCGCCAGCCCATCATCAAAGTATTCTCCATTTTGGTGTTTTTCTATTAAAACAAAATCTAGGATGGTTACCTATTCATTTCATTCTTTAAATGATCCAAGTACAGTATAAACATTGCCAAAAGAGATTTTGGCACATATACAGGTAGTCCTTGGCTTATGACCACAGTTGAGTCCAACATTTCTGTTGTTAAGCAAGACAGTTATTAAGAGAGTTTTGTCCCATTTTACGACCTTCTTTGCCACAGCTGTTAAGGGAATTGCTGCAGTTCTTAAATTAGTAACATGATTATTAAATGAATCTGGCTTCCCCATTGACTTTGCTTGTCATACAGTCGTAAAAGGTAATCACATAACCCCTGGATACTGCACCCATCATAAATATGAGTCAGTTGCCAAGCATCTGAATTGTGATCAGGTGACCATGGGGCCGCTGCATTAGTTATAAGTATGAAAAATGGTCATAAGCCTTCGGGGGGGGGGGCAGTGCTGTTGTAACTTCAAATGGTTAATAAATACATTTTTGTAAGTTGAGGACTACTTGCACACATTTCTGCTTCTTTAATAGTACTATACAATGAAAACAAGCAAGGCTACATGTGAGTGTATTTGTTGAATACTGTAGCACATAGTATCAATTCAAAAACACTGAATGATTAACAAGAGTGGAAAGATAATAGTCACGATATGTAATCTTTCCCCCATTCTTTATAGGTAACTCCAGATTTGTTATTCTGGCTATTTGTTCATCTTAAAGGCCCTTGCAGACGATTGATATGCATTTATATAAATGAAGAATGCTATCCAGAAGGTTATAATTCAGTAATTAGTTCAATCTAGGGACCATTATATAAGGATTTAATACCAACATGAAGGTGAAGTAATATATTCTTTCTACTGAGGAAGGAATGAAGGAAGGAAGGAAGGAAGGAAGGAAGGAAGGAAGGAAGGAAGGAAGGAAGGAAGGAAGGAAGGAAGGAAGGAAGGAATGAAATAAATAAATTATGGCACCTATATAATATAACATGTTTGCAAATATAATATACTCATGATCTTTTTCTACTTATCTATATAATAACTAAAATCGCATGTATTTAAGATATATATCAAAAAGTACTTACACAAAGTGGTTTATATGTTGATTTGGATTTTCCATCATTGCTGCAATTTTTTTTCTTGTATCAGCTGGTAGATTATGAGATATTTTATCGGAGACTGTTTCTGCTTTTGCTCCAAGGGAGATATTTCTTCAATAAATATTTGACAAAAATGTATTGTTTAATCATTCAGTAACATATATTACAAACTACTGCATTTCTCTAATTGTTATATTCAACATAATCACTAGATAGGAGAATTTGAAAGGGCTAATTGACTGACAACTCTATTCTATGAATGCTTGCAATTATTATTATTGTTATTATTGTTGTTATAATAATATTTATTTATTTGACATCTATCTCATCATGGGACTACTGTAGGTTGTGGTTTCTATTTTCACAAATAAAACAAACTTCAGATTTGTTTCCGGCTGCCACAGTACTCCCAAAATTGTTGCTAATTGATAAATTGATGCTAATAATTTTCCAGGAACTAAGATTCTATGTTAAGGAGGCTGACTTTTCATATCTTTTATACACTTAGACCAGGGATCCCCAAACTTGGCAACTTGAAGACTTGTGGACTTCAACTCCCAGAATTCTCCAGCCAGCTCTGCTGGCTGGAGAATTCTAGGAGTTGAAGTCCACAAGTCTTCAAGTTGCTAAGTTTGGGAACCCCTGACTTAGACAACAGAGATGCATGATAGCATATTTTTATTGGGAATGTAAAATATTTAAACTGGGCTCCTAGTGCAAATAACCTTTACACTAAGTGTTCCATAAACAATTATGGCATCCATAAAAAAAATCTTACAACAGCATTCACTAGCACTAAAACTAAGGTTAAATTGGTGGTTAAACAAGATGGCAGATTGACAGATAGGCAACAGAATGAATATTATGAATATTTAAGAATAATTTTTCATATCTCAGGATTGTGGAGTATGCAGTTATCATATGGAGTAAATAATCCTCAAAATGCATCATCATCATCATCATCATCATCATCATCCTTATCTCACACTGCTGGTGTGTTCCACATTCTTTCAGTGCTAATTATTTTAATACTGAACTTTATCACTTTTGCTACATGATGTCCAGGCCTATGATTATTGCTATTCTTTATATAAAAGAGATTATTCCAATCAATAATCTTTACCATATTTTACTTTTAACAATTTTCATATCCAGATAAAAAAGTGATATGCCGCTATATTATCAATTATGTACCTTTGAATGTTCCATGAAATAACCAAAGAGAAATCAGGATTATCTTCCTTGAGCTCTTTTATCATATTTTTTCTGCTAGGAGGGCTGATGGTCCATAAGGAATTTGAACTGCCTTCTAGCTGAGCCACTGTTATATCTTCTATCGCATAGTTTTCTAGAAACTGTAAAGCACCCTTTAAAAAAAATAAGAGAAAGAAATTATCTCTATTTGTTGTCTATAGAACTGTTCCATCAAAAGTTTCATTACTCAAAGAAGAGATAAGCAGTGGAAAAGATCATGAAAGAATAAAGGGATACATTGCACATAGAACGGCAGAATGGACAAAAACCAGAAATATTGTATGCCAATTAACTACATGGTCAGAGGACTTCAAAGTACAATACTCTATATTCTGTGAGGGAGAGCCACTATTAGAAAAACATGAAACCAGCTAGCTGAGACAAATTTTCTTTTATTTTCTCCTTTTCTCTCAAAAGCATGAGAACATCATAAGCTACCTGCGGGATCGGATCCTGCCCCATACATCCTCACGGCCGATTCGCTCCCACAGAGAGGGACTTCTCCGGGTGCCGTCCACTAGACTTTGTCAGCGGGCGACGCCCAGGGGAAGGGCCTTCTCTGTGGCGGGCCCAGCCCTCTGGAATGACCTTCCCCCCGATATCAGGACAACCACGGACCTCCGCTCCTTCCGCTTAAAATTAAAGACGCACTTTTTTCGTCTGGCCGGCCTTGGGTAGTCTCTTTTTAGGTCAGGGTTTTTTAGGGGTAATTTTTAGTTTAGTTATGGGTTTTAGCGCAGGATTTATTTAATTTATTTTTAACTTTGTATTTTGTATTTGTTTGTGGTCTATTTGTATTTTTAATTGCCTGTGCCCCGCCTCGAGTCCCCTTGGGGAGAGAGAGCGGGATAGAAATTAAATTATTATTATTATTATTATTATTATTATTAAATGTACCCTGTTTCCCTGAAAATAAGACCTTCCTAGCCCAATTGGGGTTTTGAGCGCATGCGCTAAAATAAACCCTCCCCTGAAAATAAGCATTCCCCAAATATATTGCAACACAGCAGCAGCCATGAAGTGACCACGCTCGTTGCCTCATGCACCTCAAAAAATAATAAGACCTCCCCAAAAATAAGGCCAACTGCCTATTTCGGGGGGAGTCAAAAGAAAATAAGACCCTGTCTTATTTTCAGGGAAACACAGTAACTGATTAACTAGTTCCAGTTTACAGAAAATGAGTGAAATATTTTTCAACATGAGAAGTTCAGCATTCCCATTTTACAACAGAGCAGCTACTTAAAGAGACAAGCTTTAATTACTAGGTGATTTAAAATGGCCATTTCAGATACGCCTTTGTGTGTAATATTTGAAGCATGTGTGTTCACATATGTGCTAGTGCAAGTACTAAGCTTTTGTTCATGTTTGCCTCTACTTGTACACAGAAAGGTGCAGATGCTGGGGTATAACACACATCCAAATACAGATGAAGATACATTTAGTGCTACCTCCTTTACATATTATTAAGCACTGAGATTAACTGGATTTACAGATGAATTCATGGATACGCTCAGAATGTCAATACAAATGGAGTATTAAATAAATAACATAGTCACAATGGTATTTTTAACTATTGAATGCTTCCACAATTGCTTGCCATTATTATATTAATACTATTTTTATAGTACTATTAAAGAAATACTTACAGTATCCTTATTAAATGATCTGAAGAAGTCTGAATATTCTTTACTTGTCATATTTTTTAGTTGACTTTGCTGGGCACTCATTGTAAAAATAGGCTGGAAAAGAACATAAAAGTTGTAGGCACTATGGATACCTTTCAGTAAATATACATCAATGCTTTTTTTTGCTGAAATTTAAGTCTATAATAAATGTTAGCGTATGAAAGAAAATAACCCATGACATTTTCACAGTTTGTACCTGGTAACCTCCTAAAGTTATTGTGATGGATACATCAAGAGGCCTATTTGTGACACCTGCAACAGATTTAATTAGAGACATGAAGAGCAGCGGGAACCACACTATGCATATCAGCAAGACAATAATCATGCCACCCATTCCATACTTCACAACTTTCTTTTTCTTCTGGCCCCTTGGTTGGGGATATCGCTGCAAAAAGAGATAAAAAAGCAAATAAGCAAATAAATGCATATGTGTTTTTCTTCCCATTGAAAAGAGATAAAACCCATTAATTTTTTAAACTACATCTTCCATGTATTTCAACTTTAATCTGTATTTATATGTGACATCCTTATTATAATGGGATGCCATCATTTCTTGTCAAACCACACTAAATATTTAGAATTATCCAAATGACTATAACTGAGATAGGGCGGGTAAATAGTCCTTGTAAAGGAACAGTGAATTCAATAGTAAATGTCATTGTATAAAAGCACATTGTCTAATGTTTTTTCCCAATAAAACTTTAGTATAGCAAGCAGACATTGACAATGAAATCTGTATTCTCAGGAAGGCTGTAACTGATATCACATACTAGAAATAGCAAAGTATATTTCTTAATTCTTCATGCAAGATCTGCCATAAGAAGCAACACTGAAATTCAAGCAGCTCTTAGTGTCTGGGGTCAGCTAACAAAGAGAGCTTAGACCGATAAAGCCTATATTACAAAATGATTTTTTGGAGAAACTGCCAAAGGAGTCCTATATCAGAATTCTTATAAAGGTCTTATAATTCAGGGGTTCAACATATACATAACTTCTGGAATTTGATTGAAAACTTCTGAATTTTCTATCATCAATGTTAGCAGGGTTCAGAAGTGGATGAAAAAGCTTGTTCGAAATTTTGGAAAAGTAAATTAAACAAAGTATGAAAAATAATATTTTTTTCATACTATAGTGCTTAGAAAAATGTTAATTTAGAATAAATAGTTTGCCTAAACAACATTCCAATGAAAAGCACTATTTCACAGTAGCTACAGATTTCAGATCCATAGGAATGATAGAAAATTGTAGAAACCGAAAGATCTTATTCTTATTTTTCATTCAAATAACCGATTGCAATTGTATTAATGAACAGTCACTGAGGAAAATTAAACTTCTTCTCAAACTAATGCTACAGGTTGTAGCACCAATAGGTGTACTTTTAATGTATCTATTCTGTAGCACATAGCCCAGCAGCCTGGATGTCATCACAACCCACACTTCTGCACTATATACTGCTTTCCTAATGGGAAAAAAATAAAATTGTTCATTTAAAAATCTCAACAGAATCCAAGTGTTACATACAAAGCCCTAGTAGTTTTAGCTCTGATCTTTATCCTGGTCTTCCAGGAGAATGTCTCACTGACAAAGGTTCTAAAACACTCTTACTTGGTACCATAGTGGTGCATCCAGAAATTATTTCTGAGAAAGTTATGAAGTTATATTGACTAGGCTCAATTTCAGTTATAAGCTACTTTCTCATGGACTAAATAAAGCTGAAGTTTTCTTTGAACAATTATATATTTATTATATATTGATTGCATATAATAAATATTTTTGCATTCTATCAGTTCTGCTTTTTTAAAAGAATCATTTTTTCCTATGCTCTTGAACCTGCATACATGTATATAGAAATTCACAGAAACAGAAATACACAAAAACAAGTGTCTGTGAATGGAGGTAAAAAATGAGATTAATACTGCAATCCCATCAATTCTAGGAAGTTCAAAACACTATTAACCTAATTCGGATAGATGAGAAATATTTCTCTTTGACAATGGTGAACTTTTCCCTAATTTTAAGATTGCAAAGAAAAAATACATCCTTAAATAAATTTCTTACTTTTTCTGATTCTCGCCAGCACTTTAAAATGAATATATGAGCATAAATATCTTCAACACAGATCCAACTGGAAAGACTTAATGTGGTATCTGTCCAAACCCAGTCCATAACTGCCCTCAATTCAGTCAAGAAAGGGACTAGGCGGAACCTACCAAAGAAGAAAAATCAGTTTTAGTTTGAGATATTCTATTTCTATTTTTTTTTCTATTTATTATATTTATACCCCGCCCTTCTCCAAGAGGACCCAGGGCGGCGCACAGGAATGTTAAAATACATACAAAACATAATAAAAAATTTAAAAAACATATTCTAATAAATCCTGTGCTAAAACCGAATTAAAAAACCCAAATTTAAAACTATCTAGGAGTCAGTAATGGAGGTTATGCTAGGCCGGCTAGATGGAATAGATGTGTCTTCAGACACTTGCGGAAGAGGCGGAGGTCGGAGATGGTGCGGAGTTCAGGGGGTAAGTCGTTCCAAAGGGCTGGTCCCGCCACAGAGAAGGCTCTTCCCCTGGGTATCGCCAGTCGGCATTGTCCAGCCAACGGCACCCTGAGGAGGCCCTCTCTGTGGGAGCGTATCGGTCTGAGGGATGTATGGGGCAGGAGGCGGTCTCGCATGTAACTAGGCCCCGAGCCATGGAGCGCTTTAAAGATGGTCGTTAAAACCTTGAAGCGCACCCGAAAGACCACAGGAAGCCAGTGCAGCTCGCGCAGGATAGGTGTTATGTGGGAGTGTCTAGGCGCTCCTGTAATCACCCGCGCGGCTGCATTCTGGACTAGCTGCAGCTTTCGGGTGCACCTCAAGGGAAGCCCCATGTAGAGAGCATTACAGTAGTCGAGTTGAGAGGTAACGAGTGCTTGAGTGACTGTGCGTAAGGCACCCCGGTCCAGTAAGGGGTGCAATTGGCGCATCAGGCGTACCTGATGAAACGCCCCCCTGGCCACGGCTGCCACATGATCTTCCATAGACAGCCGGGAGTCCAGGAGGACACCCAAATTGCGCGCCCTCTCCACGGGGGGCGGTGTTTCACCCCCAATGGCCAGAGTTGGAATAATCTGGCTGAATCGGGGCGCCGGAAGCCACAGCCACTCAGTCTTGGACGGGTTGAGCTTGAGTTTGTTACTACCCATCCAGATCCGTACGGCCTCCAAGCACCGGGACATAACCTCGACGGCATCATTGGGATGGTCTGGGGTGGATATGTACAACTGAGTATCATCAGCGTACAGATGATATCCCACCCCAAAACCACGGATGATCTCACCCAGCGGCTTCATATATGTGTTGAACAGTAGGGGCGAGAGGACCGACCCCTGAGGAACCCCACATATGAGGGGCCTCGAGGCCGACCTCTGCCCCCCTGCCAACACATATTGCGACCGACCAGAGAGGTAGGACGAGAACCACCGCAAAACGGTGCCTCCCAGCCCCAACCCCCCCATTCTGTGGTTTTCATTGCATGAGTCAAATGCAGTTCACACCTTCCATTTTGTGACTTCTTGCAGTCCAAGCCTTCCATTTTGTGGTTTCTAAAGAACCCCCAGATCATCACTACCACTTTTGGAGGCATTATTTCCCCAATTTACTGTAATAATCCTCCAGAAAAAAGGAAATAGATTTATTTAAATGTTTAGAACATTTATGTAGATATAGGATGATCTACAATTTAGTTCTAACACCATTCATGCATCAGGAAGAAGCTAAAATGTTCCATTTGTCTACGATAATTTTCTAAAACTTTCTGTACAAGAAGAGTATGATGCTCCTATTTTTTCTTCTCCCATATAAGAAATGAGAAGATTTTGTTCAAAAAAGTGTTTCCTTTTTACTTCTGAGTAGAAGTATATACACAAGTGTTACAATAGGTCCATTTATGAATTTAAATTACTTTCATGATCAAGCATAAATTTAATGGTGTCTATCTAATTCATATTATCAAATAATATAGCGTTTCCAAACTAAAGAAAACATTAAGGTGGCATGATAATATGATTTTGTTATGAGTCAACCTTGGTGAAGTGCAATATAAAAATAGTAAGAAATTATAAATAAAAAAATGGAACTGTAAAGAAAAAAAGACATATTATACCAGACTCAGAGACTTACCCTTGGAATAAAAACAGATTTACATAATTATAACTTTTTGTGAGGAAATTGCCAAGTACACGAGTTGGATAGCCACAACGTATCTGATATGCCGATAATCCAAAATATATACATTTCACAAAATACCAAAGCTGGGCAACTGTGTTTTGACTAAATTTCCTATAACACAAAACAGACATCAAGAAAACAAATACATTTTGATATGCCTTTCATAAAATGAATACTTTTGATATTATTTAAATGTGGTAAAGCTAAACTCATTTCTTTTCACATCTATTACCTTTTTCATTTGTTCAATACAATCATTCATAAGAGATGCATTTTATCATTATGCAGATGAAAAGGTCACTTTTAAAGAATGTAATAAAGATGTCATAAAAAATAACAAATAAAATCATTTAAATACAATACTCTTACCTTTCTGTCACAATGGGCAAGATAAAGAACATCCAAAAGTGTATGCCGAAAACAAGGATAACCTGAAAGATGACTTTCCCCATGACTGTTTTTCTCAGGTACAGTGCCCGATCTACCACCATGGTTCCAAACTGAATTAGTACCATCACTAAAAAGGCCCCTGGGACTTGGTCTTCTGATAATGAAGAAGTAATATCTGCTGCTGCGGAATGTTTCTGCGAAGAAAATAGAAAGAAAACAGAGGAAGCAAAATTATTTCTTATAAAAATATAATAGTTATAAAAATAAGTACTTTTACTCAAGCACATCAATTCTTATTAACATACCCCAAAAGCCCAGAATCCAAAGACAATGATAATGAAGTCCACAGTATCAGCTAGGAACATCAGGACATAAACATCTGTTACGGCACTGTATTCTGGGTGGATAAGATTGTAGAAAAACTGTCTGATGGGCAGATATATTTGAAGTGCCCTGAAATAATATAAAGTCACTGTCATTGTTACAAAGTAATTTTTGTGGGGAAATCACATGCTTAGGTTTTCATTTTTTGCCCCACAGATACTGTATGAAGCACAATATGGAGGCCTTGGTTGTCTTCACTCTTAATCTATTCCTGTCTCCAATGGTAGAGGCAACTATACAACAGAATTCATTTTAGTAAAAACATGCAATTGATCTGATCCTAATCAATGTACAGATAATCCTCACCTATCAACCATTCATTAAGCAACCATTCAAAGTTTACAATCGTTTATAACTTTTGGAGTCACATGATTGCCGTTACAGTCAGTAAGTGTTGACTTGTGCCTAACTTGTGGTTTTTTTTCTCCTTGCAAAGCAGAGATTGGAGAGGAAGGGATTACAAGAAAGTAAGCAGCCAAATAATGGGGAATTTACCAAGCTGTTTGTATAGTGTGCTGGTGGCTGCAGGAGCCAGCACATTTTTTGAGTTGTATCTCCAGATATCTAAATTATCAAATAACAAATTAGCTTCCTTTGTTTTAGGATATTTCATTTTTTCCAGCACATATATTTTAAAGCAAGCAAAGAACTTCAAGCCTTAGATGGCGTTCCTTTGTTCTCCTGAGACACTAATTACAGATGATTGCCGACACTTTCCTGAGAATGGGATTGTCTCTCCTTTCTACTACCTAATGTTTTGTTTGATTAATTGATCCTTCCCTTGAAGTGCCTTCTTACTTTTCAGGACTGTATTATTGTGGATTCTCTCAGGACTTTGATTTGGTAACATCTATAAATTTGCTTACTGGACTGCTTCTTCTTGCTCCGCTAATATCTCCCCACAGGAATAAACTTTTTCACCATGGCTTCAAAAAACCAACATCAACCTAAAATCACCTCAATGTTATCTGAAAAACCTGAAACAGATGCAAGATTAACAGCTGTCGAAGAAACGCTTGCAACCTTGGTGAGAGAGATCAAGGAAATGAGAAAAGATCAAGTCAGTTCTAAATTAGAACTTTTGGAGGTACAGAATAAATTAATGGAAAATTCACAAAAGACTGATGAGCTGGAGGTGGGGCTGGGTGGGGCAAAGGGGGAGCTTAAAAGTATTAATAATGAAATTAGTGATTTAACTGGTCATATGTCTAGGATGGATTTCGAAAGAATGACATATTTTTTAAGATTTCAGAACGTTCCTGAGGACAGTGCAGAAGATTTACAAGATTTAATGAGCACAATTTTAGCAGATTACCTACACAATCCTAAGGAAGAATTAAGGGGTGACATTGATTTGATTTATAGAATAAATTCAGCATATGCCAGGATAAATGAAGTGCCTAGAGAGATACATATTAAATTTGTTAGAAGGTCGACAAGGGAAAGGATATTGAGGGCGCAGAGAGACAACCCCCTAATTTATCAACAGAAAGAGATCACCATCTTGAAATAGGTCCCGAAGAAGATTAGAGAGATAAGAAGGAAGTATTCCTTCTTGTCCAAAAGATTATTTAAAAGGGGGGTCTGGTTTAAGTGAGTGATGCCGGAGGGAATGTTGGTGTTTTGGGAAGGGGGAAGAGTAAGAATTAAAACAATTGCAGAGGCGCAAGCCTTTCTTGAAAAACATTCCTTAACCCTTGAAGATGACAATGGGGGAGCAGAGGCGGCTGCTGCTCCGCCCGCTGGGGGCCAGGGGGAAGAAGATACAATTGCCAAGAGACTTAGATCTCAAAAATGACTTTTTAGTATAATACTATGTTGTTTGGATGTTTAAGCACGTTTGCTAGCACTGTTCTTTTATTATAACTGTCCACTTTGTAGTATGAATGTATAACTGAAATATCTATTTTGTGCATGAAGACTCAGATGGAGTCAATGACCTCGACGAGAAAGTTCTCAAAATGTCTTTTCACATCTTACCCTTACCTTTTGTATGTAAAATTTATAAAAACCAATAAAACTTTTTTCATATAAAAAAAAAGAACTTCAAGCCTTGATATGGAATAGGGATGTTAGAAACTTGATACCCCTATAGATGCCTGATAGATTCTTCATATATGTAGAAGAAGATTTATTAATGTTGTTAGATAACCTTAAAATAATAGTTTGGTGGTGGACTGTTTATATTTACTGCTGGAAGGAAAGAAGGAAGGGAGGAAAGAAGAAAAGAACGAAGGAAATAAGGTAATTGAAGTCTTAGTGATTTAGTATTGGAATGTATCCCTAATACACTGAATGGAAAAAAATTTGTTGCCCATTTTCCTGAAATCTTTTCTTGCTATATGGCAATCAAGCATATAGGTCTGCCTTAGCAATCAGTGATGGTCTGGAGTTCATTAGTGTCATAAAATGGATACAGATTTCCTTCTGGCTTCTTCTTCAATCCTAGAACATTTTGAAAATGTTCTGGATTCAACATTTATTTCAATAAATCTAATATGTGTAATCACTCACTTTTTAATTGTAAATGCCTTTGCGATGATAAATTGTTCTCGCAGTTTTTCCATCAGAAGCTCTTTTTTTGACTTCCTTTTTATGCTCGACACACTGCTTCCTTTTTGACTACTGTTGCGTGTGCTGGTACTTCCTGAAAAGACAAGTGGAGCAAGAATTATTGCATTTCTAAGGGAACACTCAAAAGAAAAGGGGAAAAAAATCTGGGTCTGCATATCCTTTTTCTTTTTCCACACTTGGAAAAAATAGATTCCTTTAAACTGCAATGAATAAGAAAAAGCAAGAATCAAAATGTGAAACAAAAGATGAATTCCTTTTTATCAAACAAAACAAACAGAAAATCACTCTCAGGTTATTATTACTCCTGTGCTTGGGATCATTTTAACTTGTAATGAAGACGAAAAAGGCAAAAACATGCTGATGCATTCTATTGTCTTGAAAATCCACCTTTCCTTCACATTATTCAGCAACTACGGAACAGAAAACTTTTAATTCTAAAATGAACCCTGGTGGCACAGAGTTTAGAATACAGTATTGCAGGCTAACTCTGCCTGTAGTTTGGAATTTGAGCCGGATGGGGCTCAAGGTTGACTCAACCTTCCAAGGTCAGTAAAATGAGGAGTCAGACTGTTGGGGGCATGATGCTGTCATTATAAACTGCCCACAGAATGCTGTAAAGCTCTACTGAGCAGTATATAAGTATATTAGATGTGACTTGATTGGATAATGAAATGTTGGTAAATAACAACCAAGCTCAGAGAGCACCAGGGTTTCACATTGTAGTTCTAAAGTTATTTCATGTTATTTCAAACTGACTTTTTAAAGATAACTTAAGGGGGCAAATATACCTAATATTCCTTCCTCCTCCTGTTATATCCCAACAACAATCCTTTAAGGCGGGTTAGGCTGAGAAAGCTACCTAAAGTCACCCACAAGTTTTTCATGCCTAAAAGATGACTAGAATTCACAGTTATCTAGATTCTGGTGTGGTGCTTTAATCACTATAGTAAACTTGATCTCTTCTATACATTTAGAATAATATATAAACCTTAAACTGTAAATTTATATAAGTAATTTTATAGCATAATATCCTTTAAAAATATTGTCAGGGAGATAAAACTTACTTTAAGGTAGGGAGTTCTGCATTGATGTTAAAATTCCTAGATTACCTTTTAAGATATAATTCAGGCATCTTATGAATTTTAAAACAGAACAAATATCTTAAAAATAAAAATGCTACTTAAATTACAGCTACTTAAATATATTCTTAACAAGAAATATCCTTTTTTCTTCTAACATTACAATGTTTTTATTATTTGCCTAAAATAATGTCAGGTTTGTGGCATACATAGGATAGGGAGAAAATAGTTCTTCAAAGCAAATAATAGGTCAACATATAATCTATATAAATAAAAATGTAACTATGAATTTGTTCAAAACCGCTAATCTCCAAAACTACTGTACCGATCGGCACCAAATTTTCACACAACATTCCTGAAAAGTGCAGGACCAATGATACGTACAGATCATGTGAATGGCACACTGGTGCCAGGTACATGCCACACAAATGTACAACTGCAGCTCTTCTGTGTGTTTTCCTCACTTGCTCACCTGCCTCCTTCCGGCCCCTCCCACCTCGCCTCTGGCAACGCTGCCACCGCTCCTCCCTCCACCAACTCCCCCCACACACAAGGCCACTGCCAAGTCAGCAGCCTCTCCGCCACCACCGCTCCTCCCCCTCAGCCAACTCCCCCCTCCCACAAGGCCGCTGCCAAGTCAGCAGCCTCTCTCTCCTCTAGCTCTAGGTATGTAGATAGGTAAGTAGATAAGTAGATAGAGGGATAGAGGGATAAATACAGTAGGTAGGTAGGTAGGTAGAGGGAAAATATAGTAGGTAGATAGGTAGAGGGATATAGAGAGAGAGGGGGTAGAAATACAGTAGGTAGGTAGGTAGGGTAAGAGAGGGAGGGGAGGGAGAAGGGGAAACAGGCAGAGAGGAAGGGGGTCGTTGTGGGAAAACCTTTTCATTTAACCAAACTTGGTCACAGCAACACATGGCGGGTACAGCTAGTAATAACAATAAAAACTTAGCTTTCTTTAATATAAGGGTCATTGTTGCTTATGATTTAATGGTTATTCTTTGCTACTTTCTTTCTTGAAAGAAAAGCTTAGGCAAATACAAAACAGGCCAGTTTAGAATCCTGATGCCACCTGTCATACCTCTCTTTGAACGGTGAGAGGAGAAGCTGGATCTCTGTGATAAATGCGAGCCACTGCTTGAACTTTTCCTGCGGATGGCGGTTTGCTGTTCTGGGAAATGGACATGTATGGATTCGACAGATGCTGCCAAATTGACTGACGTCAAAGAGTCAGCTGAATCTCTTCTATATGATTCAGCCAACTCATCATCTGAGTCATCTTTACTACTCCCACTGTCTCCTCCATCTTCATCATCCCATAATCCATGACACTAAAAGAGAACAACATCAAGGTATCTTCAGAGTTATTGGTATTATTTGTTATAGTTAGATATTGAGTGTTTTGGATATTGTTTCACGACATACAAAGCTTTGGCTTTAGTCTTGTCATCTAACCTCTGATAACATTATTACAAAAAGAATTTCATTTTAATAACTTCTGTGTTATATTCAATTTTTATTTTGAGAAATGCTGTTTAATTTTCCTGGATTTGAAAGTATGTGGGATGATTATAGTTGAAATGGTGTGCTGTGACCTTTAGGGAAGGGTCAGACAATCACTAGGTGACTGAAGTCTGGCCTCAAGGATCTGTTGTCCTCACTCATTTCTACACACTCATTCATATACATACCATATGCACACAAAGACACATTTACAAATATTTTTCTCAGCTGAGGGACACATTCTTCTTGCCCAACCTGATAGAGCTGCTTTTTACAACACTGGGAGAGAGTAAAATGCTTATCTTCAGAGGTTTCTTTAGTAATTGAGAAAGGCAAAGGACTTAACTATGAAAATTAGAGAATATAAACCCTTTCCATAGACTCAGCACTGAGATTAAGAGATAAATTGAGCATGAAACCTCTGAATAATTCAAGAACCCTTGCATAGAGCTGCTTTCCAATAAAAGGAAGTAGGTACCTTTGTGCATTTTTGAAGCAAGCATGAAGTAAGTTATTCTTTTTGGGTATAGTGGACCACTGTTTTATTAAAAACGGAAAGAATGGAAGTCAGGTGGCTGGAAGGTATACATGCTGATAGTTTTACTATTTTGTCTCCAAAACAAAATAACAAACAAAAATATACCTTTAAAATGGACCGATGGAAAAACAAAGCAAGTAGTTGAACAAGGTCGTAGTGCACATAACCCTCTTTCTTCTCAATGCCAATGATATTAGGAGCAAAATAAGGTCTATCTTTTTTTAGTTCTAATTGTTTATTCCAAGGGAAGAATCCAAACTGGAAAAAATACTTTATCACTATTGTAACCTATTGGAGAGAGAGAGGGGGAGGGAGGGAGGGAGCGAGGGAGCGAGGGAGGGAGGGAGGGAGGGAGGGAGGGAGAGAGAGAGAGAGAGAGAGAGAGAGAAAGAGAGAGAGAGAGAAATCAATCATTTTCATATAAAACAGAAAAATTAACAAAATCCAGTTTTTTAACAATTGTTATACTTGAGGATAATAAAGAATGGGATCAAGATCTAAATTAGATCTATAACACTTAAGAAAATCCAATATGCTTCCACAAAATTCACAAGGAAAACTTGATTTCCTGCTTCAATATTATTGGGCAAACCCTTGCCTTGTTTTTTCATTGTTGCTGACATCACTAGATTTCTTAATAACTTTCTCAAAACAGACTGACAATATTAATATTTTCTAGCCCTTATTAAAATCAGTCTAACATGTGGAACAAGATTTCACATGCAGTGGTGGATTCTCTTTGCTAGCGGTTTCAAAGAGAGAATGGATAGACATCCTATCAGAGGCATTCCACCCATGGATCCCATAGTGAGTGGGTATGGGTGTGACTGAATGATCTGTATGGTGTAAAGTGAAATTTGCATTGTCCATCTGCACTTCCAGTTTTAAAACTGTCTTTGGTTCAGTTTTGAACCAAAGACGTTTCCAACATTATGAAGCACTGCTGTAAAACAAAATAATAAAAAATAAAAGAGGACCCAACATATGCCTTTACAGGATTAGGAATTTCAGATAAGGGGAAAGAAAAAAGAGAAAGGGAAACAGGAAGCTTGGAAAATGGCCTGGCACAACTTTGTACAACAAGCTCAGCATCTTTGCCACTCAGCCACCGCATCCCAGAGGTGATAGCCTGTCCCTTTTCAAGAAGCCCTCATTAGACCCGACCATTTTGGACAATTTAAAAAAATTGAGGCAGTCAGGGTACAAATTCAGAGGACCCTGGGAGAAGTGAAATATATGGATTCCCTTCAGTCAGGTTTCAGGCCTCGGTAGGACACTGAAACAGCACTGATTTAATGTTTTTGCCTTATTTATTGCTTTGATTTTTATTAGTGCCTAGAATTACTTTTAGTGATATTTTATTGACATAAACTGATTTAAGTAAAATAATTATTCAGAACTACTTGGGTACTTGAATGTTATAACTTCAACTGTCCTAGGAATGCCCATCTCAGACTACGTGATATTTTTAAGAAAAATCTCTGGCTTGCATGAACCAGGTAGGTAACAGCCTAGAAAAGCTTTTAATACAGCATAAGAAATGTGGAGAAATTAGGCCTAACAACACGAACAGATAGATTGTAGCTCATGCAACTTACATATTATGATTTTTGTGTATGCATAAAGAAGTCCATTGGGGTTTAGACACTGTGGTAAATTAGAACTAAGCAAGATTATTCAAACTTGACTATCCCCTTTCTCCCCCTCCTCCATCAGAGTTATAAGAAAGACTGCATGTGCTTTCTTGAATAGTTACCCAAAGCATACTTTGCATTACATTTAATCATGAATTATATTAGGTGACACTACTGGTTACTAAAAAAAGTCAGAATCCAAAGCCATGAATTGATTGTAATTTAAATACATTACAGCTTGCTCAGGCTTAAATGTAACAATTGAAGTTTTCTAAACCAGAAATGAAGACAAAGTTCTTGTAACATTGAAAGGGTTGTTCAACAGCTATTGACTAACGACATACCTCGGTATAGATTATAGCTGTCATCCAAAAACGTTTGCTAGGCCTTGGAACAGATAGCATTGCCCAAAGGAAGATGAGGATAGGAAGCACAAGGGTAATTGTGGAGGCAGACATCATATTATTAAGGATCATCACAAAATAACACACCATTTCTGAGCGGGCTACAAGTGTATTGTATAGCGCATAAATAAGCAGCAAATGTCGAGGTTGACCAGAGTAGAATTTCTCGGACTCATCTAGTTCCTCATCTTGAAACATTCTGTAGGAATAGAATTAGAGCCCATGATTTAATATGCTAATTATATGTATATATTTTAAATTAGAATATAGAACATAGAATAATAGACTTGGAAGGGAACTTAAAGGTTTTCTAGTTCAATTCCTACTTATGGCAGGAGAATAATCTGTAAGTAATAGCAAAGGCACTTAGATTTATAGTGGTTTACAATGTCAGCATGCCCCCAACAATCAGGGTCCTCATTTTACCAACCTTAGAAGGGTAGAAGGCTGAGTCAACCTTGAGCTGGTCAGGATCAAACTTCAGGGTGTGGGCAAAGTTAGTCTGCAATTCCGTATTGTAATCACTGCTCCACCATAGCTCTTATTAAATAATAACAACGCTTCTACATAATGGAGAATTGCTCAAGAGCTATGCAACTAATTTCACAGATCAAACTATAAACTATACCTCAGCTTGCTTATTGTCCAAGCTAAGACAAAAGTAGGTACTACATGAATTAATTACATTTAAGGAAATGCAGTTAAATCAGGGCATTTGAAATGATAGGTGAATGTCAAATGAATTCAGCTTGTTAAATAGACAGGAAAAATTCCCAACTGCCAAATGTTTTCACAAAGAATTTTCATCACCATTGTAACTAACTTGCATACTTAATCATAGATACCTACTTGTTAAGCAGTAATTCACTTGCAGTCAATTCATGTGTCAAAGGAGGAAGAATAGAATCTTCTCGTTTTTCAGACTGATTTTCATCTGGGCTCACTATCATTTGATTTCTGCTAGATGAACCATCATGGGAACTATCTAAGGGGAAAAGTTCCAAGCTCACAGCTTTGCTATATGATGGAGGGGGTTCAGCAATGCCATCCAAACCAGAATAGGATGGCATATCTGAATCAGAAATATATGCAGCTCCTTCAGAATCCATACAATAATCTTCCATTTCATGTTCCTCTATGGGTTCAGCTTCTGTGTCTTCTCCATCATGGTCCTCCCCTTCGACCTCTTCAATAGTTTCTGCCGTCCCCTGACGGGAATACAGCATAGTGACTTGAGTAGCCTCACTGTCAAAAATAAGGAAGAATATTTTTGTCAATTTCTCACTTCACAAATAACTTTTATTCCCCTTTTATAAAAATTAAAATTGAGTTGTTGATTCTACATTGAATTTCACTATTATCTCAATGTGGGCTTGACAACATCAGTTTTGGAAATATTCACATTTCCTCCAATGTTATCATGTTGAAATTTTTTTGATTTGTTTCAGCATTTTAGAAGTTATTATGATTCTGTTCATTAATTAACAACCACCATCGGGATTGTATAACTATGTTGTATGCCATGAAATGTTTAATTTTAATGTACTTTAAGGTAGTTTTCTAATTTATTGTTACAAATTACCTGCGTATGAAGAACAGGTTCATGATATATATGTTTTACAACGCATAAATGACTTGGGAACATACAATGAATCTTCTCTGCTTTAAAAAGATCCCGTGTGTCTTGGGCACAGTTAAACATTTTTGTGAACAATAATGTTAACTGAAGAGAACCAGAATCATAAATCAGCATTTGAATGCAGCATTCCAAGGCCTCAGTTTAACTAAAAAGTAAAACTATAAATAGGCATATAATTGAAAATCCTGAAAGCAAAAAATAATAATATAAGAATTAAAGTGAAGGTATGAAAATGACATTTACGACATATTACTTATCAGTCAAAACAAGACAGAACTGCTTCAAATGAGTATGCCAATAGTTTTACTTTTAAAAATGCAAATATCATTTTACATTGCCAAAATATATAGTGGTTGGGATAATTGAGTGAAAAGCATGCAAGGATTAAGCACCTTGATACTATACTGCCACTGTCAGCGGATGAGGAGGACATATCCATGCTGTATGTTTTACGAAGCCTAGGTCGTGCACGTTCACTTGTTTTAGGAATAGGGTCTGGACCATCTAAATCATCAAGGGTAGATTGCCTGGACAACAACAGTGTAGTTGCTTCCGTGCAGCAGCTATCAGTGCAAACAATTACAAAGACAATGTTATATACCAATGGCATCCTGATGTGGCTCAATAGTGAACGTGCAGATTGGCCAAGCAAAATACCAATGGAGACATAAACAAGAAAGGATTTAATGGAAGATAACAAGCTTTTTGGTGCCAAAGTAGACTATTCTTTCTTCTAATAATCACACAAGATCACTAATATCAATGTGAAGCCAGGAGAAATTAGAATGTACACTTATTTATGGTGTAAGACTAATGGAATCCATGCATTCTAGTAAGATTGAAAAAATGCATCATTTTTAGCTTTTTTAATCTATCAGTAAAATTTGATCAGTAGCTAAAAATGTTGCAGTTGAGATACTTATAGGTAGATTAAGCAGGCACTACAAATTGATATTTTAAAAAGATATAGCCAAATATATTAAAGTTATTGTAAGTAGTCTATACTAAAACTAAAAGGGTCCCATATTATTTTAGGTTCCAATTATTGATCTTTAAAAAACAAACGAACGCAATTGTCTTTATCCCACTGTAACCACAACCATTTCAGGAGGTTTTAATTCTATTTTTCTCCAGCTTAGAAATGAACATTCCTGAGAATAATGAAACAAATCAGATATAAATCATTTGTAAGCAGCAGGTGTTTAAAAATAGATAATAGATATTAGTTTTTCATGATACTAGTTGAGACAGTTTTGAAGAAAAATGTTTTTCTCTAAATGAATTAAGAAAATTTTGCACAAAATCTGATCGTAGAACCTTGGGGTCATATGAACATGTTCTATCCACCTGCTCTAGCCCTACAAAATGGAAGTTTTATGCCCAGAATAACAAACACAGAATTGCCTTCAAATGAGAAGTACTCAAAGGGTCAGAGTCAGTTCTCAAATGGAACAAATCTCTGCAGCAATAACATTGTATAATGTTGCAAAAAATGATATGGAAATATGATATGATATAATATGGGAATCAGTTTTACTATAGATCACTGTGTTTAGGGATCTGCTATTTGAGAATAATTTGTGGAGTCTTATGTTCTTTTAATACACAGGGATATAGGGACTTCCTGTTCCTGTTCCCGGCGGCGACGGACGAACCTTGGGGTTCGTCCGCCGTTTTGTTCTTTTTTCTGCCCCTAACGGGGCGGGGCACCCCTTTTTTTGGGGGTCCCTCCGTAAAACTGGCTTGCCTGGGCTGGTTTATCCTGGCGGCGGCTGGGAAACGGCCCTTGTCTTCGGTTTAGGCGAAGGAAGACATGCTGCGGGGGGAGTTTCCCTTCGCCAATGGAGGACAGTAACGATCAGCAAAAATTTAAAAAGAACTGAGCGTCGGGTCGGAAGGCTCCCTGGGGCTTTGGCAGCGAGGTGAAGAGTGAGTGATTTACAACATTATTTATGCTGGCAGCCTGGAGTGAAAGAACGTAGAGGGGGGTGTTTGTTGGTTAAACCTCCCCTCGGATTTAAAGCGGCGTTCTGAAATGGCTTCTTGTTGCAAGGAAGCGGATACTTTGTTTCCGGACTGCATTGAAAGAAGCGAAAGTGATCTGCGGCTGACTTTCTTACAATGTAACTAAGTCTGGTTGGCTAGATACAATTTTTCTTGGGTTATTTTCTCCTCCTGGCTCTCAGATGGGGCGGTGGAGGAAGGTTCCCTTTGTTCCTGAATGACTATTTTTACCTTTGGAAAATTACCAACATCTTTTCGTGAAATGGACTCTCTCTCTCTACTAATGAAGAAATTTCTGGACTAATTGATTCCTTCCCTGAGTGCCTTCTCTGTTAAAGTTTTTGATTGTGAAAAGTGTTTCTCTGCTGGGTCTTGAATTCTTTTACAACTTTCACCTGAACTGTTTTGCTCCTGATTTGCCTCAACGGCCCCACCCCAAAAACGCCATCTTAGTGACACTGACTTTAACAGCTTACCATGGCATCAAAATCAGAATTGGCAGGATTGGAACAAAGAATGTCATCTTTGGAATCGGTGTTACAAGTTTTGGTGCAGGAAATTAAAGCTTTGAGAGCTGATAATAAAAGTTTTAAGGAGGACCTTCTGGAAACACGGAAGCAAGTGTTGGAGAATTCACAGAAGACTGAGGAGCTGGAAGGGGGGCTGGCTGGGGCAAAGGGAGAACTTAAAAATGTCAACATTGAAATTGCAGATTTGTCTGGTCATATGTCTAGGATGGATTTTGAAAGGATGTCATATTTTTTAAGATTTCAGAATGTTTCTGAAGAATCTGGTGAATACCTTCCTGATCTCATGAGCACAATTTTAGCAGAATATTTACAGAAACCTAAAGATGAGATCAGGGGGGATATTGACCTAGTCTACAGAATAAATTCAGCATATGCCAGGATAAATGAAGTACCCAGAGAGATACATATTAAATTTGTTAGAAGGTCAACTAGAGAGGGAATTTTGAAGGCGCAGAGAGGGGGGCCGTTGATTTACCAACAAAAGGAAGTCACCATCTTGAGGCAGATCCCAAAAAAGATTAGGGAGGTGAGAAGGAAATTTTCCTTCTTATCCAAAAAATTGTATGACCACGGGATTTGGTTCAAGTGGGTGATGCCGGAAGGGATGTTGGTCTTCTGGGATGAAGGAAGAGTGAGGATTAAAACAGTTGCTGAGGCGGAAGCCTTTCTTAAAAAACATTCCTCTATCCTGGGGGAAGATCCAGGGGGGACGGAGGGGGCCACGGCCCCGCCCGCTGGGGGCCAGGGAGGAGAAAAAGAAGATACAATTGCCAAGAGACTTAGATCGAAAAAATAACTTTGCTTTTTTAAAAAATTATTATTAATATTGCTTAACCTTATGTCTGGATGTTTGTACGTGACTGCTAGCATAGAATGGAGAATTTAGGAATTTTGTACTTATTTTCACCTTGTAGTACTTTTGGAAAAATGTTTTTTTTTTAATGTTTTATTATGAAGCCCTAGAAGGGCCAATGATCCCGACGCGAAAGTTCTTAATATGTTTCTATATCCCTTACCCTACCCTTTTCGAAAATTGTAAAAACCAATAAAACTTTTTCAATATTAAATACACAGGGATATAGTATATTAAAAGTGTGAACTTTTTGGTACTACATTTATTGAAAGTCACACCAAAAATACTTCATTAGATAGAAACACTGCTGCTTTCATATAGTCTTAACCCAAGAAATTTGAAGAATTAATCATATGTTGGCTATCATCTTTTAAATAGGATAGTACAATATTCTATGCTACTTTAGCATCAACTACAAGCTAAGCTTCATTACTAGATGTTTACATATTTATGACATTCATCCTTTATATACTTAGAATTATTGTGCTCATTATAAGAGAATACCTGGATTCACTGTCACGAGAAGCTGCTGATTCTAAACTTGCAGTCCTCTCAGCCTGTCCAGGCTCATAAATTTCATCCAATCCTGATTCCCTAGAAAGTTTCATTATATGGTTCTGGTAATACATATGGATACTCTCTCGAGTTGGAACATTTCCCTGAGAAGGAAAATGTAAAATTTAGGAAATTAAGCAGGCTAACATTTAGGAGACAAATCAGGGCAGTAGAAAAAAGACCTTATTCCCTTTGGTTTGTCAATTGTTTTGTGAGAACTTTTTTTTAAAAAAAGAGAAAGAAATAAGCCCAAAATTAGAGTTGTAAATTAAAAATCCACCAGTCTCATGTATATGAGACTCTCATGAGTGCTGTAATATTGTTTGCTTTTTATGTCACTCCTAAGACTTTCCTCCATACTCTATGACAGCACAAAAAGCACAAAACAAAACAAAACTTAAGCAAAACTATTCATTTTAGCATGTCAGAAACGAAGATAATACAATGCAGCTACTATGTACAAGATTCTAACCACCCTCCAACAGGTAAATCAAATTAAATATGATATCACGTATCTGTTTTTCACTATCATGAAAAACAAATAAACATGTTGTAGTACCTTTTTTATTTCTCTAGTCAGCATACATCTTTCAAGTCTTAATACTGTGGAGATATCAATGTGCTCTCTTGAAAATGAATTTAGCCAAGCTGTAAAACTGTCTATTGTTGCCAGAAAAAGAACCCAGGTAAACTTCAAAATGTTATATATTCTTTTAAAAATATTATCTGGGAAAGAAACAAGAAAACATGCTTTACAAAATGATACTCAAAACAGTAAACAGTTGCGAATGTTATAACAAAATCAGCTCCAAGAACCATTATCTGAAGGTAAGTTCCAACAAACTCAGGAAAACATACTTTTCATTTGATGTGCACAGGTTAACACTGTTTCTATGGTATTTCTATCTCCAAGAGTTAGTGATTAGCAAAACTTCAGAATTAGACTTATTCCATTTTAATATCTATTGGTATAATAGTTAGATGATGCTGGAAACTTTGCTCTGCTGATACGAAAATGTTTATTTCCAGATATTTCTTAAATTTTACATCTGGCTTTAAAATCATTTCGTAGACAATAAAGATATTCTACCCTATGTACTATTTGCAGTATTTTTTCTGTTTAAAAAGTAGTGATTGGTATGAAAAATGATTATGACTGCAATACATTTTAGCTGAAAATGGTCTCTGAACAACTTGCCAGACTCAGACTAATGTATGGAAGTTAGCTTGAATTATATAACATTCAGAAAGTCACATTTAAGTGACTTTCAAGATAAAAATATCAGTAAATTCTGCAGTATATATACAGTATTCTATCTTTATTTTAGAGATAATTGGGCTATACCCTCAGCTGTTATTATTTAAAATGAAATTTTAGTTTGCTTCTTACCAGGGCCATCAGATTTACTTTTGACAGGTTCATCTCTTTCTGCACCCTCCATATCTATTTCAACTGACAAATCAAAATGAAAGAAGTGAGCAAAATTAGACTTATTAACTTCAAATGCCTTTTAATTTTTTAACTGAACACATAATTAAATATATTTATTGAACACAATATGAAGCTTCTTTAATGATGCCCCACTGCTGAATTAATACTTTGCACTGATTGCTTGACAAACACTACCTTTTTCCCCAAACCAAAGCTAACATTTTAGTTGTCCCAAAGGTGCTTTTTAAAGAGGCAATTGGACTTGCAGAGCTCCAACTTCTCAATGACAACACAGTCTACTCAGCAGTTCCAAGAAGGCTCCACAACCATTTGCACTTCTCAGATGACCCTGAGGACACAGATAAACCTCCGAGTGGCCTCAATGACACTCTTAAAGAATGCAAATGACCAGCTCTCTGCAAGGAACATAAATTCTTCCATTCCCCATCCATTTTTCAGAGCTGAAAAAGCTTCTTGGATGAAAAGCAAAATATCTTCTAAGGAAAAAATACAGTTGCCTCTTGAAAAAACACCTTTGGGACAACCATGACCGGGATGACTGAAGAGTTCCATAGACATTTAACAGTATTAGTCTATATAATGCCCATGATGAGTACTGATAAAATAGCAAACAAAGATTAATTGGACTGGCAGTCAATCTGAATTTGAATTTCCTTATTCTGTTTCCTTTTTTTATTCCCTTAGGCTTTATTTCAATAATTTTTGGGTGCCTAGACTCCATGTGACTAAACTGAAGAACCACATCCAGATTGGTAAGCTCCAAGAAATCATAATTTTCTGAGAATCCCAACTAGAGATCTCAGCAAAACTATGGAAGCTACTTGTGATTTTCTGAATGTAAACCATGGCTCTTTTACAATCAGAGCAGAAAATGCTACTTGTATAGTTAATAGATAGCTAAGAATATTTCTGAAGCATACCATCATCAGATACTTTCTGCCTTTTTTTATTCTTTTTCTTCTCTTTGCGCCTCTGTCGTAGGGCTGTTTTAGGATCAGTAATCCAGGCTTGATAAAGGAACTAGAAGGGAAAAATCAATTTATTCATGTTCTCTAGTAAGTAAATGTTAAGCAGATAACAAAAAGCATATAGATTTGGAAAATGTAATTGGAATTGGGAAATTATGGAAATATTTAGGAAATGATTCATTCAAGTCTAAATATTTCAAATAATGTTTGTGATTTTGATAAACCAAAACATTTGAGCAGAACTGTAGATTCGTATGAATTTGGTATGAATCTGTAACAATTATGTTTAAAAATCTGAAAAAGAAGCAATAATTTATATACAGAATACAGTGTTCAAGTTAATTTTAACGTTAGGCAATATCTGGAATCATATTTAAAAGATTGACCAAATCTTTCAAAACAGGAATACATTTTTCATGTTTTTATTCCCTGGTATTAAACATTTATTTGTCCAATCCATAACTCATATGATTAATAAAATATTTCTGTAATAACTGTTTGATTAAAAAAATTGAATCTGCAGAATGAAAACCTTTTGCTAGCTAACACTGTATTACTAATGACACTTATTAGCTGTAGCCAACACATATAGAGATGCATGCAAAGGAAAGCAGATGAGAAAATAAACAGAAGATTGTTTATTAGCAAGATAAGCATGCTTAGATAGAATATGCCATCATTATATAAATCACTAATGTTAACCTAGCTGTATTTAAAATTTCTGTTTTAATGCATAACACACACTTTGGTGTGTTTTAATATATGTATTTTAAAAAATATTTAACTTCATAAAAATAAAATAGGATGTCAGCTTGTGACTTATGTACATAGAAAAAATGTAACTTAAAAAAGGAGGGAGCTTCTGTCAATGTTCTGTCTTCTTTGAAATCCACAAGTCCACAAATTTTAAAGTTACCAAGTTTGAAGACCCCTGCTCTACAGTATATTAACAACTTTTGACAGAACAAATTCAGAGATGCTTTAGGTAAGATGCTCTTAAATACAGACTCCCAAATTTTCGATAAATCTACCTTCTGTTCTGCATTCTTGTGCAACCTTTCTGACAAATATTATCATATAGACTAAAATCCCACTCTACTAAATTTATCTAGTGCTTACAAATACATGCAATATGATGGAATCTGTTTAATACAGTTTAGACAGAAAGTCTAGGATTATGCCAAAGATTTGGCTCTGCATTTTCTTTCTGATCTTTATCATTATAGCTAAATCGAGATCTCATCATCAAGTTGGTTAACTGAAAACATTAAATCAAATCCTTGGTTGTCACACAACTTCCTTAAACTCATATTAAGAGGAAAAATACAGTAAAAGGATGCTCTGCAGAATACAATGGGAACAAGATCTTATTCTACATGGTATGGAATATCAAATACCTTTGCAGCTCTGATTAAATACTGAAGAATAGTTTTGGGCAGTTTAATAATAGACTTTGGCAAGGCTAAAATGGCTGAAGCAAATTTCGCAATAGCTCTCTACAAAGAAGGACAAAGCAAGATAAATTAGTGAAATTTTAAAGGCTAATATTTTAAGAATCACACTGTACGATTCTATTAGCAGTAGGATTGATATTAAGTTAAAAACAATGTTAACTGAGCATTCAGTTTTGCAGTACATTAGATTTAGTTACAGGACAGTGCATAAAAGTGATTTAGTTACACGAGTAACAATCATATATTAGTAATCTGGATTAGCAAAGCACATTCTAAATGAATCTTTAGGATTCCACAGCTATATTTACACATCCTTATATTTGCCTCTAATATCTTTAGGAATGAATAGGAAATTCATGACAGGCATATACATATACTGTGCCATTCTATAATTTCTCAGATTTTAAAAAAAATTAATTCATCTGCTGCAAGATAAATAAGAAGGGTACAATGAAAAACTAGTGTAGAACAGTTTAGGACAAAGCTGTATAAACTCAGTATATTTATATAATTTTTGGATCTATAATATACAAACATTACTTTCAACTCATGAACTTTAAACTTACATTTCTGATAAAACTAGAAAATACTGCCAGGTTTCAAATGAACAATACGTCTTTTGTGATTGGTATTTGTCATGTAAGTTAATATAAATTAATAAATATGTTCAATCATAAAAAAGTAAAATTAATGTGTCCTATAAAGGATAGCTTGAGAAACTGATATTACAGTTTCAGTTAAATTAATTACTAATGCAACACTCTCTGTATGAGCAGCAGCTGGTACAAAATAAAGCTGCCAGACTACTGGAAGAACAATCCTAACAATGGAGAATAGCAACTATTTTATAGCCTCTGTTTTGTTTACCAGCAGGCTTCCAGACCCAAATCAAAATGCTTAATTTATTCAGTGGGTTATTTTGAGTAACATCTCATTTGAATTTAATTTGCTTATTGGTCTGGACTTCTACAGAGATTGAGACTCTTACTTTCTTTCAAAACCAATGAGATATGGACAATAACTCAGGCTTCTCTATGATATCCCTGTTTGTGGAGCGCTCAAACAAGTGTCCTCATAAACAAGTGTCTTTGGCCCATACTGATTATAGGCACCATAACAGCATAGGCTTGGATATAATAAAAATGGATTGGTTTTAACTGAATTAATTAATTCATGCATATTGCTATTGCTGGCTGTCTAAAGTCTCTTTGGATTGGGATGGTTAGAAAAAGAAGTCAGACTAACAATCAAACAAAAACTACAATATTTAGTTAGGCGAAATGTAAAGTATACAGCGTGAATCTGCCTTATGAATTCAATCCAATATTTATGACACTTTATAGAATGTAGCATGCTCAATTTACCGCAAGCTCCTATGTAAATAAATCCCAATCTTCATTTAAAAAACGTCTGACATCTTACTGAGAGCCAGCTGTACAATTATGAATGTAGATGTGATAGGATCACATATACCTGGATTATGCTATAATTTTCCATGCTAATTTACCTCTATAGTCTCTTTAAAGAATTTAGGCCATGGAATACACCTAATTTCAGATTGCCCTACTTTATGAACATACAGATAGGGTAATCCATGGGTGTGTCGGTATGTTCAAAATATTCAGATGACAGCTCTGGTTGTGAACCTATCTTGACATTTTTGCTCTTTTGATGGCTAGGGGCATCTGTTCTGAATCTGAATATGCATAAATTAATCAGTTTGCTGGAGTCTGTTATATCTAAACAGTATTGGCTTACTTTTCTCTAAGCTAGATACATTTATTTTCAATATATTGTCAGCCTCTTATTTGTAACTAGAGATTTATTCAAAGATCTATGCTTACAAAGGTTTATCTTCAAACCTGGAGTCTTTTCACTCAAGGCAAAAGGCATCTAAATAATATCAAGGAATGGAAACTGAGAGGGTTTTTAATAACTTCTTTCTGATATATAAAAATATATATTTAAGGACATTAAAAAAAATAAAAATAACCACACCATATGTATAACTGAATGGAAATCGGTTATGTATAACTGAATGGAAATCCATCTCCAATACAATTCTTGCATTGCAGAACTATGACAATTATGATGTACACAAAAATAATTAAACTATTATCACAATTAAGACCAATCAAACTGCCTTTGTACGTAAGGTATGGATAAAAAGTCAAGATGATGATGCACATTAAAAATAGGCATAGATTTGATCACAAATGTTGTGGCCACCATTTTGAGCACATCCGGTAGCCAATCTTGTTTGTAGGGATACCATGCAAGTGAAAACAGTACCTGGAAAGCAGATTTTTTGGGAGGCTCTTCCTCTTCCTTTCCTTCTTCTTCCTCTTCTTCTTCACTGTCCGACTCAAACAAATAATAATCTCCACTTCTGACCACTAAGCAAAATGAAATATTCTTTTTATTTCTCGTAAGGAAACAATTCTCATAAGAGCTATCCTGAGCCATGACTCAAAGACTAAGAAAAGTAGGTCTATGGTTATAGGAATCAGTGGCAGGACATACAAAAATGGGAAAAAAGCAAGCAAGGCACATAGATCACTTGGGATGTTTGTCATCACAAAAAATAAACCTCAATAATAGGAACATTATAGAACAATCAGAAGAAAAGTTGAGGAAAAAGTTGGAATATGTTAAGGAAAGTTTGCAACATTCATAACTTCCAAAAATTGTTTCCTTATTTGTGAGAGGTTGAGAGTTTTCTAATTCCAGAGGAACAAATGAAATCTCTCTTCCCCCACTAAAACAATAGCTACAAAAAAGTAACACTGCTAAAAGTCTACTAGCATCTGGAAGCATTTTTCTCTTTTCCTATAGTCTTTAAGCTTTATACTAACAACACGATAAATACATTCTTGTAGATAACACTTTTTGCTTGTAAATTGTGAAACGGATGCCTCCATATCTTCAAGTTGTAAGAGAATATGAATGAACTGGGCCTTATATCCTTGAACAGAAGCTCATTTTTGAAACGTTAAATAAGCTAATAAGTCCAAATGGATCAAAAAAATAAAAAAATAAATTAAATATTAAATATTAAGCAAGAGATAAAATTAAAGTCACAGCATTACATTTGCCTATTAAGACAACGTTTGCAAGTAAAGTAAAATATTTTAATATATTTATTATAATAAGAAACACAGATAGAATGACTTTGAGATTGTATTTGACCCTCATTATATAGCTTTCTGAACCATAAAAATAAATTATTCAATCATACCTGATCCTATATTTTATCTAAAGCATATATTAAATAATGTATCCTAGGTAAAAGATAAATTGATAAACTGTGCCTTATAGAAAGTTTTTCTTTAGATTGAAGATTAAAAAGAAATGGAAAGCAAATAAGGGAAATATCTGAATAATATAGAACAGTGATGGCTAACCTTTTTTGGCTTGCGTGCCAAAAGCGGGGGGAGAGCAGGGGGTCATGCGTGGACGTGCCACACCCATAATGCTAGCTATGTGTGTGACCCCTGCTTTTGGCGTGCTTTTTTCACCCTCCCCTGGCTCCAGAGGCTTTCTAGCACCCTGGCGAGGGTGAAAACAGCCTTCCCACCATCTCCAGAGACTTCAGTAACTTCCCTGAAGCCTGCAGAGGGTGGATAAACCTCAAAAGAAGGCCTAAATCAGCTGGCCAGCACACACATGCACGCTAGTGCTGACAGGGTAATGCCTAGAGTGTCCTAAGAAATGGTTCTGCGTGCCACCTGTGGCACCCATGCCATAGGTTCGCCATCACTGATATAGAATAATCAAAAGCTAGAAAATTATTGCAGGCTAACTCTGCCCACAGGAGTTTGATCCTGAGTGGCTTAAGTTTGAAACAGCTTTCCATCCTTCCAAGGTGGGTAAAATAAGGACCTAGAGTGTTGGAGGAAGTATGCTGATATTGTAAACTGCTCAGAGAATACTGTAAAGCACTATGGAGCAACACATACATCTAAGTGCTATTTCTCTTTCTGCATACAATTATGATTTTGATCATATCTCCCTGATTTATGAACTGCTGTATGCAAAATTAATCCATAGCATAGATAATAATTTCACAGAAAAACACTAATCTCTTTCTTATTGAATGTTACTATTTTCAAATTTTATAATTAAGTTTACTTAGCTGCATTTTGGAGTTAACTTTAGACTTTTATTCTGATGTCATATACCAATATATAGTTTGTAAATTACAGTATGTAATCTAGGATGTATATGTAGTTGGTATCGCCTAAAAGTATGAGTAGTTGTTTGCATAAATATGGCTGATAAACATGTAAATCTACTTGTAAAAGATCACATTGGTTCTAAAATATGAAAAGCAATCGTTGCATGAAGAGTAGATCTATTGTTGCTCAGGGGACACTATGAACCTCCTTGGTAACAATATGTTCCATCCATAAAATAGGAGTATATATGACATCTTATGTGAACAATGATTCTAAATTATCATTGAAATTGAGAATTCAGTTTCTTTCTTCAAAATGCATTTATCTAAACTTCTGTTCTTTTATGAGTATATTAAAATAATTCATCCATTTCTTATTAGTAAGTGAACTGACAATTAAATTATAATAATCTATAATCATTTAACTTATTATTATCTCCTAGTGTCCTTAACAGAAGTCATTATAAGTAAGTCTTATATAAGTCATAAGTAAGCCTTATATAATTCAACTTTACATTGCAGGGTCTACACCCGATTAATGCAAGTTGATATATCTGTAGGAAGGATGGTATGATTAAACTGCAATAATGCACTCTTGCAGGCATTAATTAATGTGGTAGAGAAATGTGGCTCAATTGAAAATTGCAGCTTAATTTTCAATAAGATCATATCTCTCTACTTACAAACCATTTCTTCACACATCAGTTGTAACTGATCATTGAAATGGAGGATGTACAGAAAGTAAACCAGTGAAACAATATTATTTTCTTCTCCACAGACTGATTTTTGCACATGTTTTGGAGACTTCTAGAGAGCAACAGGTGTGTGAAAACATGTTTTTCATGCCATGCAGAAGAAAAGCCCTGAGAATTCTATGTCAGCACAGAAGGCATAAGATAATGGATATTTTATGTTGAGATACAACAGTACTCTTCAAATATTATATAAAAATATTTAGAAATGAACTTGGCTCACCAAATGTGGAATTACAGTTCTGACTTGTGGCTAATTATTTTAAAAGGGCATACAATACTAGTGGATGGTATTCATTTTCAGGGCTTGGCAACAGGTTGTGGTTCACAAGTATATGCATTATTGCAATAATATGGATTCTACAGTGGTTTCCTAAAACATGTAATGAGGGTAAAATGAATCAGAAAGAATGAAATGAGCTGGAATAATTTAACAAAGTTTATGTATGGATGCAGGTCACTTTCACAGAATAGACTATAAGAGAAAGCAGGGTAAGTATACTAATTCACGCCACTTTCTGCCTGGAATAAAATCCACCGCAAAAGATAACCTGGGATCTCTAAAGCCTTTGAGTCATTCTTATTATCTGAATTTCAACCATTTTTTTTGTCACAGCAAAACTAATGAGGATTAACAGAGACCATATCCTGGTCCATTTGGAAAAGCTACAGATTCAAAACACATTACTTGCAATGATTTGTTTTTCTGAAAAGTAAAACAACACTGGGTCTTCAATAACAATTTGAAAATAGGATAGGTCTCTATAAATTTTCATCATGCCCTTTAGAAACATAAATATATGTAAACACACACACATATATATCTATATATATGCATAGGCACAGTTTACTTGTGACTTGACAGAAACAAAAATCTGGAATATTTGTTAAACAAATTGCTACAGCAGGAATAGTTGCAGAATATTTTACTGTATTTTTCTTCCACATAGTGAATATTTGCTTAAGGAGCTAACTGGAACTTGCATCAGCATATGGTCGCCTAAAAGAAACACAATTTTTCTCTGTGAAATCTTTTGGTTCCACATGACTATCAAGTCACAAAGTCTAAAACCATGCATAAAACAAATAGATCTTGGGAATGTCTCCATTCTGGTCAAGGATATAAGGGCTAAATTCATGTACTTTAAAGATGATTGAGAAACCTACTGGAAGCATGATCAACCCAAGGCCGCCACCACTGCTTTTTTTTGCCCTTGGTTTTTTCTTTGTCTGCTTCTCCTAAAATGAAATATGTCCAAACATTAATTTTACAAAGTGAAAAACATTATTATGTCTTATATTTTTTCCCCATTTTTTGCAATCTGTGCAAGAGCAGACCCAATTCTAATACTTTTAAGAGACAAAACACAAAAAGCATTTGCTTACTATTATAATAACTACTCTATTCACAGAACCTGGCTACTCTGACATAGAGACAAAATAGAATTTGACTTCAAATTTCCTTATATTTAAGGAATTGTTAAAAAATGCTTGTTCATTATAAATTAAAACTAAGCTGCAGCAAATTACAGTTCATTAAATAAAACCTAAAACAAACAACTGAAACCCAAAGTATTTATTTGAATTCATAAAACGCATTTCTTGACTCAAATTTTGCTTCAAATGAAAAATCTGATAAGATAAAAACATCTTTGTTATTCTAAAATTGTTTAAGTATCATATAGAAAATCAGTTCAGATGCCAACTGAACTGTGCTTTAAATACCAATTTTTAAAAGGCCTGAAATCTTGTTATATTCTACAATTTTACATTATACTTTAGCATTCCAGTCCCAATCCTTGCTATTCATAGAAAGGGGCAACATGTTTTTGTAGATAACCAAATATTATTCTTCCTCTCCAGTGAGAAGGAAGGGGAAGAGAGGGATACCATGGGAATGGAGAAGAAGTTATTCCCAAGTAAATATGCAGAGAGCAGATTGTGAAGTTCATCCAACAAATCTCTGGATGAGGCAATATACTTTCCTATATATATTCATGTAAATAATACTAAGGTCCAAACAATAAATACCAACGTCTGATATAGTGAAGGAATAGTACCATCATCATCTTCTTCTTCTTCAGCAACCTTTTGAATTTCTTGCCCATCCGAGGCTTCTTGACTCATACTCAGCACCCTTTCTTTACCCTTTTTATACTTTTGTTGTCTGGCTTTAATATGATCCATCCTGTCAAAAGAGAGTTTGCACTCTTAGAATTCAAGTATTATCTTTGTGAACCAAAGATTACAAGGATTTTAAAATATTACATGGTATTCCTAATATATTATCAAATGACATTAAATTTAGGCATATATTACAATAAAAGTTAGCAAAGAAAGAAATTACACAATGCTGTATGCAACTTTGGATGGGAATGCCTGATTCCCCCCCCCCCAAATTATAAATTGCAGAAGAACTGTAATATTTCCATTTGTGTTTTCTCCTCATCTTTTTTGGGGGAGGGGGGGGGAAGGTATCAACAGAACCTTAGTACTCATAGGTATTTGAGCTTATGTATACTTACATTCAGGATTGTACATTGTCTTCTAAAGCAGTGATCTCCAACCTTTGCAACTTTAAGTCTGGCTGGAGAATTCTGGGAGTTGAAGTCCTTCAGACTTAAAGTTGCAAAGGTTGGAGACCCCCGTTCTAAAGTATGGCTATAAGGTACAGATGTTTCAGCTAAACTATTATGTACAGTATATAGCATTGTAATCACTACTATGTTTCTCTGCATATTTTGGGGTTTCATATCTTACTTGACTTTCACTTATTTTGTTATTAGCTATGTCTTAGATCAGGGGTGTCAAAGTAGAGGCCCATGGGCTGGATGTGCCTTGCATTGGCCACGCCCACCCCTGCTCCATGAAAAAACATTGCGAAACTTCACATGATGGTAACGTGACACCTCAAGTTTGACACCCGTGTCTTGCACTGATAGATGGAACTATAATATTCATGAGACACTTTCAAAATTCCAAAGGAGCTCACTGCCTTCTGTAGCAACATCAATAAGGTAATGGTTAAGTACTTTTTCTCTGATTAATGTAGTAGTGTTATATGACAACATCCAGAAAGGAATTTTTAAGAGAAAAGAAAAGCATACTGTCTCTTCAGTTGATCCATTGATTTTTTTTCTTCTTCAATTCTTGCTTTTACAGCTTTCACAATTGTGGCCTGAAAGAGTTCAGCACCTCTGGAAAAATAAATGCATATACATTAGAAAAAAACAATGCAACACAAAAAGGGTGACAATCACAATTGTAGTTTTTCCACCAAAATGAAACTGATTCAACAGATTTGCTGAAACAGAAAGAATAAGGGAAACATTCTGATATATACTTCATAAGGTTGAATTTCCTAATCAATATATGAATTTTCATTTCTGTGATAAGAGCTTTCCTTTATTAATATAGACAAATTATATATTTCATCTCACTTTTATAGTTTACATAATATTTAATTAAACTGCATGGATCTATACATTTATTAAAAAACAACGCTTCACTTTACCTGGATGCCAGAATCTGTGAAGCTTTAATATCAGCAACAACATGAAGGAAGTAGTAACTCATGAAAACTCTTCTTTGGAGCAACAGAAAAGCAAAGCAAATGCTATCCCAGATTATTCCTGCCTCTCCACTTGGCAATTTACACTCTGGATCATCCAAAGCTGACAAGAACAAGGATCAAGGATAAGCATCAAAATATTGAAAGATTTTTTTTCTGAGATGACCAAAGAGAACAACAAAGTTTAGGAACTTTCAATCCATGTCTACAAGATTCAAACTTCATACAGGTGGAGCCGGAGAAGAATTATTGATTTGCGACCCTAGATATATATGCACATTTCTCCTGTGTTTCAACTCAAATTCTAATCTGGGAAACAGCTGGAAGATAAATGCAGCACACCATCTCCTTTAATGGAGCATCTCAGAGAACTATAGAACTGAAGATGTCAAAATGGGACGGTCCCTATTTCTTTCATCTATATTCTTGTAGTCTTTGTGCTAAACTACTCACTTATATACAGGTTCCTCATTCTATACCAAAGTGACATGAATCACAACAGGGTTTTAACACAAGAGGTTTTCCCAAGAATATAAACTCTGAAATTAATAAGCAGTTTTTAAATAAAGACATGAAAATTAAAGCAAACATAATTTTTAAAAATGTAGTATAATATTTGTAGTGATTATGTCCAAAGTCTATATGAATAACAAAATACAATCTACAAATAAAAACAAACCAATGAAATTATCAGATAAAACATCTGCTAGAGCAGGGCTGTCCTCAGGCCGGATGCATAACATGCTGGCCAAGCCTACCCCCAGTTTAGTGAAGGGGAAAAAAGTCACAATACATCACATGGTGACAACATGACACTGCAAGTTTGACATCTCTGGGTTAGAGTGTGCTTTATCTATGCTATTACTTAAAAAAATCTCCAACTGTATTAAACAAAATATATAAAAATGGTGCCAAATTCTTAGAGAAAAATGTTTTTCCACCAACTGGTGGAACCATTCGGCTGATGTTATGCAATGCCAGGTCCGTGATTAATAAAGCCCCCCTCATTTATGATCTGGTTTTGGAGGGGGAGGCGGACCTGGCGGGTGTTACAGAACCTGGTTGGGCCAAGAGGGGGGAGTGCCCCTCATTGAAATGTGCCCACCAGGTTACCGCGCATTTCACCAGCCAAGAGCCCAGGGTCGGGGTGGGGGGGTGGCGGTTATCATAAAGGAGGGCCTGGACCCGAGGGAGACCACTGTGCCACAGACTGCCGGTTGAGTCCCTATGTGTAGGGTGGGGTCATGCGAGGCAGCAGGGCAGGTACCTGGCTCCCCGCTACGTATCAGCAGCCCTACCTGAGTTCCTCAATGTGATAGACGAGATGGCAATTGAGACCCCCAGGCTGTTAGTCATGGGGGACTTCAATCTGCCATCGATAGGTGAAGCATCTGAGGCGGCTCAGGAGTTCATGGCCTCCATGACGGCCATGGACCTGACCCAGTTAGTTCATGACACTCCACTCACACTGGAGGACACACACTGGACTTAGTGTTTGTCTCCGGCCAGTGGCTGAGTGATCTTGGTTTAGGGGAAATAGTCATCGAGCCCCTGTCATGGTCAGATCACTCTCTCCTTCGGTTGGCCTTTGCAACCGCCGCACCTCACCGCGGGGAGGCGGAACTGGAAATAACAAGATGGTTCTGCCCCAGGTGCCTGATGGACCCTGAGAGGTTCTGCTAGATCTCTCAGCGGCTTTTGATACTATTGACTATGGTATCCTGTTGCGCCGGTTGGAGGGGTTGGGGTTGGGAGGCACCGTTTTACGGTGGTTCTCCTCCTACCTCTCCGACCAGTCGCAATTCGTGTTGGCAGGAGGGCAGAGGTCGACGTCGAGGCGCCTCACTTGTGGGGTGCCACAGGGGTCGGTCCTCTCGCCTCTCCTGTTCAACATCTATATGAAGCCGCTGGGTGAGATCATCCGTGGTTTCAGTGTGGAATTCCATCAGTACGCGGATGACACCCAACTGTACATCTCTACCCCAGACCACCCCAACGATGCCGCGAAAGTGATGTCCCGGTGCCTGGAGGCCATGCGAGTCTGGATGGGGAGGAACAGGCTTCGACTCAACCCATCCAGGACCGAGTGGCTGTGGTTTCTGGTGTCACGGCATAGCCAGTTGGTTCCATCTCTGGCTATCGGGGGTATATCTTTAAAGCGCTCCATGGCTCGGGACCTAGCTATCTGCGGGATCGGATCCTGCCTCATACATCCTCACGGCCGATTCGCTCCCACAGAGAGGGACTTCTCCGGGTGCCCTCCACTAGACTCTGTCAGCGGGCGACGCCCAGGGGAAGGGCTCTCTCTGTGGCGGGCCCGGCCCTCTGGAACAACCTTCCCCCCGACATTAGGACGACCACGGACCTCCGCTCCTTCCGTCTCAAATTAAAAACTCATTTCTTCTGTCTGGCCGGCCTAGGATAGTCTCTCTGTCTTTGGGGTTTTATTGGGGTTTTATAACATAGCTTAGTTTTAATGGGAATTTTAACGCAGGTTTAGATTTAATTTATTTTTAATGAAATGTTTGTATATATTTATTGTTTTACTGTGCCTGTGCACCGCCCCGAGTCCCCGAGGGGAGAGGGTGCGGTTTAGAAATATTAAATTATTATTATTATTATTATTATTATTATTATTATTATTATTATTATTATTATTATTATTATTATTATTATTATTATATCATTAGCCCCCGCAGAGAGGGCCCACAACTTGGGCGTCCTCCTGGATACTCGACTGTCCTTGGACGATCATATGACAGCCGTGGCCAGAGGGGCTTTTTATCAGGTTCGTCTGATATGCCGGTTGCGCCCCTTTCTGGACCATGATGCTTTACGCATGGTCACTCAAGCCCTCGCTATCTCCCGCCTGGACTACGGTAACGCTCTCTACATGGGGCTTCCCTTGAGGTGCACCTGGAGGCTCCAGCTAGTTCAGAATACGGCCGCGTGGGGGATTCTGGGAGCCTCCAGATGCTCCCATGTAACACCTCTCCTGTGCGAATTGCACTGGCTGCCTGTGGCTTTCCGGGTGCACTTCAGGGTGCTAGTAACAACCTTTAAAGCACTCCATGGCAAGGGACCTAGGTACTTGCAAGACCGCCTCCTACCAAATACCTCCCTTCGACCAGTCCGCTCCCACAGAGAGGGTCTCCTCAGGGTGCTGTCAGCCAGCCTTCTCTGTGGCAGCCTTCTCTGTGGCAGCCAGCCTTCTCCGTGCCCTCTGGAATGACCTGTCCCCTGACCTCTGCACAGCTACGGACCTGCACCTGTTCCGCCGAGCTCTGAAGACCCATCTTTTTTGTACGGCCGGCCTGGTATAGCTTTTAATCTGGTTTTATTGGGGGTTTTATTGTGCATTTTAGAGCAGGCTTAGTATTTAATTTATTTTTAGCATAGGTATTTATATTGATGTTTTTATTATTGTTTTTTATCATTGCCTGTTCACCGCTCTGAGTCCCGTAAGGGAGAAAGGGCGGTATACAAATTCGAATACAATTACAATTACAATTATAACTATTTATTTTCCAATCTGAATTATTCTATACTTTATTATAAAAATAACAAAACATTTTTCATTTTCAGAAGTCTGCTTATTGGTTTTTAATGATTGTATTTGAAAAGTCTTTAATGGAATTTTAAAAAGAATTATACAAAGAACTTTAAAAGTCTATACTTACGGATGTCATAACCTTTAACTGTGCAAGCCAGACTGAATGCTTGAATCACCCAACAGCTATTGTTGATCAGTGACTTGATGTAGCCGCATGCTCCTATCTGGAATAAATAGATAGAGAAATTGAAATTTTCTTTTCTTTAGTGTTTGCAACTAAACTGTATATGCTCAGTGCAGCGATTTCTTCTATAATATTTAACTATATAAGCAAATAAATAACATATTATAATAAAATAAAAGCTTGACAATACTACAAGATATAACTGTTTACACAAAGATAAAAAAGAGAAATTCAATTATTCTTTTCTTTAATGTTCATAACACTTCAACTGAATATGCTCAGTGCAATACTTCCTTCCAAAACTTTTAAAATAATCTTATACCTCTTTTGACCTCTTTCATTGTAATGTCATAAATACAATAAAACAAAAAAAAAATGTTTTGAAAATAGTTCAGTATCAATATTGCAAAATGCCTCTTCTTTTTAAATTCCAATTTGTGATCATATCAGATACAAACAAGGACATCAACTGTATGGTAGATTACTCAGTACAAAGAGGGAAACTGCAGTTAAAACTGCAATGATAAGCATTAATTGATGTTTCTGTTTAGAACTCCAAACAATATGGAATGGAGCTTGAAGAACTCTCAAAGGCAAGGAAAGAATGGAAACAAACATTTTCAATATTCAGCCACCTATCCTCAGTATTGTATATCAGTGTTTCTTGATCTTGGCAATTTTACAATGTGTGAATCTCAACTCCCAGAATAGGAATATATCTTGCTAAGGTAGATAAAAACTGTTTTATATATAACCACAACACTTGATGTCAAGAGTTGAATTGTTCCTAGAAAGCAAGAAAAAGATGAACTAGTGTGGAAGGACTCCGCACTATTAAAAAAAGGAAAAATAACAACTATATATTTATGTTCAGAAACATTTAATAATCATTTCACAAAAAGGAAGATACTTACTGATAAGATATTTTTCATTGTAATCACAAAGACATTATAAGCAATCAGCCAATCCCAATATCGAAGGATGCTTCTGATTGGCTTTAGTAATAGATCTCCTCCAAAAAGTAGAAAATAAAAACAGGCTACCAAGTAACCCATGCAAAATATACTGATCCGAGTGGTTCCCGTTATAAAGATGATAGTGAGAACAAACCAGAAGAGATAACTGAACACAACCACTTTGCCCATGTCTAGATAAGATCTGTTGCAAAACAAAGTAGGAATGAGAGAGATCAAATTTATGCTCAGGCTATGCACATGTTAATGTACAATAAAGTGATATAAACATATTTATATAAACATATATTACATATTGATGAAATGATTATGTGTTTACAAGAAAACATTATTCATTATACAGGGGTTTTTTCAAACTGTGATGCAAAGAGCTCCTAATATGGTAAATTAATTTATAACACATCCCACCATTACTAATAAATTTAAAAAAACCAATGATTGCATTGAGGTTATATTTGACAGGAATACACACACACACACACAAAACTGGAATTTATGCATCACAAGATTTCTCAAATCTTGTGACACAGGAATTGCTTGCTAGCAGTTTGTTCAGGAAAAATAAGAAATAAAATCCAAAAGATTTGACAGAATTCCCACTTTCTCCTCTGCATGTTTGATGAGGTTTTGTTTTAATTGCAACATGCAAGTTGCTTACTTTTGGGAGGATAATGACTCAGGTCATTCATACTTTATGCTAAATTAATTTAAAATTAATTTATATTTTTATAATTATAGTTAGGTATTGTAATTATTGTTTTGATAGCATTGTTTTCAACTGTTCACTTTTTTATTTGTCTCATTCATAATGTCTGGGTAAATTAAAGAGAGCTTATCGAAACATTGGTGTGTAAATTCTAAAATTTGTAATAGAGGAATTGTAAGGTTGCACTATCTGTTTCAGGTGGCCAACAATTTCCTTCCTTCCTTCCATGCAAAAGTGATTATTCTTTGAAAGTATAGATGAACTAGTTCACTATTATAAAAAAATTACATTTATAGTAATGTAATTTATCATCAAACTGACAAATTCAGACATCTGACTGTAGGAAATTGGGCTCTTGCAATGTCTTTTCATTTGGGACCTTGCAATGTACTTTAGAATATAGCATGTAATCAATGCTACATAAATTTATCATGCAACAAGCCTTCCCCTATCTTTCTCTCGGCCAGGAATTTGTCCCTAACTACCGTATCTGCCGGCGTATAAGACGACTTTTTTGCCCTGAAAAACATGCCTCCAAGTGGGGGGGTCGTCTTATACGCCGGGTCATCCGCGACGTCCCCTTCTTGCAAGTCTCCGCGCGATGGTTTCCTCCTTCCCCCCGTCTCTTTCCCTTCCGTGCAAGTCTCTCTCTCGCGCGCGATGGTTTCCTCCTTTCCCCCCCCCCCCGTTTCTTTCCCTTCCGTGCAAGTCTCTCTCTCTCGCGCGATGGTTTCCTCCTTCCCCCCCCATCTCTTTCCCTTCCGTGCAAGTCTCTCTCTCGCGCGCGATGGTTTCCTCCTTCCCCCGTCTCTTTCCCTTCCGTGCAAGTCTCTCTCTCGCGCGCGATGGTTTCCTCCTTCCCCCCCGTTTCTTTCCCTTCCGTGCAAGTCTCTCTCTCGCGCGCGATGGTTTCCTCCTTCCCCCCCGTTTCTTTCCCTTCCGTGCAAGTCTCTCTCTCGCGCGCGATGGTTTCCTCCTTCCCCCCCCCGTCTCTTTCCCTTCCGTGCAAGTCTCCCTCTCGCGCGCGATGGTTTCCTCCTTCCCCCGTCTCTTTCCCTTCCGTGCAAGTCTCTCTCTCGCGCGCGATGGTTTCCTCCTTTCCCCCCCCCGTTTCTTTCCCTTCCGTGCAAGTCTCTCTCTCGCGCGCGATGGTTTCCTCCTTCCCCCCCCGTCTCTTTCCCTTCCGTGCAAGTCTCTCTCTCGCGCGCGATGGTTTCCTCCTTCCCCCGTCTCTTTCCCTTCCGTGCAAGTCTCTCTCTCGCGCGCGATGGTTTCCTCCTTTCCCCCCCCCATTTCTTTCCCTTCCGTGCAAGTCTCTCTCTCGCGCGCGATGGTTTCCTCCTTCCCCCCCCCATCTCTTTCCCTTCCGTGCAAGTCTCTCTCTCGCGCGCGATTGTTTCCTCCTTCCCCCCGTCTCTTTCCCTTCCGTGCAAGTCTCTCTCTCGCGCGCGCGATGGTTTCCTCCTTCCCCCCCGTTTCTTTCCCTTCCATGCAAGTCTCTCTCTCGCGCGCGATGGTTTCCTCCTTCCCCCCCGTCTCTTTCCCTTCCGTGCAAGTCTCTCTCTCGCGCGCGATGGTTTCCTCCTTCCCCCGTCTCTTTCCCTTCCGTGCAAGTCTCTCTCTCGCGCGCGCGATGGTTTCCTCCTTCCCCCCCGTCTCTTTCCCTTCCGTGCAAGTCTCTCTCTCGCGCGCGCGATGGTTTCCTCCTTCCCCCGTCTCTTTCCCTTCCGTGCAAGTCTCTCTCTCTCTCGCGCGATGGGTTCCTCCTTCCCCCGTCTCTTTCCCTTCCGTGCAAGTCTCTCTCTCACACGCGATGGTTTCCTCCTTCCCCCCCCGTCTCTTTCCCTTCCGTGCAAGTCTCTCTCTCTCGCGCGCGATGGTTTCCTCCTTCCCCCCCCCGTCTCTTTCCCTTCCGTGCAAGTCTCTCTCTCGCGCGCGATGGTTTCCTCCTTCCCCCCTGTCTCTTTCCCTTCCGTGCAAGTCTCTCTCGTGCGCGATGGTTTCCTCCTTCCCCTCTGTCTCTTTCCCTTCCGTGCAAGTCTCTCTCTCGCGCGCGATGGTTTCCTCCTTCCCCCCCCCCGTTTCTTTCCCTTCCGTGCAAGTCTCTCTCTCGCGCGCGATGGTTTCCTCCTTCCCCCCCCCATCTCTTTCCCTTCCGTGCAAGTCTCTCTCTCGCGCGCGATGGTTTCCTCCTTCCCCCGTCTCTTTCCCTTCCGTGCAAGTCTCTCTCTCGCGCGCGATGGTTTCCTCCTCCCCCCCCGTCTCTTTCCCTTCCGTGCAAGTCTCTCTCTCGCGCGCGATGGTTTCCTCCTTCCCCCCTGTCTCTTTCCCTTCCGTGCAAGTCTCTCTCGTGCGCGATGGTTTCCTCCTTCCCCTCTGTCTCTTTCCCTTCCGTGCAAGTCACTCGCGCGCGCGATGGTTTCCTCTTTCCCCCCCGTCTCTTTCCCTTCCGTGCAAGTCTCTCGCGTGCGCTAGGAACGTGAAGGGGACAGCCGTCACCACAGAGCGCGCGAGACAGTGACACAGAGAGAGAGGCCCAGAGAGAGAGAGAGAGAGAGAGAGAGAGAGAGAGAGAGAGAGAGAGACGAAACAAAACAAAACAAAAGAAAGCAAAACAGGCCACACCTTCCGGCTCTCAAAATAAATTCCAGTCATTGTATTGTTGATATTTGTCCAGCAGTCAAACCCCTATCAACCCTATCATGGCACCAAAAAGAAAGAAATATGAGGCAAGTTTTAAACTTAAAGTTGTAAACTTTGCCAGGGAACATAATAATTGTGCTGCTGCAAGACAATATGGAGTAACAGAAAAGATGGTTCGGGACTGGAAATCAAATGAAAAAGCATTAAAGAGTATGCCAAGGGGTAAGTGTGCATTAAGAAGAGGCATCGCACACTGGCCAGAACTTGAAAAACATGTAGCAGATATGGTGGCTGAGCATCGCCAAAACGGTTATGTGGTGACACGAAATAAAATACGCTTGTTTGCACTTCAGTGGGCCAAATCTAACCCCGATCACAGCAACAATTTTAAGGCCACTATATCCTGGTGTAGTAGATTCATGGCAAGGCATGATCTGGTACTAAGGCAAAAGACAAAAATTGCCCAAAAATTACCTGCAGATCTGGATAATAAAGTGGATAGTTTCCATCGATACGTAATAAAACAGCGCACTAAACATGGCTATGCGCTAAGTAATATTGGAAATATGGATGAAACTCCAATGAATTTTGATATGATTGGAAATAAAACTGTCCATCATAAAGGTGAGAAAACTATTTTGATAAAAACAACAGGACATGAGAAGTCAAGTTTTACAGTGGTACTAGCATGCACAGCTGATGGCAACAAACTGAAACCTATGATTATTTTTAAAAGGAAAACCATGCCAAAACTCAAGTTCCCTGCTGGTTGTTTTGTGCACGTGCATGAAAAAGGCTGGATGGATGAGGAGGGTGTGAAACTATGGCTGGATAATGTATGGAGCAGACGACCAGGTGGTCTACTTCAAAAACGTAGTCTACTTGTGTGGGATATGTTCAGGGCTCATTTAACTCCCACCACCAAGGAAAGGCTTGCGAGAATAAAAACAGATGCAGCAGTTATTCCTGCAGGATTGACATCATTGGTACAGCCCCTGGATGTGTGCCTAAACAAGCCTTTTAAAGATCGCATTCGAGAACAGTGGAATGAATGGATGGTTAGCGGCGAAAAGTCATACACAAAAGGAGGAAACATGCGTGCTCCACAGTTGGATGTTTTGTGCCAATTTGTCATAAAAGCCTGGAATGATATTGATGCACAAACAGTAATCAAGTCTTTCAAGAAGTGTGGCATATCAAATTCATTAGATGGTATGGAGGACGAGTACTTGTGGCAAGATGAAGATGAAGAGGAAGCTAAAGCTGAGGCCACATCATCTGACACGGAATTAGATCCATACGATGACTGCCTTACAACTGTATCACAAGATGTCATTGATGAACTTTTAATATCAGATGACGAACAGGAGTTTGAAGGCTTTTAAAGGGAAACTGTCACGCCAGTAAACTTGCCCGGCACTTGCTCTCTCCCTCTATTTGTTATCTTCCTTCTATCATTGACAGTTCCAGTTTGGTTAACAGCTTAGAAAACAAACAGCATGGTAGCTCCCATAGGTTTATTGTTCCATTCAGCTTTAGTGAATTAGCCTCTGGCATTTACTATTGGCTGGTATAATACAGGAGGGGGAGGGGTCTTAGCCACCCTCACACTATTTACCGTATGAACATTCCTTTGGGAGCTCAGCAAGGTCTGACGAAGGGGGCATGTCCCCAGAAACATGTTACCTATCCCGTGGTTTTGCTGATCCAATGTTTATGCTCTTGATGTGCAACTTGCACTGTTTTATGTTTACTGTACGTGTTTGATAACATACAGCCTTGTGACAGTTTTCCTGCATGTCATAAGCATTTGAATATAAATTAACATGTTGAAATCAAATCTGATGTTCTTTTACGTTTTATTTGGAGTGTGGGAGGTGTGCGGAAGAGGGGGTAGTCTTATACGGCGAGTATATAACAAACTCTATATTTTGAGTGGAAATGATGGGGGGGTCGTCTTATACGCCCAGTCGTCTTATACGCCGGCAAATACGGTACTATAAAGTTATTAAAGATAAAGAAGAGCTGAAGAGAAATGGAGAATTTATTCTGCTACAGGCACTTGTTCTACTTGCAGGACAATCAGACAGAAATTATGTAACATCATATAATTCTTTTATCAATTTTATATATTAAATAATTTGTATTTGATTGTCCTGCAATTGTATATATTTTATGTCCTAAGTAAAGAATAATATTTTGTTATTTGATAATCTTAGAAAATAGCAACTTAGAAAATAGCACCTTAGAAAATAGCACCTTAGAAAATAGCAACACCAGACAATGTGTGTGATTGACAACTGCAGTAAAGTTGCAGAAATACAGTTCTGAACCTTACCAGTACAAAGCTCACAAAAAGCATCTGATTTCTGTGAAGAAGTAATATAAGCAGATGTGTGACTTATGTCAATAGTCATTATCTAGATCTTACCGGCAATGAATAAAATCAGGAACAGGGTTGTGTTGACTAAATGAAGCTGCTTCAAGGTTCATGCAGATTTCTACATTATCTCCAGCCATAATGCGTACAGCAGCCTTGTTCTCATCTTCAAATGTCTGCCTTTGTAAGGATGCACATAGTAGCAACATGAAATCATCTGATGAAAGAAGATGTTGAATTGAATATAGATGTGAAAGATGTCTTACATGTTTTTCATATAAAGATAAGGGCCCAGTATAACCCTATGGAGGCAGAACCAAATTGCTCTATGTGAACTCTAATCCTAGTCCACAAATTCAACTAGGAACATCTATGTTATAATGCACAAAGAGCAAAGAGGTAAAGGGATCAGCAATTTTCAGAAAATAATTTTCTTGGGAATAATGCCTTACTTAAAAATAGGTTGCTATTAAGTCCAAGGCGTGAGCCAAATTTAGAAGGCTATGAGGCGACAAAGCAGAAATATTTCTACTATACATTTTCTTGGCTCTGATGACCCTTTGTTACTTTATTTTTTGAATTTTGACTATTTATTCAAAACTTTTTGTGTCTTCAATACTGGACTATACAGTAACTGCATTTCTGTCTAGCAATTTACTGTATCATGAAAATTTGTAGGAATATCAAACCCGGACTGTTTGACTACAGGTAGTCATTGACTTACAACCACATTTGAACCCAAAATGTATGTTGTTAAGTGAGACATTTGTTAAGAGAGTTTTGTCCCATTTTACAACCTTTCTAGCCACAGTCAACTGAATCATTGCAGTTGAGAAGTTAATTACATGGTTGTTAAGTAAATCTGGCTTCCCCATTGTCAGAAGATCGCAAAAGCTGTTTACAAGACTCCAGGACACTGCAACTGTCATAAAGACCTGGCTATCTGCAAGACTGCCTCCTGCTACCAAATGCCTCCCAACGTCTAGTTCGCTCCCACAGAGAGGGACTCCTCAGGGTGCCGTCGGCCAGGCAATGTCAACTGGCAACCCCCAGGGGGAGAGCCTTCTCTGTGGCAGCCCCGGCCCTCTGGAATGACCTACCCCCTGACCTTCGTACGATCACAGACCTGCGCCTTTTCCGTCGGGCTTTGAAGACCCATCTGTTTCGAGAGGCCGGCCTAGCATAGTTTCTAAACTGACATACTTTTAAACGCTTTAGTTTTATATGGTTTTAGTAGGGATTTTAACAGGTTTTAGACAGGCTATTCATTATTTAATGTATTTTTAATAGATTTTTAATTGCTTTCTATGTTTTTATTCGTGATTTTACTGCTGCCTGCGCACCGCCCTGAGTCCTGGAAGGGAGAAGGGCGGTATAGAAATTTAAATATTAAATAAATATGAATTGGCTGCCAACCATCTGGATTTTGATCATGTGACCATAAGGATGCTGTAATGGTCATAAGTGGAAAAAATGGTTATAAGCCACTTTTTTTTAATGCTATTGTAACTTAGAATGGTCACTAAACAAACTGTTGCAAGTCAAGAACTACCTGTTCTGTGTTAACTCTTTGAGACTGAATTATATCCTGTGATGACTGTTTTTCAACTCTAAAGTTGGCATATACAAAATTAATTTTCTTATATAAAACCTTAAACTAAAATAAGAAACACAAGAATTGGGTGACAAAGCTATTTCACACAGAGCCAGATAGCAAAAGGAAAAGCATTAAACTAGATAGGTCAGCCTTCCAAATTGCTATGACTACTGCATTACACAGCCTTCCAAATTGCTAGGACTACTGCATCACACACAACTACTGCATCACACAATTTTCACTCAAGATAACCATTGAGAAGGGACACTGACAACGGTACCTGAAAACATCTAGAGCAGGGGTCTCCAACCTTTGCAACTTTAAGTCTGAAGGACTTCAGCTCCCAGAATTCTCCAGCCAGCAAAGAATTCTGGGAACTGAAGTCCTTCAGACTTAAAGTTGCAAAGGTTGGAGACCCCTGATCTAGAGGACACCATTTTGCCTATTCCTGATAAAAAGGACATGTATTGTTTCCCTAGTCTTAACTTTTTAATTCAGGTTCCATATAGGTGTTATTAAGTGGTTATAACCTTTATTCTTTATTACAATGGTGAGATAAGAAACACTGCTGTTTTTTTAAGAGCAGAATTTTTTATTGATGCTGGGTTAAAAGGCTTACATATATATATAGGTAAAGATAAAAATTACAATCTAGCAATAGCTTCTTGATATCTGCTGCATGTCCAAAAATGTACTTTAGAAATTTATTACAATATTTCATTTAGGAATGAAATAAATGGTAAGTTTGTTTAAGGGATGAAAATTACTTACACACAAGAAAGACTGGATTTGGTTTAACAATAAAATCTGGAAAGTATAACCATTTGATGATATTAGAGTTGAAGTTGGCATTTGGATTTCTCCATGGGTAATCTGTAATGACAGAGACCAGAATGCTTACAACAAGCCATTAAGAGTACTTATTCAATTACTTCTCAACAGGTATTAATACACAGTAGTTATTGAAGTAAAAAATTGGAAGAACAGTTTGAGGCAAAAAAAGGACACTTACCCTTACAAGGTGCAGGTGGGATGCCAATACACATGAAGTACTGGAATGTAATAATGCATGACAGAAAACAGCAGTACTTGGGCCATATTTCTGCAATAGCTTTTCTTCTCCGCCGATACAAAACAGCAATTAAAGCAAAGCCATGGATCATTGCATAGAAATCCATCCGTTGACCAATTACATTTACGGACAAGAGGAAACAGCTCTGTGATAACAAGGCAAAGGTACAAAATGTATATATGATTTGGAATGGTCCATGATAAATAGAATATTAGCTTCAACTTTGGAAACTTCATAAGACTTTATTAATCAGTTTGAAAGAAATCATTGTTTTTTTTAATTTTGCTTATAGGCCATCTTATCTTATTAATACTGATTACCTTAGCCATAATGACTGGGTAAAACTTCTATTTGAAAAGTAAAGAGATATTGGAAACACTGTTAAAATATTTGGCACAAATAGCTTGATACATTATAAACACGTTTGCAAAATGTAGATTACAATATCCTAAGCCTTATCCAAGAACCTCAAATATGATTTTCTATGTTCTCCTTCAGTTATGAAATTCTCTCCCTAGGAAGAACACTAGCATCCACTGAAACATTTCAAATTGTCTTTCTTTAAGTTTATTGTGGGTGAGAGTATATTTCATTATACATTTAACTCAGGGGTGGGTTGCTACCGGTTTTACTACTGATCCGCTTTGTGTGCGTTTTGCACGCATGCATAAGTGAAGCTAGTTCATGCCCCCGATGCACACTGCATGCATGTGCACTGTTCAATGTAAATTGTCCTTCGTGCATGCGCAGAACAATTTACAGTGAACTGCCATGCGCGGTCACTACAAAACAACATGGTGGCAACATCAGCAGCGGCAAGGGAACTGGTTTGGGACCTGGCAACCCAGGCAAAAATACCACTACTGGTTCATCCAAATCAGGCCAAACCAAGAGCAAACCACTTCTGATTTAACTTATTTGGCCACATTTTTCACTTGGTGACTGAGTTGCCAGGCCCAATTATGGTCACTAATTAAGGACTATCAGTACTGCTTTAACCATACTGGTGTAAATTTACCTCCAAACCAAATTTGTAGAAGAAGTAGTTTACAAAATATTTAAGGCAATTGACTATGCCATCATCCAAATGTAATCTGGTAATATGATGAAAAATAGTTTTGGTTTCTGGGGCAGTGAGATTATTATGACATCGGTAGTATTCTTGGTGTCGGTAAACAGTAACTTCAAAGGCCAGAATTGCCAACATCAGCAAATTATTCTGTAAGAGAAGGAAACTGTGTAAATACTTCAAATCCAAGAATAGTCTTGATTCTACTACTTACAGCAAAACTCCTGCACAATTTCCACTCTCCTAATGTGCTTTTTGACACAATAATAGTTAAACAATTTTCGTATGTGTTTATATTAATTGTAAAGATGATGGATTTAAAATGTATAAAATTGTTACATCTAGGCCTTTGTTTATAAGCATTTCCATAACCTTAGGACTTTTCTATACAAAACTGAAAAGCTGCAACTGAGATTTGTTTTCCTGTGCTACTAGTTGAGCACTGGAGGAACAAAATGCTAATTGATAGCACATTTATTCTAAAAATATCCAATCCCATTTGTGATTATATATGGGTTATTTTACAGCATATGAATATCTGTAAGACACCCAAAACCACAAACAGGGGAGTGAATCACAGTTGGACAGACAAATCAACTTTGTTCTGATAGGTTATTAGGCAGAAGAAAATAGCCTGTGGTGGAAGCTGTGCAGCTCTTAGGTTGACTTAATGTTATGCTAAAGTTTACAGAATGAGGTAGTGAGATTTTCATGAAAGAAACCATGATTGCACTCATCTCTAGCTCTGGCTTAGTTTTGATACAGAAATAACAAAATATAACAAAAATGTAGAACCAGTTTGCAGCTCTTGTTTTTTTTAAACCCTGTAATAACCTTGCATATATTATATTATCTTATTAGTAATTGGAAAGACACATAAATTACTCACATAAACTAATTCTAAAAAATAGTGCATTACAATTTAAATTAAATTACTGTTTATTAGGTATACCCTTTATTAACAAAAATTAAATTACAGTTAATTTAAGTGTATTATTTCTGTAAACAAGCTGTGCAAATACATGTTAAAAAGCAGTTATTTTGCTATAAGAACTGAAAATTAAGGAATGATGGAAATGCTTAAAATGGCTCACCACATTTTCATTTCATGAACCAAAACTGACAGCTATAATGAACTACAATTCATTATTATAATTTCCTTTTTCATCCCATATCTTCATAATCTTTGAGGAAGATTCCAAAGAGAACAGTTCTACTTCTAAGGATCATATAATACTGAGCTATCCTTTCACCTCTACTAGAAGAATGCAAGAACTGAAAATGCTAAATAGGGAACAGATTATAATTACCCTCAAGTACACAAGCAATGGATAGGACTTTCTTAATCCAACCCACTCAGTTGGATCAATGGGTTTTTTGTAGAGAAGTGATTCAGTCAGGTTTTCCTGATCTTCAGTAGTATTAGGCTAAAATAACAAAAAACAACATTAGTTCTGATTTATTCAGGCAGTATATTTAATAATGAAGCTAGAATTGCATCTATAGCTAAATAATTCAACAGTTTCTCATTAACTTTATAAATTTATAAATGCTTTATAAATTCTCTTTCAGGGAGCTATTATTAAAACTAAAGATAAAGAAAAACCTTGCTATGAAAAAAATATAAAAATGTACAAGCTTTGTAATTTTTTATCCCATACAAAGTAACCCAAACCTCACATCCAGCCTAAAGAGACAATTTGACAAACTAAGACAGGATGAAGACCTAATCAAATTAAGAAGGCAAAATTATTTGGAAAAACTGAAGACATGGACACATTCCACACTTACAGACTTATTTTAAGGTGTTTTCTGAAAGAGATCAAGCAACAGAGAATTCCTCCTTATTCCGGTGCAACGCAGATCCAAAAAGAAAAATGGATCCCTTTCTAGAAAAAAATACCCACCATTTACTTATTTTTTTTTTAAAAAACCCATAAAATAACGCCTCAACAAGGTTGGAAAAACCAAAACCAAAAGGTGTATACTACCAGAATATTTTCCTGATTTTGGAGGAAACTGCTTGGTTAATTTCGGAGTCATTTTGTAATCTCTCTAATTCATAAGTCCCTCCAGTTAAAAAGTATTTAGATGAAGCATGAATAATTAATTTAAAAAATTAAATGTAATATACCATTGTACAGTTGATAGAAAATGATGCAACATTAATAGATTCAAGCTGGTACAACATTTTACAGATAATAATCACACAGGTCCAAACTGTACAGACACTGGATGCCAATGGACGGAACTGAGAATATGGTAAAGCAAAAGCCCAGGCAATCACAAACACATAGTTAATGAGAGAAACCTAGAACAAAACAGAAAAGATAACATGTAGTTTAAATGACAAATTGGAGAATTCTTTACTATATTACCTCATGTATTTATTTATTACTGAAAAAAACACAAAAAAACATGGAAACATTAATTTCCTTGGTTTCATTTGGAATTAAACTCAACCAAATGGAAAGAAAGATATGGGGTGCACTAAAACAGTTCAATGAATAAACAGTTAGTTAACAAAACTTTGTTTTTCAATGTGCAACCAAATCTTCAAAATACACAGTACAAATTTTATAATGCATGCCTTTTACATTTTGAGATCTGATATAAATTATCAGGGCTCCTCTTATGGACAAGCGTTATGTTTTATACTTTTGATAGCCAGAAAGGATTCAAATTTAAAAAATAAATGCATAAATTATACTAAAAAAGTTCATTTAAAATTCGAATGCAAGAGAAATATATTGTTAAACTATGGAAGACTAACAAGAGTTCATTTTCAGTTACATATTTTTCAAGGCTCCTTTACCTACGGGATCGCATCCTACACCATACATCCCTGAGGCCGATTCGCTCCCACAGAGAGGGACTTCTCTGGGTGCCGTCCACTAGGCAATGCCAGCAGGCAACACCCAGGGGAAGGGCCTTCTCTGTGCCATGCCCAACCCTCTGGAACGACCTACCCCCCGAACTTAGAACGACCACGGACCTCTGTTCTTTCCGCCAGAAACTCAAGACGTACTTTTTCCAACAGGCCGGCCTGGCCTAACTTTACCTAGCCTTTAGCCTGACATCAAATTGTTTTAATTGGTTTTTAAGGGTAATAGTTTAATTTATTGTAAATTTTAGCACAGGGTTAATAATTTAATTTGATTTTAAATTTTGTATATTGTCATGTTTATATATGCTTTTTTAATTTCCTGTGCACTGCCCCGAGTCCCTTTTTGGGAAAGGGAGAGGTATATAAGTTTAATAAATGAATGAAATGAAATGAAATGAAATGAAATGAAATGAAATGAAATGAAATGAATGAATGAATGCTGACAGCTTGATATCAGCAGAAAGCTTCAATCCCATATCGGCCATGCAAAACCTCAGATGAATATGTTCAAGGAGATAAAGCAATTTGTATTCTATTGTAGTAATAATGATACTGCAATACAAAGTAGACTATCCATTATACACTTGCCTCTTTTACCGTTACCCATATAATATATGATGACACAATTTTGATAATGTGTAGTTCCAAAAGCCACCACACAAAAACTTGAAGCTTATGAAAGCATTCCAGAAACTTCAGGAAAAGTACAGTTAGACGGTCAATTACCAAATGCCATTTGTTCTTTAAATCTAAAAGACAAATAAGATGCAGTGAAACACTTCCCCCCTGCTATGAAAAAACAAAGAGAGAGAGGGAGAGATATTGTATTAATTCATTTTGGGGGGAATAAATGTGTTTGACACAGACACACACCCCAATAAGAAAACCATTTCTTTAATTGAATCACTGTTAACAATATAACCGTACAGCATTTTATAATTTCTGTAACATTTGCCACATTGTTGCACTCCAACATCATACAATACCAATCCAATATCATTTCATTACCTGTATCAATTCATTACTGAATATAATTTTTATATTTTTAATTTATATATTTATTTCTTTTTAAAGAAAATTTGATAAGATACAAAATGTTGTCAGAAATCTCTAATTTATTCAATGCTAATCATCCAAATAGTAAAATAAAATTGATTCACAACTGTACCTAATATTTCTTCTGTCTCCGATTCATCCTCATCCTCATCTTCACCTTCACCTTCTTCATCCAATTCTTCTTCCTTTTTTTCATTATCATCTACTTCATTTTCACTTTTTCTTCTTTCTACTATATTTTCTTCTTGCAATATTTTTTCTTGATCTTGCAACATCTTTTCCTCTTCCTGTTCAATGTTGGCATTCAGATTCATCATTGTGAGATCAGGCAAGCTTTCATCTTGATGCACCAGTCTATTGATACAGAAATGGTCATGTCAACAAACTGAACAGCTTTAAGTCTGAAAACACAAAATTTGGTTATTTTGTAAATTAAAACTGGAAATGCATGAATACATGAGTCACACACTGTTCAAAAAAATGAAAACGCCACATGGATTGCACCACAGTAGCAATCATTTGTTATTTTGATGCTAATATTCACATCAGTAATCAGTGATATTGTCACCTAAACTTGACATTTCCCCACAAAGGAGAAAAAATGGTCAAAGTTTAAGTTGTAGAAGCATGAAATGACATGTAATAGCAAGCATTTCATGACTTCACATGGGGACTTACTCATTTTGATGGATTGGTAATTTTTTCTTGATGCTGCTCAAATAATTGAAACAGAAAGAAAAAAGGAAACGAGAAGAGGAAGATCAGAGATAAGACATGATGCTATACGACTCATTAGCATTACCCATCTGTGGCGGCTTTCAAAAACATATTGTCTTAATCTTAACAGAATGGATTTTCAAAAGCAAAAAGAACAGTTCCAAAATTTTGAATTACACTTTCTATCTATGAATATGAAAGTAGGAATCCTCCCAATTTAAATAAATCATATCCTAAATATATATTTATATTTCTAAAAATATGAGTTGTTTCTTCTTTAGATTCCTTTGCATATTTTCCCAATTGAGGATAAGCACACAAAAGCAAAAATTCTATGAACACTTTGGAAGAGGTGAATATATGACATGCTATGAATTATCCATATTGTTCCACTTATACTTTCAAGAATTATGTAGCTATGTTCAGTGTAAAGTGTACAAGATATAATGTACATTGTTTATATCAATGTAAAAAATGGAAGCGATTAAAATATGTATTCTACAATTTTGATATTATTTTATTAAGTTACATTATTTGCCATGTCTCCTTTCAAAACAGATTGTATAGTAGCAAGGTTATATGAAACTCAGAAAAACATTTCACTTTTGTTTATCTGTGCTAAGCAAAACACTTAGGATGCAGCATAAGTTTCTTTTTGTAAAACATTGGCACTGGAGTGTGAGACTTCATATTCAGCACTAATATAAATCTGTCTAACGTTAAATATGTTTACCTAAACTTAAAGTCTTCATTTCATGTCTACAATTACAAGACATATTAGACATTGTCTACCGTAGTAGAAAACTAAGTGCTACAAATTCTTGAAAGGACTGGACTGCATCAAAGGAATAAATATGCCATTACATTATTGCGCATGCAGACTCAGGCAAATAAATGAATAACATATTAATAGATATGCAGGGATAAATTGCTGGCCATCACAAATTCTCAAAACGGTTTTCAATGAAAACAGTGCTAAAGCCTGGGAGCTTATGTGTAATTGATAGGAATGGAGATATTGAAAGACAATCTATTATTGGCTGGCAAATAAATAAACAAACCAACAACAATGGTTCTTGGCTCAAAATATTATCTAAATGAATATCCAGAGGGAATGAATACTCTACAGGGATGTTTTGGTGATTAAAATGGGTCATCTGTTGTGGTTATTAAAAGGTTTTATAAAAAAAACAAGAATCAAATAATTATGAACTAGAACAAAATTTTACAAAGGATCCTCAGTCACTAACTTGGTTGGCTTTCTCCCCCCTCCCCCCCATTGATACTGTTAAGATCCCTGAAGGTTATATTTTGATGATTCTATTATACTGAAATAAATTAACCAACTTCATTGTTATTTCTTTCTATGTATGAAGCATCATAGCCATAAAGTGATGAATTAAATATGATGCAAATGTCTTATTTTTAAGAGGTATGCCAGCAAAAATGGCTGGCAGAGGCACTGCATGCTGGTCTTTCACTGCTTCCAGGATGGCCCTGCGGGACAGATCTAAGTATCTCACAGGCCGGAACCACCCTGCAGGTCTTGAGTTTGACACCCTGTTTTAAGGCTTTGGTATTGATCCAGTATGTCTTACACAACTACAGCTATTACTAATTCTAATTCATAACATCAGTATTTATGATGCTCATTTTTAATCATAGCTATATTGTCAATATTGATTTGGATGAGTTCAAAGTAAAACAGTAGCACTAACCACTGAATTTCACATCAGTTTGTACTCCGAGCCTAACGATCAATCCTCCTCCCAAAACCCAAATTTTGAAATCCTAAAAGTCTTAAAGTCAGTGTACCTAATGGTTGATGTTTAAACTTAATAAAAAAAACCACTATCCTTTTTTCAGAGTCATATCTGCTCACCACAGCTGATGGTATTCCCGTATAAAGACAATGAACAAACAATACAGGAGATGGTATTACGGCAGAATTATGCTTTTGAAGAATTTATCTTTTCTGTTTTAACTCAGTTACAGTAATAATCAATCCTTTATGAACCAGTTGTTTCTTCTCTTGCTTATCTCAGAATTTGGCTGCTCTTATTTTATGAGTAGGAACAATCTCCTTATCTGTGAGCCATAGGCTTCATCTGTCTGCCTGACTTCTACCTCCAGACTCAATGTCGCATATGCTTGTCTAGGTTAGATAGTTTTCTTTGCCAATTTTTCATTTTTAAAACCATGCATTGAACTGAAAGATCCACTTTTGTCAGTATAAAAATGTCTTAATATGTCTTTCTAATGGGTGAGCTGCTATAGGAAGACAGTGTGAAACTTAATTTAGGAATATTGAAACAATGACTTTCTGATGTGATTGATTAAATATATGTACAATACAATACAATACAATAGCAGAGTTGGAAGGGACCTTGTAGGTCTTCTAGTCCAACCCCCTGTGTGGGCAGGAACCTTATACCATTTCAGACAAATGGCTATCTAACATCTTTTTAAAGACTTCCAGGGTTGGGGCATTCACAACTTCTGGAGGCAAGCTGTTCCAGAGGTTAATTGTTCTAACTGTCAGGAAATTTCTCCTTAGTTCTAAGTTGCTTCTCTCCTTGATTAGTTTCCACCCATTGCTTCTTGTCCTGCCCCCAGGTGCTTTGGAGAATAGTTTGACTCCCTCTTCTTTGTGGCACCCTCTGAGATATCGGAACACTGCTATCATGTCTCCCCTGGTCCTTCTCTTCATCAAACTAGACATACCCAGCTCCTGCAACCGTTCTTCATATGTTTTAGTCTCCAGTTCCCTAATCATCTTGGTTGCTCTTCTCTGCACTCTTTCCAGAGTCTCCACGTCTTTTCTACATCGTGGCGACCAAAACTGTATGCAGTATTCCAAGTGTGGCCTTACCAAGGCACTATACAGTGGCATTAACACTTCACGTGATCTAGATTCTATCCCTCTGATTATGCAGCCTAGAACTGTGTTGGCTTTTTTGGCAGCTGCTGCACACTGCTACAATGTACTTCATTTGTGTGATCATTTGATATGACCACAATTGATTGAAATGTTGTACCAGTAATCTATAAAAATTACACAGATAACTACTGCCATAAAATAGTTTCTTATTTAATTTATTTAAAGTTAATTATTTAATGGACACATACTCTCCCAATTGGTCCATTAAAATGTAATTTATTAGTGTTACTGTATCATTGCTCATGAATTCAGAATGAAAATAAAAATAATATGATTGGGAAAATAACTTCTGAAAAGTTACTGAAACATGAAGAGTACCAAATTAGCAATAGAATTATAGTTTTCAAAACATGTTAATCCACTTTTATGGCTCAGAGAAGTAAGTGAACTTTAAACATAAATATCTTTCTCTTAGACTGATGAATACATTTTATAGTTACAAACAAAAAGACTAATTTTTAGGGCCCAACTTATTTCTATTCAGATGACTCTATCAATATATGAATAACTGGAGGACTATTTATATAGCTCACTCACCACCTACAAGTAGTGAAAACTTTACTTCCTTTCACATAGAAGTTAGAGAAGCCCACAAATTTTACTTTAGAATGGACTAGGCATGTCCAAGTTAATTTTCATAATTGGATAGATCCAGCCTGGGGATCTGTTTCATGATCCCCCATACTCATCTACTAGTTCTCTTTTTTTTAATGCTGGTGTGTCATGGTAGAGAAGAGGAAAAAATTGAACTTTACAAAAATCAATTTTCAAGTTCTTTACAATTCAAACATCTGTGAACATGCCTAAACAATTCACTAAATGCACTAACTGGAAGATATATTTTTTACTCTAAAAAATAAATCAAGACAAATTATGGGGAATATCTTAAAAAAAATCCTGCTGATCATAAGTGAAGAAGAAAACAGCAATGAAGGAATCATTAAGTTCATGTAGGTTGGCAGGTGCAACTTTACAGTGAACAATGAACAATGTTTTGAAATTTGAATAGAGGCAGACAAGCAGGAGTCATTACCCAGCTATTCACATGTAGAGCACGTGGATGTATACGCTTGATGATTGGCTTGGAGGATTGTGCACGAGCATGAGGAGGTTTTGACCAATGACTGATTTGCAAACTTTGTATCATTTTTCTGGTTGTAATAAAAGGGAGGTTTGGAAGTGCTCTGGGCTCTCATCCCGAGAAAGACTTGCTCTTTTTTCATTTGTACCATGAGAGACCGCAAGGTTCCCTACACAGCAATTGCAACACACCTTGTCTTTTCAAAAACTTATATAAGAAAAAGTATCTTAGAAGTTTTATTTTGCACTGCGCATTAGTAAATTCTTCAAAGAGCAAAAAGAAAAAAGGGAAAGGAAAAAGATTACAGATGACCAAGAGGCAACTTTTACAAACCAAGATAACATTTAGATATGTACGAACAGTCCTCCTAAAAGTGTTCTCCATTCCTAGGGTAAGTTTGACTTACTGAAGTTTTGTTGTACAGGTAGTCCTCAACTTACAACCACAATGAGCTTTTACTAACAAGCAAAGTAAACGGGGAAACCAAATTTACAGTTAAATGAATCTGGTTCTCCTTTTACTTCGCTTTTCAGAAGGTCACAAATATGAATCAGTTGCTAAGCGTCTGAATTTTGATCAAGTAACCATGGTGATTCTGCAACAGTCATAAGTGTGGAAAAGCTGCCATGTCACTTTTTTCAGTACTGTTGTAACTGAACTATCACTAAATGAATGGTTGTAAGTCAAGTCAACAAGTCAACTTGTTAGTCCAAGTTAGCTATATTTTAAATATAACATGCATCATTTGAACAAGAATAAAAATAATTTATGAAAACAAACATTTTACAAACATTTTTCCCTCTAGGTTTATATTTCTGTTCTACCAATAAGCAATGTAAATTACATTGCCCATCACTTATTCCTGAATCCTGGAATATAAACCATGATTATCATGAAAAAATATGGGCGCTTTTTTAATGGCTAGCAGTGTCTAGCATGATGCAATAAATGAGCAAAGAAGAATGCGAAAACCAAAAGGATCCAACATGAACAAGATGCATCAAGATGCTATTTAAGATGGTTGAACCAGACCATGAATATTCCTCTTTCACTGCTCTATTTCTTAGCCATATTTTCCACAAGAATCCAGCCAGACTGAAATGTATTCTTGAAGATGCACAGCCTCAATCACATTGAATATAAACAGGTATCAAAATAAGGCAGCCATAAGAGTGCTTCAGTAAAGGTCCAAACAGAACAGTCTTAGTAAGAAGCTACAGTCATCATTGCCAACTTTAGAGTTACAGCAGCCAGCCAGCCAGCCATGTTCAATATTATGCTGTGCAGAACCCCTCAGAATGCAGATAGAGAGAATTATGATACAGAAGCAAAAAAGCAGAAAGAGAAATGTTCAATTACAGGGAGGCACTGAAGAGTATCAAGTCTATTCGGGAATAAATATTTGAGCCTAGTCCCTGATGAACAGTCATTGCAACAGATGGAAACTGAAGCTATTAAGACTTTAAAAAAAGCAAAAGAGTATTACAATAATAGCTGATAATAGAAAATAGATTAATACATAGATAGCTCAACAGTGAACAGTAAGCTCAACAGTGAACAGTAACAGTGAACAGTAAACAGTGAACAGTAACAGTGAACAGTATTCTCTGAGCTTAGTTATTTTCCTACAGATATTTCATTACCAGGTTAAGCAAGATTGAAAGTGTATGGTGGAGTGGAGTTGGTGGCTATTTATATATGTTGGCTTCCCTTGTCAGTCTCGATTGATGTGTGGTTTCTTCCTTGATGGCTGCTTGATTAGCATATTGTTTCTTCCTTGGTCATTATCTGGTGCTGTTTTCTGCCTATTTGGGTGTTGCTGGCCAGGGAGGATATGCTATGGGCTATTTGTTTGTTCCTTCACTTTTGGTTGTATCTTTTAAATGATATTAGATGAGATTTATCTTTATTTGTCTGTGGATGACTGATTTGTGTGAATACTCAATATTCAGGATTTTCCTAAGAGTTTTGGATTTGACTTGGTCTGGATCAAGGGTGTTAAACTGGATTTCTTCGAGGGTTGGACCAGCATTGTAGTTCTCTGTGGGCCAGCCAGAGGTGGGGGGAGAGCCAGGGCCGATGCTCCATTTTGGCTGCCAGAGGCATCGTGGGTCATTCATTTACTATTTCCAGGCTGGCCCTGTAAGCCAGATTTAAGCCTTGAGTTTGACACCCCTAGGCTAGAATATCAATAATTGGTAGGGCAAGACACTCCACCAAACCTGATTCTCATATGCACCAATAATGCTATGTAGCCTGATAACAAAACATCTGCAGGAAAATAACCAAACTCGGAGAACAGCAAGAACCCAATAACTGATCATTTGGCATTAGGCTCAGCTATTCTGCTACCTCAGTTGTTCCTGGATACATTTTTGTGTTACCTTCTAGATACTCTCAACTGTAGCTTTTTAGAATACACAGGATTACTTACTCCACTTCAACTTTTCTTTACTTACTAACCTTTAGATACTTGCATAATCTACCATTAAAGTCACACTATGGTTGGTTATGTAACTTGGTAAATAATAAGGCATTCATAATATAGCTTTCATCTCTCTGTATTCTGGAATAAAAGTGTATAGAGTGACTACCAACTTCTGCTTTCTTATGTATTAGAATAATTAATCAGTAGAATCACTTGACTCTAGAAGTTGTGGGTACTCCAACATTGGAGGATTTTAAGAAGAGATTGGACAACCATTTGTCTGCAATAGTTTCCTGCTTGAACAGGGGTTTGAACTAGAAGACCTCCAAGGTTCCTTAATGTCTCTTGTTCTGTTATTCTGTATGCATTGAGTGTGCACTATGGTCACAATCTTGATTTTTTTTAAATCACAGCTTGCAGATATCTCTGCTGTGGAATCTATTTTTAAAATTATTTTAACATGTGAGTATTGTCATGTTTCCTTTGCGACTTTATATATCCCAATTTACTTGATACTATTTACTTGATAAAAGTATGGCTTAACATCCAGCAGAAAATAAAATAAAACTGAATGTATCAGTTGCAAGTCATTTTTTTAAAAAGAAAGCTTCTATTAAAGCAAGGGGGATATTATAAACATACACTGAAGCCCAAATACCTGAACTCCAAACAGGTAGAATGTAGTTGATTTAAATATTAAAACCTAACTAATTTATATACAGAAATGTATGCACATGATAGTATATTGGTACCAGCATGTTTCCAGAGGAAACCTTTATGTCTAATTAATTTAAACAGGCTGAACATTTACTGAATTCTGCTCAGCTTTAAAATGAACCAATCTTGGATTTAAAAGTAGATTATTAAAATTGCACTGCATTAAACAAATTGTAGTACTGAGGAGTTGTGCTATTTGAGTAGCATTATGTTCTCTGAGTATCACAAATAGCCTTATTGTTTTTATTTTAAAGATTGAATGTACAACTAAATAAACACTAAACGTTTAGGTAGAAAAAGGAATAATTAAAATACCCACCTATTTATTATAAGATAAACACGACCATTGACTTTGGCATGGCTTTGGTAACAGATGAAAGTGTGAGAATGCAGAAGGTGGCAGCAGAAAAAGTAGAGAAAGAGAAAAGAAGAATACTGTTAAACAGGTTTAAAGATAGATATTTTTGTCAGGGAGCACAGGAGGGAAAAAGCTGCAATGATGTAGCATGCATATTGAAAAAACATCACAACCCCTGCAGAAAGAAGAACATGTAAACTTCTAGCTAAAAGTCAAGGAAATATAAGGAGGAAAGTAGATGAATTGTTCCATTTTGTGTCTCACTTATATGGCTTGTTTTTCTGTTCCCATTTATTAAATGTGGAAGTTAGTAAATAAAATGAAATAATATATGTACATACAGAACTATACATATATGAGAGCCACTGTGGTGTGGTGGTTAAAGTGTTGGGTTAGAAACCAGGAAACTGTGAGTTGTAATCCTACTTTAGGCATGGAAGTCAGCTGGGTGACTTTAGGCCAGTAATACTCTATCAGCCCAACTCACCTCAGAGATTTGTTGTTATGGGGAAATAGGAGGATAAAGGAGTATGAGGCAGGGTTGCCACCTTAAGTTGCCCAAGATATACAAAAGATGTGATAAACATCTACATTAATATATCTATATATCATTTATATCTGTTTAACAATAGTTACAGGTATTCCCCACAGAGAGAGAGAGCTCGATTATACTTTCAGCCGTTTGTCCACTAAAGATGAAAAGCTTATCAGAAGAGGCAGCTTCCTCAATTCAGTTCAACAAATATAATTGCAAAACAGATAGTGATTACTAATTTGAAAAGTTAAGGACTCAAAGGTATTTTCTTGGGTGACCAGCTTTGATTTTTTTCACATTTGAATGTTTAAAATTTCAAATAATTTCCTACATCATTTCTGAAGAAAAATAAATGAACACACCATGCCACCTGTCTCTTCCTAACTACACTGACACCAAAATTATATATTCATCATGATGTCATGCTGAGAGGTATATCCTTTTGTTCTTGCTTCACAATGTCATTTCCAAGTACTTTAAGGGGTAGAATTCATATTACGATGTATTGTCATTTACAATCTACTTGTAGATACCTGTATAAGAGACTGGAGATGCAAATAATTTAATTCCATTTTTTCATATAGATTTTTGTTTTTTATTTCCAAAACATAGTGGTCTCTTATAAATTACATCAATTTGGGGTATGGGAAGGCATATAGTCTCATCAATCCTTTCTTAAGTTTTGATGCGGTTATTCTTAATTCTTTTGGGGTAGAAATTTGAACAATACATTATTCTGCTATTTTTTTAATCTTCTAAGTTAGCTTTTGTCCTTTAAGGGCATTCCTACATAGATTCAGGTAAGAATTACAGCAGTGACTCTTTTGTTATACAATATCATTATCTCTGATAGTTTAGTTTCACAAAGGTTTCCAAAATTTGAGTCTTATTTTGAGTTGACATTTTCTTCTCTCTGTAGGAGAACCATAACAAGTATCAAAATGATCTATTTTGACTGTAGGAAAAACTGCCTTTTTTTTGTCTCTTGTGTTTGCAATTTTAATTTTATTTGTTAAGATAAAATATTTAACTAAAATAATAAAATGTTAATGCATTGACATCTATTTTCAAAAATAGATTGAACAACCATTTGACCAGGATGATATAAGATAGTTAAAAGACTCTTTGATTCTATGTTAAAAGAATGTTAATGGTCAATACATACAACTGAGTTTCTATAGTTTCTTCTCAAATTATAAGTAATGCAGCAATCCTGAATATATTTGGTAGGGAATAAATCTCATTAAATTGTGTCTGGTGCTGGAAAAACCACATATAAAGAATTCAGAGCAAAATAGCATTTTTGTGGTTGCAGTGAAGGTTTATAGATCATGAGATCTCTAAGTGGTATTTATTATTCAGTCACAGAGAACAGGCCACGTTTCTCTAATTATACTGTTTTTCTTCAAAATCCAGAGTTGCTTGATTATAAGGTGATAGAGACAACTTAACCAACTCAAACCTTGGGGGCAATAAAATGAAGGGAAATTTTCTGTTTTGTTTACCTGTAAATGGCATTGTCTTGTTTGCTGACTATGGCTTTTAAATCTGTGAGTTGGAGGAATCGGTCATGGAAGTAATGCAAGTGCAATATGCATACCAATAGAAAGGAGGTTGGGATAAAAATGCGAGTGAATAATTCTGCTGTAGAATACTGTTCTAAGCCAAGATCCTTTAGCCTGAAACATAAAATAATTCAAGTTATATCTATATTTCATAACTCGTAAATAACCTCCACAATCTTTTAGACTTGTCAGAAATCACAAAGAAAAGTTAAAACATTTTTATTTTTACAAACAGTAAGCAGTTTTGAAAATTATAAAAAAGCAACAAAATATAAATAGCTATCCCGATGGGACCCAGAGATGGATCCAGAAAAGACTTGCAAGAAATGTTTCTAAAAATAGTTGTGAATTTTCTTTTTCTTTATCTATTCCTTAGCCCAAAAATCTAAATTTATCTGTATTCCATGGCAGAACATTACCCAATATTGACCTGGTACAGCACCATAATTTTACCTTGGTGCTTACAATGTGAAAAAAATGAATTCAAAATTATGATACAAAATAACATGTAAGAAACAGAAATAAATGAACATAACTGAAATAATATTGAAAAGACAGCAGATGAATTAAATTCATAGACTTAAAAATATTAGATTCATAAAATATTTAAAAAATAAAAAGATGGCTGCCTATTGTTTCAAAAATAAGCTTGTGCATTCTGTTAATCTAATACTGTCAACTTGAATGATACATTCACTGCAGATAAAACTTCAGCAGAACTCTTAGAATCGAGCAACACTGTGAAACTTTGGAATTAGTTCTGGTCTTTTAGTTTGAAAAGTTGATACATTTCTTTAATTTAGCTTAGAATGCTTTCTAGAATGAAAACAACTTCTTCAACAATTGGCCTCCAAATGGTTTCATATTTGATTTCTGAAGGGATTGAGTTAAAATTGAACATAAATGAAAAAATAAAAGTTTTTTTAAAAGTTGAGAAGATAGGACAATGTATGTGGACTGATTGTCAAAAGAGAAGCTGAATATTTGTTTCTGCTTAAGAAAGGTATTTCCTAATCATAGTGACTTATAAAGCATCAGGTATCTAGAGTAATATTAGTGTTTCAGAATTCATCATCCAAATAAACTGCATTTTAAAAAATGGAGCAATAAATAATACTTACTGATCATCATTCATGTTTGTCATGTTTTTCCACAAGTTAGGGAATGCTTTAAACTGATATGTGTAAATGAAAACAAGAACTAACATAGTGTAAACCACAACTGACATCCAAAAGTATTTCAGAATTCGTCGCCACCATTCATAATGGACCTAGCAAATAAGAAATGAAGTCTCACATAATGTTCACCATTTGCAGTCATTTTTCATAATTCAGTGATCACCATTTCAGAAATTCTTCTAACATTGTTTGATACATTTAAATGCGAAACTGCATTAAGCTGAAATTAATGGTTATTGGTAGTCCTGTTCTCTTTCTGTTCTTCCCTTTTTCTCGCCCTGTCAAAAAACTTACCTTGATTTTGATTTGATTCACACTTGTTTTATTATTTTACTAGCCGTTCCCGGCCACGCATTGCTGTGGCCCAGTCTAGTTAAATGGCCAACCAATCTGTGTGTAGATCTACACCTGCACACAAAACATGTACACACAACCACCGTACCTACCTACTGTATTTCTCCCTCTCCCTCTCCCTACCTACCTACCTACCTACCTACCTACCTATCTACCGTATGTCTCCCTCTCTCTCTAGCCCCCTACCTACCTTACCTACCTACCTTATTTCTCCCTCTCTCTATTCCTATACCTACCTACCTACCTACCACATTTCTCCCTCCCTCTCTCTATCCCTATAGCTGCCTACTTACTTACCTACCTATGGACAGAGTATTTTATGTCATAAAGGATGATATAATACCTGTGGCCCACTGCTCTCTCTGTATCCATCTACCTACATTTTTTACATTTCCGTTGCATGATCCTGGCACAGGTGTGACATCTACACAATATATATATATATATATATATATATATATATATATATATATATATATATATATATATATATATATATATATATATATATATATATATATATATCTCATTGGTGCCGTATTTGAAAGGAACCTTGTGTGAAAATTTGGAAGCGATTGGTGCAGTACTTTCGGAGATTAGCGGTTTTGAACAAACTCTTGTTACTTTTTTATTTATATAGATGGTTTTATATATGTTTACAAGATTGATTAATTTTGTTGTTCAAGTCATTTTTAATTTAATGACTCCTTATACTTTGTAAAAAACATACTTAATAAAAAATTAAAAAAAATTAAAAAATTAAAAAAAATTAAAAAGAGAAAGAAACAGAAATGGCAATGTTATTAAAAAAAGCTAGGATTTTTACCGCCCCGAGTCCATCTTTGGAGAAATCAAATCAAATAAAACTAAAACTAAATAAAACTTTATTACTTACCTGATAAAGAACTACACAAAATAAGAAGAGCATCATATAGATGATTTTGTACATGACAATTTTTCCTTCAAAGCTGACAAAGAAGAACATTCCACCGCAGACATAAATCCAGTACTTAACAAACATCGCCATCACCATGTTCCCTAGAACTTTCATTACATCTTCTTCTTCCTCCTCCTCCTCTTCCTCCCCCTCCTCCTCCTCCTCTTCCTTCTTCTCCTCTAATTCCCCTCCTTCTTCTTCCTTTTCCTCTTCCTCTTTGAGGGATTCATCTTCTTTTTGGGATTCATCATCTGTAAATGTAAAATGTAACATTAGAATACATGTCATTAATTATATTATTTTACAATATAATTATTGATAAAAAATTCAACTGCACTGGTCACATTGGCTGATACACACTGCTGTCTTATGGTAAAACATAGACACATCACATTAGTCAACCCTGTGGTACATTTAATTAATTTTTTAAAAAAAATCAATATACAAATGCATGAATATGAAATTTAGTAAGAAAATATGAAATAAGGAAAGGGGGCAGGCATAGATTCTTTGTGTCACATCTTGCAAATATGGGTACAAATTTTAATGCCACCTTTTTTAATGGCAAGTTAATTCAAAACCTATATTGATCGGAGTATAAAACTTATATTGATTGGAAAAAATCAGAAGCAGACTAAAACTAATTGTTAATTTAGTTAATTCTTAATTTTTCTCTAGTAGATTTATAAGTACTTAGTGGAATCCTAAGAGAAGCATTTCCTAGCTCATTGTATACTTCTGTATTAACATCAATATCACAAAACTATCTTCTAAATTGACTTGAAATGTGTATTCACCTTTTTCTTCACTCTCTTCCTCTCCAATTTTGACCTCTGACAAAACAGTTTCATTTAATTGCAAAGACTTCCGCTCAGTGAGGTGTTGTCTCAACAGCAGCCAAAAAGTAAGTCCAAAAAGTATCTGTCAGCAGAAATTGAAACCAAAGAGGAGACACACTATTGAATAACATATTGAATTTCCATGATTCATAGGTATGATGATAGCACACTTAAGATAAACTGAATGATATTGCCAAACTTCTTCCATATATCAGCAATCAATCATGACCCCAAATTAAGTCATGTTGTAGAAACATTATTAATGTCCTCAAGGAGTATCCCTGGCTTTTCATCATAGCTATATATGAATATACTGTATATCACAGTATATGACGTAACTTGTTGCTTTCCAAATATATATTGGATTACAAATGTTGAAAACATGTTAGCTGGTGCTAATGTACCTGGAAGGCCAAAAGTTGGGGAATGTTGTAATACACACTGGAGCGGCCTAAATGATCATTAGAACCAAAGAGGCTTATCTTACTCCTATTGTGCTTAGGCTTGCAGTCTAGTTTATAAATTAATACATTATAAATTAAGCTAATTATACATTTAGGGATTGGCTAAATACTCATCTTAACACATGTGACTTTTTGGGTTTCTTTCCTCAATTTTACTTATGTATTATTTATTAAATTTATTTGCTGCATTTTGTTTTGAAGCAAGCCTAGGCAGCTTGTAGCATTACAATCATAAATGTTAAATATTTCTCAAACAATAAAAATGGAAATGCCAATCAAAAATGGAATTATTGTTAAAAGATGGGGAGGAAGGGAACAGAATGCAGAGGGGAATTGCCTATTAATTCCTCAATCACCTCTAGTGTGATAATCCCCATTGGGGTCCCAAGCCATATGGCAGTCATGTCTTGAGGGCCTTTAGGAAAATCAGAAGGGTGGGAGTAAGATCTTCCAAAGGTCAGGAGTCACAGCAGAGAGGCCCCTTCTCCTGTACCTCACCAGTCATAGTTCCTTAATTGATGGAGTTTACAACTTGTCTCCTTGGCTGGGGTGGATAGGGTGGGCCACTCCCAGTGTTGAGATGGTTCCTCGAGTAACCTGGACCTATGCCATGCTACGCTATGCTTTAAAGTTAATAATCAACACCTTGAATTGCATTTGGAAGCAAACCAACAGCCAGTGCAGCTACTGAATCAGTGGTGTAGCATGGACCACCCAAGGGATCCCAAGAATTGGCACCCCACTGTATTTTGCACCAGTTTAAACTTCCAAATGCAGTTCCAGGGTAGTCCTATGTAGAGCTCACACTGCAGTAGTCCAGATCAGTAGGGCTGAAATGAGTGAGCGCAGGGATTCCCATCCAAGAAAGGCCACAACTGGCACACAATATGCAAAAAACTGTGCAAAGGCTCTTCTAGCCGCAACTGCCACCTGCTCTTTGAGAACCTCCAAGTCATAGACAGGGTCTATCTGGAGTAGTGTAATCCCATCCAGAACTAAGTAGTTGAAGTTCCAGATCTTGAAGCTCCATGCACTCAAAGCCATTTGGTCTTGCCAGGATTCAGCTGAAACGTGTTGCCCTGGTCCCACAGTCTCCTGGCACTCTGAGAGGGCAGCAAAAGCATCACTTGGATCACCAGGGTGGTGATACAAAGTGTATCGTCAGCATACTTATACCTCAATCCCTGACAGCAAATGATCTCACCTAGTGGCTTCATGTAGGAGTGAAGAAAGTAATATTTACATTTTAAAAATATTATTAAATATTATTTTATTTTAAAATCCCACTGGATTTTAAAATAAACAATTTTTGAACAAAGGGATCCCAAATGATCTAACTGATAGAATGTGTACAAAATCCAGGACCCCTTACTTCCATGGAATTAAAATTTGGAAAATCCATGCTCACTTCATTGCCACCATGCTGCCACACTGCCATTGTCAGTCACAGTCACATAACTGTTATTTCCAATGCTTTTCTGACAACTTCCTACAAGCAAAGTCAGTGGGGAAGTGAGTAGGAAGTTGTAAATCCAAGGCCAGAAGGCAAGTCAGTGGCTGTTGTCAGGTGGGAAAAGGACTGAAATTATGATGCAAATGAAACAATGACCCAACAGGTCATGGGTTGTCTAGTACTCCCTAAAATAATCACCTGGTTTCTTAAGGATAAAGCAATTCCTTCTTTGCCAAGAGATACATTCATAGAGGTAATTATTATGACTGGATTTGATTTCTCACTGTTCCTTCCTTTTATATTTTAATGCTTTGCTTAACTTCCGCTTCAAAATCTCTTGAGGGAACAAATTTTTCTACCAAGCAGCGCATGCTTGTGTGTGTGTGTGTGTGTGTGTGTGTGTGTTTGTTTATTTAAAGTAAGCACATTTTGAAAAACATAGTAGGCAGAATTATGGTACAGAATTATATTCGATTTATAAGCCTGTTTCTAGTGAAGGGAAGACTGTGTTTAAATATAGAATATAATTTATCCTGTTTACAGTATTCAGAAATCATTCTTATATTATTAACGTGTAGGATTGCTTCTTTTTTATTCACAATATGATCTTTTATGATAGCCACAAAGTCTAGGACATTTTATAAAATACCTAATTAGTGATAAAATTGATAGATTCTAAAACATTTAGTCATTTGACAGAAATTCATTTGACATATCCAACAGAATATCTGAGTCATCTGTAATAGGTTTTTATTTATTTTAACTTTAATTATTAATTAAGGAGTGTCCAGCAGAGAATAAAAGGATTAGCATTACCTAGTGCAAGGCAGAAGAAATAACAAAAATAACAACTATACATTACTTTAGGAATCTATGAAGAAAGTTTTTTTTTTCCATCCAGGAAAAAATAATTAATGACACCAAATAACTTGTGTTCCTAAAGCTGTTCCTTAAATACCAAGACATTTGTTACAGTCAAAATAAAATATAAAAAGTATTTTAGGTACATATTTTCAGATACTAATCACAGTTATCATGTTGTACTTTTGAAAAATCTAGAGGTTATTCACTACTGGAACAAATGTATGAATCTTATAAAATAAGTATATGTGCTGACCTTATAGGTTTGTGGACAATTATTACCTTTGATCCTAATTCAGGAGGTGCTTTCCGTTCTAGAAATCCAGAAACTTGGGGAAGTTCACTATCATTCATCTCAAAACTCCATATATATTGAAATGTTAATAATAAGTTTCCATAAACTACCATAAAAGGTGAACTTATCATTGCATATTTCCTTCGGTCACGAAGCATCCAAAGTATGCAAGACCATATCAATAATATAAATGTTAACCAACTGTGGTAAGTAATACTCCAGGCCTTGAAGGAAAGAAAAAGAAATGAATACTATATAATTTCATCAGTTCAACATTAAATGTATTTGAACTTTAGAATCACAAAATTGGAAGGGGTACTTTAGGCCATAAGTTCAGAACTTTGCTCAGCACAGGAATATAAATTAAAGATTTCGAAACAGATGGACTCCTACTCTCTATGGAATTACTTCCAGTGAATGGAAGCCACCCACATTTGTAGTCCATTAATTCCACCACTCTGACTGCTAAGAATGGTCTACAATCAGCATGTTTCAGGAAACAACCTTCCTGAAACTCATCCTGCAATCTGAAACAAGAGAGAACAGTTTTTGACCTTTATCTAGGTGACATCATTTTAGGTATTGCAACAGTACAGTGGAATCTACAGTGACGACTACCCAAATTCAGCTCTTTCAGTCTCTCAGGACTGAACATAGTTTACTGATTCATTAATTTAATTGATTATACTAAATTGCCAATTTTCTGAATTTGTTCCAATTGATCTGAATCCTTGTTCAACTTTATAACTTTATTCTCACCAAGCAAAATATAGTGGATGATTTGGAAAGGATGATCCTGTTGCATTTGCGTACTTTTTGCAATCCAGTGGAAAGAAACTATATAAATGAGATCAGGACTTTCTGTCTGCCTCTCCCCTGTATCAGCAAGATAATGCTCCAAAAATTGAAGAGGAGCAAGGACTTTTTAAATGCATTCTTTACTACCTGTGCACTAAGCAGAACTGAGTATAATAACAATTGTAAACTGCATAAAATACAATATATAATCCCAGGCTCAAGTCCATGATCCTGTGCTTTAAAATTTTCAAGCTTCAAGATCAGAATGTAATGTGAAGACACTATTTCATTAATTCAAGCAGTGATAAAGATCAGAACGAACACATTTAAACAACATCGCATAAAATGTGTCCTGGATCACAGCACTGTCTTGATTTCAAGGTGGATCAAGAACCTATAGACAATATAACCTACCATCATGGCGATCAAAGCACAGACATAGCTCTGTTTCATGATAAAATGGAAAACTGAGACCATTGCATGAACTTTGGAGTTTTTTTCTTCCTCTGAATCTTCTTCTTCTTCTTCCTCCTCCCCTTCCTCTTCCTCTTCTTTCTTTTCTGAGAAATAAAAGGAACTGTATGGATTGCAAATAATGTGTATGTGATATACGTTCAGAAACTAATTTAGGTAATCTGATAATTGAAAGCTATAAACAAAATGACAGAATATGGCAGGAATGCACAAATATCTTGCACAATGATGATGCAGAGGCTGTGGATATATAATCAGATCTGTATAGCCTAAGTAAGGTTGTTGAACACCAGGAAAGCCAAAGAATTAAACCTTCTAGGAAATTTAGATCACTATTAAACAAAGGTCCACTACTTTTTTTGCTGTGCTAGCAGTATTCTGCCAATCCACTTAAAGATGAAAAGTACACATTATCATCATAGTAACTTCTCCAGCAAGATATACACCCCAACACACCCCAAGTTAAGTGCACACACCATAGGAAGGTATGGATTGGGATGCCAAAATGGATGAAATAGGTGATTTATAGGATGGCACCCTGTACTCCCCTTGGTAAAATGAAAAAAGTACGTAGATGAATATACATCTAAACAATTAAATCATACATTCATTTATTCTCACATTTTGATGACTACCTAGATCGTTAGCTGAGGGATCCCACTTGTATTGTGGTCTTGAGTACAGATCTGTCCTGGCAGGTCCATTTTCTATAGGGCGCAAAGGGTGTATGTTTTGATAATCAACAGGTGTACCATTCAGTGTCACAAGCAGGACCTGTTGAATGAGGATCAGAGGAATCCTTTGAAAACAGGCAACTTGTGAAAGCAATCACTTCTACTACTTTAAATACAAAATGGGATACACTCAGACATTCAGAAGATTAAATAATGCTTGCTTATTGGTACACATACAAACATCTAATACCCAAATCAATTGCTTTTTTGAAGAACACTTATATAGAGGTATATTCAACTTAATGTGATGAACTCTTTTCAAATAATTTTGCTCATGAACCTGTCCAAAATGACAATAGCAATTTTGTATACAATAAAATATTTTTCTGTGTTTCTTACATGGTATATTATAATAGTTATAGTATACCTATCAGATTTAGAAACTGGACCAGACTTAAGAAACCAATGTCATAAAGGTCTAAAGTTACTTTTATTAGAACAGCTTTACACTGTGTGAATTAGGGGGGATCAATCTGAAGTATTTTCTCAAGTTAGTTTCTTGGAATGGAAAAGATACACTTATCTGATCATCGCCTCTGTAATGGCACTGTTGTTCAAGGCTGTTCTTTAGGCCTTCTGCATCATTTCCCGAATCACAATAGGTCCAAATGCAGGTTGTTATTACCATACTGTCCTATCTGTAGTTTTCTATACACACCTGTCTAATTTAAGGTGTAACACCGCACCTGCGCGAACTGCACTGGCTGCCTGTGGTCTTTCGGGTGCGCTTCAAGGTGTTGGTTACCATCTTCAAAGCGCTCCATAGTACGGGACCTAGTTATCTGCGGGATCGTATCCTACCCCACACATCCCTTCGGCCGATTCGCTCCCACAGAGAGGGACTTCTCTGGGTGCTGTCCACTAGGCAATGCCAGCGGGTGACGCCCAGGGGAAGGGCCTTCTCTGTGGCGGGCCCTACCCTTTGGAATGACCTACCCCCCGAACTTAGATCTACCACGGACCTCCGCTCCTTCCGCCAGCAACTAAAAACCTATCTTTTCCAACAGGCCGGCCTGGCCTAACCTACCGTACCTAGCCTTAGTTTTTAGTAGAGAAATTTTTACATTGGTTTTACGGGTTAGTTTTAATGGGGTAGATTTTAATAATAATAATAATAATAATAATAATTTAATTTTATATCCCGCTCTCTCTCCCCAAGGGGACTCGAGGCAGGGCACAGGCAATTAAAAATACAAATAAGACCACCGACAAAATACAAAATACAAAATTAAAAATGAATTAAATTGATCCTGCGCTAAAACCCATAAACTAAACTAAAAATTACCCCTAAAACCCCTAACCTAAAAAGAGACTACCCAAGGCCGGCCAGGCGAAAAAAGTGTGTCTTTAATTTTAAGCGGAAGGAGCGGAGGTCCGTGGTTGTCCTGATATCGGGGGGAAGGTCGTTCCAGAGGGCTGGGCCCGCCACAGAGAGAGCCCTTCCCCTGGGCGTCGCCCGCTGACAAAGTCTAGTGGACGGCACCCGGAGCAGTCCCTCTCTGTGGGAGCGAATCGGCCGTGAGGATGTATGGGGCAGGATCCGATCCCGCAGGTAGCTAGGTCCCGAGCCATGGAGCGCTTTGAAGATGATAATTAACACCTTGAAGCGCACCCGGAAGACGACAGGTAGCCAGTGCAGCTCGCGCAAGAGCGGTGTTACGTGGGCAAACCTAGAGGTGCCCATAATTGCTCGCGCGGCTGCGTTCTGGACCAACTGAAGCCTCCGGGTGCACCTCAAGGGGAGCCCCATGTAGAGAGAGTTGCAATAATCCAGTCGGGATGTCACGAGAGCATGAGTGACTGTGCGAAGGGCGTCCCGATCCAATAGGGGGCGCAACTGGCGAACCAGGCGAACCTGGTAAAACGCCCTCCTAGCCACGGCTGTCACTTGATCTTCCATGGACAGCCGGGCATCTAGGAGGACACCCAAGTTGCGCGCCCCATCCACAGGGGCAAGATGTTCGCCCCCTATGGCCAGAGATGGAATCATCTGGTTGAATCGGGCAGCCGGAAACCACAGCCACTCGGTCTTGGTCGGGTTGAGCCTGAGTCCGTTACTTCCCATCCAGATCCGCACGGCTTCCAGGCACTGGCACATCACCGCTATGGCATCGTTGGGGTGGTTTGGGGTAGATATATACAGCTGAGTATCATCAGCGTAGAGATGATACTCTACCCCAAAACCACGGATGATCTCGCCCAGCGGCTTCATATATGTGTTGAACAGGAGGGGCGAGAGGACCGACCCCTGAGGCACCCCACATGTGAGGGGTCTCGAGGTCGACCTCTGCCCTCCTGCCAACACAAATTGCGATCGGCCAGAGAGGTAGGAGGAGAACCACCGTAACACGGTGCCTCCCACCCCCAACCCCCCCAGCCGATGCAATAGGATACCATGGTCGATGGTATCGAAAGCCGCCGAGAGGTCTAATAGGACCAGGATGGAGGAACAACCCCCATCTCTGGCCCTCCAGAGATCATCAACCAACGCGACCAGTGCCGTCTCGGTGCTATGCCCGGGTCGAAAGCCGGACTGGCGCGGGTCTAGATAATCAACTTCCTCCAGGTGACGGGGAAATTGTTGTGCCACCACACTCTCAACAACCTTCGCCAAAAAGGGAAGGTTGGAGACTGGACGGTAGTTGGAGACTGGACGGTAGATTTTAGCACAGGGTGGTAATTTAATATAGTTTTAAGTATTTATGTATTTATTTTGTGATATATTATGTTTTTTACATTTCCTGTGCACCGCCCCGAGTCCCTTCGGGGAGAGGGGTCGGTTAATAAGTCGAATAAATAATAATAATAATTTTAAAAAGTGTGTGTGTGTGTGTGTGCATGCACACACACGCACGCGCGCGCCACACACATGCACGCGCCACACACACACACTCCAAAAGGGCTCTGTTTGCATTTTCATAAATTATTATGCAATTATTATATTATCTTAATAAGTATAAAATATTTAATAAAATAATAAAAGAAAATGCGGGTTGTGTAAAACTACTTTTATATTAGAAGTTTGCTTTGATAAATTGAAAAATATTGCAGAAGATGACAATCAGTTTTTTTTTTTAATGTATGGAGGTGAGTGTTTAATTATGAAAGGCCATAACACTCTTAATTGGTAAATACTGGATAATAAGTAGCAAAAGACTCAGTTTCAATGCAATGCAAATTAGAAAATACATGTTCTTAGGAAAGACTTCAAATGGCCATGATCTGAGGGGTCCTTGTTGCTCTCTGAGCTTGATTGTTTTCTTGCAGACACTTCATTATCCAAACTAGGTAACATCATCCATGCTAGTAGGGAGTAGGGTTTGCTCTCAGGTTGTATTCTAGTGACTTGTCCTCTCAGTATTGGTGGGAGTGGAGTTGATAGTTCCTTAATTGAGCTATTTACTGTTAACTTGTTTGGAAGTTTGGTTGGGGCATCGTTTACTTCTTGATTGTTGCTCAAGTAAACAATATCCCAATCAAGGAACTGTTAAAGAAGCTAACAGTAATCAGCCAAAGGAATGTCTGCAAGAAAACAACCAAGCTCAAAGAGAATCAAGGAACCCTCGTTTCAACCCTGAGCTCCAAACATTCTGTTTTATCTTTACCATGATCTGTTTTATAGCTCTCCATTTTAATACTCAACACAAGAGCAGATCCTACCAGCCATGTCCATTCCCTGTGCATGCTTAGAGAGAAGTGCAAAGTCTATGTGGTCTATGCAGAAACTATACAGGTAGTCCTTATTTAGTGATCACAGTTGGGACTGGAAACTTGGTTGTCAAATGAAGCAGTTGCTAAGAGAAACAGCAACTGTGCGTAAAACCTTACTTCTGCTTTCCTTTGCTTTGCAGTGCTGCAAAGATTGCAAAAGTGAGGATTGGTAATAAAGTTACTTTTTCATCATCATCATAACTGTGAATAGTCACTAAATGAGTCAGTTGCTAAATCAGGACTACGTATATATTAGAAATGTTATTGAAAAGCAAGGTGACTGCTGGCTAGACAGATGTGATTTTGTTAGTCCTGGGCAGGGAGAAACTGCTACCAAAAGGAGGCACTGTGACAGTTTGACTTGGTTGTGTGATTGGAAAGGAATCCTAGATGCAGGAGACAACAGCAGGAAGTCAGATGTCTAAGCTGACTGTCTGATAGATAATTTGGATCAACTTCTTTCTCCCCAATCAAATCCTTGAATCTCTACATTAAAAAATTGTCCAAAACAGAAACAAATTTATTGTGGAAATTGACTGCAATTTTGAAAACATGTACTAACATCAGATGGCTTGTGTTCATCCTGAGTCATTGACAAAAGCTGCAAAAGCAAAGTAAAAATAATTTGTTAGTTCAGAAGGTGATGGGATGCAATAGTAGTAATAACAATAAAATAAATCTTAAGAATGATAGTTTCAAATTGACTGGATGCTGAAAATCTATAGCAAATTATATAAGGTAGAGTGTAATTTTATTCCGAATAGTGTAAAAGAGCAACATACAGGTAATTCTTGATTTACGACCACACTTGGGACCAGAATTTTGGTTGCTAAGCAATGCTGTCATTAAATGAATCATCACATTACCAGGAACTAGCTTTTATGGCCGTTTTTATTGCAGTCATTAACTGAACCATCCTGTTCATTAAGCAAATCACATGGTTAGAGTTTGTGGAAGTGAATCTGGCTTCCACAATTGGCTTTCTTTGTTGGAAGCTGGCTGGAAACTTTGCAAATTATGATCGAGTGGCTGCAAAACCCACAACCATTGTAAATATGAACTGGTTGCCAAGCGTTCAAATTGTAACAAGTTGACTGCGGGAATGTAGAGGATCATTCATAAATCATTTTGTCTCAGCCTATTGTAGCTTTGAACCATTGTTAAACAGTTATAAGCCAAGGATTATCTGTAACTACTCAATGATAGTTAAATGCATGGTTAAAGTTACTGGTGATAATCACAAAATAAATTCATATTGTAAAACCTTGTAATCGGCCTCTGGAGATCTACTGGATAGTTTAGCAATTGTCTCCAGACCAGAAGTGAACACTTGCACATTCAGTTCTTGATAAAAGATCTAAGGGAGTACAAATTAGATTAACTGATTCCTTTAGACTTTACTTTTCTCTCATCAGTTGTGTAGTGACTTGTATACCACAAGCTGCGTCTTCTGTCTGCAGTTATCTGATCTGGGTTGCACTCTATTTCATCTTCCTTATTTGTATCTTTGTCATCATCAGTCATCTGCTAAATGAGAAAAGAAAAAGGAAGAAAAATGTTTACTGTATCTGCAATCCAAATTGCTTTTCACTCTAGTCCTCAGGTGCAGTATCTTCTCTATGAACAGTTTAAATCAGGGTAGTCAACATTTTTATACCTACCACCCACTTTTGTAACTCTATTAGTAGTAAAATTTTCTAACCGCCCACCGGTTCCACAGTTATGGTGATTTATACAGTAGGGAAGTCAATTAACTTTAAAAAAAGGAAAGTGCTTCAGTATCGGACAAAACCCCTAGCGCCCACCATTAAAGCTGGAACACCCACTAGTGGGCGGTAGGGGTTAGGTTGACTACCACTGGTTTAAGTAATAGACAAACAGCAACGGGCAGGAGTAACGCCATTTTGCCAAACAGGAGCCATATTTCACAGATCTTCCTGCCTAATATATGATTATAAACAGTTGGGGATGCAGTCATAGTAAAATAAGAAGCATTTTTCCTAGTCCCAGCTGTGTCCAATAAAACAATATGGTATTTTGTCATCAATATATGTAAACATTAGATTGTATACAATTTAAATGGTAATACAAATATATTTAATTATTTTATGTAGAACTATATACAATATTTGTGCATTTAACCAGAGATAAAAACATCACCCCAGTTTAAACATTTACTATGGTTTTTTTATTCATCTCCTCCAAAATATTTGGAAAGAAACCTCTGCCAGCCACTATGTTTGCAATAAAATAAATAAATAAAATATTATAATCCGTATTTTTATGGATTTTCTGAAACTATTTTCATAAACATCAGTCAATAAAAACTATATATATGATAGGAAGCCATTATAAAAGATGTTTCCAAATACTACCGAGCTTTAATTTAGTCACCTTATGTCAAGGATGACAAACAAAACCTCAGGCAGTTCTGTTTTGTGGTTCTCAAAGTTGTGTCAGACTGCAATTGTTCAATGCTGGCAGTACAGTTTTTGATATAGGAAACATGAGAAAAACAGAAAACTCTATTGTGGCATATCACAGATGAATATTAGATATTAATAATATTTTGGAAGAGGAGAGGAAAAGTTTCATTTATAATCCAAAGGTAGTTCTTTTTTATGTACCATGGTCAAAAGAAATTTGAACAGATTTGTAGGCATTTGTTATAAAGATTTTTTAAAAAAAAATTAAGGTAATTATTTTACCTGTACAATAGGTTCATTTAACCAAAGTCGAATCAGAGTTGCTAGGGTATAATATAAGAGTAGCAGCAAGATAGGGTTGGTATGGTGATACCAATTCAAATTTTGGTTGGTTATTAGTTTCCAAGTGGTTGAGCAGTTGGTCTGAATAACTGGAGTGATACCAAACAACCTGTAAAAATAGGGTATTATGTAAATATAACATATCATCCAAGCCATCCTTCCACTCTCTTTTGTATTTAATACAGGCTTCAACTTCCATAATTCCCAAAAATCTGAATAAGCTGTTTGATTTTCATCATAGAAAACTGAAAGTTGCTACAAAATAAACAGATTGTTTCAGTTTGTTCCCTCAATATTCATATTAATAAAATATGGTGCAGGTCACTGATTCTGTTTTCAAAAACTTCAAAGTATTAACAAGCATCAAAGCAAAATTAAGAGCAGAATTAAACAGTGATATTTTCCTGTTCATGAAAGCCAAGCAGAAAATAAATATTTTAACAATATTTTAACAAAGCTGTGGAGTTATTCCATGCTTCTGAAGTTTAGGATTATGTCAGTCAAAAACATTTATTCATTTATTAAATTTATATGCCACCAATCTCACTGTCAATGACTTTGGGGAACTGACATCATCATAAAACAGAGATAGAAACATTAAAACATTCAACACTTTAATTTAACAAACTCATGTTTAAAAAAAAATAGGGGGCAAGTGAGGGGCTATCATATACCTAGGGATTCCTGAAGCCTGCAGAAACAAGATGGATAGTTATGGGGAAAATGAGGATTTGCAGAATCTGATTAGAATAAATGCCTGAGCAAACACTCTATACTGGTTGGATCCATCATTCATGGTATTTTAATTGCTGCATCTCATTGCTTGCTCATACCTGAGTAGGTGATCCTCTAAATTAGAACTTATAATTTACTCTCACACTCACTGCAACCAAGCTACCGTAAATCTCCAACTGTGCACCTATACCTTTGATTATTCCTATCAACATGCATAAAATACTAAGATGACTGTATCAACTCCAATGCAGTTTTGACCTGCATTAACATACAGATATGCATGATAACAGTTCCTCCTGTGCTCTTATGGTGGTTGGACCATGTTTCAAGAATTGTGTCCTGTTCTGGAACAGATTCAGAGGAGACTTACTAGAATTAAAGCACTGGAAATCAAGCCTCATGAGAATGGTAGAAGAAGCCGGGCATTTTTTTCTTTGCAAAAAAGAAGACACGGGAGATAAGACAGCAATTTACAAACACCTGAAAGATTAACATGGAAAAGGAACCAGACCTCTGTTAAAACTGGGAGCACGACCAACAGATTGAGATTAAAAAGAAGACCTAGTTTAAATATTTGAATGAATTTCTGGATAGTAAGAATTGTTTAACAAGGGCAGCATCTACCAATAAAAGTCTGGAGCTTTTCACATAAAGGCTGAATGGCCACCTGTTACGGACAGTTTTCACCGTGTTGGGGTTGAATTGGATGGCCTCTAAGGTCGTGTAATTTACGTTCTATATTTGTAGGAATTATATATAGGCCTTTCATTCCTTGTTTTCATGAGAAATCTTAAGGAGTTTTATTTGATCTACATTCATAAAATGTCCTGCTTTTACAGTTATTTTCCCTTGATTTATACTGATTTTTAAACTGATTATTTTTATTGTCTTTGAAACAATATTGTATATTGTACTGTAAAAATAATATTCTTTGAAAGAAACGGGTAAATCTTTTTAATCAAATTAATGTCTATAAACAGAGAAAAGGAAACATGAATTTAAATTTCCGAATGACAATTTTGATGAAGTATATTTCATTAAAATGGGCAATTTAGAAAAGAACGTTAACATGATTATGAATGCCAAAAAGAATGCTACGATTTTTAAAAATAACATTACACAATATACTGTAAAAGTAAATGTAGCAGATGGCTGTAACATTATTCCTCTGAAAATATATTTTCCCAGCAAAAGCTTAGTAAACATAAGGATATATCTATGTATATGCACTTTGATCTGCTTTTCCTGACACATTCGCAACCTATGACCTTAATACAAATGCAAGATACTGATGCAGCATTAAGGTTTGTGATGATGTCAAGGGAGAAATATTGCTGCTTTCCAAAAACAGGAAAACAGCACTTATTCTTGGTCTACTATGCAGAATAGTTGATTACAAAATCTCTCTCCCTCTCTCCCTTCCTCCCTCCCTCTCTCACGTACACGGATTTATTACCTACACTTCCTTGATGTACTTTTCTTCCTAACATTTTTCCTCCCTTGTTTGAAAGGAAATGTAGTGTTTAGAATCATGAACTGCATTATAGTTTTTTTTAAATACAGTAATGCATCCTATGTTAACATATTTGAAAAATATTACCTGAAAAAGCAGAAAATTACCAATAATGAGAATCTTCTGCTTCCTAGCTTCAGCACAAATTCTGCAAGTTTGAAGCATACAATTTTGCACTTTTGAATACTGAAATATAAATGACTGTTTAAGGATTTCCATTTATCTTTTTTTTCCCTACTCTGGCCTGGCCTGGCCTGTAGATGGCAGAAGAAAGCTTGCATTTTCGCACACATTCAATCATAGAGCAAAGCAGGTAGCATTGTTTTGCAGACTATAATAACAATAATTAGCTAAAACTTGTGTCTTTTAGAAGTTCAACCTGTAACAGATTTCTGTCTTGTCACTAAAAAAATAATAATCCAATAATAAGTATTAAGACTCCCTTTTTCCCCAAGCTCAGTAAGAAAAGATTTAGGCTAGGGGTCTCAAATTCGCAGTGTCATGTTGTTGTGTCATGATTTTCCCCCCTTTGCTAAACTGGGGGTGGACCTGGCCAGTGCATGATGCATCTAGCCCAAGGGCCGCGAGTTTGACACCCCTGATTTAGGCAATCTGAACTTTTTTCCTAAAATAAATCTTTATATAACAATACATTTACAAGATTGCTTGTTATATAAAAAAAAGCAAGCAAATTTGCTTACTAAGGTAAACAAAAATATTATCCATCTAAATATAACTATATATATTTTAGTTATAAATATATATATTAGTTATATAAATATAACTAATTTTGGTGTGTTACTTTTTCTGGACTTACTGGGAGATAATAGATTTTGTATTCCAATAGACAAGATAGATATTTTGTCAACTTCCTAATCTTTGTCTCTACATTTGAAATTCATTGTATTATTTTATTCTGTGAATAACATTTTTTATCCTAAAATTTCATTTTTTTTAACTTACAGAATGCAACAGTTCATTATCAATCCTACAGAGAAGTTCCATAACTTCTGCAGCCAATATACATATCTTCCACACCTATAATTTTGGCATTCTAAACTATTACTCCTTAAATAACATATCTCTTTTCTTTCCAAATCAACATGAATCCACCAGCAGAAGGGACCTCCTATAGAGCCTGTTAGTCAGGGAATTTCAGCCAGGACAGGGCCTTCTGTGTTGTGGCCTCTGTCCTCTGAGAGCATCTTCTTGCTAGAGGTGATATCTGCCTCCATCTTTCTGGCTCTTAAAATATGGCTATGCCATTTGGCATAAGGCCCTGATGGGGATGTGCTATAATGGTTGGTTGAGTGAAAGATAAACACCTATGACCACATTATCTTGTTGTTTTGCTTTGTAGCTTTTACTTAATTCTTATTACAATACAATAGCAGAGTTGGAAGGGACCTTGTAGGTCTTCTAGTCCAACCCCCTGCGTGGGCAGGAAACCCTATACCATTTCAGACAAATGGCTATCCAACATCTTCTTAAAGACTTCCAGGGTTGGGCATTCACAACTTCTGGAGGCAAGCTGTTCTAGAGGTTAATTGTTCTAACTGTCAGGAAATTTCTCCTTAGTTCTAAGTTGCTTCTCTCCTTGATTAGTTTCCACCCATTGCTTCTTGTCCTGCCCCCAGGTGCTTTGGAGAATAGTTTGACTCCCTCTTCTTTGTGGCACCCTCTGAGATATCGGAACACTGCTATCATGTCTCCCCTGGTCCTTCTCTTCATCAAACTAGACATACCCAGCTCCTGCAACCGTTCTTCATATGTTTTAGTCTCCAGTCCCCTAATCATATTGGTTGCTCTTCTCTGCACTCTTTCCAGAGTCTCCACGTCTTTTCTACATCGTGGCGACCAAAACTGTATGCAGTATTCCAAGTGTGGCCTTACCAAGGCACTATACAGTGGCATTAACACTTCACGTGATCTAGATTCTATCCCTCTGTTTATGCAGCCTAGAACTGTGTTGGCTTTTTTGGCAGCTGCTGCACACTGCTGGCTCATATTTAAATGGTTGTCCACTAGGATTCCAAGATCCTTCTCACAGTTGCTACTGTTGAGCAAGGTACCACCTATACTGTACCTGTGCATTTTGTTTTTCTTGCCTAAATTAATTGCAATGTTTTCATATTTATGTTGTAAGACATTGTAAGTTGACCAAAGTCACTATGGGTAGTGATGTACATGGCATATGAATTTAATAAACAAATACAATTCCTTAAAATGTATTGATTTTATACTATGACATGTACCATATTTTTGGGAGTATAAGATGCATCTTTTTCCCTCAAAAAAGAGGGTGAAAATCTGGGTGCATCTTATACACTGAATACAGCACTTTTGGCCTCCCAAAACCATGCATAGCCTTTGGGAGCCTTTAGGAGGCTCCCAAAACCATGCATAGCCTTTAGGAGGCTTCCCTCCTGGGGGGGGGGGGGGACTGGGAGGGGCAAGAATGAGTGAAAAACAGGCTGTTTTTTGGTCGTGTCTACCTCCCCAGCTCCCAGAAGCACTCTATAAGCCTGACAAAGGCTATGCATGCCCTTTTTTTGACAAAAAATGGGCCCATTTTCAAGAAAAATGGGCTGTTTTTTGCTCATTTTTGCCCTCCAGACCCCAGGAGCACTCCACAAGCCTCCTAAAGGCTATGCGTGCCTCTTTTTTTTTGACAAAAAAGGCCATTTTTGGGAGGTCTGCAGAGTGCAAAAACTTTTCTTTTAAAAATTGCCTCTTCAAAATCTTGGTGCGTCTTATAGTCCGGTGCATCTCATACTCCAAAAAATACGCTATTTTACATTTCTCTGAATGTATTCCATTTTCATTTTTTACCATCTATTTCAATAGGCAGCATTGCTATTTTGCTATAATTCCATTTATTTTAAAAATGCTGATAAAATCTCTTACCGGGTATAATAGTCACCAGGTGGGATGATTTCCTGAAAAAATTGTAATTGGTACAGATAAAGTACAATTAAATGACCTCCACTGAATATTGTCATTAACACACAAAGGCAGATGAAGATCAGAGGATCAAATGCTCGACAACAGGACCACCATGTGCACAAGCCCAAGAATAAAAAGAAATATACAGCTGAAGTCAGGGAAGGCAACATCATTCCTATAAAAAAATAATGAAAGGTAAATGTTCTATACTCATTATATATGGATTAAGCATGATGTTTAAAAGTATTGCAATAGAAATTATTCATCAGGATAGCATTTTAATATTCTGTATTGCACAAAGTTGAGTTTATTTATGGAACAACCTGAGTGGCTTGATATAATTCTCAACATAAAATACTATCAAAATATATTTTAAAAAGAAGCATCAGGAAACGTACTTTAAAAAACAGTATATTCTAGAACAGTGATGGCGAACCTTTTTTGGCTTGTGTGCCAAAAGTGGGGGTAGCGCAGGGGAGTTGTGCATTGGCGTGCCACATCCATAATACTATGCGCATGACCCCAGGCGCATGCACGCATGACCAGCACTCCCCCCCTTTTTTTGCCGTGCTTTTTTTGACCTCCCTGGGCTCCAGAGGCTTTATAGGAGCATAGGGAGAGCGAAAACAGCCCCTCTGGCCCACTCGGAGGCCCTCCGGAGGCTTCAGGGGCTTCCCTGAAGCCTCTGGAGCGCAAAAAATGGCCTCAAAAGAAGGTTGAACTCAGCTCGCCACCATGCACATGTGTACTGGCCAGCTGACAGGGCAACGCCTCACCTGCCCTGACAAATGGCTCTGTCATAGGTTCGCCATCATGGTTCTAGAATGCACATTTAGATGCAAAAACGTACCCTTTTTTTTTAGAACATATCAATACTGTATAAAACTGAAAGTGATACATTTATATATGTGTGATTCAAAAATAACACAAAGCAGAAATAAATGTATTCATCTACAAATTTGATGGTCTACATTATTTGAACCAGTGTAACACAGCTATTCATGTGTTCTTATGATAATATAGTTACCTGTCTACATATCTTGCCATTTATAGGCTGGATGCCTGATGAGGGCTAGTTTTCATAACACATTTTAGGGATATTAAATGTATGAAAAAGCAATAAAATTTGACATAAATGATGTCACTGTATATTTATTTATCAAAAAGTCTATTCAAGTGTGCTAAAAGTATTAAAGGCAATCATAACTGTAACCATTATTGAGGAATTTGGCAAAGGAAGAGAGCCCACCTGTTGTACCAAGTAAAATTGTAATAACAACTTTTCCAGCTGTGGTTATAAGGTTACCAATAATTTCCTTCACTTTGGAAGCTATGGAGGCAATTCTGCGGAGTATTTTTAATTTTGTGGTTTCTTCAAATTCTTCCTCTCCACCTTCTGCATCATCTAGATCTTCACATATTAATGCATCTTCCGCCTCTATTCTCTCAATTTCATTCTACAAATAGAAAATTGCAAAAATATATAATGAATCTACTTAACAGAAATCACCAAAAATACTGAGGTTGATTATAAGTCCAAAGGCAAGTGTTTCCTATATTAATGCTACCTATTCTGGATTTCTTTGTAGGCAAACAGTTTATTCTTACTTTTGTCCTCCATATGTTGCCTATATGCTGTCTATGGATGTCTCCTGATTCTATCCTGCAACTGGGTAGCCCCATAATCTTGCTGTATGCGAGTGTGTGTGTGTGTGTGTGTGTGTGTGTGTGTGTGTGTGTGTGTGTAATTGGGATTCGAACCTTAACAGGGTTAACAGGGTGTAAGTATATAAGTATATACTTATATATGTATAAGTATATAAGTATATACATAAGTATATAAGTATATACTTATCCTCCTGTCTCAGCTGATCAGGAAGAGAACCTGGTGGCCTAATGGCTAAGGCTTCTGCCTAACATGTAATACAGCCCCGGTTCAAATCCCAGTAAGGGTATGGCTAGCTGATGAGAGCTAAAAAGCTCGAAATAGATCTATACTAGTCTCCCAGACTTATTTATTGATCAGCTCAAAAATGTAACATGTATGTATGTATGTATATATGTATGTATGTATGTATGTATGTATGTATGTATGTATGTATATATATATATATATGCTGGTCTTGTTGTATTCGGGTGTTTTCCTGTGTAAGCATGAGATTGTTTTTGCAACGTTTCAGCAAGAGCTCACTTGCTATCTTCAGGCTTCAGTCTGTGGCTTCGTAGGTGCCGCCCTTCCTTAAATCTTGGTGGGGGGGGGGATGGAGTGCTGACTCTGTTGTTGTGAGTGGGTTGATTAATTTTTTTTAAATACAGTCATGCATCCCATGTGCATCCTACAGTAATGCATCCTATATATATATTTTTGTGTCACAATACCCTGGTAAGCCCCAATTAAGAGGAAGCAGACTGCTTTCCTTTTCTGCCTTTCGGCTCATCACCAGAGACCATCTAGACAGAAAGCTATTAGTTTCGTTGTGTCTTTTTTTTAAAAAAAATTTACATGTGTGTTAGGTTTTTGAGCTGATAAATAAATAAATAAGGGAGACTAGGATAGATCTATTTCGAGCTTTTTAGCTCTCATCAGCTAGCCATACCCTTACTGGGATTTGAACCGGGGCTGTATTACATGTTAGGCAGATGTTTTAGCGACTAAAAAAAAAAGACACAACAAAACTAATAACTTTCTGTCTAGATGGTCTCTGGTGATGAGCCGAAAGGCAGAAAAGGAAAGCAGTCTGCTTCCTCCCTTAATTGGGGCTTACCAGGGTGTTGTGACATAAGCATATACTTATTTCCCCTGTCTCAGCTGATCAGGAAGAAGAACCTGGTGGCTTAGTGGCTAAAACATCTGCCTAACATGTAATACAGCCCCGGTTCAAATCCCAGTTAAGGGTATGGCTAGTTGATGAGAGCTAAAAAGCTCGAAATAGATCTATCCTAGTCTCCCTTATTTATTTATTTATTAGCTCAAACACACACACACACACACACACATCCTAGTCTCCCTTATTTATTTATTTATTTATTTATTTATTTATCAGCTCAAAAACCTAACACACACACACACACACACACACACTGTATATAGAGAGATATCTCCAATAACTTTCTCTTTAAAATCTTCTCTACTGTTATTTCCATTGCTTCCATTGCTTATCCACATTGCTCGCCCACAAGAAATCAAAGCCTATCAATATACGTAGATCTTTCTGCACAGTCTTTTATTGTTGCTGCCCCTATGGTATGGAACATGGCTTGCTTTTATTGCAACACTTGGAGAATTTCCAGCTGTTCTTTCTTTGGCTGAGTGTTATCTACTAGTGGGAACCCCAATCACAACCATTGTCCTGAAAGTATGGTAGGGAGGGGTTCAGAGTTTTAGTATTCTCTTCCGCTTCATCATTTTGCAGGTGGTTTATTTCAGTGCTACTGGGACCAATATATCTGGCATGGTTCTGTAGCTCTCTGTTAAATGTAAAAAGGAACTGCTTATTTCCTTTTCCCCTTTCTCTTCTTTCTGAAGCATTTCTCTTTCAAAACTGTTTCCCTTCAAACGATTGTTCCTCTTGTAAAGAGGGGAAACACACAAGCACACACAGACACATATAGCCTTTTAAATAGAACTTTGCCTGTTTATTCAGGAGTGATAAATTACTCCAGGCAATACCTGGCCCTTTATCCATCGTACCACTTATGCTCTAGAGCCTAGAAGGTCACTTGTAACATTTCCCAGTTTATTAGGCTTTTTGTTTGTCATTTGTATTTTTATAACTGTCTGGTTTGGCATAGGAACCAAACAGGACATGTACAGATTTCCAATGATAGTTAGGAAAAAACAATTGCAACCAACCCGTCTTCCATGTATACTGCATGAGCCAGCAACAGGGCTAAGAAAATATCTACAGACCCCTCACATCCTGGGCATAAATAGTTTCAACTCCTCAGGATGCCGCTATACGGTATTGCATACCAAAACAACTAGACCGCGGGTGTCAAACTTGTGGCATCACGTTGCCATCACGTGATGTTCCGTGACATTTTTCCCAATCACAGAGCTGGGGTGGGCATGACCTGCGCATGATGCATCCGGCCTGCTAGTCTGACAACCCTGAACTAGACACAAAGATAGCTTTTTCTCTCTGCTAAACACCTAATTCCTATAGCACTGTCTTATGCCTATTGCCTAAGGACCTTTACCACATGTAGTAGGGCAGTATTGCTATTATTTTTCTCGGATTTCCTATTACCTTCTCCTGTTCATATTTTACAAACTTTGTTGCTTGTATCTTATGATTTATGACTGTATGTTATCATTTACATTTTATGATTTGTCACTATGTAGTTTGTAGAGCTTGTGCACCAGAAATAAATTTCTTGCGTTTCCAATCACACTTGGCTAATAAAGAATATTCTTTATTGGCCAAGTGTGATTGGACACATAAGGAATTTGTCTTTGGTGCATATGCTCTCAGCGTACATAAGGAAAATAAAAATACATTCATCAAGAATAAAAAGATACATTCTATATTCTACTCAAGCATTTAGCATTTGAAAATTTATTATGTTTGAATTACTTTTTACTGCATGTTATGATACAAAATGTGTATTGAGCAACTTATTTGAAGAATTGTATTTTTTTGTAGTTACCTGACAAGACCCCCCTAAATTTCTCAAGGTTCATACTAAATAACACATAATTTTTTTATTTATTTTATTAAATTTATACCCCGCCCTTCTCCAAACAGGGCGGCGAACAAGTCAGGGAAAATTTAAAGATGCTGACATTGGGCACCCTTTAAGAAATGACTATTTGAAAAGAAATCTCACTGAGCAATTGGAGTCATGGAAAAGGATTTGTTTTTACTTATAAAAACTTATTATAAATGTAAATAACTTTGGAAGTTTATTCAATCATATACACACCTTTCAAAGGATATAGTATTTGCTGAGTAATAACAATGCAGAACCAGGGCATATGATAAATATCTAATTTGATCCACATCTACTCAGAAGTCCAAAAGGATTTTAGGCATTAAGATTGCCATTTTAATGCATTGGGTTTCTTTTTACTAGGCTCATTTAGGTAAGTCTCAAAGCCCATCACTCTACATCATATTTTTAAAACTGTCAAATTCAGATGAAGTCCAGGCCGGAAGATCATAGCTACCACAGCAGCTGTGACTGCTACTACTATATTTTGAGCCAGAATGTCCATTAGTTACATTTTAGTATGATTTATTCACATCCCGCTTTTAAACGTTTCCTCTGTGAGACACACACACACACACACGCACCATTGTTCTAAAATAATATTGTACTGTAGATCAGGGGTCTCCAACCTTTGCAACTTTAAGTCTGAAGGACTTCAGCTCCCAGAATTCTCCAGCCAGCTTTGCTGGGAGCTGAAGTCCTTCAGACTTAAAGTTGCAAAGGTTGGAGACCCCTGCTGTAGCTCTTATTGACACATACACCAACCGGGAGTCCCCAGTCAGAATCAAAATCCATTCTTGTAATTTGCAAAGTATTACAAATTGTTCATGTACAAACATATTCCAAAATAATGGCTGGAATTTAACAGCTTTGCTGTTATAGTGTATTATACTATAAGTACTGTAATTATTAACTATTTTTGCTTTTATTGCTTAAATGCTTTACAATTTTTGTTCTTAATTAATAACACTTGACATAAATAATATTTAGAGTATCATATATTATATTAATGTCACAATACTGGTAAGCTTCTATACAATGACTTTATGTGGATGCAACACAAATTGTCTGCTTTAAAAAATCTAAATGAGTTTCTTTCCAGGAGGAATATGAACTGGATATTTAAAAGCCAATATTTATAATAATTTGCTTTAGATATTAGTTTTAAACTTACTATCCACCTAATAAGAATGGACAAACTCTGTGATCACAGTGCTGCACACATCCAAGGTGTCAGGTTGTTTCATTGAAAATTTAATATATTGATGGAGATATATATATATATATATATATATATGTAATTGTTTCACAACAACCTGTTATTAGGCCCCAATTAAGGGAGGAGACATACTGTTTCCTTTCCTGCCTTTCGGCTCATCACTAGAGACCATCTAGACAGCAAGCCAAGAATTATGTTGTGTAATTTTTATTTTTTATTTTTTTTAGGCTGACGAGAGCTAATGGCCAGCTGATGAGAGCTAATAAGCTCGAAATAGATCTATCCTGGTCTCTCTCTAATTTAATTTATTGATCAGCTCATAAAACTAACACACACACACACACACACACACACACACACACATAGCATAAATGATAGTCCACCTCCTAGCTAGAATTCTGCAGTGCAGCAATGACTGACATTCAGGCACCACAATGATATTCTATGATGACATTTTCCAACACTTTACCAACACCAGGTAGTTACATCAATTTCTTACATAGCTAGAATATTAACTGAAAATATTTGTAAAGCATGGAAAGTATGTTATGAGGGCACTTATTAATTAGGAATTTAAGCTGAGTGTTTTATTTTGAGAATTTGGAAGTCTCTCTCTTCCCATGTGAGTTTTGAGCAAAGCACATTGTTTTTCATTATATGTTCCCTCTCTATGGAATAACCTACCCCCAGATATATGGATGACATTTAGGAAAGCAGCCATAATTGAGCTTTTCAGCAGAAAGGCCAAATTTGTTTTTTGGGGGGTGGGTGGGTATGTTATTTTGCTCATTGGTACACCAGGATAGCTTACATCTGCATTGCTTTTAGATATGTTGTGTGTATACTTGTAAACTGCGGAAAGTCTATGTCGAGTCAGCAATAGATAAATCATGAAAATGTCATTCATTGTTCAATGGTTCTTTTTTAACAGTCAGAATTGTCAGTGGATATTTTTTTTACAGAATTAGATGGGCACTGCCCTTAGGGTGCATGACTATAGAGAAGTAATTATCAACTTCTTCCTGAAAAGGGATCTTTGTCTTTGTAAATATCTCCCAGAGGAGCCTGACACAAGTGCTGGAGTGTTTCATTTTCCCTTCCCCACATTGTGTTCTGAAATAATACAAAAAGAAAATGAATATGATGTTTATGAAACAGACTAAAGACACCTACTACCACCAGCTCTGTTTGCAGGTTCTCACCTGCCTTCCCAAATTTAGCAGCAGTGTTGTAAATCACAAATGAAGGAAGAGTCTCCCAAATAGTACTGCATTAGCAGCCTTTAATGCATGTTCATTTCAGAACCCAAAATCAATTAAGGCCAACCATAGGATGCAGGGCATACATTAATGCCAAACCAAAATACAATATTTATCAGTTCCACATCCTTACCTAGTGGAACAGCTTCTGAAGGACAAACTGAAACAAAACACTCCTTTGTGATTATTTAACAAGCTTTTCAGAAATAAGGAAATTCCATTACGGTAATAATTCAGCATTTGATCTAAGTGCATTTTTCCTACAATATTGTACAGGGCTATACTACAAAGACACCTGTACTAGTCAGAATAGTTTTGTGCTCAGAAAAGAACAATGTCTACACATATTCATCATTCGCTCTGTAACAGGCAGCAGAGGCAAATGGATGAAAAGTATGAAGGTACCCTGTACATATGTTATCGCTGCTGTCTAACTTCATATCTTAGGCAAATGGCATCCCAGAGGGAAAAGGGATGGGGTGGTGGTAAAATACTTTAAAGTGTAGTATGAGTACATTGCTAATGGCACTAGGGATGTTCTCTCTGGCCTTGCTTTGTTCGTGAAATTTGCTTCGCACCAATTGTCCCCTTGTTGGGGATCTCAGAATATGAGGCATGAAATAACCTTTGACAAAATAAGCAAATACACCAGGAAAATAATTTACATATCTACTTTTTTAATTGAAGAAATATTAATATCTTTTGGGAAATATAAATAGGCCATTTTAAACTGAACGTGTGCCAAATTATTGGATTGGTATTTATAATGCTTCTGAAATCTATGTGATTAAAAGAATGTATATATGGGAAATGTTAATGTTTTTATAGTTTCTCCTTGCATTTCTTCATAGAAACAATTCCACTGAATCCTGTATTTCTATGTAAATACATATATGACTATAGTATGAATTTCTATGAAGACAATGGATAAACTACTTTGCATATTTTATAGTCCACCTTTACAGGTTCTAAAATCAAGGTTTAAAGTATAATCTGCATGTCATAGATATGTCTTAGCAACACTGTCTCAACAACACTTTTATAACTGTACAGATGATAAGGCCAAATTTTAAGTTAGCAGATTGTTTGTAAATTCTGAAAACTTGGAGATTCTGCAACTACAAGTAGTCCTTGCTTACCAACAGGCTCTCATGCTAAAGTTATAATGGTGTAAAACAACAACAACAACCACCCAGCTTTGCAAGCAGTTGTGACATTTATGACTGTCACAGTGTCCTGAAGTCACATAATCCCCATTTGGATGCTTTGTAACAAGTGTAAATTGACAACCATCACAGTGTCCCATAGTCATATGGCCACTATTTGCATGCTTCCCAAATGGTTGACAAAAAGCAGAGTTAATAGACAATGGGGCTTCCTTCTTGGCCTGAGAGAGCGAGAGCAAATGGCCCCAGGTCACCCTTCTGGCTCTGGAACTGGAATTAAGTTTCCTGGTTTCTAACCTAATGCTTTAATCACAAACTGGTCAGTTTGACATGGTTTACATACTTGGATCAAATGTTATTAATGTGACTTTCATAAAATATATAATCATACCATTTGCAAAATAATAGGTTGACTGCATTGTGATTTTCTTTTACAAAACTGTGACTCCTGTGTAACAGACTCCTATGGTTTACATTTCTATAAAGGATAGGATGCTCTGTTTTTAAAGGAATTTCCTTTCAGAAATGCAAAAGAGATAGTTTAAAAAATGAAAGCTATCTGCAGCAAAACCTATTCCCACATATGGGAGTTGTAATACTTCAATTAATATAAAATTAATAATAAAGCATTTCCCCTTCAGCTGGAAAAGAAAATTGCAAAGCTCATCCTTAGTATCAGGTGCACTAGGAAAATAAAAATAAAAATTGAAGCATAATTATAGACACATACCATGTCTTCATTTTCAAACTGTGCATTGTATTCTCCCAAATTTTCTTGTTCTGGCTTTTGAACAATGTTTCTGCACACAAGCCACGTGACCAGGCTAGCAATAAACATGAGAATATCAGGAACAAAAATCCGGATCCCATTGCCAGCATCTGCCCCTTTCACGCTGTATGAAATTGAAGGAGAGAAAGAAAATTGGTTCTTATTTAATTATTGAAACTAGTTTGAAAATAACTAAAGGAAAAATATTTTGTATTTTGCAGCTGTATCTTAGATTTCATTGGGTTTTTTTAAGACCATAAATACGGCTGAAAACTAAACTTCTGGATGAAGTAGTGGAGATGGCACTGTGATGAAGACTGATGGACCAATGATAAGCCTGATCCAACACAGAATTCCCAGATAAAGAGAGGATGAAAGAATTTCCATCTGGGCAAGCAGACTGTAAAAAAGTGATCACCAGTTGAGTAGGGAACAACACCAAATTCATAGCCACAGCGGAGCCCATATCAATACTGAGTTTGTCAAACCTCACTTTCTAAAATCCCTTAAAATATAATTATTTTAAAGCTAACAGAAACCATTCATCTTAATTAGTTATGACACCAATTTAATAATTTAAGTTAGACTATCTTAAATTTCACTTATCAGAATATGGGTATGCAATAGGTCTTTATTTAATAATAATAACAAACCTTAAGTACAAATGCATGGAAAGTCAGAATTGAAAAGACACATAGCAAGTGCCACCGCTGCAAAGAAGCTGAAGAAACAGTGGATCACCTGTTTAGCTGCTTAAAAAAGATTGCACAAAGTGACGACAAACAATCATATGATAAAGTAGCAACAATGGTGCATTGGAAGATCTGCAAGAAATACCATTTACCTGCAAGCAAGAACTTGCAGAGAAAGTCATAGAAAATGATGAAGCTAAAGTATTCTGGAATTTTAGATTTCAAACAGACAGGCACTTGCTTCATAACACACCAGACATAACAATTATCAATAAGAAAGACAACAAATCTGGATAGTGGATATGAAAGTATCTGGAGACAGCAGAATAGAAGAGAATGAAGAGTAACAAAATACAAAGACCTGCAAATAGAAATAGAATTATGTGACAAAAGAAAGCAAAGGTAGTACCAATAGTAATAAGCACATTGGGTGCAATCCCAAAATAACTAGAGCAGTGGCCCCCAATTTTTGTGGCTTGGCAGTCTGGCTAGGGGAGGGAGAGGGGAACTCGTCCATGTGAGCAGCAGGTCAGAACACACAGCACACACACACATGCGTGCACATGCAGCTCTTGCATGAGGGCTGGGCCAGTGTGCATGCACCCAGCTCGTACATCCATGCAAATGCCTACCGGTCCACTGCTTGCACAATATGAGCTGCATTATATACAGAGTAAATAATATATGGGATGTTTGGAATTATTAGAGTGGTGTATAGCGGAAGTCAGGGGGGTGGGTTTGAATGGGAGGTGGGGGAGGGCTAGGGTGGAGGGTGGGGAAATATATATGTATAATTAATTTTGAAGATGGGATTAATGGGATACTGTTACTTTAAAAGAGATTTATATTATGATTTATATATGTTTAATTAATCTAGAAGATGCGGTTAATGGGATATTGTTACTTTAAGAGAAATTTATATTATGATTGTTGGGAGGAGAGGGGGTACAATATTTGTATGAGAAACTTATTTTAAGATGGGGGAAGGGGAGGGGGCACAGTACTTGTATGTGATTTATATTATATGTTGGTGGGGGGGAAAGGGGGGGAAACTTGTTTGTATAAAACTTTTTCAATAAAAAAATAAAAAAATATGAGCTGCGCATACATGCTCCGACCAGCCATTCATGTGGCCCAATTCTGAATAGGCCATAGCCTGATAGTGGGCCACAGCACAGGAGTTGCAGACCTCTGAAGTAGAGCACCACTTGAACACCATTAGCATTGACAAATTCATTATCAGTCAAATGCAAAAAGCATCTTTAGTCAGAACCATCAAACATACATATTTGCCTCTCCCAGGATCTTGGGAATGGCTTTATAGGTGGACAAAAATGTCTTTTTTAAAAAAAGGGGATTATGTAGATACTAGGTATTTTAGGCAAGAATGAGTAGATTGATAAGGAGATATGTAAGGGGTATAATGTGAACAGAGAAGATAATATCTGGGTTGTTTGGAATTTTCAGAGTGGTGTATAGCGGAAGTCAGGGGGGTGGGTTGGATTGGGAGGTGGGGGAGGGTTAGGGGGGCCAGGGGAGGGAAATATATGTGCATAATTACTTTAGAAGAGGGGGATAACTGGATGATATTATTTTGTGAGTAATTCATATTATGAGGGTTGGGCTGAGGGGGGGTATAGTACTTGTATTTGATTTATATTACATGTATGGGGAGGGGGGAAAAGGGGGAAATTTGTTTTTGTAAAACTTTTTCAATTAAAAAAAAAGTCAAATCTAGTCTGAATATCTGGCTTAATGTGTGAATAATAATAATAATAATAATAATAATAATAATAATAATAATAATAATAATAATAATAATAATAATAATAATAATAATAATAATAATGGAAAAGGTTATCGAGAATGAAAGGGTGAAGATCTTGTGGGACTTTCGAATACAAACAGACCGTCATTTGGAGCACAACACACCAGATATCATAGTTGTAGAGGGCCGAAGTGTACAGTTCATTGATATCGCTGTTCCTGGAGATGCCAGAGTCGAAGAAAAAGAACTAGAAAAAATCATGAAATATCGCGACCTGGCCATCGAAGCCACACAGCTATGGATGAAGCATGTCACAGTGACACCCATTGTCATCGGGGCACTTGGCACCATATCCAAGAATTTTAATAAATATCTCAGCAAATTGCAGCTTCCTGCAATAACACTAGCGGAACTGCAAAAAACGGCGCTACTTGGCACATGTTATATTCTACGAAGATACTTGGTTGATACCTAGGATGCTGGCAGCAAACTGTATCAACAATTAGCACCAGTCAATAGTATTTGTAATATGCATTTTTAAATGTTCAGTTGGCTGAATTTCATGTTTTAAGAATAAAGTAAATAATAATAATAAGGTTCTAGGTTTGCCGGACTTGAACTTTCTAACTCTATAAAGGGCCACCCTGCTTGGAACAGCTTATATCCTCCGACGTTACCTTGACAGTTCCTAGGTCCTTGGTTAGGACTCAAGCTGTTGAGCTACCAACCAGCCCCCAAAGGCTGTGAATCTGTGAATCTGTGAACCAGCCCCAAAGGCTGTGAATATTATTATTATTATTTCTGGGCTTCCAGAATGTCTCTTGCTGGGCTTCTGGCCTGATCCACCAGACATTTTTTAGATATTGTGTTTTGATGCCAGCATCTGATTGTGTATTAATTGTGCTTTACTTGATGGTATGTATGGAAAGCCTAATTTTCAGCATCTAACCTACACTTTCCAGTATATGTCTGCATTTCTCATTTATTAATTTGTTTTCAAATATAGTATGTTATGTTAAGGGTGGCGGTGGCTCAGTGGCTAAGATGCTGACCTTGTCGATCAGAAAGGTTGGCGGTTTGAATCCGTAGCGCCACATAATGGAGTGAGCTCTTGTTACTTGTCCCAGCTTCTGCCACCCAAGCAGTTTGAAAGCATGTAAAAAATGCAAGTAGAAAAATAGGGATCACTTTGGGGGAAGGGTAATAGTGTTCCATCCGCCTTCAGCATTTAGTCATGCTGGCCACATGACCACGGAGACATCTTCGGACAGTGCTGGCTCTTTGGCTTTGAAATGGAGATGAGCACATCTCCCTAGAGTTGGGAATGACTAGCACATATGTGCGAGGGGAACCTTTACCTTTACCTTTACCTTTACCTTACAGTATGTTATTTATTGGAATATAAGATAACCAGCTGTCTCCACAACATTCCTTGTTAATTATCTGGAGGGAAGAATGATTTCTTTGTAGCAAAAAAAATATAGTAGATTCCTGATATTTCAATATAGAAAATTTCATCAGCTGAAGCAAAATGTAGAAAAATATCATCATAGGATAAGAGGCATAACATAAAAACCACTTGGCACAGACTTTAGCAAACATAAAATTTCCAAGTCTGTTGAAGAGTATGTAAAGCCTTAATAATCATATATCTTTTTTTTTTTTTTTGGCAGTTACACTGTACAGGAGAAAAAGCATTTTGGCAAAGTGTTCACCAACATATCAACAACACATTTGCCAAATATTTGCTTTCCAAATAGCATCATGAAGAATGCTGCTATTTAACGACTTGCCAAAGTTAGTAGGCTCATTACTGACATAAAGCCTGCAACGTTTATGGGTCAATGCTGCAAACGAAAACCAAACTTGGGTCAAATATAAAAGTAGACATGCTGTTTCTTATGCCTCATTTATTTTCTATACAAGCCAGATTATGTTTTCAATGCATTGCCCAGCTATAAAAAAAAATATGTGGACCTCATGCTGAGCATCAATTGCTCTTCAAGCAATATCCAAGAAGACTTAGTATCAATCCTATTTTCAGTGGACCATCTCTAGCTATGTGCACAATTCTGTGTTTATTTAATTTTAATATGTCAGTAGAATAGCTGGAAAGCCAAAACAATTCAGAAATAAAAACAAACCCTGTTGGATAACGTTTGCATAAGATCATTAGCTGGGGGAAAAGATCAGAAAATATGAAGATGGAAAGGTAGATGATAAAATAATATATAATAGTATATCTAATTATTAGATCAGTGAATATTTTGATGAATATTTGGTGAACTCTCATATCAAAAACACTTTTATTCTTTTTCCATTTCTTCTTTTGTCAACAAAAAAGCATTATTTCTCATATGAGATTTGGAAACAGATATTGAAACAGAACTACTGATGGAAATGTCTTAAAAACATTTTCAAGACAAAATGGGCAAAAATGCCAAAGCTTAAACTCCAAAAGAATGCTATTACTATTCTCTAAAAAGTTTTCCAAATGAGGTAGACAGCAGATATGGCTAAGTCATAGAAGAGATCATTTGAAAGAACAACAGTTTCAACTAAAACAGCTCCTGAGTTAGAGTAGAATTCTTATCATTCTCAGTCAACATGACTAATGCGTATATTAGAAAGAATTTAAAGAATGAAAATATATATTGCCTTTATACATTCTAAATAAAGTCCGAGGCTTGCATGCAATGAACCACATAAAATTATGGCAGATTAGATATTATTTATGATGTATTATAAAATTTTACAGCTGAGAAATATTATGGATATAGGATGTCATATAGAACATGAATCATTCTATTTCCATTGAACTTCATGACAATTTTTAGAAAAGAATTAAAAGCTTAGATTCCTATACTGATTACATAAAAACAGTTCTACTTTTGAAGATAACTTTGGAAACTTGGCATCCTCATGAATACCCCATCACTTACTTTTTATTAGCTGTAGACTATTTTTTTGTATTGAAATATTGGGAAAGCATGAAAGGCAAAGGACAATCGAATTAAAATGCAAGGTATGCACCATAACTATTGCAGTTCCCATTGACCAAATAAAATTGTTCAGAAGTCAATCCTATTTAATTTAATTTTCTACAAATGAGTTTCCTTTTCCCTCTCAATACAATATCCAAGCTATTAAAGTCAATTTATTAAACTTGGAACATTTATTCAAGCTATCAAAAGGTCAACAAAAGGTTAACATCTAAACTTCGCTATTTTGTTAGAACATAAGATCTGTCCTTCAGGGTAGGAAAATCACCTACACACTATTATTGAGTAAGGTGACTAGAATAAGTTTGAGATGTCTAGACTTATATTCTTTGCCAAAATTAAGAGAAAATCATATTAAAATAATTTGTAGACAGTTCATGACTCCAGTGAGGGTGATTCCAGGAAAGAGAGAGAGTAGGAGGGAAGAAGTTTAGAAAGGAAGGACTGGATTAACCAAGTCATATATTTTCACCTCTAATGGATGTCTAAGGATTCAAAAGCTTTAGAATGTAATGTTTATAAAAATAGGCAAAGAAACTATTATAAAATTAAAGTGGGCCACAGTTAGGTTTGTTGGTTATGATCACTGAAGATAACAATTACATAAAACTTAATAACTCATATGCTGATACTGGCAAACAATGTGATATCTTAGAGGAGGAAATTCCAGATAAGTGGAATCATAAATTTTGGGGTCCAGAAAAAAAACCCCTCTTTGTTACACTTTCAAACCAATTTTTTTGAAGCATAACAAGATTTTATATTTTTCATCAATCAAATAAAATATGGTAAAAAACTGTCTACTTGTTACACTCAAGATATGGCAGGATGTGTATTATTTATAAACATTTTTAGAGTTCATAAATTACAATTGAGATAAGAAAAGTTTAACTAGTTCTTGAAATTGTTATAAAACTTGACTTTTTTGTATGATGCAAAATCATTTCACATTATTTTTTATACTATTTCAAAATAAAGGAATAATGAAAAAAGTACAGTTAATTGATGTATAAATGTAATTACCAGCTTCTTTTCATACATAAGCTTTCAAAAGGGAAAGAGGAACCCAGGAATTCACATCTGTGTAAGGCTACTAATATCTGGGTCAGCAGTTTTTTTTAAATCAAAGCACTAAGTACTGGAGTCAGGTAATTCTGTTCTCCCTCTTTTGTGGACATAACAGGATTTTTTTAAAAAAATGTCCCACAGCAGCACTTTGATCCTGGAATGAAATAGAGGCCTAGGGGCAGTGGCAGGCTGAGCTGGCTGAAGCTTCCAAGGAATCATGCCTACTTCGAGAGTAACTTTGCTAAGGCAACTTTGCTAAGAAAGTTTGGTAGGGTAATTGAGGTTTTGCGAAATGGTTCTGGCATGGTAGGGTCTCCTTACCAGAATTCTGTCCATTTAATGCCCTGTGATTCAAGTTTAATGACCGCAACTGGGAAGGCTGGGATTGCAGTCAGTGAGTGAGACAATTGTGCGATGTCTCATTTAACAAAGGCTTCACTCACCAGCCAAGATTCCCATCTCAATTATGGCTGTAAGTTGAGAACTACTTGTACATCTCTGCTGAACACAATCATATACTTGTTGCAGAGGATTTTTGAAGTTAAACTGCATGGGAGAAATTACCTATTTCTGGCATTTATCAGAAAAATGCAAGTAAAAATATGAAGTTAAAAAAGCCTTTTAACTCAACCATTTGGTAATTATAGGGTGGCGCACAGGCAATTAAAATACATATAAACATATAAATAAATAAAAACACTATAAATACTACAGCAATAAAAACTGATTAAATTAGAATACCCTGTGCTAAAATTCAATAAAATCCCACTAATTATGTTAATTTAAAACAGTCTGATAAGATGATCTCAGGGGCCTAGGCTAAGATGCATGATGATGTGGAAAAGAAAAGATAAGCAATATGTTCTTGCCTAAGTATTGTTTTACCAAAACCAATTAAGAAACAATCAATTTGCAGACAGTTTTATTTCATTGAACTTTGATGAAAGATACTATTTTTTTCAATCATAACATCTTAACATGAGTTGCAACTCAGATGACAGATTGTTCTGATACATATAGTTGTTATGAAACCAGAACAGATAATGTTTTTTGAATCATTAGCTTGACAGGCATATTAGGTGCATCAACGTTCTGTACTTGCTTCTAATGATATTATTGAAGTGCTTCATTCATTCTTTGTACAAAAATATACTAATTTTGCAAAACTACAGAAAGAGAAAGTATTTGTAAGCTGAGCACCATATTCTGCTTTGATGAAACGGACTTCATTTTTCCGCCTTGAAAAGTGTTTTATATAAGCTTTGATGAACTTCCTGTTTATATTTCTATAATCCCACTTGTTATACACATTTTCCCATGCAGAAATCTTTTCTGGTTGATTCTGAATACATTATGTTTCCATAGTTGCTTCACATGTCTTTTTTAATTACCCTATGATTGTGCAGAATCTTTAATGCTAGTCTCTTGACTCATTTATTCATAAACTTTCCAGCATACTACAAAATCAGTTTTCTATAAAGGAAGTTGCATTCAAATGTACATTGTATAGGCTATGGACCAGTGGTGGGTTTCTGCAGGCTCTCACCTACTCGCAAGAGCCGGATGGTGAAATTTAGAGAGCCGGTGAGAGGGGGTTCCACCAGCGGACCCAGAAGTAAGTCTGGCCTGCCGCTGCCGGTAACCCAATGGGAAGGAAAGGAAAGGAAGGCAGGAAGTAAGAAAGGAAAGAAAGGAAAGGAAAGGAAAGGAAAGGAAAGGAAGAAAGAAAGAAAGAAAGAAAGAAAGAAAGAAAGAAAGAAAGAAAGAAAGAAAGAAAGAAAGAAAGAAAGAAAGAGAATTTATCATCACAATTGAGCCCAAAATTTTTGTTACTAAGCAAGAGCGTTGTTAAATGAGTTTCACCTCATTTTACAAGTTGGCCACTCCCACCCTGTCACATGACTGCCAAGCCACGCCCACAAAAGAGGCCACACCTAGAGAGTAGGTTCTAAAAAAATTTGAAACCCACCACTGCTATGGACTCAACACTTAAAAGTGGAGAGTTGCTGAATTCCTTAAAATAGAAAGAGATTCATTTATTCATTCATTTATTATGCCATATGCCTCTGGTGATCTCCTTTTGCTTAAACTAGGCCCAGTATTATATTATGCTTCACCCATAAGTAGTTTACTTTAGATGGATATAATATGCTTTCAAGAAACATAGAAGTCCTGGTGAAATAATTATTTTTAATCTATAAAATGGTTATATTATGTATAAATATGTTAGATGAACAATTAATTGATACTACAGATGTTTCAGAAAAATGTACATCCATGGAGTACAAAATTCTGACGCATTAATTTATATAGTCTAGAGTTGAACAGTTACAGTATATTAGGTACTCATTAAATAAGTTATAAAAGTGGTGTTGTTAATCTCAAGAATGTCTTTCAAAAAAACTGATTTAAAGGAAGATTGAAGTATTAAAAATAAGATTAAAGTAACAATATCAACAACAACAGCAAATAATGTACTTTTAGAGAAGAAACTCAGACAGGATGACGATGACAATGATGATTTATATAGAGTGGTGCTAGGCAGCTAATACAATAAAAACATCAATTACAATACCATAATAGAGGAAAGCAAAAACATCGGAAAACAAAATGAAAATGGCCACTGAGTTTAAACCAGTTAATAAGTAATTGTTTCAGTTATTGGGTTCAATCCCTTCTGATTCCCTTGCCTCACAAAAGGGCTTTACAAAAGGCCAGCAGAGTTATTCTGAGTTGGGAGGAACACTGTTCCAAAGAGCAGGCATTGCCACAGAAAATAAATGCTTCCAGGGTCTCATCAAGTGGCACTCTTTAATTGATGAGACCTGGACCAATGTGGTGGGTAGAGACAATCAGAGAAAAGCAGTCCATGAAACAGCATGGCCTCATGCCATGAAGGGATTTATAGGTAACAACCAGTATCTTGAATTGTACCTAGCAACTTATTAGAAACCAGTTCAATAAAGAAAGCAAAAGGTAACACAGGTATACTGAAGTATGATCATAACTGCTTGCACATCCACATTGTACAACTTCTGGATATTCTTCAAGGGCAGTCCAATGTAGAATGCATTGCAGCTATCCACTTAGGAGCTCACCAAAGCATGAGTGATTATGGACAGCTTTCCCTGATGAAGGAAAGGGCATGATTGGTACACAACATAAAGTTGTGCAAAAAAAAAAAATGCTCTGGCCATGGTCTTCCCTCCTGAAAGGGTGAGGATGAGTTTCTGGTAAATTCATGAACATGTCCACACAGTTTTCTTGGCTACAATACAGTAGTAGTTTATATTTTCCCTTCCTCCCTTACAAAACCTCTGTGTGGAGTACACAGAAATAATTGAAGAATTTTTAACTTTTCCTCATTCAAGGCATATTATCACAGATTGAATTTCTCTCACTGCAGGAAACCCGACATTATTGCAAAGGCAAAGTTAGCATTAAAAACAATTCTCTCCCCAAGGAAATTCACTTAAATTTCACTTTAAAATGTAGGTATCATATAATGTGTTGTTATAGAAACTAAATGTATATACAATGTTTTGAAAGAAACACATGTCTAGAAAAATAAGTTGCTAAAAAAATGAACTTTGGTTCAGTTCCAAACTGAGGTTTCTTGACATTCCTCTTATTTATTATTTATTTACAGATTTGATTTCCATTCCCTTTTATTATGCCCATAATCCTGAAACAACCTAATAGTATTAACATAATTTTTTTGCCTAAGAAAAAAACTGAATTTTAAATATATATTTCAGCTTTCTAAATTAATCTGAAGTCATATTTATGATCTCAATGAAGAGACTGATATAGATTTAACAACAATGGGATATTCATTGCATCCAAATAACCAGAGAATCTAATGTTAAGATTAACAGTAAAATGATTTAACAGATTTAACAGATTTAACAGAGCTGGAAGAGACCTTGTAGGTCATCTAGCCCAAGCAGGAGACTGTACACCATTTCTGACAAATAACAGTCCAGTCTCTTCTTGAAAGCTCCCAGTGATGAAGCTCCCACAACTTCTGAAGGCAAGATTTGTGGATGATTAATTTGAGAACAGCTATAGAAGTGCATTTTAAAAATTCTATATCCTCTCAATACGTTATAATAAATGCCAAAACTTGAGTATTCCTGCCAATTGTAAAATGCTACCAATAACTCTATATCCAGGTTATGATAATAGCAATGATAATGACCAGCATCCCAGCATCAATAAATACAAATTAAAATACTAAAAAATATTAATTTTATAAATACTAAAGATTGCATATTTTAATGATTTTTACAAGTGATAATTAACACATGGGGATTGCTGGAATGAATATTAAAAATGAAATATAAATTATAGACATTTGCTGTTGACCTGGTTATAATTTTGAGAGATTCTTTGAAAGGAAAATGCAAAATTAAAGAATTTGGGGGCTGCTAGCTGGTTTTAAAACAAATAAACATGAAGATGTTAACAAAGAATATGAAAATGAGAAAAAAAACCAAATGAAATTGATGGAAAGAATTGCTTTTCAGATTAATAAAAAAGTTAAATACTTGGTTATTTCTATGACTAGCATGACTTGTATATTAGTGGAATAATTCTGTTAAGCCATCAGTGTAAATTAAGAAGGACACGTTAAGATGAGAAAAAATATAATCGCCATTGTTGGGGAGAGTGTCTGGGATAAAAATCGATGTGTTGTCAAGAATGATGCTTTTGTTAAACAGTTATGACAAATGATGTAACATTTAAACATGGCAGAAAAATTTATCTAGATTTGTGTCAGGGAATTGCGCAGCAGGTATTTGAATGAAGTCAGAGATGCTGACATGAACTTTTAGTTTTATATAAATAAATACATTTTACATCTATATTTATAGCAGATAAGATAGTCAGGAAAACAGGAGCATCATGAAGTATATCATAGAGCGCACAGGGCACCCAGAAGAAAAAGGGCGGGAGAAAAGGAAATTTCCCCCTTTTCACCCGTAGTAATAATCACAGCGTAAGCGGCCTCATACAGGAACAAGCTCTCTCCAACCTATCAATTATAACTGCGTGTTCTGGTTCACTGTTCCAGCTACTAATTTTAAATATTTTAATGGTTTGTATGGCAAGAGAAGAAAATAGGATTAAACATAAAAATACTTCAAGATACAAAGAAATGAAAAGGACTTGGTCTATCTGATTGGAAATTCTATTTTACAACCTATTGCTTAGTCTGGATGAGAGGATTTGACTCAGAAGCAAGAGAGTTTTAGAGCATAATCTGGGGTTTAGATAGCCTATTTTCTATGATATGATAGTATAATTTTAAGAATCATTATATTATAAGTGTCATAAGAAATAAATGGAACAAACTGTGCCTAAATATTTCTCTGGGTGTGGAAGAACCAATGTTATCAAACTATTTCCAGATATCCAAACAAACACACTACAAACAATTAAACCTTGGTGCCTTTGTTGTAAAGACTTCTTTTCTTTAAAAATGTGTATTAAGTATACATATCAAATTAAATAAGTAAGCAAAAGTGCACAAGGAATAAATGCTATTTGTAGGAGCAGGAGCACGTGTAAATCAATGGAGGATAGCAATAGCAAATATAGCAAGAAATAAAAGAGGACCAACCAATGTTGAGAGTAAATATAGAGGCTTATAAACAAAATTTGATTTCCCTTTCATTATTTCTTTTAAACACATTTGTGAAACATTAACGAAAAGTTCTAAATTATTGGAATCTGAATCTGAATCAATTCTCATTTGCAAGTTTTCTTTAAGCAGAGGATTATCATGCAAATCTGCTGAAATGGAGAATAATTCCTACAGTATTTTTTTGCCCAGTCTTCTGTCTTTTCAAAATATATTGTCATAATATGCAAATTTCTTTTTGGATACATATTCCACCACTATATGTGAAAAAATTCCACATATAGGCAATGTTTACCTACTTCTTTTAAAGAATGTCTTTGTTTTACTCTATTTGACTTTTGCTTACAAATTGAAGAAAAAAGCTCTGGTTTCAACATATTTAGCATTCAGCTATTTTTGTTCCGCCGTGCCATTTACTTGACCATAACAGTCTTACCCTTGTATTTTGAATTTGGACTGACTTTTAAAAGTTGAATCCTAGCAACGCTCCCTAGTTTTACAATATTTACATAATTGTTTTCATGGTAATTGAAAAATACTTGAGTCATCTAAATGAAGCAAATAAATGTGTAAATAATCACTATTTAAATGATAGCATCGTAAGATCAGGGCATTTGGTAACTGAAGTAAGTAGCTGAAGGAGAATCAAAATAGTCTTAGTTAGTTAGTTTATTCAATTTATACCCCGCCCTTCTCCAAACGGACTCAGGGCGGCGATCTTGAGATCAAAATGAAAAAAAAAAAGATAAATTGACGCTGAAATGTTACATATTTAGTTGCAAATGATTCATTAAACAAAATGGAATTACAGTTGTATAAAATAGTGTTCCATTTTATTTTATAAAAAATATTCTGGGAACAAACACACACACACACACACACACACACACACACACTAAAAATCCAGCATTTGACCTCTAACTTCACATTATGGCTATGGAATTTTTTTTTTTAAACCCATTATTTTTTTTAATAAATAACTCAAGGCAGTGAACATATTTAATAGAGCTTGGTCCTCCTATTTTCTCCATAACAACCCTGTGTGTGAGCAGGACTAGAATTCTTCAGTTAAACATACTTGTCACTTATTAAATTATGATAAATTACAACCACTCCTCTAGGATTATAAAAAAAGCAATTCTACTATCATAGATACTTTGAAGGTATTTTAAAATATATACTGAGCTGACAAAATTGCATCCTTTACATCAGGGGTAGTTAACCTTTTTATATCTACCGCCCACTTTTGTATCTCTGTTAGTAATAAAATTTTCTAACCACCCACCGGTTCCACAGTTATGATGATTTATAAAGTAGGGAAGTCAATTAACTTTAAAAAAAGGAAAGTGCTTCAGTATCGGACAAAACTCCTACCACCCACCATGAAAGCTGGAATGCCCACTAGTGCGTGGTAGGGACTAGGCTGACTACCACTGCTTTACCTTATACACTAGCAATCTTAAATTTAGCTCTACAGATATAAGATATATTTTTGTTTTTTATATTCCACCAGAAAATGGACTAAAATGTGAATAATAATTAAGGATGCTTTATTTGGAACAGCTTACGTCCTATGACCATGCATTTAACACCATCAAACATCAATATCTGTCTATCCCAGCTCCTTAGGAAGGGCTCAATAGGTGGACAAAATGCCAAATCCAGTCAAAACATCTGGTTGACTGCAACAAACCATCATAAGCATAATTTCAAGTTCTACTTTATGTTCATGCTGGTATAGAAGAACAAAGGATGAGGAATATATTGTTATAACAACATGCTTCCATGATGTTACATCATGATTTAGCATGATGCCTAAAATCAATCATTCAACCAAATTCAACCATCCAACCATATTTTGAGAAGGCTATACATATTTTTAAAGATTTGAGCCTAAGGTTTTTGATTATATTTAAGATATAACTCTTTTAATATTTGTCCTCTGTATAATTCTCATTACTTCCGGCATGTTTTTAGAAAATCATTCAGTGGTGAGCAACTGCAGATGGCAAGTCTTAAAAAGGGATGGTACTTCAATCATGCAGTGAGGTTCACTATCTTGACTATTTTGAACTCCCAAGGGTTCCCCTGTTGAAAAACATATTCTTCAGAACCATTTAGAAGTAACATTGATTCACCATTGTTTTCCTTTTTCATTTTCTTTGCTTCTTGATTTAAAGTGTTAAATTATATCATTTAAAAATTTTTTAATATATATGTCAATATTATTTAAGTAGCAAAATATACAGTGTGGCAATAAAAATCAATATGAGTTGCAAAATTCAATTTCCTTTTTAGTAAGACATAAACATCTGGTACTCACCTTTCAAATCCAATCTGCCTTAGTGCTTTTTCCCATGTCAAACCTGCAGAAAGAAAGATATATTAAGTTTTTTTTAGGTGTTTTCATTTTTCAATGAAGTCAAGAGACCAACTGACTGTACAAGGAAATGTTTTCAATGGATTTCATATACTTATTTAAAAGAAAGGTTTAACATGGGTAAAAATAATTGCAATTAAAAAAACCACAAAATGGAAGTTAACATTTAATTATGTACAAACAGTGAACACATAATAGCAAAAATGTATAGACTCCTGTTAAGATTTGAAACAAAGAACAAGTTAAAGATGGCAGGACAAAATGGGCTATTACATTTTGAATGTAATATACAGATGGACATAGGTGAGACAGTGTGGGAAACTGGTATGAAATTCAGATTGTCCCATAAGTAAAGCGAAAACATTGATAAAATTATCTATTGGTGGTATATGAGATCAGAACAAATTATCAAAAATGTAGAAAACTATTTCAGAACAATTTTAGAAATGTTAAAATATGATGGGACATTTTATCAGGCCTGGTAACTTGTGACAAAAGCTAAGACACAAATTCATATGATAATGCAAAAGAACTTTTTTTACTGGAATTTATGGGCAATGAATTAGAAGAGATTCATGGCAAACTGATATATATATGTGTATATATATATATATATATATATATATATATATATATATATATATATATATATATATATACACATACATACATATATATATAATCATTTGCTACTTAAATAATCAAATATATATATCAAACTGATTATATATATATATATATATGTTACGTTTTTGAGCTGATCAATAAATAAGTCAGGGAGACTAGTATAGATCTATTTCAAGCTTTTTAGCTCTCATCAGCTAGCCATACCCTTACTGGGATTTGTATTGCATACTAGGCAGGAGCCTTACCAATTAGGCCACCAGGTTCTCTTCCTGATCAGCTATTATATATATATATGTATATATGGTAACTGCAGCAAAATTATTATAAAATTATTATATGGAAGAACAATGAAATTCCTACAGTGGAAGAATTTCCTGAGATGACAAAGCTGACCTGTTTTATCAGAGGTAAAAAAGAACACAAACTTTTCTGAAACTTTATATGGACTTTTCGCTGAATGAAGAAAAGGAGAAAAAATAAAATAAAATATATGATTCAATGATTTACAGGTTCAAATATTTAAAAAGACATGGATTAAATGAGATGCTGAAGGAATTTACATAACAAGAGGGAGAGATTGCAATTTATTGAAGGGAAGTTTGGAAGTCATACTTCATAAATTTTCTTCCTTTTCTTTTTTTTCCTTGCACCTTTTTCTTTCTACCATCTTTCTTTTTTTTCTCTTTAGATTTGTTTTTTACTTTAATAAAAATCTTCAATAAATATAAAAAATATTGTTTTCATTTTTCTATACAGCTGACAACCTGTGTTAGCTGCTACTTAAATTCATTATTGTGGTGCAGTGGTTAGACCGCAGTACTGCAGGCTACTTCTGCTGGCTGCCTGCAATTCAAATCTCACCAGGCTCAAGGTTGACTCAATCTTCCACCCTTCTGAGGTGGGTAAAATGAGAACCCAAAATGTTGGGGGCAATATGCTGACTGTAAAAAGCTTAGAGAGGGCTGTAAAGCACTGTGAAGCGTTATATAAGTGCTATTGCTATTATTTTCACAGCATAGAAATCCTGATTTTTCTTATATTGCTTAGAAATAAGATAGGCAGGAAGACCAGTTGCTATGATGGAACGATGCAATGGTGACTTCATACCAATATTCAACCAATTTAAGCAATATCAACACTTGCAGTGAATCACAACAGTGATTTGCTTTGGAGCACAGGAAGGACAGCCACGTAAAAACATCAGAAGCATTGGGGCAGTATAAATAGGTCCTTTCAGCAATTGCTGGAAATATATTTTCAAGATGCCAGCTTATAACTCTAGAAAAAATACCTGGATGCTACACCATTTAAATTAATCTTCTTTGCCAACCTAAGTAGAAATCATAATACTTTTTAAATTTTTATATTTGTTGTTTTTAGTTTTCATAATAGCAAGCCACTGAAATCCAGATGTCCTCTTTTATTCCAGGCTATATATTTTTAAATAATCTATCCATGTTCATGTCTAGTTTGAAAATACATATATATTAAAACTCATTCCTGTAACTTTTAATTGGGCAAAACAGTGCATTAGGGGAACAATTTCTGAACCAAACTATCTCAAATAGGCTAACTTACATAATATGTCCAAAGCCTGGGACCTATGTTTCCTATGAAAATGAAAGTGGCAGATTTTATAAATAATTTTATGACATAAACATTATCATAAAACAATTTATGACATAATACAAAATGTCATAAAACATTTCCTGTGGTGATGTTTGATCGTGCTATATACAATTCAACATGGGCTATTTAAGGCAGGTACAACTCTGAATATCCCAGCCTTTCCAATGAAGGAAATACATTCGAAGTATTGTTGAAAGACACTGAGGAATCTGGTAAGGAAATATATCTGATAAGAAGGACCCAATAGTCCACGAGTTGTCTAGCTGTTCACTAAAAGACTAGGAATTTCTAGTATAGATCCAGAAGATGTTTGATTTTCTTTATTGACCCTAAATTCCCACATACATATGAGGAGAGGCTGCATCTAAAAGTGTTGAAGCCAGACATAACACAATAAAGACAAACCTCAGTATAATTTTATAAAATAAAATAACATTTTATTTCAGGAAAAGTTTAATGTTATTTTGAAATATCCTTTAGTATTAAAACAAACTATATGTTTACATTTAATTTTTCCTTTATATTGGCAATGCTCTCAAAAAGAAAAAGAATGTGACTTCAAAAAATGGAAAGACATTCTAATGTCCAAAATAGCAACCCTATTTTTTTGTTTGTTTGTGAAGTATCTGTTTATCCCTTAAGTTTATTTCTCTTCTATGTTTTCTCCCTCTTTTCCTCTTTTTAATATCTTTTTGTTTACTTACTTACTTTGGCTAAACATTGACCAGGTTCATCCATAGCATTAAAAATTGTTTCTTAATCATGGTTAAATAATGCACAATCAGCTGCATTCATAGGTTATATTAAGCCAAAATTAAGTATGCTGATAATTTTCTGTGATATCGGATTCCAATCTTTGAATTAAAATAAGAACGTTTAAAAAGTCTAGGTAACTTACATATTTGCAAAACTGCTTAATGACTGCCGCAACGTATGATCATAATTCCGGGATCAATTACAGTTGTTGGTCAAGGACTATCTGTATGATTTTTTAAAATTGCAGCTAGTTATGATGTTAAAGAAAGACCCAGATCTTACCAAAGCAACATGTGTTTATATAAAAATGAAAGGAAACGCTAGTGCACTCTTCTTTGGCCATATGGGCAGGAAGCATCGTAGCCAATGGCTCACTAAGGATAATACATACTAAAATATGATTTGGCATAGCATATAAATGCAGTCACAGGATCATGGAAAAGTACGCTGCAGCATTATTGTGCTATGCATAGGACCTCTACACACAATGTTTTTATATACATGTAGTCCTTACTTAACAATCATTTGAAGTTATTATGATAGACTGAGAAAAAATTATTACGACCCATCCTCAAAGTTATGACTATCGTGCAAACATCCATAGTCATGAGATCACATTCCAGATAGACAACCTGATCATATTTACAACCAGTTTAAGATTTATTGCATTTATAACCAGTTGCAGCGTCCATTGTCATGTGACCACAATTTGCACTATTTTTTTGTTCTTTTTTTTAGAGGAAAAGTGCAAGGAAAATACCCATTGAATATACTGGATTCATTTCTCATGTAGTTTTTTTAATGACCATGTAATTTGCTTAAGTGCCATGGACTTGCTTAACGCCATCATAAAAGTGGTTGTAAAACTGAGTCAGGTCACATGGTTAACCGGCTTAACAGCCACAATGACTTATGATCAAAATCCCAGGCCTAATTGTTAAATGAAGACTATCCGTTATATAGAAAGACACAAATTTACACACACACAAATTTTTTCCTCAAAGAAACAAGTATAGTAAAATGGAGAGTTAACTGCAGAGTTCTTTTCCTAGCAGTGGCAGCAATACTATAACAGAATTCTATAAACTAGCGAGACTCATATTCCACCATAAATAACTAAGTTACTGTATATTGTAATAATTTCTGCTATAGTAGTAAATCTATATACTGTAATCTAGGAAATAAAATAAAACTGCTTATTTGTTACTGTTTTGTCTAATGACAGCCTCCAGTCTTTCCTGCATCCTATTCTATTTTCCTGACAAGCATTGTGATGAGTGATGCCACATTACATTTTCATTAACTTTCATGTGTAAGAAAAATTGGCTAAACCTCTAATCTCTGAAAGATATCTAAGTAAGGAAGTAAATCAGATTTACATATATATATATAAAACAAAGCCAAAATACCAAATTAGTTCTTCCACCATCTGGTAAATGTCAAAGATATATCTGCAGATATATTATGTGTCATTGTAGATAACAATATAATGACATCACATATCCTTTTCACAACTTCCTTGTATAGTTCCTGCTATATTGATATTTGTACATTTTTTTTTTAAAAAAATGAACAAACGTGAAACAGTTAACACACACACACACACACACACAGGTATATACAATATGAAACATTGTAAATGCATGTTGCAAAAATTCATGATTAATTAAACTGGATCCAACTAATACTAGTAGAGAATATGTAACTTTATATATATGTGTGTGTGTGTGAGGAAATGAAATGTTAAGCATCAATTATATTATTTTAAGATGTAATATCAGAAACACTGGGTTTTTTTGTATGCCATGGTTTTTTAGTACTCAAAACAGAAAATATATCAATTAAAGAACACAAGGAAAACAATGAGGATTACATTGATCTAATCCAATATCAGGAAAATAAAACATCCTCCCTGCCCCCACCCGAAAACACAGTATACTACAGTTCATTCAGGAGAAAGAAATCTCCGTTCAACAAAATTGACTATTATTTATATGAATTGTTTAACAAATTTTCTTCTACCTTGGGACTAATCCTTCCATTCTCCTCCCCGCCCCTTTTCACAGGCAGAGTTCAGGACTGTGCCGTACCTCAAAACATGCTGTTCTTATTGTCTCTCTTCAGTAAAAGCTAGCACCATTTCAGACAGCAGGTTTTATCGCTCTCTCCTTGTAACATCTTGGTTTCATATCTGTCCAGTTACTGAAAAATATTATACATGCGGATTGTGTAACAGACCTATCTATAAATTCAGCATGTTCCAAAGGTGTGAGTAGTCTCTAATGATATCTGACAGGTTTCAAAGCAATTGTAATAGACCTTGAAATGGAGGCTCTAGAAAGTGCAGTCTTTTTTTTAAAAATGATACAAAAAAATGAAGAGTGCAATTGGAAATCCTTTCACAGTTTTATGTATGGAATACCTGAACCTGTTGTCAGGTTCCAAAGGATTAATAAAAACAGCCAAACACAGAAACAGTTTGAAAATGCAGTTTATCTTTCCTCAGCATGAATTGACCAACAAAGCACTAAGACAATGAATAAAATTGTCAGAGCTGCCACCCAGTGCTCCCCACCACCTTTTATAGTTATTTCGTAATTAGGATAAACCCCACCCCCCACATGTGTGCACACCCATCACCTCGTGACTCCGAGCAAAAACCACCCGGCAATTAATCATGGATTGTTTACAGTCAGTTATCAAGAGTTTTGTAGATTTTGCAGTTGGACTGATTGTGGAGGAAGGACATCTAGTAAGCATGAGTCTTGGCAGCTGGGCCATTTTTCTCTCCTGAAAGGCAGCTTTGGGCCTCTAGGCTTGGCGGAGCTGACATGCGGCCCCTCTACCATGGGGGCAGCATCTGAGGAGCTAAAAATTACGACCAGTTAGGATTTGAAGGATCCCTTCCCTCCAGCTTTGTGAGATGTCTGTGGTGGAATCTTGCTACCAGGTGGGGCGCCCTACAGTCCTTGCTATGATCCCATGATGCTTCCAACAGGGGATAACCTTTCCATAAAACAAGGTATTGTAACCGTCCTCTGTGCCACCTGGTATCTAGTATATCTTGCACTACATAGTGCTGTTCCCCATTTACGGTAACCAGGGCTGGTGGCCGTAGCAGGTCCCCTTTGATATCAGATGCCTGAATTGATCAGAGCAGGATGCAATGGAAGACTGGATTTGTTTTTCACAGTATTAGGGAGTCTTAGCTGCACTGTAACCGGGTTAATAACTCGCACGATTGGGAAAGGCCCAATGAATTTGGGCCTGGGTTTCTTACATGGCAATGGCAGCCTGAGATATTTAGTGGAGAGGTATATCCTCTGACCGACATGGAAAAGTCCTTGCACCTTGCGCCTTTTGTTGGCATTCTTTTTATATGTAGCAAAAGACTGACATAACCACTTTCCAAACTTTTTGCATCCAGGCTATCCACTCCTGCGAGGTCGTGTCATCTGGGCACACTTGAGGACACTCTGGAATTGGGATGAACTCCCCCCTTGTAGCCACATGACATGGGGTAAACCCTGTACTTTTGTGCACTGCATTGTTATATGCAGCTTCTGCAATGGGGAGGAGTTCAGCCCAATCGGTCTGTTGGTACTGGACATAACACCTTAAGTAGCGCTCCACCATCGCGTTTGCCCTCTTCGCAGCACCATTGGACACAGGGTGGAAGGCTGTACCAAGTCCCTGTGAAGACCCCACCATTGCCATGAATCTGTACCAGAACCAGGCAGTGAATTGCACTCCCCTGTCTGAAACCTTTAAAAATACATTAAATGATAGCCTGTCTTAAAACCTTGTTAAAATCTCTGCTAAAAAACTATTCAAAACTATACCATTTAAAACTATGCCAGTTAAAAACTATGCCAGGCTGGCCGCACGAAATAAATAAGTCTTCAAGGCCCGACGGAAAAGGCGCAGGTCCTTGATTGTCCGTAGGTCAGGGGGTAGGTCATTCCAGAGGGCAGGAGCTGCCACAGAGAAGGCTCTCCCCTTAGGGGCCACCAGCCGACATTGCCTGGCCGACGGCACCCTGAGGAGGCCCTCTCTGTCGGAGCGAACTGGACGGTGGGAGGTATTTGGTAGCAGGAGGCGGTCTTGCAAATAACCAGGTCCCTTGACATGGAGCACTTTAAAGGTGGTTACTAATACCTTGCAGCGCACCCGGAAAGCCACAGGCAGCCAGTGCAGCTCACGCAGAGGTGTCATGTGGGAGCATCTAGACCCTCCCAGAATCCCCTGCGCGGCCGCATTCTGAACCAACTGGAGCCTCCGGGTGCACCTCAAGGGAAGCCCCATGTAGAGAGCATTGCAGTAGTCCAGACGGGAGATGACGAGGGCTTGAGTGACCGTGTGTAAAGCGTCACGATCCAGAAAGGGGCGCAACTGGCGTATCAGGCGAACCTGATAGAATAAATAGTTTTCCCAGCTTCCTGGCAGATGGAAGGCTGGTACATGCTACAAAATGAGCCTGCTTGGAGAACAGGTCTACTATTGTCCAAATGACCTTATTACTTTGGCTGTCCAGTAAATCCACGACTAAGTCCATGGCTATCTGTTCCCATGGCTGAATCGGAGCTGCCACCTGTTGTAAAAGACCAGGAGGCCACCCAGGCCGGGCCTTCATGGTAGTGCAAACAATACAATTCCTTACATATTCCTCTAGGTCCCTGTTCATGTGGGTCCACCAGAACTGGGGATTTACTAAATGCAGAGTCTTGAGGAACTCAAAATGTCCAGCCGAGCAAACATCATGGCGGCGCCGCAGCACAGCCATGCGTACCACAGTTGGTACATATAACTTTGACCCCTTCCAGGCAAAGCCCTCTCACTGTGTTAATAAAGTTTGATTTTCTTGAAACCACTGGTCCATTGGGAGTGGTGCTTGGATTGCTCTGGGGAAATCCTCCCCCTGGACATACAGGATTGGTGCCAGTGGGACCTGTTGAATAGCTAACATCCTAGGCTGGGAGGTTGGAATGATAGCCTGCACTAGATCTTCCTTTTTATTGTGATATTGTGGCTTGCGGGAGAGGGCATCGGCTAAGAAGTCCTTGCCACCCGATATATATTTTAATTGGAAGTTGAATCGCAGAAAATATAAGGCCCATCTAACTTGTTTTGGTGACAATCTTCATGGGGTCTGGAGGGCCTCCAAATTCTTGTGGTCTGTCCGGACCTCGAAGGATATCCCTCTCCCTTCTAGTAAATATTGCCACATCAACAGGACCCACCAGACCACAAATGCCGCCTTCTCCCAAATGGGCCAGTTGTGTTTGGTCCCTGTCAATTTCCTCGAGATGTAAGCACACAGCTGTAGGATTCCTTCATTGTTCTTTTGTAAGAGAACTGCGGCCACCGCCACATCACTGGCATCTGCCTGAACCACAAATGGTTTAGTGGGATCTGTATGTTTCAGCACTGGCTCTTGTGCAAAAAAGGACTTCAGATGCTCAAACGCTTGCTGACATGCTGTTGTCCACACAACTGGGCTTCCTGGCCGAGGGTTACAGTCACTTGTCAAGAGCTTTGTAGATTTTGCAGCTGGACTGCTTGTGGAGGAAGGACATCTGGTAAGCATGAGTCTTGGCAGCTAGCCCAGTTTTCTCCCTTGAATGGCAGCTCCGGGCCTCTGGGCTGGCCAGAGCTGACACCTGTGGTATTTGTGGGTGAGTCAAAACAGGTAAAATGACAGTCAAAAGACAGTCCTCCTCTTTTGAATGTTTGCCAGTACAGAATTGGCCCTAATCTTTCAGGCTTCCAAAAAGGCAGTCAAGATCCAGCTCTTTCCCCAGGCTTTTGGGTTTGGATGAACAGAGTTTCTAATCAGATGACTTATTAGTTCTGGCTTACCATATCATTTTTTCAGTTGATTTTTAATGCTGTGATTTGGGGTGGGTGGATTTTGCATTTGTTATTCATTATTTTGATATACCACCCAGATGATCTTGTCTGAGTTGAATGACCATATATAAACCTTACCTAAATAAAGATGATATATACATTCAAAGGGGCAAGGTTTCAATTGCATTCTACAATTGCCACCTTCCCTGTGGTTTTTAGCTCCCCCCTCCCTTGGTACATATCACTGAAATGAACCACAATTCAGTTTTTTAAAAAATGTTATATATCCCATAGGAAAAAAATGGAAGAAACAGAGATTGTTGCTCATATGGTTCTTTTGAATAACTTATATTATACTGTATATGGAAATGGAAATTCTTTTAAAACAGGGATGATATTTTATAATATAAATGTTATAATATAAAATATGTCTATAAACAACCACAGATGGCAGAAAATAATGCAAGTCAACCCACAAGAAAATAAAATATTTTCTAGAGAAAGAAGGTAAAATTTTAGCAACATGGACAGAGCAATAGTTAACAGAAAAAAATCCTACACACTACTAGGCTCATACTAATGGCTCATGAAAAAAGTCATTATTATTTCAAGAACAGAAATATAGTGAATACTCCCTTCTGAGCTATTATGAAGTTATAGTTGGCATGAAATTAAACAGAACCTTTGATTCATACTTTAAAAGCATTTTTAGAAGTGTCTGTTTCCTCAGACATAGTTTTCACAGCTTGCTATAGTGATACCATGATGCAACTTAATTTGAAACAAAGGGGATTTTCAATCAATATATTTGCTGCCAAAGTTGCTGTAACTAAAATTGAAATATAAAAATTAGCATATTTAGAAAGACTCACAAGTTTCAAGAAATCATAAAACTTTATGCATTCACAGACATTCTAGTTTCCACTGGAAATCAACAACCAGACTTAAAAATAAGATGTCAATGCCTTACATCAATAAATAAAAATGCCAGTATGATAACAAATCTGCTTTTAGTATGCCACAATAAAATTGTGGAGTACATACTTATTGTCAAAATTTATTCAATCTCCCTGGTTTTCTCAAAACTGTCACAGATTAGAACTGGAAATAACACACAGGTCTAACTGGGCCACTTGCATAAAACATTTCTCATGCTTAACAAATTTTGAATAATGTAACAGTCTCATTAACTTTAAATTTTCACATTGATTATTCAGCTTTAAAGTTGTATAAATTTGTAGAGAACATTGTGCACCATTTCAATTTAACATTCTGAAAAAGGTACTCATTACACTTTGACAATCCTATCAATTCAAATTCTACAACCATATCATCATAATTGAACTACATCCCAGAATAAATTCCAAAGTAATTGTAAACATCTAATGCTCTAAATGCAATGGAGAAAAAAATCTGCCTTCTGCTGCTTTAGGCTCCTGGATTAAGATACAACTTAAATCATTTTCATCTTCAACAGCATTATGAGAACTAGAATCACAGCGTGAGAAAGGAGCGTTTAGGCCAGAGGGTGGAGAACCATGGGCCTTTTATGACTTGTGGATTCCAACTCCTAGAATTTCTGAGGCAGCATGGTCATAAAGTCCCCAAGTCATAAAAGGGCCATGATTCCCCTCCCCTGGTTTAGGTTATTCTAAATGTCCAGTAACATTTCAATAAGAGTTTAAATTAAAACATTCTAAATAATACAACTGCTTGAATAAAGTACATTCAGTGAAGGAAAGACTGTTCATTAAGATCATGTTCCTAATGTTGTCATTTTTTCTAATACATATCCTCCCTATAAGTTAAATATATTGTTCTGTAACATGTCCTCTGAAGTGATAGATAACAAGTCTTATATGCAGATATAACAAAGCATATTGAATATAACAATGGTGGGTTTCAATTTATTTTACTACTGGTTCGCTTGCGGGACACTTCTGCATATGCGTAAAAGGGGTGGACTGAGTCTCCTGCTGCCACTGCCATTACTGGTTTGCCTGATCCGGGGCAAACCAACAGAAACTCACCTCTAGAATATAATAATAAAATATATTTTCGCTTTGATTTTTGTATTTTTCTTATCCTCATTTGATTGTTATTATCACCAGTTTATTTGGAATGATTGGTGACAGAAAGCTACCTATTTATCTACTCAAATTTGCATGCTTTCAAACTGCTAAGTTGGCAGGAGCTGGGGCAAGGAAGGGAACTTACCTCATTGCATGGCGCTCAGGTCTCAAACCTGGGCTGCCGGCTTTCCAGCCAACAAGCCCAGCATCTTAACCGCTGAGCCACGATGCTGCCCTCTATGTTGCCTTGACTTGTTTGAATTTTGCAGGTTATCAATTGAATACATTTTATAATAAATTTTAAAAGTATACTTTATTAAATTTAAAAAGTTTTTATCTTTGCAAATAGATCCACATGTAGAAAATAGTTCTAGAAATGAAAAACTGACAGGAATCATTAACATCTTTTTTAAAAGTATTTATTTTTTCCCCTTTCCTCCTTTATTTTAAAACAGCTTTTTTTTTACAGGCACATTTTGGGCATTACATAGGTTCTTCATGAGTTACTGTTACTGGTTCTGGGATGGGTAAACTTTGGATGAGCAAGGGTTGCACTTAGGCTATGAACTAAGTAAAGCTATTTTACATATGTAGGTGGGTTGTGGTTTCAGTGGGTAAACTTTGGATGAGCAAGGGTTGCACTTAGGCTATGAACTAAGTAAAGCTATTTTACATATGTAGGTGGGTTGTGGTTTCAGTGGTAACTTGGTTGAAATTTACTGCAGTATGCAATATGCAAGCTACGCAGTAACTTGGTTGAAATTTATTGTAGTACTAATTGTAGTATGTCTATTGTTAAGACTTGAAATACAGCATAGTATTTCTATTTCTTACTTCAAATTGGTTTGTAGATTGATGACCAGATAGGATCCATGAGTGATAAAAAGAGCCAATTTTGAAGACTACATATTGCCCACTGCTGGAAAATCAATATTTTTTAATATTATTATGACTGGAAGAATCATAATAGGAAGAAATTTTGTGAATGGTAATATTCAAAATTATTTTCACATTGTGAATGGTACTTGTTGATTAACTAGATAACACAATCTATATATGAGGAAATATAATGATCCATCTAATGTTGATTTTGAATTCATGAAATTCTTAAAGATAGTTCAAAGCCCCACAACAACAAAAGGCATTCATTTCCAAAACATACTTTATTAACAAAATATCTGAAATTTCTTGATTCAGCATTCTGCCCTTTCTCCATAATTAATTTTGAGACTTAGTCCTTTTGTAAGCCAGACACTTACTGAAATTCCTCTTCTCTTAATTTTTTTCTCCTCTGACTTTCTGGTTGTCATCTTTGTAAATTCTGGATTAATAAGCAAAGTATTACACAAGTATAAGATTTCTAGCATCATCAATACATATTTCATTCTAAACATTAAGAAGAGACCTGCATACAAAGAAAAGAATTTTGCAGATTTTATTTGGTACAAGAAATTGCTACCAAAATTTAGCCCTATTACCACAACTGAAATGAAATAAAACTCAGGTTATGTATAATTTTATCTGGGAGTTTTTTCCCAAAACCTATTAATATCTGTAGGTATGGTTAAAATAAGTCATGATGGCAGCCCCAACTGTCTGCCTGGTTTTTATATGCATGGCTATCCTGATTTTCATAAAAATATCCTATGACACGTGCTAAAACACCTCCAGAATTGTAGGATCCCTCAAATACATGTATCGGGATTACATGAAGGAAAAGTTGCATTATTGTTTTATTAGCACAGGTTTACATTCAAAATTAGGTTAGGGGACATTGTATAGAAAAACTTTACAAAGTAGGAAGAGACTCATTTAAAAAAAAACAATAACACAATTTTAAAATGATGACCAACCATAATACTATTTTACTAAATTGGAAAATAAAACTATCCATTTTTAAATTGATTCACATATTCATATTTCAGTTTGTTTCCCACATAAGCTATGTAAAATACTAGAAAATTAAAAAGATTATACTCACAGTTATAATTAGGTTGAATAGTTTTTGCAGCTTCAAGGCTGGCTATTGTGATTTGAAAGATGATGTGCACAAGCAGAAATGTTAAACTCATGAAACACAAGGATTTTAATAACCGCCCTGTATGGCCTGAAAGATATAAAACACAATTCAAAATAATTTAACATGATAAAAGGTCTGGTGTAGACAAGATAACAGCTAACTGTATTATGTGTGAGATTCTCTTGCTTGTGGTTTTGTTTTTAATCTATATTTACTAGTCTAATTGTTTTTAATTGTTTTTGTAATATATTTTATTTCTAGATGTTATTATATGTTGCCCAGAATCAATTTATTTGAAATAGGCAACCTTATTAATTAGCAAATAGATTTGACAAATAAATAAATTGAATTAAAAAGCACACAATAAAATCATAGATATTACAATACATGCTATCACAATGTATTGTGCCAAACTTCATGAAATAGAAATTTAGAGATAAGGGGGGGAGGATTTCACAACTACATGTCAACTAAAATATATTAAAAGACTAGAATATAATTTAAAATGACTTAAAAATTATTTTGCTAACACAAAGCAAATATTAGCTTCTACCTATTGTTCACACTATTCAAAATACACTATTCAAAATACATTCCGACCCGGGCACAGCACCGAGACGGCATTGGTCGCGTTGGTTGATGATCTCTGGAGGGCGCGGGATAGAGGATATTCCTCTATCCTAGTCCTATTAGACCTCTCAGCGGCTTTTGATACCATCGACCATGGTATCCTATTGCACCGACTGGGGAGGTTGGGGCTGGGAGGCACCATTCTGCGGTGGTTCTCGTCCTACCTCTCTGGTCGGTCGCAATATGTGTTGGCAGGGGGGCAGAGGTCGGCCTCGAGGTCCCTCATATGTGGGGTTCCTCAGGGGTCGGTCCTCTCGCCCTTACTGTTCAACACATATATGAAGCCGCTGGGTGAGATCATCCGTGGTTTTGGGGTGGGATATCATCTGTACGCTGATGATACTCAGTTGTACATATCCACCCCAGACCACCCCAATGATGCCGTCGAGGTTATGTCCCGGTGTTTGGAGGCCGTACGGATCTGGATGGGTGGTAACAAACTCAAGCTCAACCCGTCCAAGACTGAGTGGCTGTGGCTTCCGGCGCCCCGGTTCAGCCAGATTATTCCAACTCTGGCCATTGGGGGCGAAACACCGGCCCCCGTGGAGAGGGCGCGCAATTTGGGTGTCCTCCTGGATTCCCGGCTGTCTATGGAAGATCATGTGGCAGCCGTGGCCAGGGGGGCGTTCCATCAGGTACGCCTGATGCGCCAATTGCGCCCCTTACTGGACCGGGGTGCCTTATGCACAGTCACTCAAGCACTCGTCACCTCTCAACTCGACTACTGTAATGCTCTCTACATGGGGCTCCCCTTGAGGTGCACCCGAAAGCTGCAGCTAGTCCAGAATGCAGCCGCGCGGGTGATTACGGGAGTGCCTAGACACTCCCACATAACACCTATCCTGCGCGAGCTGCACTGGCTCCCTGTGGTCTTTCGGGTGCGCTTCAAGGTTTTAACGACCATCTTTAAAGCGCTCCATGGCTCGGGGCCTAGTTATATGCGAGACCGCCTCCTGCCCCATACATCCCTCAGACCGATACGCTCCCACAGAGAGGGCCTCCTCAGGGTGCCGTTGGCTGGACAATGCCGACTGGCGACACCCAGGGGAAGAGCCTTCTCTGTGGCGGGCCCTGCCCTTTGGAACGACCTACCCCCTGAACTCCGCACCATCTCCGACCTCCGCCTCTTCCGCAAGTGTCTGAAGACACACCTATTCCATCTAGCCGGCCTAGCGTAACCCCCATTACTGACTCTTAGATAGTTTTAAATTTGGGTTTTTTAAATTCGGTTTTTAGCGCAGGGTCTATTAGAATAAGTTTTTTAAAATTTTATATGTTTTATATGTGTTTTAACATCTCTGTGCGCCGCCCTGGGTCCGTTTGGAGAAGGGCGGGGTATAAATTTAATAAAATATAAATATAAATATAAACAATTTATCGCTTATCTACATATTTCATTGGAAATCAACCAAGCATATAAATTAAATATTCAGTAGGACTGGCGATCTCTACATGACATTGTTCAATAAACTCACATATATCTGAATACTATAGGTGTCATATTGATACATTTTTAAATAAATATTGTAATGATGAATATATAAATAAATTTTAAAACAAAGAAATATTTTGACTGCTGCCACTGTCCAGTGTTATTCATCAATAGGCTTCCTGAACAGATTCTAGGAATCTCTGTAGCAATGTCATATTCAGGCAGTTCTTGCTTAATAACTACCTCATTAAATATTTGAACTTACAATGGTGTAAAAACACCTTTGCAACCTATTCTCATATCAACAACTACCATAACAGCATCCCAAAGTCATGTGATTGCCACTTGGGTTCTTCTCAGCCAGTCCACATTTACTACTGTTGCAGAGACCCCTGTCATGTGATCCCAATTTGTATACTTCCCAAGTGGATTCCAACAACAGAGTTACTAGAGAGGATGGAAATAAAATTGTAAGTCATGGACACATGATGTCTTGTTAACAACCAAATGATTCATTTAACAAATAAGAAAGAGACATAATACGTCCATTGCAGTAACACTATTTTTTGTGCTTAGCAAACATGGAGCTTAGTGACAGAGTTGCTGATCTTTGTGGTTGCTAAGCGAGAACTATCTATGCAGCTTACAACTACCCTTCTTAGTTTAAAGCAAGAAATAGCAAAGTAAATGCAAAATATTTAGATGCATTGAATGAGGAAAAATTATAAATTATAATTATAACTAAATTATATACTATTGGCAACAACAGCCATTATTAACAACACACAATGAAGCAACAACTGTTGCACTGTTTGGGGACTGGCAACAGTTATTATTATTATTATTGCAACCAAGTTTCATATTTATAAAGTGATATTTACGAAATCCCCACATATTCAAAACAATGTCCATTATCTAGAGTTTCTGAGATGCACAATTTTTTCCCCACATGTATGAAATAAGTAGGGGTAGGTAAATGGCACAAAAATATCTATATAAATAAAAATGTAACAAGAGTTTGTTCAAAACGGCTAATCTCCGAAAGTACTGCACCGATCGCTTCCAAATTTTCATACAATGTTCCTTTCAAGTACGGCACCAATGATATATATAGATTGTGTAGATGTCACATCTGTGCCAGGTACACGCAATGGAAATATAAAAAATTGTAAAAAAGGTAGGTAGATGGATACAGAGATAGCAGTGGGCCACAGGTATTATGTCATCCTTTATGACATAAATACTCTGTCCATAAGATACAAGGAGAAATACAGTAGGTAGGTAGGTAGGTAGGTAGGTAGGTAGAGGGAGAGAAAGAGGGAGAAATATGGTAGGTAGGTAGGTAGGTAGATGGGGAGAGGGAGAAATATGATAGGTAGGTAGGTTGGGGGTTATACGGTGGTTGTGTGTGTTATAGCTCAGACAGAGGGAGTCCAGACAGGTAGGATTTAAAATATAACTGCCTTTATTTGGCAAAATAGAACAAACAGGAGAAATGTATTGTAAAAGTAATAGAAGTGCGGTAGACAGGGCATCCCCTTCCTGACAGCTATTTATATTGGAGCTGTCAGGCAGGGAACCAATCAGGCCGCATAGTAACCCCGGCTCAGCCAGTCGCGTCTTAGTCAATCAGGCGCAACTGGCTGTTGCCGGGCTTTTTTTTGAGCTGGAGTCGAAGACCCGTGGCCGGTCGTAAGTCGAGGACCGGTCGCAAGTCGAGGACTCCACAGTGTGTATGTGTTTGTGTGTGCAGGCATAGATCTACACACAGATTGGTTGGCCATTTAACCAGACTGGGCCAAGCAACGCATGGCCGGGAATGGCTAGTAATAAATAAATAAATAAATGAAAGAGAAGGGCCTCTAATCTACAATGGTACCTGAGCAGAAAAGAAATCTTTTAAGCTCACAGTAGAAACCCAGATAGACCAGCATGCTAAATAACAAAATAATACGTGCAGCCTGATCACTACTTTACAAGGAAAATCCATCATGCTATGAAAATACTTACTGGACCGGGAGGCCCTTCGCACAGTCACTCAAGCACTCGTGACTTCTCGCCTGGACTACTGTAATGCTCTCTACATGGGGCTCCCCTTGAGATGCACTCGGAGGTTGCAGTTGGTTCAGAATGCAGCCGCGTGGGTGATCATGGGAATCTCAAGACATTCCCACATAACACGAGCTGCACTGGCTACCTGTGACCTACCGGGTGCGTTACAAGGTTCTGATGACCATCTTCAAGGTGCTCCATGGCCTAGCTACCTACGAGACCATCTACTACCCCATACATCCCTACTGTTGTGTCCTCGACCTGCGACCGGTCTCGAGTTACGACCGGCCGCAGGTCTTCCAGGCTGCCTCTTGGAGCCTTGGCAACAGGCTGTAGCAAGGCGGCCAACCGACAGACGCGCCTGATTGGCTGAGGCGCACCTGGCCCTTGCTGCAGCCTGATTGGCTCCCCCTTTGACAGCTCCAAATATAAAGAGCTGTCAAAGCGCGGGAGCCCCTGTCTACCGCACCTTTTCTTTTACTGAACTTATCTTTCTTTGTAAGCCTTGCCTAGCTAATAAAGCTATGTTTTGAGTAAACCTGATTCCGGACCCTGTCTTTTCTTGAAGCTACAACACTGGCGACGAATACACTCCAAATCAATCATTAAGTCCTCCACCAAACACTGCCCAAGACCTCTCAGGCCCGGCCTACCCGTCCCCTGTACGCCAGGGGCTTGACTCCAACTCAATTCCGTACGGCACGCCCCCTCACCCCCTCCTACCTGAATCGGAGGCTTCCGGGACTTTGCCAGGCCGCGATGACGCAGTCCGGAGCTACACCCCCGGCAGGGAGGAGCTCGCACGGACACGTCCTCCTCCATCGCCTCCTGAAGACGTTCTGAGGCGCTCGGGGCGGAGCCGACGCAGCCCCGCCTACCTCGGCGAGTACGTATGCTAATGGGCCCGCATGCGTACTCGCTGGGGGGGAAGGAGTGTTGCATACGACACCCGCTTGAATTCCCCGGCAACAGCCAGTCGCGTCTGATTGGCTAAGACGCGACTGGCTGCAGCCGAAGCGGGAGACGCGCCGATTGGCCGGCGTTCTGACAGCTCGATATATAAGAGCTGTCAGAGCGAAGGCGCGCGCTTTTTGTTCTCTGTATACTTACAGTTACTGTTCTTCTGTTATTCTGTGAAATAAAGAGCCGTTGGATCTGCCGGGTTTGGACCCTTCTTGACAACTTAACACCTACGACCGACTCGCTCCCAGGAGAGGGTCTTCTCCGGGTGCCGTCGACCGGCCAATGCCAGTTGGCGGCTCCCAGGGGAAGGGCCTTCTCTGTGGTGGGCCCTACCCTCTGGAACGGCCTACCTCCCGATCTCCGTACCATCTCAGACCTCCGCTTGTTCCGCTAGCACTTAAAAACTTACTATTTTCATCTGGCCGGCCTAGCATGAGCTACTCCGTACCCTACTGTTTTATAATCAAATCAAAGTTTTAATTTATAGGTTTTAAATGTAAATTTATTTTAAGCAGGGTACTGATTTAATTTAGTTATTATTTAGTAATATTTTATATTTATGTATATTTATCTTAATTCTCTGTTCACCGCCCCGAGTCCCTTGTGGTGAGATGGGTGCGGGTTACAAATGTGAATAATAAATAATAAATAAATAAATAAAATGGTCTAAGTTTGAAACAACTTGCTCTTTTTGAAAAATAGTTATTCATCCAGGTGTAACTTAAAAGTAACTTAACAGAAACCTACAACATGAAGTCAAATACAACATGATTATATAATGTATGGAAGGAAGATACAGTCTACATGCATTGATATAATGACGTATAAAATTAGTACCAATGGTTTTTTTATTTAAATATTAGTCAGCATTATGAATAGGAAATGAAAGGTTAAAGAGTCTGTTCAGTCAAACAAATAAGCAAAAAAGGAACACATTTTTACAAGCTGCAGCCCTACACAAGCAGAAATGAACATTCATATCTGATTCGCTTCCAAGTTAACTTGAATACGATCAAGCTGCAATTTACCACAGACATGGGAGATTTTCTGTGTCAAATAGCTCACCATCTCCAACTTAGGTAGCATAAATCAGTTTCAACACAATTTTACTTTAAATCTTGTGAATGAATGCATTTATAATTGAACACATGAAAAATTGCCATGGAACTCTCCATTTTTAAGAGGAAACATAACAGTGGTGGGAAGTAGGATTTAGAGGACAAGTTAAATAAACAGGATCCTTACTTACTAGATAGAAGGGAGAGCTGTATCTTCCCCTGGGGCAACTAAAATTGAGCACAGTTGGCTAAAAGCACATGGGATAAAAAAAATCTAGCTTCCTCCAACTGAAAATCCTTAGTAACACCACCTGTCATTCTTTGTTCTTTGGGATTAATGCTTCTGGAAGTTCAAGGATGAGCATGTGGTGGCTTTGATTTATACTGCCTGGTGTTGAGTAGGATAAGGATACCTTAATCAATCAATGGAGCATTCTCCTTGACTATATCAGACTATACTAATTATTTGAGCACTGTAGACTATACTAATTATTTGAGCACTGTAGACAGGCAACAGGAGAAGCAGTGGCCACTGTTTTTGAGGAAAGAAATATGTGCTCATCAAAGCATGAAGTAGATAATGATGTTGTAGCTAGGGATATTCCACTTTCCTCAAAACCTTTGAGAAATGCCACAAAACTATTAAAGGGTGTGAATGATCCATATGGGAGACAGGCAAAAGCTGTGGGCATGAAAAGTAAACAGGATTTGCATATTTAATAGGTTAATAGGGATCTCAAAGAAGTGTGTCCCCCATCAAATATTATCTGCATCTTCCTAAGATCACCAAACATAAATCACTAAACAAAGATTACACTGGAATCAAACTGGAACCAAGCCAAGTAAGAGGGTGATATAGGCAGAATGTAGTATGCAGAAGAGCAAGTATATTTTAAAAATAAAAAAGTTCTTTTTCCCATCTAAAAAATTAAAAACCCCAAATTCTATCAAAGAGAAAATCTAGAATAAAGAAGAATAGAAAAATAAATTTGCTTATTTGGCCCTTCACAGTTCAGAGCATGCCGCAGAGTCGCACACATAAATTGACAACTATAGAATCTAGTGGGGGATGAAGTAACTCTGCAAAGATTTTATTGTAAATGCCTCTTGAATATTAAAACAGAACAATGTATTAATTTAAAAAGGATTTGAATGATAATTAATCTGTAGTCAGTGCACCGCTATAATGAAGTAAAATTGTATTAAGAAATCACATTTAATGCTATTGGATTTTATGTATTAAATACAATGCTGAAGAATATATTCACTTAATTGCAATCAGAATAATTCTGTTTCATAGGTAAAATGATGTCATAGGCACTCAAATGTTACATTAAAGCTAACAAGGAGGTAATGCACGGTGGAATAAACAAAACTTGTATTTCAGTTTCAAAAAAAGAGATTATATATATATATTAGTTTGTTTCTGCAGAATATAAATAAAATGGCAAAGAAGCATCCACTAATTATATGAAATATTTTATGGGGGCTTTGGAAAATTCTGGCACTGCCACAGCTTTAGCTATTATATGGATTGGTTCAATTGAGTTTGACTACTCTCATTCAAGAATCAGTTCCCTGAAGACAGTTTGCTCTTCAGAAGCACAAGAAGTCTACCATTCAAAAAATGGGAGTGATATATCCTGTCCCCAGGGAATGTGAGATTCTAAAGAATTGTACAGTCAACAGAATGACAAACCACAATACTTTCAGAATTTATGCTACCAAAAAAGTTCAAGATTTAAGCATACCACTTAAAATGTAGGCCAGAATAACTGTAAAGACAGGACTCTATTTCTATGAAGGAAAGAATCTGTCAGAGCACAAAATGTAAAATATTCTGATGTATTTCACAACAACAAATAATTACGTATATATCCAGGCTCTATACCAGAGGTGGTGATCAGCAGGTTCTCACCAGTTCTGGAGAACAGGTAGTGGAAATTTTGAGTAGTTTGGAGAACTGGTAAATACCACCTCTGACTGGCCCCACACTCCCATCTATTCTCTGCCTCCTGAGTCCCAGCTGATCAAGAAGAAATGGGGATTTCTGCAGTAACCTTCCCCTGGAGTGGGAGGGAATGGACATTTTACAGTATCCTTCCCTTGCCACGCTCACCAAACCATGCCCACCAAGCTATGCCACGCCCACCAAGCTATGCCACACCTACCGAGCCACGCCCACAGAACCAGTAATAAAAATTTTGAATCCCTCCACTGCTCTACATGTGGCCATCGCACCATGTGGCAGTCCAGAAATATACACTATATTTTCCATTTATTCAAATAAAACCATGGTAAGTATTGTTTGAAGCAATTATTTTCTCTACATGTATGCAAGTGAGGTTCTATGGCAGTGATGGCTAACCCTTTTGTTGTTGGGTGCCAAAAATGCGAGGGTGCGCAGGCCATAGTGTGCATGCATGCCAGCACCCATAATGCAAAGCATGCCTCCACATGAGTATGCACACACAACCCACACACACACGCGATCCCCCCATGTATGCCACACTACTCGTCTCCAAGCTGAGCTTGGTATTTCCTCTGGAGGACATCGTTTTTGCCCACCCCAGGCTCCAGGAAAAACTTCAAAGCCTGGGGAGGGTGAAAAATGGGCCCAACGGGCCAACCAGAAATTTCCTAACTTCTGATTGGCCGTTTTTCACCCTCCCCAGGCTCCAGAGGCTTTCCTGAAGCCTGGGGAGGGTGAAAACAGCCTCCCCCAACCCTCCCAAAGGCTGAAAATCAGCTGGTTGGCATACGCATGTGCACTGGAGCTGATGGTTTGTGTGCTAGCAGATATGGCTCCATGCGCCACCTGTGGCACGCGTGCCATAAATTTACCATTATAGTTCTATAGCTTCTCGCTTCTTGGACAGAAACAGAAACCAGCAAAAGTACTATATAATGAAAACTATACTAGTAATATCCCTGGATATCTTTGGAAATCACTGCCACATATTCGTGCCCAAATTCATGGGGCAAAAAGGCATGTTCAGAATTTGCTTAGCCATCAGTTGCTTTATTATTTTAATGCTAGGAAGTTTCAATTTTGATTTGATAACAGATTTAGTTTTTGATATATATACTTTGTCAGAAATAAATGTATTCAGTATACTGATGTCATATTTGTGTACTACATGCTACACAGCCAAGCAATTTTTGTGTGTGTGTGGGTAAGGAAAGCCCTTTGGTTATTTCAGAATGCCAAGTGAACAAGTCATATCCAATTACTTACTTTCTACAATGTGGCCTTTATAGTCACAGCAGTATTCTTGTAGGTCAGAAAATTGCAGTATTTATAGCAGTTTGCTTGCTAGAAGATTACCATTTTTGTCAAAAGTATGTAAAAATGATTCAGCCAACCTCTCCTTCACCAGGCAACTGCATAGAATAACTGTGCAACCTGACTAACTTTGGTGATGCTTTCAACTTGAGATTGAATTTTCATTTCATAGTTAGATAATACACACACAATTATCAACATTTTGAATCACCAAATATTTATTTAAGTAATTCTGTGCTACTTGTTAGATTACTCATGGAGTACAGTTTAAGATACACTCTCTTGAAAGAATAAAGTATTTGGACACATAATACATTTGGACACATACAGTATTTTTCGGAGTATAAGACGCACCGGAGTATAAGATGCACCAAAGTTTTGAAGAGGCAAATTACAAAAAAAAGTAGGTAGGTAGATAGAGGGAGAGAAAGAAAGAGAAATACAGTAGGTAGGTAGGTAGATAAAGGGATAGAAAGAGAGAGAAATAGGCAGAGAGAAATACAGGAGGTAGGTAGGGAGAGAGAGAGTGTGTGTGTAGGTAGGTAGGTAGAAGGATAGAGAGAGAGAAATAGAGAGAGAAATACAGTAGGCAGGGAGAGAGGGGGGGAGGGAAGGTAGGTAGGTAGGTTGATGTTTCCAGGTGTATTTATCCATGTCCTGGAGAAGGAAAATGCTGACAAACCTTAAGACTTTGTTTCTGCTGGCACAGAAACAGTTAAAGAGCCTTCCAAAAGAGCTTTCTAAAAGTGTTCTAACTCAGGGGTTCCCAAACGTGGCAACTTTAAGACTTGTGGACTTCAATTCCCAGAATTCTCCAGCCAGCTATGTCCACAAGCTATGCTGGCTGGAGAATTCTGGGAGTTGAAGTCCAAAGTCTTAAAGTTGCCAAGTAACTAAACAGCCTTCCGAAAGAAAAAAAAAAAGGTTTTTTTGCACTTTGCATACCTCCCCCAAACTGCTCTTTCTCCGCGAAAACGTGGCCGTTTTTCTTCAAATAAAAAGATGATTAGCCTTGGGAGGGGGGCTTGCAGAGTGCTCCTGGGGAGGGGGGGTGAAAAATGAGCAAAAAACCACCGTATTTATCATGAAAACGGGCCATTTTTGTGTCAAATAAATTGAATGCATAGCCCTATGGAGGCTTATAGAGTGCTGCTGGGGGCTGGGGTGTGTGTCAAAAAATGCCCAGATTTAGGCTAATTTCTGCCCTTCCCAGCCCCCAGGAGCTCTCTAGAAGCCTTCATAAGGCTAGGCACAGCCATTTTGGTGAAGGGGGTGGAGTTTCAGGAGGCAAAAAATGCTGTATTCGATGTATAAGACACACCCAGATTTTCAGCCTCTTTTTAGAGGAAAAAAGGTGCGTCTTATACTCCGAAAAATACGGTAATACATTGTTACAAATCTTACACAGTATATATTCCATGTAATCTGTGCAGAAAATAAGTAAGAGGTTATTTCCTTCCTTTTACCATACAGGTACATTAAGAGGCCTTCCAAGTAGTCTAGCTATATTATGTTAAAACTGAAACTGTAAGGCATCCAGTTAGCCTCCCATCAAGAGAATTAGCAGAGATAAAGAATTGCAGATTTCATCACTGTGGTTCAGTGGCTAAGGTGCCAGGCTAGGTGTAAGGAGACGAATATTTTTACATTTACTTTACCCTTAGCCACAAAAAAAAAGTGTAATCATTCTTATAGGAGCCAGGTTTGCAAATCTGGCAGGCTGTATGCTTATTTTCCATTTGTCTCTCTCAACTTTAACTGATAGAGACCTCAAGGTTTTGTTGGGTTTTTTTCATGTGATTTTATCTCTGATTCCTCAAATATTTTAAAGGCCTTTGAGTAATTGTTAAAAGAAAGTCAGAAAGTGAAATGTTGAAAACTAATTTTCTTTTTTTTTTTATATTGAAAAAGTTTTATTGAGTTTACATTTTTTGTGGGGTAGGGTAAGGGATACATAGAAATTTTGAGAGTGGTCACGTCAAAGTTGTCGGCTCCTCCGGTACCTCAAGTTACATTATAAAAAAGAAAAGAAACATTTCACATAACACTACAAGCTGGGAGCAAGTACATATTCCTAAATTTTTCAGTTATATACTGTCAGTCAATTACAAAAATCCAGATTACAAATATCATACAATATTACTCATAAAAAAAAAACCAGGGCAAAGTTATTTTTTAGATCTAAGTCTCTTGGCAATTGTATCTTCCACCTTCTCCCCCGGGCCCCCAGCGGGCGGGGCCATGGCTCCCCCTGCCCCCCCTGGATCTTCTCCCAGGACAGAGGAATGTTTTTTAAGAAAGGCTTCCGCCTCAGCAACTGTTTTAATCTTCACTCTACCTCCTTCCCAGAACACCAGCATCCCTTCGGGTATCACCCACTTGAACCAGATCCCACGATCAAACAATGTTTTAGACAAGAAGGAAAATTTCCTTCTGGCTTCTCTAATCTTTCTTGGAATCTGCTTCAAGATGGTAACCTCCTTTTGTTGGTAAATCATAGGACTCCCTCTTTGCGCCTTCAAGATCTCCTCTCTGGTTGACCTTCTAACAAATTTTACATGTATCTCTCTGGGTACTTCATTCATCCTGGCATATGCAGAATTTATTCTGTAGACTAGGTCAATGTCCCCTCTGATCTCATCTTTAGGTTTATGTAAATAGTCTGCAATAATTGTACTCATAAGATCAGGGAGACATTCACCCTCCATCTCAGAAACATTCTGAAATCTCAAAAAGTATGTCATCCTTTCCATATCTATCCTAGTCACATGCCCATTTATTTCCACTGTACTGTCTCTGTGTTCCTTGAGTCACAATGATCGAAATATTTTCTTATTTGCCACATTTGTTTTGAGAAAAAAAAATTACACTAATGCTTCTTGTGCTTCGATCTCATTATCCTTAATCTAGCATTCTATGATATTTGCAAGTTTTGAATTGAGTATTTACATGGTGCTCTTCAAAAAAGACAGCCCTTATATTAACAAAGCAAAGCAACGAAATGACACTACGTTAAACATGATATTGTATCACCGCTCTCAAAATTCCAAATTAGAAATCATAATTTCCAAAAATTCCCAAGATTTTAAAAGTTCTGAAAAGAAATTCTGAGGATCTTGAACACGTCAGACATCTGATTTTACTATTATAAGAAACCAATATGGATGCATAGATCTCAAGAAATGTTATTTGTTTTGCTCAATATGGCATTATGCCAGTTAACAGATTATTTATTTAACAATGCATTTATCTGAAGATGAGATCAGTTCTTTCCTGGTAAGGAATAGCTGAAACAGTAAGTTATTTATGCTTGTGATATAAACTGTGAAATATCTGTAAAACAGCAAACTATTTACAAAGAACACCAAATGCAATGTGGTGTACATTTACATTTGGTGTAATGTTTCAAAATATTCTTAGCATATTCATTGTCATTCAAAAGAGAAAACCCAATTCTCATATTTCCTTAAAAGTTGTCTTGCAGAAAACTGAAGATGTACCTCACACTTTTAAAACAATGCCTTATTTACTTATAAAGGTAGTCCTCACTTAACGATAATAATTGAGACCAGAATTTCCATAGATAAGCAACATAGCTATAAAGTGTGATATCATATGACCTTGCTGCTTACCACAAGAGTCCTGGCATTTCCTCTTGCTGTTGTTAAGTAAAACTCGTACTATTGTTAAGCATGATGTCATGCTCACTATTCAGAACCTCCTGCTGGCTTCCCTGTAGACTTTTCTTGTCAAAAAACAGTTATATCACAAATGGTGATCATGTGACCACAAGACACTATAATGTTGTGATCATGAGCCAAGCGCCAGATTTGTGACCACATGATCAGGGGCCTCTGTGTTTATTGCAATAGGACCCGTGTAAGTCGCTCTTATTCATCACTGTCATAAATTTGAATGGTTGTTCAACAAGTGATTATTAAGTGTGGACCACTACTGAAATAGGTCTTTTGTCAATTATTTTATCACAATTCCTATAGCCTTACCATTCCTATAACCTTATCAAGGAGCCGTGGTGGCACAGTGGTTAGAATGCAGTATTGCAGGCTAATTCTGCTGACTGCCCAGAGTTCTATCCTCATCGACTCAAGGTCAATTCAGCCTTTCATTCTTCTGAGGTCAGTAAAATGAGGACCTAGATTGTTGGGGGCAATATGCTGATCTGTAAGCTGCTTAGAGAGGGCTGCAAAGCACATTGAAGCGGTATATAAGTCCTAATGCTATTGCCATTTTTCCATGAAACTTGGGACTATGTAATTATTTTCATCTTTGCTATATAAAGAAGGTATACATACAACTTCCTCTACTTTAGATTATTTCAGATTTCATTCTAAAGTGCTTCTAAATCATCTTTGGTTTAACAGGATTAGGAAATGGGTAGGACGAAGGACCTTACAAATTTTGATGTCTTCTCTAGCAATCTTATATGAGTGGAAGTTCTTCCTTATTCATTAATCATCTTCTTTATTACCCTATACATCCAGTTATATTTGATATACTTAGTAACATAACCTAGAAGACTGAAGTCAATGTACTAGGAATATACTTCAAATTGTGCTGCTGAACCTGTTAATAATATATACTTGTGCTATATCAAAACCTATTAAAAATAATAGCTGAAATTTCTTTAGAGATACTTATGGGAAAGTTTCAGATTTCCACAAATTGTTCGGTCCTGAAAGATCACCGCTAGTCCTTGTTTAGCAACTACAATTGGGACTTGTAAGTCATTTATTAAGCAAAGCAGTCACTAAGTGAAATTGCAAGTGTGCTTTTAATCTAACTTCTGCTTTCCTTTGTTTTACAGCCCTATGAAGGTCTTAAATGCAAAGATTTGTCATAAAGTTATTTTTTTCATCACTGTCATAACTGCAAATAGTTGCTGCCTGAGGCAGTTGCCAAATGAGGACAATCTGTCAGTCAATTTCTCCATGGAGAGATGTGCATGTTAGTATCTCTGATTCTTTTAGCATGGATTTTGTTTAACCACAATAGAAAAAGGATGTGTGTGTGTGTGTATGTATGTATGGAAGGCATTCATTTATTATAAGAAATTATACAATTCCATCCAAAAAGAATAGAGAGGCATAAACAGTAATGCCAGACAAAGCCAGACTTCCATGTCAATATAATAAAAAATCAAGTTATAAGAATAAATGATTGCAGAAAATGCATTATTTATTAAGCTTTAGCAACAAGGAGGTTTTACCAAGTTCACATTCCCCCCCAACACTGAAATTCACCTTCCACTCATTGAGGGAAGCCAAAAGTGACAAAAACCAATAAATACTTTGATAAAACAAAATTTCTTAGCTTTAGTCAAATCCAAAATAAACTACTGCCTGCACAGAGCATTCTTTTACAAAATAAACCCAAGTCTTTTGCCAGGAATAATTTATATACTGATGTGACATTAAAAGAAATTTGGATGCTTAAGTTAGGAGGCAAACTGTCAAACAATCACTAATTGGATTCTGATATGAGTCACAGTTTAGCAATTTCCTAGGGATTAATCATCCCCCGCCCCGCCAAAAATTAATTAAAAAGCAACAGGATTTTTTTCTTGGTGTTCTGTTGAACAGGCCAAAATCATCACAGAATATGCTGTAAATATGCTGCTTTTTATAATATAACAGAATAATAATATAACATATCTCTTCATTTCACTTCCCTCTCAACACACACTCCTTTATTGCTCAGACTAACAGCATGCTCCTCTCCCCAGCAACTGAGTTGGCATGTTTCTCTGAGGGCTTTATTCACCAATACCTACAGATAGTCCTTGACTTACAACAGTTTGTTTAAGGCAGGGGTGGGCAAACTTTGCAACTTTAAGTCTGAAGGACTTCAGCTCCCAGAAGTCTGGGAGCTGAAGTCCTTCAGACTTAAAGTTGCAAAGTTTGCCCACCCCTGGTTTAAGGACTGGTCAAAGTTATAATGGCATTGAAAAATGTGGCTTATGACAGTTTTTCATAGTTACAACCTTTGTAGCATCCCCATGATCATGTGATCAAAATTCAGATGCTTGGCAACTGGTTCATACCTTTCAGTGTCCCAAGGTACTGTGATCCCCTTTTGCGACCTTCTGACAAGCAAAGTCAATGAGGAAGCCAGATTCACTTAACAGCCGTGTTACTAACTTATCACTGGCGGTGATTCACTAAACAACCATAGCAGGAATGGTCGTAAAATGGGGCAAACTCACTTAACAAATGTCCCACTTAGCAATCAAAATTTTGGGCTCAATTGTGGTTGTAAGTCGAGGACTACCTGTATATACAAAGCTTGACCAATGGAAATGCTGCTTTCATCTGCCCCACAACAGTTCTGGCTGGCAGTCGGGTTAGCTCATTGGTCCTTGTGACAGCCCAGCTGTGCTCAAAGGTCCTACTGGAGCTTCTTCTCCCCATTATTCTCACTCCTTCTACTGACTCACACCCATGCCAGGCCACCAAAATCCATATACCACAGTGACAAGATAAGGCAAAAACACCATAGCTTTTATTCATTACTCTGAAAGTCCTGGATTTGTGGAGCTCACAGGAACCAGTCCAAGGATTGAAAGCCAGAGATCAGTTCACAAAAGGATGCAGCTTGCAGGAGAGTTGTTTCCAAGAAGGAGGCCAGAGGATGCTGTAATATAGCAAGAGCCTCTGACATTGATTTATTAGTCAAGTTGATGTTCTTTCTTTTGAAATTTAAAAAGAGCTGACATCTGCTACTGAGCTCTTTTTAACTGTCCTCTTGTCTCAGACTTTGGCACTTGGCCAAGCCCTTGTCTTAGGTCTTGGCATGGATCTAATTTTCCGTTATCAGAGTCTGCACCCATATGTGCCAAGCCTCCTTTATTAATCATGGGGCCTCCCTCAGGTGGTTGAAGCCCACAAACCAACACAGATATTGCTCTTAAGTTTCAGAATCCAAGAAGTCCATAAGACCAGTTCACACTTTCCCTGGAGGAGCAAGTCCTGTTGGTTCCAGGTCAGGCAGCCATTGAAACCCATGACTATTCAAGTCTAAATTTGTTTACTGTAGTAGATGCGGTCTTTTTGAAGTGAGAAACCTTGTGACCTTGATAGTGGTCTCATCACCTCTAAATTATACTGCAACATGATTTATCTGAAACTGTCTTTGAAGATTCCATTAAAATTATATTTGACACGGTTTTCTAAGAAGAAATATTAATCAAAGACAGTTTCACAAAAAGCAGAGGTGACTACTGCAATGGAACAAAGAGCTAGAGAGTAGACATGTTCATTGTAATTCCTCTCTGAACAAGGAGAGGACTTGAGGTTGCCCACAAATGTTCCACACAGCTGGACAAAGCACAGCAGACATTAATTTAGCAGTTAACAAGAAAAATCATAAAAATGGTAGACTTGGTAAAATTTCAATAGGTGAAATTCACTGCAAATAGGAGCTTTCTGTATTCTTTAAGAAGACTACAGAGATTCAGAAATACAAATCAAGGAAATGGGGAGAGATACAGTGATGGAATCCAAATAGGATCATTTTGTTGACCAAACTGCAAGTCTCTTTTGCAAGAAAGCAAAATAATTCTTTAATTCCAGCTTCTTCAGAAAATGCAAGTCAGATTAATCCATATTTTAATGCAAAATAAAATTAAACATTTTAATGCAAAATAACGGGATGCAGTGGCTCAGTGGCTAAGACGCTGAGTTGTGAATTGTGTATATTATTGTACTTTTTTATTCTTCTGTGCACCGCCCTGAGTCCCACTAGGGAGATAGGGCAGTATAAATATGTGATAAATAAATAAATAAAATTGAAAGGTTGGCAGTTTGGCAGTTTAAATCCCTAGTGCCGTATAATGGGGGGAGCTTCTGTTACTTGTCCTAGCTTCTGCCAACCTAGCAGTTCGAAAGCACACAAAAAATGCAAGTAGAAAAATAGGGACCACCTTTGGTGGGAAGATAACAGTGTTCCATGCGCATTAGTCATGCTGGCCACATGACCACGGAGATGTCTTCGGACAGCGCTGGCTCTTTAGTTTTGAAACGAAGATGAGCACTGCCCCCTAGAGTCGGGAATGACTAGCACATATGTGTGAGGGAAACCTTTACCATTAATGTTCCCATTCTATGCACAATATATATGAACAGATGTAACTAAATAATGTGGAAGTTTGATCCGCAATGTAATTTTATTACAAATACGTAAACAATGTCATAAGCCCCAAGCCAATCAACTGCTACATATAGCTACCGGCTTTTATTTATAGTTAAGACAAACTACTTCTAGACCAACTTCCGTACAACCTGTGATTAATTTTTTTTTTTTAACTTTTTAAGAATAAAAATCATGATATAGAAATAGATAAAGCACCACATTGCAAACTTGGAAAGAGTATGTATTCGATTCTTGCAAAAATAAACATTTCTTTAATTCATAAAATTGCTTATTTGGAGTATCCATGTTGACTTGAACCATCTTTACATCTGATATTAAGAATGTATATTCAAAATTTTAAAAAAATAACCACACAGGAAGCCTCTGTCTCAGGGTCCAACAGTGACCTCTGTGATCTAATGCAACTTCCTCAAATAAGTGAAGGAAGGAAATCATGCTAAGCGGGAAGAAAAACATAATTTTGAATTGCGTAGTGAACAATCACAGCAGGGGAAACAGATTATTTAACCTTCAAAGAGTTCTACAACAGAACAATGACTTCTATTTTCAAAGAGTGTTCAGGTGGTTTCAGATCTGAGACACAATCATGTTACAAATGCAATACAAGCTGTGCATCAACATTTAGTTTGAATTCCAAATATCTATTTAACTGAGACTTGTTTAGTTGACTGATAGTTCTAAACAAGAGTGAGAGAGTTGTGGCACCAATTCCCTCCTAAGATTCTAGTTTCTCTCTGGTAGTAGGGATAATTCTCCTAACTAGGAATAATTGTGGCTATTGGCTATTGTGAAAATATTAAAGGAATTATGAAAAGGACATGAAGAATATCAACCATAATCTGTACAAATGATCTGTAAAGGAGTGTTTTGTATTCTGATACCCTACAGATATGGTGGATACAAACCATCCATATTATTCAGCCACATGTACTCATGAGAGAAATTTGCTTATGTGATACACTCTCTGAAATGTATTTAGATAGCATATCACATTTAAATATTGTACAGTATAGGTTTTATGATTATAAAAAAGGAAGACAGCCTGCATCAAGACATAACTGCATGGATTTTGATTTCACCAATGCAACTGCTATCAGCATTGCATTGCTCACTTAATCACTTATTTGTGTTGCTTTCTTTGGACTAAAAAATAGATGTTCAGAGATGGTGACTACCATATTTTTCGGAGTATAAGACGCACCTTTTTTCCTCTAAAAAGAGGCTGGAAATCTGGATGCGTCTTATACATCGAATACAGCATTTTTTTGCCTCCCGAAACCCCACCCCCTTCACCAAAATGGCTGTGCCTAGCCTTATGGAGGTTTCCAGAGAGCTCCTGGGGGCTGGGAAGGGCAGAAATTAGCCTAAATCGGGGCGTTCTTTGCCCTCCCAGCCCCCAGCAGCACTCTATAAGCCTCCATAGGGCTATGCATGCAATTTATGTGACACAAAAATGCCCCGAAAGAAGATACAATAGCCAGAAGAAAGAAGATACAATAGAGAAAGAAGATACAATAGCCAAAAGACTTAGATCAAAAAAATAACTTTGCCTTGATTTTTCTTGAACAATTTTGCATAATACTTCTATCCGGACTTTTTGTAAATGTCTGACAGCATGAAAGGGAGAATTTAGGTAAATGTACTTGCTTTCATCTTGTAGTGGTATGGAAAATGTTTTCTATGTTAACTTTTTTAATGTGTATTTTGAGGTCTCGGAAGGTCCGACGACTCTGACGTGAATGCTCTCAAAATTTCTTTGTAACCATTACCCTATCCTGTTAAAAAATGTAAAACCAATAAAACTTTTTCAATATAAAAAAAAAGAAAAATGCCCCGTTTTCGTGATAAATGGGGAGGGTTATTGCTCATTTTTTGCCCCCCACCTCCCCAGGAGCACTGTGCAAGACCCCCCAAGGCTAGTCATGCTTTTTATTTGAAGAAAAACGGCCCCATTTTCACGGAGAAACTAGCAGTTTTGGGGAAGTTTGCAGTGCAAAAACACTTTCAGAAAGCTCTTTTGGAAGGCTCTTTAACTGTTTCTGTGCCACCAGAAACAAAGTCTTAAGGTTTGTCAGCGATTTCCTTCTACAGAGACATGGTTAAATACACCTGGAAACATCAACCTACCTACCTACTCTTTCTCTCCCTACTCTATTTCTCTCTATTTCTCTCTCTCCTTCTACCTACCTACCTACACCCACACTCTCTTTCCCTAACCACCTACTGTATTTCTCTCTCTATTTCTCTCTATCTTTCTACCTACCTACTCACACACTCTCTCTCCTACCTACCTACTGTATTTTTCTCTCTCTCTATTCTCTCTCTTTCTTCCTTTATCTACCTACCTACCTACACACACACTGTCTCTCGCCCTCCCTACCTATTGTATTTCTCTCCGTTTCTATTTCTCTCTATCCCTCTACCTACCTATCTACACACTCTCTCTCCCTACATACCTACTGTATTTCTCTCTCTCTCCCCCTTTACCTACCTACCTATACACACACTCTCTCCCCCTCCCTCCCTACTGTATTTCTCTCTCTATTTCTCTCCATTGCATCTTATACTCTGAAAAATATGGTATATGGATTCTGTCCAACATGGACAGGTATGTCCTTCATTTAAAAGAAGTTATTTTGTTACTAACCAATTATTCACTTTCTACTATCTTAAAATTCAACATGCCATTCTTTCAAAAACTGAGGAACATCAAACTATCTGCAATGGTTGAAGTTCCTTGAAAGGTGTTCCAGTATAATTGACAGCTTAAAATAGCTGCTCAGAAACACAGTATATTTAAAACAAATTCAGGACAGCTCAATTATGTACACTTTTATATACACTGAGAGCATATGTACCAAAGACAAATTTCTTGTGTGTGCAATCACACTTGGCTAATAAAAAATTCTATTCTATTCTATTCTTTCATTAATTCTTTTCCCAAAGCAAATAATAACGATTCTGCCAAAGTAACAGGTTGGTAATTCTAATTATAATTCTACATCTTAAGTATAGTGAATGAATGAAACATTTGAGAATTATAAAAGTGTGGTGGTCATCCTTTTTCTTCATTGACCTTTTATAATGAGGAATAAAATTAAGAACAGTCCAAACAACAGAAACAAGATGAGAATAAATACTGTATTTATTTATTTAATTAAAAGCAATATGTCTACTACAGCAGGGGTCCCCAACCTTTGCAACTTTAAGTCTGAAGGACTTCAGCTCCCAGACTTCTCCAGCCAGCTTGCTGGCTGGAGAATTCTGGGAGCTGAAGTCCTTCAGACTTAAAGTTGCAAAGGTTGGGGACCCCTGTACTACAGCACTAAAAGTTTTGCCTGTAGCAGGTTGACACTCTAATAGCGAACTGATTTATGATACTGACAGCATTGAAACTATCGGTGGCACAATTACATTCGGTCTGCTTGACAGTAATATACAGATCCATTTTTAAGTGCTCATTAAGACATGTTTATGACTAGTTACAGTACTGTCTACACAACAAATTCTTTTTTGGAGGAAAAAGAAGTGCACACACTTGCCCTTAATATAACTTGTATATATTGGAATGGATTTGCCCTTAATATATTGGAATGGATTTGCCCTTAACAAAAACATATAGGATCTGCCCTTTATACATTATACATTCAGCCAAACTCATAAAAACACTCTGGTGGATCCCTTTCCCATTTTTACAGTGACCTAATAAAACACCTAGCATACTGTCCTTCTTTCTCCTTTTCTCACCCTCATCGTCCCATACTTTAATGCAACATGAATAACTGAATCATACTCCATTATAAGTGGAGGCTGTGGCACTTTGGTGTCTATGTTAGGAGGGGAGATTGCAGCTTTGTGGAGAGCAGAAGAAGATAAAGTTTCAGATGAGAAAAGAAAAAATGGCAGGACAAGTTGACTAAGCACAACCCTCTAATGTCTAATCCTACAATGCCTACAGAAGAATCTAAATATTTCAGGATTCCCCAGCTAAAGATAAGATTGTTAACAGTATCTGTTTTGTAATGTTCAAATATATTGCAGAGGAATGAAAGACAAGGGAGGATAGCACATCTAATTATATGTTTAACTAGAAAAAACTCTAAGAGCACATACAGAGCTTCCTATTCAAAGCGTCTGACTATAACTAAGTTAAGGATACAATGTTATATCAACATAACTAGATATTCCTGCCAATAAAAGTTTAAACAATATCTCTATGACCCAAAGAAAAAAATGAGAGAATTGTAGGTAGATTTAGGGGGAAATGTGATTAAAACCAGAAATACAAGGACAATATGTTGGATGAAAGTATGCTAGAAAACTTTATCTAAAAATTGCTATGTTTTATGGGTCCAAGATCATCACAAAGAAATAGGACTAAATGTATATCCCTTACACAGGAATTACCTGGCTACAAATTGAAGGGGTTATAGAAAAAGTAAATGCTGGGAAAGAAATCTAGAAGGGCAAAATCAACACTAATGCAGAAATTACAAAAATAAAAAGGCATGAGACCTTTCTCAACGAGAAAAAAATAAGAAATAAGGTATCCAAGTGTCATATAACTGGTTGTTAGGGCATGTAGCCAAGGATTGTCAACATCTTCAAAAGATCATAGTACAATAGTTCCTTAAAAGCCCTATAGAAAAAGAAATAAGAATATCTTTAAAAGCTGACACATGGGACCAGGAATACTACAGTAGTTCAAATGACTTTGGTTTTGACTTTAGCTGATTCATTTTTTTCATATGTAAGGTCTATAAGAACCTGGTGCTAGGTGGCAACTTCATACATATTGTACAAAATTTAGCAATTATTTTATTTGCTTCTTTGTTTGAAGTCTTACAGTGCTGTCACCATTTGCTTGGTCAATTTCACTTCTTATTCCCAGTTACATATTCTTGGTAGATAATTTCTTTATATCTTGACACTTTTTTGGTCAATAGCCAAGGAAGCTTCTTCTAGATTGGTCCTAACTTTTCCTACATGTTTTAAATATTCCTGTCAACTTCCATTTAAAACTAGGACTGTGATGGACTCTAACCCATCTCAAGTAGCATTTCAAGTGCTGAGAAATATTTGGCATTATTTGACTCATCTATGAGAAGCCTTGGATAACTACCAAATTTATAACTATCTTATTCATCTATCACATATCAATACAAAATTTATCCTCCCCATTTGGTTTAGGCAGTATGACTACTGGGAAAGTATATGATGGCTTTATCATCCCGATTTAACATTTTATTTGTTTCTTCCTGGAAAAATAGTTGTGAACTTTTCAGGAGATGGGGGAGGAGGGTTTGAGGGTTTTGTATGAGGGTTTTGCTTCTATAAGCTTCCTGGAGTCACGGTGAGTGAGTTGGGTAGCCATATACATTTTCTAAATAATAATGTTTAAAAACTCAATAAATGGGCAAGTTCTCATAGTATCAGCTGAAAAAAAGTCAGAGAAGTCAGAAGTCCCTCCAAGAATTCTGCAAGTGCTAAAGGCTCTAAGAGTGTAATCAATACTATGCTCATATGTATGTGAACCGGAGACCAAGATAAAACACCTATGTGACCATATCCAAATAAAAAGGGTGATATCAGATACATATGATTTATAAGATTTATAAGTTTATTACAGCAGGACAAAACCTAGCATTTAAAAAAAAATAACAGCACTTCTGCAAAGAGAAAGGCACAGGCATGGAGACATGGCCTACTTATTGCTCTGCTTGTGCCTTGGAATAAGAATGGGCATAAATCAAATAAACAAATAAATTAAAACTAGCAAAGCCATGTGAGAAATACCACCATCCATATTAAAACAATACTTTTTTTCACTTGTACATATTTTAGTCCTTTTGAGCTTTTCATTAGATTAAATAGCAAAGCAAAGTGGTTGTCTTATCATCATCCCATTTGGAGAGTATGCAAACAACAACAACAACAACAACAACAAACGGTATATGACTGAGTCCAACTTGTCAAAGAGTTGTGAGATGAGGTCCTTAAATTTGTAAAATATGAGAACAAGAAAATTCTGTGTGATCTGACGTAATCGTCATTTGATTTTCCACATTTAACCTTACCAAAAAAAAAGGCCTTGCCTCCCAAATTCTGTGACTATGCCAGAACATTTTGCCCTGCTAGAAAATTTTGTAATGCTACAAAGTAAAACATTGTGGAAAATACTTTGATTCATCAGAATGAATTTTCCCTAATGGTAATTTTTATTCTTTAGTAGATTAGATATGACATTATATTTTTTTAAAACCCACTAAATGTCAATATAATCAGTTACAACAATTTTGGCCACAAGACATTTAGGTGCTTTGGAATCTCCAAAAACAGTTGATTATCTTAAGATAAAGACAAGTTGCAATGGTACAATAATATAGTTTAATTATTATTATTTTTTTGGACTGCCATGGATTATTTGAAAAGTAAGTAGATTTTAGATTCAAAGCAAAACCTTATAAAAGCTTCTGGAAACTTGCCCTTAAAACAATTACCTCAACAATTCAAGCTTATTTAGCTTTTTTTTTTTAACAGAGATCGGTCATCCTCCCCCAAAGATCCATTTTAAGAATATTTGACAGGAGTGAAAAACACGTAGCACTGCAGTGTCGTATACAGACAATCAGTTTCACGCATCAGTCCAGGAGGCAAGACAAAGTATATCAACGTGATTCATTTTGCTCCTACAGCCAATCCGTTTGTCTTAGTAACTGGGCCAATAAGTGAGGCTGCCCAGACAGATTTTGCAGGGGAAATTAAAATACAGTAATTGGTGAAATTCCTGCTGGTGGGAAAACATCCACCACTCACTCTTCCAGTAAGAGGTGAAGGTCGAGAAGGCAAATATTGACATATGACTTATTGGTTTAGCTATCTGTCAGAATTTGATGGCACACAGTGGATTGAAGTTTGGAGCCTCTTTCCTTCCCTCTGGAAGCTCACCACATGGACCATGTACAGCAGTAATGCTCTCCTCACTGTTTCTTCCCCACACCTTACAACAACTGATTCTGGGCAGCTATTACAACACCTTACAACAACTGTCCTAAAAATATTAAGTTTCCTCAGATACTTTTGGATCCTGACAGTCTTTGTTTAATATAATGCAGGGGTTCCCAACCAGGAGTGCTCGTAGCCCTTGTGAATGTGAGTTGATAGTCCAGGGGGTGCAAAAACTTAGAGGTTTAGAAGTTTCAAAGTTATAGTTTATATGTATAATTATATGCATATAATTATTTACTTTTATAAAGGGTGCGAGAATATATCAGAAGTGTTCTAGGGGTGCGGGGTATAGAAAAGGTTGGGAACCCCTGATATAATGCATACAAAAGGAAGCGCAGGTCAATGAACTATATCCTTCAATAAACTATGAAGCTCTTACCGATTTTGAGGAATTGATTGTCAAGTAATAGTTATAAATGCTGGTATTATTTATTTATTTATTTATTAAATTTCTAAAACAACCTAAGACACTCCTGTATATATTATAAATATATATACGTAGCGTTTTCTTTCTTACAGCGGAATCTTTCTGAGACAGAGTCCGACTTATTTAAAAAAGAACAATTTTATTGTAACAATGATTATATTTATCTTTCTTTAAATACATCTGCCAGGAACATGATGCTTACCTTGCATTGTTATTTTTGTAGGTTCAGAAAACAGCGGAATGAGTAAGAGGTAGATGAGGTAGACAAATGAGAGCCCATTGTAGCGGAATGCACATGCTGCAAAGAGAAGGGAGAAACACAGATAAGTATAGGTAACATTAGGTTAATAATTAATATGATACGACACATATCAAGGTACTGTATATGTAATGCATAGTTGCTACCAAATCTTCATATATAAATATATGCATTTTCATTCTCTCTCCCTCTCTCTCTCCCCCCACCCTCTCTCCCTCCCTCCCTCTCCATGTATGTGTATATAACTAGACTACAGTAAATAATTTCTGGGAGCTGGTGAACATTTGATTCATATAAATGTTATCATAGGAAACATGGCCTCCGAGAGAATACCCAGTCCAAGAAGCAAATTATCAAGGTTGCATCCTGTCATCGCTTTATCTCCTGAAGATTCAATCTATCAGTCAAGTGCACAAGTGGAGCTGCACCTGCGAGCACAAGTGCCCATCATTTGTGCAACCTAGTTCTAAGTGGACCTTGGCCCAGTAGAAGGTTTGGGGACCCGGCCTTAAAGAATAATAGTAGGGTGGCTTTATGATTCAGCCAAAAGATGATTTAGCTCATCTCTTGGTTTTATGACAGACTTCTTGTTATAATGCTAGAAGTCTTCTATTATAGTTCTAGATTTTTCTTACCAAAAAACCTGAAGAAATAATTGAAATTAATTAATTAGTTCAATTTCTATCGCCAACCATCTCAGTCACTGACTCTGGGTGGCTTACAATTCAAGAAACATATTACAATTAAGACACCAAATTCATTTTAAAACAATAAAAATAATAAAAAACAATACAAACATCCAAAATAAATATACATAGAAGCTGAGATATTTGGCTAGTTAACAATTCAGTCAGAAAATGGCGTTCCTGACACATTCAGCACCCCAAGCTCAGGAACATAATCAGGGTTTAAGGCCTTACAAAAGGCTAATAGGATGACCCATTCTAATCTCCGAAGAGAGGATGTTCCATAGAGCAGGGCCCATCTTCTAACCCCTGCCAGCCGATACTCTTTGGCTGATAGGATCTGCAGCATGCCTATTCTGCTAGATTGAGTTGGACAGGTAGAAACTCTTGGGAAAAGGTGATCGCTCAGGTAACCCAATCTCAAGCCATGTAGGGGTTTAAAGGTGATACCTTGAATCCCCCCAAAATTGGTCAAAAACTTTGCAAAGATTCCAATACACATTTCTATTTAATAGAAATCTTTATTGTCTAAGAATCAGATAAAAGTTAATGACTTTTATAAAGTATATTAAAAAGATATCATCTTGAAAAGTAAAGGAAAAAAGCTAATTTAATCAAATCTATTAACAGATAACAAGACTCACCATATTCATTGTTTTCACATGATATAAACTAAATGCAGGGGTGTCAGCCCAGGACTAGACATTTATTTGCCCCAAAAAATTAATGCCATCCAATAAAATTTTAAAATATGATAGTAGCTACAACTTTTCTCTGAAATTATTTATCATTAGACAGTAGAGGTACCAAGCTAAAGCTTTAATAAACTCACATCTCTTTCTTCTAATGAACCTTGTTTTAAAATAATAATAAATAATAATAATAATAAATAATAAATAAAAATATTGCAAGCAATTTTAATCGCTTTGTAAATCACTAGTTTTGTAACCACAATGAACAATTTTGTCCCTGCCAAGCATCAAAATTGTGAGTCTAATGGAAGAACCAGGAATTACATTCCAATTAAACATGGATGGGCACTATCACATATATTCCTGAAGCAGGATAACTCCTTATCATGGTAAAGGTAAAGGTTCCCCTTGCACATATGTGCTAGTCGTTCCCAACTCTAGGGGGTTGTGCTCATTTCTGTTTCAAAGTTGAAGAGCCAGTATCTCCGTGGTCATGTAGCCGGCATGACTAATCACTGAAGGCGCCCAGAAGGTTGTTATCTTCCCACCAAAGGTAGTTTTTTTTCTACTTGCATTTTTACATGCTAGGTTGGCAGAAGCTGGGACAAGTAATGGGAGCTCACTTTGTTACACGGCACTAGGGATTCGAACGGCCGAACTGTTTAACTTTCTGATTTTTGTCAATTCCATTAAAAGAGTGCACATAATTTGGTCACACTAACATTTGGAACATTTCAATTAGGAGCACACAATTGGAATATCTCTCCACTCCAAACCTTAACAAAAATCCCAGGGGATTTTCAAAGATTACATTAAATCGTTGTAATTTTTAATATGAAGGAAGAGGAAAATTACAACATGCAGTATATCCCACGAGATAATATTTATTGGAAGAATAACAATATGATTTACATTAACTCAAATTTAGTTTTTGTTGTAGTCATGCCTATATGCTTATTCTGGAACCATCTAGTTTTGGAGATGGAGTTGCTGGCATAAGTTCAAAAGCCCTAATGCAGTCATCAACCTAAAAAATTGTACCCCTCCAATTTGAATGAATATTTGAGCCAGGCAGAAGCCATTCACAAAAAGCTACACCATCTGATAACCATATTTTGACAGACATCTTTCTTACAAAGTCAGATGGCAACTTATCTCTCTATTTGTTTAGCCTAACCAGCAAAGAGAGCCCATTTGTACCTGATCAAATGTCTATTTTCCCATCTCATGGGAACTTTCCTTAAATTGTCCAACCGATACACCGCGATAGAGCCTATGTTCTTCTAGGAAACCTTGTAAGAAGCAATAACTTCAGTTATATAACTTTAGCTATATATAAGCTAAACTATTCCCCTTGTTCATGAAAAGATTTTATCCAACAAGTCTAACAACTGTTGCAGACTTTTTATACAGGTAGTAAAAAACTATACTATAAAAGAACTATTTGTTCAGTGACCATTTGAAATTACAATGGGGCTGAACAAAGGGTCTTGATACCCCTGCCTGAAGTTCTGACCATTGCAATGACCTCACAGTCATGTGATCAAAATTTGGGAACTTGGCAGTGTGCCCACCTTTATGACTGGGAGTGCTGCAATTCCTCCCACGATGGGCTGGGAGACCTGAGCCAGTTAGGCCCACTGGCGTGAAAATCTGCTGGGGGCTGAAAGTCTTCTGCCAGCTAGTCCCAGAAGTGTTAAGGCCTTCCCCCTCCCAGTCTGAGGGCCCCGGCCTTCTCCCTGCCCCAGATGAAACAAACAAAATGTTATAATATTTATATAGTTACTTACCAAGCACATCTAAATTATATTAAGGTAAGCAAAATATATTTACAATCCCCAAGGCATGTCACAACTTTTGAGCACCCCTAATGTTTGGAAATTGAAAGTTGAAACATTTGACATGCTCTACTGTCCGTCCCCCACTATGCTCAGAAGACTCAGCTGGCTAGGCCCAGCAAAGCACAGATATCCTCCTCTCCCCATTCCAAAAGGCCTGGCCTTCTCCCTGACCCTCCATGTTTAGAAGCCCTCAGCCAGCTGGCCTAAAGACATGTGGATCTCCTCCTCACTCAGGGGTTTCATGTAAATATTGAATAGCAGAGGGGAGAGAGTAGGACCCTACGGTCCCCCATAGCAGAAGGACATTGGGAGTGATTTTCCCCATCCAACTAAAATTACAGTATCGTACCAATCAATGTTAAACACCCAATTAAAACCATACCAGGAAAAAAGAAGAGAACTATTCTACAATGATGCCCCCTAGTCTATAGAGCCAACTCAGGACACTATGGTTGACAACATCAAAAGTCACTGAGACATCAAAGATGGATGCATCTCCAGGAACTCCTTGATAAACCAGGAACCAGCATCTCCAGGAACTCCTTGGTATACACAGGGAGAAGCTGCAGGGAGGCAATACAGTCCAAAGTTCCACAACCTTCCCTTTTTCAGGCAGCAATTAGGGCCTCAGCTGGACCACCCACCAAATCCTTAGGAAAAACGCCAAATTTTCTTTGGGCCTTCAAGGGACCATTAAGTACCTGAAGGTGGGAGGGCTATTAAACAGTTCCTATCTTTCTTTTGGGAGAGTGCGTGACACTATAGAGCTGGAAGGCAACCAGACAGTGATCTGCCAAAGGCAATGGATTCATAACAATATCCCCCCACTGCAAGATCACGTCTTAACTGTCCCAAGACAAAAATTAGATCCCTCTTTTTCCTGCCATCTTTCCCAGCATTAGAGCTTTCTCCAGAAAACTAGGTCATTGCCTAATGTATCCAAGATAAGATCATTTGAATGCAATCATTTCTGCCTCAAGTGAGAACTCTGGGTTGATGTATTTAATAATCAAATGTTTGCTTTCTTGGCTGTCCACAGTATTCTCAGGAGTGTTCTCCAAATAAAAACTTAAAAGCTTCAATATCTTCCTGCCCTGCTTCTTCAAAGTCCAACTTTCATTTCCACACAGTTTCATAGGGACCACCTCTTGCACTATTCTGATCTTTGAAAGTATAGTCACATCACGGCCTCTGAACATCTTTTCCAAGGCATTCATGACTGCTCTACTAAATCAGTCTGGTCTTCTTTACATATTTTAGTCCCATTTCTTTCACTGTAATCCTTGACTCAACAATCCTATGTATTTTCAGCTGTCAGAGTATTGTATCTTCATAATGCAGGTTATTGATGTTCTTTATTCCAATTATAAAATCACATTCATTTTCTTCCAATTCTGATTCCCTTAATATACAGTATATAGTTCAGCATATAGTTTGAATAAATATTAAGGGGGGTGCATACTGCTTTGGCTCATTTATTTTCCAGTCTGGGCCAGTCTATTTCATCATATTCTGTACTGTAGCTTCCTGACTTGTATCTAAGTTTCACATAAGGACAATATGAGATGCCCATGAAGCACATAACGATTTATTTTTTATGTTCTTTATGTTCTAGCTTGATTACCTAGCATCACTTTTTCCATGTACTATAGGATTCTAATTGGCATTGAGTGATTCTAAGCATTATTTTGTTAGCCTATGAAAAGAAAGGTACCATCGTGCAGAAAAGCAGGAATCCAGGCAGTTCAAAAATGTATAGGTTTATTGCAAGCTAAAGTTCTCTACTAGAATCTGAACTACTAACGCTCAAAGAAAACTGGTGGTACATAAGAATCAATAGAATTCAAGGTGGGCTGGACTTAGATCTCTTGTGGATGCAAAGGGACTTGAGTCTTATGATGCATTTGACACACACACATCCCTTTGGCTCAGCTTGGTCATCTCCTACAGATACTGTAGGATAGTGTTGTAGCTAACACTAAAGCAACCAAATCACTCTGAAGATTCAGCATAAATTTGTTTTTGTGCGTACAAGCAATAATACTGGTATCTACTGGTTCCCCAGCAAAACAGCAGCAAGCAACAACATAGCTTATACACCATAGGCCCCTACCCTGCAAAGACAAAGCAAAGAAAAAGATGTATAGAATGAAAATTACAGCATGGAATATTTCAGATAAATTATTCTGTGCGACCTGGTCATATTTTATTCTGACCTATGAGGTTAGCATGCTAGCCATATTATCTTTGAGATATGGTCAGCAATTTGGTTTACTTACTAGATCATAGGTTCTTGACTGAGTATTGTCCCTGTCACCACTCAAGGGCAATTCAGTTTGCTTGGTTTCCTTACAAGTGTACTTTAAGCAGTTAATATGTGTGGAGAGGGGGCGGGAGGGAGGAGGAATATCAATGATTTGGTAGTAAATGCAGCTTGCATGTGTATGGCTGAGGGATACTTTTTACTACTACAATAATTTGCACATTTTATTGTCTCCTCTTTTTTTTTGTATTGGGACATACAGTATTTATTTATTTATTTATTTTATTAAATTTATACCCCGCCCTTCTCCTTGTTAGGACCCAGGGCGGCGCACAGGCATTATATAAAACCATAAATACAATATACATCAATTAAAAATATATTAAATTAATTCACCCGTGCTAAAACCCGTTATTAAAACCGTAACCAAATTATAATTTATATTTAAAAGTCAGACGCGGGGGGCTATCCTAGGCCGGCTTGTTGGAATAAGTACGTCTTAAGACGTTGGCGGAAGAGGCGGAGGTCCGAGGTAGTGCGAAGGTCGGGGGGTAGGTCGTTCCAGAGGGCCGGGCCCGCCACAGAGAAGGCTCTTCCCCTGGGTGTCGCCAGCCGGCATTGCCCGGCCGACGGCACCCGGAGTAGGCCCGCTCTGTGGGAGCGGACCGGACGAAGGGATGTATGGGGCAGGAGGCGGTCTCGTATATAGCTAGGCCCCGAGCCATGGAGCGATTTAAAGATGGTGGTCAACACCTTGAAGCGCACTCGAAAGGCCACAGGCAGCCAGTGCAGCTCGCGCAGGAGAGGTGTTACGTGGGCTTGCCTTGAGGCACCCATAACCACCCGCGCGGCCGCATTCTGCACTAACTGCAGTTTTCGAGTGCACCTCAAGGGGAGCCCCATGTAGAGAGCGTTACAGTAATCCAGCCGAGATGTCACGAGCGCTTGAGTGACTGTGCGAAGGGCCCCCCGGTCTAGTAAGGGGCGCAACTGGCGTATCAGGCGAACCTGATAGAACGCCCCCCTGGCCACGGCCGCCACATGGTCCTCCATGGACAGCCGGGAATCCAGAAGGACGCCCAAGTTGCGCGCCCTCTCCACAGGGGCAAGATGTTCGCCCCCAATGGCCAGTGTTGGATTTATCTGGCTAAACCGGGGTGCCGGAAACCACAGCCACTCGGTCTTGGACGGGTTGAGTTTGAGTTTGTTACTACCCATCCAGACCCGTACGGCCTCCAGACACCGGGACAGCACCTCGACGGCATCGTTGGGGTGGTTTGGGGTGGATATGTACAGCTGAGTATCATCAGCGTACAGATGGTACTCCACCCCAAAACCAGTAGCTTTAGACTCTTCCAATGTGTTTGCCACGATGTTATTCTCCAGGTCTTTTGGCACAGCTTGATTAGAACTTAACGGATTCTTCAACTACTGCTGCCATATTTATGTGGGTATGCCATCAGTTCCTGTAAGCTACAAACTTAGTTCTGATCTAACTTCATCTTCTAGTATTAAGAGATTCTTGTAAATAAGGGATATTTTCTAAAAATCTAATATGCGAACTTCTCTACCCTATAGTACTCCAATATATTGTTGGCATTCTAGTCTCCATTCACAAATCGTGCTAGCATGTTCTGTCAATTTCAAATTGAACTTGATCGTAAAACTCACCAACAACCTCTGGCTGTGGTTGCTGCATAAACATGTATGATTATCATATTAAAGGGCTCTCCATAAAATCTAATTGTTATTATCTGGACACTGACTGTATTGTAATCAAATATTACTTTTGCTATACCCTTCATAATTTTTATAACATACAACACCCAATCCTTGTTTGTATTCTATATGCTGAATGATCTTCTGAGTGAAGGTATCCAAGGGAGGGAACAATCATCTCCAAGCCTTACTCCCAAGTCGCCCCTTTTGTCTTAACTGTTTTTGCCTTCTGGCAGCTCTGCGCATGTACGCACTGGGAACAGGATCCTCCTGTTCCTCTGCCTCGCTGATTTCTAATTCTGGAGGCTCCAAAGGCAGCATATAATTCCCAGATGGCCTGTTGCGATTATCATTCCAGGTTTTGGCAGTTCAGTAGGTTTTAAAAGGTCCCTCCTGATAGAAGCTAAAACAAAGGCTAGTGTCATAAAATCATCCGATGAGTAGAGCACAAATCATAAAACACTTCCTTATATGGCAATATACAAGAGTCAGCAATTGTGTATTCTACTAGGCAACTGAGTAATTCTATTCTGCTAGCAACTGGATGTAAACCAATCACGCTGTACTGAAATGTATCTTTTTACTTTGTAACTAATAAAAAGGCCCGTGCCGAGCTAGTCGGGGCGAGCTCATCCCGAGAAACCCCTCCGTGTTTTGGTCTTTCTTTCTCACCGGAGCTGCCCGCCTTCTGTAGTACCGCGTTCCCTCAATAGGGGGCGCAACACAACAATGGCCCCCTCTCTGCCTCCAACGTAGAGCCTCATCTGAGCCTTTCCCAGACTCCAGGACTGGCCCATGTTCCTCCCCATCTCCTTACTTTCCGACTCTGCTGCCAGCTCCGCAGGCTGCCAGCAGACCACAATACTTCTTTGGGAGAATTCTGAGTACTCTCTCAGGGGTCTGCAAAGTCGGCTCTTTTAAGACTGGTGGACTTCAACAGTTGATGGCTGGCTGGGGAATTCTGGGAGTTGAAGTCCACCTGTCTTAAAAGAGCCGACTTTGCAGACCCCTGCTCTATATCATTGATTATTTTGTTTTCTATCAATGAGATTTTTTTCTGTAAAACATATAGGAATGATTTACCATTGCCTTCTCTTGCACAACCTAAATTGATGCCTTTGCCTGTATTAAAATGAACACCTGCCTCCAGATGTCTTTCAATATCACTGTTGCCCAGCACAGATACCTGTTTGTTTTAGTTTGGCAGCTGGTAGGATCTTCACATCTTGGATGACCCTGCTGTAAACATATGGTCTTGGCATACATTCCCAATATTCTTTGCTCACCTAACGCAGGAACACTGCTCACATAATGAAGTAGCTTGTGGACACTGTTTTCGTACTAAATGGGAACTTTTTTCCCTGATGCTCATTCGCTTATCTTATCTCAGGCATACTATGCTATCAAATAGGGGGGCTGGGTATCAACAATTATGCCCAGGAAATAAACTTGAAAGTAAAATGTAAACAATATTGATGGGTTCCAGAAAAGCTAAAAATAATAGATTAAAATTTAATAGATTAAATCCCGACACTTTCTACTTACAAAAAAAAGAGAGAGACTAAATGTACAGGAATAGATTGTGGGGGGTAATACTTGGCTTGACAATAACATATATAAAAGATCTTGAAATAGAAATTAGTTACAAACAAAATATGAGTCAGCAGTATGATGAAACTTGAAAACTTGAGTCAAGTTTGGGGGCAAATGACAGCACTCTTCAAATATTTGAAAGGATGTGCCACACAGAAGGCGGAGACCTGTTTTCCATCATCCCTGGCTCGGGACCTAGTTATATGCCAGACCGCCTCCTGCCCCATACATCCCTTCGTCCGATCCGCTCCCACAGAGAGGGCCTTCTCAGGGTGCCGTCGGCCGGGCAATGCCGGTTGGCGACACCCAGGGGAAGGGCCTTCTCTGTGGCGGGCCCACCCTTTAGAATGACCTACCCTGGGAACTGCGAACCATCTCTGACCTCCGCTTCTTCCGCCAATGTCTAAAGACACACCTTTTCCATCAAGCCGGCCTAGTGTAACCTCCATTGGGGACTATTTTTAGATAGTTTTAAATTTGGGGATTTTAAATTGATTTTAGCACAGGGGGAAATTTAATATCTTTTTAAATTTTATATCTTTGTTTACACTTGTATGTTTTAATTTCCTGTGCGCCGCCCTGGGTCCTTTTTGGAGAAGGGCAGGGTATAAATGTGAATAAAATAAAATAAATAAATAAATCCCAAAGGCAGAAGAGAGAATCACGGATTTAAACTACAAAAGGCAGGTTCCGTTTGAATGTTAGGAAAACTTCCTATACACTGAAGGCTATCTGAGAGTAGAATCAATTGCTCACCCTTTGCTAAATGTATTCAAATCAACTATCTGTGCAGGGTGCTTTAACTGAATGCTACACTGGGCAAGAGTCTCTTTCAACTGTTATGGTATTTTAGTTATTGGCACCGAACCTTTCTTCGTCTTTTCTTCTATATATCCACTTTCCCACTGCTTCCTAAAATGTTTTTAAATTTTTGAAATGACATTTTTGAAAAAGATATAAAGATAAATTATACAGGGCGGAGAGGGCATTATATTACCTGTAGAAAGACATCTCTATTGCTCCTTATATATTTTATTTGATTTTTGTTGTTGAGTCATTTGGTTGCATCTGAATTTTTGTGTCTTGAATTATGTTATAATTGCTTGAGTTCTTGGGAATTTACGCATATATACTTTAAATCATCTGAGTGATTTCTCAATGCCGGCTAGCGGTACCCAGGGGTAGGGCCTTCTCTGTGGCAGGGCCGGCCCTCTGGAACGACCTACCCCCCGAACTTCATACCATCACGGACCTTCCCCTCTTTCGTCGCTCACTCAAGGCATACTTTTTCCAGCAAGCTGGTCTAGCTTAGAGCTTAGACCTCAGGTGCGATACAGCGCTAGCCAATGGGTAAATGGATGGTGGGTTTTTATTAATGGGAATTTTTAGCACAGGTTTCTTAATTTAATTCTTTTTAATTATTGTTATTGTATTTGCTGTTATTTATTGTGTTTTTTAATTCCCCTGTGCACCGCCCTGAGTCCATCTCGTTGAAGATAGGCGCGGTATACAAATTGAAATAAATTGAAATTGAAATTGAAATTGTCGAATGTATTTGTAGACTTAATCACAAAAAACTACAAATTACCTGTAACGGGCTATCGATAAAATCTAGGATGTGGGTCCAAATAGCTGGAACAGTTTAATACAATTTAATACTTTCTAGTTTATCCATGCAGTTTCTGAGACAAATGATACAATAATAATTATTGTACTTTATTATTAACAGAATAATTAATAGTTGTAGGGGGGGAAAAGATTACATATTACATGATTACATAACCATGGGAATTACACTGATGTGCTCTTTAAAAGGAGGGAACTTACTGAGGATAGGAGTGTGGAACACTTTTTAAATAGATTTTTATTCTGCCTTTATGTTTCTAAAGAGGTTTCCACACACAGAAAGTCCCAACACATCTTGAAAGGCGTCAGGCTAATGAAACCTGATTCGGTCTACTGTGCCACAGGGAGCAAATCTATTGCCACAGGGAGCAAAGTAGACAATAGTCTGCTTTGCCAAAATAGTTCAGATAGTCCTCATCTTACAATCCGTTGCTTAGTGATCATTCAAGCTCATGATGGACCCAGCAAAAAGGACCGTATGACCCAGATTCAAAGTTCTGACAGCTGCCCCAATTCACAGTCAAGAGATCAGATTTTCTGCGATTGGCAACTGGCCTGAGTTTCTAATAATAATAATAATAATCTTTATTGTCATTGTAATAAAATTACAATGAAATTGGTTTGAGCATTGTGCTAACATTTGCATCAGGTGGAATATAGACAGCAGTGATAACTATAACACAAATCTCTCTAGGTAAATAAAATGGCCGACAAATGACAGTTGAGAATTCCACGTCTGCAGAACAGTGTGTATAAGCAACTCTACTGTTAGTACACCAGTTATTGCGTGTGTAAATACACAGTCCTCCACCTTTGGTTTTACCAGAGTTGTTTCTGTCAAAGTGGTGTGTGGTGCGGTTAGTTAGCTCCACAGACGCATCCGGTAAAAATGGATGAAGCCAGGTCTCTGTGATGATCATCACACAGCAGTCACGAATGAGCTTATTCGCTGCCATCCATCGCTCTAGTTCATCTGTTTTGTGGACAAAGGATCTAGAGTTGGTTAGGAAATGCTTGGTAATGCTGGTCTGTGAGGCTGCTTCCGTAATCGAACTAGCAAACCTGCTCTGCATCCCTGCTTCTGCTTCGGCTCTCTTCGCTGCCTCCTAGGCCAAACAACGATCCATGGAGAGCCTGGCAGTTTTACTATGTCACTCGGTATATTATGAGACTGCTGGAAGTCGCTGGTAACTGGCATTAGTTTCTGACTGTTTGCAGCATTCCCACGGTCATATGATTGCAATTTATGACTTCTTTGCCAGGAACCATATTGGTACAGCCTGTAGTTCGATCCTGATAGGGTTCGAGGTTGACTTAGCTTTCCATCCTTCCGAGATTGCTAAAATGGGTATACAAAGGGTTGGTGCAATATGCTGATATTGTAAACCACTGAGAGAATGCTGTAAACCACTATGGAGTGGTATGTAAGTCTAAGGGCTATTGCTATTGCTATTTATTCATACTTTTTGGAATATAAGATGCACCTTTTTCCCTCAAAAGAGAGACTGAAAATCTTATATATACTAAATACAGCATTTTTAGCCTCCCGAAACCCCACCCCCTTTGCAAAAATGGTTGTGCATAGCCTTTAGGAGGCTTCCAGAATGCTCCTGGGGGCTGGGGAGGGCAAAAATGAGCAAAAAACAGGCTGTTTTTTGCCCCTCTCAGCCCCCTGGAGCACTCTACCAGCCTCCTAAAGGCTATACATGCCCTTTTTTGACAAAAAAAATGGGCTTGTTTTCGTGAGAATGAGGCAGTTTTTGAGAGGTCTGCAGAGTGCAAAAACTTTTTTTTTTAATTTGCCTCTTCAAAATCTTGGTGCGTCTTATACTCTGGTGCATCTTATATTCTGAAAAATACGGTACTTCTAGTTTCCTGCAAAATATGTAGATTGCAGGGAAAATGGGTTCATTTAACAACCATCTAAAAAAAATATGTAAAATCAGATCAGTCATATGATGACTTCCTTAACTAATGGCATAACCTACAACTGATATTCCAGGCTCAATTGCAGTCATAAATCAAGGACTATCTGTAAGACATTTTGAATTTACCTACACATAGCCTACACTACATGTTTGTGATGGAATCTGGCAATGAATTTGGGGACAGAAAAGTAAACAAAAACACCAGCCTTGAATTGTTGTGTTCCCTAAGTCTTCACAGCATTTGTCAGATAGTTATGTAGAGTGTACTTTTAGTCTGGCAAAATGTGTATACAGATTCTCAATCATTCAGGTCATGGTTGTCCCAAAGGTGCTTTTCAAAAGGCAAATGGATTTTCTTAGTTTTTTTCCCTTGAAAATGTTTCACTTCTCATCCAAGAAGCTTCTTCAGTTCAGTTCAATCTGCCAAGATTCTGTCTATAGCAGGGGTCTGCAAAGTCGGCTCTTTTAAGACTGGTGGACTTCAACTCCCAGAGTTCCCCAGCCAGCTATGCTGGCTGGGGAACTTTGGGAGTTGAAGTCCACCAGTCTTAAAAGAGCCGACTTTGCAGACCCCTGGTCTATAGCAATAAGGAAGCTGCTTTGAGCATTTACACGTGTCACTCTTCATTTCCCATGCTTAACAACATCCTATAAACACCCAAAGTAACCACAAGCCATACAATCTTGGGTAAGAAAGGTTTTAAGGGAAAAAGTAACTTTTTTAAAAATGCATTTTTTTTTCTTTTTACAACGCTATAGTCCCTTAATTTGGGGTAGTCGGAGTGACTGGATGGAGTTGAGCATTTACTGGCCTGTTAGTAAATGCTGATGCCTACATGGACTTCGCAGGATGTAACATTTGCGATTACCTAGGATTTAACTTTCAACCTTCCGGGTGAGAGGAGAGTGTCTTCACTACTAGGCCGCTGCTTTCAGCTAATATAAATCACGGGACACATCTGATCGTCAGAAATACTGGTTCACCTGAATTGGTATCATTTTTTTATTACCAGTTCAGGCAAACCGGTAGCATTTTTTACTATGAGTTCGGGCGAACCGGTCCGAACCGGTAGCATTTCAGCCCTATTTGTATCCAATAACAAAATAAATTCCATCCCTGGTGGTAATACTCAAGCTATACAAGCAAATATTATTTTGCAGAGACTCATATTTATATTATTAAAAAGACTCCAATTATAGCTAAGATTAATTTGGGATGTTTAGTCAAGACGTGTTCAGCACTCTGGTGCAAACTCTCAGAAACTCTAGGGGGCAGTGTTTAACTACATCAGGATATATGGACTTGTCCCAGAGAAATGAAGCTGGCTCACTGCTTGCTATTTCAGAAAATATTTCCATCTCTAAAAATTGGTTATGAACTATTTCTTCATACAGTGCACAAGTTATTGAATTTTCCAACAGAGTTGTGATTGCCTCCAACTTAGACAGCTTTAAAAAATGAGATGGCTCTGCCATGATGACTATCTAGGTTCACAGGCTGGATGCCAGTTTGCTAGAGAGCAGAACCAGCAGAAATTTTGTGCTTTGGCTGCTTACTTATGGATTTCCAATAGACATGTGATTGGTTTTGGTGTGAAACAGAATCCTGAGCTATACCAGACTTTGATACGATCCAACAGTAATCCAACAGTAACTTTTAAACAGAATTTTCAGCATGGAACACTATATATTTATAATTACATTTACAGATAATTTTACATTTACTGTTAAAACTGTTTGGTAAACTCAGATGAATGAAAAATGGCAGTAAGGTATTCTGGGCAAGCATAACTCAACTTGAATTCATAAAATTGGATAACCAGGTTATGCGCAGTATGTTAAAGCTGGCTTCTGGGCATCGGCAGCATTATAAATCAAATTCCTCAGTGCCAAGATAAATGTACAGATATACAGATTTATACATCTGCAGATATTGGCCAATCCTGAACTTTTGACATTTTCAATTTTCTGGACTCACTTAGTGTACTTCACAATGAAGAATTCCATTGATTTATCCAAATTCACAATTCCAAAACTACCGTATTTTTCAGAGTATAAGACGCACCTTTTTCCCCTCTAAAAAGAGGCTGAAAATCTGAGTGCGTCTTATACATCGAATACAGCATTTTTTTTGCCTCCTGAAACCCCACCCCTTCACCAAAATGGCCACGTGCATACCCTTATGGAGGCTTCCAGAGAGCTCCTGGGGGCTGGGGAGGGCAGAAATGAGCAAACAACAGGGCATTTTTGCCTCCCCCCAGCCTCCAGCAGCACTCTGTAAGCCTCAATAAGGCTATGCATGCAATTTTTTTGACCAAAAAATGGGGCGTTTTTTCCTCATTTTGCCCCCCTCAGGAGCACTCTGCAAGCCCCCCCTCCCAAGGCTATTCATGCCTTTTATTTGAAAAAAAACTGGGCCCATTTTCACGAAAAACAGACCGTTTGGGGGAGGTTTGCAAAATGCAAAAAGGTTTTCTTTCCCCCTTTTGGAAAGCTGTTTAGTTAGAGTGATTGATGAGAATTATGTTGGTCAAGTACTGTGCCTGCAGAAACAAAGGTTTGTTCCAAAGGTGGTCAGTGATTTCCTTCTCCAGCACATGGGTAAATACACCTGGAAACTTCTACCTACCTAACTACCTACTCTCTTTCTCCCTACCTATCTACTGTATTTCTCTCTCTCTCTCTCTCTTTCTCTCTCTCTATCCCTCAACCTATCTACACTCTCACTCTTCCTACCTATCTACTGTATTTCTCTCCTGCCTCTATATACCTACCTAACTACTCTCTCTCTCTCTCCCTACCTATTGTATTTCTCTCTCCCCCTCCCTCCCTGTACCTACCTACCTACTCTCTCTCTCCCTACCTACCTACTGTATTTCTCTTTCTCTCCCTCTCTATCCCTCTATCTACCTACCTACTTTAAAAAAAAAGCCTCTTCAAAACCTGGGTGCGTCTTATACTCCGGTGCGTCTTATACTTCGAAAAATACGGTAGCTTTTGAGCAGAATTTTTCCACACAGTTCACTCTAATAATTTACATTTAAAGTGTCAAAAATTCAGTGGGAAAAATTCCTGAGAATTTAAAATGTTCTACTAATGTTCTCCATTAATCTAGGAGGAGTTCAGAGGTGCAGTAATTGTAGATTGTTTTAATTGTAATTATAATTATAAGGCAGTAATTTTAGGCAAGTAAGTTTAATTTATGTTTATTGTGTCAAATTTAATTTAATTTGTGTATAATCTCACTAATACCTGGAGGTGCTAAATTTATGCCATTTTTTCCCCTTCTATTCAATCACTCTGATTCTCAGAAACTGCCTGGGCATATAGTTTAATTGACAAGATTGTTCATTAGTGGTTTGCCATTGCTTCTCTCCTAGGACTGAGAGAAAGTATCTAGCTCAAGATCGCTCAGCTTGTTTTGTGTTTACAGTAGAACTAAAACTCATAGTCTCTGGGTTTCTAGCCTGATGCTTTAACCACTAGACCAACTTGGTTCTCCAGTTATGTCAGGTGTTAGAGAATCTTACTGTAAGTCAATGAAAATGTATATAAAAGAAAGAAAAATGTGAAGAAATCATTTTTTAAATTCTTGTTACTGGAATTAATGTGACTCAGATATTAGCCTTTATTTTGAAACTATTGTTGATTGATATCAGTGACTAAATTGCAGCTCTTAATATACTATACCAGTGATGGCTAACCTTTTCCAGACTGAGTGCCAAAGCACGCCTGAAACCTCACATTGCAATGTGCACGTGTGTCCTGCGCATGCACACATGATCCTTGCATGCGTCTTGCCCCACACATGCACGCATGCCCCAGCATGCTCCCTCCGCATATACGCACACATGTTCCCCCTGCAAGTGCCCCACCCCCACGCATGTACAGCAGAGACCCAAAGACTAGCTGTGTGGTGGGAGGAGCGCTAACACATGTGTGGCAGAGTTGAACTGGGGCAACGGTTCACATGCCATCAGAGTGGGTGCTGTGCGCCACCTCTGGCACACATACCATAGATTTGTCATCATGGTACTATACTATCAAACACCATTGTAAAAAAAACCACACTCATATGTGACTTAAAATTAGGACCTATAGGCCATAGCACAACTTATCACAATCAGGTCCTCACATAATAACTATGTTTGCATGTAACTATAAATTATAATTTGTGAACATTTTTGCTTCTTGTTTGTAATCCTACAATTGAATAAGGTTCCTTTGAAAGAGCCCTCTACTTTTTTCTGTATTATTTTTCTCTGATAATTTGCTATGTTTCAAAACAGTCAAATTATCACTCAACTAAAATATTTATGAGACAATTTATATTTGCACTCACAAGTAAAATAACAGAATTGTAGTACATGTGTTTATCGATTCAAGGAACAAGAGAAATACAACAACAATATCTCAATAACACCTATTAATCATAAAAGCCAAGTAATAAATAAAGCAGTAAAAGTTATTATAAATGATAGCAGTTCTTGGTTAATTAATTTCCACTAAGCAGGCTTTCTCTCAAAACATTTGCCTTTTTAGTAATATTAAAAAATAAAAAGAAGAAAGATTTCAAAGGTTTTCTTTGCTAAATTGTTAATGTAAATCACTCAAAATGAACTTTAAAAATAATCAAGGACCATATATCTAGAACCTAAAATACACAAAGGAAACAATATTGAATTGGTTCATTTCTTGAATTATAGCTTGTACGTTCACTCTGACCTGGCACTTGTTTCTTCCAAACACATAGCAAAATTTGAGCTCCTGATGTCTGAGTGAAAAAGCTGCAATCATGACAAATATCAATCAATTCAATTCAACTTCAATTAAAAAAAGAAATAAAGCCAATGAAAACAAGATCAACTTTACTACAGTTCTAATTATGTTCACATGAAAGCTTCAGTATTATGCCAACAAAGGCAGTAATCTGATTTCAGTGGTGCTAGGCAGTATGTCTCTATCCGCCCTCTACTCTCTCACTGTGTATCAGCAATAGAAGATATCTACTGCGAACTCCATGTAGACCAGGGGTGTCCAAACTTGGGAACTTTAAGAGTTGTGGACTTCAACTCCCAGAATTTCTGAGAGTTGAAGTCCACAACTCTTAAAGTTCCCAAGTTTGGACATCCCTGATGTAGACATTAGTAAGAGTATCCAGCCAGTAAATGCTCAATTCCATCCAGTCAACCCGACTACCCCAAATTAAGGGACTACAGGGTTGTAAAAAGAAAAGAATAATAATTGCACTGTACTTACTTTAGGGGTTTAGAGCAGCGGTCCCCAACCTTTTTGGCACCAGGGACCGGTTTCATTTTAAAGAAAATTCCGCGGAACGGTGGGTATGGCTCGGCCGGCATAGAGGGGGAGCAGGGGGGAGGGGGAACAGGCGGCGCATGCGTGCGCGGGTGAGGTGAGTTGACTCACTCGTTCCTTTCGGCCCCCAACGGCGCGAGCGGCTGCGCCTGCGCTCTCCCGTCCCTGGTGCGTGCTCTGCCTAGGGGGCTGCCCCCTCCTCCTCCGCTCCAGCCCTGCGGCCCGGTTCCTATCAAGCCACGGACCGGCACCGGTTCATGGCCCGGGGGTTGGGGACCCCTGGTTTAGAGGATGTTACCAAGCATCGGAAATCAAGTGACACGTGTAAATGCTCAAAGCAATATCCTTATTGCTGTTCACCTAAATAGACAGAATCTTGGCAGACTGAAATGAACTGAATAAGCTTCTTTTGGATGAGAAGGGAAATATTTTCAAGGGAAAATAACTTAGAAAGATCAATTGCTTTTTGAAAAGCCCCTTTGGGACAGCCATGACTTGGATGATTAAGAATTTCATAGATATTTTGCCAGACTAAAGCACACTCTGCATAACTATCTGATAAATGCTGTGAAGATTAGAGAGCATAACAATGATTCAAGACTGGTATTTTTGTTTCCTTTTTTTCTCCCCTAACTCAGTTCCAGATTCCACCATAAATGTGTCTTCTAGGCTGTGTAGGTAATTCAAAATGCATTACAGGTAGTCCTTGATTTATGATCGTAATTGATCTTGGAATTATAGTTGTAGATTATGCCGCTCATTAAGAGAATCATCACATGACTGACCTGATTTTACAATTTTGTTTGTGATGGTTGTTGAATGAACCCATTGTCTGCAATGGACATCTTTTTCAGGAAACTAGAAGAAAATAGCAATAGCACTAAGACTTACCGTATTTTTCGGAGTATAAGACGCACTGGAGTATAAGACGCATCAAGGTTTTGAAGAGGCAAATTACAAAAAAAAGTACGTAGGTAGGTAGGTAGGTAGGTAGGTAGGTAGAGGGAGAGAAAGAAAGAGAAATACATAAGGTAGGTAGATAAAGGGATAGAGAGAGAGAGACAGAAATAGAGAGAAATACAGTAGGTAGGTAGGGAGAGAGAGAGTAGATAGGTAAAGGGATATAGAGAGAGATAAATAGAGAGGGAGAGAGAAATACAGTAGGTAGGGGGAGAGAGTGTCTGTGTAAGTAGGTAAGTAGGTAGGTAGATAAAGGGGAAGAGAGAAATACAGTAGATATGTAGGGGGAGAGGGAGAATGTGTGTGGGTAGGTAGGTAGGTAGAAGGATAGAGAGAGAAATAGAAAGAGAGAGAAATACAATAGGTATGTAGGGGGAGAGGGAGATGTGTGTGTGTAGGTAGGTAGAAGGATGAGAGAGAAATAGAGAAAAATACAGCAGGTAGGATGGAAGAGAGAGAGTGTGTGTGTGTAGGTAGGTAGGTAGAAGTATATATAGAGAGAAATATATAGATAGATAGATAGATAGATAGATAGATAGATAGATAGAGAGAGAGAGAGAGAGAGAGAGAGAGAAATACAGTAAGTAGGGAGGGAATGTGTGTGTGTTTGTGTGTGTAGTTAGGTAGAAGGGAAGAGAGAGAAAGAGAAAAATACAGTAGGTAGGTAAAGAGAGAGAGAGATTAGGTAGGGAGATTGATGTTCTCAGGTGTATTTATCTATGTCCTGCAGAAGGAAATCGCTGACAAACCTTAAAACTTCGTTTCTGCTTGCTCAGAAACAGTTAAAGAGCCTTCCGAAAAGGGGGGGGGGGGGCTTTGCATGGGACAAACTTCCAAAACAGCCCATTTCTCCGTGAAAATGAGGCCGTTTTTTTCCCCAAATAAAAAGCATAACTAGCCTTGGGGGGGGGGGCTTGCAGAATGCTCGGGGGGGGGTGAAAAATGAGCAAAAAAACCACCCCATTTATCGCCCGTTTGAGGCTAATTCCTGCCCTCCTCAGCCCCCAGGAGCTGTCTGGAAGCCTCGGCACAGCCAGTTTGGTGAAGGGGGCGGGGTTCCAGGAGGCAAAAAGGGTTTTTTTGCGCTTTGCATACTTCCCCAAACTGCTTTCTCCACGAAAACGAGGCCGATTTTCTTCAAATAAAAAGCATAACTAGCCTTGGGGGGTCTTGCAGAGTTCTCCTGGGGGGGTGGGGGATAAAAAATGAGCAAAAAAACCGTCCCCTTTATCGTGAAAACGGACCATTTTTATGTCAAATAAATTGCATGCATAGCCCTATGGAGGCTTATAGAGTGCTGCTGGGGGAGGGGGAAACGGCCCGTTTAAGGCTAATTTCTGCCCTCCCCAGCCCCCAGGGGTTCTCTGGAAGCCTCCACAAGTCTAGGCACAGCCAGTTTGGTGAAGGGGGTGGGGTTCCAGGAGGCAAAAAATACTGTAGTCGATGTATAAGACGCACCCAGATTTTCAGCCTGTTTTTAGAGGGAAAAAGGTGCGTCTTATACTCCGAAAAATACGGTACATACCATTCCACAGTGCTTTACAGCCCTCTGTAAGTGGTTTACAGAATCAGCATATTGCCCCCAACAATCTGGGTCCTCGTTTATTGATCTCAGAAGGATGGAAGGATGAAAGGATGAGTCAACCCTGAGGTGACCAGAATCAAATTCCTGGCAGGGAGCAGAGTTAACCTGCAATACTGGATTCTAACCACTGTGCAATCATGGAGAGTAGCATCAGACTTCTCTCACTCTCTTCCATTCTCACTCAAGGGACCAGCACTGTGTATTGAAAACAAGCCCTCCCCTTAGGCATTTGCACAATGCCACAAGCAGGCACATCCAAGGCACAGGGATAATAGGAACCATATCCCACATCCCCAAACCGTGCAATGGTGGGCCACCAAAAGGTCTGACTCCCTTCTCCCCAAATGCCTCATAGTACACTTCTCAAGCACCTCTGTAGCTGCTTATAAGTACCATTTTAAGGCCTACAAAACACCACTTTCCCTGGCTCAAGTAACACTCTACCAGTCTTCTTCGTTATTGGTAGTGATCTGAAAGATGGGAAATAACATGCATATACCACCACTGTTGCCACTGCCACTCCAAATCAAGTTTGAGGTCTCTGGATGCAGGTGCCTTATTTTGTTGCTCTCCAGTTCCTCTTCAGAGCCGCTGTTGCATCTAATCCATCAGATCGGTTTAGCAAATAAGGTCAGTAATGGTGTCAATAAGAACCACCAATAATGCTGTCAGTATCACTGCTGCTGATCCTGCTCCAGCCACGCAGACATACACCAACAGCATCGGTTGGCACACTTCATCCACAACAGTAGAACTGGTGCCACCCACTGCTCAGCTCCACTCTGCATTCACACTTTTCTCCCATTTGTCCAGTGTCTTGACTATCCACAGACTGTGCAATTCCCTTGCCTTGCCACACTAGTGATTCTCCAAAGCCTCTAAACTACATTTCTCCCTCATTAACACCCAGGTGCAAACTAAGCCACCAAACAAATTTGTCTTTTTAATTCACCATATCCCTATGTCAGAGTCACACCATAGCTACTACTCTCCCTGATGTCACCTTGAATTTTTTTTTTCATGAATTGTATCCTCTCTTTTTCTCCACTTTAACTGAAGGACTGCTGCAGGTTCATGTGACCAGGATGATAACTGGTGCAATATGGTTAATCACTTACATCCTAGGCACCCATTATAAGTTGTGAAACTCACCAGTCTTTGTGTCCAATTTGATTTATCTATTTGCCAGTTCAATTCTTATTGATTCGGCTTGCACGATGCCCAAAAATCATAACACATTAGTTTCCTATCTATTATCTAGAAGACAACTGATATTTACTGTATTAGCAAATGGATAGTTTGTTACCCATTTATTATCAGATTATTGGTATTCTGCTTTGTGGCAAAATGTTCTTATTTTGCAAGGTAGCTTTTTTGAATTGTTTAAAGCTATTTAAAAGGATTCTAAGAGCATGCTGCACTATTAACATTTAGTCAAAGAATATTGACAGAAAGGTAATAGAAAATAGCAGCTTCTAGGCTTCTATTTTTATTCTCTTGGATATAAATGCCAAATACCAGCATTCTATTTAATAGACTTCATGCCTACAAAAGAAACCAAACCATTGCTGTATGGTTACATTTTTGTTGCTAAATTAGCTATTCTGCTACTAAGCAGCACAGATAAATAAATATAGGTTGATGTGGGACTCAATCAAGTACATCGATTTCCAATCAGTATACCCTTACCCAAACACATTTCTTGTTCATAGAATAGAATAAAACCATGTGCTGTTTATGTGTGTGTGTTTTTAATGTGAAAAGCACACCAGCAAGTCTATAAATAGAGAAAAATCAATTTTGTCACTTCAATATTTCCAGGAATGTGCTGTAAGAACAATGCTTTCTAAACTCATAAATTCTGGGACAGTAATTTTGAAAAAATTAATAGATAAGACAGAGGCTGCAGTCTTATCAGCAGTTATTGGGCAATCTCATTAGATTTTTGTGAAATATTAATATTCAGTTATAATCTTTTCTTTCAAACTAAGGGTTTTTTTCTTTTTTTGCAAAAACAAACTTGGCCATAAAAATTATCATAACCTACTGCCAAATTATATTTTGTCCATAATGAACAAATTCTTTTTTTACAAACAGGAAGCGCAGAAGTTAACGGGAATTATGCCACAAAGGGAAGAGGGCTTGTGCTTTTCCCCTGCTGTGGACCATGTCAGATTTGAAAAGAAAGCATCTCTCAGTGGAAATGATGCGATATTTTCCCCCATGAAAATTTCATGTACTTTGTTGACTCCAGAAGCAGAAAGGGATTAAATCTATGCCCCTATACCAAACTCTCACGCACATGATATCATATGTGCTCATGGCCACCAAGAAGCTACAGGACAATTAACATGGGCAACTTGCTGTGGGAACAACTCACATGGGTAGGGGTGGGGGTGGGGGTAAGTGGATGGGCAGAGTGCAGAATGGTGGTGGCAGCCAGTGTCATTCCATTGTCACATACAACCCGCTGCTACAATGCTGTGCCAAGCTCCAGGCTGAAGAGGCCAGGGATACAGTGGGGACTGGGAGTATGTGAAAATGGGATGTCCCTGGACACCACCATCTCCCCACCACCGGCCCTCTGTACTGCCCTTGTTGTTCCCTGCCTCTTTGGCCCAGAGATCAGCAACAATGGCGGTGAGTGTGAAAATGGGAGGACTCCAGACACTGCCCTACTCTATGCTCTGCTCATCTGCTCACCCACACACACCTGGCTTTCCCTCCATTGCCTGAGGCAAGTTGTCCCTTCAACAACTTGGCCTGTTCTGTCCTTCTGTTGCTACAGGATAATCCTAAAACAGCCACTGACAACTGCATAGTCCAAAAGGACTTTTTTCCAATATCTTCTAAAAACCAAGAGCTGGCTCACAGCAAGAAAAAAAGTATTGGACCCATTAATTAAAAATAAATATGAAAACATTTTCAACTGAAAAGATTTTACAAAAATATAATATAATTATAGCACATGAATACATATGTACACTTGAATGCACAACTATTTCTGCCTGATCTGCCTTGAAGCTTAAATATGTAACAGTTTGAATCTAGTATAGTGCTTTCAATCAATCCTTATTTACTTACAGGGTCTGTATGCTGCATTAATCAACTGACTTCTCAATCCATAAATTGGATTAAATACGTCCCAATAAAAAACTAAAACAAATATCATGCATTATAACCACCGTATATAATCTGAGAGTCAATATTCCAAAACATACTGTAATTAAAAATAATTAGTCACTCAGGGGGATAGTCAAGGCAACTCTGTTTCAAATTTTGTGAAATAGTCATGTCTTTTATAGACTTTCTGAAAGCCAGAAGAAAAGGGACTATCCAAATGTCTACTGTGCCAAAGGATGGGGCACTGATTGAAAGGACATATTTGAATGGACCCTGTAAAAAACAAACTCTGATCAAAAGAATACATAAAGAGCCCAGGGTCCTAGATCTTACAAAGTAGACAAATGGTACCGAAGAAGGAAATCTTGCAAATATCCTGGCCCTGCAATGTTACTGCTATACATAATAGAATCAATGGGAATACTATTCTATTTTTAAATTTTAATTAATGAAGTTTGTCAAACACAAATAAATACTAATTACATCAATGTGCATTGCATTCTATCTTGTATTTTCTCAGAGAATGCAAGATTTATTTGTAATATTTCAACCACAAAAACCTGTGAGAGAGACCAGCCAAAATCATCTAGGACAGGGGTCACCAGCATTTCGGACCTCAGGGACCACTAAATTCATAATTTTAAATCCCATGGACCACTAATATGATTTTTTAAAAAGATAAATAGTATTTAGTGCAATATAAAAATGCAAATCATTTTTCTGTGGACCACCAAAATTTTCTTGCGGACCAGTGGTCCACAGGCCACCAGTTGGTGACCGCTGATCTAGGAAACACCTTGGTTAAGTGGATTCCAATGTTAATGTCCCTAAGCTAGATCTAGCACCCTAGCTATTATAGGACACAAGTAGTATAAAAAATTAAACCAGATTAATAATAACAGCTACATATTCAAATACAGAGTTATCAGGATGTGAACTGTTTCATCCTCGACCAATTATTCATGTGTGTGAAATATACACAATATATGGATATAGGGAGAGAAAGCAACCTCCAAAGGCATTTATATCCTTGCTTATTGAAAAGAAAAAGAAAAATACATTAAAGAAAATACAACTGACTCCAGTCAAATGGCAATCTTACCACATACCTTCAGTATCTTGGGATGGTACCAAATAGATCTAGGTTTCAAGCTTCTAGCTGTGAAGGTGAAAGGCCTCATATGTTCTTGCAGAATAACAAAAAAGCATTTTAATGCACCACAATCAACTCCCTCTACCATTTCCCTGTTTTCTGCATTCCTTTTTAAATAGATTTTCCTTTGGGTAAAAAGAACGCTATTTGTTCAAGTATAAATACATTCAGCATACAAAACAGCAGGAAATCAAAACACACAATGGATATTACAGAGCTAATAAGCACTGAGGTGAAACAAGAGACACAAAATATAGATTATAACTAACAACATCCTGACAGCTGGATCGACATCCAATTCCCCAAGGCTTTTATACTGAGACAAGACACACAGAAGATGCACACAGAAAATGTACACTACAGAAACAAGTAAGTCTTTCATCAGCAGAAAAGACAGCTGAATTATTTGCCTATTCTTTGATTGCTTTACATCTACTATAAGTTTTAAAAGAAACATTATGGTCTGACATGAATTCAGAGACTGAAATGTCAGCATGTCATTTTGATGGATGTGGTAAATTCTATCAGTCAATCAATAATGTTTCAGTGGCAGCTACTGAAATCTAGAAATCATATGCCCTAAATAATTTATCATTGGTTTAGCTGATCTATCCTAAATGATGGTTCAGTAAACTACATCAAAAGAAACAGCCTAGCCTCTTAATGGAATTTAAGCAGTTTTCATTAAATTACTACAGCCAGCAACACAATACAGGGATTTTGTGAGGAAGATTCCAGATAGAGCAATAGGAATTACAGAATATTAGAATAACAGAATTAGAAGGCGCTTTAGAGATCTTCTAGTTCAATCCTCTGCTCAGGTAGGAAACCCTATACCTGTGATGGCAAACCTATGGCACACGTGCCACAGGTGGCACATGGAGCCATTTGTCAGGGCACGCGAGGCGATGCCCTGTCAGCTGGCCAGAACGCGCAGCTGAATTCGTCCTTTTTTGCATGCTCTTTTCACCCTTCCCAGACTCCAAAGGTTTTATAGGAGCCTGGGGAGGGCGAAAAGAGCCTCCCCCCCGGGAGGCCCTCCGGAGGCTTCATGAACTTCCCTGAAGCCTCCAAGCGCACAAAATGACAGGCCACTGAAACCGGAAATGACGTCCAATTTGCTTGGAGTGTCATTTTGAGTGGTCCAGAGGCTTCAGCAACATTCAGGAGGCTTCCCTTAAGCCCCTGGATCACTCAAAATGACGTGCCGACAAAACCAGAAGTGACATCCAATTTGCTTGGAGCGTCATTTTGAACAGTCCGGAGGCTTAAGGGAAGCCTCCTGAAGGTTGCTGAAGCCTCCAGACCACTCAAAATGGCGCTCAAAGCAAATCAGACGTCACTTCCAGTTTCGGTGGCACATCATTTTGAGTGCTCCGGAGGCTTCAGGGAAGCCTCCTGTAGGTTGCTGAAGCCTCCGGAGGGCCTCTGGGGTGGGGTGGGGCAGGGGAGGCTGTTTTCACCCTTCCCAGGCTCCTATTAAGCCTCTGGAGCTTGGGGAGAGCGAAAAGAGCATGCAAAAAAAGGGGATCACATCTGTAGTACACACATGCGCACTGGGAGGGGTCACACATTGCATTATGGGTGCAGCACGCCCGAACATCACCCCCTGCGCTCCCCCCACTTATGGCACGCGAGCCAAAAAAGGTTCACTATCGCTGCACTATTCCATTTCAGACAAATGTTTGTCCAATTTCTTCTTAAAAACCTCCAGCATTGGAGCACTTCACAACTGTCCCCCATATTAACTCATCAGAAAAAAAAAAGTTTACTGCATATTTGGTGATATGATCCATTGGCCCAGAGGGATATAACACACCATATGAAAGCATTCACAGTAGTCTCCAAGATGGGAATATTATATAAATCATTGCATATCAAATTCATATCTCAAATTCCTAATGCATGGAATCACCAGCTGTAAGAAATGCTTTCTTTCTTGCCTTTTCCTCTTAATTCTCCAGGACAGTTTAATCAACATGGTGCCCTCCAAAAATGCTGGGATTATATATTTCAAATTCCCAGGTAAGGAAATCAAGGAATTGTAATTGAATCATGTCTACCAAATATAAAGCTAAGCAAGGATGGTATCTCTTCAGTGAATATCAATAATTCAGTGATTTGATATTGAGAACTTTTTCAAGATATTAAGCCATAATAGCAAGATATTGTCTTTGGGCTACTAAAAGGAGAATGCTATACTTTCTATAAACAGAATCTCTGTAATCAGAAAACAAAGGCATGTTCAGATAAATATAAAGTATATCAGATGTTATTACAGAAAATACATTGAAGGGCTCTAGTAGTCAGAGACTGTTACTTGAGTAATTATTCAGTTGTACAGAGAAAACCCCAGATGAAGAGCATAATAAAAAGGAAGCATAATTTTAAAAGTAACTAAGCTAACATAAACATGTTAATGAATTACCACTTTGTTGTCACATTTTAACTTGACCATGGTATGTTTTATTACAGTAAAAATCTATAACTGTAAAATGTGTGACTCATGAGCAAGAATATATGCAATATCTCAGTTTTGTAAATTCAGATGTAGACTTTTCATTTAGTACATTGTTTTATGAGGGTTTATTTTGTACATAGAAGTATTATTTTAATTACCAAGAATCAAATATACCAAATGCAATGCAAACAAGAGAAAGCAGCTCTGAAGAACTATAGTGACAACCATCTGCTTTTATGGAATTCACACCATATAATAGTGATTTTCCTGGCCCAAGTGCAAAAAAGAAACTTCACTTCCCCTTATAGTTCTATAAATATAAAACTTACCTGAGTACTAAAAATTGTTTTAAAACAAAACATATGTATTATATAACCTATTCCTTGTTAAAATATTATTCTCCATACATTTCAATAGCAATTGCTTTCACCATAGATTTGATCTGGATATAGAAGTCCAGGTTCAAAGTTTAACTGTGATGCTCACTCACTACATGACCTTCGAAGCCCCAGATGACTGAATCAATTCACAAAGCAACTGATTGTAAGTCAGTTCTGAATATTAATTGGTAAGATAGGGGACAAGCTGATGAAAAGTATCTCTTATATTCAACAGCAGCAAGAATCTACAGCTTAAGAGTATAGAGCATTATTGCGCTAAATTTGCTAAAATGCTAAAAGGGGTGTCAAACTCGATTCATTGAGGACCACATCAGGGTTGTGTTTGACCTCGGGGGGGGGGGCAGAATGGGCATTACCTGCTCAATGTCACTCATGTCGGGGGGCCTATGGCAGCCCAACCACTCTGCCAGCGAAAACGAACTCCTGAGCTCCATTTCCGGCTGTGAAGGTCTCCTGCAACCCTCTGCCAGTGAAAACGGTTTCACTGGTAGAGGATTGCAGGAGGCCATCCCACCAGAAACAGAGCTTGGCAGTCCGTTTTTGCTGGCAGAGGTACCGTGGGCCAGTCCCTCACTGTTTCCAGGGTGGCCCTGTGAGCCAGATCTAAGCACCCCATGGGACTTGAGTTTGACACCCCTGTGCTAGAACAATTAGATCAATATCCACTTAGCCCTGAAAAGGAAGAGAGGACGAGAAAGAAATTCAAGAGATTCCTTCTTTGAGTCTCCTTAGTATAAGACTGGTCATATGGAAATTCTGTCAAGCTTTCAAGATTCTGTTATTATATCCTACAACAATAGAGTTCTAGTAGTTCTTGTGATGTATTTTTTCTGACCTGACCTGAACAGCTGCTTGGCTTCACTGGACATCTCATAAAAAGCAAAATCAAGTTCAGCTCCTTTAAATTAACCTCAGTCAATGGTAACTTCATAAATATATCCATAGGCTTTTTTTTTAAAGCAACAATAGAGAACTTATTTGCCATTGCCACCTTTTGAGATATTTTACCACCCTGTAATTCCTAGATGATTCAATCTAAGTACAAATGAGAACTGCAATTGCAAAGCGGTTTTTTTAACAATAAACCACATTCAACTAGATGCTATCATCTGCCTCTTAATAGAAGTTAACTAATTATTGCTGGATAGATGTTACAACCAACATAACATTAAAATGTATTCCACCTAGCCCCAGTCCTGAGGCTGTATCTTTTGTTTTCTATAGAAGCAGAGATGTGACAAATTAATATGGATTTGGTAATCCTTTTTCATTTATGGTTCATAGCTTAATATTGTAGGAATAATACTAGCAACTATCATTCATTTTGAAAGGTTCAACTGATACCATTTTAATCAGCTTCAGCATTTACAATGTGCATATATTTCTGACAAACATTATGTGTGTGGGCCATTTCCTTAGCAGGTAAGATTATATTCTATCACAAAACTTTAAATTATTTAATCTGCAATAGTAAACTATGTGTCATAATACATTCAGCATTTTCTTTGTATCTTGTGCCAAATGACTTGCTAAGTCTCTAGTCACAAATTACAGACCTTATAAAATGTTGCTATTTAAAACAAATGTCAATATGCTCTTAAGTATTATATTTGGGGGTCTAATACCCACCCCCAAAAGGCTGGTCTTTCTGGATGCCAGATGTTTGTTCACTGTACAAAATTGTTTCAAATAACTTGCCGTTTAATCTTTGTGGTATCTATTACATCTCTTATTTGAAGAAATTTAAGAAAATGTTTCAAGACATTTATTTTATTGAGACAGAGAATTTCTTTAAGGCACTAATTCTGTTAATTTCTATAATTATTTTATCCTTCACATTGTTTTCTAACTTCATAAATATGATTTTATCCTACGGTTACCAACCAGACATGCCTTTATATACAATAAAAGAAACAGAAGTCTTTTGCTGCTAATAATAGTAATGCAATATCAACAATCAGTAGGACAGTTTAAAGGTTTGCCTTTACAGATTTGAATTACTGAATTATTCAAATAATTTTATTTTCAGTTGTTACTTCTATATAGGAGGTACATATTAAAGTAAAGAGAAGTTTGGCAAAGTTCCCCAGTATTGTACACTGTATTCCAATAATGGAACAGTCCTTTGTGCTGAAAGAGTCCACACTTGATTATATTTTCATATTTGAAGCAAAATGTGAACAACCCAGCTTGTACAGGTGCAAGATCTGTCTTTGTTTTATTCTCTGACAATCTGTCAGCCAAGCAATGCTTCAAATGGCTGTGGTTGAAAAATAAATATGCTGTATTATTAGAAACTGTAAACCTCACAGTTCTGCTGATGACTGTTACTCAGCAGATATGCAACCATGTATTTTATCAGAATATTTAGTGCCACCATGATAAATTTAAGCAGAGAGGGAGAGAGAAGTTTCTCTGGTAAAAAGACCACAGAGAGAGAACTAAATAGGCCATGGCTTAGAAAACGAAGAGAGGATAAAAATCGCTTGGAGGCACTTTAAAGCACTTACATCTTTACTCCATCAATAGAGCAATCTCTCAGCTTTCAAAACAAAAACAAAACCAACCTTAAAAAGCCATCTATAGCCAGATATGAAATCATAGCTGTTCCTAAGCTTGTCCGTTTGTCCTTGTCCTTAAAAAAGATTATATAGCACGAGATCAGCACGTAACATAAGGATCCAGATAGGGAGAGATAAACTCCCTTCGAAGTAACTGCTCATTTACTGGACACGGCTACTATATTGCTAGATGACATGTTTTGAGTTTTAGGACTATTCCATACATTGGGGGGGGGGGGGGGGCAAAAGAAACCCCACATTAAATAAAATGTTCCACTGGAGTTTTATGCGTTCATAAAACCTACAGCTCATATTTTGCATACGTGTTTTTAAACTGAAAACTGTATCACAAAACTCGGAGAAGTCTGCTACCAAATTATAAATGTATGTCAAACTTCAGAATGTGTGAATTGGTTTAAAAATGGGACTACCTGAAACTTTTTTTCACACCTAGGACAACTCCTACTTATCTTTTCAATACATCTTTTGCTGGGGGGGGGGGGAGATCAGAGTACCTCTGAACATATGCAGACTGATTACTGAATAATTACAGGATTCTTCAACCCTTGGTTCAAACATTTGGCTTTGAATGCCATTTGTTTTCTTTTGCTGTTGAATTTGGAAATCTATCAAAGGAAGATTAGTGCAAAAAAAAAGTCAATTTAACAGCAATGAATGGAACATTTTCGTTTTGTTTTTACACCACCAAAACCAGAATGGACTTCATTCAGGATACAGGTACTCCAAAAATTACCAAGTTGTTTTCCTGTCAACAGCATAATTTAATGCAGTGATGGGACTTTGGGTCTGGGGACAGGGATTCAGAAATTCTTGTTGATCTAACCCAGTGGTTCTCAAACATTTGGATCTCAGGGACCACTTTAGATTCTTAAAAACAATTGAGACTCTAAAGACCTCAAGACCTTTGATGTATGTAGCTTATACCTACTGATATTTACTGTACTAGAGATTAAAACTAAAACATTTTAAAACGTGTGTGTGTTTAATCTTTTGTTTGTTTGACTTCACAAAACCCTTAAAGGGGTTTTAAGGATTTCCATGGGTCCCCAGATTACACTCTGTGGAGCTAACTTATCCTAATGGACTGTACCTACCTTCTGGAACTGTGTCAACCTACCTGGACTACAGAATCTCTTATGTATTATGGAGAGAGGATCCCAAACCATCTTGCTTTTAGAACGGCAAATCACAAGAAGTTTTAGGGGGGAAATCACCACGGCTAAAATAAAGTGATATGTGCCATGAACTCAATTTTGCCTCTCGGTGCCAAATAGATATTTTCCACGATAATCTTTCCTCCATCTGATTATGTGGTCTTCCAACATTGCACCCACTGCCAATTGAGTCTATCCTTCTTAATGGCCAACCTCTTCTCTTTCCTTCTACATGTGCATGTAAGATGCATTCCATCTCCATTTAATCACACGTGAAGTTTTCCCATTCATTCCTGAATACTCAATTTATAATATTAAATACTATTCTAAAATAAATTTAAAATAGATACTCCTCTTATTTGCTAAATTTTGATAGTATTAGTGATATTCTTGCCGGTTCTAGTGATATTCTTACTGGATTCCACAGTAGGATAACTACTGTGGAATCCAAAGTACTGTCACAAAAGAGCACCAATCCTTTCCTTTTCTAAAATACACAAAACACAAGATTATGTGGTCTTCACTTAATGACCACTATTTCAATTACCATTCAAAATTGCATGGCACTGAATAAGTGGTAGTTATGACTTGTCCTTGGAGCTTTGGCCATCACAGCCTCCTGGTGATTACCCTTTCTGATCTTCTTTGCTGGTTCTGACAAGCCAGTAGGTAAACTAGGAGGAGGTTGCACAAAATGACCACATGGCATTCTTGCTTCATAATCCATGGTGATTTCCTTAATGATGACAAACAGGAATATTGGAATTACCATTGCTAGGTGGTGTGATCACATGACATCGTTTTACAATTCTGTCACTCAGCAATGGCAATTCTGGTCAATTGCTGTTATTAACCAATGACAACATTCCTGTTAGTTAGAGCAAATTCTAGCAAATCCACACAAAAATCATGTTAGCTTAAAACATGACATTTTTTTAACAAAACAATGCAACAATACATTATGTTATGGTTTAAAATACAGTAAAATATTTATACTTCTTCCTTTAAATAGTTATTACCTTTCTCTTGGATCAAACAAAAATTGGGAAGTAGAAAACTGAAGGCCTTATTCTATAGGTTGTGCTCAGTTAGAACAGTTTAGTAGTTAAGCTGTGAAAAGACAAGCCATTAGGCTAGATAGAGAAGCATATTATTAGATCCTAGTGATTGGAACTTCTACAGATATATCCAGAACTCCTCCAATTGAATCTTTTCATTTGAAATGTTATCTGTAACTTCTGGCTATTTTCGTATTAAGAATTAATCCCACCAATCAGTTTTACAGTTGTCCTGATTTAGGAGCATCTCTTCCAAGAGAAAATGGTGGCTAAAAATAAATAAAGCTCTTTGATTTCCACAGGAAAATATAAATAATTTATTATTTGCTATTTAAAATGTTATCTTTTACAGAAGCATTTAATACATGAATGGAAGAGACCTGAAACAATTACCATTTCCCCAATATTCAATATATCATTTGCAAAGCAGATCTATTATAAGTGTACTGTGCAAAAGATTCTCAAAATAAAACAACCTGAATATTTCAATTTGGAAAGTCTATATTTAGAAAGTAGTATACACACATAATGTTTTTCATACACTGAACACAAAGATATCAAAAATGAGACAAATAATATTGATTAAGAAAGGGTTATGTGAACATTATCATATGTAAGAGATAGATGCCTTTCATATGCTTTGATTATATCACACATTTGTATTGGCAAAGACTAATGACATATACAATCCAGATTGCCTGTCTCTACACAGATGTATTCCATGAGATTAATCAATCCATTCATTTCTAAATATATATATTATCCTTTCTTAAAGTCTACTTTATCAAGAGAGTTGTTACCAAGCTATCAAAAATATGTTTATTTATTCAGGAAAATATGTGTTCACATAGACAATAGGAATAACACTGTGTTTAGAATTTTAAATTCCATAAGACAGCATAAAGCATTCTTATTATTGCAGAATGTTATCAATATTTTTGATTGCAGAGTTTCCTGGCAGTTCATTCATTTTTCATGATTGTTTGTTAATATATGTTCTATTTCCAAGAGAGCTTATAGAAGTGATGCACTTAACTGTAAACAATCTTTTTGTCTTAATGTTAAACATGATTTAAAAATTGCAGCATTTAGCATTATTTATACCAAGATGCCTAACTAGATTTAAAATTTAAAAAAAAACAGTTAACAATGTCTTTTATAAAATACAGATATATCTTTTCAGTAGTTATACTGTAATTATATGGTAATACTTATGATCTTTTAATGCCTATAAGTCCAAGAGCATAATATATGTTAGAATCATAACAAAAACACATTTAAAAAGAATAAATCTTAACACAATGCAATGGTCAAAGCTTTTAAAAGTAAATGTTAATAAATACATTTTCATATGTCAGAGACCAATTTTAACAAGATATTAGACAACCTGTTCCCCATTGGACATTCATTTAGAGTTATTTATTTTGCCCAAACAGAGAAACAGAATGACCACAAGTGACCAAAAAAGCAATGAGAGCGGGAGTAACTTCTGACTTCCCACCAACTTCCCCATTGAGTTTGTTTGTGGGAAATTGGTAGGAAGCATCAGAAATCTCCCTTCTCTTCTCCTTCCCTTTCCCCTCTCTTGGACTTACTTTCCTTCCTTTCTTCCTTCTTAGGTACCACACCTCCATTCTTCATCCCCCCTTCTCTCTTTAAAATCCCTGCCAGTTTCCCCATTCACTTTGCTTGTAGTAAGTGTTCAGAAGAAAATCAGTGGGAAAGCCAGCAAGAAGTTGCAGGTTCAAGGCCAGCAGGAAGGTAAGTGGCTGCTGCCAGGTGTGAGAGGGAGCAAGGGAGTGTGCTGAGGTGTGGAGATCAGGAAGCTTTAACTTCCTGATCCCCAACTTCAATGTGATGTATATATTGTCTGACCCAAGTGAGTTCACCTTTCCTCATCAATATGTCAACCCTCTTTTAAAGCTATTAAACTAATGACTATCAGTATATACAATTCAGTTTATAAGAATAATAATTCCATGATTATACAACTGAGAATGTCACTGCCTATGAACATTTATGTCACTTGTGTTCTTCCAAATACGTTGCAAATCTAATCAGAAAGTTACGTTATTTTCACTTTAAAAATAATTTATTTTCCCTTACAGGTAGTCCTCAACCATTTACCCTGGAATTATGCTTATAAGTCATTGCAGCCATTAAGTGGTCACTAAATGACTAAATCCAATTTTACTATTTTTTTTTGCAATGGATTGTTAAACCAATCCATTAACAAGCAAAAACAAGCAAAAACATCAAAAAGCATGGTCCCAGGATTGCAGGATAATGCAACCTGCCATAAGGTAAGCTGATTCCCAAGCACCCAAAATGCAATCCTGGGACCACTGTGACCATGAAGTGAGTGTACAGCCATCAGAACTTAAAAATTGGTTTGGACGGGTTCTGTTGTAATCTTGAAAAGTCACTTGGTTTCCACTCGCAAGTGGTTACTACAGGTTTTTAGGAATGAAATATCAAATACCTTTTAACTGGCACAACTTTTTGGTGCATTCTTTTCTTTTCTAAAAAACAATGTAATTATGGCTCAAACTTTGAGTAAAAAATAGAATACTATTGTATGCTTCCATATTCAAACATTATAAAATAATATTGGTAAATTATTCTTATTATATTATTGTACTGTTTAACATCCCATTTGCACATTATATGACACAAATTTATTTTAAATATTTGGGTAAAGTAATCAGTTAAAGGAATATAAAGAAACATAAAGAGGTACCGGTATTTAGCATTCCTAAACACTGTAAGTCCTGTGCAGGTAAGAGAAAAGAACTTCTACTGCACTTGAATATTTTTATTTATTTTACTTACAGTACTTGTATCCTGTCTTTTTTATTTTTACAAATAACTTAAGGTGACAAACATATTCAACATACCTTCCTCCTATTTTTCTCACAACAACCTTGTGAGGGGAGTTGGGCTGAGCGAGATTGACTGGCCCAAAGTCACCCAGCAAGTCTTAAAATGGGATTAGGAGTTGTGATTTCTCAGTTTTTAGCCTGGTGCCTTAATCACCACACCAGTGGTGGGTTCCTAAGTGGTTTACTACCGGTTTGCTGAGAGGGCATTTTGCGCCCGCGCAAAATTTTTTGCTAACCTCCAAGCACAATGGACAAGGAATATGATGAGCCTAAGACAAGCTCTGGGAGCAAGATGTTAAAGCAGTGTTTCTCAACCTTGGTGACTTTAAGTCCTGTGGACTTCAACTCCCAGAATCCCACAGCCAGCATAGCTGGCTGGGGAATTCTGGGAGTTGAAGTCCACAGGACTTAAAGTCACCAAGGTTGAGAAACATTGTGTTAAAGGTTGCTGGCAGTACAATTGGGAAAAGAGCCTTTAATATCTTCTGATCCATGCCTCACAAAAAAAAAAGGAAGGGAAAGCCTGTACCTTCAACAGGGAGCAACTACTGGAGTTTTAAAAAAAACATTTAAACGGGACTTCTTGAATTCTTTAACACCCATGGATGTAGGAGGCATCTTATTTTTTATGTATAATGAAGTAACGTGTTGCATTTCGGTGCATGTGGGGATTTCTGCTGTTCCTCAATGTCACAACTGTGTGTCTTTGTATGTTTATACTGGGAAGCCCAGGGCTGGCTGCATTTACACGACTAAGAAGAAGGAGAAAGAGAGCTTAGAAAGGAGCAGTCCTCAACATTTCAAGCCAATTGCCTCTCCCAATGAGATGCTCTGGGACACTTTTTTCTATGCTGCTCTTGGCCAGCTGATCGCCATTTTGGTCTTCCTTTTTCTCCTCACGCACCAAATCTGAATGTGTTCTATTCAGATTTCAGAGAATTACCCTGTTAACAGGCAGACAGATGGGCAAAGACCCAAGGCCTTTTGCACTATTTTTTTTCCAACATTCCATTGAGTTGGAAAGAATAAAGAAAAGAAAAAAACCTAACCCAAGCCGCTTGGTATCCCCTGCTAAGGGAAGGAGAAAACAAAACCCTTGTTGGTTTCACTCCAGTTCTCTCTGAGTGCCAAATCATTGCGAGGATCTACGAAAAGTCAAAACAGTGAAATCAGCAGGGTGCTCTGCATTTGTCTGACCATGAGGTGGGCCGGGGGGGGGGGGGGGAGAAAAGCAACCTTCTCTTTTTTTTTTTCTTCCTTTCCAGTCGCTGTGGAGTGGAGTTTTCCTTTTAAGGACCATAAGCAGAATTTATTAAGGTCAGATGAGAGAAGATTGTCCCCAATGGAAAAAAACAGAAACCCAAAAGACCTTCAGAACCACAAACAAACAAAAAGTAAGCTTGGGAAATATTGGATATACCATAACTGAAATAGAAATAAATTAGTTTGGCTGCTGATCACAGAGGAATATGTGCCAAGATAGAGCTATGGAATAGTGCAAAGACCTCATGTAGAAGTACCAAATATCCTTATGCTACTCTGGTTTATTTTACCCTTAGAATACTCATACACGGTTGAAAACTCAACATCTACCCCAGTGTACCACTGTCTCTTGCTTGTGGTTTATACCATTTCTACCTACTAGCCATGCCACATGGTACAAATATATCCTGTAATAGAATATGGTAGTCATACCGCATACTGCGTAAATATTTTATTTAACCCTAAAGTTACTTTCTAGATCGGTGTGTTTCAACCTTGAAGCTTCTAGATATGTACACTTCATCTTTAGGATTCTAAGCAACAGTGATGATTTCAGGAATGGAAGCCCTCAAATTATGCAAACGCCTGTTTGTTTATATCTGTCAATGGTCCAACCAGCTGTACAATATCGTGCAACTTTTTTTTATCTATAACCTTTTACAAAAATATTTAACTTCCAGAAAGGAATGAATTTCTTCAAAAGCGTATAAACCTTATGTGCTGTACAAGCAGTTCACAAATAATTCTGAAGTTTCCTACCATGGTTAAAAGAATAGCACTCTCTGGAGATGGACTGCTTTTGTGCTTTAATCCATATAGCTGACTACATCTCACATGTGGTCTCCAAGAGAGCAGACAAATAGATTGAAGCCGTGAATTATTCATACTCAATCATCAAGACAAGAGGTACATTGAACAACATATCAGCATGAGAGGGTTTTAAAAAAACAGTATAAAGGTCAAAGAGAAGATGTGGAAAACATAAAATTGATTATCAAAAGTACGCATCAGCAAATGTGTATCTCACAAAGCATACGGTTAAATTTACTATGTAAAATTATAAAAACTCACTAACCTTTGTGATTGTTTCCTGCATTTAATCAACTGAAACCAAACACAAAGCTAAAAGCTATTTATAATGCTCCTTTGAATAATAACCCAAGCCTCCAATTTTTTAACAAAGCACCGGATTTTTTTGCCAACATCATCTATGGTACCTTATTATTTGTATGTATTTTTTCCTCTCCCACTCAACTACCAAACTTTTATTCTGAGCTCATTCAGGACAGCCTAAAACAGTACAAATCTATTAGAAAATGTCACCCATTACCCTGAGGGAAGTTAGAATTGCATATTATTGCAACGTGACCTACCCTTGAAGACTATTTTGAAGCCGTGATGGTCCAAAAACAATGGTGTAAGTAGTTAAAGGTGTACTTAAAGTACACCCATGTTACAATTTTTTCCATGAGCTGCACTGGCTTCCATTGGACTTCCAGGTGGAATGCAAGATACTGGTTCTCATCTATAACGGTCTTCAAGGAATGGCCCCTAGATATTTGGGCCACATCTTTCCTATCTGTATAATTCTTCTTTCATTCAGTTAAATAATGTCACCTTATAGAGTCAAAGAAATGTACCTTTTCTGTCACAGAACCTGTCCTCTGGAACACCATGTCCTCTAAGAATGGATTGGTCTTAACTATGCCAGTCTTTCACAAAGCATTGAAATCCTCAATGTGCTCCGGGACTTGGGGGTCAGGATTTAGATGAACCAGCGGGTGTTGGTTGTTCTATTTGGGCTTAACTTCAGTCACTATTATAGGTTTGTATCCTTTGTCAATATTTTCATTGTTTTAATAAGCTGTTAGCCAGCCAAAAGCACACTCATAATGGGCAGCCATATTAATCCATTAAATAAAAATGTCTTAAATAAATAAATAAGCTTTATATAATATAAAGTTACATATAATCTAACTTTATTAAATAAAAAACACAAGAATAAAAGATAAACAAGCAATAAGAAAAAGATTTTTTTAAAGGAAAAGCCAACGAAAAAAGCAAGATGAAAGCACAGAAAGAAAGAATAAGAAAAAGTAAAGGAATAGAAAAAGTACCATTTTCTTTCTTTCTTTGGTACAGATATCGATTAAAAAACACGTCAATCTTTTAATCTAAAATTAACAATAATCTACTATAATGCCATATCATTCTAGTCATCAAATCCCAAAATCAAAGTTTTATTTCTTTCAGTTTCTTGCAAAAGTCAGTGGTTTCCAAGTAAAAATAAAATCATTTCTTTAATCAAAGTTGTCTATTTCATCATTTCCTCCAATTACATCAACTTTACTAACCATTCTTCCATTGTAAGTCTTTCCACCTTTACGCATATAGAAGTTTCACTGCTTTTACTATATATAAAAAAAGCTCCATAAGATCTCTCAAGTTGTTTGTCCATTATCCCCCAAAGAAAAGTCTCTGCTTTCATTGGATTCACTTTTATAATATTCTGGATCAAAATGCATATTTGATCCCAATATCTTCCAAATGTCTTACATGTCTATCAAAATGGAAAAAAATGGACTCAGCTTGGTTACATTTCCAACAAATACCTTAAATTCCATTATACGCTTTTGACAATTTGTCTGCTATCACATACCAGCTCCACATCATTTTATAGAAATTTTCTTCAAGTTTATAATTCAGCGTAAATTTCATCCTTTCTTCCACATAGTGTCCCATTGATACATCTGTATGTTATATCCATTTTTGCCCTTTTTATCTTACATTTATCTATATAGAGAGAATGATCAGTGCAGGTATAATAACAAAAGCACAACTATTCAGCAAAGGCTGTGATGAAGTAATTTCTTAAGATTTTCTGAGACTGATGTACATCATTAATTTGTAAAATGTACAATTTAGAGCAAAAAAATTGAACATGTATTGGTGGCTCAAATCTGGAGAAGTCTGTATTGTACATATTAAGTCTGTTTTTAATCCAGTTTGCTAAAAGGCCTTAGAATTACAGTATTCATTAATTAACTTATTAAGAACAAGAACTGGACTGGACAGTAGGACTATATCATCAGAAGGACTGTATCTCTTAGTGCAAGGGTGTCAAACTGGCAGCCTGCGGGCCAATAAAACATGCACAGGCCACACCCACCCCAGGTCTGTGGAGGGGAAAAATGTCACGATACGTCACATGACGGCAATGCGACACCACGCGTTTTATACCTGAGTATTAGTTTTGCTCATAATTTGAGGTATGGGGTTAGAATTATCATTTTATAGTTCCAGAAATGATTCTGTTAACTACTGTTTTAGGACCTAAATTATTTAATAGCTGCAAGAATATTTGATGATCAACTTCTTCTTCTATACACACACACACACACACACACACAAATGATGGATTGAGTGACAAGAAGGACTTTTTTTTAAAAAAAACTTCTTTTGTTGCCTTTGCTTTGTCCTCAGGAAAGCCTCCCTTTGGGAGTGCATCTAATCTACTCTGTTGTACTACACAACTGCAATTTATAAAGTCAGGTACTGGGACACTTTGAATGCAACTAATAAAGTATTTTAGTTTTATATTTTAAAACATAAATCTATCTAAGACAAAAATCCTGAAAGCTGGATGGCAGTTGCAGAACAGAAAATTGAACCATATTAGAAACAGATCGAGAGGCAGAAAAAAAAAAAGCAAAAAGCAACGATGTCAAGCTAGAGACATCCCTCTTAACATTACACTGATAGGTAAAGTAAGTACTCCTGGTTGTATTTTTATCACACTGTAATAAAGCCCTCAAATATACCATTTTAAAAAATTACATGAAAAAGTAGACAAGAATGAGTACTTATGGATATATGCCTTTCATTTCTTTATAAACTGTCATTAAAAGCACCTTACAGAGTAACTAATTCTATCAATGTATCTGTGCTCATTAAGTTTTAACCAAAACATGAGGAAAGATTGCTTCCACTTCAGATGATAGCCTTTCTGGCATGGAGCCTGGGTAGAAAACACAATAGGTTTGTCATGTCCCTATTTGTTTGACATTATTAGGCAATCACACAGGTATAATAGGAGAAAACAAGTGATGACTGATGCAAGATTGCAAATTCACACATTCAAATTAATGAACTTTGATGTATAATGCCCAGCAGTTTTCTTACTGTTTCAGGTAGGAAATGGAAAATAACTGTATATAACTTAATTTTCCAAATCTAGTGCCATTCTCAAATTTCAACTATGCTGTCTGAAAATCCAACACATCGCAGAAGGTACCAGGTTGAAGAAGCCTGAAGTAATCAGCCATTTGTATTGCATGTAACTTGTGTGTGATTAAATTTAAAAAGAACAACATTGAAGTCAACTTGTACAATGCTCCTGCAGGTTCAATTTTTTCTAATCTAGCCAATACAGTCATGGCTATCTATGTTATGCAGAAACACCTGCATTCACACTTCCATACAGACAAGATAAAGCATCCAATCCCCAGAGATTTCAATCATTTGAAACAGTTTTAAAAGGCTTCTTAATACCCAAAGGAGTTTATATTTTGTTGATGAAACAGGCCCTCAGTCTTTTAAACAATAAAATAAAGAGCAATACTTCCAACAATAATAGAAAGTATTCATTAACATAAAAGACAAATTAAAAAGCAGCGTAGCACTATAATTTTGAAAAACAACTAATGAGCTTCACATATCGAAACATTTCAGGACAAATGTTTTCTTCTTGATGCACTGTAAGTAATTTAGACCTCAGCAACAGCTTAATACATTTAATTGCTACTAAAAGTTAAAAGTTAGGGTTCCTCTCTCACCTTCCATTTGTTTGCATTTCCGAATTTCATTCTATATTTATAAGCTATGCTATATCACTACAGACAGCCCTTGACTTTTGAGCATAATTGAGCCCATATCGTATCATAAATCATGCTGATGATTTATGATACACCTTATGATTCACCTTATGACCACATCTGATTTTACATCCTTTTTCGCAGCAGTCATTTAAGCAAATGCAGTGGTCATAAAGTAGATGCTACAGTCATTAAGCAAACACTTAACGTTGTTTGCTTCACGGTGTGTTCACAAGGGGTATTTTTTGCTGGCAACCAGAACCAAAGCCTGGTTTCCACCAAAACAGTCATAAATTGTGGTCATGTGAACATGAGATACTGCAAATTGCCCTAAATGTGTGCTAGCTGCCAAGCAGCCAAAATGCAATCTTGTGAATGTGAGGCCTGCCAGCCCACATAACTTCAAATTCAGTCTCAAGTCGAAGATTATCTATAATGGTAAGAAATATTAGGCTGGTCATTAATTGTACTTAAAGCACTGCTTCCTAAACCTTTTCCTTCATTTACCCAAAACTACTTATCCAAAAGTCCTTTTTACTTAATATAAGTAAAAAAAACTTAAATTAATTTAAATACCTCAGTTGTGATTGGGTAATGACCAGAGGTGGGTTGCTGCGGGTATGGTCTGGTACGGGCGTACCGGTAGTGGCCTGGAGCAGCTGAGAGTGTACAAGTATGGTGGCTCTTTTGGCCCACTCACCCGCGCTCTATACCTGTTTTTATAGATGCGCATGCACGTACAGCGTGTGGTGCCTGCACGAGCCCCAACAATCAACTGGTTATTGCAGGGGCAGTGGATTGCGCATGTGCACACAGTGCAAGTCAGGTACATGCACCAACAGAAAGTGTGAGCACGTGATCAGCGTACTGGCAGTGACAGTGAGAGCAACCCACCACTGGTAATGACACACACACCCATTACCCAAAGAAAATAACACTCATACCCAACGTCAGATTTTACCCTGGTCTTCAAGAATATGTATTTCTGTGGATCAGTTTTACTTAAGAATGAAGCCAAATTCTTGAAGGCAGTGCTTCCTAGACTGGGGTAAATTATCTAAAATTGGGTATTCTCCATGCTGGCTGAGGAATCCTGAGAGTTGAAGTCTTAAAATTGTCAAGGTTAAGAAACACTACTGTAGAGTAAAGCAATTCTTTCTAACTTGGTCATTATGTACATGAAATTAGCTACACACAATTAGCTAACATTGTACTTTCTTGGCCATGATACCTATATCAAAGAAACATACATACATATATACATTCGTAGATTTTCACGGGTGTAGGTAAGCTGGACTTGTTGTATTCGGGTCTTTTCCCATGAAAGATTGTTACAATCTTTCACGGGAAAAGACCTGAATACAACAAGATTAGCATACATACATACATACATACATACATGCATGCATGCATGCATGCATACATACATACATGATACCAATATGATCAATAAGAGAACCTGTGGCATATGGGTATGGCTAGCTGATGAAAGCTAAATAGCTTGAAATAGATCTATTCTAGTCTCCCTTTATTTATTTATCAGCACAAACATAACACACACACACACATACATATATACATATACACATATACATACATACATACATACATACACACATACACACATACATATACATATATAGAACCTCTCCCCTTCATCTTCCCCATCAGTCATACTGACTGGTTTGTCTAATTAATTATGTGCTATCAAGTAATGTGAATTCTTAGCAACCACATTTTTTTTTAAATTCCTGATGATCTCTCCTAACCCAGTAATTTGGCCTTCGAATTGTGCATCCATCACTACTGTAATTAAATCCATTTGTTTGGCTGCTGGTTGTCCTCTTCTTCTCTTTCCATTTCCCAATATGTGCCTTTTCCAGAGAGCTAGATTTTGGCATAATATGTCCAATGTTCAATAATTTGAGTCCAGTCATTTGCATGTTGCGAGATTTCTGTGTTAATTTTCTTCAAAGTTCTATTCATTTGTTTTCTTGTCTGTCTTTGGTGTTCTCAGTTTTCTTAAACACGAAATTTCAAAGGCATCAATACACTTTCTGTTCTGCTTCTTCAAAGTCCAGGGAGCATTAAGGCATTCCCCAATTACAAGTCTAAGAAAACATTATCTGAACAAGCTCTCTATCTCTGAGGTACACGCAATGCAAATACTCTGCCCCATAATTTACTCTCAGATTTGCCCAAATAATAAATAAGCAGAGATCTATATGCATAACACCTCTGAACTCTGAAGTTCAGGTTTCAAAGAAATATAGACGAAATAAGAATCCGATATTACATCAGAGCTTTCAGCAAATTTTAAGAAACAATTTCAGGATTGTGGAATAAACAAGTACCCCATTTACTGCTAGCTATTTCTCCTATTTTCTTAAATTAAGGGTTAGGAGAAATTTATTTAATTTACATCCCTGCTTTACCACCCAAGAATGGCACTACAGGAAGTTTATGTTCTTTCCTTATGGTGAACTAAGTTGTAAAAATTAAGACAAGATATTGCCTCAAACAGAAATTACATCCAGCAGATTTTTCAGGACACAGTACTGAAACTAGTCAACAACTCAATATATAAGACATTCAAACATGCATTTGTCTTTAATATTAATTTGCAAGCATAGTATCTTGCCCAAGATTACCTCATATTTGTTGACATCCAAAGAAACATCAATAAAAATAGGATAGTTCTGAAGCTTATGCTTGCTGTGTTTTAATCTTTTTGAAGTGCTAGTTTTAACAAAAAGAGGAGTTATAATTAAAATCAATACTTAGCCCTCCTTTTTTCTTTTAGTTTAAAAATCGAAATCTTCGGAAATTTTCTGGAAGCCTGAAAAGAAAAAAACTCTGCAAACTTCTTTTTTTTTTATATTGAAAAAGTTTTATTGGTTTTACATTTTTTCTATAGGATAGGGTAAGGGATACAAAGAAATTTTGAGAGCATTCACGTCAGAGTCGTCGGCCCTTCCGAGACCTCAAAATACACAATAAAAAAATAACAAAAAAAAAGCATTTTTCATAACACTACAAGGTAAAAGCAAGTACATATACCTAAATTCTCAGTTCCATGCTGTCAGACATTTACAATAAATCCAGAAAATATTATGCAAAATTGTTCAGGAAAATCAAGGCAAAGTTATTTTTTCGATCTAAGTCTCTTGGCTATTGTATCTTCTTTTTCTCCTCCCTGGCCCCCAGCGGGCGGGGCCGTAGCTCCCTCCGTCCCCCCTGGATCTTCCCCCAGGGCAGAGGAATGTTTTTTAAGAAAGGCTTCCGCCTCAGCAACTGTTTTAATCCTCACTCTTCCTCCTTCCCAGAACACCAGCATCCCTTCGGGTGTCACCCACTTGAACCAAATCCCATGATCAAACAATGTTTTAGACAAGAAGGAAAATTTCCGTCTTGCATCTCGAATCTTTCTAGGAATCTGCTTCAAGATAGTGACCGTTTTTTGTTGGTAAATTAATGGACTTTCTCTCTGCAGTTTCAGGATTTCCTCTCTGGTTGACCTTCTAACAAATTTCACATGTATCTCTCTAGGCACTTCATTTATCCTGGCATATGCTGAGTTAATTCTGTAGGCTAGGTCAATGTCCCCCCTGATCTCATCCTTAGGTTTTTGTAAATAGTTTGCTAAAATTGTGCTCATAAGATCAGGGAGGCATTCACCAGATTCCACAAGAACATTCTGAAATCTCAAAAAATATGTCATTCTTTCCATATCAATCCTAGACACATGCCCATCTGTTTCCCCAACCTCTTTAGTAACATTTTTAATCTCTCCCTTAACCCCCACCAACCCCCCTTCCAATTCTTCCGTCTTCTGTGTGTTTTCCAGCACTTGCTTCCGAGTATCCAATAGCTCCTTCTTGAAATTGATGTTTTCAGCCCTCTGGGCCTGAATCTCTTTTACAACTTCTAATAGTTTGCAGAGGTTATTTAATTTGATTTAACTTTGTATGTATTGTCATGTTTTTAGTAGTTTTTAATTTTACCTGTACACCGCCCCGAGTCCCCTCGGGGAGAGGGGGCGGTCTAGAAATCCAATAAAATAAATAAATAAATAATAAAAAATAATAATAGAATACCACGTTGTCATTGAAACCAAATTATTTGTTTACATAGATATGCCATGTTACATTTAATTACTGTAATATTTTATTATTAAAATTAATATAAATTAGTTTGATTATCTTAATTAATATGTGACTATGTTAACACTGCACTATGATAAAAGCATATGCCATTTCCCTCTCAAAATGTCCTCAAGATTCATAATTTGCCATAATTACACACAATACAAACTAATTTGGATGGATATTTGGCATCATCCAATTAAAGTTTATTTATTTTAAATCCCTTTTGGACTTCATCCCAAGACAAGATATTAGACTTTTTTTTCTCCTTATATAGAAACCATACAATGTGTGTAACTTAGGTTGACTTTGTACCAGCTACCATTCTCATTAGCAATTTCCATTTTCTACTTTTATCAAGTTCTGCACACAGAGCGCCAAACTATAATTCAGTAAATCTTTCTACCATGAAGATTTTCCTGAAATTAATTAATGAAGACATCTGCCATTTTTTTATGTCAGAAGCAAAAAGTTAGATCATCTAGTATTTCTTCAACATAAAACGGATGCCAAAATGGCATGTTATTATGTATTTTATGTACTGAATAAGAGTATGCCAAACATATCTGAAAGAGTCCCAGCTGGAGAAAGGCTGATCTAGCAAATCATTTTGAGGCTCAAAAAGTATGTTGACTACATCCAAACATTGTGTCTTTGCTTCTAAAATGTTCTCTTTATTTGTGCCATAAGACGATACAACCAATAATTAGTGTGCTCATGATAATACATAAATTAAGTAAAAGGTTGACAAGATTTATGTTGTTCCTGTTGGGTTGTTTAAAAGACTAGTTCAGTCAGTTCATCATGGATCAAATACACAGATAGCAAAAGCAAAATATTTAAACACTGGTTTAAACTTGATATACACATTTGGCATTGATATGGAACTGGCTTCTATCACTAGATTTTTAGTGTTGTGGATTTTTTTTTTTTTGTTTCATGATATTCAAAATCTCATTCTGTGATCTACATCTGAAAAAAATAAGTCTTTAACTAAGTTGATTTTCTAAGCCAAACTAATTTATATATTCAAAACTCATAGACACGCTCTGCACTACAAAATCACTACAAAATTAATAATTTTAAACTGATGGAAAGAAATATCAAATATATTGAGAACAGCAAATAAGTGAATTAACATTTCATTTTTACCGCTTCAATAGGGATGTTGCAATCCTGCAGTAGAACAAGCCATACAAAATTGTTCCAAGCATTATCGGACAGATCAAAAGAAGATATAATTCTGGGGGGGAAACTTGAAATAATTCAAACAGCAATATCTTATCTCTTATGACAAAAGAGATTATTCTTATTGTTTTTCCTTTCTTCAAGGAACTGAAGGGAACTTGACATTTTCTTCCTAAAAATGCCATTTCATTCTAATGACCATTTTACAATTGACCTGAGAGCCAGTTTGGTGTAATGGTTAAGGCATCAGCCTAGAAACCAAGAGACTATGAGTTCTAGTCCTGTTTTAGGTACAGAGCCAGTTGGGTGACCTTGGGCTGGTCATTGTCTCTCGGCTGTAAAAAGAAGCCAATGGCAAAACTAAATCTTGCCAAGAAAACTGCAGGAACTAGTGCTGGCAATCACCTAACTGGATGGCACAAAAACCCACCCTCACTCCTTTTGATCTGGTGTAAGTAGTTGAAAAATGTCACATTAGAAAGTAACATTTAAACATCAACCCTGGATACATGCTGTGATAATGATTACTGATTTATTAATTCAATTTAGCATTGTTGGTTAATGAATAGATGCAAATTTCTATTATAGCTATGACATTGTCTGTGAAAAAACCATGCTTGCAAGCCAGGAAATGAATTACAAGATGACAGGAGAATAACCAGTTTTCTGTTAAAATCATGGTTTTTTTTAGCTTGTCAGGTGTAGGAAGGAGATGTTTTCACTTGTGGTTGACTTATGGATCATTGATCTCAGGAAAATTTGAACAGAATTTTGTATTGAATATTTGTATTGGATTTTATATTGGAATCACTGAATTTTAAGAAAAGATTAAGGAATCTGTTTAAAATTTTATGAGAGGAATTCTGCAGATCCTGAAATTTGCAGCAAACAATGCTAATTAGAAGGGCACTAAAGTTTAAATGGAATGTCAAGTCACTTTCTAAAAAAGAAGAATCAACAATTAAGCATCCAGGGGAAACCTTTACAAACACACAATATCTTAGAAACTCAATTCCAAACCTTATGGAACAACTTAAGGTTTTTTTATAGTGTAACAAGCCTTTATGTATGTCAGTTTCCATGATGATAGTTGGATTAAATTATTATAACATATAATGTTGGCCTGATTTAGGATGCAGATTGAATTGTCATACATTTGACATGCAGCTGTAAAACTAAACATCATTTACAATTTGATGCATAAATACAGCTTGAGGTTTAAATGTTGTGATGCATCTGTCATTGTACAGAATAGTCAGCTGCCTCTGATTATCATGTGGAAAAGCTACTCATTTCTTTCTCACTAAAGTATGTAAAATATGCAATAATATATCAAAGTTGTACGCAAAATGAGAAAAAGTAACGGTAATCAACAGGATTCTTATGAGAACAGATTTAGAGTGTCCCAGGAGCCTTTTGAGAAGAAACTTTCACAATGAAAGTCTGTATCAACAATCTAAACATATTTATCACTGTGCAGAAGTACAGGAATAAATTTGCATTTACAAATATTCTTGCATTTTCTATTTATCCCTCTTGAACTACTCAAAAAGCCTGAGCAGACAAGTAAATGTAAATCATATCTTGAAATATCCTGCAGGCTGGATTACATGATAGAAAATAACAATATGTTCATCTGAAAAGAATTATTATTTCCCATCTTCCCATTCCACCCTCAAGAATGTGTAACTGCAAGGCTAAGTTAAGAACTAGTTACATAGTCATGAGACATCAATAAGTTACACAAAGGGAGAACACTTCCTGGACCTCCCAAAGTTTATAGACTTAGGTCCTGCTTTACAACAACCTGTACATCTATCTATAAAATTCACAAGAGGCTACATTTCATAGTAGCCAGGCAGTAGGGAAACAAAATCTTTTATCACTGGCATAGTTCAAAAATACCAACAATTGTATTGATTTATTTGCAAGTAACACATTCAGTATTTTCAAAAAAACGAGGGCAAAGTGTCAAAAAGGAAGAGGAAAGGGGCATTTTGAGGTTATTCAAAGTGTTACAATGTTGCAAGTCCTTTATTATAAAGGAAAGGACATAGGAAGTAAACTGCTTTTCTCAGGGTGAATGAAATATGTAGGGCTTCAGCTATAATATTTCCCAGATAATAAATAAAGCAACCATCATAATTAAGACCAATCCTATGAGCGGGCAGTGCTGGACAGCTTCTGATTCTTATGAGTTACGAGAAAATCTGAGATATGTTGATTTAGAGGTACTTGTAGAGCATAAAAGCACTGCAACTTGGGCATCAGCCTTGACAAGCTCATCCTGCTGCTTAAAATGCTGAAAGCCCTTGATATATGGGATGAATTCCATAAGTGAACAGAATTAAGAAAGCTGTAAGGAAATCCAGAATATCAAGGTTTGCAAGCAGAAGAGGCTGTAGGCACAGATTACAGAAGATGCTCCACTTTAAGGATACGCTAAATTATTCTTAAGTATACTTTTGCCTCAAATGATTCTTCATGCTTGAACCATGAAGTACTTGCATTGTCCACAGAGTCCCTTCCATTTAAGAAAGAGGAAAAAGCGTTTGTATCATAATAATCCTGCAAAGGCAGATTAACTCTATGTTAGACAGAGATCCTGAGCTCTCTGAAGATCAGACTACACGCTAGGCTAGTTCATTTTCTCACTGCACAGAAGGCTGAGAGACAAAGATCTTGCATTTACCTAGTGTCAAACTGCTTAATTACTATCGTGCCTGGGTGATACTGAAGAAGAATAAGAACAATGTTGCCCTCTTAATTGGTGTTCCACTCACTGTACTATAATTTGTTTAATCATAATTAGTTCAACAATCTACAGAAACCCAGTTAATGCATAATTGCTACTTGTGGTTCCCAAATCTTAATACCTGGCTTCATAAAATAAGCAAAGTTGAAACTATCAAGTACAACACTGTGGCTTAAAGTGATGTAGGAACTCCGCTACTGACCAAACTATGCTAGGAAAGAAGATGACTGAGGTTTGAGTTGTTTAGTCATCTTTGCACTTAAAGGTGTCATTATTGTTATGAAAAGGGGGAACCATGTGATTTTCAGTTTAGTCCTCGCTGTCCTGTCCTATTTTAAGATTCTCAAATAATGAAAAGTCAATGATATGTGGTGCCATTTCCAAATTCTACCCTTGCCTAGAGCACGCAGATTACTATATTAATTTTATCTGCTCAGGAAGTTTAACCTCCACTTTGTGACCCTGTGTAAAAACATTGTATGACACCCAGAGTCACTTGCTTGTGAGAAGTGTGGCTACACAAATTAGATACATAAGTAACTAACAAAATAAAATAAAAAGATTTTGAGGATGTTGAACTGAAAAGGCTAGAATGATTTATCTTGATACATAACTTTAGATCATCCACTAGAAAAAAATATTATTATGTTCAATGGTAGTCCCACAATTGTTACAAAAGTGATTTGGGGATGAAGGTGAGTAGTGAAAAGTGTTTGTGTGTGTTTCATCAGAAATATGTTTCTTCAGCTCGCAGAAGACAAGGTTCAGAGAGTTGCATAGATTTCCCAACCAACATTTCTTAGTGTTGTCTCTTAATCATATGGCCCATCTACCTAGTACAGTAGTATTTTGTTAGCAGAGAACTTTGTGCCAAAACGTTTTCTGCAAAGGTTTAGGTACTCTGTTTTGTTTCAAAGTAATTTAGTACTGTCTCCAAATCATGTAGGCAATATATCTAAAACACCAACAACGTAGCTGAGAACCTAAATTGGATTTATAATTACAAGTTTCAGGTTTGAGGAATGTACCCACACAGCTTTTAAGCCAAGCCACTAATAAGCCTACAAATATCTTGAGACATAAACTATAAATAAAAACCAAACATAAGAAACTGATTTCAACCTAATTTCTAATAAACAAAAGTATTCCACATGTGAAGCTGTACCAAAAAGTGACGGCTTTGCAATTTAACTTAACAATTAGTCCAAATCAACCAGATGAAATAAACACTTCCAGTTATTTTATAAATTAATCTAACAGCTGGATCCAACAGACTGATTTATTTGCCTGGACACAAAGTTTATAGTTTGGCATAGTCTTTATAGTAATCCTAAAAATATTTACTGCAAAGGATTGAATTGAATAGAATTACTGCATATCAAGTGTGCTGCAACCTAAAAATCTAAAACTATTCATTCATTCATTCATTCATTCCATTTCCTGTTTCTCCAAAGTTCAGACACAAATTACTGTCATCCACAATTAATGACCTATTAGCTAAAATAATTGCCATACAAATTAATGGAAATAGGAAAAACATATTTCATTCTCTAATATATGTCTAGTTTTTCAAATAAAAAAGTAGAGTAAATTTTCAATTAAACAAAATAAAACATTTAAATATGTATTCCATGTAAGAAAATTTTCTCAGTTGCAATCATTAAACAATTATATTCTGTTTGAATCAATGGGGGATATTGTCCTACAAATGTATTTACAGTCTTCTTCCATGCCAGCTGCATTAGAAACTGCCTAGATCTACATACACTGCAACAGAAGTCAATAAATAATGTGAAACCATTATGCACATTTAGGTTGCAATCCCCTATCTACTCATCTGGGCTAATGGATTTATCTCTGAAAAAAATATTGTCAATGCCACTTATAGATATACAGTGCCAATAGCGTCAATATAATCTTTACCCATTTACCTGAAAGCTTGTATATTTAACTTTTCAACAGAGAAACGTAAAACTAATATGAATTCTAAACGTGAATTAAATGTCCATTTAATTCCATGTACATCAGATAAGATCATTTGGAAAGTTTTTAAAAAAATAAGAACTAAAGGCTACATCTGAAGCCATTCCCTCCGTATACCCACAATCTCTTGAGAGGGGAATACAGTAGATCCCATTCTTCAGCAGAAAGCAAAAGGTGCCCTAATTTTACAGAAAACCAATTCCAAAATACACGACGTGTTTAGTTATACTAAGGGGAAAAAAGTCCAGCCACACTATTCATACCACGCAAGTCAAACTTCACCTACCAGTGACTAGACAGATGGGAAGGAGCAATCTGAAGATTAGTCCACACACCACTTCCGTGGCCATCGCTAGGAGATCGGACCAAGAGGAGCTTTAGAGAAACAAAGGACAACCGTCCGCTTTGCAATGTCAATCAAGAGGCACCGGCAACTTTCTTGGGTCTGCTCTCCTTCAGGGCTAGAGCAAAGAAGTCTGTCCCTCGGACTCCGGCTTAAAAATCCCTCAAATAAAGAGAGACTCCAACCCCCAACAACTGACAAAAGTCAATCGAAGTTTCAATCTGTGCGCTTCGTTTGTGCCGCAAAGCGAGTCTTCCTTTCTTTTTTTTGAAAAAAGAAGTTTTTTCACTTGACAACCATTTTGCCCTGGCCGGCATTGGGAGCGGGGGCGAGGTGCCGACGGCTGCCTTTCGCTATTCGAGCCGTCTGAAGCGGCGCATGGTACTAGCCGGCCGCGTCGACCCGGGATGGATCCTGAGAAATTCCCGGCCGTAACAAGAGCCGCCTAAGCCGGGGAATAGAACTCGGGACGGCAGCCGCGCGCTCCAGGCGAGGAGTCACCAAAGCCTTCCCAAGAACTAGGGAGGAGGCATCGCGGGAAGCGTCCCGAAGGTGCCGAGCGGCGAGCGCACCCTGCGCCACCGGGGCTTAGAAGAGCGGCGCGCGGACAGCTCGCCTTCCTCGCTGCGAAGCTCCCGCCCGACGCCGCGGCTATTTTTCTCCACCTCAATGAAATTGAGCGTGGCCCCGCCTCGCTCGAGTGGGCGGTCCGACGGACGGGGCTGTCTGCCTTATCCTGACCAATAGCAAGATAAGGAGGGGGGGGGAAGTGTGGGATTCCTCCTGCGCCGGAGTTGGAGGCAAGCGGAGTTCACCTCCCGCCTGAAGCCAGTCCCGTCTCGGTGCTGCTGAGGGACTTAACTCGAGGTTCGGGCTAGGACCAAAGGCTGGTTGTATTCTGGCGGGAACCAGGCGCAGGTCAAGTGCTGCTGTTTAAGTTAGCGAAGTTCCCTTGTCAACCCTTGAGCCGTCTTGACGTTCTCCATCGGGATCGTCTGCCGTCTCTGTATGGCCACTAAAGGCGGGGGGAGAGTGGGGACGGGACGGGCGGCAGAGGCGTGGCAGAAGGGCTGGCCCAATGGCCTACCATGGATACCCCGCAAGTATGCAAGGGAGCAGAAGCCGAGGCTGACACATTGCCTCCCTTTCTTGCCTCCTGCTGTCAGGGAAGGGCGCCGCCCCGAAAATCTAGCGCCGAGATTGTGTTTTTTCCTCCTGCGGAGGGAACTGGAAGTAGCTGCCAGGGGGCCGTGATAAAGCTCCCTAGACTAGATAAACCCTTCCATTCCCCACCACCCAGTCAGAGATGAAGAAGCTTCTTGGATGAAAGCGAAACGTCTTCAAAGAAAAACCAGAAAGTCCAGTTGCCCCTTGAAAAAGCACCTTTGGGACAACCATGACCTGGACGACTGAGAATCTCCATAGGCATCACTAGACTAGAGTTGGAGTCCAGGTGACAGTCGCAGTTCTGACTTAGTTTGCCTTTAGCTTTCTTCCAGGATGTTTTCCAAGTTTCCAGCCCAGGTTAAGGTCCTGGTCTTTCTTCCAGAAGAATTCCATACACGTGTTATCCAAACTTGACTCTCCTCAGCCCAAGGAGAGTGCCCCAAGTGTTTTCTCTTGCCGAGATGGTGGTAACTTAGACTGAGCCAGGATCTTCCTCAGGAAAAGCACAGGTAAATGGGCGATCCCAAGTCCTCAAATGCAGAGGCAAGTTGGTGATGTTTTGAATGGTAGAAGCAAGAAAAGCCAAACAATGTTTTAAAAATGTAAGAAAAAGCAAAGAAATCAATTAACCACCAAAGCCAGTATTTCCTGCCCCTTCTAAATTCACAGTACATTTCTCAAGGAAGAAAAAAGATGACAAATGAAGATGAAAGCATGGGAGGATCTTTGTCAGATGAAAGAGCCACACAGAGGACATCATTCATTAAATGAACTAATTATTTGTGTGTTTGTATATTTATATACATGAGCAATGTTGTCTTCTAAACTGCTCCCAGAAATCATTGCAGCATACACTTGGAGTCATATTCTTTAAAAAAATTGGTCTGAACAGCCCATCATTTGTTTGTTGGTTTGTGTAATTACCTGCACAAAGGAGGCTCTCTCACTGACTAATAAAGAACTTGGGCTGAATCAGCCAACAATTGGTTTGCTAGTGATTATTTCCTATAATGCTTTAGTTAGCTCTCAAATTAGTCAATGATTAAGAATTAACATTTATCCAAATGCCTCTTGTACTCAATGTATTGGATGACCTCTTATGTTGATTCTTCAAAACAGAATACAGGTAGTCCGCAACTTATGACCAATTTCAAAGTTATGATGGAACTTCTCAGGGGTTCTTATGACCTGGTTCTGAAACTTTGATGCCCCCCCCCCTACAGTCACATGACATTACAGGTGTTTGGTAACCAGCCTGTATTTACAGCTATTTGCAGTGTCATGTGCCACATTTTATGACATTTTTGCCAAAACCCAATATTTACTTCCAGTTTTTGTTAAAGCCAGCCTATACTGAACAATGGGTTCACTTACAACTGTACAGTCACTTTATGGCTGCTGCAAGAATGGTGGTAAAACTGGGTCGGTCATGTGGATGATCCATTTTATGACTGTCATGACTTACAGCCTTAATGGGCAGGCTTCAGTACAGTTGTAAGTCAAGGATGCCTTGTAAACAACTTACCATAACTATTTTTAGTCTCAATGAAGAACACAGAACTTGGTAGTTAGACGACCATCATAGAATCATCCTTTTGGAAAGGACAGTGGAAATAATCAAATCAAATCCTCTGCCCACTGCAGGAAGGCCCATAACACACCAGACAAATGGCTGCTCAAATTATCCTTGAAAATGTCCTCGTGGCTTCAGACTAGTAATGTTCACAGTGATACAATTCCTCATTTCAAGTTTGGATCTTACTCTATTAAGCTTCCACCCACTGATTGTTGACTTATCCTCAGGTGTTTTAGAAAATAAATACATATGATCTGCCCTTTGACATCCTCTCATATATTGGAAGACTGTTATAATGTCCCCTATTAGCCTTCTCTTCTTTAGGTTAAATGTAACAAGTTCCTGCGACATTCTTCATAGGATTTAGTTCCAACTGCTTACCATCCTTATCACTCTTCTCAGCAGTATTTTGTTTTCCTCAGTGTGCTTTCTGTATTGTAATAACCAGAACTGGACACAGTATTCTGGGTGAGTCTGAGAGCAGCAAAGAAGGATAGTATCACTTCCAGTAACATTTACATTATACTCTGCATTGGCTCTATAGGCAGCCATGGCTCATTGCTGGCTCATATTTAATCTGTGGCTCAACAAGTCTCCCAGATCCTTTTTCCTGATAAAGGTAGGTGCCACCTACAGTACTTTGCACCTGTGCATCTTGTTTTTCCTGCCTAAATGCATGACCTTAATGTTTCTCACTATTGAGCAACACTTCGTTGTGTAGGGCCGATGCTTAAGATTATTAAGATCCTTTTGAATCTTGAGCCTTCTTCTGTCATCTGCAAATTTTATGAGCATCCTTTCTATTCCCTCATCTAAATCATTTATGAAAGTGTTGAAGAATACTGGATCCAGTGCAGACCTCTGAGGTGTCACATGCCTCCCTTCACATAGACATAGACCCACTTGGTAGTGGTACCATCCATCCCACATTATTCTAAGATGGAGAATATCTACTTTATCAAATGCCTTAATAATGACTGAGTACATTATATCTATAGAATTCTTTTGGTCCACTAATCTAGTCACATTGTCTAAGAAAGGTATTAAATTTGTCTAGCATGACTTTTTAAAAAATAAATATATGCTAGCTTCTGTTGATAAACCTTTTTATTATTAAATGCTCACGTACCAACTGCTCATGTTTTCTAGCAGTTTCTGTTGAATTCAAATTTATTAATCTACAGTTTCCTTGATCCACATTTCCTCCTTTTTAAATATTGGAACATCATTGGCTTTTCTTCATCTTCTGGCATATTTCTAGCACTCCAGGATTTCTCAACAAAGATTTCATTGGAAGATTTAGGGAAAATCTAAATTGTCTATCCATGCATTTTTGAAAATAATTAAATAAAATAGGTACTCAGAGGAAATTGGAATTTATTTAATGTTCTGTTACAAAAGAACATTTTATAACAGGTCTTTGATTTACCAATTTTGGTGGCAGGATTTGGGAACTACTGGGGCCAAATTAGTGTCCATAATGGTGGCGGTGGTGTCTCAAAACAGCAGAGGTGGCAATCATGGCCTTATGATCAAAGCATATCCTGCTTCTATGTGCAATGTCATATGAATGTTCAAAGAGGTGAAATTCAGTCATGGTACTATGCCTGCTGTTTCTTAACTTTGAACTCTGAACCACCCATGTTAGCAATAAGTACCTTTCATAATTCTTTAGTGAAGCATGGCAACAATATATTAAACCTGATTTATTCCTATTACTTCAGATCCAATTAATATCACAACTGTATGTTTATTTATTTAAATGTAGCTTTTCTTAGCTTTTATCTTCAGTATTTGGATTATTCCCAAATAAAGAAAATGAAAAATAGACTTGGATCCAAACATGGCTTCTACGTAGCAGGAATGCAGAAAGTGAGTTTTGCTGGCATATTTTTTATGGCCTCCAGGGTAGATGGGGCCATTTTTTTCAGACTTTTATTTTTTGTGTATATTTATTTATTGGGAAGTTTGGGGGAAATTAAATGTTGAATTGACTCTTTAGAAAAGGGTCCCCCAACCCCCGGTCTGAGGACTGGCACCGGGCCGCAGCATGCTAGAAGCAGTGCTGTGCAAACCAGCGAAGCCCCATCTATGGGATGCAGACAGCATGTTAAACCACACCCCTTCTGGTCCACGGAAAAATCTTCTTTCCTTAGAACTGGTCCCTGGTGCCCAAAATGTTGGGGCCATTGCTTTAGAAGTTCCAGAATATTCCTAAAATGGAGTCTTGGCTCCACTCATTTGTGAAGTATAGTCCTCAACATACAGTACACTAGAAAGGTGCACTCATTAAATTGTCACCAAAAGAACTTCCAGCAGTACAAAATTGTAGTGCATGAGAAAATAGACTTCAAATCTTGAAAAGTTCTGTACGTAGTGAATATATACGTTCAGATGTATGTACCATGTTTCTTATTATACTATTTACTGTCTTAAGAAAGCATTTGCTGTTTTGCTAGGGTTTCCCAGAACACTTTACCTTCTCATTCATAATGTTTTGAGCCAAGCTATTATTTATTTGGCAGCACAGACCAATCTGGTGTAAAGAACAACAGACTACTCTTAACCCAAACAGGATTTCTTGTCTCTTAATATTTTTCAAAATCAACCAGCATCAAAAATACATCAGTTTGGATCTTGACTAATCATATTCACGGCAGAGCTATTGGAACTAATGGAACCTTAGTCATGACTCATGTAACTCATTGATTTTAATAAGTATAGCTAACTTTAGATCCAATCCATTATATTTATGGATTGCATCCAACAATGTCAATATATCTCTGAAAGAACATCTGATAGCAGAATGGATTCCTTCCCTTCTCTGCTGTCCTCTCTCCCTGCTCATATATGCTTTGAAAGACTCTCTATAAGAAGGTTCATGGGCACAGGAGTTGTATGTTGAAGGAGAAAGACAGGTTCTGTTGGGAGGATGGAAATCTGCTTGCTCAATAAGGTTAGGAAAAAATATAATCCCTCTTTTAATAACGTAAATGCATTTAAGAACCCAGAAATATACTTTAAATCCAGGTGCAGTCCAGACCTTAGTCAGAACGTATACCTGGACATTTGTCCTGTTATCACTGATCTTCAAAAAATACTGTTGTTTGAATTATTCAAGTATCAGACCATTGATTAATTTTGTATCAAGAAAGTAAGGTTTTAAATTCACCATAGCATCCCTGGAGAAATTGGGGGTGGGAGGGCAATGATTAAACATGTTCCAATACAAATCATGTGACTTACAGAATTGCATCATGTCAGATTGTAAGTATAAAAGATTGCAGGTTATATCATGACCTCATAATGTACAGTCTATCATTTTCACCACATTGCCAGAGGTGTTATGGTGGAGAAAAAGCAGGTTACTATGCTTAAATAGTAGAAGCATGTACCAAATAAAAATACTACTACTAATACCTCTGATTATATCAGGCACGTATGGATAACATTCGCATATATTTTGGAGCCACAAAGAACTGAATTCATTATGTAATTCAATTATGTAATGGATCCAGGCTATCTGAAGAACTGTCTCATCCCACTTATGCTAGCAGAAGGGGGACGATGTGGGCCCCCAATAGCCAGGGGATTTTGGCTGGCATGGTGCAAAAGTAGAGCCTTTTCTTCCATGGTCCCTGTCCTTTGGAACATTGTATCCCCCCAAACAGAGATCCATACATATCCCTTTCACCTTCAGTAAAGGCTTGAAGACCTGGCTCTTCCAGTTGGCTTTGGGCCCCAACAGGGTTAGACCGTTCTGATGCATTGGATTAAGAAAAGACTCCACATCTCCCCATGTAGTTCATGAAATGAAATGAAATGAAATGAAATTTATTATTTCTAGACCGCCCCCTCTCCCCATGGGGACTCGGGGCGGTGCACAGGTAGCATAAAAGCAATAAATAACAAACAACAATAAATATACCAACAAAATTTAAGAACCAATTAAATAAACCCTGTGCTAAAATCCCAATTAAACTAAAACCTATTCTATAAAATCCCAAGGCAAGGAGGCTATCCCAGGCCGGCCAGACGGAAAAAGTAAGTTTTTAATTTAAGACGGAAGGAGCGGAGGTCCGTAGTTGTCCTGATGTCGGGGGGAAGGTCGTTCCAGAGGGCCGGGCCCGCCACAGAGAGCGCCCTTCCCCTGGGTGTCGCCCGCTGACACAGTCTAGTGGACGGCACCCGGAGAAGCCCCTCTCTGTGGGAGCGAATCGGCCGTGAGGATGTATGAGGCAGGATCCGATCCTGCAGATAGCTAGGTCCCGAGCCATGGAGCGCTTTAAAGATGATGATTAACACCTTGAAGCGCACCCGGAAGACGACAGGCAGCCAGTGCAGCTCGCGCAAGAGCGGTGTTACATGGGTAGACCTTGCGGTCCCCATAATTGCTCGCGCGGCTGCATTCTGGACTAGCTGAAGCCTCCGGGTGCACCTCAGGGGCAGCCCCATGTAGAGAGAGTTACAATAGTCCAGTCGGGATGTCACGAGAGCATGAGTGACTGTGCGAAGGGCGTCCCGATCCAATAGGGGGCGCAATTGGCGAACCAGGCGAACCTGGTAAAACGCCCTCCTGGCCACGGCTGTCACTTGATCTTCCATGGACAGCCGGGCATCCAGGAGGACACCCAAATTGCGCGCCCCATCCACAGGGGCAAGATGTTCGCCCCCTATGGCCAGCGATGGAGTAAGCTGGTTGAATCGGGCGGCCGGAAACCACAGCCACTCGGTCTTGGTCGGGTTGAGCTTGAGTCCGTTACTTCCCATCCAGATCCGTACAGCTTCCAGGCACTGGCACATCACCGCTACGGCATCGTTGGGGTGGTTTGGGGTAGAAATGTACAGCTGGATGTCGTCAGCGTACAGATGGTATTCTACCCCAAAACCACGGATGATCTCACCCAGCGGCTTCATGTATGTGTTGAACAGGAGGGGCGAGAGGACCGACCCCTGAGGCACCCCACATGTGAGGGGTCTCGCGGTCGACCTCTGCCCCCCTGTCAACACAAATTGCGATCGGCCAGAGAGGTAGGAGGAGAACCACCGTAAAACGGTGCCTCCCACCCCCAACCCCCCCAGCCGATGCAATAGGATACCATGGTCGATGGTATCGAAAGCCGCCGAGAGGTCTAATAGGACCAGGATGGAGGAACAACCCCCATCTCTGGCCCTCCAGAGATCATCAACCAACGCGACCAATACCGTCTCGGTGCTATGCCCGGGCCGGAAGCCGGACTGGCGTGGATCTAGATAGTCTACTTCCTCCAGGTGACGGGGAAACTGTTGTGCCACCACACTCTCGACAACCTTCGCCAAAAAGGGAAGGTTGGAGACGGGACGGTAGTTGTTCAAAGTAGCTGGATCCAAGGAGGGCTTCTTAAGGAGGGGCCTCACCATCGCTTCTTTTAGGGGAGCAGGCAAGGCACCCTCACTCAAGGAAGCGTTGGCCACCTCCTGGAGCCAGCCTCGTGTCACCTCCCAGGATGCCAGTACAAGCCAGGAGGGACACGGGTCCAATAAACATGTGGTGGCTCGCAGTCGCCCACGTAACCTGTCCATATCCTCGGAAGTAACGGAGTCAAATTCCTCCCAAACAAGATCTCTCTCGTGGCATCCCACTGGGCCATGAATGGGGGGTAACTTGTTCTGTATCTGAGCGATTTTCTCCTGCAGAAAAGTCACAAATTCCTCTGCTCTACCCTGTAGCGGGGCTTCCCGCACCCTCTGTTGAAGGAGGGAGCGGGTCACCCTAAACAGGGCGGCAGGGCGGTTTTCTGCGGATGCTATGAGAGTAGCGCAATGATGACGTTTGGCTACTCTCAGCGCCACAATGTAAGTCCGTAAATGGGCTCTTACCTGTGTCCGGTCAGATTCAGAACGAGAAGACCTCCATCTACTCTCTAGGCATCTCTTGCGGCGTTTCATCACCCCCAGCTCCTCGGTAAACCAAGGAGCCAGGGTGTTCCGCCGCCGCAAGAGAGGCCGCAAGGGCGCGACCCGATCCAAGGCTCCCGCGGTCGCACTATTCCATGCGGCCACGAGGTCCTCCATCGGGGCGCGGGTCAGGGGTACAGGAACTGGCCCAAGCGCCGTTTGGAACCCATCCGGGTCCATCAGGTGCCTGGGGCGGAACCAGATTGGTAACTCAGGTCCCGCCTCCCCGCGGAGGGGAGCAGCTCCCCTCTTCCCCATCTTTTAACTGTGCTTATTATTGTTGTTGTTATTTATTGCTTTATTGTTTTAATGTCTATCAGTATTAATCCCAAAGGTGCTTTTTTCAAGAAGCAACTGGACTTTCTGGTTTTTCTTTGAAGACATTTCACTTCTCATCCAAGAAGCTTCTTCAGCTCTTTGCATTGCTAAATGTCTAAGAAGATTCTCAGTCATACATCATGTTTGTTCTAAAGGTGCTTTTTTATTTTTCCCCTTCTTTTTTTTAAGAGCTGAAGAAGGTTCTTGGATGAGAAGTGAAACGTCTTCAAAGAAGAAACCAGAAAGCCCAGTTGCCTCTTTTTTTTTTCATATTGAAAAAGTTTTATTGGTTTTTACAATTTTCGAAAAGGGTAGGGTAAGGGATACAGAAACATATTAAGAACTTTCGCGTCGGGATCATTGGCCCTTCTAGGGCTTCATAATAAAACATTAAAAAAACATTTTTCCAAAAGTACTACAAGGTGAAAATAAGTACAAAATTCCTAAATTCTCCATTCTATGCTAGCAGCCATGTACAAACATCCAGACATAAGGTTAAGCAATATTAATAATAATTTTAAAAAAAAGCAAAGTTATTTTTTCGATCTAAGTCTCTTGGCAATTGTATCTTCTTTTTCTCCTCCCTGGCCCCCAGCGGGCGGGGCCATGGCCCCCTCCGTCCCCCCTGGATCTTCCCCCAGGATAGAGGAATGTTTTTTAAGAAAGGCTTCCGCCTCAGCAAGCCCAGTTGCCTCTTGAAAAAGCACCTTTGAGACAACCATGATCTGGATGACCTAGGGCCGCCATAGATATCAGTATTAATGTTTTAAGATGCCCAGGGGTGCCTCTAGATGAGATGGGTGGTACATAAATCAAACAAACAAACAACAACCAATCTATTTCTGACTCTAGTTTGACCATTTTCTCTGACGCAGCCTTTCTTAAGATGGCTGCCTTTACTGAGCTAAGCTAGTCTATTCTGGATGGGTGACCAAGTGTACAAATACAAATTATAGTCCTATGCTGACCCATTGATACCTTAATATTTGTTAAATATTCCACATGTGGATAGGTTAGTACTTCATATTATGAAAAGAAGATAGGTGAATGATGGATGGATTCAATTACATCAGTGATGGGTACCCTGTTGGGAGACCTACAGGGACAGATTAGGGACAGATCATCCTGAAAGAAGACTATGTCATTGCTAAGAATTGACAATGATTTCATGGCACATCTATCAGTCAACTAGCACAAGTAATAAACCATAGATTGCAAAACAAAGTGGCTATAATCAGACAACATGCCAACCCAAAACAAAACAGACAATGTAGAATTAAGTTCCACATAAATTCAGGTCATGTCAGAATAAAATTATAAATCATGGAATGAACAAACTCACAATTAACACCTAAATTAGTGTATGCAGATGTATTTTAAATTTTAATTAAAACTGGGTAGCTTATACCATATGCATATGTTTTTTTTGCAAATCATATTAAATGGATATTCTTCTATTTATCAATGAAGAGTTAGGAATGTTTGGCTGTCCAGAATTGGTGCACTATTGGGCAGTGGCCTTCACTTATTTTATTTTATAATTATTTTATCATTACACAAGCACAAGAGATGAAGATTCAATAAATTAATTCTTATTAGAGATTTCCCAGTACTAAAAATAAATTGAGCTTTTAACAGACCGCAAGTCCATACATCTTAAAATTGATAAGGTTAATAAATACTGATCTAGGCATTTCTTTTAATTACTCTACTTTCTGGAAATTTCAGTCTTCAGCTGAATGCTATATGCAACGAAACTTCATTCTAATGTATGCCGATTAGTGCATATTCAAAGTGACAATAAAGTTAGTCTAAGTCTTTAAGTTTTAGACACAAAAAGGTGCTAATTCAATAATCAGATACATGGGAATAATTATACAATCTTAGCAATCAAATTGTTTAAAACCAAAGTTTTATTTTTTGTTGTATAGTGAACAGCATTGTTTGAGGGAATCAGCACCCAAACTACATTTCTAAGTTGCAAATCCTGTTCAGTTAGCACTTGCATACTACTTTGTTGAGTCTTAGTTGAGGTTTCACCTCAAATAAATAAATGGGGGTAGGCATTTTGCACAGCTGAAAAGAAAAAAAAAAACCTTCTCTAACTCACTGTGTATTTATTCAATCCATATCTATGTTGAATCTAGAAAAAAACTGGGAATGAGGACAAGCAGAGAACCTTAGAACTGAATGTGCAGATGATTTTATACCAGCCCTCTGGTATAATAAACTAGTATACCTGCCACTGACTACTTCCATAATCTTCTCCCACATTCTTGTTCTTCGACACTTCAGAATAGAGCTTACACCTCCATTCCTTAAAAGGTGTTGATGGGGAGATTCATTTTATTTATTTTATCAAATTTATACCCCGCCCTTCTCCTTGTTAGGACCCAGGGCGGCCTTGTTAGGATTCAGTGACGAAGTTCAAATATGAGTCTGGAGCTACCACTTAAATTCTTCCTCTCTGGTATCTTCAAACCGTACTGGTGAATAGTAATCTGCATACACCCATATGTCAACTGTTGGCTGAAAACTAGATTCGGAATCAGCATTTACTGGAGGAAAGATGGTTATCTGATCACATAGCCAGAAAAAATTCCCCCAACTCTTCCAATTTTGGAGAGAAGACTGGCTTTGGCTTTTGAAACCAAGGGAAGAAATAATATACTAAGTCTAGGAAAAGCAGCAAGGGACATTGCCCTTAAGCTTTTGTCTGTTTTTATTTATTTAAGCAATAAGCAAAGCTGTTTTAAAAGCTGATCGCTCAAGGCAGTGGTAACTACCAAACAAATATGTACCTATATACCAAGATAAGAATATAGACCAGGTCTAGGAAAGAAAGATTAAGATCTCCATCTTTCATATTAGGGCTTCAGCCCTGTACTAAAAATATTTCCTATAAATTAGGAAAATAAGTTGGATGAATATGCACAAAAACAAAAGACAATACAGAAATGCATCAGATAATTCACCAGCTTTTAAATAGAACTGACCATAACCTCACAAATACACAATTCTCTACATAAGGCATAAAGTACAGGTCACCATGCAATTCAGTTTATTGATGCTATGGACATTAATTTCCATTGAAATTGTCTCTGAATATGGAGCTGTTCATAAATGGTTCAGTCTGATTCTTGTTCATTAACACTTGCTTACAAATTCATAGCTCAATATATTATATTTGGGGGTGGGGATTAACACAAGTAATTAACAGGTAATTCATTTGAAAGGTTAAAAAATAAAGCTAAGTTCCAGCCTTAGTTACACATAAACAAACTGAATAATACATCTGTGACTAGGTCGTTGGGAATGTGCAATTCATATCTCAGAGAGAACAATACATTCAAAACAATAGTATGCAGAGAAGCTATAATCTCAAATGACAGCTCATATAATTAGATGGTTCTCAATTCTTCTTATAGCTAGATGGGCATTTTCATCTATGTGGCATCAAGTATTATTTATATGTTTCTTCATTCTAGAAACCAACAGGTGAATCCTCAGGTATAACCTGAAAACATTTCAACACTCCATAGAGTCTGATCCTATATTTCATTTTAACCTGGATTTAAATGCAGGCACATGGTTTAAATATGAAGTTTACCTACTAAAGATGTTGCTTCAATATGGCTTTTGCAATAGTTGGATAAGTGTCCTCTTACATACAAATTCTTTTAAGTAGGTCATTGTAAAAGGCTTAAAGTATTTTGTTTTCTCTTTTTCTGGAAAACTTTGAAAGTTAGAAAGTTCATATAATTAAAAAAAACCTTCTAAATTAGTTTACATGACTTAGGATAAAGCTAGTTAGAATACAATATATATATACAAATGCAAAAATGCTGTATCTAAAATACAGAAAAGCAATAGTATTTATGATTGCAAATCAGCTGACTATGAAATATGAAATAATGCATAGGATATTAAATTTTAGATTGTCTAACTGAAATAAAATTTAAATATAATTATTAAAACACTAAAGATATAACATGCTAAAAAGCTAAATTATTTTATTGCTAAATCTGATAACTATATAAGAAATTACAATAAAGAAAAGTAGAAATATTGAGCTGCAAAACTGCAAACCTCTAATTAGTAAACTAATAAATGAGGATTCAAATTTGATTTACTTAAAAGTTTCTAATGGTTGACTAAGAAAAGGAAAGGAAAACAGAAATAATGATAAAATGTATACAGACATGCATATTTTTATACATTTGGAATACTGGTGTGATAAATCTGGGGTACTAGTGTCCTTTCATGTGGGAACTCATGCTAGGTGCTATAAACACATTTCTTTATATTTTCATTTTCTCTCCTCGAACATTTCTAAGAAATATAATCCTGTAGTTGCTAGAGAACAGGATAGACAGGGTTATTTAGCTCTCCAAAGTCTATTTTCTAAAAGTGCTGGATTTTTAGACAATTGCACTAAATGTCCTGGTAAATTCCAATATTTCCACATCCAGTAGATCTTAGATATAGACTTTAAAGTTTTGTATCGTATAGTATCACTGGTGTATTAGTTTCAGTGAGCCAAACTAATCTTACAAGGGACAAGTCTTAAAGATATCCACATCCTTAGAACCTTTTATTTTAGATTGCTAATCATTCATTCCAAGCTCTATTTCCCATTGATGCATTAGAGTTTCTATTCCAGAATTTTTTAATGAGGGACCCTACATTTTTTGTTACACTATTTTTATATTTTTATTCTGCTTTAAGGTTTTTTCTCCCAAAGTCAATGAGATGTTGTAAAATTGCTTTGTTGACTTTTTCTTTGATGAATGAGAAGACTTATTCATGTTGTAGCCGATTTAATCCTAAAAACTTAAATCTTAGATTTGTCTCCATGCTAGATATCATTTTCCATTTAGCTAATATATTTTTACAGTGTTTCCATTTACATATGTCCACATCTTAATCTCTAATCACCTTGAATTCCCTAGGAAAGATTGGTGTTCTAATACAAGAAAGATTAAAAGGGAAAAGTGATGTGCTAATTATTGGGTTCACTTTTACCTGATTTTGGTTTTATACTCAAAGAAAGAATTTTATATATTCTTTTATGCTTGTTGATATCCATTTTATCAGTAAAAAAGATTGTTTCCAGAACATATGTAAATGTAATCTACTAAGATACAATATTGTAACTTTATGTAACTTTATGTTTCAATTTTGGCCATGAAATTAGTTTTCCTTAGAAGTGGTAGCATCTAAATGTAATATTGAGGTGTATAATAATTAGTATAGATATAATTTTCTCTGGTATTAATGAAAAGTTTAATGTACTTTCAATTAAATCCATCATTTTAGTTCTTTGATTTTTTTTCCATTAGCAAATTATACTGTAGTGCACCTATTTCAGATACTGTTTGGGGAATTAAAATTCCAAAGTATGTTATGTTTGCAACAAATTTCGGAAGTAGAGATCTCATCTGTTATTTGGGACCAGTAGTGATGAACAGAGGCTTGATCTTTTAAACATTTACTGTCTCCAGATTTGAAGAATTCTCTCAATCATTAAATGGAAGTTCTTATTTCATATAGTTGGCATCACAGCAATGTCATTTACAAAGGTTCCCCCACTCTTCCTACCCATTTGGCTACTGCTGTCCCCTCAAATTCAATTATTCTTTAATTTCTGTAGGAGACAAAAATGGCCTTTCCCAATTTTCCAGGTTAAGCAAATTAATGCATTTAAATAAATATCTCCATCTATGTGAATGGAATTAATATGGAGTTATAGCCAAACCTCCTTTTTTTGTCTCCCTAAGTGGAATGGATATGTGCAGCTGTTTCAGGCATGGCAGGGTGCACATGCAGAGCATATGGTCCCTGAATACAATTTGATGAGAAAAACAACCCAGGGTTTAGTTCAGATGCATCTAAAGCTGAATGGATGTTCTTGCAGTGCCATCTTTTGGCTGAAATGCCTTTTCTTATTTCTTTTTTCATGCTTCTGCAAGAGAATGTGATTTAAAAGTGTTCATCCAAACATTTCCTGTTCTCATAGACTATTGATAGGACACTGGTCCCTGCAGTTTCCAGATTTGTGTCCAGATTCTACAACTAGCAATAAAATATTTTAAAAGTAGCAAGACAGCCATGAAGAACATTGTGTAAGACACCAAAAATTATAACAGAAGGAAGCACATAAACCAAACATTATTTTCTCTATCCATCCAGCAGGAAGTAAAATATAACAGGTATAAATTTTCAGTAGAAAGTATTTAGAGAGTTTGGATCCTTCAACTAAGAAAATCTCTAGGAAACTTGTTAAGATGCATGGAAACATGTCTTCTGTAAAAGAATAAACTTGTTCCTATCTAGCACTTTCACAATCGTGCAACTACTTTTTTCCCCTGATACAGTGTCCAAAATTCTGTTGGGGAAAGCAGATATAAACAAGAGTTAGAGGGAAAACATATGGCAGGCATATGTGAAGAGGCAGGAAATGAAGGACATAGACATTTTCATCTATTGTCTTTTTCTAATCAAGCTCTGTCCAATATTACTTTGCAACTATTTAATGCAGACCAATCTCAAATTTGAAACATAACTAATTCACTTGAGAAATGCAATTTCACCTGTACTCAGGAGTACTTTGTCAAAAAAACAGAGTCTACTTTTGTTTTATTTATTTTTAAATATGCATTATTAATTCTGTATCTTTGATTGTAATCAATGTGAGCAAGTGGGTAGTAAGGCCTGGAGTGGAAAGATCAGAAAAAGCAGCTTTTTCCCAGTTTGGGAAAATGGAAACTTAAAAACCTCTACTTTCTTTTTGTTTGATTTTGGGGCATATAATGGCTTTGGGCAGCTTTTTAGATATAACTTGGGGAAAGATTAGAATCTCTGATTTAAATAACAGTGAAGCCACACACAACATTTGACTGTTCTACTGCTGGTGAGATAAATAAATGATTCTATAGGCTTGGGATATAATGGACACTTAGTATGATGTTTAGTAGCCTTGAAATTTGGTGGTTGTATGTTTATAGCATTGCCATCTGTGATACATCTAGGGCATTTTTTCTCGCTCTTAACAACCTCAAGTTGTGTGAATTTTAAATTATGGTTGGGGAATTCTGTAAGTTGCAGTCCCTTGGGAAACAATATTCCATACAGGTAATCCTCAGTTTGCAACCACAGTTGGGATGGGAACTTTGATCATTAAGTGATGCATTTGTTAAGCAAGCCATCGTGTCTCCGTACCCAATTTTACAACCATTTTTACTGCATCATCACAATAAGTGAATGACCATAATTCTTAAACAAACCTGACTTCCCCCATTCACTTTGTTGAAGGCTGGCTGGAAAGGTTGCAAATTGTGATCAGATGACTGCAGCATGCTGAAACCATCGTAAATATAAGCTGGTTGCCAGGTTGCCAAATTGTGATCAAGTCACCATGGGGTGATGCGCAGGGGTGGTATTCACTTACTTTCCCTACCAGTTTGTGATGTGAGCACATGCATTCGCCCAGGTGCTCGGCCTTCCAAGGATCCACTAATGGTTTGGGTAAACCGATCCGAACCGGCTGAATACCACCTCTGGTGATGTGACGATAATAATTTCAAGTATGGGTTGTTACTTTTTCCAGCACTATTGTTAATTCCGAGCCATTATTAAACAAATGGCCGTAAGTTGAGGATATATTGTACCTATACAAATATGTTAGAATTGATCTGGTATGTATACATTGGCCTGTGTCACATTGAAAATACTTCAAAAATAATGCCAGATTTATTTATGAATGTCTTGTCTTATTTTATGGCTCTGCATTGCTCTGTTTTCTTTCCCCACTTACCGGAAATCTATCATTTTAAACTCTTGGAATCTATTAAGCTAATCAGTCTCCTTATTCACTCAAATTCTCTGTAGGAGACCAAAAATATTTGCTTGAAATATTATGAATTCATTACATTATTTGGACAATCATCAGTCACATAGCTTCTTAATATATTTTTCTGATCACTGTTATAATTGATTTTACCTTTTTCCTTATTAAATTATTTAATTACATTTTTAAATTTTATATCTTACAGGGTTCTGTTAGATTTCCATTAACAAGTATCTGTTTTATGAAGTTCAAATCAGCCTTATCCATTTTATAAAGTTCTCTCCAAAGGTCCTTTCTTCTAAAACCTTGGACAAGAAAGTCCAGTTCATGTTGTCAAAGGCTTATAATAATAATAATAATAATCTTTATTGTCATTGTACTAAAATTACAATGAAATTGGTTATAGTTTCTTGTTAAAATTAAATCTTTAGTTATTACTGCTATATTGGCTTCTGTCCTCCCTGTAGAATAGAATTCATCGTGTTTTGTAAATGTTGTAAAGGTTCATCCTCAAAACATTTATAATAAAAGCTTGATAATCCACCTAAACTTTCCCAATCCAGGCGCCTTTCCTGGCTTAACCTTTCAAATAGCTTCAGAAACTTCCCTTATTGTTATAGGTCAGTTCATAATCTGCCTCTATTCCTCTGTAATCTTCAGTATTTTTTTTGCTTTAGATATTTATCTATTTTCTCTAGAGAGATGTAACTTCCTTTACACAAGCTGGAATAATAACAAAATGTCACAGTATTCATGAACACAGACTCTTCCTTTTGTAATCTCATTCCTTTTTTTCTTTTTCATTGCAGAATTTTTATGCTAGTCACTTCTTTGCTTGATCATTTTGACAATGATAGGATTTCATGCCCTTTTTGTACGGAAAGGCCATTTCTTCATGAGATTTAGATTAGCAGTCCCAGACTCTTCCCTTAAAAGTAAGGAATTCATCAGATCAGTCTTCTTTTAAAGATTAATAGGACCAAAGTGATTTCTGAATACTCGGGGGTGGGGTGGGGACTTCAAACTAACAAGGATTAGTGATCCCAATGAAGATCTTTGTCTTATTATGGAATGCTGAGATGAAAAGATCATCAACATGACTGTTCCCAAATATCTTATTCGGCTTTGAGAAATACAGAATGTTCCTTTGCTTTCAGAGCATCTTCAGCGGATAAAATAGCTAGTGTTTTTTGTGGATTGTATCCAGCCACACTAATATACATAATGGTCAAGCTAAAATGAAATAAAGTACTGTACAGGTTTTTTTTTTCTGATTGTGGAAGGAAGGATGGAATGTAATAATAAGTCAGAAGGATGGATGGATAGATTTTGTTTCATGAACTTAATTTAATTTCAAAATAATTCATGAATTAAATTAAGGCTCTTTGAGATTGAAAAAAATAAGGTTGATGAAAAAAAATACTAATTTAAGTTTAAGCACCCTTCAAGACAAATTACATGCAATATAACTTATGTTAGAGCAGGTGAGTTCCTCAGGTAAATATTCATTATATCTGCAATCTCAAAATTCTGGATGAGCCAGAATTCAGAAGAAAGAGGTTTGACTATAACTACCTTCAGGATGTTTTCTTGAGTCCTTCCTGTTCTACAGCTCATCATTCAATAAATGTTTAGCTTAAACATTATGTTTTGAGAACCAGTTATGCTCATACATAAGGCACTACCAGATGTGGCCTTAATTTTGTTCAGGAAATGAATTGAGTCTCCCACCCATCTGTTAATAGGATCACTAGATACTTTCCATTGTGCACAGTTCTAGTGTGTTCTTCTTGCAATAGCTCCAATTGATCAGCAGGGGGCTCGTGGAACTTCCCACAAATATTTGAAGCTTTATCTGGTAATCACCATATTGGTGGTGGTATAGGACTTTTCTGACAGAATGGTTAAGATGTAGACGACAACATTTTGACATAAACCTTAAGAATACACAGTTCAAATGGCAATAAATATTGGAGATACAATAGGCATTTGAACGTGAATCCCATGCTAACCTGATAAAAAATTGCATTTGAAATACACAGATTTGGCATTGAAAATAAACGCTTTAGTGCTGCAAAATATTTAAACAACATTCTACATTTGGAAATAGCTACTATATAATACCATGGTTATGACAAAATAGCTTAATTGATCTAACTTAATGCTGCCATTTTCATCACATCAACAAAAGTTTGTTAAGAATTCTGTTGCAATTTTTCTACTTGAAAGGTGTACAAACTTTATATCCTTTAGGAAAATAAGAATTATATTAAAACATATAATGTATATTCATCCTTTTTGACAACTCTGAGAAACACTAAACATAAAGCAATAACGAAACAACAACAGATAACAAAATTTTATGTCTGCTAGATTTATTTAACTTTCTTAAATTTATATGGGTGATGGACATTAATGAGACTAGTGACTAATGAGAAAATATTCCAAATACTCATACTTGTGTCTTGCCTAAAAAAATATTGATGTAATTCTTGGAAAATGAAGTTACACACATTTCTCTATATCTTCTAGAAATCTAGTTCTGGAGACTATGCACACTAGCAATTTGGGTAAATCAGTCTTTGCCACATATCAAATCTATCTATATAGTTATACATGTTCAGCTGTTGCTGTAAAATGCTTTAAATCGCTAATGTGAATTACCTCCTTAACTAGGGAATCAAAAAAATATTATGGTGTTGTTTTCTTTTCTGTAGATGATTATCCAAATCATAAGACCCATTCCAAATACTGAGGATAAAACCATTTCTCACAAGCCAGAGTGTGGGAAACATAAAAGGGATAAGAAGTCAAAACTTTGCAGATTTGGTTTCACTGTGTGCTTACCAGATTTAAATGTTCTTGTATTTAGAATAAGGCATGTCCAAATCTTGAAAATGGTCAGCCATATGTTCGGTAGCAGGACTATTATATTTTGATTGGGTGGAAAGCACACCATCCTGTAGTGCCACAGATACATCATTTGTCTCAGCAAGCCATTGATTCTCCCAATTTTAATTAAAAATAATACTGTTTCTAAAGTTTAGTGCTTATAAAACCAAATAGGTAAGGTGGGAAACAAATTTGACAACTAAATAAACATATACCTAATATGCTCACATATTGCACTTTATTAAAGCTAGAAAAATGCATTCCATTTCTAACAGGATTTATTTTGTACAGACTGAGATGCCCTTAGTTATGCAATTAAGTCTGTCTTTATCTTTTAGTCAAATACAGGGCTTCCTTTTCAGAGCATAGTTCTCAAATTAAATTGTTAAAAGGACTGAATTTTCTGTTTATTTCTAAGGACAGTATGTCTGCCTCATAGTGACTATATGTTGCAGCAGGCATATTTATGTTGGAATTAGTGACAGATCTCAGAGTAAAACTATTGATATATCAAAGGCGGAAGAGTATAGGTAGTAAATGAGCATCAATTTTAGGATTGCACATACTCTGAAGGGGGGAAAAGCAGCTTATGGGATTGCTAGTTGTATCACTGCCTTTCCAGAATTGGCCCCTTCCAGATGTATTGAAACCTCTGGTTCTGAAGCCAACATATGTAGAGGATTAGAATGGGGGGAAATGTAATGGCATATTTATATTTTGAGCCACCAGATGGCTTAATTGTCAAAACCAAAATGAATTTTTTCTCCTTTGGAAAAACTACAAAACCCTAAATTTGTATTAGATAAACTAGTATTTAAAATATAAAATGATACATGTTCTCTTTTTTCCATAAAAGTATTATAAGCTGTCCTTGGCCATAAACCCATAACACTCTCTTGGAATCTAATCTTTTGGACAATCAGTTTCCAATTATGGAGCACTCAAACCACAAGCAAAAAGTGAAGTTGAGAAATATTTGTGTTTTTCCTTCCCATTAGCTTCCTCTACATCCCACTATAAACAAGGGAAGGGGGACGTTTACATATTCTGCAAATTTGGGGGTATGCTAGTAGATTTGAGTAGAAACTCCTGTCACCATATCATTTACCCAATACTGAGTATACTAGAGTATGGCAGGATGGGTCCAATGTTGGCTTATTCTTTAGAACTTTCATTCCGATGATAGAGTGGAAACATTATGTATTTAATAGCTCTGGAGTGGAAAATCCAAGAGAAATAATAGTTCAGCTCTAATACTATATGTGTAGGATGTTTGAATCGAATGAATTTAATTACAGGTGCCCTATTCACATAGATCAAAGAATACATAAGGAGTTAAAATAGAGAAATGGAACTATGTGTCTGCTGTCAAGGTTGGTATCCTTCAACCTTGTTTAATCCAGTTTACTTTAGTACAGTCAGAATGGAAGTCCCTCATCTAAACATGTAATTCCTCTTTTTAACTGTGAACAACAAATAATATAAATTAGGCTACCAGATCTGGATTGCCACGTGCTATTAAATGATAGCAAAGAGTTAGCCTCTTTAGATATCTCCTTTCTTCCCTCAGGGGTTAGGCAACACAAATCTGATAGTCCCAAATACAAATAGACATTCAAAGTTGATCCTTTTTTGCTTCCTGGTTCAGGGAGTCTTTGAGGGGGAAAAAACTATTCTTATGTCTGCAGATTTTTTGCAAGTCTATAATTCCAGGGAAGGCACGCCTTAATTCTGCAGACTGGAGAGCAATTTATATACTATGTGATATTTCAGTTAAACTTAAGGTCATGGCAAATCGTCATCTAAAACTAAATGTTCTACCTGGAAATTTGTTGACTTTCTGAAATCAAGTATGCGAATGATTAATTGTGCTGACACCTTCTCACCAAGGGCAGATTTCCTGTTGGACAATTCTACAATATGCACAAGTGTGTTTTTATGAAATACAGAAATGGTTTGAGGCAGACTGTGTTATTCCTTCTGTCCTCTTTCACAGACACCCTCTTTGTTTCTTCAGTCTGGCTTATTATCTTTTTACATTCTTATTCTTCTCCTTTGGGCATACTTTAAAAGAAAAGAAGGTCAATAAAGGGTTTTAATTATATAGTTTCACATTAATTTCTCTAGAATGACCACATTATTCAAAACATGTAGAGATACTCTGCTTCTGATTTGTAGAGTTTTTACTCAAAGGTACTGATGACTAACACCTTCCATCAAAAGCTAATAATGTACAATTTATTCTGAACTTCATTTGTTTTCTTTGCTGAAAATACTTCAGTACGGTACTTATACTGATATTTTATACCTTTTTTCAGGATTTAGTTACCATCATTTAGCAGAAAAATTCTCAATGGCAGTTCACTGAACTGTCTGTCAGTTTGAAAGTCCTGCCATAAAACTAAGGAATTGTTTCCATATACTTAAGGGAATTGGGCACAGGCATAAAATGTTGAAATAAGAGAGAATGTATTTTGAAAGCTTCTTATGAGCATTCTTAGTCCCATTTCTGAAATCAAAATGGATTTGAAAGAGCGTGGAATGGTCTGAGAGTCAGCATTTGCTTCATACATTTTTCCCTGGTGGCATTTGGCTTTTGTCATCTAGAAATGCAAGAATTGACAGTCATGATGGAACACAATAAATGAGTATCAGAGGAAGGTAGGAAATGTGAACTCCCAACAGTTTTCACCCAACAGTTTGGTGTAGTAGTTAATGCATCAGGCTAGAGACTGAGTGACCTTGGGCACAAAGCCAACTGGGTGGCCTTGAGACATTCATTCTCTCTCAGTCCCAGGAAGTTTGCAATGGCAAACTGCTACCAAAATATTGCCAAGGAAACTGCAGGGTTTTGTCTAAGCAGTCTCTAGGAGTCAACATTGACATAAAATACCCCACCAAAGATGTTCAGTTCTATGATGAATTTTGGAAGCAGGAGATCCTTGGTGCTCTTTGAGCTTGCTTATTTTCATGCAGGCATTTCATTACCCAAACTAGGTAACATCATCAGTGCTAGTGAGGAGTGCTGTTTGCTGTCAGTTTATATTCTAGTGGCATGCTTGTCAATATTGGTGGGAGTTGGTTTTAAAGATTCTTTGATTGGGCTGTTTACTGTTGTTTTCTTTGGCAGTTTCTCGATTAGGGTATTGTTTACTTAATTGTTAATTTGATGTTAACCTTAGAGTTAATCTATGCTGATCTGGATGCTGATTGCTGCTGGAGAGCTGCTGTAAAACTGTTTTATAGATTTCTGTTCCCTGATCAAGAGGGGGGAGCGGGAGAGAGAGGGAATGGAGGATATAAAGAATAAGACTTCAGAGGCATCAGGAGGTTAGAGAGTGACTGCTTCCCAATACTTCATACCATTTTTCATGTTTCCTTACAGAAATTTCCCCTGTCTAATTTCCTATGTTTTCCACTTTTCTCTTTGACTTTTGAACAGATGTCTTCTAATTTTCAGGTTTTTGCTTGAGATTGGTTAGGTTAAAAAAACAATTATTTGTGTTATTTTTAGACCTTACCATTAAGGGGGGAAAAAACTTATACAGTACTTATATATATATATAATCAAATATAGCTGTGTTCCAATATTTGAGGAGTTGCTACAAGAAGAGGGCGGGTCGACCTATTTTTCAAAGCACCAGAAAGCAAGACAAGAAGCAATGGATGGAAACTGTACAAAGAGAGAAACAACCTAGAATGAAGGAAAAATTTCCTGACAATAAGAAGAATCAACCAGCGGAACAGTTTGCCTTTAAAAGTTGTCAATGCCCCAACACTGGAGACTTTTAAGAAGAGACTGGACAGCCATTTGTCTAAAATGGTATAGGATTGTCTCCTTGGGAAGAGGGTTGTATTAGAACAGGGGTCCCCAACCATTGCAACTTTAAGTCTGAAGGACTTCAGCTCCCAAACTTCTCCAGCCAGCTTTGCTGGCTGGAGAATTCTGGGAGCTGAAGTCCTTCAGACTTCAAGTTGCAAAGGTTGGGGACCCCTGTATTAGAAGATCTCCAAGGTCCCTTTCAACTCTGTTTTTCTGTGATTCTGTTCCATTAAAGCCATGAAGAATCATATAACCTAAACTTTTGCACATAAGAGAAAGGGCGATTTTTGGTTTAATAATAAGGCAGTGTACAAGAAAAGCAGAGACTCTAGAGAACTTGTAAATATAACTTGGTCAATGGAATTTTAGTTTGCATGCGTATCCTCCATCCCATATGATATTTCTAATTTACCTATGTCATTACAGCCCTGAGGATTCTCTGGGCCTCTGAAGAGGAAGAAATATCAGAATTGCAATGGAAATCATCTGAAGTCCATACATCTTCAAGCTGTCATGGTTGAGATATACTGGTCTGCAGAGAAGTTCTATTCTGCAAGTGACTTTCTGTTGTATCACTTTTGCAGTTCAACACCCTTGCTGTTCATAATGTCTGATTATTTGTATATGAATACATAAACCAGCCCTCCTACATAGTTGTGTATTTTAAGTCCTGCAAAATGTTATAAACATTTTAACTGTTTGAATATGTTATATATTATGTTCTTATACATGGAAAGAAAATATCTCTGTCAAGCATCACAGACATTTGATAATTTTGAAAGGGCTCATGTTCAAAAATATTAATTTTTCTCGGCATTTATAAAATCACATGAAATACAGACAGTACATTGCAAGCTACTTCATCTACATTACTAAATACTTTGATCCATGTTTTTTTCAGAATTATATATATTTTAATAGAGTCATGTAGCATCTTTAGATTTTTATATACTTTTAGTTTTATGTGTGTTTTTTTATACATTACAGGTAAATGCAGCTCATTTTACAGTAGCTAAAATGTTATAAATACACAGAACTGGCCTTTTTAGCAGTCAACGATACTGGCTTGTACAAGAATAAGTGTTTTAATGCCTTGTGCACATTAATTGTCTACAATAAATAATGGAACACAATTGTAGAAAATGTTTAGTTTGCTATTTATATACAAAATATTGTTTTCTCTTGTTTGTTACATTTTGAAAAGATTAAAAAATTACAGCATAATTCCCTCCTGAAAAACTGTTCCTGGTACTCTGCTTACCCTCTAGAACATCCTGCCAGCCACCCCCTCCCAAGGCGAGATCTGTACCCTCCCTCCTGGCCTTCTGAAAGAGCTTGAAGATCTGATTCAGTGACATGGCCTGAGGCCCCATTGGGGGAATGTCATCTTTGAAGGAGGGAGGGAGGGAGGTAAGGAGGAAATAAGTTCCAGGGCAGTTGCTGATATTTTTAAAAAGATGGGGGCACCGGTGTATTTTTTTATTGCACTGTTGGAATCCATCAGAAGAAACATGGGCAAAATTACAATGCCTCAACATTTTAGAAATAAATATGCAAACATATTTTACCTTCATATTTCGATGGTATGCGTTACTCTGAGGGCACAGTAAAAACCTTTACTCAGTAAAAGAAGTTTCCTGTAGCTTTCTGTTTAAAACTAAGTAAAAGACCTTTGCTGGATTTGTAAACGCTTGTTTTAAAATGTGTAAGATCTTCATTTCAATGATAGTCAATTTAAAACTCTATCATCTAAACATTATTTTGTTCACAGGATTGAAACTAGAGAGAGATGCAGAAATTTTCAAGAAACCAACTTGTTTCTGCTATATAGTAAGCACGTACAACATAAAAACGCCACAGATGGAGCCATTAAAATGCTCTGAGTTCTCGAAAACTCAAGCCAAGATCTTAATAAGCACAATATGCAATATTGATACTGCTTTATGGATAACTGATGTCTAGACAAAGGAACTAAAAAGCAAAAGACCATTACTAAGACTGTTGTGTTTATGCAGGAAACAGAGAGACCATGCAAAAACAACTGGATCTTATCGTGACCATTCTGAGGTTAAGCAAATGACCTGTTCATTGCAAAAGAATTTAAAAACTTAACCATTTGTTTATAAAGTCTATGTTGAAGATACCAAAGGATATCAACATAATTTCTCATGATTTTTTCAAAAGGAAAAATGTGTCCCTTATAATTAGCTGGGACAGAACTTGAATCAGTAGGATACATAAATAATTTTTATATGATCCCACCTCCTTTTTGGTTTATATGTCTCATGGCAGAATGACAACCTGATCCTAAAGTGTGCAAAATGGGAGGAAGTTAATCTCTGCTTCCAATCCCCCTTGTATTTAAAACATTCCCACATAAATATGCAGCAGAAATGGGATATTTGCTTTTAAAGAAAACCTCAATTGGGTACAATAAAACTACACAACATGAGGATTTTTCCATTGTTTTTCTTAACTCATATCCTTCTGTGGCTCCACTCAAATGCATAGTTCCTGCAAGCCATTAAACTCCAAGTAATATTTTTTGCTTTCATGAATTTGCCCATCCTCCTTCTACAGTTGGGTTCCACCCTTATTTTTATGACAGCAAATGCATTGATTGGCTTCGTGAATTTATTCAATTTATATGGCTGTCCATTTCAATATATGATTCTGAGTGGCTAACAATACTTAAGGCAAAAATGGTATAACAAAATTATAAATAATATATACAGCAGCTGAGAAATATCAGCCAACAACAGCAATCAACGTACTATGATATGAGCTCAGCTGTACACCCAGGACTCCAGGCCCAATGACAAAACAAGGTTTTTCTGGTCTTATGAACGGCCATAGGGCCAGGGCAAGTTGGATTTCACTGCAACAGAAAAATCTCTCTTCCTGGGTCCCACCAAATGACACTCCCTGATAAATAAGCTCCAGGGCTTGCCTCTCCTGCTGGATCTAACAGGAGGGTTAAATACAATTATGGAGAAATGATTCTGCAAGCAAATGCCATAATTTAATGATATACGAAGTAAAGAGGTACATCATTTTACTTTTCATTGATTTAAAAAAAAACAGTATTATGTTGAAGACCAAAAACCCTTCTTTACATCTAAATTCTCAACATGATCTACTATTTTTAAAACTGTCATATTGTTGTAATAACATTTTCTTGCACTGGATTCACTCCAGCCCTTGGATCACTTTTGAAAAGAGTTCTGAAGTAGCTGTAAGGGTTTTTCTTTTGTATGTTACTTAGAAAAGGGGGAAAATCATTCTTGTTACTGTATTTTTCAGAGGATAAGACACACTTTCCTCTCCTAAAAGTGGGTAAAAAATTGGGTGCATCTTATACACTGAATGTGGCCCTGCCCACCCGCCAGCCCCCACTTGCCAGCCTCCACACATCGCATTTTAGACCTGTTCCAGGCTGCAGTGATTGCCACAGATCCCTCCACCCCACCCACCCCCCGTGCCTTGTGTCTTTGGCCTCTGCACCTTGTGTTTTCAGCCTTCAAATGCTCTGTTTCAGACTCTTTAAAGGCTGCATGGATTTCCAGAGCACATCCTCAATCATCGCCTCTGCGCATCACATTTTTGGCCTCCACACGCCCCATTTTTGGCCTCTGTGCATCGCATGTTCGGGCAGTGATTGGCGGTGATGTGCTTTGGGCGATCCCCACAGCCTCAAATGGGTCTGAAATGGAGCACTCAGAGGCTTAAAACGCGAGGTGCAGAAGCCAAAAATGCAGCCTGGAATTGCTTCTGTCTTGTTGGACTGGTTTCACGCCATGTCTGCTGTACTCACCCTCCCAGGTTCAGCTGCATTTTTGACTCTGTGTTTGAGCCCCAACGAGGCACGCACACTCACAACCAGCGAACTTGTTGCTAAAGTTCACCTCTGGGAATAGCTGATTGGGGGTATTCTGGGAGGACAATCTACCCGCCAATCAGCTGCTCGTGCTGAATCAGGCTAATGTGCTGAAGCTGACCAGGCTGTTTGCTAAGGACACTAGCTAGATGAATACCAATGGATGCTGGTAGACAGAGACAGATTTTTTTTTCTTATTTTCCTCCCCAAAAACTAATGTGTGTCTTATACTCTGGAGCATCTTATACTCTGAAAAATACGGTAGTTCTTTCATCTGTATAATTTCTCCACTTCTCTGTCCCTTCACTATTCTTACACCACAGAGGGGCTTGTGATGGGTTTGTCTATACTCCATGACAAAAATTGTACTAGCATAAAATATGCTGTCTCCACTGCTGATGCATATCCTATCTTTCAAACAAGTGGAATTCCTGACATCTCCAAGTTATGAGTGTCAATCACATCAAGGAACAAAAATTGCCAAAGATTCCAGGAGAGGTGTTTTATTGTCATAGAATACCACAATAGTACCACCTTATACTACACAAAATCAAGGCAGCTTTATTTCAAGTTTTGTTTCTTTCTTCAGACTTTAGAATGTGTACTCCACAAGCCCCTTCTTTCATATCTTCCATAAGATTGTCTCTAAAGTCCTCTACATTAAGTGACAAAGCCTAACAGATTTTGAATGCATTGAGACTGGGAAAGTGTTGGAATAAGTGATAATGCTACATTAACACTGCTACAGTCAAGGACAACTTAAGCTTATGGTCATAGGATGAGAAGGTGGCTAAATCATGGAGCTATAGTAGGAAAAACATATCCCCAGGGAATCTATGTCATATGATTAGGATGAAGTGGGGAAAGATCTTATATTTGCAATCCAGGTTCTAAATATATCTATTTTATTATTTCATTTTTAAATTATGTTGTAATCCTCCATGTATTGATCAAGCTTCCAACCCCATCTCCAGATAAAGATCTTAAAAAATTCATTTCTAAAATCTTCTGCCATCGTTGTGGACAATGCAAGCACACATTTTCTCTAGTACTGGATGATTGACAATCCTGAAAAAACAGACAAGTGAATTACTAACTTTATGCTATCTTCTAACCTTCCAATGAATTTTTTCTAATGATTCTACTGTTTGCATGTAAGGCTTTATTATTGGCTCTACAATGCAAACCAAATGACATTGTTTCTTTCAAATATGAAAGGCCTTACTTTGAAGAAAAAACAGCCGTTAGCCATGACATGTAACCTCTTTCCATTGTCTGCAGAAAATCTGCTCCTGAAAGCTAATGTTGCCCTAGGGTGCTGTTTGAAGGTTTCAATAGTAAAATACAACAATTAGACTGGGTTGGGATTCTTGTTGTTCAAAATAAAAATGTCTACTTTAAGCATATTTTTATAGTAGGGGAGGGAGTGTGAACAAGATGCAGTTTGGCCCTGAGTAGACAGCTGACAATGGGGTTCTCATGCCAAACCCACATCCTTGCACCATCTGTTTGGTAATAGTAATGAGTAATGAACTTAGGAATCCCTCAAGGTTCATGGCTCATGCTGCCAAAACATTTTATGTGACAAACTAGGCCAATCTAAGAGAGAAGAAAACCTGTGTGCATCTATAGTCACATTCACTTTCTGTATGTTTATTCCAGAGGTGGTATTATGCAGGTTCTGACCAGTTCTGGAGAACAAGTAGCGGAAATTTTGAGTAATTCAGAGAACCGCTAAATACCATCTCTGACTGGCCTAGCCTGCCAGTCCCAGCTGATTAGGAGCAAATGGGGATTTTGCAGTAAGCTTCCCCAGGAGTGGAGTGGGAAAGGCGATTTTACAGTATCCTTCCCCTGCCACGCCCACCAAGCCACACCATGCCCACCAAGCCACATCATCCCCACCAAGCCACACCATGCCCACCAAGCCACACCATGCCCACCAAGCCACATCATGCCCACCAAGCCACGCTCACAGAAGCAGTAGTAAAAATATTTGAATCCCACCACTAGTTTATTCAGTTCAAACCATGGTGCATGTATGAAGCATTGATTTTCAGTCTTTATTTGAAACAATGTTGTCCCGGTTTGACTCTTGCGCATCAAATGGCCAGAAGCTGTGAGTATAGGTACCATGTATCTATGAAACAAGACAACTGCTTCTTCACACATCAAGAAACTTAAAAAGTTTAAGAGGAAAGGATAGAATGCCTACACTTCCATGAAATAACTACAGTAGGTGACCCAAATGGTGAGCTTTATACTAGATACTATGAACTTTATATTATACCATTTTTTATTCTGGAAATATTTACTGTGCTTCCCATAAGGTTATCCAATAGAATAGAATCCAAGACATTCAACTCTGTGGAGGGAGTGGAGTTGGGAGGGATAATGGAATAATAAATATAATGCATATAATAATAATAATAATAATAATAATAATAATAATAATAATAATAATAATAATAATAATAATAATAATCTTTAATGTCATTGTAATAATAAAATTACAATGAAATTGGTTTGAGCGCCAGGTGGAATACAGAAAGCAGTGATAGCCACAATAGGAATCTCTCTCCAGGCAAATGAAAAGGCCGACAAATGACAGTTGAAATAAAATGGCCGACAAATGACAGTTGAAAAGGATCAATTGTACTTTGTCTTTTATTATCCATTTCTTCAAATCTGTTTGGCATTTTAGGAGTTGGTGGAAGAGGAGCATGTCTCTTTTTCTTTTTTGTTTCTTGTTGCAATGAACTTTGAGGAATCGCACTTGGCATTTTTTCTTCTCTCTCAGCTTTCCCAATAGAAAAGGATGGAATAACTGGTAGGGGTGGTGCTCTCCGCTTCTTCATTTCAATTCTTGCAGCTGCCCTTGTATATTCCCAAGAGATAATGATGGAGCCACCGTTACAGAACATAAACTTCGTGAAGAATCTGCGATCATTGTTTCATCAAGGCTTTGTTTATGATACAACCTAGGTTTTAAAAATTCTCCACTACCCAGATCTAGGCGTCATCTTGAGGATTTCTCTGCCTGAAACTTGTTTTTCTTACTTGTCCTAAAAAAATCCGAGTAATCCTTTCTTTCTTTAACTGATGTGTCACAACCAGTTGATATGTTTGTTTCTCAATAATTCACAGTAGGTTCAAAGCGAGTTTTTGATGGAAAAGTCTGCTGTGACACCAGGAGCTCAAAGCCGCTGCGCCTAAGCGCGCCGCCATCTTGGATGGAAATATAGTGTCTAAATAAATAGAATTTAAAAATGTGATGAATGGCAGGCAAGCCCCTACCCGACATTCACTCATCCCAGACCTGGAATCTACATTTTCACAAGAGGGATCAAATGGTCAAACACATCTTCCCTTTGCCTCTCCCTATGAATACCCATGCCCTCTAGATCACTGTTTTTCAAGCTTCAAAATATTTCAACTTCAACTCCCAGAAGCTCCTAGCCACCAAATTTTCCAAGTCTGTTGGATTTAGGAATGGTTTCTTGAAAGGGTACAGGTACAGATACAGGCCACTGGTGAATGGTGAAGTCACCCACTCTCTCCTGGGCACCTTACTACCAAATGGATCCAACCATAGCATGTCTTGTTCTGAGACAAAGGGCATGATTAAAAAACAGATGGTTGTAGAGCTTGAAGGACCCCTGCCCATTTCCTCAAATAGAACTGGAAACTCTAATCTTTATTAATGTTTTACTTTTTTTTAAAAAAAGAGCCAGTTTAGAAACAGGGGCATCTTTTTCCTGCTACGCTTTTTAAAAAATTAAACTAGTGAACATATTGGTCCCAAAATCCGGCTACCTTAATTTTTTTGACTTCTTAAATTGTTTTAATAGGCTACTTTACTAATATGGAAGTGTACTTCTCCTTTAATATTATTTACAATAAGTTCCTTTTATATGTATTTTTAAAAAACCTGTGGACATTTTCTCCATTAACTTACCACTGACCTTGAAATAAAAATAGAAGAAAAGAAATTCAGCAATGAACAATCAAGGAAGAGAACTTCCTATCTGTTCCTCTACACGTTTTACCTCTTACTCAGCTAGCTTAGTGAGAAAACTTCCCTTAGTCATTTTAGCCATGTAGTTTTCTTGGACAAAATGGTCAATAAGCTATTTTTCTCCCTCATTTTTTTCTTTTCTGAATAGATCAGTGTTCTCTGTGCATTGTACCTGGTATATTTTGTGTCTTCTTCATTTCATTTCTCTCTCCTACTTTTTTCATATTCTATATACTGAAGTTCCCCAAATTTGCTAATATCTCACTCTTATATATGAATGGCATCATATTGGCTAATAAGAGATGATCCAGAATCTTGCTGAATTATATTATCTTGCTTTATTCCTACCACTGGTTCATTTGGGGAATCCAATTAGCTACAAACTTCCACAAGTGGAGATTTCCACAATCATTAGTAGAATTATTAAGGATGGCATAAATAGAATGATTATGAGAAAAATCCCTATGAATGACAAATCCATGTCTAAAATTCTACCAATGAGTGTCACAAAGTTTCACAGTAAGGGCATTTATTTAATTTAGACTGACAACTGAAACTCAGTTTTAATTATTCATGATACATCATTTACTAAAATGTTTTGTGGCATATTTTGTAAATATAATGAAGTCTTCATAATGTTCAGTCTTACCACAAAGGCAGCTATAATTTTTTTTTGCTCAAAGGATTAGCAACATTTTATGTAGACAATAAATTGTGCTCATCAGTAAGCTTAGTTCAGTAAATTTTCAGTGAAATCTTAGATGATCTTTGGCCTCTGGTGTGGTTGAGTTGACCCAAAATGCTAATGTTGCAGTGGTTTTAAATAATTTGAATGCATCATAACAATCAAAGGCCAGCAATTTAAAATAGCCAACAAGAACTAAAATATCCAGGCAGTAATAAAACAATACATAGTAAAAGAGATAATATCTGAAGCAATAGATTATGTCCTACAGTGATAGCTTTGGTGGCATCCCCTTGTGAATTGTGCAGTTTGCATTAATAGTAGCTGCTGTCACTTTGTGACCTAATTGACATCATTTGCCTTGGCCTGTCTATCAATAACCTCTTCCTTGAAGTTGTAATTTTACATTTGTGCCTGAGAGGTAGAATCTAGCACCTTGTTTTATAACTCTTCCCCCCTCCCCCATTGCTTTCCATTTTGCCAAGCATTTGGGGTCATCTTCAATGACTCCTTCATTTGTATTATGTGTTCAGAATACCTAATATTCGGCTCATTATTAATTCTTTTAGTGTACTATTTGCATAATCTGCTAGTACATGATATTATCTTCTTACTGTCCAAGATAAAAAATATATATATCCACCACTACAATTTCAAAGGAACCAAGTTTTCTTCACTCAGCCTTCTTGATGGCCCAGATATCACAGCCCTATTTTAATTAAGGAACTTTAGATATAACACATTCTTTTATTGAAAAGGAGAAATATGATGACTGTCATAAAGATGAAGGCCCAGCATGTACAGAGGAGAGTGAAGAGGTCCACAAAATCATATAAAACTAGTGACATTAAAGATAAGAAGGAGATGGACCTTCGTCATTTAAAATGTATCTTTTGCAAGCTTCGCTATTCTATCATTACTTCTATGAAATTTTTTCTAGACACCAACTACCGGCAATCTCAGATATTTGACTGTATATATGAAGGATCAGTTAAATGTTCGCAATTCAGTAGACCTAGACCTATATGAGTGAATGCTTATATAAACAGATTCTCCACTCCCCATAGTTTTGACTGTTCCAAGTTTCTGTTTTTTAAATGTACTCATTTTTCCCTCCCTAAAATCTTTTCCCCGCTTAATTAAATTGATAATGATAACTATCTTCCCTAACATAGCTAGCAATGAATCATCAGTGGTACATACTGTATATGTATGTAATACTTTTTAGTGTGTTTTTAGTTCTATTTTTCTTCCTCCCAGGATAATTTTAGCAGATATTTTTATTTTGTTTTGTTTCATGACAATAGGCAATTTCAATAAAAGTGAGCAAAATACTATTTATTTCCCCATTGGTACTTGATATTATCTCAATACATAATACCCATAGATGGAGAACTGGTGCCGAGTGGATTAAATGCAAATCTAGGTAGCTTTGTCTGCACCAATTAATCTTTTTTAGAAGGTATTTGATGACCAACTGATAAAAATCTTATGTACCACTCACAGACAATCAATTGGATCTAAATACTAGATTGCAATGGTGCGGTTTGCAAGGGATTATTCTGAGATTCTTCTGGTTTCCCTTCTGAGATGGTAGGTGGGTTTACTACTTCTCAGAACAGAATCATATCCCATATTGCCTCCTCACTAATCCTCAAAGCTAATTCTGTTCAAAATAGGGAATCCCAGTCTTAGAAAAGAAAAGGGTTTTGCTGGAGGCTGAGTAGAATTGATGCCAGAAAGGCCTGAGGATGTCTAGCTCCCCCTATCTGTTTTTGTGTTTCAACCTAGGATCCAATGTTTGTTTGTTTATCCAATGTTTTTAGCCACTCGTCTTAAAACAAAGAATTGTCAGTAGCATACAATAGTCTGGTTTTGAGGCAGTCAGCATGCTTTTTTCCACATAGAATGCAGGGAGAAATAATTGCTTTCAAAACCTGTGGTGGGTAGTGGGTGGGGAGACAAGATGCAGAACAACTGAATTGGATAGGATAGGATAGGATAGGATAGGATAGGATAGGATAGGATAGGATAGGATAGGATAGGATAGGATAGGATAGGATAGGATAGGACAGGACAGGACAGAACAGGACAGGACAGACAGGACAGGACAGAATAGCAGACTTGGAAGGGACCTTGGAGGTTTTCTAGTCCAACCTCCTGCTTAGGCAGGTAGGCCTATACCATTTCAGACAAATGGTTATCCAACCTTCTTAAAATCTTTTATTTTCATTTCTACCTAGTGGACTGCAGTCAGAGCATGAAGCCCTTCATTATGAGTGCTGCAGCCCATATTACATATGAGTTTGGTCTGCCTTAGTACAGTATATGCCTACCTTCTGGAGAGAAAGATAGCATGCTTGATATACAGGGCAAATTAAGGTTTGTGCTGTTGTATATTTAATACATTTATATACAGTATACAATATGGCTTCAGCCAGAAAAGAATTGATTCAAGCTATTTGTCTCCTGTCTCCTGAGGGTCTCTACAAGGTTACACTACAGGATAAGTAGCTTTTAAAAAAGAAAGAAAATATGACAATCCATCAGTAATTGCAGTACTCAAAGTGCTTGATTCACGTCCTGTATTCTTCCTTTCATTAACTATATAAGACATTGAACTGGTGGATGCAAATAATGCCAAACAAAAGAAATGATTCCTAGTTAATCTATTATTAAGAATGTAAGCTTGGCTGTAAGTTAGGCTATTCGGTTATGGTTTTGAAAGATCTCTAACAGGACCCACAGAACTTTATTACTGGCAAAAAGGATAGTTTAATAGGCCAAGCTAATTTTTCCCTGTCACAGAATATTTGGGGCCACTCTGTAGCACCACTTTAATGAACATGGGCATGATCTCCAGTAGTGCTTCTTAAACTTGGCAGCTTTAAGATGGACCTCTTCCAAGTCAGCGAAATATTGGAAATGTTAACAAGCAACAGGTTATTATCATACATGGTGGACATGTGGAGAAGAAAGGAAACATTGAACTAAAATAAGAGTACGGCTAGAGAAAATGATACAAGAAATAGAATTTAGAGATATTTTTACTAGGTATTATCCCAGAGAAACTTAAGAAAGAGGATATTTATTTGATTATTTGAGGTGCACCCGAAGACTTCAGCTGGTCCAGAATGCAGCCGCGCGAGCAATAATGGGTACCGCAAGGTATACCCATATAACACCTCTCTTGCGCGAGCTGCACTGGCTGCCTGTTGTCTTTCGGGTGCGCTTCAAGGTGCTAGTTATCATCTTTAAAGCGCTCCATGGCTTGGGACCTAGCTACCTGCAGGATCGGATCCTGCCCCATACATCCTTACGGCCGATTCGCTCCCACAGAGAGGGACTTCTCCGGGTGCCGTCCACTAGACTTTGTCAGTGGGCGACGCCCAGGGGAAGGGCCTTCTCTGTGGCGGGCCCAGCCCTCTGGAACGACCTTCCCCCCGACATTAGAACAGTGTGTTCATTAGAACAGGATCTCCGCTCCTTCCGTCAGAAATTAAAAACACACTTTTTCTGCTTGGCCGGCCTAGGGTAGTCTCTTCCTTTAGGGTTTTTAGGGAACGATTAGTTTTAATGGGGATTTTAGTGCAGGGCGATTGGTTTAATCTATTTTTAGGTATTGTATTTACTCATGTATATATTTTATGTGTTTTAGTTTTCCCTGTGCACTGCTCCGAGTCCCCTTGGGGAGAGGACGTGGTATATAAAATAAATATATTATTATTATTATTATTATTATTATTATTATTATTATTATTATTATTATTATTATTATTATTATTATTATTATTATACATGTAAATACAGCAGCAAGAATTGTATTTGCCCAAAATTGGAAATTAAATAAATTACCAACAGATGAAGATAAAAAAGATTCTAGATTGAATCTTTTCAATGAGATGAACAGGTTGACACTGAAAATAAAGGATAAAGAGGAATCAGTGTACTTCAAGACATGGGGAAGATTTTATGATTGGCTAGAGAAAGACGCTAGGAAAGAAAGTAAGGAGAAGATATAGAACCCAGATGATGCACTATTAAATGAAAAAAGGGGGGAAGAAGGGGAAAACAGAAAAGAAAATATTAAATATACAAGTATATATTCAAGAGCAAGATATAAAGGGTGGGGGGAACATAGTTAGGATAGATGAGCAAATGTAAGGGAATAAGAAATGATACTACATTATATTTGGGTTTACGAAAATACCATCCCAAGAAAACATAAACCGAGATTTGAAAGAGACATCTATAACAACAGAAAAAGAAAGGAAGAGAGAATGAGAGGAAGATGTAAGGAGAGGAGGGTGGAAGGGAGAGAAAGAGAAGGAGAGAAGGTAGGAAGGGGAAGAGGAAGGGTAGGAGTAGGGGAGAGGTAAGGGAAGAAGGAAGGGGAAGGAGGGGAAGAAGGAAGGGAGAAGGGTGGGAGGGAGAAAAGAAAGGGAAAATAAGGTGGAAGGGATGGTAAATAAAGCAACCCAAACTGTATATTATAACCTATTAAATGGAATAATAAATGTATCAGAATGACAAATGTATAGAATAACAATTATGTGAATGTATATTTAAAACTAGCCGTTGCCAGCCACGTGTTGCTATGGCCCAGTCTGGTTAAATGGCCAACCAATCTGTGTGTAGATCTACACCTGCACACACAAACACGTACACACAACCACCGTATTACCCCCAACCTTCCTACCTACTCCCTTTCTCCCTCTCTTCCTCTACCTACCTATCTACTGTATTTCTCCTTGAATCTTATGGACAGAGTCTTTTATGTCATAAAGGATGACATAATACCTGTGGCCCACTACTCTCTCTGTATCCATCTACTTACCTTTTTTTACAATTTTTTACATTTCCGTTGCGTGTATCTAGCACAGGTGTGACATCTACACAATCTATAAATATATATCATTGGTGCCATACTTGAAAGGAACATTGTGTGAAAATTTGGAAGCGATTGGTGCAGTACTTTCGGAGATTAGCGGTTTTGAACAAACTCTTGTTACATTTTTATTTATATAGATGGTATGTAAGAGAATTTTAAAAAAATTAAAATTGGGGGGAAAAAGATGGGCGTCTTCAACTCCCGTTGCTGGTTGGGAAATTCTGAAAATTGAAGTTCACATATTCTAAAGTTGCCAAGTTTGAGAAAGACTGATCTATAGCACTTTTTGAGAATAGTTGACAAAGCCTTGCACTCTTTTTATGCCATATACACTTTGGAAAAATCTAGTAAAATGTATGAACCCCTTTTCAGCATAAAATAAATGCGAGAGTATATGTTTGTATAAAATAAAATACAGCATGTACTATAGAGGAAACCAATAAAATAAAATAGCTTGCATTACAAAGGAAGCCAATTATCCTTGAATATAGTTCTAAAAATATTAAAAACATATATGTAATATAGTAATATATGTGCTTCTTTATGTATCTATTAGATAAATCACAAGACAACACTCTATTTAGGAAATAATAATTTTAGACCCTTAGATTTATTGGCATTACCAAACAAAACTATGTAGGCCACAGAGTAATTTATGCCCTGCGGACTCAAAAAATGAGACCATAAATTACTTTGTGGCCTACATCTATCATTGAATGAAAAGCTAAACTTCAGTTAGAGGTTATTAGTAGAAATAAAGTTGTATTTTCTCCCTTCCAAGTTTTCAGGCATCCCCCTGCACCCAAATAATTGCAGAACTGAAAGGCATCCTTGGGCCCCTGCTAGTTGGGATTAATATCCCTGGAGTAAAAATAGTTTTAGAGAACTCAAAGTCAAAAAGACTTATGGGGCAAAGTTGCCTGTAGCTACATACTCCTACGAGACAAGCACTGATATCAGGCAAAGAACATACAATACATGAAGAAGTATCTAGAAAGGAACCCCAAGGCCCACCACTTCACATTTTCCTCCAGTTTATGCTGAGCCACTGATCTACACTTCTTTTATATAGTTAACTAGGCATGTTTGTCACCTTCTATAATAATAATAATAACAACAACAACAACAACAACAACAACAATAATAATAATAATAATAATAATTTAATTTGTAAACCGCTCTCTCTCCCCGAAGGGACTCGAGGCGGTGCACAGGGAATTAAAAATACACATATATTAAAACCAACAAACATTATCATACAAATTTAAAATGAATTAAACCTATACCCTGCGCTAAAATCCCCAACTACCATATTTATCGGCGTATAACACGCACTTTCCCCCCCTGAAAATAGGGGGCAAATGATGTATGCGTGTTATACGCCGATATAATGTTAAGAAGCCATGTTTTTACAGTATTAACAAGTACCGTATACACCATATACACTACCCTTATTTTGCTTCAAAGTTCTTTATTTGAAATTTAAATTTTTTTCCTGAAATTTCCCTCTTAAAATGAAGGTGCGTGTTATACGCCTGTGCATGTTATACGCCGATAAATACGGTATCTAAAAACGAATACCCCTAAAAATCCCTAATAAAACAATTTGAGTATTCAGCTTGAGGTAAATGGGTCGATTAAGCCAAGCCGGCCAGGCAGAAGAAGTGAGTTTTTAGTTTTTGATGGAAGGAGCGGAGGTCCGTGGTTGTTCTAAGTTCGGGGGGAAGGTCGTTCCAGAGGGTCGTGCCTGCCACAGAGAAGGCCCTTCCCCTGGGCGTCACCCACTGGCATAGCCTAGTGGACGGCACCCGGAGAAGTCCCTCTCTGTGGGAGCGAATCGATCGACGGGATGTATGGAGCAGGATGCGATCCCGCAGGTAGCTAGGTCCCGAGCCATGGAGCACTTTAAAGATAATAATCAACACCTTGAAGCGCACCCGAAAGACAACAGGTAGCCAGTGCAGCTCGCGCAGGAGCGGTGTTACATGGGAAAACATAGAGGTTCCCATAACTGCCCGCGCGGCCAAATTCTGGACAAGCTGCAGTCTTCGAGTGCATCTCAAGGGGAGCCCCATGTAGAGAGCATTGCAGTAGTCCAGTCGGGATGTCACGAGTGCATGGGTGACTGTGCAAAGGGCATCCCGGTCCAGTAGGGGACACAACTGGGGAACCAGGCGAACCTGGTAAAACGCCCTCCTGGCCACAGCTGTCACTTGATCTTCCATGGACAGCCGCGCATCAAGGAGGACGCCCACGTTGCGTGCCCTATCCACGGGGGGTAGATGTTCGCCCCCTATGGCCAGTGATGGAGTCAACTGGTTTTACCGGGATTCCGGAAACCACAGCCACTCGGTCTTGGATGGGTTGAATCTGAGTCTGTTCCTTCCCATCCAGGCCCACACAGCCTCCAGACACCGGCACATCACCTTGACAGCATCGTTGGGGTGGTTTGGGGTAGATACGTATAGCTGCGTATCGTCAGCATAGAGATGGTACTCTACCCCAAAACCACGGATGATCTCATCCAGTGGCTTCATATATGTGTTGAACAGGAGTGGCGAGAGGACCGACCCCTGAGGCACCCCACAAGTGAGGGGTCTCGAGGTCGACCTCTGTCCCCCTGCCAACACAAATTGCGATCGACCAGAGAGGTAGGAGGAGAACCACCGCAACATGGTGCCCCTTACCCCCAATCCCTCCCGTCGATGCAATAGGATACCATGGTCGATGGTATCAAAAGCCGCTGAGAGGTCTAATAGGACCAGGATGGAGGAACAACCCCCATCTCTGGCGCTCCAGAGATCATCCACCAACGCGACCAATGCCGTCTCAGTGCTCTGCCCGTGCCAGAAGCCGGACTGGCGCGGGTCCAGATAATTAATTTCCTCCAGGTCACGGGGGAACTGTTGTGCCACCACACTCTCTACAACCTTCACCAAAAAGTGAAGGTTGGAGAGCGGACAGTAATTTACTAACAATGCTGGGTCCAGGGAAGGCTTCTTGAGGAGGGGTCTCACCACCGCCTCTTTCAAGATGGTAGGCAAGATCCCCTTACCCAAGGAAGCATTCACTACCTCCTGGAGCCAGCCTTGTGTAACCTCCCAGGATGCCAGTACAAGCCAGGAGGGACACGGGTCCAATAAACATGTAGTAGCTCGCAGTCGCCCACGTAACCTGTCCATATCTTCGGAAGTAACAGAGTCAAACTCCTCCCACAAAACTGTCTCAAGACCTGCCTCAGGGCATCCCTCTGGACCACTTTCGGTGGAGGCCAACTCACTCCAAATCTGAGCGATTTTATCCTGCAGATATTCCCCAAATTCCTCTGCTCTACCCTGCAAAAGGGCTTCCCGCGTCCTCTGTTGAAGGAGGGAGCGGGTCATCCTAAACAGGGTGGCAGGGCAGTTATCTGCAGATGCGATGAGAGTGGCACAATGATGACGTTTAGCCACTCTCAACGCCACAAGGTAAGTCCTTAATTGGGCTCTCACCTGTGTTCGGTCAGATTCAGACCGTGTGGATCTCCATCTCCTCTCTAGGCGTCTCTTGTGGCGTTTCATCGCCCTCAGCTCCTCGATAAACCAAGGAGCCAGGGTGCCTCGTCGCCGCAGGAGAGGCCGCAAGGGCGCGACCCAATCCAAGGCCCCCGTAGCCACGGTATTCCATTCGGCCACTAGGTCCTCTGTCGAGGCACGGGTCAAGGACACAGGTAGTGGCCCAAGCTCCATCTGGAACCTGTCCGGGTCCATCAGGCGCCTGGGGCGGAACCATTTAGGAGATTCAGGTTCCGCCTCCCCGCAGTGGGGTGTAGCGATTGGAAAATCGAGCCAGAGAAGTGAGTGGTCTGACCATGACAAGGGTATGATGGCTACGTCCCCTATACCCAGATCACTCCTCCACTGACCAGAGACAAAAATTAAATCCAGCGTGTGTCCTCCCTCGTGTGTGGGCCCCCGAATTATCTGGGTCAGGTCCATGGCCGTCATGGAGGCCATGAACTCCTGAGCTACCGCTGATGATTCGCCTACCGATGGCAGGTTAAAGTCCCCCATGACTGGCGTGGCTAATGATCGAGTAGAGTGAGGACGTTCCTCCATTTCGTAGGGTTTTTTTTTCAACAAAAATGTGGATTAAAAGTGGTTAAAATGCACCGTTAGAGGCCGAAATTGTTTACAACGGGTTTGGAAAGGCGGAGGAGTGAGCAGATTGATTTTCAGAGCGATAGGTCAAACCGGACTGCTTGAATTTTAAAGTTTCGTTTCTTCGTGGGAAGGCAGAGGTTTGACCGAAAGCGGCCGAGGTAGGAGGCAGTTTGCCCTTTGTTTTGACAAACACCGTGATTTGCATGTTTTTTTTACTTGCTACGAGGCATGAACACAGGCTTGAAAGTTAAGTAAACAGCGGAAGATTAGCTGAGGCATGTGGATTGCAAGTCTTTTGAACTTTTGAATCTTTTAAGTGGATTGTTTATGCTGGATGTAGCGAGTGTGTTTCTTGGGCAACGCCTAAAAAAAAAGATAGAAATACTGCATCTTTTAAATTGTGGATTATAGCCCTCTTACCTTTGTTTTGGCTTCTTTGGTGCATTAAACGCCGTCTCAGCTTTATTTTACTTGGGTTTTTGCTCTTTTTCTTCAATAAAGACCCTCTTGGCAGAGAGGTTTATTTCTTTTCTTTTTTTAAAAAAAAAAGAGACTACTGATTCGACACGATGACTCAACAGCCTTCTGAACTCGAACGAATCATCGGGGCATTAAATACAATTGGGGAAAAACTAACTGTTCTAACTGACCGTATGGATAACATGACATTGGAAATTCAAAAAACCAAAGAGGAGATAAGCGAAATGAATATTAATTTTGCAAAGCAGAACGTGGAGATTAAATTCATGAAGGACAAAATTGAACAGATTCATGTACATGAGGCACAGACTGATCGTAAGATTGAGGGGATCTTTTTTAAAAATCAACAACAAGATAGGAGAATTAGTCTTTTGGAAGAAGATGCAAGAAAATATAATGTTGTTATTCGTGGAATTTTGGAGGATAGGGTGGATAATTTGAAGCAAAGAATGTTAAAATGGCTGAATGAACTTGACGCATCAATTGTATATACGGCAGCAGACCTAGTAAGTGTTTTTAGAGTCGGCTATAAGACACAAAGCGGAGCTAATAGAAATGTTCTAGTGAGATTTGCAAACCTTGGAGATAAACTAGAAGTTATGGGAAAAATAAGGGACCTGGGAGGACCCCCAAAATTTGAGGGGAAGGAAATTCAAGTTTTTCCAGATATATCTAGAGAAGAAAGAGCATGGAGATTCTTTTTAAAACCAATCACAAAAGTTTTGAGAGACAATGATATTAAGTATAATTGGAGACCACTACAGCAGTTGAAATTTTTCTACAAGGGGAGAATGCAAACTATTACTTCGGAAACGGATGCAATAAGACTAATACGGGAGCTCGGGCTGATTGAGAAAGACGAGGATTTAACAGAAATTAAAGATCATATGCTTAAGATGGGTGGAATACAAGTGGAATCTCCAACATTGGAGGAAAAAGGAGCAGTTGGTGGCCAAGATCCTAAAAGTTTAAAACGGAAAGAAATCTCTCCGGCAATGTCCGAACATAAGAAAACCCGTGAAGAAACCAAGCGAGCGTCAGCCAAGGAGGAGGATCTTAGAAGAAAGCAGGAAGCCAAGTGCGGGGACAAGCCAGCATTATCTTCTTTTTTTGAAAGTGGAATATAAGAACAACCCGAAAGAAATGACCCGATCATGGGCATGTCCCCCCCCCCACTCTTTATATAGAGGCGCAACTCGAATGACGATGTGGGGGATGAAGATTAATTGTTATTTGTTGTTGTTGTGTTTTATGTTTGTCTTTGTTGTGTCTTATGTTTTTTTTGTATGTTATCTCCATTTGGTGTTGGGTGGGCACGTAAAGGAAGAGAAGGGGCTAGGATTAAAAAAGTTACCGCGTAAATGCGGTTTATAAAAATAATGACATGGAACGTGAAGGGCACAGGGAACCAAATAAAGAGGAGGAGATTGGAGCTTAAAATTAAAAGGGACTTACCAGACATATTATTTTTGCAGGAAACTCATCAAAAATCTGAGGATTTCAATAGAATGAATATAAAGGGTATGCAAGTTTATGAAAAATATTTCGGAACCTCCAAAGCTAGAGGTGTGGCAACATTGATATCAAATAGGGTATATTTTGAAAAAAAACAAGTAATTAGGGACGATGAAGGAAGATATTTAATAATTATAGGGAATATTAACGAGCAAAAACTGACACTGGTTAATTTATATCTACCAAATGAAAAACAAAAGGGATTCCTTGATAAAATAACTAAGATTTTGGAAACTGAAAGTGTAGGGAAAGTGATTGTGGCTGGGGACTTTAACATGATTAGAGATAAAATAGATAGTACTAACCCCACCCGCTTTAGAGAAACAAATAAAGGGGAAATTTTAAATAAATGGATGTTTCGAAATAGTGTGGTAGATGTCTGGAGGGAGTTGAAAGGTACTGAAAGGGTGTACACTTTTTGCTCTAAGGTACATAATACATATTCAAGAATTGATTATATTTTTGTCTCTAAAGACCTGTTGAATAATATAGATAGAATAGATGTGGGAGTTTTCAAGGACCCCGACCATGCAGAAGTTACGATGGATATAGATTTTAATTTTAGAAAAAAAGAAAGAGGTTGGAGATATGATGGAAAATTGTTTAAAAAGGAGGAAGATAAAACATGGATACTTAAAAAATGGGAGGAAAGTTGGAGATTCAACGATAATGGAGAGGTTAAATTTGAAACTGTTTGGGACACGATGAAAGCAGTATTTAGAGGAGAAAGCATTAAGTTGTCAAGTAGGAAATATAGAGAATATAGAAGTAAAATGGAACAGGATACAAGACAGATTAAGGTATTGGAGAACCAATTTTTACTTACAAAAGATAAAAAATGCTTGGAGGAATTGAATTCACTAAAAACTAAACTGATAGAAGAAGATATAGAATTGGTTAAAAAAAAAGATATTTAAACAGGGATTTCTTTGAATTTAGTAATAAAAACTCTAGGTTATTAGCAAGGATGGCGAAAAATAAAAGTGAAAAGAGAGAAATTGGCTCTTTGATAGATGAAAAAGGTACAAGATGTTATAAGAGACTGGAGAAATGTGAAGTAGTTAGGAAGTTTTTTCAAAAATTATATTCAAAGAAATCAATTGATTTGGAAAAATTGAAAAATCATCTTGAAAAATATGCTGTGAAAATAGATCAAACATATAAGGACTTGATGGAAGGAGATATTACACATGATGAGATTAACGAAATAATACAAGAGATAAAATTAGGGAAGACTCCAGGTGAAGATGGATTACCTGCTGAATTTTATAAAGATTTTAAAGAAATAATAATACCAAAATTGCAAAAATTATTTAATGGAATTTTACACGGTGGAGAAGTCCCGATGTCATGGAACAGAACGGTAATAACTATAATTCCAAAACCTGATAAAGATTTGGAGAGGATCGAGTCCTATCGACCCATTTCTTTAATTAACCAAGATGCAAAAATATTTACTGCCATTATAAGTAATAGGTTAAATAGATTTATAGATAAGTATATAAGCTATAATCAAGTAGGTTTTGTCAAAGGCAGATATATGAGTGATATAATTAGAAGAGTATTAAATATTATAGATGTAGCTGAGAGTAATGGTGATAAAATAGGCATAGTATCATGGTGATAAAATAGGCATAGTATCATAGACATTTTTAAAGCCTTTGATTCTGTACAATGGGAAACTATTAAGGTAATTATTGAGGCATTAGGCTTCGGTAATAGGTTTATACATGTTATTTCAAAATTGTATCAAAAAAGTAGTGCAAAAGTGAAGGTGAATGGAATAATGACGGGAGAGATTAAATTGGAAGCAGGTACGAGACAGGGATGTCCCTTGTCCCCAACATTATTTTTATTAATTATGGAAGTTTTGACTAAATTGATAGAAAAAGATGAAGAATTGGAAGGGTACAAGGGATATAAGATAAATTTGTACGCGGATGATACCTTGATTATTTTGAAAGATATAGAGAAAGATTTGAAGAGGATAAATAAACATTTGAAAGAATTTGAAGAAATGACAGGTTTAAAGGTAAATTGGTCAAAATCTGAATTATTAATGAACAAAAATGATAAGGAGTGGGAGAGTATGCAAGAACAATTTGGGATAAGAATTAAAAATACACTGAAATATTTGGGAATAACACTTTCACTTAAAGTCAGAGAATTGAAAAAAATTAATTATGATGTGATGTTGGATGAAGTAGAGAAGAAGATAGATAAATATAAGGAGATAAAGTTGTCTTGGTTTGGCAGAATTGCAATGTGTAAGATGATGTTGTTACCAAAGTTTAATTTTTTATTTGAGATGCTACCATTAAATTTGACAGAGAAGGATATGGAAGGATATCAGAAGAAATTAGATAAAAATTGCAATGGTGGGAAAAGACCTAGATTAATGAAGAAAATGTGGTATCAAAATCAAAAGGAAGGTGGATTGGGAATTCCCAATCTACTTAATTATTATTGGGCCTATAATATTCGAACTGTAATAAAAATACTTAAAGGAGGAGATGGTCATTGGGGAGATCTAGAGTTAAAGGATATAAAGAGATTTGGCCCTACATGGTTTTTAGATAAAATAAAAACAAAAAAGGTAATTAATAGTTATTGGTTAAAGGGATTGAGCAAAATTTGGAATAAATTTGTTAAAATATTGATTCCGGATATATCCTTCTTGGGGAAGACACTTGGAAGTTGGCCGATTAAAACCAATATAAGTCGAGAGAAAGTAATTGAAGATGACAATATAGGAAGTATAGTAAATTGGTTAAGAGCATTAGAAATTGAGAGCAGAAAAAAAGAAATAATTGAAAAATTGGAGCTGAATTGGTTTGAGAAAATACAGATAGAAAAATGGTCTACGGAAGTAAGGGGGACATGTAAAATAGACAGAAATAAGACTGAATTTGAAAGTTTAGTATCTCAAATTATTAAGGATGAAATTGGGTTAAAGGGACTCGTTAGTAAGATATATAAGATTATAAACTTTGATGGAAATCCACAAATGGTAATGAAGACGAATTGGGAGGAAGAGTTTAAGATTAAAATATTAGACTTGGATTGGAATGTGAATTGGAAAAGTCGAATTATGAGGATTATGTCTATAAGGATTAAAGAGCACAACTTTAAGGTAGTTTGGAAATGGTATTGGACTCCATTAAGGTTATCATTGATGGATAAAAAAATCAGTAATAAATGTTGGAGATGTAATATGGAAGTGGGAACTTATGAACACATGTGGTATAAATGTGGAAAAATTAATTTTTTTTAGCAACAATTGGAGGAAATGATGTTTGAAATGATGAAGAAAAGAATAACTTTGAGATCAGAATCTATATTACTACTGATAATTAAGGATTTAGAATTAACAAAATATGAGAAAGAATTGATTAGAATTATGATTATAATGGGTAGAATTATAATAGCAAGATACTGGAAAATAGAGGTAAATATTAAAATAGAAGAGTGGTATTGTGAAATGTGGAAATTAGCTTTAAATGATAAAATGACATGTGATATTAAATTTAGAGAGGGGGTCTATAAAAAAGACATTTTCTGGAAGATTTAGAACCCATTTGTGGACTATGCACTTGGAACTTTGGATGCCTCGACACCTGTACCCAGAGAACGCGGATTTTGGAGATCTTAAAGACAATTGAAGATATCCGAAGAACCAACTCTTCCTTTCGTTTTGTATAGCACTGGGTGGACTATTGTAAAAAAAAAAAAAAGTAAATTTTATGTTTATATGTATAACTTGTGGAAAATTATAATAAAAAAAATAATTTTAAAAAAAAGTCCCCCATGACTACCAGTCTGGGGGTCTCAACCGGTGATCACCTCAAGGAGCTCGGACAGGGCTGCTGACATGTAGCGGGGAGCCAGGTACACAATCAGCAAACCCAACTGCTTCCCTGGGCCCCACTTCACGCAGAGGGACTCACAGCCGATAGTCTGTGGTACAGTGGTCTCTCTCAGCTCAAGACCTTCCCTAACAATAACCGCTACCCCTCCACCCCTGCCTAGGGCCCGTGGCTGATGAAACGCGCGGTAACCTGGCGGGCAGGTTTCTACGAGGGGAAGTCCTCCCTCGTGGCCCAGCCAGGTCTCCGCTATTCCCACCAGGTCCGGCTCCCCCTCCGACACAAGGTCGTGGACTAGGGGGGCTTTGTTGACAACAGACCTGGCATTTCAGAACATCAGCCTCGGGCCCTGGCTCTGTAATCCTTGACCACCTAGCCTGCAGGGGTTGTGGCACCTGATCGCTTGTAAGCAGTGGCCTTGTGGCCCCAACCAGGAAAGAAAATCCTGCCTCCCATCGCACCTACCCAATAGAATGTCATAGGAGATTTTGTTGAATTCTTTGTTAAAATAAAGGCTCCAGGTTGAATGTAAATTGTTCGTTCAATCAAAGAGAGAGGAGAGAACTTCAGTTAAATTGAGATTGTGACATTTATGTGATAATCCTGAGGAAGCCATGTTTTTTGTGCTGGCTGACCACTTTTATATACATGTATTCAGATTCTGGAGGGGCCATTGAGAGCAGGGAGAGTAGCTCAAACTAACTCTAGTTCTCTAATGGCTTTGCTGTCATCATGCTTAGGAGGTTTCTCCTAGGAGCTATAGGAGAATAAGGAGTAAATACACAACAAGCAAAAACAAAAAAGGCAGAGTCTCACTTGCACCTTAAAATACACATGAAGATCAGGGAGGACTATGTGAATAAGCAGGGGGGAAATGGAGGATCTGGCTAGCAGGTAAAGGAGTTTTACCTGCTAAGCAGTTTTACTCCCCCTCCCCACCTGAAAAGAACTCTGTTCTTACTGCCAGTTGCCTCACATTCTGTTACCTCCATTCAAACTGGCAGGCGTTCCACTCTTCACTCAGGAGAGGTCTGGGGCTCCTTACAGTACTAAACATTGGTACATCACCAAAATGTCTACGGCGCCTTCCACCTATGGAACTGATTCCAAACTCAAGGCTGCAGGAGCAATATTCTCTTTATGTGTTTCAATCACTGGCCACCACTGAGCCAATGGATTGAACCAGAGTGAACCAGATTACTCCCTCATTGTCCAATCACATAGTTTAATCACGAAGCACGGGTAACTAGCTAGTCAACTATAAGGCAAGTAAAAGTTATAATTTCATAAACCATTTCCTTTAATTTTGATGGGTAAATAATGATATCTAGGTAATTAGAGTCATGGAGGTACTTATAAGCAAGTTACACACATGTGCTAAGTTCGTGTTAGGTTATATCTCCGTTGGGAGACAGCAAAGGGTGTGCAGCGGAGTATGCAGCTAGAAGAATATTGCTAATGTACACACAATTAGTAGACCAGACACTGTTAAGTAAAATAAAATAGGTTTTACTGAAGTTGTAAAAACTACTAGACTAAACTACTGCTTAACAAGCAGTGATGTTAAAGCGATTTGAAAACAAAGTCTCAACAAATATCAAATTGCTTACAGTCAGCAAACATAATCTTCCTTCCTCTTCTTCAGTTTGTCACAGCACACGAGTAATTCAGTTATCAAACAGCAAATCCAGCAGAGAGAGAGATATGCGCTCTCCTGGCTTCCTCTTATAGTTGGAGATAACTGCACTCTAACATTCCAACATCCTTAAACCCACAATGACCATATATCATAATGGTATTATATATTGTCTACCCAACTATAGGAGTCTACTCCTAACAGTTTGTATCATGAGATACCCTGTGTGTGTAGGTATCACAGGTATTTAAGCTATTGCCAAGCAGTGCATTCTTTTTTTAAATCATAGGAAATTGCTGCTTAATATTTTGCTTAATAAAATTCCAGAAACTTTCCTTGACATTTTATCCACCAGATTGATCCATTTTTACATTTATTCTCTCTGCCTCTCTCTGTCTCTGTCTCTGCTCTCCTCTTTCTCTTTCTAATTCTCTTTCTCATTCTCTGTCACTCCCTCTCCTTCTCCCTGCCTGCCTGCCTCCCTATTTACCTCCAAAGATTTGGATTATTTCATGTATGCTATATTTTTATAATATAAGAAATGTAACAACTACTCTCATGTGTACTTTAGTTCCTACATTTGATAAGCAGAATCTAGCTTTCCTTATCTTAGTGCCTTCCTGCAACAATTCCCAACAATTCTGAATAGTATCAGTTTGGGAAGACCAACATAGCCAGATAGATGAAGAATAAGCTGTAGAATACTCCTCTATTGAATATAAAGTTTTCAAACCTAGCAATAGTTTGTGATTAAAATTAAAGTTGTGAGTATTCTCCTACTTGCCCATATGTCTTTGTGGCAAGACTGCCTAAATGTGGAAGAGGTTCAAATCTTTCACATGTGTGCAGTTTCTTTCTTGCTGTCAAATATGTCTTTTTTTTTTAAATGCCAGGATATATTTGAAATGCTTGGCTGAAGTAAGATTTTAGTTGGCTGCTTTATACTGTTGCATTTGGCTCCAAATAAAACTATTTTGGAGCTCCAACAAATGAATCTTGAATAATAATAATAATAATTTGAGGGACAACTGAGAGACGGAACATGTTTCTTTCTGAGGATGCAGAATATAAGAGAGCTTTTCAATGTGACACTTACAATTATGAAAATAATAATTTTAAATATACAAATTCTCCAGTCTCTACACTAGGATAAGCATGAGAAGTACAGCTGGAATAAAAAGGGTCTTTAGTCATAGTTTGGATAGAGGGAGGATTAGGGAAAAGAGAAGAATTGGGTTATGTCACTGTTTGGTGTGAGTTTAAAGAAGTTAATTTCTCCATGCCACAAATTCTTAATTCATTTAATATAATCTCCAAATTCTGTAGACTGGTATAATAAGGAGAATCAGTTGTGAATGAGTCATTAAAATATGGTGATATGAGCTTGATTTTACTTGGTTTGTTCTACTTGCAAAAAATCATTATGCCATCCTTGACTGCAGGCATGGGAGCATAGCTACACTCTCCCAACACCTTGTAAGGGACTCCAAAGTGCCTACAAAATTAGTCACTCCCGCCCTGGGTCCTTTTAGAGAAGGGTGGGATATAAATTGAATAAAATAAATAAAATAAGTGCCTAGCTGTAATTTTTAGAGGCGAAAAGGGAGAAGTTCTTGATTACATGGAAAATAATCAAATTAAGTATATGCTATCACTCCATTATGTACCATAGCAATTTAAGACTTACATACTGCTCCACAGTGCTTTACAGCCTTCTGTAAAGGGGTTTACAGAGTCAGCATATTGCCCCCAACAATCTGGATCCTCATTTTATCGACTTCATAAGGATGGAAGGCTGAGTCAATTTTGAGCCAGGGAGGATCAAACCCCTGGCAGTCAGCAGAATTAGCCTGCAGTACTGCTTTCTAACCCTGCAAGGTTAAAACACAAATGTCTGAAAATGAGGTTGTATCTAAAAGGGCATGTACTAAAATGAAGTACAAAAGTCATACTCAATTGGAAAGAAAGCATCACAAATTTGACACTGGTCTCTTCTTTTAATGTGATGCTGCAGGGGTACTTCTGGCTTTGACTATTGAATGCTTTAAATCAAATATAATATCAACAATGGAAATCTTTCATTTTTAAATTCCTCTTCAGTTATTATTACTTCAGTATGTCTGGATCAGCCATACATCATAGTTGGAAAGTAAGTAAGCACTAAATTTTCAGAATTCAAGTTGGATTAACATCCCCAAACTAATGAAAATAGATGGTGAATGCACCACAGAAAATTCTCCATTAGTGATAAAAGAGATGAAACAGAAAGAGATTGGATCATAGTTGCAGTGATTGACATCTACGTAAATTTGTGTAAGTATTAACGACAACAAAAAATACAGTCTCATGTGCCAAGCAATGATTGATGTGCCTGATTACATTATTCCAGTGAGACAGATTTCTTTTATATGCATGATTTAATGCATTATATAATTTGAATTGAAAAGCAATGCAAGGAAATTAGCAACATATCCAATATTATATATAACCTCGATTAAAAGTAGATTAAAGCAGCAAGCAAACAAAAACGTATTCAAATGTTGAAACTTTTTAACACATTGTCCAATATTTATGACTTTAGGCAGCTAAACATGAGGACCTTTTTTATAGTGTAGCTGAAACTTTTTAACTGATGTGATCCAGCAAAAAAAGATAATGTATTTACAAGAAGTAAAATGATAATATTTTAACTAGACTTACCAGATCTGGGCTACAAGTACAATAAACTACTAGATGGCAGCCAAGGTCCCAAACTTTCTCAAAGCTGCCATCTAGGTGTCCTGCTAAGAAAAGCAACCCTGCAGACCATACAAAAGTACATTACTGGCACAAAACGGTGCACTAAGGTTTAACTTTCTCTGGATTTAACTTCATAGAAATAATTTCTAAGCCCTCGTTAACAGGACCCATAAATGGAGCAAGGAAAACATTTGAAGTGATAGTGATACTAAGCATGCATCTAATATTGGTATCTGCAGGAGGTAAAATGATGTGCATTAAAACATCACAAAACAATGACTCATGCATTTGCACCAAACCACAAGTTGTGATGCCTATAATATATGTATCTGTGTGAACGTAAGTTCAGAAAGAGGGTCATTATATACAAATGGAGTATAGACTTGAATTTATATTGAAATTTCCTAATGAATCTCAAAATAATCAGTGGCTTTCATTATTAATGTTTGCTCAATATACATAGATTAAACAAAAGAAAAATGTTCTTTAGATGGAAGAAGGACACCTATCTGTTGATTTATGTGCATACACTGATGCAGTTTCATTTAACATTAACCTCCATTTGTGAGATTCAGACGATAATATCCTGTTATTAAATATATCATATAATTTCATTTGCATTAGTTCAAACTATGTTCTCCTTGAATTTGAATTTCCATATTGCTTTTCAAGCTTTTACAATCAATATAAAAATGTCCTTCAAAAATTCAGCTCCCACAGCTCCCACATCCAGTAGGTCATAAAATGGGGTCCGACTCACTTAACAACTGTCTTGTTTAGCAATGGAAATTTTGGGCGAAATTGTGCTCACAAGTCAAGGACTACCTATAATTAAAAATGCAAACTTCCTGAACCTTAAGATTTCTAATATCATCGTTTGTAACGACTCATAAATATAAACTATACTTTTTTATTTAAAATGCCAGTAGATTTTTCTCGGTTAGACTGCAATGTTAGAAACAAAGAGAGAGAAAATTCCATATCAGTTCTTTTACTTAAGTGATAAATTTAAATACAGCAGAACAACCTAATTCAATTCCCATGACATAATATCTCAATCTGTGATTTAAAAGCAATTTGTAATAAGAGGTTCATGAAAGGTAGAAACTCTGTGTGAAACTAACCCAAAAAATAATTACTAGGCCTATCTGGTCAGCCAAAATAAGGACAAACTATCCAACACATTAGTCTATTCACTCTGTTGCTCTAATTAATATTTAAAAGAAGTCAGTATGTTAAACGCCAGGGGAAAAAGTCAAAAGGATAAAAGGTTAGCCAGAGGTTAGCAGGGAAACCAGGTTTCCTGCTAGAAATAACTGGCGTAGGACATGAAGCAGTTTAAATACTACCCTTTGTAAATACAATAATTTATGGTAGCTTTAAAGGGAAGTATCAATCTGGTTTAGAAAGAACAAAGTGGCTGAGGGACTGATCCAGAGATATGTTTTTCTGCTTGGTCACTGTATTTTGAAAGAGGCAAGGCTATATATCTCTGCCAGATGCAACTGAGAAAGACTTAATAGAAAGACAGTGTTAATTCTGTAGCATTTTGTATTTACAAAGTCATTTACTTCAACATAAGTTATTTCATGCCTGTTATTTCAATGATGTGAGAGTTGTGTTAAATGTTCAGCTTTGTTACAAAAAGTAGGAATGAGTAATGATGCTCTGAATCAGCAAAAACATAAGCATGGGTAGCTGGCTATAATCACATTATTACACTTTTATGTGTTTTTTTTATTTTCAGGAAATCAAAAAAAACAATCTGTGAGTGGCTTCTAGTTACACATTTAAGTAAAGGACTATTCACCTGATTTTCTATTACTTCCATATCAAGCTAATATTTTATTGATTTATGTGGGATTTTTAATTTTATCTTCCCAAGGAAACAATGTGTTTCCTCAAAAGTAGCTGTAAAAAAGTTAGATTTGCTATGTAATTGGTCAACTACTCTCCATCTTCCCTTAAAGACAATTCCCCAAATCTCATTACCTTCCTTTCCCAAGGCTAATTTCTGAAGTTGGGAATATTCTGTGTCCATGGGAATTCTCTGGGTGATACAGGAGCTGGAAAGAGAGGCAAAGGTTTGGTATACCTGAAAAAAGGATATTAGTAGGACATTTAATCCACTTTCCATTCTATCACACTATCATTAGTGTCATTATCACTATCACACAAAAATACATACATTTATTGTGTTTGCAGGAATATTAAATTCAGGCATTATTTTCCTGTATTTTTACTGCTAAATTCAAATAAGGAAAAGAATCTAAAACCAATTTATTTCCTTACTTGTCGTAGTCAAGGAAAGTAAGCAGAGATTGTTGATGGGGAAAAAAAGCAGAGAAATGAACATTGCTCTTAATCAGCTAATTACAATTGTGCTTGTTCCAAAGAAGGAGTTCGACAGATGAAGAAAATTTACAACAAGTTTAATCGCTTTTCATGGCAGATGATTCCAAATTAGAGATTTATAAAATATATTATATATAAGAATATATTGGCATGAAAGAAAATAAACATATGGTATGTATCTCGACTAAATAATTATATATTTTTAATGGATCTTTTTTGTTTTTCTAAAGATATTTTTATATAATTGTACTTTTTTAAATTATAGATTTACTTTTTTTAGGTATTTTACTTCAGAAATTCAAGGTTCAGCAAAAATGTAATAATAGCATGAATAAATAAACACAGAATGTGTTTGCTATTTGGCTCAAGCACAAATAGCCAAGTCAACTCAAGAACTAAAGAACATTTGGCAATGGTGCTATGAACCAAAGGACATACTGTAGACATTTCTACTGAGGCACATTTCCTAGCTGTAAATGCCTATACATTTTGCCACAGAGGAACAATGGAGGAGGAGAATCAATTATATATGTGAAAAATGAGGAAGGAAGGGTGAGAATTATCCATAGCAATGTAGGATAGGCAATCTGCTGTGACTTTATTGTTTACATTTCATGTAAACAAGCATGGAATGGAACGGAACAGAACCGAACAGAAAAGAACAGAATAGCTTTATTTGGCCAAGTGTGATTAGACTTGATTAGAATTAGGCATTTCTTCTCTGAAATAAACATTTAGAGGCAAAATAGCACATTATGCCATAGTTGCTTTACTGAAATTGTTTTGCTGTGATGGGATAGGAAGTAATAATTCAAACAACCCATCTATCTATGTCTTCTATCTGAAAAATGGAGATATAAAGGCCCAAAAGCACTCTTCTGCGAGATCCTTTGAACCTGATGCCTGGAGTAATATGAATACTAAATATTTAAACCATGAAAATTACTGACATGATCAAAACAATTCCTTTCTGTGTAGTTCAGAGCATATAAAGCCTTTTTGCTGCCTATTCCAGTACTAAATATAAACCCTGAACAAGAGGTGTGGTATGCAGATAGAAAAACATTGGAGGTAAGGCAGCACGGCGTAGTATGCAAACATTTACAGATGAAGGGAAGGAACTCCACACCTTTGGGAGCAATATAAAATACCATTGATAGGTTTCATTGCCAGACAGAGATTGTGGATTGAAGGGCATATATACATCACAGCCTCTTGTGCACACCGTGAAAAGGTTTTCTTAATAAAACATACATTTATGTTCGTCGGTTGCTATTCATTGGATTGAATCAGTCATGTCATTTGGATCTAACTACATGTGGCACACTATCTCATAGGGAACGGTCATACATTTTAAAAATGATTGGCAGAAGTACATACTAACATTTGGTCACTGTTAAACACAAGGTTTTGAATGAAGATTCCCAATGAGTTCAAGCAAATATAGAAAGTATCCACTCTAAGAATGCATAGCATGAATCTTGAACCAAATATTTTTCAAAATTCCTGTTTTATAGATTGTGAATATCATTGACCATTTAATTTCCAGATGTGTTAAGGGTGGGAATTATGGGAAATGCAGTCCTAATTTATTACATCAAGACATGCCAAATTCTCAGAAGAATGTATTTCAAGTATAATGCTCTAATACAAAATATAGAAATTCCATCTTAGAAGCATGAATAGGTTTATAAGGATAACCAGATGTTAATATTAAAAAAATAAAGTAATATAATGTGGCAACATTGCATTCATTTGGAAGTATGATAAAGATATAGGGGCAGACAGTGTAAATTTTTCTTGCTGGAATGCAATTCTGCATGTATAAGCGTTCTGCATCTACAGTATAAACTATTGACTTATTGGCAATAATTTAGGAAGACTTAGCAGAGAGCTGTCATCTAAAAGTCTCTCTCTATGTAATATGTCTTCTACTAGTGAGGCTGATATTCACAGTGCATTCTTTCAGTCAGCCTTTTTCTTATGATTTTGGATTTTTCTCATGCATGGTTAAACTGTCTGATTCCTATGCATAAACCAAATGCAAATGAACCCTGCTTAAGGATTTTGTCTGGACTACAACCCCTTCCTCAACTTAGACCACAATGATGTCTACTTCCTATTCCACCATTAGTGAACTTGTTAAAAACAAAGAAAAGAAAGAAAAGGTAGCCTTGTGCTGTTCCTTCAATACACCAGGCCCTCACTGGTCCACTGATGAGAGTGAAGAGAAAAAGACCAAAGCGGGTAATCTATACTTCTGGAGGTTGACAAACTATGACTGGAGGGAAGAAAGTGCTTTTGCTATAGTAGTGCAATGTAGCCAGTTGGAGAACTTTCTAGTTTCTACCACAGAATTAAATGTAGCAGGTAAACCAGGCAGCACTATTCACACTGGCGGTAAGTCATAAAATATCATTTTCATTCAGGATGTAGACTGTGGATTAATATGCATTCCTGCCCTCAAGAAACTCTTGGTGGTTGCAACCTATTAGGGCAACCTGGTCATAAAAATCAGTTCTCTCACCTCTGGATAGCTAGTGTAGTGAGACTTTAACCAATTTTATTTATAAAATAGAGAAATCTATACAGGTAAAATATATACATATTTAAGAATGTACACATTTAAGAGGTTAATACAATCATCATCTCTTTTCATTTCAAAATTTCATCTCATTTGTAATAAAAAATATGTAGACAGTGGTGTTAAACCATCTGCTATATTAATGTAATGAACACTGCAATTACGTCTCTATAAACATATTTCTTTATACAATAGTGTGTACAAAGAGTTTGGCTATAAAGGACCTTTATCCAGTGGTGGAAATAAATGGTAGCGGTTATGGACAACAGGCAACAAATTTTAAAGTGTTGCTTTTTAAAAGATTTTACCCATTAAATAAATATAAAAGTAATATGTGTTATTACTGCAGCTGCCATGGAATTCGTTAAATGGTTGATATGAAAAGTATGCAGAAGATATTGGAGTATTTCCAAATTCAATGATATTAACACTAATAGATCAACTGAAATCCGAATCTATTATAAAATGCATAATTAGCAATGAGATTACTTAAAATATAAATTGGGAAATAATCTAATGGCTGTATGAAACATCCAGGCATAAACCAATGGCAACCTAACAAGTAAGGATGCAAAATAAAATCAAACTAATTTGCTATATTGCAATTTAATTCTATTGCTAGGAAGAAGAAAAGGAAGAGGAGAGAGGGAAAGAGGGAAAGAGAAGAAAAGGAGGAGGAAGAAAATGTTTTATTTTATCTGGACAATAAATATTGTGTGTGAAGTCCACAAAATTGCTATGTGTAAAATTGCTATCTGTTGGTATAATGGGGAGCACTTAGAAACCAATGAAGCTTTAAATCTCATTAGTACTGAACAGTTGATTCAGCTAAGTAAATTCCTCCATCCATTTCTAATTAAGCAATTATTGTCATTGTGAGTCTTCCAGTGGGTTATTGGCTAAATTCTATTCACATTATCCCCATCAGGTTAACTTAAGTGGGCGCTTTATGTAACATTTATAATTCTGCTAAGTGAAGGCACATTAGTATAAAATAGCACTATGCAAATACAATTTTGAGAAATAAATGAAGCTGTGTTAAAATAACATATACTGAAATCTTTCAATTTTATAAAGAAAATTCTCCTCAGGCTGATCTGTACCGAACCTGATCCTTCAAGTCTTCCAATTGTGCGCCCATCATTGCTATAATTGAGTCAGTCCACCTGGCTCCTGCTCATCCTCTTCTTTTTATTTCCACCTTTCCCAGCATTATAAAGCTCGATATAAAAATGTGTCCAAAATATGGCCATTTGTGACATGCAAGAACCCTGGATTAAAATTTATTTTATGATCCATTTGTTGTATTCTTGACAATCCCTGATATCTTCAGGTGTTGTCTCTTATTAAAGAGAATGTACGTATTAAAGTGCATTCAAAAGCATCAAACTTCTTTTATTCTATTCAGACTTATGTTTTCCTTTTCTTTTATACATTTTTTAAATAAAGCATGTGCAATGTGCAACATCTCAGGAGCTAGATATTCACGATTTCTCTAGCAAACAACTCCTTCCTCTCAACACAGCATACAGGGCAAAGGTTTTAAATATTTAGTATATTTTCCTAGCCTGCCAGAATATTGCGGTAGACAAGATGGCAGGATTACTGAAACAGAATGAATATTCTATTTTGATCCAACAGAGAGGTCTTCTTATTAAATAAGAAGTGGTAGGTGTCAAAATAAAAGAAAATCAGAGAAAAGTTGTCATTTAAATGATGATGTCCTGTCCCGCTTATGCATGCACAGACCGCTTGGATTTAACATTTATTGAGACTTTGTCTCCTCCTTTTCTCACCCAGTAATTCATCTGGTTTTTCTCCAGAAGTTCTGAGTTCCTCGCCTTTCCTCCTCCTCTTGTCCCATCCAGGTTCAAAGTCCCCCACATCTTCCAAGTTTGCCTCCATCCCCTCCCTAAAATTCCTGAAGCCGGCTCTTCCTCATCATCCAAGCCAAATTCTGGAGCATCTATCATAAATGCCCATTTTAGATGTATATAATAAAATTGGATATAAGGATAAATTTATACTAGTAATTTGCAGTTGGGTGATTTATTAACATCTAATTAAAATAAATGTTTAAGGCACACTACATATAAAACAAAGCAGAAGGAACTGAAGATCTTTTACACAAAGAGGAAATCATTTAATTGGTGGCTAGCTATATATTTTTGGGTTAACAGGCAACATGTTTCTTAAAGTTAATTTTATTTATTTATGTAGAAAATTTATATTGCCGCCTACTCGCACATGGCAACTCAAGGCTGCTTACAGGACATAAAAACACAATATAAAAGAATTAAAATTAATAAAAAATTAAAATAATATAACTAACTTTTCTAAACTAGCCAGAAAGCCTAAATTCTATCTTCAAAAATTTAAAAGCTATCATTGCTCCACTATATGCAGTAGATTATCTACAATATTAATAAAAAGTCAATATTTGTTTTCAGTCCTATCAGTACGTTTATGTTTCAAAAAGTATATTTTCAAAACAAAGGAATCAGTGATGTTTTTCTTTGAATTAAATTTAGTTTTTTGCCAGCACTAAGACTATAGTTATACTATACTTTTATAGGAAAATTATGGAAAAATTCTAAAATTTGTCTCAGTTGAACAATTTTAGTAGGACCAAAGTTGTACCTACTCCCTTTCAATGTTAATTGTTGAATAAAAATGTTTTTGCTTTTTCAAGGTTATACTTATAATTGAAACATTTAAAGTTCGCTAAATGAGTTGTATTTAAAGCAAACACTACAATAATAAAGTAAGCATGCTCATATACTGTTCACATGAGGCCACAGTTTATTTAGCTGTTCTTGAATAAATCCCAATTTTCTGATTTCACATATATGACCAATGGATAAACATTCTTTAGAGACTATAGTGGTTGAATACACAAAACACAGTCAGTCAAAAATAAGCAATGGCTTAATGTACTGCATGAGCCAGTCCATCTCTCCTCCATCACTATTACCATCTCCTAATAGAGGAGGTTAATGTTAGTACAACTATAAGCATATACTATTCAGAATATTTATTATCCCATTGTTTTTGCCAAGACATTTGATCAGGTCTGATAAAAGCTATTTCACTGAAACTATCAGTAAGTATGATTATCACTCACAGACGCAATATCTTAGCTGATTCATGTATTACCAAAATTGTATAGGCATCATTTCCCTGGTTCCTCCATATTGCTTTTGGGAAAGTCTGAATCTAGGACCACACTTACAGTACAGAGCAAGGACTTGGTTTCTCTCCAGTCTTCTAAAACCACTGTATTTTCAGTAGTTGGAACAACATCCAAAAGGAAAGGAATCATGATGTTGTTACATATGGATCCTGCATCAGGAATTACTTCAGCAACTTGAAAAGAATCAACTTAAAGTAGTTTACAGATTATGGTGCCAAATGGATTGATTCTTTATGATCCTGAGATATAAAACAAAAAATAATTCTTTTACAGGAACATAGTAAATAGTTGAGTGCTCTTTATCCTTTATAGTGACACAATCAGACATTTAGTAATATGGAATCTTCTACATAGTTCTGGAATGTATCAACAAACACACTGAAGTTTAAGCAAAGCAATGCTTAATATGCATGGAAACCATAAGTCCATCTAAATATAGTTCCCAGACCATCAATATGTAAATAAATGCACATCAAATAATACACATCCATTTAATGCAACAATGACAACAGAACCTTGAATAAAACAAAAAGACTCACAAAAGAAGATATCTGCATTGGTCACTTTATGTCCACCAGAAATTATATTCTGTATTTTTAAAACTAAGATATTCAGTGTTGGCTGTTGAAAAAATAAAGTTTTGTGTCCATTATCCAGATACCTGCTATAAAGATGAACACAGCAGTCCTTGAGTTAGTATAACATTTGCTGACCTGATATTTGAGCCTTTTTCTGTCACAGCAACACAGCAGTTGGTGCTGTTTCAACTGTTTTAATGCAAGACAAATTAAGGAAAGCAATTAGTAGATTCCCCTGACTTCATTTCCCTTCCCACCAATTTCCTCCAGATATTTTTTCTTCTTTTTCCAGGTTCTCTTGCATTTGCCTGAGGTCATGGCCTTTTCTCGTTCTATTACTTCCTTAGTCTTGATGCTCAGTGGACTCTTTTGGACTGCTGCTGAAATTTATACTAAAGTTTGGGGTTCAGTGATTGGTTCCTCAGTTCAATTTGGAATTTTCTTCATGATCATAATGCTAGCTTAAATCATGATCATAAAAGTATATTGCTGTGCAACATAATTACCAATAATGTCATTTGGTGGCCAATTATTCAAGAATACTGCAAGGTGTCTAGTAGTCACTGAAGGCATCTACTGGAGGTACTTGCTTTTCTCCTAATGGAAGCAAAGGCTTTGAAATTATTGAGATGATTTAAGCTAGCATTTTTGAACAGTAAGCCATTCAGAGTCATTGACTGAGATGGGTGGCTATACAAATTGAAAATCAATCAATTAATCTTCAGATTCCTGTCCAAAATTTTGAGACTTGCTGCATTCAGGGCATACATTTCTATGGGACAGAAAGGCATTTCTATGGGACAGAAAGGCAACCATTTCTGGGATTCACACTTTTGAAGACATTCAATTGATGATGAATAGCTAGGGAAGGAATTGCCTTGGGAGAACATTGTGACTTGAGTGTTATTGCTTGACTGCAATTCAGACAAGCATTCTCAAGATTCCTTTCTAAGGTCTGCGTTCATACAGTTTTCAGGGACATGTGCCTCTATGAAGTTTCTTTTTAGCCCAGAGTGTCCAATTTTTTTTAAAAAATCAACCATGCTGCACTGTTTAATGTATGGATTTAAAAATACAGACCTTGTTTCAGATGTGAGACTGAGCTGGACACATTGGTTGTTTGGTGTTTTTTTTTAAACAGGTGCACTTTAAAACTCTCTAACTTATTCTGACTTTGAGATAATATAGATCTGGATTCTCACTATTTGGACTGCATTAACTGGTATAATTGTAGTGTTTTTTCACAATCCAAAAGAAGTGTATTGCTTCTGACAAGTTCAACTGAAGGCTTTCAACTGACAGATCCAGTGGAAATGCAAACGAACGTATTGTCAATCTGCAGAAGAAATAGATGATGAAGTGGGGGTAGCTCGCAAGAAAATGTACAGAATGACAATGTAAAATGAATTTGTGGCTTGGCTGGCATAGTCATCTGATGATGCCTGTGAGCATCTTGATAATGAAGGATCCAAGGATGTTTACTACATGCAGAGGATCTGAGTTATCTTTGATATTAAGTCTTGACTAAGCAACAGGAGATTTTCAGATTTAAATTGCTACGATATGGATTATCCTATACATGCAGCTATCTATACTAGATAAATTGCATTAAATGGTCTGAGTGATAAGGAGATGAAAGCAGCAGAATAGATAAGCTTTAAGCTTTAATTTCTCCAAGCATCAGGGTCTTCAATGACTCTTGTCTGTATTATAAGTCCAAAATCTAACTTTATTTTCATTATTAAATGTTTCCAATGAGCAGTTGCTTTTACTTCATCTAGTATTGGATGGATATTTTTTTACGTAATCCAGCATATTTGCAACCAATTTCTCCAGCACTACAATTCAAAGACATTGGTTTCCCCACCACTTCATTTGGCCTTTCTGATAATTTAGGCTTCACAGCCATGCAATATGTTTAAATGAGAATTCCGTGGTTTTAACAGCACATATATTTGTCTCTGTAATATCTGTGCATAATATTTGATCTAGCTTTGTCATAGTCTTTCTCCCAATTTCATGTCTCGTTATTTTGAAACTAGTGTCACCATCCCCATGAATTCTTGGGCCAAGTCTGTTGTTTTCAGTCCATTCTTCAAATTCTTCATAGTAAGATGAGATGGGTCAAGTACATCTATGTTTTAAAAAGTACCAATTTTTTGATATTTTGGGTATTCGTTAGCACTATTCTGCTGGGTTTCTTGACTGCTTACAAACTACAAGTAGTAGATTATTGAAATTAATTTGTAAGACTTCAGACTGCTGGTATTCATAAAGCTCATGAACTTTTGCTGTTAGTGATGTTTTCTACAACCCATTTAACTCTACTTCACTTTCCAGAATAACTTGTTCTGCATCACCAACTGAATTTTGTATAATTAATCTAGGGATTTTTGTTCTTTTGTCTATAGTCATGTCATCTACTGTTCCTAATCTTTCGCTAATACATTTTAATTGGCATCCTTCTATTACATGGGGGGGGGGGGTAGTATATGAGCACTTATTTTGGCAAATTTTTTAATAAGGCTGCTTAATTTTAAATAATGTAATTGTCTACAATAGAAAATGTGAAGTTCCTTTGATGTGAAATGTCCCATTCCAGTTCATTCCAAAATATTAATGTTCAGTCTTGATACTTCTATTCTGATGTCAGGTTTGCCTCCATGTACCAATGATAACCATATATATGAACCACCAAACTCTCCTTTGCTTTCTGGCAACAACAGCAGAACTTCCCTGCATTTTTCCCCAAGTATGTTTTTGAACTTCTTCTGAGTGAATTGAGATTATCATCTTCCAGTATCATGTCAACATGATCCTGACTGAATGCTATTTGATTTTCTTGGACTCTGGTTTCCATGGGGTTTGGTTGATACTACGAGGGTGATTCAATAAATAAGGTGAATTTTTCTATATAAGGACTTTAATACAGATAGAAGCTTACTTTTTTTATTTTTTGTGTTTTACTACTTTTTCACATGGATTTAATTTCTTATGCAGATTACAAAAAAACCTTGAGAGTTTTACCAATTAACAAAGATGGCCGACCAAGAAGCATGCTCCAGGATTGAACAGCGGTCAGTTATCAAGTTTTTGGTTGTTGAAGGGTGCAAACCCGTTGAAATTCATAGGAGAATGTCAACTGTGTATGGTGCCACATGTTTCAGCCAAAAAAATGTCTACAAGTGGGCTACATTGTTTAAAGAAGGACGGAGCAGTGTAGAGGATGAAGGCAGGCCTGGGAGGCCTACAGAAGTGAGGTCTCCTGAGGTGATCGAATCAGTCAATGACCTCATTCAGTCTGACAGAAGGGTGACAGTGGATGACATTGCAAGGACTTTGAGCTTATCTGTTGGGACAGCACACAAAATTGTCCATGATGACCTTGGCTACTCGAAGGTCAGCTGCAGGTGGGTGCCAAAGATGCTTACTGCAGACCATCAACAAGCTGGGCTGGGAACTGCTCCCTCATCCCCCTTATAGCCCAGACCTTGCCCCTTCAGACTTTCACCTGTTTGGTCCCTTGAAAGCGTTCACGAGAGGCACGAAGTTTGAAAGTGACGATGAAGTCAAAAGTGTTGTGAGCGACTGGTTGAGACATCAGTCTAAAGATTTTTACACTGAGGGAATACGGAAGCTTGTGTACAGATGGGAAAAGTGTGTGACAGTGCTGGGAGACTACGTTGACAAATTAAAAAAAAGTAAGCTTCTATCTGTATTAAAAGTCCTTATACAGAAAAATTCACCTTATTTATTGAATCACCCTCGTATTTTTAAGATCTTAATGATCCTTTGGGGAGTGTATAATCCCTAAAATATAGTTCATACCAATATTAGGATGTGGAAGCCCATTTACTATTACAAAATGAATCCCTGTATGGGAGAGACCATTACAGATAGGTCTCAATATAGATTATAAACTGATTAACACATTATTTTATTCTAATTTTATACCTGGCTTAACAAGTTTTTAAAAATCCATTTAATTATCCCCTTTATATAGCACAAAATAGATTGATTTTCAGAAATCCTTACCGTTTTCTGTTTAGTGCTACCCCTTTTCAGTTGCTTCAAACCATATCTTTAAAAAAGCTGTTCTTTTTTATTTGCATTAGCACTACTATAAAATGTTAATTCAATACTTCATCTGTGATTGAATATTGAAGGGCTCAGTTGTAAAGATTTTGGCACTATAGGAAGGGAGCCAAATTTTTCTAGAAAATGGCCAGAAGAAAGGAAAGAATAGAGGCAATAAAGGCATTATGTTCAGATGAGAAGGCCTGAGTCCTCTCTAAGAAAGTAATTTGAAAAAAACTTATCAAACCAGCCCTAATTCAGACAAAGATAATGTGAGGGAGAAAGGAAATATTCAAGTTTTCAAGATTCTACAGCTATTCCAATAAAAATAGTTATATGGCATTTATTTTAGGTGTGTTCTTCCATATAGGGCTGCCACATTATAATAATAATAATAATAATAATAATAATAATAATAATAATAATAATAATAATAATAATAATAATAATAATAATAATAATAATAATAATAATTTTAATTTCTAGACCGCTCCCGCTCCCCAAGGGGACTCGGAGCGGTGCACAGGGAAGTTAAAACAATAAATATACATAAATATACAAAACAATTAAAAGCAAATTAAACAGTAAAACCCTGCGCTAAAATTCCCAATGCCAATTCACTAAAACCCTATAACCCTATAATACTATAGTAGAGAGGCTACCCTAGGCCGGCCAAGCAGAAAAAGTGCGTTTTCAATTTCAGACGGAAGGAACGGAGGTCCGTGGTTGTTTTAATATCTTTATCTGATAGACAGTTAGGTCTATAGGTCAAGGCATCAGGCTACAAACCAGGAGATTGTGAGTTCTAATCTCACCTTAGGCACATAACCAGCTCAGTTACTTTGGGTACTCATTTTCTCTCAGCCCTAGAACCCACTTCTGAAAAAACTATTTAAATAAAAGGAATCATTTTATTGGTTGAGAGAAACCATGGCTTACTGAAATAGAAGCGGCACATGTTAATGAGTAGCAGAATATTGATGGGAGTAGACACACATCCTTTATTGGTGTGGTTTGTTGCTTCTTCCCTGATTGCATGTGCCTCAGCCTATTTCACCGGATGAGTGGAGATTCATTCCCTTGTAACAAATTGTTTAATATTCCTTTCCTTTCAGCCAGAAAGGATTAAAAGGCCTTTGTTAGGGTCAGAAGAAGTTCTTTTAGGCCTGATAAGGTTATGTAAAGTGGGGGAATGGACTTCATTGTTGTCACATTTACCAGGTCATGGACAAATGTCCTAAAATCAGATTTTCATTTTATTTTTAATAATAATAATAATTTTATTAATTTATAGACCGCCCCCTCTCCCCCATGGGGACTCGGGGACTTGTAATTTTGACATTACAAATCATAATCTTGGTAAAATGTATTTAAATTTGACTACGTAATGTATTCTTTGGGCAATTAGATATGGTCTCAGTAATGTAGTTAATAGGCCTTGTATTTTGAAAGTTAGGAAAGTCTAGCAGTTGCTAGTTCATTTAGTTAATGCTGTAATTTAGTTCCTGCTATCCAGGGCGCACCATGAGGAGTTAATAGGCAGTTTGATGTCATTTACAGAATATGCTTTCACTTTTTAAAATAAATTACCAAGCATCATCTTACTTTGATTTACATCGGTGAGAAACATAAAGGTTTCTTACAGGGCCAACATTCCTTAGCTATGATCTCTATCGTGAAATGTTTTTAAATGGTGCATGGCAGGAATTTCTATAGAACAAAGCATCAATGGTTTTCAAAAAGGAATATTTGTGGAACAGTTGGTTGTTTTGCCACACTTCCATATGCAAGGAAGTTACCCATCCATATATTTAAATAAAATCCTTGGCCAATCTCAGAAGCCAAGTGTTCTGTTCTACTGGTACAACTGCTGGCCTAATATACGTGAATCCTTTCCTCTGCAGAATCCCAACTCAGGTGAATAAACAGAACAAATCACTGATTGCACAATGTCAAAGCAGAATAACAAAATAAGATCAGAAACCCTGCAAGCTTTTTAACTTGCAGAATAAGGCAGACAGTTCCTTTCTCAACTTTATGTACAATTATTATCACCGTATGCATGTAGTCCAGGTGGCTATAGAACATGATCACGATACAGGGATTCTGCCATTTTCTGAAATCTATTTTTGTATTTTCTCAGTTAAAGATGCTGAGCTTATTCACTGGAAAGCTGACGGCCTGGGTCTAAGCATTGTGCAACAGAATGAGTCCTGTTACCTGCCCTGGCTCCCTTCCACCTAACAGTTCAAAAGCATGCAAATGCAAGCAGATAAATAGATATCACCTTGGCAGGAAGGTAGCAGTATTCCATGCACCTCAGTGATTAGTCATGCTGGCCACATGACCCATGGAAATAACTTTGGACCACACTGGCTCCCTCTGCTAAGAAACAGAGATGACTACTGCCCCTTAAAGTCAGATACGTCTGAACGTACCTTTACTTAGTGTTTTCCTCACATTTCCTAGGCCATGTAGTCCTGGTGTAATGCGCATCTGAATTTGATATTTTTGTTTGTCATTTCCAAGTGAAATGTCATGGCCAAACATATTGATTGCAATTACCTAAAGCTCTGTTCCATTTGGAGAATGCTTTTATGAATGCATACAATGTGTTCTATCTCTGTGTGAATATTTCAGCTATCAGAATTGGCAGCGTGAATCCATAATGTCTAATGATTTAAAACAGGAGCTAAAGAACAAGAACCTAAAACAGAGGTCTCTAAATAGTTTTTTTTTAAGATGGTTATGTATTTTACTTGACAGTATAATCTTTAAGATCACTTATGGAACTAGATCTATGCACTTCAAGGCTACATTTATAAAAGTTTCACCTCAGAGTTTCTTTGTTTACCACAGACAAATTCTTTTGTCGACTTGAAAATACATGATCACATTACAGTGCTTTCTGAATAAAATATCATGTACAAATAATGATGTTCACGTAGGCCTCCTCTTCTAACTAAGGGAATTATAGTCATTCCTGTAATGAATCCACCAGAGATATAATAAATTATTAAGAAATTTGAATCAGTGCATCAATTTCCACTTTCAGTTCTCCTGCTCAATTATAATTCTGCTATTTGTTACAGGCAGAGAAGGATTTTTCTCTTTAGCCAACCATAGACTGAGTTCTGTTTACATTTAAACACTTTTTAATGTTTTTTATTAGATTTCCTTTATTGCTTCAGATTGTTTCTTAAAAGAGATTTGCGGAGATTGTGGCCTTTCAGGCATCCTTCAATATTGGCCACACTGTCTAAACCAGTGCTCTCAAACTCAGCAAATTTAAGCTATGTGGACTTCAGTTCCCAGAATTCCCCAGCCAGATTAAAGTTGCTGGGGTTGTGTAACACTGTGGTCTCAGGGATTCAGTTCATTAACATCTGCAGCACTGCAAATTCTGTATTCTTACCTTTAAAATGTATCATCGATGAAGAAAAGTTCACTATTAAGGCAAGACAAAATGTTTAATGAGGTTGTTGTGAATAGAATCCATCTAAGAATGCCTACTTCACATGGGTCAATATTTTATAGGAATCATGAAAATCTGACTTAACTTTTCACATTCAGATGCCATAAGAATCAAAAATCCCATTCTTGAGCAAAACTCTGTATCTGCTCATACTATAAATCCCCTAAATTGCTCTTATCGGTATTTCATATTTTCCACATTATCCCATGCAAATTCTAAACTATTTTTGAAATATTTCTCTGAAGAAAACAGTAAACTCTATCTTATCCCGCTCCATTTAGATTATGTTGCTGCCTGCAGTCATATATGCCCAGAATTCCATTGGTAGATGGGTGACTATATACATTTAATAAATAAGTATTGTTAAATTATGTATCTGAATTTGTATTTCTTTTAAATTTGTATTTGTGGGATGCGGTGGCTCAGAGGCCAAGACAATGACTTGTCGATCAGGTCAGTAGTTCGGTGATTCAAATCCCTAGTGCCGCGTAACAGAGTGAGCTCCCGTTACTTGTCCCAGCTTCTGCCAACCTACCAGTTCAAAAGCATGTAAAAATACAAGTAAAAAAAATAGGGACCACATTTGGTGGGACGGTAACAGCTTTCCATGCGCCTTCAGCATTTAGTCATGCCGGCCATATGACCACGGAGACGTCTTTGGATAACATTTGACATCATGTCCCTGGATTCTTTTCTGTAAATAATCTTTTTTAACCTCTCTCTGTACAGTTAAATCTATTCTCTCTAATCATCAAAATCATAAATCGCAAATTCATTTTATGCAAAAAAAACCCAATAAGAGGCCTTCATTCAAAAATAAACATAAAGAATGTCTTTCATCTATTCAAAGAGAAATATTTCACTTCTCCATTTATTAGGTAGGTGGAAAATTAAAAAATTAAAAACCATGAAAAGCTGGATCTACATAATACTCTGAGCAATAAAACATTGATTTACAAATTGTAATGACTGTAATCATACAAAAAACAATGCCAAAAACTAATCTAACTATATTGTGGCATAGCTAGCATAATGTGGGGGGAAATCTACATAGTAAAGAAGAAATTAGAAATACTTTACCATATAAATGTGAATAAACACAAAGATATCTGAGTGGGGGAAGGAAGATGAAAATGAAATCCCGTGTCATTGTTGCATATGATGTGATCTGTGTCAATTGAAGGAAATAATAATTCGTGTCATTTGCATTATGATGTGCTTATTTTTTAAATTTTAATTAAATTTATATCCCGCCCTTCTCCACGAAGGACCCAGGGGGGCGCACAGGAATTTCAAAAACATATAAAACAATAAAATACAGAATTTAAAAACATATTAAATTACAGTCCTGTGCTAAAATCCAAATTAAAATCCCCAGTTTAAAACTATCTAAAATAGCCCCAACGGGAGGTTAGGCTAGGCTGGCTTGCTGAAAGAGATGTGTCTTTAGACACTGGCGGAAGAGGCGGAGGTCCGAGATGGTACGAAGTTCAGGGGGTAGGTCGTTCCAAAAGGCAGGGCCCACCATAGAGAAGGCTCTTCCCCTAGGTGTCGCCAGTCGGCATTGCCCACCCTGAGAAGGCCCTCTCTGTGGGAGCGGATCGGCCGGAGGGATGTATGGGGCAGGAGACGGTCTCGCATATAACTAGGCCCCGAGCCATGGAGCGCTTTAAAGATGGTCGTCAGAACCTTGAAGCGCACCCGAAAGACCACAGGAAGCCAGTGCATCTCGCGCAGGATCGGTGTTACATGGGAGTGTATGGGAGTGTATTATGTAGAAATATTGGGAATGTGGGATAATAGTCTGGAAAATTGAAATGTTTTCCCATTCCATGGCATTGTACATATCCAAACAGTAGGAAATAATTACTAATACTAGAAATAATCACTACCAAAAATAATGCCACCAGAATTCCAAAAGCAGATCTTACACAATTATTTGCTCATGTTTGTCCTTTCTTCTGTCTCATTAAAAAGAAACAAATCATGTTTTTTTATTTATTTCTTTATCAAATTTCTACACCGCCCATATCACCTAAGTGACTCTTCCAATTATAACGTATATGGAATTTGAAATTGTTGGCCTGTTACTTAAAGCTAATCATTTCAATTCTATCTGAATCAAACCCAGACAGACATCTGTGTTGTTGATGTTGCTTAGGTTTTAAAAATGCAGAAAGGAAGAAATCCTAGAGAAATGCCCATTGTTTATCCTCAGAATATGGAATGACCATACCAACTGAGGGCCTGTTCCCAATGAATGTTATAATTCCCACCCACCCCTTTTTTTTTTCATGGCTGAAGACAACATAACCTTTGGTGAATCTTTTACATGGAAAGTCTCTACTGTGCTTGTTATTTATTTTCAGAACACCAACCTCATTATACAACACAGTTAGGTTAATAGTATTAGTACAACGATGAGTGCCAGTACTTCAAAGCTGACTGCAATATGCAAAAACTACCAAGTCAAATTCAATCAACTTGTTTCTGCCAAGTGAAAACCATTCCTATGTGCTAGCCAATTTGCCTGTTGCTTATGAGTGAAATGTTTGTTTTGCCCTTGACTCATTTCTCTAGACTACAGCCTGAGTCACTCATTCTCTGTTATGATTCCGAAACGGGCGAGAGGAGCAGCAACTTCTCAAAGGACACTTGAGCTTTCTACTACATATCCTGTTGCTGTCTGAGAAAGACCAGAGCATTCAGACAGTGCACCCCATGGGAATGCCTCTAGAACATGTGAGACATTTTAATTTTGTCTGCCTGATAAAATGAGAAACAAACCAAGATTTGGTCACATGTAGTGATGTTTCATAAATTAGGCTAGATAAGGAGAAAGGGATCTTTGCTTTCTGGGGTTGCAAAGAACTTTTTTAATGGTTTAGTGATTTTTACAGCCAACAAATATTTCAGCAGTCACAACTGCATCCACTTTTTTTAGTTTCATGCAATATGTGCTTTCAATTTTAAAAAATCAAAATGCAATACAATAAAGAACTTTCATTTAATCAGGTGAATCTAGTGGTTTAGTACTATTAAATAACCAAAAGTACATAGACGTCTGAAATGTTGAAGAGGACTAAGCAAGGTTAAAAGCAATTATTTGGAATTAACAGGAAAAAGCAAAGTTTTTGAAAGTCATGATACAACACATTCACACTGGTTCATACATGAGTAGGCCAAACTCATACATAAATACATACCGGCAGATGATTCAGTCTGCTGGTAGATAGGGAATGTCATTAATTTCTTCTTTTCACCTTCATCTTCTCAGAATTGTACCTGGAAAAGTAATTGATCAATGGACAAGAGACAATCATAGATGCCTATTGTATACAAATAGTTTTCAACTTACAACCATTTATTTAACAACAAAGGTACAATGGCACTGAAAAAGTGACTTACAACCAGTCCTCACACTTACAACTAATGCAGCATCCCCACAGTCACATGATCAAAAATTGGGCACTTGGCTACTGATATGTATTTATGATGGCTGCAATGTCATGGAGTCACATGATCACCATTTGCAACCTGCTCAGCCAGCTTCTGACAACTGAAGTCAATGGGAGAACGCCAGTTTCACTTAATTACTGCAGTGATTCACTTAACAACCATGGCAAAAATGGTAAATAAAATAAGGTGTCACTCACTTAACAACTACCTTGCTTAGCAGTGGAAATTCTGGTTCCAATTGTAGTTGAAAGTGGAGGACTTCCTGTTTTGGGAAGATGGAAAAAAGGCAACACAAGAGCAGATCCACCAAGGCACTCAGCACATGATCACCCCCATTCCAGCTGAAGGTTAGAGCTAAGGGATATATTTCCAGCTCTTCCCATTTGTTTGGGAAATGGAAATATTAGCAGAGAGGACTGGGAACAATCTTTCTCAGGAAACAAGAAGCTTGGAAATACCCACATTGTTTTATTTGTTTTCTCTCAGAAAAGTATCCAAGAAAGTTGGGGGGAGGGGGAGTATGAATTATGAGTGAATTGGCAGCAACTTGTTTAGTGCTAACTCAAATTCAAGCCATGTTTATGAAGAAATTATAAACATAATGCTGCTATTTTCAAGGTAAATGCCCCAAGCATGGAATTTGCTCCCTACTCAGTTCAGCACTATGGATTTTTAGGCATAGCTGAGATCCATCTGTTCTCCCAGGGTTTTGGCTGAACCTGTTCCGGAGTGTATGAAAGAATTGCAATTACTACTGCTATTATTGCTAATCTGTGAAAAATGTTTACTTTGTGACGTTATAATTTTAATGATACATTCCTGATTTCTTCTGCGAGGTGTATATGTGAATGTGTGGAAACACTTGGCTGACTCTACCTGGGCTGGGAAAATAAACAGGGTTGGGTCAACTTAGTATTTGCATGACGGGCTCTCTAGGAATTTCAAGATTGTAGATTAAACTGGAAAATTAAAAAACCATAGAAGAAGGCAGTCGCAAATCACTTTTATGCTGTTGTCAAAAAACTGAATGGCTGCATCTATGGTGTCCACAGGAGTGAAGCTTGACTCAAAGGAGAGTTTACTTTTTAATCCCTACTCTGGGTTTGTTTTATAATTATGAAAATATTTCTAATATTAACAACATACTCTCTATTTATAAGTTGGAGCAATTAAAAAAGAAGTACTCTATGCCGAGAAGCAATATACTCATCCAGGAAGGCACAAATCCAGAATGAAGTATTATTTATCAAGCATCTTGTATATCAGAGATACTTAATGGCCTTTACAGATTTGTAATATAGGGATTACTTCATTCATGAAGAAAAAGTAAAGTAAGTAAAGGGGGAAAAAGGATTATAATACAATATGTGAATATAGAGTGTGTGTATGTGTGTGTGTGTAATATAATTTGTCTTTGAGGTTCAAGATGCTTTTACAATCCGTGAATTCGCATCTGTTCTCTCAGTGGTAATTAGATACTTTAGACATTTTAGTCTAAAGGAATACTGGAATACTTGGAATACTGCATACAGTTTTGGTCGCCACGATGTAGAAAAGACGTGGAGACTCTGGAAAGAGTGCAGAGAAGAGCAACCAAGATGATTAGAGGACTGGAGACTAAGACATATGAAGAACGGCTGCAGGAGCTGGGTATGTCTAGTTTGATGAAGAGAAGGACCAGGGGAGACATGATAGCAGTGTTCCGATATCTCAGAGGGTGCCACAAAGAAGAGGGAGTCAAACTTTTCTCCAAGGCACCTGGGGGCAGGACAAGAAGCAATGGGTGGAAACTAACCAAGGACAGAAGCAACTTAGAATTAAGGAGAAATTTCCTGACAGTAAGAACAATTAACCTCTGGAACAGCTTGCCTCCAGCAGTTGTGAATGCCCCAACCCTGGAAGTCTTTAAAAAGATGTTAGACAGCCATTTGTCTGAAATGGTATAAGGTTCCTGCCCATGCAGGGGGTTGGACTAGAAGACCTACAAGGTCCCTTCCAACTCTGCTATTGTATTGTATTGTATTGTATTGTATTGTATTGTATTGTATTGTATTGTAAAGTATCTAATCTATTCAGTTGTATCTGCAAACTGTGTGTGGCTTTCCACCTGCACATCACAACGAGTTGCTATTTCACAAGTATCTTTGTACTCTTAAAAGTAAAACTTCAGCTCTAAAATAAATCACCCTGTGTACTTTGAATTACATTAAATATTTGGAAAATACAGTTTCCTACGGCTATGCCATTTTTGGTGGAATTATGTTTGAATCTGTGTCAACTGATTTGTTGAATAAAATGCTACAAAGTACACAAACTGCGTGTTTCCATCTAATGCATCATAACTTTAGGAAGAGAAAAGATAGATTTAAAAAAAAGAATGTTCATCCTGACTAGAATTCAGCTTCTTAATTCTATTATTCAAATGAGCAGGTTCAATCATTCTGCCAACGGACAGTATCTTCGCCAGAATTCTGCTAATGCAATATAGTTAACAGTTTTTAATGTTTTTAAACATTTGATTTGTTTCTTGACTGCTCTAAATTAATTGATATAAAAGCTGTATTTGGAGTAGGCTTTTGCCAGAGAAAAATCAAAGTAGCGTTTGATTGTCTGGTTTATCATCAACACCATTTGACCTCTCAATTATGAAGCAAGACTATTTGTAGGCATACATAAGCACAGTTAATGAAATATGGAAGAAATATCGTGGAGTTTTTATTTCATACGATGAAATATTACAGCAGTTACGGTATTAGGGGCAACTTCATAGTTAACTTCTTCTCCTGTAAAAAAAATAGCTTATTTCTAAAAAGAGTCAAATCTACATTTTTTATAATGTGCAGCATGCCAGCAAAGCATAAATAAAAATTAGGCAGAGTTTGCTTTTTCTCTCTCCACAGTTGTTTCATTTTTTTAATGTGGTCAATAGGAGAGAATTAATCTTCACCAAATCCATCATCTGGACATAAAGCAGCATTAAAGTTTGAATAGCAGATAAATCAGAAATTAATACTGTTTTTTTCTATGAATGACAATGTTGAATATTGTATTCAATATGGCTCTAATCTTCTGCGTCTTGCTTGACTGGTTTTCTTTCCATACACTGTAGAGCAGGGGTCCCCAACCCCCCCGGGCCGCGGGCCGGTGCCGGTTCATGGCTTGATAGGAACTGGGCCGCAGTGAGCGGTGCAACTCTTAGAAAGGGCCGGAGAGGAGGAGGAGGGAGGAGGGGGCAGCCCCCTGGGCAGAGTGCGCACCAGGAGCAGGAGAGTGCAGGCATGGCCACTTGCGCCGTTGGGGGCCTGAGAGGGGCAAGTGAGTCGACTCACCCCCCCTGCACACGCATGCACCGCCTGTTCCCCCTCCCCCCATTCCCCCTCTACACCGGCCAAGCCATCGCCACTGGTCCATGGAATTTTTTTAACATGAAACTGGTCCCTGGTGCAAAAAAGGTTGGGGACCCCTGCTGTAGAGAATCCTAGTACATAGGTGAGACCACAATGTTACAATTGTTCCCCCTTTTAAAATAATTTCTGAATGGATGCTAGTTTATGTTTCCAATTTGTCTCTTTTCAAATATATAATAGAACATAGATTCTTAGAATCATAGGATTGGAGGGCACCTTAGAGATCTTCTAGTCTAACTCCCCATCCAAGGCAAGAGTTCTCATAACAACTTAGAGAAATGATTGTTTTCTTGAAAATCTTCAGTAATGGAGCAATCAAATTTCTAGGAGGCCAGTTGTTCCACTGTTAGTTCTCACCATCGGGAAATCCTCCTTATTTCTAGGCTGGATCTCCCTTTGATCAGTTTCCACCCCTTGCTTCTTGTTCTGTCCTCGGGTGCTTTGAAGAATAAATTGATGCCTAGTTTCCTGTGACAGTCCTCCAAGTATTGGAAGACTTCTATAGTATCTTCCCTCGGTCTGCTCTTCATTAAGTTAAACATATATAGTCCCTTTAGTTATCCTTGATAGGATTTAGCCTCCAGGCCTCTTTGTTTATCTTCTCCACTCTCTTTCTAGGACCTCAGGTGTGGCCTGAGGATGAAATGAGAACTTTACAAGGACAGGGCAGCAAAAACAATTTTTAGGGGCATGTTCATGCCTTGGTTAGAGGCAAGCGAGGAAGACTCTGAATACGTGAAAAAGTGAGGGACAATCTTTTCTGAAAAGTACAGTTCTGAAAAGATGAGGGCCAGGGATGTTTTGTGGAATACCACAGTATAGAAATCTTGATGAATTTATTTTAAATGCATATATTGTTTATGAACAAGAAAGGAAAATTATCAGAAATTTGCAAAACGATGGCTTTATGGCTGAATTTCTCAATCTATTAAACATTAAAATGAATATTCAACAATGCATTCGCAATATAATTCTGGTTCAATCCATCAAAGGAGAGCTGTCAGATTAATAATGAAAAACAAATGCTAATGCTAAGTAAAGATATTTCTGAAAATGTTTTACAATGATAGTTCAGAGAAAAGCAAAAAGTTCTGTTTTAAAATGCTGTCAACTTAAAAGAAAAAAAATCCTTCATGGAGTAGTTTCTGCACACAGAAATCATAATTGCTTCACTGCCTAAAGTAAACACCACTAAATGGGCCTTCTGTTACACACTCTTCATCTAAGAAGCCTTTATATGCCGTGGCAATTAAAATTCTTGTGGTCTGGGAACCTTGAATTCTTACATCCAGCAATCTTCCTACCTTTTTTTTCCTAAGGTAGGTTTTTCTTTCTTTTGTCACTAACTAAAAGTTTCATTTTACTAGAACAAGCACTTCCGCAAATTCTAAATACAAACCAGATGTTAACATTTCAGTCTCTTGAGAAGTTTAAGGCCAAGTAGCAATGTAGCTTCCAATCCATTCACGTTACTGTGGAGGCTTCAAGTATCTAATGATAGTAAAAAAGATTTATGAATAAATATTTTCAGCTGAATGTTTTATTATGGAAACCAGTTTCATGAAAACTTACTTTGTATTGTGTGATCTATGTTGAAAATATACAGAGAGAAAATTGGGCCTCTTGGTGCCTTCCATAAGAAATGAAAGAAAGAGAGGTTAATCTGGAGGCTTTATAGGCTTGGCTTGGGGGCCCTCCTGTAAGGTTGTAGGCAGTGGTCTTTCCTCAGCATCCTTTATATAATAGCCCCTCTGTATGGAAGTTTCAAAAGGATGGAAAGGATCATTTAAGTGCTAGAAGGATTTGTTTTTTCTATTTCTCCTGAAGAAAATCCATTTATAGTGAAATTTTGCAGAGGGGGAAAGAGACATAATTTCACACTGCTGCTCCATCTATGCTAGTTGCTGCCAGAACAAGCAACTAGTTCTGAGCTGTCTTTGCTCTTTTCTTACTCTCCATGTTGTCTTTCTCCTCCATTTAGCCTCTGACCAATACTATTTCTCATCTTCTTTGCTTTGATTGAAAGGACTTTTGCCTTCGGATTTCTGACCTACAAAGTAACTGCTTTGATGTAGTGCAGGACGCCTGACATGACCTAGAATGGGACAACACTTCAGTTTGTAGAACCACATTAAAGAGATGTTTCATGAAAGTCCTGATCAAAATGGAGCACTCCTTCAAGGCTTTGTACAGTCTTAGTAGCCAAATCAGAAATTCCTATGACAAATCCTAACAGGCAGTGTTATTTATATAGATGGAATGTGACAAGTTCAGGGCCTTGATAAGAAAAAAATTCTGTGAAATGTGTTTAGTTTCACAATGATTTATTGAATTAGTCACAGTTGGCTGGGTTCTGATAGCATATCTTGCCATAAGTTTAGTAAATGCCTTATTACAATGTGTGAAACCATCTTTTCCAAAGCGGATTGCATTCTTGGTTAATTAGAGATTCCTATATCAGCAATGATACATTCTGGCAATTGAAACATGGCAAACACCCCAACAGTGGAAATCTGGACAGATTTGGCCATAAATTCTTGACTTGAATTCAAAACCACTGCAAGCAACCCCTGTATCTAAAGTAACATCTCTGTACTATCGTCTAAATTCTGGATCTTTAGCTCTATTAAAAGGACAGAGTCTTTTTCAGTAAAAGTTGCTTTTTGATATAAGGTGAATACCCAAAATAATGAGAAACTACTTAGCACGGGTGTCAAATTTGCCACATCATGTTGCCGTCACATGATGTTTTGTGACATTTTTCCATTCACAGAGCTGGGGTGGGGTGCATGATGCATCTGGCCCACAGGTCACCAGTTTGACATCCCTGCTTTAGAGTATGCTAGGAAAGTAAATATAGCTGCCACTTATTCATAATTTATTTATTTATTTTATTTATTTATTTTATTTTATTACATTTATATCCCGCCCTTCTCCGCAAAGGACCCAGGGCGGCGCACAGGAAATTTAAAAAACATACAAAAATAGAACATAAATAATTTAAAATATATATTAAATCCCAAACCTGTGCTAAAACCAATTATTAATTAAAACCCAATTTAAAACTTTTCTACAGTCCTCATGGGAGGTTAGGCTAGGCCGGCTTGATGAAAAAAGTATGTCTTTAGACATTGGCGGAAGAGGCGGAGGTCGGTGATAGTCCGGAGTTCAGGGGGTAGGTCGTTCCAAAGGGCAGGGCCCGCCACAGAGAAGGCTCTTCCCCTGGGTGTCGCCAGTCGGCATTGTCCGACCGACGGCACCCTGAGAAGGCCCTCTCTGTGGGAGCGTATCGGTTTAAGGGATGTATGGGGCACGAGACGGTCTCGCATATAACTAGGCCCCGAGCCATGGAGCGCTTTAAAGATGGTCGTCAAGACCTTGAAGCGCACCCGAAAGACCACAGGAAGCCAATGCAGCTCGCGCAGGATTGGTGTTATATGGGAGCTTCTGGTAGCTCCCGTAATTACCCGCGCGGCTGCGTTTTGGACTAGCTGTAGCTTTCGAGTGCACCTCAAGGGAAGCCCCATGTAGAGAGCATTACAGTAGTCGAGACGGGACGTCACAAGAGCTTGAGTGACTGTGCGAAGGGCAGCCCGGTCCAGTAAGGGGCGCAATTGGCGCATCAGGCGTACCTGATGAAACGCCCCCCTGGCCACGGCTGCCACATGGTCCTCCAAGGACAGCCGGGAATCCAGGAGGACACCCAAATTGCGCGCCCTCTCCACGGGGGCCAATGTTTCGCCCCCAATGGCCAGAGTTGGAGTAATCTGGCTGAACCGGGGTGCCGGAAACCACAGCCACTCGGTCTTGGCAGGGTTGAGCTTGAGTTTGTTACCACCCATCCAGATCCGTACGGCCTCCAAACACCGGGACAGCACTTCGACGGCATCGTTGGGGTGGTCTGGGATGGATATGTACAACTGAGTGTCATCAGCGTACAGATGGTACTCCACCCCGAAACCACGGATGATCTCACCCAGCGGCTTCATATATGTGTTGAAAAGGAGGGGCGAGAGGACCGACCCCTGAGGGACCCCACATAGGAGAGGCCTCGAGGTCGACCTCTGCCCTCCCGTCAACACATATTGCGACCGACCAGAGAGGTAAGATGAGAACCACCGCAGAACGGTGCCTCCCAGCCCCAACCCCCCCAGTCGGTGCAATAGGATACCATGGTCGATGGTATCGAAAGCCGCTGAGAGGTCTAACAGGACTAGGATAGAGGAATAACCTCTATCCCGCGCCCTCCAGAGATCATCAACCAACGCGACCAATGCCGTCTCAGTACTGTGACCGGGTCGGAAGCCGGACTGGCGCGGGTCTAGATAATCAATTTCCTCCAGGTGTCGCGGAAACTGTTGGGCTACCACACTCTCAACAACCTTCACCAGAAAGTGAAGGTTGGAGACCGGACGATAGTTCTCTAATAAAGCTGGGTCCAGGGACGGCTTCTTGAGGAGGGGCCTCACCACCGCCTCTTTCAAGACGGAAGGTAAGGACCCCTCACTCAAAGATGCATTGACAATGCCCTGGAGCCAGCCTCGTGTCGTCTTCCAGGATGCCAGTACAAGCCAGGAGGGACACGGGTCCAATAAACATGTGGTCGCCCTAAGTTTCCTTGACAACCTGTCCATATCCTCGGTGGTAACAAAGTCAAACTCCTCCCAAGATGGAACCTCAAGACTAGTCTCGGACAGTCCCACAGGACCACCGTCGATGGAGGGTAGCTCATTCCGAATCCGAGTGATTTTCTCCTGCAGATAAATCCCAAATTCCTCTGCTCGCCCTTGTAGAGGGGCTTCCCGCGGCCTCTGGTGAAGGAGGGAGCGGGTCACTCCAAACAGGGCGGCAGGGCGGTTATCTGCGGATGCAATTAGGGTGGCACAATACTCACGTTTGGCCACCTTTATCGCCACTAAGTAAGCCCTAATATGGGTTCTCACTAGTGTTCGGTCGGCTTCGGAGCGAGAGGATCTCCATCTGCTCTCTAGGCGTCTCTTGTGGTGTTTCATCCCCCGGAGCTCCTTAGTAAACCAAGGAGCCTGGGTGATTCGTCGCCGCAAGAGAGGCCGCAAGGGCGCGACTCGGTCCAAGGCCCCCGCAGCCGCACTTAACCATGCGGCCACTAGGTCCTCAGTCGAGTCGCGGGGCAGGGTCACAGGAATTGGCCCAAGCTCCCTCTGGAACCTTTCCGGGTCCATTAGAAGCCTGGGGCGGAACCATAATGAATTCAAGAGAATCCTTCACGTCCACATTTTCTTAAGTTCACAACCCCCACATTTATTTCCCCCCCCCCAATCCTGTTAGATTGTTTCATCATGACAGAGCATTTCACAAAGATATGAGGGGGAAACAGCATATGGTACAAATATCCTTTCATAGCTTGAATGATCTTCATTCCAGGCTTTCCGGAGAAATGTGTGTCATGAGTTTGGATATCTGTCTACATATATAAAAACAGAACGGATGTTTCACCTTCCTCTTTTACACTGAATCCCCAGTCCCTCAACAGTCAATTCTATGTTCTAGATCAGGGGTCCCCAACCTTTTTTGCACCAGGGACTGGTTTCATTTTAAAGAAAATTCTGCACACCGGCTGGCCTAGAGGAGGAGGAGGGGAGGGGGAACAGGCGGCGCAAGCGCACGCGGGGGGGGAGTCGGCTCACTTGACCCTCTAGGGCAGTGGTGGGCAAACCTATTAATCAATAGAGCCAAATATCAACAGTACCACTACTGAAATTTCTTTTGAGAGCCAAAAGGTGTGGCCTGTTTTATGGGAGTGGCTCAGTTGTCATGTGACCCGGTGGGCGTGGGCAACTTGGAAAATGTGGTGAAACTCACTTAATGCTTAGCAACCAAAATTTTGGGCTCAATTGTGGTCATACGTTCTTTCTTTCTTTCTTTCTTCCATTTCTGGCTGGTCTTTGGTCTTCTGAAGATGGTAAAAAATGGATTTATGGGCACTCGTTATATATAAAGGCAGCCCATGACTCTTTGGGATGCTGGTTTGAATCCAGGAAATGACTCAGAGGATGTGATTCCTTTGAAATGACCACTGGGAGAAAAATAGATCTTTAACCTGGTTAACCAAAAAGGTAGCTTGAGGTGGAAGGAAATAGGAAAATAGATTATTTCCTTTCCTTTCCTTCCTTCCTTCCATTGTCTCCGTCCCCCTTCTTCCCTTCCTTCCTTCCCTCCCTCCTACCCTCCATCCCTTTCCTTCCTTCCTTTCTTCCTTCCTTCCTTCCTTCCTTCCCTCCCTCCCTCCTACCCTCCATCCCTTTCCTTCCTTCCTTCCTTCCCTCCCTCCTACCCTCCTTCCCTCCCTCCTACCCTCCATCCCTTTCCTTCCTTCTTTCCTTCCTTCCTTCCTTCCCTCCTACCCTCCATCCCTTTCCTTCCTTCCCTCCCTCCTACCCTCCATTCCTTTCCTTCCTTCCTTCCTTCCTTCCCTCCTTCCCTCCCTCCTACCCTCCATCCCTTTCCTTCCTTCCTTCCTTCCTTCCTTCCCTCCCTCCTACCCTCCATCCCTTTCCTTCCTTCCTTCCCTTTCCTTCCTTCCTTCCCTCCCTCCTACCCTCCATCCCTTTCCTTCCTTCCTTCCTTCCTTCCCTCCCTCTCCTTCCTTCCCTCTCTCTCCTTCCTTCCTTCCTTCTTTCACCCCTCCCTTCCTCCTTCCTCCCCCTTCTTTCCTTCACTCCCTCCCTCCCACCATTCATCTTTTTCTATTTTTCTTTCTTTCTCTTTCTCTGTTTCTCTCTCTCTCTCTCTGTCTGTATCTGTCGCTCTCCTCCCTCCACCCACCTCTGTCACTCTGTGTGTGTGTGTGTGTGTGTGTGTGTGTGATTACCTCTCTCCCTCTCTCTCTCTATTTCTGCCTCTCTAAGTCTGTCGCTCTGTGTGCCTGTCATTCTCTCCCTCCCTCTTTCCCCCCCCCCCAAGCAGCGAACGGACGGGCGGGCGGAGGACCCGAGCTGCTGCTACCTTAAGTGTCGCCGAGGCCATCCGGGCGCCACACGCGGCTGGAAGAGAGGTGGGCGTGCACGCCCGGATGGTGCTTAAGGTAGCCGCAGCTCAGGTTCTCCGCCCGCCCGCCCGGGATGAGGCAGCCGTAACCTCCTCACTGACATGCTGGCCCCTCCTGGAAGCCCCGGAAAGTGCGCCCCGGTGGCCGTCGGAAGGAGCTGTTGGAGGCGCTCTTGGCCATCCTCTGCCCAGGGGGCTGCTCCCTCCTCCTCCTCTCCGGCCCTGCGGCCCAGTTTTTATGAAGCTGCGGACCGGCACCAGTCCGCGGACCGGGAGTTGGGGACCCCTGTTCTAGATGGTACTCATAATGATGAAAGGAACAAAACCAATTTTATTCTCTCTCTCTCTCACACACACACACACACACACACACACACACAGAGAGAGAGAGAGAGAGAGAGAGTGTCATGTGCAGTACATATGTATAAAATTATACATACATATACATACACATACATATATTTGTGTATACACAAAACCACAGCATGACCCTAAGGATGATATAATGAACTTTGTAACTCTAGAGCAACAGATGAAGGATTGAATAATAGGAACCAATATGCAAGAAGAATCTTTTAGCTAAAGAGTATTTTAGAGAATAGGGACCTAAAAACTGACCACAGAAACCTCAGAGTAAGGGACAGCACAGTAAAAACATGGAAATGAGAACACCACAAATGAGAAAGTAGTAATCGATGTGGAAATAGCCTTAAAGCAATAACTGATGTTAGGGGAATAACAAAACAAACATCAGAAATATTCATGAAAGTCTCAATGAAGAAGAAACAGTCAATGGCAAAGGACAGTACTGTATATAGCAGTATCTAAGGAATTACTATTCAATAGAACAGTATTCAAATAGTACGAAGAGAAAAGCAATGGGCAATCCAGCAAGCCCACTGTGGTCTCTAGGGAAAAGGGCATAGGCTCTCTGTACAAGCTGTTTTCTTTGAGTTACAGAGAGAAAACCTGGAATAAGCAGGAGGGCAGATACCGTCACACATCTTAGTCCGGGAAGCTAAAGTTAACAGGTAGTGCCAGAAGAAAGAAGAAAGAGGGAAGGGGGGGAAGGGAAAGAACAAGATGTGAAAAGCCAGGCTGTTTGTAGAAGTAGATAACTGATAGATTGGAGAAGAGAATGAGAAAGGAATGGAAATCACCATAGCTTTCTCAAAATCCTGATCTTCCAGACATTGCATGAAGAAAAGGGAAGAACAGGTGCAGATCAATAGCTGTTCATCAGTGCTTTTTGGCTATGTCAATTACGAATACTCCTTGTTGCCAGAATCCACAGTTCCCCTGGAGACCAGTTAAGGAAGGTGGCATTGTTACACTGTTCCTTTGTCTGTTCAAGTGAAGCCGGTTGTCTCTTCCAGACTGGAGCTGCTCCAGTCTGGAAGAGACATTGCTGTGCTTCTGAGTTCTATAGAAGTAATGTACTGGAGGGGCCAAGTTTAACTCCTGGAAGGCCCGGCAGCCTCTGTGGAGCTATAAAAGTAACTCCATCTCAGTGGAGGTCTCTGACAAGCCTCTGCCTGTTTCATGGTCATACTGACTGGGCTCAATTCCAGTCTGTTAAGGAGGGTGGGCCTCAGATCTCTCCGAGATAAACAAAGGATTGCAAGTAGAGAGTGAGCTCAGAGCTAGAAACAGACAAATTTTTAAATGAGGGGATTTTTTTTTTCCCTTTCCTTTTCTCCTGGCTGGCTAAAAAGTCAAGATTTTTATGCTTCATCTGCCCAATTTCAGTTATGAGGAGGGGCTGCTAATTCAGCTTCTCTGATTACCTCACAAATGTGCGATCCTATTTGCTTTACATTCAAGAAGATCAGTACTGAGGAGATTTATATCTAATGCACTCAGCAACAGGATGCTGTGTGCTGGTTTATGTGCCAATAAGCTTGCTCCACCTCCTGACAATGGAAGTTTCATCCCTGTAGACAGTGTTGGCATTAAATCTCAGCCAAGTGTCACATGTACACACAGTGGGAAAAAGAACAGATTCCTCATAAGCATTGCCCTGAAGTAAATTACCCCCACCACTGCCCCACACTTGCCATGAGACAAAGGCATTTATTCTTGCATACCCCCCCCCAAAAAAAGTGCAGTTTTGGTATTTCAAAATTGAGAGATTCCCAAAACAAGCTGAAAGTTCATTTTCAAGGGCATTTATTTCAGTAATACATCTGGATGCAAATCTGTAAATTTCAACGTTTTCAATCTCGCCTGCTGCCATTTGTTAAATTTCATTTTTGGGATAGAATAATTGTTATTCTATTTATTATGACATCAAGTGTTATGCATTGCAATTATATTTTAAAGGGTTAGAAGCATAACTTCCCAAGATAAAAATAAGAACATTAGCAAGATTGGAAAACCATTTAGCCAAATGGCTGGAATTGTTTTTCCCATTACTTTTGAAATCCAGACAAAAGTTTTAGAATAAGCTATGCCAAGGCATGATCTAACTGATTCATATCAACCTCTTTATCTCCATCACCATGGCACTTGATTCAGGAGTGGGTTTTTTTTTAATCCAAAAAAGAAACAGTTGCTGATCATAACTCAAAACATAGATACAAGCAGGCCAAATCTTTACTTAGGAAACTTACAAAATATATACTTCCAAACTTGCCTTTTAATCTATTTGGAAATTATACTTATGGTTTGAGAAGTTGAGATTCATGATTTGATAAAATAAAGAAAATAGACAATTAGTAACACATATCCAACTTATCTTATTTTTTCTCTTAAATGTGGCTAAATCTTTTTTCATCTAATGAGAATATAAAAATATATGATGATGAAGGCTATATAACATGCCAACAAAAATTCAAGGCTATGGCTTGTGAAGATATGCAGTCATGTTAAAACATTTTAGGGTTAAATTTTAAGGTAGGAAATAGTTTTATATTCCATGCTCTTTACCATATATGTTTTATCTTTTCAGAAAAGATATATAAATAAGAAATAAATGTTCTTCTCTGTTGTCTGTGTTCATGTCAAATGATTTATGAAAGTAGAACAGAGTGTTATGTTTGTACCATATCACTACAGAAGTGCTGCTAGTGATTTAGTATTAGTAGCTATCTTCTACGGCAGGGGTCTCCAACCTTTGCAACTTTAAGTCTGAAGGACTTCAGCTCCCAGAATTCTCCAGCCAGCTTTGCTGGCTGGAGAAGATTTGGGAGCTGAAGTCCTTCAGACTTAAAGTTGCAAAGGTTGGAGACCCCTGTTCTACGGTAAAACACATTCCATTTTCCCTGTATTTTTCTCCCTTTATTCTAAATCTTACTGTCACACCCAAGAGAAATATAATTTATCAATTATTATGAAATAGATCATAGTGTGTTCCTCTAAATATAAATCTTCAGATTCTAAAATGGAAAGTGATTATATCAACTGTCCTGGGATTGTAACTTAAAGCAAGATGTATAGTTGTATGATTTAAATAAAAACTACTTGCTCTTTCAGTTTACGCAGGCAATCTTCAATTTATGACCACTAATGAGCCCAAAATTTCTCTTGCTAAGTGAAACATTTGTTAATTTTTCCCCATTTCACCTATTTTACAACCTTTCTTGCCACAGTTATTAAGTGAATTATTGAAGTGGTTAAGTTAATAACATGCCTGTTAAGTGAAGTTGGCTTCCCCATTGACTTTGCTTACAAGAAGATCAGGAGGAAGATCTTATGATTCCGGGATACTGCAACTGTCATAAATATGAGTCAGTGCCAAGCATCTGAATTTTGATCACATGATCATGGGGATGCAGCAATGTTTGTGTGAAAAATGGTCATAAATCACTTTTTTCAGTGTCCTTGTAACTTTGATCACTAAATGAACTGCTGTAAATTGAGGACTACCTGTATTTCCGTATCTTTCATTTCAGAAGACTACAGACCCATTTTTTAAAATGAAATACTGGGGATTATTAATCATTTGATTGATCCATTTTAAATTATTATATTTTTAATAGGCATTGCTAGGTGTCTCAGAATATAATTCAAAGTCATTTACAACTCTCTAATTTTTGCCTAAATTATTGGATGAGGTAATGTTTCAGGTGATGAAAAGCTGAAGAAGACAGCTGAGGAACTGGAAAGCTACTGAGATTCTTCCAAACTGAAAACATGTTGGCTCTGCCACAGCACTGGCTGCTGATTTGGAGGAAACAAATTCCTTCAGACATGCTGATTTTAGTTGTGGAACTGGAAAGCAGGGACTATATGGAAGCTAATCTAGATTATGCTGTCAGACCTGGAAGCCATCTTTTTTGTTGGAGCTTCAGGGCTGCCGCATTTAGTACCTGGGAAAATGGGAGGGGAGATTGCAAGCAATGGTGGAGGATTAGCCATAATAACATTCCTTTCTCTGGGAGTCAAGGGCATTCAGCCTGCACCTGGACGGTAGTGACTGGGGTTTGTCTCCAGTTGGGATGGTGAATTGATTGAACCATGTGATGGACTTGTGGGTGCAGGGGATGGATCTTTGACTTTCTTTTGGGTGGGGAAAACCCAGAACTCTCAGATTTGAGTTTTCCCAGATGTTCCAATATGACATCTCTAATAAAATGGAACTTTGAGTAACTTCAAGCCTCAGAGTCTTCTTTCGCTGGGGGTGTTACAGTACTTGGAACCCTGACATATGCTGTCACTACTACATACCACTAGAACTCACTTACCCTAAAGATGGACTGTCATTCTTAATGCTTTACAAAACAAAACTAACAACTAAAATCTGCAGCCTCAAAATCAAGGAGAAGTAATGCTTTTTTAAATAACACTTTCTCATTTCTTAGGATATTTAGACATCCAAAAAACAGTAACAGATTATTCCTTCTAATAGCAATGTACTTAGTTGCTCTTTGTTATTTCTTTTGAAAAGGCTTTATAGCTGTTCATATTGTAACAACAACTCTGGATGGTGCACAGAATGGTAAAAACAACAAAACTGCCAACCCATAAAATAAAAATAAATAAAAACCTATATAAAAATGATACATTAACATAAATTAAATCCATTCCAGTTACAGCATCTACAAAAATGTCTCCAAAAATCTATTTTTTTCTGAATGTCTTATTATGGTATTCAACTCAAAATCTGCACAAAAATTGACAACTTGTGGAGAAGCACAAGCAAAATGCATTACTCCTTGTCAGGATATATTCAGCATATTTTACGGAAAGCCATTATAGGTTTGCCTTCAAGTAATGTTATGAAATCAATAATTCTTTTAGTACACTTTGACAAATTTATATTTAACCAGAAAAGAAAAACATTGGGAAAGCTTTAACCAAATTGAAATAGTTTTACTGAACTGTTAAATAGCTATTTCACCCTTAAGGATTGCTCGTTTCACATTTATAGTATTACCACTGACAATATAAGAGCTATGAATAGAAAGCCTTGCATGTAGTTCCTAAAACCATTCTAAAGTTTGCAGCCATCCTCATTTTTTATTTCATTTGATTTTTAATTCACTTTAAATGAAAATTCAAAACACAATTGTGTTGAGCCTTTTCTACTATCAAGCAAAATACATGAGATTACTGTAGTGTTTTTTGATGTTTGCTATACTGAATCTTCTAAAAAATCAACTACAGTGACTGAGGCAGTATTACACATTGCTTTGCCATTGTTAGACTGATTTCAGCTATTTGCCCTGAACACTTTTTTTCATATTTGATTTCACTTAAGAACAATATTGCTGGCATTTGATGTGTTGTTGCATACTGTACAGTGAATTGCAATATGCAAATAGAAAAATTGCATACTTTTCATGCAAAGTCATTTTTTCTCTAAACACTGATCTTGATTCTTCAACCCTTGAACAACTATTTTAGCCAATCCATTGTAGCTAGATGACATAGTGTTGGCATTATATATCTGATTTCTCTTTTTTTCAGAAACGTCTAAAAATCTTCAGCTACAAATCATGGTCACTGCTCTTTTCTAAATGTTCGAGAGTACCTGTTCTCAAACACAGTTGTCTCAACTGATTAGATAGATTATTATTAAACTTCTTGAAAAACATCTGGCCACTTTGAACACGTATCCAGCACAACTAAAGAGATTGTCCCTAAAAGAGAGGACTTGGCAACCTGAGCAACTCACTGCAAATTGTTTTGTTGGTCTATATCAGCCAACAAACAAACAATCTCTATCCCCACCACCAAGCAAAACAATGATCTCCATCTCTATTATTTCTAGGTATACAATATGTGTAGCTCTTCCAATCAATGCTCTTGATTGGACAATGTAAAAAAAAGTATGTCAGAGAAATTCCAAATTCCAATTAAGAAACAAAATATATTATGAATGTATGTTTAGAATGCTGAATATTTATATCTTATGGTATTTTAACTATATGGTATTTTAAGTATTAAATATGCTATGTATTTAACCTTAGAGAGAGATTGCTGTATCCTATTACTATCTTTGTATTAAAAAACAGGTGGAGATTATTATTGCTATATATTTGTTTTTATTTATTTGTTTTTTAACTTATTTATTCAGTTTTATAGCCACCCATCTCAATCAAGTGACTCTAGCAGCTTAGAATTCTAAAACTACATACAGTTAAAACAACTACAATAATGAAACAGTAAAAACACCACAAAAATAAATACATACAACAGCCATGATAGTTAACCAGCTGACAATAAAGACAAGAAACAGGTTCTTTAACAAGGGCTCCCAACCCCTGGGACACAGACTGGTACCAGTCCATGGACTGATAGTAATTGTGCTTCATAGTTGAAGGTGAGTAGTGGGCGGGCGAGTGAAACCAAAACCATCCCCCTTGGTCCGTGAAAAAACTGTCTTCCCTGAAACTGGTCCTTGATGCCAAAAAGGTTGGGAGCCACTGTCTTAACACCTTTCAAACCCAAGACGCGGGTACATAGCCAAGTTTTTAGATTCTTGCAAAAGGCCAGTCCTGTTATTCCCTTTTTATGTCAGTTTGTAAGTTAATGTTTCATTTTGGAATTTAATATTTTTTAAGTATGTTAAAAACAGAACTTTTGCATCACTTCAGGATTTTTTCCTTAAAAACTTAATATTTATTATGTAACTCAGAGAAAGTTTCACAAAAATATTTAATTAAAAGCAAGAAGCCAAAATATATCTGGTTCCCATGCTAACTTGTTAAACTATTCATCTTTGCTTGAAGGAAACAAAAACATCCAATTGTTATTTTAGCCTAATATTACTATGGATTTAGTTTCCCCACAGTTTCTCAGGCTATTATCAAGAGAATTCAAAGTTGAGTCAATCTGATCTAACCATCTCCCTATATGAGACATTCTCCAAAATGTCCATTATTAGAATATTTTCAGCTACTTTTTGAACAATGCAGAGCTTTGATTTCACTGTTGAGTAGTCACAAGACAACCTGGATGATCCATAACTCTTATAAATAGATCATTTGATCATTTCCTGGATCAGTTTACCAAAGCAATAGATTTCTAAAATGCTTTGCTTTTGTTACATCACTTTTCCCTCCATAAAGAGATCCATTTCTCTTCTTGCATCCATAGTAATTTTAAAGATTGTAGATGCAAATATGCTTGGCCTTGTGTTGCAGAAGCTGAGGCTGGAACGGAAGCCGACTATGACTTCTAAAAATATGGAGGTCAGAGGCTAAATGGGGATTTAGTCTTTCACAAGAATGATACAACAGGAAAAGAAAAAATTAGACATCTTATGTGCTGTACATATTTTCTAATATTTTTCAACATTTTTCCAGAACTTTGATCATTGTTATGGAATACTTGAATACTGACAGAATAGTGTATTGAAAACTTATTATAAACTGTATTTTTCCTATTAAAGTAATCCTTGATAATTTGACCATATTTTTAGCTTTGAACATACAGTACAGAAACAGATTTCCACTTCAATAATTCTTGTCCCTTCCTCTAGCAGCAATTCATTTTCCTCAAGATCTTGGCTGAAAAAAATTCCAATCTTTTGGTATAGATTTCCAGTTAAAAAGCTGCAATGATTTGTGACACCATTCAACCAGCACATGATCTCAAGTGCATATGCCACATTATTCATTATTCATTAAAGCTTGATAAATTTCACTATTCCCAAGAAGCAGTGAAAAGGGAAAGGTTGGAATAATACTATTGATACATTTAATCAATGCCAATACAAAGCCTTAAAAATTCAGTGTTTTGATGATTATTACTGATTTATAATATCTTATTATATTCTCCTTTTAATAAAAAGGCTAAGTCTGAATTCTTATGCCAAATTTCTTGATAAAAAAGCCGTAGATCTGAGCTATAAAAATATGGATAACTATGAAATAGTAGCAAAGAGTTAAAAGTATTATTAAAACTTTTTATAATAGTTTATTTTTTAATCTATGGGGAGGGATGGAGGGGGAGGAAAAGAAGTAAGTTATAGAAAAGCTTTTTTTAAAAAATAAAGAAATAAAAATATTTCAACAAACTCTAACAAAAGACAAAAAAGAAAATATTTTAAAAACAGAAATTTAATATAAGTGTACACAGTAATATTAATCAGGTCTTCCTCAACACTGATAAAAAGGCATAAGAAAGTAGAGTTTTAAAATGTGGCACTAGGTTCTTTCTACCAAAGTGAAACAATTTTATAAGCTGCAGCCCATGTATGATAAATCCCCAAAGTTCCAAATTTTCATAATATAATTTAATATAATTTGCACCTCTTTAATCATTTATTGTTCCAACACTTTCCTAATAATACATGTCACTATAGAACAGGTAATTTTCCCCTCCCAAATATCTCTAATTCCACATGCAGAGGTTGGAACCCAACTATTACTACATATCATTCTAGGGTATTTAATAAATGCATAAAATAATCTTTTGTAGAATTAATAGCTTCTTGTGATAGTATAACATTCTTTAAACTCTAACTCTTTAGCTTGTTGAAACATGATATCCTGATTCGTTCTCCCAAATTGCCTGCATATTTGGTGTGTCTATCCTGATACATCTTTTCCATCGCTGATTAAAAATAACTAGAATTGGAAACACCCAAACTTTTCAAACTAATTTTATAGTTTAGAAGTTTCAGATGCTACTAACAGATTAATCCCAATTGTAAACACAAACTGCTTTAATTAATTAAATTAATATATTTAATTCTAATATATTGCTACTCAGCTGCTCCAGGAAATCTAAATTCTTTTTCTAAAAATCAACTGTTGGATTACTTGTTAACAATAAGCTCATCCAAAGCACTGATGCCACATTTGTCCATTAATTCCAGAATTAATAGGTATTAGAAATCTCAAGCTAAACTCAACACTATAATATCAGTTTCTCAAGAGAGTTAGGATCAAATTTAAATGCTCTTATCATCATTATTCCTTATCCAAGTATGTCTTGCAGAACTGAAAAAAGCAAAGATTGTATAACTAAACCAGGAAACAAATTCCTAATATTAAGGTGGTAAGATAATGACTTCCTAGCTGTGCCTTTTTTATTTTTTAGATAGATTGCTAAAAATCAGGGAAATCCTCCCCTGCTGCTACATTATGAAAATCAAAATGTTGACAAATGTAGAGAAGAAAACTTAACTTAACGTAACAAAAGATTGGAAAAGCACTGGGCCCAGATGTAGTAACTCCTCCTTGCTTGAAAATCTGTGCTGATCACCTGGCCTCCATCTTCACCCGCATCTTTAATAAATCACCGGAGATGTGTTATGTTCTTTCTTGCTTCAAACACTCAAAAAGTCTACAAAAAGTCTATAAAAAGAACCCTTGCATAGGTCCTTGGGGATTCAAGATGTTGAACGATGTAGTGCAGAGCCATATTAACAGCATCATGAGCCAATCTTATTTGTGACATAAACAAACTGCAAGGGGTCTAACAGTGGATCTGTGATGATTTTAGGGTGGGCCAGCATTAACCTTCCAAAGGTTTCCATAACTACAGATGTCAGAGCAACTGATCTATAGTCATTCTGCTCCTTGATGGAGGGCTTCTTGGGCACTAGGATGATAGTAATCATTGCAAACAATTGCAAACCATCTGCTTTATTGAAGACCTATATACTGCATGGGTCACAAAAAGGACTGAGAAAATATCTACAGATCCCTCATCCTGGACCTAAACTGTTTCAACTCCTCAACTGGGATGCCACTACAGGGTATTGCATATTTTTTCCCCTTCACTCTACTGAACAAATAATTCCCATAGCACTGTCTGCTGTCTAAAGATATTTACCCATGTAGTATGGCTGTTTTACTATTGTCCTTCTCTCATCTTTTCTACTACCGTCTCTTATTTGAATCATTATTATCATAGTTTTTTTTGGGTTGTTTTTATATACTTTGAAAGTTTATGCACCAGAGACAAATTCCTTATATATCCAATGACCCTTGGCCAATAAAATGTTCTATGTTATGCCATGCTTTGCTATGCAATGCCATGCTATTCTTTCTCAATATCAAACCAATCTTCTACATATAAAAGCAGGAATCCTTTTTATTAAAAAAGCTTAACATAATAAAATATACAATACAAAAAGAACAATGGTAGAAAATTAGAAATAAACAAGAAAGAAATTTTTAAAAACATACCACTATGCCTTTTAATTGTTAAACTTTCCCCCAATCTCTTCATCTAATGTTTAATCCCCATTTACATAGTGATCCTTGAAAGAGTAAGAATTAAGGTAAAGGTTCCCCTCACACATATGTGCTAGTCGTTCCTGACTCTAATAAGAGTTACTGTTCCCCAAAGATTTATGAAGTTTTCTAACCATCTACTTACAATGCTATTAATTGAGACAGAATTAGAGATGCTGATCACAAATAACAGACTTTCTGGTAATAATTAATTATTCTAAGATATTACAAGTTGCTTAAATGTCGTCCCCCCCCCCCAAAAGATCCCATTTCTTATAAGTATTCAATTAATGGAATAAAGTTTAGAAAAGTTAGCTATAGAGGAAGAACACAGCTGAAGTATGAAAATACAAGGAAAAATAGTCATTTCTGAAACAATTATAACCCAACATCACAATATAATTAAGCTATTTTTCTTAACTATTTTATGGTAATATGAATTATTTTGTTTCCTGTTCAAAACTGGCTAAATAGATCAGACCAGAATATAATCAAACTTTAATTTCACGGATCTTTAGATCATTTTTCCTATTCTGTGTGTAAATAAATAAAGCTGTTTTTCTCTCCTCAGAGTCCAATTTCAGCTCTTAGTTCAATCAAAGCAATCAGCAGCCTGATTGAACAAAAAATACCATTCTATTGGATATTTTATTACTTACTTCTTGTTAAGCATTGCAAATAGCCTCTTAGGATACTTGTTGATTCGGCTGTTGCTCCAAGCTGAAGTGCTTTGGTGCAGAACCCATAAACTGGTATTATGCCGTTTTAAATCTCACAAGAGATTCCATTTCATCTTTAATTTAAAATATAGCTCTGCAAAGCACTAAATTTTGTCTTGCAGGAAGTTTGCAAACTGTTACATAATAGTGAAGCATATCTGAGTCAATACCAACAGAAAAATGGTTGAAACTAGCAGAAAAATAGGTTTAAAAAGCACATTTTTGCAGCCTGGTTTTGTATGCACTATTTAACCACGCAAATATCAAATATGGATTCAGTTTGTTCCGCATTAATGTGGTGGATTCAATTTTCTCCCCCTGAGGTTTTAATGCAGTCAATGTAGACGATGTCACTGAAAATAATAGAAAACATAGACAAATTCCTCATCCATTCCATTACTAAATTCTTTGTCACATTTTTTTTCTTTCTTAAAAAGATTTTTTGAATAACATCCAAATATTTATTGCACAGATAACATATCTACAACATATATGAACCTATGGGTTGTATTGTACAAATCTGAAAATTGAAAATACAAATAGCAAATTCTACCTGAATCCTAAAATAAGATTCACATTGAATTTGATATTGACAAGAAGCAATGGATGGAAACTAATCGAGGACAGAAGCAATCTAGAACTAAGGAGAAATTTCCTGACAGTTAGAACAATTAATCAGTGTGACTATGTGAGACAACCCAAGAGCAAATACAGGAAACAGAGATTTGTATTTAAATAATGGTTTTATCTACAAAGAATATATACATACACATATTTTAGTCAGACCTCAAACAAAAAGCAATCAGCAATTACAGCACTGAAGCACACTCAGAGAGAGAGAGATATGCCCCAACAGGGCCTCTTATTATTACAGGCTCTTAAAGTGATATCAGCCAAAAATCCTTGCTGACTCATTCCCAGCATTACATCATTGTAGCAGCTTGTCAGCTCTTAAATCATTACCCTGACAGTGATATATTCAATTAGTCCAAGAAGTGAATGAATTTTTGTGGATATAAAAAAAGGTCATATTTAATAGAACTGAATTTTAAAAGAAACAACTAATATGTCAGAAATAGTATCCTTTTGTAGAAATTTGATAAGTAAATGGGGTCTATGGGCCCGATATTGCTATAAACTTTCATTTATATTCAGTCTATATAGACAGAGATTTTTAAAACCATTGCATCACAGTAATGCTGTGTCATCTTATGTAATCTTTATAATAATTCTGGATATTGCCTAAAGAAATTTCTTGCCACCCAGGAATGTTTTATTTATAATTTGTTCTGAGTGCGAGAAACTGTAGAAATCCTGGGGTTCATTTTTCTTAGGAGAGTATTGAACTTTTCTCATATTTTTTAGATTAACTGGTCTTGAGCATGTCTAAGTCTCGATCCAACCCATTTAAATGGACTCCATTTCAGAAAGAAGAATGTGCTCTAGATACATCTTCCCTTAACTTCGCAACTAGAGCCAAAGTAGACAAGACATGAAAAATCTATGATCAGATAAACAGCAACTCACAATATCTCTCAGCATACATTTTCTTACTAAGCTCATAGTGAATTATAGTTGGGAAAGTTGCCCCACAGTATTTGAAAGTGGTATAACTCAAATCACACCATCATAGGTTCCAAGGGAGCTTGTGCCAATTTTTTCAAAACATACACTCCAGCTAAGATGCCCATTAGCTCTACTTAACATTGGCATTGATCCAACAGAAAATTACTTGAGCAGATAAGCTCCAATCATTAAAAACAGCTGTAAAAGAATTCAAAGCTGAAGCTATCTGGAGTAAGCAATTTAAGACATTTGTAGCAATAGTAACACTGCCATAACCAACAACCCCATTTTGAAAAGAAGATATTTTACCAGGCTTGTTTTGTTTAGAAGGTTTGACAGCCAGTTTGGAGTAGTGGTTAAGGCATCAGGCTAGACACTCGGAGAACATGAGTCCTAATCCCACCTTAAGTGCAAGCCAGCTGGGTTATCTTGGGTCAGTCATTTTCTCTGAGCCCTAGGAAGGAGGCAATGGCAAATCACTTCTGAAAAACCTTGTCAAGAAAGCTGCAAGGATTTGTCTATGCCACGGGTGTCAAACCTGCGGTGTCACATTGCTGTTACTTGACGTTTCATGACTTTTCCCCTTCCCAGAGCTGGGGTGGGGATGGCCTGTGTATGACGCATCATGCTGGCGGGCCACCAATTTGACACCCCCTGATCTAGGCAGTCTCCAAGACTTGGACAATTTCAAAATTACAAAAATTGCCATAATTAACCACGCCATTTTGATAACAAGATATTTTACCAAGTTTGTTTTGTTTAGAAGATTTGGAAATTTATTGGATGCTTAGAATTAAACCAACCTATCAGTTATTTAGTTGTTAAACTAATATGAACAATGCCTTCATTGGGTCAATATGATAACAGCTAATTTTGGTAAATATATGTTACTTTGGGAGCTCTGAAACCACACATTTGTTCAGTTTTTGCAATTTTAGAAAATTACCCCCCAAAATCAGCTGTTCTGGATCTGACCACATTTAGAATAGTTTTCTTGGTACTATACTAGAGAAATATTAAAAAACCATCTTTGTCCCTCAGGTAAGAGCTACTATCAGCCCTAATCAGTTAGGGCTGTTAGGCATGATGGAAAATATAATTCTAAAACAGTGAGCATTTCACTACATACTGCCAAGTCTTGAAGAAAAGTCATCCATACTTTCATGTGAAGAGATGCAGTTTGGCTTCTGGAGAAATTAAACTCCCTTTTAAACGAATGAAATCAATTAAATGAAGGGTTGGGAAAAGAGTACATAGAAAATCAGAGACGATTGCATTTACTGTATTTTTCATAGTATAAGACACACCAGAGTATAAGATGCACCAAGGTTTGAAGAGGCAAATTTTTAAAAAGTAGGTAGGTAGATAGAGGAATAAAGGAGAGAAAGAGAGAGAAATACAGTAGGTAGGGAGGGGGGGAGTGAGTGAGTGAGTAGTTAGGTAGGTAGGTAGATAAAGGGATAGAGAGAGAGAAAGAAATATATATATAGAGAGAGAGAAATACAGTATGTAGGTAGGGAGAGAGAGAAGGTGGGTAGGTAGGAAGATATTTCCAGGTGTATTTATCCATGTGCTGGAGAAGGAAATCGCGAAAACGGGCCTGTTTTTCCCCCCCAAAAAAGACATGAATAGCCTTGGGGGGGCTTGCAAAATGCTTCGGGGGGCAAAAATGAGCAACAAATGGCCCATTTTTCATGAAAATGGGCCATTTTTTGTCAAAATAATTGCATGCATAGCCTTATGGAGGCTTATAGGGTGCTCCTTTGGGCTGGGGGAAACAAAATTGAGCAAAAAACCGGCCCATTTTTCATTCATTTCTGCCCTCCCCAGGAGCTCTCTGAAAGCTTTCATAAGGTTATGCACGGCCATTTTGGTGAAGGGGGCAGTGCTTTGGGAGGTAAAAAATGCTGTATTAAATGCTGTTGTATAAAACGCATCCGGATTTTCAGCCACTTTTTAGAGGAAAAAAGTGCTTATACTTTTTTATACTCTTATTTTCTGAAAATACGGTACATTTGGGATTGTAAATACTGTATAATCATCCTAACTAAACTAGTTATTTCCTATCTACTATCTAAAACTTGGTTTAGTACAGGGGTGTCAAACTCACATTGTCACGGCAGTGTCACATGACGTATCAGGACTTTTTCATCCTTTGCTAAACTGGGCCTGGGCATGGCCAGCGCTTGATGCATTCGTCCTGCAGGCCAGAAGTTTGACAGCCTTGGCTTAGTAAATGCTCAAAATTCAAAGCAGAGAGGATAATTGGAGAGAGGGAGGAAGAACACCTGGACTTTTCACTTGGACATTGTTATACGAGTTTTAGCTGCGGCTTTTTAGCAGTATTTTCAGTAGAAATCCAGCCTCTTTGGGGAGTCTTTTCGATCAAGTCAATTGCTTTGTCATTGACTATTGTGCATCTGATTAGCCACATTGTTAAAAAAAACTGAAGCCACTTTTCTAAGAACCTTTGGTTAAATAGAGCTGAAGAAGTTTATTGGATGAAAAGCAAAACATCTTCAAAATAAAACCAGAAAGTCCAGGTGCCTCTTGAAAAACCGCCCTTGGGACAACCATGGCCTGGATGACTGAGAATCTCTACAAACCTTTGGTTAAATAATAAAGATTCTGGCTAGTTTTCACTAGCTGTGTAGCATATATTTCTAAAAAGGAAAGAGTTTGGCGGGAGGAGGGGGTTGGTATCTTGTTTCCTTTTGGAAAACAGAAGATGAATGCCATCTATTTGCACCTCTTCTTGTGAGATTAACTTATTAGATGCCATACCAAAAGCTAGGAGTCTGTCACAGAGCCACATCCCGGGGGTCACTGGTAAAGTGATCTGGATGCTTAAAAGACCTGATAGCAGTCATGCTGAGTCTTCCCATAGCTATGGCAGTTTCACAGCTTTGAATAATGGATCCAAAGAGCAGAGTAACATGAAGTGCATAGCCTGGCGTGGTAGAAATGTATTTCTTGAAGGATCTCTTTCTAATATAAATAACAGATGAAATACAGTGCATATCTCTTCTAAACTCATTAGCAGAAGATGCAAAAAATAATCACAATAACATTCACTTCTTCTTCCTAGCAGTTCCTCAAGCTTTTTAGCATGGCTGTTGTTTTTTTCTGAATCAAAATTTTGAGCCAGGACATCTTGATACTATCCAAGAGAAATGTAAGAAGCAGGCTATGCAAGTTAACAGAAGGCTAGCTAGTGCATTGCTCCTCTTCCATGAAGTGGTGAAAGGCTAAGTTCAAAAGCAAATGGTATAAATTATTGATCCTCATTTCAAACTACTCTGCAGCCACGTTTCTGTTGATTTTGAATTTTCAAGTATACAGCTGCAAATAACTTTTCAAAGTTCAAAATCAAGATTGGTTTCTGGTTTTAGACATTGGCCTCCAATGACTTTTGGTGGGTGCTTTCATTTATTTATTGGCTTATCATCTCTACTATTGTGTATCTTCAAAGATGAGACATAAAATTGGTGGGGGGAGAGATTAGGGAGACCTAGGAACAAAAAAATCAACTGTAGTAATAAATCGGCGATGAATAATGCTTTCAGAAGAGCAAGAGTGAATTGTATTTGTGTGATATTCCATATGACAGCTATACAATAAGGATTCCATCAAGAAAATATTTCATTTCATTTAATATCTTTGAATAAACTGCTAAAGCAAATCTATCAGCAGCATTGTTCAGAACTAGATCCTTGAAAATGTGTCAAGAACCCAGATAGCTCAGATCCTTCAACATGTTGCTTCTTGTGCATTTTTTCAAAGAATGTCATCTCAGCATAAAAGGAGGTGTTGAGGCATTCTGAAACCAGTTACACAAGAACTGAGGGTAAATTTATATTGGTGGAAAAAAGAAGCAAAAAAAAAATCTAAACTGCAACAAACTGTCAGTTTTGGATTTTCTACTATACAATTACTTTTGGCAAGAAAATTAGTTTAGTCTCCATGTTGTCTGTATATCTAATCCATAGTCTTCTTTAGACCAGGCCAAAGCTCCAGGTTTCTTTCCTTTCTTCTTCCAGCCAAATATGCTCCCACAGTGAGTGGTAGATCAAGGCTCTGGTCTTGGGAGCGTAATGCCAAATAAGTCTAGTGGGAGAACTATAAAAGAAAACCTGAAGGCACTACCAACAAGATTCAGACACAGTGGCCTCTCACTAACACAACTACTTCCAGCCAGACTATTTGGGCCTGTTGGCTGGAGAATGATCTCGTCCTTTCTGCGTCCCTCCTTGCTCCTAGACTAGATCTTGGAGTAAGAAGCATGTCTACCTGCTGACTTTCAGAAAGGGCTGTTTTAGTCAAGGCTGTTTTTTCCCCTTTTTATATGAATTGTTCAACTGTTATGAGGGCAGCAAAAAGGTTCTGTGGGAGCCTGCTGTATTTTTGGCAATCTGATTCCAGACAGAAGATCTAACTTAAGCCTCCTCACTGCTCTACTAGCTAGAGGCAAAACAGAAGGGAACAAAGATGAACAGATTAAAAGGGAATTTTGGGAACAAAACATTAAGTGAAAAGAGGAATGTGAAAAAGAGCAGTCTGGGTATAAGAATGTTTGAAAAAGTTAATAGAATGTTGGGGGTTGTTAAAATGGAGGAAAGCAGGATGAAAAAAAAAACTTAGGCACAGGATTATGAGCTCCATTTGCAAATTATTATTGGAATGGAAGCTTTCAAATGAAAATATGTCGGTGCCACTATTGTAAAGATGAAATAAAACATGCTTCTGCTGCTGTCTGCTTCTGAGACAAAGACAGAACACAATCTCCTCTTATGCATCTTTTTCAGGTGCAGCTTTTAAAACTTTGTATTTGCCATGCAAGCATGAATATATTATCAATGTCTGAAACAAGAAGCACCTTTTAAATTCTAACAGACAGATGACTCTTTGCTTTATGTTGGTTAGGCTTCTAATAAGCAGCCAATATCTTGGAGGAAATGATAAATGGATCTTGGATCCATAAAATAGTACAATTTAGATCAGATCAGATGTCGGCTTCCATTCAGATATTTGAAATTTAAAAAGTCTTTGCCAGATGGTTTTTCAGGTGTATTTTAATCTTTGCCAGATGCCTTGCATCTTCCTCCATCAACAAATCAGGAGCACAAGAACTTGGTAGATTTAGAGTTTAGAGACACATGTGGAAAATGGCAATTTTTATTTTTTATTTTATATTTGTCCCATTAAGTGGCAGCTTCTGTTTGCTTTTGCACTGCATTCACCTTCTTTCAGCAAAGCTCATCAATGTGGAATGGGCCAATGGTTTTGTTTTTCAGTCAACTTGTTACAAAGTGGGGTTTTGGGGCGGGGTTTGACAAAAAAAAAGTCAAGATAGCACTCAAGAAGCCCTGCCCTTTTTTACCTGCATTGTGACATGAAAAAAGTAATAAGACTTTCCTTTACATGACCGTGGTTACCATCTTATTTATTTATTAAATTTATACCCCGCCCTTCTCCAAATGGATCTTAACCTTTGTTTGATATACACTCCTATTGTATGTAATGCTGATTAAGGTTGAAGGCTTTGCTTCAATTTTCAGCCTAAGCAAGGAACAGAAATGAAATATCCTTGTTCCTAGATTAGCATTAGATTGTCCATGATACCACAGTAGCTCTCACGAACACAACAACTGCAGTAGAATGGATAAAATTTCCCTTGTTGTTGGACTTATAGATGTTTTACTTACAGATTCCTAGTATATGGACACCATTTCACAAGTGTGGACATTCTGCTGTATTCTTTTGGATTCTACATTCCAAATTATTAACTTTTAATAACAAATTTGCCTTGGTTTTTGAAGAACTTAACTCATTTGGGAAGTAGCTGTAGTCCAGATATCTCCATGTTTAATATAGCTTAGGTATATTAACAGTGAGTAAAGCAGCAATTAAAAACAAGAGAGAGAGAGAGAGAGAGAGAGAGAGAGAGAGAGAGAGAGAGAGAGAGAGAGAGAGAGAGAGAGAGAGAGAGAGAGAGAGAGCAAAGAAGACCTGGTGTTAACCGGACGAGCAACTGTAGTATAATCTCTATATTTGTAATACCAAAATATATGAGAAGTCTAGAATTACATTTCAGGGTTTATTTTGATTAAATATCATATATCTTCTTCTGAAGAACAAAAAAGACTACACCTATATTGTTGCAGAAGATGAGAGGATGGAAAATAGGATAGATTTATCATAATTGGGGAAATGAGATATGGTCATGTTCATATTAATATCCATAACCTGCACCCAAAAAAATTGCTTTTCAGAACCTCAGCATTATAAATCTAAGAAAAATGTTCGCTGCATCAGCAACAAACCCATACAGGCCTTCAATGATATCTAGAGAATAGCATTCATTATAACTCTTTACAGCCTTTTTACAACCACCGGAAAGTCAGTCTTTGTATTGAAGTAACAATAATGAAATTTAATTGACTTTTTACAAGGCAATAATGCATTTCTGTTACAGAACCACATCCTTTTTGAAGATTTAGCATTCTATGCTTAGGACTGATGATGCAGTGATATTCCACTTATAATAATGTTTTGTTAACTTCAGTACAACATGCCATATTGCTGATACTTAGGATAATGCCAAAGCTAAGTTAGAAATCTTTCCAAAAGTTTTATATTGCTTAACAATTATAGAAAATGGAGATGATTAAATATTTCATATTTCATATGACCATTTGTTCAACATTAAAAGTCATAATGCAATACATAGGAAATTGCTTTATGCTTAGACTATTGAGTATTTTGGTCATTGTAGAGTAGCTTGGAGTTGTACACCATATAAATTTAATAAATTATTATGGCTTGTTGCTCAGTCATTCAGATGTTTAGAGTGGATTTTGCATTTTTATCTACCTATCAAGTTCTTCCCAAGGACATACGGTAGATAGATAGTGCTATTTAGAGAGTAGTAAACCTACTGTTGCAGGATGTAAACCAGTGGTAATCAACCTGGTCCCTACCGCCCACTAGTGGGCGTTCCAGCTTTCATGGTGGGCAGTAGGGGTTTTGTCCGATACTGAAGCACTTTCCTTTTTTTTAAATGTAATTGACTTTTTTAAAAAAATTCATAGCATTATTTAAAAATATTTTCATTAGGTTTTCATAAAATTCCCTGTGACAATTTCAATTTATGAAAATATACTATCTGTATCTCCCGCACATGCTTTAACTTGCTGTAACTCTGCTTTATAAATTTTTATAAAGTAAAGTTACTGTGGAACTGGTGGGCAGTTAGAAAATGTTACTACTAACAGCGATACAAAAGTGGGCGGTAAGTATAAAAAGGTTAACTACCCCTGATGTAAACAATTCAAAGTAAATCTGACTTTTGTAATTGACTCGTGATGATTTTGTCAATGCCAATGGTATTTATGTGATGCTCCAGATGTTTGGGATTACACCCAAGGTGCCTATTACTATTGATACTATTTTTGCTTTCTATTGCCACAGTTGTTCCAGTTCTATTTGCAGGTCTTTGTATCTTTAGTGGTTTAGGGTTTTAGTTTAATTCATTTTAATATTGTATTATGTCTGTGGTTTTATATATGTATTTTTTAAATTCCCTGTGCACCGCCTCGAGTCCCTTCGGGGAGAGAGAGCGGTTTATAAATTAAATTATTATTATTATTATTTATCTTGTGATTTTCTCCAATTCTATTCCGATGTCTCCAGGTAGTGTCTTATGCACTATCAGAATTTTTTTAGTTATTATTATTATTTGTAGCAATGAGTAACACAAAGTTTTAGACAAGAAACTTTCCCAGCCCTACTTGAATGCAGAAATTGAATCTGGCTACTAAAAATTATTGTAACTGTTTTTTTAAAACATTAGCTTTTCAGTAATCTGTATAAGTCATTCAGTCAGGTTAAGTATGTTCAGGATTAGAAACACAATTAAAGGAGAATATTTGTAACTCAGGCTTAAAATGAGGAGTCTAGAAGCTTGGTTGTTTTCTTGCTGATGTTTCATTACCCAAACTAGGTAATAAAATGTCTGCAAGAAAACAATCAGACAGCACCAAAGAACCGGCAAAAATACAATTATTCAACATTAAGTAAGAATTCATTTCCAAATGAATTTAATAATGTATCTACTTTTAATTTGTTGAGAGTCCGAATTTCCTCATTAAGTTAAGTTTTGAAGTTCCTTTTTTTAGACTATTTCAGACATGACATGAAAAATAAAATCACTTTTGCTGAAATCTATTGTTAGCCATGAAGCTGCAGCTATCTACTGTATAGAATACATATTTAGCAGTTAAACCAGGATTATCACTGTAGAATCAATGAAGTAGTCCTGAAAGTTTTTGCACTTTTTATACTTTACATCAGGGGTAGTCAACCTTTTTATACCTACCACCCACTTTTGTATCTTTGTTAGTAGTAAAATTTTCTAACCGCCCACCGGTTCCACATATAAATGGTGATTTATAAAGTAGGGAAGTGAATTAAATTTAAAAAAGGAAGGTGCTTCAGTATCGGACAAAACCCCTACCGTCCACCATGAAAGCTGGAACACCCACGAGTGGGTGGTAGGAACCAGGTTGACTACCACTGCTTTACATTAATCTTGCACACCAACTTATACCAATAGAGATGGTAGAGTCCTAATTCTTCCAAGTAAGAAAAACTGTTCAGCAAACTGTACTTTGTACAAACTGTACTTTGTACAAACTGTACTTTGTACAAACTGTACAAACCTGAGTTAAATTTCTCAATGTGATTTGTGTAACCATTTTTGAACTACAAAGGTCACCTCCCTTCGGTTTAATTTTTTTATTATTTATTTATATATCGCATTTGTAAACCACAAACTTCCTTACACCTGTGATGTATCATTCAAATCTATTGAAGAGAGTTATAATAGAGAGAGAATATCAGTTCATTAATAATGTATCCTGGAATTATGTGACTGGGAATTGTGAAAGGATGAGAAATATAGCATGTTTGTCATTGCTTTCCTGAAGATGTAGACTCTCTGGAGCCTGTACTCTTTTGCACTTAGAGAACAAAGTTTACATTTATGAACAATAATAAAATTGGCATTATTTTCATAAGGATGAGAGTACTGGGAGAACAGTATTTTCCCTGATGTATTCTGCTCTCAAATGACTGTACAGATATGAAATGAAGTAATACATAAGCAAGAAGGTTTGTTCACCTTTTTCTCAAAACACATCTAGTCATTTCTGATTTTAACAACTGATCATTTCATACTCTTCAGATTCCTATTGACTAGACAAAAATATTCTATGTGATAGAGGAGCCAAGATGTAAAATTAAATAATAATTAAGAAGCCTACAGAGATTTCTGTGAAGAGTTCAAGTCATCATGATTTCCCTATTATAAGGCCAATGAAAAATGTCCTGCATTCACAAGAAACGTCAAAGATTTATTAAGCCTTAGGTCTTATATGGAGTAAAGCATAACCCAGCCCTTTCTCATAAATTCTGGGAGTTGCAGTCCTACTTAAGGAGTAGGAAAGAGTGCCCAGATTGGGGAAGCCATGAAAAAAATACAGCCAAGTAGCTAGAATTATCTATTGTTTTTTATGTAACTTTCTGAGTGCTTTTTATTCATCTCAGGTCAGCCAACAATTGTCTCTGGCAGAAAAAGTCAGCTCCATCCCTAACAATTGATAGCACAGGCTATCAAACATGATTAAACTACACTATTTTCTGTTTATTGTGGATCAAAAATAATACAACTGAAACACACATTGGTCAAGTTCTGCTTAAATGTAGATGAAATAGAGTCCTCTAATATATGGGACTTGAATGTAGCCAAACACTCTGGTCATTACTCTGTGACTGGCAGAGAAAACCATTTTTCTTTCCTCATTTATTCCCATTTCCTCCGATTTGGGAGGAACAACATTATTTGGAGATCAGATTTCTGGTAGGAATTGGCTTCAGTTTTTATACCTAATTGTCATATGAACAAATGAGGTGCATTTGTGTTGGGAAACACTAACTTAAAAACCTCTTAGGCGCATTCCTTGAAAAGATTATAATGACAGGAATAGTCTGCAGTGTGTTTCTTGACAGATGAAACAATATGGCAGAGATTTTGTGGAGGGAAGAATGAATGTCTGACAGTCAGGGGAAAAAACAATTAAAAGGATGGCAAAGTGAACAATTAGAATTTATTTTTCAATTCATTCTAAAAGTGGCTGAAAGTGGAAATAGAGCAGGGATCTGTTCACATTGGGAGGGTGGTGCAGAAGTGAAATTATGCAAACATACGTACTGATTAAATATAGAAGACCTATTGTATAGAGCAGGGGTCTGCAAAGTTGGCTCTTTGAAGACTGGTGGACTTCAACTCCCAGAATTCCCCAGCTACGCTGGCTGGGGAATTCTGGGAGTTGAAGTCCACCAGTCTTCAAAGAGCCAACTTTGCAGACCCCTGGTATAGAGTATTACTATACAACAAAATGGGAATATACAACTTCTGGATGGGAAGTAACGGACTCAGGCTCAACCCGACCAAGACCGAGTGGCTGTGGTTTCCGGCTGCCCGATTCAACCAGCTTTCTCCAACGCTGGCCATAGGGGGCGAACATCTTGCCCCTGTGGATGGGGCGCGCAATTTGGGAGTCCTCCTGGATACCCGGCTGTCTATGGAAGAGCAAGTGACAGCCGTGGCCAGGAGGGCGTTTTACCAGGTTCGCCTGGTTCGCCAATTGCGCCCCCTATTGGATCGGGACGCCCTTCGCACAGTCACTCATGCCCTCGTGACATCCCGACTGGACTACTGCAACTCCCTCTACATGGGGCTCCCCTTGAGGTGCACCCGGAGGCTTCAGTTAGTTCAGAATGCAGCCGCGCGAGCAATTATGGGAACCACTAGGTTTACCCATGTAACACCGCTCTTGCGCGAGCTGCACTGGCTGCCTGTCGTCTTCCGGGTGCGCTTCAAGGTGCTGGTTATCATCTTTAAAGCGCTCCATGGCTCGGGACCTAGCTACCTGCGGGATCGGATCCTGCCTCACACATCCTCACGGCCGATTCGCTCCCACAGAGAGGGACTTCTCCGGGTGCCGTCCACTAGACTTTGTCAGCGGGCGACGCCCAGGGGAAGGGCTCTCTCTGTGGCGGGCCCGGCCCTCTGGAACGACCTTCCCCCCGATATTAGAACGACCACGGACCTCCGCTCCTTCCGCCTGAAACTAAAGACACATCTTTTCCGCCTGGCCGGCCTAGGGTAGTCTCTCTCTCTATGGGTTTTTTAATTGTTTATTTATATTGAGTGGGGATTTTTAGTCAATGGGATTTTAGCACAGGTGTTTGTTTAATCTGTTTTAAATTGTATGTATTTTTGTATATTTATGGTTTTTATTCTCCCTGTGCACCGCCCCGAGTCCCTGTGGGGAGAGGGAGCGGTTAATAAATTCAGTTTTATTATTATTATTATTATTATTAAAATATACCTTTTAAATATCTTCGTACAATTTCTAATTTAAAATATGTAGAAAAATACATATATGAAGTTATGGAATGAATTGGGAAGGGTGATTGGATTAAGAGATTGGAAAAGACACCTGGAAAAAAACAAAAGCAAAAAGGTACAATATTGACAAATTACATGAAGAAGATATGTTTGTATATATATTCTTGCTTTCCTCTTTGAACTCAAAGGTGTGATGGTGGAGGAGTTTACTAACAGATTTTAATTAGGGAGCTGATGAACTTTATAGATTTCCCTATCTGATTTCCAAGAACAAATTGTGGAGAAAACGAACAATGTTTTCTCACTAGCTTAAATACTGCACTTCGTGGAAATTTATTTGATCAGTTTGATGGTACATAACAAAGAAAGCACTAGACTTGTCTTTTTTTTTAAGATGAACCTATAATTTTCTCAACTGAAGAGTAAATATGGTTCTATAACGAACCTATAAAACACCCAACAAGTGCTTTGTGGAGGCTTTATGTGGGTAGATGTCTCCAAAAAAGACAGGAATTCAGACTCTCCTGGAATCTCAGTCAAAATGGCCACAGAAGACAATGCTCAGGAACTAGAGGATAGGAGATATTCACAATATACAAAAGAAGTTGAGCAGATCCCAGACGATAAATGTATCATCATGAGCACTTTGAGGAAGCAACATAGATCATGTTCACAGCAAAAAAAGATGTCAAGAGAAAGACAAAAATCACTGTAAAATGTATGTTGCATTTTTGGTAGGCTGAGGATTAGATAAAACATGTCCTGTAAAATGGTTTGTGGCCATCTTCATACCGCACTTAGAGGGAACATGAGGATTAGCCCCAAGAGACTAGAATACAGTTGATGAGCTAAGAAAATATACATAAAAAGCAGTGATGCTATGGGAAATTTAGTAGAGATACTGTTTTGGATTATCTAGGATTACTGTAAACATAAATCAATATAAGAATAGCCATTTCTGTCTTGGATTCTGACTTAACCTTTAATGCATTCTCAGTTAATGACACCATCATATTATATTGTACTTTTAAAAACTAATAGTTATTAATCCGTGCAAGGAAGTTTACTGCTCTTAAGTATATTCATTGTGCTTTGGCACTGCCCCTGAGTCAAAATATTATTTAAAGGGTGCATTAACATTGGTTTTTCTAAGATAGTTTTCCATAATCTGGTGACCTTCAGATAAATTTAACTTCAACAACCATACTGTAATTTCCAGCCAATATGAGAGAAGTTTTTCAGCTATTTTAGCTCCTTCTTTTTGCTTCTTTTTCCTCCTTTTTTGTTTTGCTTTTTAAAGGCAAAAAAAGAACTAAAAGTTGATTAGAGAGTTGAAGAAATGGAAGTCTGTAAAGGTCTGGATTGACCAGGATTCATTGAACCAGACCATATTAGATCTAATACAAATCTCCATCTTTTTCTATGGCAAACCTACCAGATGTGGGCTGCAAAAATCTGACATTTTGATGGCAACAAAAACAACAGAGAAATCCAGTCAATGTTTAATATTTTATTTAAACTGGTGAAGTAAATTTTACTTGATTTCTGAAAGTAACTGTGTTGGAACTTTATCTCTAATTATAGGCCTTTTGTGCAATCTGCCTCAGTGGAAATGCTGGTTGAAGATAATGGGAGTTGTAGTCCAAAAATTCCTGGAAATACCAGGCCAGAGCAGACTATTCCAAAAAATGAATTTACAATTAATTGTAACCTGGTATAAAAGTGGAAATGTTTAAACTACTGAATGTCCTTTTGCTTTTACCACCATTTTCAGAAACATCTATTGATTCAAAAATGAATTGAATATAAAGTAAGTAATGTTGCTTGGGATTTCCAATTAAAACCAGTCTTCGCATAATTATATTTTACTCTGATGAATGTAGTGAAAGGAATCCATACAAGTGAATGTTTAAAAGACGAATGATGCATCACACCGGAATGCATAATCTTTCTGCGTTTGTGGACACATCTATTATATTTTTAAAAGCATCACCTGCAAAAAATGTTAAGTATGATACATTTGTAGCAGCAAAATATCCTTATGATGAAGTAGAGACATATTAGTTACAAAAGGTTGTGAACAAGACTCCCCTTTTCTATTGCTAGTTTTATTCATTTATCTACTTATCCATTTTCTATCTATCTGTACCCTGACTTTATTTTTTTTTTTACAATTAACTCAAGGTGGCAAACATATCCAACACACCTTCCTCCTCCTATTTTTCCCACCTGTGAGGCGAGCTGAGCGAAAAGGTGACCAGCCCAAGGCTGACTTGTATGGCTAAGGTGGGACTAGAACTCCCAAATATCCTGTTTTCTAGCCCGGTGCCTTTAACCACTAGATCAAACTGGTTCTCTTTTATACATGGATCCATAAAGCAGGAAGAAAGTGGAAGAGAAGAAAAAAGTGGATGAGAGAGAAAAAAAGATATAAAAATAAATGGAACTAAAGAAGAATGAGATAGCCATTTGTAATATAAGCCTATAAATCTAAGCATTCACCAGTAAACATGCCATATTTGTTGCTGATATACCATATATTTTGGAGTATAAGACCCACCTTTTTCCCTCAAAAAAGAGGCTGAAAATCTGGGTGTATCTTATACACTGAATACAGCATTTTTTGCCTCCCCAAACCCCGTCCCCTTCATCAAAATGGCCGTGCATAGCTTGTAGGAGATTTTCAGAGAGCTCCTGGGGGCTAGGGAAGGCAGAAATGAGCAAAAAAAATTTTTTGCTCAATTTTGCCCACCCCCACCCCCACCCAAGGAGCACTCTGTAAGCTTCCTAGTGCCCTTTTTTTGACAAAAAAACGGGCCCATTTTTGCAAGAAACAGGCCATTTTGGGAAGGTTTGCAGAGTGAAAAACCTTTTTGTTTTAATTTGCCTCTTCAAAACCTTGGTGCGTCCTATACTCCAGTGCACTCCTCCTTCCCCTCCACTCCTGAGAAACCTAACCTTCTCTACATGTCATAAATAAATCAATTCCACCATCTTGACTTGCAAAATTCTGTCAATGTACATTTGTAAAGTAGAATTAGCTTTTCTGGTCATGATTCCTACCTGATTTATCCAGAAGGCTGGCATCAATCTTGCAAGTACAATTCTCCCTCTATTCCTGTCTCATTTACAGCCTGAGAAACTAGGGAAAGTCCCTTCTGAGCCTCTTGCCCCACCTACTACCCAGCTGCTAGTTATGCTGTCTCTTATCTGACCATTCCCTTAACAGTGTCTCTCCCAAGGTCTTTCCCATATATCATTACAGAAACTGAGCAATTGTAATGAGTTCTAAATGGAGCTATCTCTGAAAACCCCTAAGCAGCTAATCCAGAATGCAGGAGACCAGCTGTTGGTTAGAGTCTGTTGCCATGAGCATGTTAATCCTAAAGTAAAAGTTTTTACAACTGGATCTATTAAGATGTAATTCAACAATTGCCTGTATGTATGTTTAAATCTCTGGCTCATATTCTCAGATAAACACAGCTGTGTTTATTCCAGTATTTTGGTTTCCAGATGTGTATGATCACATGTTCAAAAAGAGCTCTCTACCTTATAATATTATACATTTCTCTCTATATTATTAAACAAAAATTTAATGTCACAGAGATCTGCTCATCAACCTCAAATGCAACATTGCCAATCTGAATTGAGAAGTGCAGTGATTTCTGCATCTCTAACATATTGTATACAGTACTTTGTACTCCATGTATCTGGCATGAGGTTTAGGATACTATACAGTACTGATATGAAGAAGTTCATTCATTGGTTTTCAAATCTGAAGTGTATATAGTATAAATATTAACCAAAACTTGCACTAAATCACTGTACTGCAGTGATTTGGTGCAAAATTATATATTTCTATATATACATCAGGTATAATTTTAATTCTAACACCCAGCCAGTACTTTTTTCCTGTCACATTGACACAGGTAAAAAGAAGTGTGGCTTGGATCTCAACACTACAGCCTCCATCTTGCTGATTTTTAATCTTTCCATCCCTCAGCAGATACTGAGACTGTCTATATTTATGTAATTATGCTGAGTGAATTCATGAAAAAGAAAAATTGTAATTCATTTTTACATTTTTTATTACATTTAATTAGGATTATGCTAAATGAAGTATTTTGACTTTAAGCATGCACTTTCTTTCACTTTCAGTGTGAAATAGTTCCTGATTCAAGACGTTATTTTGCTAATAAAACTTTATGTTCAGAGATCAAGTGTGACTTTTTCTTAAGTAAAACTCTTATCTCCCCAAAATATCCTATAGCAAAACCTCCCCAATCTTGCTGCTATCTAGATACATTGACTTCCAATGTAAATACTTCCAGCAATGATACATGGATTTTAGGGAATTAGGCAGGGAAGGTTGGTATTGTAGTTTGATTTATTGACCACAGTGACTTACTCAGGAAATAAGTAAGATATACATATATATCAAGGTAGACTATTCATTGTAGCTCTCTCCTATTCTTGCATCAATATTTTACTAATTTGTTAACAGCTTATTAGATCAAATGACAATGTCATGGGTTGAAACTATTAAATACTGGAAGATATTTGTAAATAATTCTGTCTTTATCATAAAATATGCCACTATATCAATCAAATGAACATTTTAGTAGAATCCTGAAGCTTATATTTTGGAATAAATTAAATGTTAAAAAGTACTTTTATAAAAGTAAATTACGTTTTAAAAAGTCACCTTGGAAAAATATTTAGAGCATATGTTTTTGCATTTTGCTTCCTTTTCCAGGTCATTACAAGCTTTAGAAAAGTTTTGCCTTATAGCTGGTTACAGCTGTTAAATTTACATTAACTACTTTTGCTGGAACTATTGAGCCCATATCATGTGGAATTGTACTTAAAGACAAACTATTCATGCCCCTAAGATATATTATATTTTCTGGAATGCATATTTGACACAAATATACTTTTCTTTTCTCCATGGGTAAAATCTCAGGGATTTTAATAGGTTTTAGACAGGCTACTCATTATCTAATGTATTTTAATAGGTTTTTAATTGTTTTCTATGTTTTATTCGTGATTTTAGTGCTGCCTGTACACCGCCCTGAGTCCCGGAAGGGAGAAGGGCGGTATAGAAATTTAAATATTAAATTAAATTAAATTAAATTAAATTAAATTTAGAATAAAACATTTAGCATTTATTTTTCCAGTTAAAATCTGCATTTGAGCAATAATAATTTACCCCCCCACCCCAAACAATAGTAGAGATGAATCATTGCAACTGTCAATGAATCTATCCTGGTATTCTGAAACCAATATATTTTTATATCTTGGTTCCTTTAATTGTACACTGTTTCTGACATTTTAAACTACATTAAAGGCATCATCTACAAATATATCAGATCACTCCTACTAACAGTCTTCGATTTGATAGTCCACTGAGAGAAAACTTGGGAGCATTCAATAGTGCCTCAAAATTTAAGTGCATAATGGATCCTTAGAAGAACTTGATTTTTATCATATCAATATGGAATCTAGCATGGCTCATTAATCAAGCAAATCAAATAATAAATTATATGAAAGCCTCTTAGTCTAATTCAATATGATGCAAGATTCTTTAATGACTTTGTTTTAAAGATGGACCTGTTAAGAAACTACCAACTTTCAAACCTACCATTTAAATGGCAAACTACTTGTTGAAATACTGTATACCAGGGGTTCCCAAACTTGGCAACTTTAAGCTATGCTGGCCGGAGAATTCTGGGAGTTGAAGTCCACAAGTCTTAAATTTGCCAAGTTTGGGAACCCCTGCTGTATACTATTGATTTTAAGACTACAGTATCAATAAGATTAAAGATTCTAATAAGATTATGGTGCCATATCATTTATAGGTTAACGCTGGTACTTTATAGTGGATCCAATGCTTTTGGAAAGGGCTGGTTTCAGTCACCTAAAGCAGAGGTCTCCAACCTTTGCAACTTTAAGTCTGAAGGACTTCAGCTCCCAGACTTCTCCAGCCAGCTGGGAGCTGAAGTCCTTCAGACTTAAAGTTGCAAAGGTTGGAGACCCCTAAAGGGAAAGCAAATATTCTTCTCATAACTTTTTTACAGTATCTCCAAGCCTTAAAGAAAGCTGAGACTTAACTATTTGAGCTTTTTCAGCTTCTATAAATGTCTAAGAGACTACAAACCCACTGTAACATTTTCATTTTCCATGTGGCAGCCAAAAGTTTAACAAGAAGCATTGTTGAACTTGTGAACCTCAGTTCTTATTGTATCTAGGAAACCCATGCTAATACTTGACCAGTGACCTAAAAATTTCTGGGACAGATTTTAAATTTAGCTCTGCATGCAACTCAATTCTCAATTAGCAGAAAATCAGTAGTGCAAAAACCAAATAGGATGGGAAAACATTTTCCCACTGGAGCTGTTCTGTTATATAGGCTAACAATGAGTCATAGCTAGTTTCTTGTTCTCTCTGCATTGGGAGCTGCTGGGCAAACAATGTAGTGGAAAACAACATGGAGTGGATTGGTTCCACAAGTAGGAATTCCCTGCTCCTGATTTTTTATTATTCAAACAAACTTGTTCTGTTCTAACACTTAAGTATCCTTCCCGCCTCTCTCAAGTGTATTTCTAGCACATAACAGGTGATAACAACCATCTGCTCTTATGCATAAGCTTACCATTAACTTTTGTTATGTCTGAAAAGGATCCTGGCTTATTTCATTGTTAATCATAATTCTTGGTTTAGACCAGTGGTGGGTTTCAAAAAAAATTTAGGACCTATTCTGTAGGTGTGGCCTGTTTTGTGGGAGTGGCGGTCATGTGACTGGCGTGGGAGTGGCTTGGCAGTCATGTGACCTGGTGGGAGTGGCTGACTTGATGTCACTCACCAGAAGATAATTTAATAATAATTTATTAATAATAATAATAATAATTTATTATATTTATAAACCGCCCCCTCTCCCCGAAGGGACTCGGGGCGGTGTACAGGAAAATTAAAAACCAACTAAAAACATACAATACACACAAATTAAAAATGAATTAAACTACCCTGTACAAAATTTAAAAACCATTTACCACCCATTAAAACCCAATAAACAATTTGAGAAAACAGACTGGGGCGAGAAGCGTAAATTAGGCCAAGCCGGCCTGATGAAACAAATAGGTTTTTACTTTTTGGCGGAAGGCGCGGAGGTCCGTAGTCATTCTAATATCCGGGGGTAGGTCATTCCAGAGGGTCGGGCCCATCACAGAGAAGGCCCTTCCCCTGGGCGTCGCCCGCTGGCAGTGCCTAGTGGACGGCACCCGGAGAAGTCCCTCTCTGTGTGAGCGAATCGGCCGAAGGGATATATGGGGCAGGATACGATCCCGCAAATAACTAGGTCCTGTGCCATGGAGCACTTTAAAGATGATAATCAACACCTTGAAACGCACCCGAAAGACCACAGGTAGCCAGTGCAGCTCGCGCAGGAGTGGTGTTACATGGGAGTATCTAGTGACTCCCATAACTGCCCGCGTGGCCGCGTTCTGGACCAGCTGTAGTCTCCAGGTACATCTCAAGGGGAGCCCCATGTAGAGACCATTACAGTAGTCCAGCCGAGACGTCACAAGAGCATGTGTGACCGTGCGAAGGGCGTCCCGGTCCAATAGGGGATGCAACTGGACCATGGACCATCGCCGCCCTGGGTCCGTTTGGAGAAGGGCGGGGTATAAATTTAATAAATAAAATAACTGGCGCACCAGGTGAACCTGGTAAAATGCCCCCCTGGCCACAGCTGTCACATGGTCTTCTATAGACAGCCGGGAATCCAGGAGGACGCCTAAGTTGCGTGCCCGCTCCACGGGGGCTAGATGTTCGCCCCCTATGGCCAGTGATGGCGTCAACTGGTTGAACCGGGACGCCGGTAGCCACAGCCACTCAGTCTTGGACGGGTTGAGCCTGAGTCTGTTTGTCATGGATTGGGTAAAATGTGGTGAAACTCACTTAACAACACTCTTGCTTAGCAACCAAAATTTTGGGCTCAATTGTAGTCATAAATCAAGGACTATCTCTGCCTTTCTCTGCATGGCAGCCTTGTCCTAGTAAACTCCTATTTTCTGGCAATTTCCCTTTCTATTAGAGGCACCAAAATAGTCCAGACAACATAAGTTTCCTGCTGCAGCAGGGGGTTGGACTAGATGACCTCCAAATAGCCTTCTAGCCCTAAATTGTTGTGCTGTTTTTCTTTCTTTCTTTCTAACAAAGAAACCTGCCTGAGGCTTATTCCACATTCTGCCAGATAGAGATAATGAGATAATGAGCCTAGAAAAAGTTTAGCTCCATTCACAAGCAGGGAATCATCCAAACCCTTTTAGAAACACAAAGCCCATATTGCACAAGCCCCAAAACTTCAAAAACATAAAGCGATATAACATATAACCATATAACCAATTTGTTGTTTCCTACACCTTTCAATTTAAAGGTATAAGCATTAAGTCAGGTGGACTTCAACTCCAGAATTTCACATGAAGGTGGAAACTCTCTGCAACAACACAATCCGGCACATATCCGGCACAGGGGGCATAGTTTGAGGACCCCTGATTTAGTGCAATATAAAAAAAATGCAAATAATTTTTCTGCAGACCATGAAAATTTTCTTGCAGACCACCAGTGGTCCATGGACCATCAGTTGGTAGCTGCTGACCTAAACAATAATCTATTGAGATAACACTGAAGGGTTCTTCCTAACAATGAGACACACTGGATCTCATCTTTGTCTCGGGACAGTGGAGTCGTGATCTGGGAATAGGGGATCTAGTCATCACTCCCTTGTCATGGACAGATCACACTCTCCTTCGGCTGGACTTTCCAATCGCTACACCCCACCGCGGGGAGACGGAACCGGACACTCCTATATGGTTCCGCCCCAGGCTTCTGATGGACCCGGAAAGGTTCCAGAGGGAGCTTGGGCCAATTCCTGTGACCCTCCCCGCGACTCGACTGAGGACCTAGTGGCCGCATGGTTAAGTGTGGCCACGGGGGCCTTGGACCGAGTCGCGCCCTTGCGGCCTCTCTTGCGGCGACGAATCACCCAGGCTCCTTGGTTCACTGAGGAGCTTCGGGGGATGAAATGCCACAAGAGACGCCTAGAGAGCAGATGGAGATCCTCTCGCTCCGAAGCCGACCGAACACTAGTGAGAACCCATATTAGGGCTTATTTAGTGGCGATAAGAGTGGCCAAACGTGAGTATTGTGCCACCCTTATTGCATCCGCAGATAACCGCCCTGCTGCCCTGTTTGGGGTGACCCGCTCCCTCCTCCACCAGAGGCCGCGGGAAGCCCCTCTGTAAGGGCGAGCAGAGGAATTTGGGATTTATCTGCAGGAGAAAATCACTCGGATTCGGAATGAGCTACCCTCCATCGACAGTGGTCCTGTGGGACTGTCCGAGACTAGTCTTGAGGTTCCTTCTTGGGAGGAGTTTGACTTTGTTACCACCGAGGATATGGACAGGCTGTCAAGGAAGCTTAGGGCGACCACATGTTTATTGGATCCGTGTCCCTCCTGGCTTGTACTGGCATCCTGGGAGACGACACGAGGCTGGCTCCAGGGCATTGTCAACGCATCTTTGAGTGAGGGGTCCTTACCTGCCGTCTTGAAAGAGGCGGTAGTGAGGCCCCTCCTCAAGAAGCCGTCCCTGGACCCAGCTTTACTAGAGAACTATCGTCCAGTCTCCAACCTTCACTTTTTAGTGAAGGTTGTTGAGAGTGTGGTAGCCCAACAGTTTCCGCGACACCTGGAGGAAGTTGATTATCTAGACCCGCGCCAGTCCGGCTTCCGACCCGGTCACAGCACCGAGACGGCATTGGTCGCGTTGGTTGATGATCTCTGGAGGGCGCGGGATAGAGGTTATTCCTCTATCCTAGTCCTATTAGACCTCTCGGCGTTTGATACCATCGACCATGGTATCCTATTGCACCGACTGGGGGGGTTGGGGCTGGGAGGCACCGTTCTGCGGTGGTTCTCGTCCTACCTCTCTGGTCGGTCGCAATATGTGTTGACGGGAGGGCAGAGGTCGACCTCGAGGCCTCTCCTATGTGGGGTCCCTCAGGGGTCGGTCCTCTCGCCCCTCCTTTTCAACACATATATGAAGCCGCTGGGTGAGATCATCCGTGGTTTTGGGGTGGAGTACCATCTGTACGCTGATGACACTCAGTTGTACATATCCATCCCAAACCACCCCAACGATGCCGCCGAAGTGCTGTCCCGGTGTCTGGAAGCCGTACAGATCTGGATGGGTGGTAACAAACTCAAGCTCAACCCTGCCAAGACTGAGTGGCTGTGGTTTCCGGCACCCCGGTTCAGCCAGATTATTCCAACTCTGGCCATTGGGGGCGAAACATTTGCCCCCGTGGAGAGGGCGCGCAATTTGGGTGTCCTCCTGGATTCCCGGCTGTCCATGGAGGACCATGTGGCAGCCGTGGCCAGGGGGGCGTTTCATCAGGTATGCCTGATGCGCCAATTGCGCCCCTTACTGGACCGGGCTGCCCTTCGCACAGTCACTCAAGCTCTCGTGACGTCCCGACTCGACTACTGTAATGCTCTCTACATGGGGCTTCCCTTGAGGTGCACTTGAAAGCTACAGCTAGTCCAAAACGCAGCCGCGCGAGTGATTATGGGAGCCACTAGGTGCTCCCACATAACACCAATCCTGCGTGAGCTGCATTGGCTTCCTGTGGCCTTTCGAGTGCGCTTCAAGGTTTTGACAACTATCTTTAAAGCGCTCCATGGCTCGGGGCCTAGTTATATGCGAGACCGCCTCCTGCCCCATACATCCCTTAGACCGGTATGCTCCCACAGAGAGGGCCTCCTCAGGGTGCCGTCGGCCGGACAATGCCGACTGGCGACACCCAGGGGGAGAGCCTTCTCTGTGGCGGGGCCAGCCCTCTGGAATGACCTACCCCCTGAATTACATACCATCACCGACCTCCGCCTCTTCCGCCAATGTCTTAAGACATATTTGTTTCAACAAGCCGGCCTAGCCTAACCTCCCACGGGGACTTTTAGATAGTTTTAAATTGGGTTTTTAAATTTTGGTTTTAGCGCAGGATAGGTTTATTTAATAGTTTTTAAATTATATTTATTGTATTTTGTATGTTTTTAAATTTCCTGTGCGCCGCCCTGGGTCCTCTGTGGAGAAGGGCGGGATATAAATGTAATATATTTAATATATAAATATATTCCAGGCCAAGCATTCCTGTACATGTTTCTCAAAACCTGATAATAATCACCTTATAATAAGATATTACCTGAAAAAAATTAATGGAAACAAAAACCACAAAAACATGACTTATAAAATCCTAAGGACAATAAACAATAAAAATTTAATTCTGACTATTAAATGGATTGCACTATGAATTGCCTTACATTTCATTGAACTCAATAGGACTTAGCTACAATTAGTTTGTCTGTCCTAATGACATTAATGAAACATGCATTGATTTTAATGTTCAGTTGTACTGAGTATTTATTCAAAAATAGGTTTGTATAAGGGAAGGTGATACATACTGTACATATATTAAATTTAATTATTAGTAAATTTAGTTTCAATAGAATATTAAATTATAAAAGTATGAGAATTTATATATGGAAACAGAAAATAGAAAACTTTATTTCTGCATTTAATCTGCATATTTTCAATCTTAAATAAAAGCAGGAAGTTTAAAAAGCTAAGATTTTATTATGAGTATGTTTTGAATGTGCTGGTAAAAATAAATTACACTTAGTGTAATTCAGGGTTTAACTTGATTAATATTAAACTCAGATGAATAAAAAGCCAAATACAGATAGAGAAAATAATTCATTGATTTATACAAATAATGTGGGAATTTCAAAGAAAACTTAATGGAAGAGCTTTTGTGTTTGTTTTGTATTCAAAACCTACTACTAATGCTGTGACCATGAGCCTTAGCATTAAAACTTCATCTTCCATCAACACACTGCATAATTAACTTATGGAATTCATGGCCATGAAATGTGGCAATCAGTCCTAAGTTGAATGCCTCTATAAATTATTCATCAGAATTATTTATTATTAATCATAATGTAATAGTTTTTAAAAAGGCATGACAACTTTGTGGAGAATAGACATATCAGTGGCTGTTAGCCATCAAAGGAAACACAAAAGATAACCCAATTGCCACCAGATTACCAGCTGCTAAGAATAAAGAGGAAAGCAAGATTCCCTATACATACCTACCAATAGAGGCTGAATGTATTGAAAATTTCTATTGTATGTAACTCAGGATTAAGTATTTGAGAGATGGATTTCCACATACAGTTTCAGACACCAGCATTTCTCAGCATTCAATAGCCTGGCCAATGCTTCTGGGACTTACAATTTGGCATTATTTTTTTATTTATTTTTGTATCTCATTGTTTTATCCTGTTGTCCGAATTTTCTCAGATTTACTGGAGCCACTCAGAAAATATATATATATATATATATATATTAATTACTTTCAATGGATTCTAGTTCTCCTGAAGTATATACAAGGAGTGCTTACAGAGTTGAGCTGGGATTCGTAGTTTTAGCGGCGTTTATATGTTTGCTTTCTGTCAGGCAGATTTATTCTGAACAGGCAGAGAAAAATTAGATACAACAATAATCCCTGTGGTTATCCCTTAGCCACTGAGAGCCAAGACATAACACTGATGATAGGGTTTCTAAGCTGAATCCTATGTGGCTAAATATCTCAAACTATCTGCTGCGTACCATATGGCCATGCCTGATGATAAACATGAAGCGGTTAGCAAGAAATCCATAAGTTTAAACAAGGAGGCTTAAGAGAAGCTCAGAAACCTATTGTGATTTTTGTTACCAAGAAAAGATAATAAACAAAAACATGAAAATGTATTAGCATGAAGTTGAAGAGAAGCTGCAAAATGCATCATCAACTTCAAAGATCGTTCCAAAAATAGTCAGGAGCAGGACAGAGAGAAATGCTGCAGCACATGCTTCAGGCTTGAGCTGATTCAAAATTAATCCATGTTCAGATCTAGTTTATTGACATTGAAAGCAACTATAGGCTCCAAGCAAAAAGGAAAAACAAACCTGCTTTTGCTTTTGTCTTGGACTGATATTTACACAATGATGTAAGACACTAAAACATTGTAAATATGAAAGGAAATCTCTGAAGTAGGGGACCCTAAACAACTTTAGTAGCCACAATACTAGTAGCCACAATACTAAAAAAATCAGTAACAATGTTTGCTTCTATAAAGAAACTATTTTTAAAGGATATTAATGACGGATATGAGACAATTCTTGCTTGATGCAGAAATGGTAGAAATGTAAATTAACAAGATATTTTGTCATGCTTAGTGAATGTGCAAAAAAGCTAGAAAAAATGTTGGACTTTAAGATTTTAAAGATTAATATACAATTAAAACCAAAAAATTCTTTTGAGAATGATGGATAAACAGCTGGAAAAAAACCATGGAATTTTGTTTTTGTATATGTCAACTACAGCAGGATTTGTACAAAGGTGGGAAGATTTGACTTTACCGACAATGAAGGAATGGATAGCGAAGTTGATGAAAGATACTGAGATGTCAAATTCACAGCTTTAATTAGAGATAAGACATTGTCTAAATTTAATGCGCAAGAGAAAACCCTTATTGATTTTTGTGTAAAACAGGGGGATGATTAAATTATGTTACATAGCCTTGATGATAACCTGTTGCGTGATTTTGTGCCAATCAATTTCTTTTAGCCCAACCCATCTTGCAGGCTTGTTGATGTGGCGGAAATGGAAGGAAGGAAGTGTTTTGAATATGTTCGCCGACTATCTATCTATTTGAAACAGGAGAGTGAACAGCTATTGAGCTTGGTTATACTTGTGAGAAAGATTGCAAGTCACTTTTTTATATTTTTCTTTTATTTTCTTTTTCTTTATTTTTTTCTTTTCTTTTTCCTTTTCTTTCTTATTTTTTTCCTTTTTCTTTCTTTGCATTTTAATACTTTAAAAATTTTTCTTTCTCTGAGTTTACTTTGTATTAGTTTTAATTACTTTGTATTAGTTTTTATTAGTATTTATCATTAAAAATTACTAATAAAAATTATATATTAAAAATGACTTACAAAATTATTTCAGTTCCCACAAAGATTTTATAGTTTGTTCCGAAATCCTATAATAAAACTTATAAGGTTCCAAATTTGTCTGAATCCTTAAATCATTTAATATTTTCTTATTCAAAATTGTATTTTAAAACCTATGGGGCTTTTAACTTACAGTTAATATTTCTTTTGATCAGAAATGAAGATAGATTCACCAGGTGACTTTTCAAACTTGTCATTCAGAAGATTCCTAATAACTTTTAGAGGTCAGTGTTTTTCAACCTTGGCAACTTTAAGTCATGTGGACGTCAACTCCCAGAATTCCCCAGCCAGCTATGCTGGCTAGGGGATTCTGGGAGTTGAAGTCCACAGGACTTAAAGTCGCCATAGTTGAGAAACACTGGATTAGCAGTTTCCAAAAATCATTAAGTGCGAAGTTGGTATCCTTTAAAAGGCTGTGCCATGGTTTTGTGCTTGATGACTGACCCTTTTAGGTCCAACCCATGGGAGACTACTGTCCGAAGTCTCCTTGTGAGGAGCAGCCATCCAGAGCGCAAGCAGGAGGCTGTGAGTTCGATCCTAGGTAGAGGCTGATGTAGGGTTTCCTGCTTGGGCAGGGGGTTGGACTAGATGACCTGCAAGGTCCCTTCCAACTATGTTAATGAGCATGAGAAGCTCCCCTTTTCCCCTTGTCCAGGAAGGTCCTGATGATGTTAACTGCCACAGTCCTGATGATGTTAACTGTTAACTGTTAACTGCCACAGTCATTGTTTTCTGTTTCCTTGGAGACATGTTTAGCTGACAATGCTTCCATCAGCAATCCAACAACTGTATTATTTTCATGCTCCAAAGCCTCCCAGCCTGTTAAGGCAGGAACTTTCTCAATCTTGGGGAAGCTGTCCTTTTAACTGATATGAAATGCCCAGGTATCTAAAATGGGAATGTTTCTTAGGATCTTAACATATCATTCCAGTTACAGTTTATGGAATTTTCAAATTAGTGAAAAATCTATGATCACCATGTTGGGTTGGCACCATAAGGGCCATTTGCGTTACTCCCAATCAGAGGTGGGTTCCTATCAGTTCGGACTGGTTCAGCTGAGTAGGTAGTAACTCGGCCGGCCACACACCCGAACCAGTTTCATTGGCGGTGTCATCTTTTTTTTGCTTCTCTGCATGCGCAGAAGCAATTTTTTTTACTACTGCACATATGTGTGCATGAGGCACATCCCTGAGCGAATCAGCAGTAACAGAAGCCAGAACCCACCCCTGCTCCCAATCCTATTTAGTGTATTATGCAAAAAAGGTATTGGTTGTCCATAAAAAGTGAGGATTATTATTATTATTATTATTATTATTATTATTATTATTATTATTATTATTATTATTATTATTATTAACAATGCCATGACCATGTTGCTAAGATCATTCACTGGAAATTGTTCCAGAAGTTTGGATTTGAGTACAGCAAAAACCACTGGGAACATCAGGTTGAGAAAGTTTTAGAGAATGAGAAAGTCAAGATCTTGTGGGATTTCAGAATTCAGACTGGCAGGCACTTGGCCTACAACAAGAAAAAAGTATGGTTCATTGACATTGCAATACCTGGTGATGCACGAATTGAAAATAAGCAGCAAGAAAAAAATCACAAAGTACCGGGACTTGCAACTTGAAGTTGAGCGACTGTGGAAAAAGAAATCATGTGTTGTCCCGATTATAATTGGAGCCCTTGGAGCAATACCTAAAGGGCTACCTCGCTATTTAGAAATTCTGAATTTACCCGATTTGAACATTCTGACTCTACAAAAAACCACCCTATTTGGAACAGCTTATGTCCTCCAACGTTACCTTAACAGTTCCTAGGTCCTTGGTTAGGACTCGAGCTGTTGAGCTACCAACCAGCCCCAAAGGCTGTGAATCTCACTGAAGATTAACCACAGAATAATAATAAGAAGAAGAAGAAGAACAACAACAACAACTTTGTGAGACGATTTTACACAATGATGAGCTTAATTTATTCAGAGAAAATCATAAAAAAAAAACTGATTACAAATGCTAAAAGTCTACTAGTTTGCATAATAAAGATGCAATTGTATAAAAAGAATTACCTTCAGATTTCTCCAGAGAAGACTAATGTATGTTTTCAAACCATTTGGGATGCTTTTTATGAGATATAAACAATTGGCACGCTAAAAAATTGAGTTTCATCATTAGCCAACAATAAGTTATCCCTTAGAGCTTTCCATGCATTGCGGGATTGTGCATTTAAACCCTATTACAGTAGATTTCTTACAGACACTTGTTTTAAATGAACATCTGAAAATTGTTATTGTCTTTCTAGCAAAAAGGTTTTCTACAGCATGTTCATCTTCCTTATGTTCTTTTCGCAGCCAACCTCAGCAATGGAAAAATATAATAATAAAATGATATGGTACATATTTTGGAAATTGCTGAGGATACAAATGTTACTTTTAGGTAACATTATTAGCTGAATCCCAACCCTGAAGTATAAACATCAAAATTCTCTAAATTTTGTTCTAGCACTAGTAAATTCATACTGTAAACCTATAATACAGATCAATATGATCTGTCACCACTCCTTTTATTTCCAATTGTTATGCCTGACACAGTCAACAAATATGCTCAGTTCTTCCTAAGTAAAAAAAGAAATGTGCAGTTTATATTTGGTTGCTAAATCTTGAAACTTTGTAAATACCTTAAAAACTGATATAATTTCTTCAAAATCATTCTAAGATAGATCATTACGTTAGGGGGCATTTTTTAAATTCTCAAAAGTATTATCGTAATTTTGTTTTTTAAAATTTTAGTTTATACTTTTATTTTAAATATGTTATTCATGGTTTTTTTTTAAAAAAGATAGGAGGAGTAAAGAGTATTATATGTATAGTTGAATTTTATAAAAGTAATTTAAAAAACTAAAATAAATAAAACAAAACCTATCACTTATTCTTCGATGGTACAAAGCATTTTTTAAGTGCCATAGCTCCCTCTAGTAATGAAAAAAAGCTGCAGAGTGTATTGTCTTTTCCTTAGGAAAGCTGCAGCAACTGAACTGAACAGGCAGGCCTGGCAGTTATTTGACTAAAGTGTTGTCATCCCAGCCATTGTAGTTTGTCAAGCGTGGTTTATGACAGTATAACACATAAACCAAGACAATATTGGCTTGTTCAAAAAACAGTTGTAAAACAAATCTGGATTAGTGTAGTGTGTGATATCTTGAGGTTGCTTCTGGTCCATATCCTAGCAAGGCACGTATGCTGTATTCCAATAAAACTCCCTCCATTCGCCTTCATGATTTTCAATCCTTCTAACTCTAGCAGGCAGCCAGACTTTGGAGGGAAAATAGTAACACATTTAGATTTCCCAAAAGTGATGCCATTTTTTTCTATTGCATGCACCTCACCTCTATAGTGGCTATTAGCCATCTGATATTTACTGTTCATCCTTAGCAAACTACATTAAATAAGATGCTAAATAAATGTCTTTGTGAGTATCAAAAATGGTACTTACTAGAATACTGGAATATATTTTCGTTGCTCTCTGTTTTCATCAGGCTCTGTTTGCATGCAACGTAGCAGTACAATGGGAATGTTGCAGCCACCTCTCCTTATTTATGTCTGTAACAGTGGTGCTTTCCACAAGTATTTTTGGATCCAGTTGTAGACAAGGTGATAAGTGGAGAGTAGCAGTTATATCATTCCTGTATGGTAAGAACTGGTGGTTACAATAGGCCAAAATTCAAAGCTATCCACTTTTATTCACCAAGATTTATTTGTCAAAAAGTTGAAATAAATAGATTTAATTAAGACTATAAGATCCAAAACCAAATCACTTATATATCAATTCTTAGTCCTTTATTCAAAGGAAGTTTTCATCAACGAATGCTTTTTATACAGACAATTCTTTGCCAAGAGAAAATATGACGTTTTTACACAAGATTATAGTTCCCACCAGAAAGATTCTGAAATGTCATTAACTAGTTTGATTTGGAGGGTGTTTGATGACTGATTTTCAATAGTATTATTAGAGTTGTTTTATTTGGGATGGTATATAAATTTAATAAATAAATATAAATTATGTTGGTACTCTATGCTTTTTGGTATATGGCCTGATGATAGATAGATGATAGACAGAATAAATAAATATTCATTCACTAATATATAATTTTGATACATCTATAAAAATCAGCATCTATTCAAATGAGAACATATGTGCAATAATGTTATGACATAATGACATCAAGACACACACACTATTACTATATGTACTTAATATATATATAGTATATGACTTTTATCTATAAATTTTAATCTTTAGGTTTTTAAAATGGGTTTTTTAGCACGGGATTTAATTTAATATGCTTTTAATAATGTATATTGTTTTTTGTATGATTTTAATAATGCCTGTGCGCTGCCCTGGGTCCTAACAATGGAGAAGGGCGGGGTATAAATTCGAAAAATAAATAATAAAATAAATAAATATATCGTAACATTTGAATGAAAAAAATCACATACATATAATTTTCCCCCTGTACCATCATCTTTTGCCTTTGCAGATGTTGTTAGCATTCAGGATTGACAGATTAGTTAGTGCATTTTTCAAACTGAGTTCCATACACATTTTTAAAATAACTAAAAAAGATGGAATGCAAAAAATATAGCTACTGTAATCCAATTTAATAAGCATTTCAAATTGTGAGAAAATATATTTATAAATATATATATAGCTAGTGAACACCTATTGTGTGTATGTGTGTGTGTGTGTGTGTGTGTGCATGCGCGGGTGTGCAGGTGTGTAGATGGTTTTTATGCCTCTCAAAATTCTTAATGACTGAAGTAGCATATATGCATTCATTTTACATAGGTATATAACTCATATACACAAAAGCACATAAACTATTACCAACTGTTATTACATATCTATTACATATTTTGCTCCCATTAAAGGATGTCAACTTCTCCATGTATTTACTTTACATAATCTCTATTCAAGACTCTGATGGTTAAATAGGTCAAGATGCCAATCAGAACCATGCATGTAAAAAGGGCAACCATCATATGTTTGTGATCCTCATGTTTACTATTTTGGCATCCCTGCTTGGATATGACACATGGAAAAGTGCTGCTTGTATCACATGAGCTAATCTTAAAGGCCAATGTCCGTCTGAAAGGAGCTGTCTCTAATAGCAATAGCACTTATATACCACTTCATAGTGCTTTTTACAGCCCTCTCTAAGTGGTTTTACAGACTGAGCTTATTGCCCCCAACAATGTGAGTCCTCATTTTACCCACCTTGGAAGGATGGAAGGCTGAGTCAACCTTGAGCCAGTGAGATTTGAACTGCCGAACTGCAGATAGCAGTCAGCTGAAGCAGCCTGCAGTACTGCACTCTAACCACTGTGCCACCTTGGCTAATGGGACAGGAACTCTGTTTAACCAGGGTTTCCTGTCCACATAAGAGCTAGATATATATTCAGTATATACAGGAGTAGTTGACCATTTTGTTGGCAACATGGAAATAAGGCTCTTCTGCTTCACACATTCAATTCCCACATTGATTACATATCTGAGCAGTGATTAAGAGTTGTCATTGTTTAATTGAGAGAGTTGAACTCTCAAAGATGATTGCTCTCACACTTGTGATACTCTGCATCACATGGACAATTCTTAAGATGAAAAGTGTCTACATATCTTAAAGTTAAGCTCATGATTTACCCACATGTAAACATGCTTTTTACTTATCCTAATTTATAAATGCTATTTTGTACCAGGCTAATAACTTTACTACCAAGATGTGTATCCAAGAGCAGTTTCCTTTCTATGTGAAATATATATAAGCCCATATACATGCTGACTGAAACCGGAACCCATTCTGCAGATGTGTCTTTTCAATGTCTTACTGGCAGTGTAACTTTTTTTTTAACTTCTGGTAATTGCTTTAGAAGAACAAAGCTCTTTGTTTAAGGAGAGCTCGGGGAAATCATAATTGCCATAAGGTACAATTCTGTTTCCAAGTATTTCTGAATTGCTTTTCTTTCTACATTAAATATTTAACATCTAATCTTGGGCCAAACTGTAGAAACCCACTAAGGTCCATGGGTGATGACATCAGGAAGAGAATGGAGACCTGCCAGGGAAATGCTCTCTGAGAGTTTTCACTATATAACCACGACCGAAAAGTGTCTGCCTTAATTCAAAATAATATCCAACATCAAGAATATGCAAGGTTGCTGAAACTGAAAAGTGTGCCATTTTCTATTTGTTCCATATGTCTGTGAAGAATTAAGTGTTCAGAAATGGGTATTAAAATAGATCCAATCCCGTTTTTTCTTGCTGAACACTGTACAACAAATATTTATCGTTCCCTCCCTCTACGCTGTCTTCACCTCTTGTGGGTTTTCATGTGAAATACATCGTTCTTAGCACTTTCTTGCCAGGACTGGCTCTATCTAGAAATATCCAGCAGTGAAACTATAATTGGTACTGTATTTTTTTTTTTAAAGCAAGCGTTAACCAAAAAATTTGCTAGGTCAGTTAAAGGGCACCTGTTTTCTTAACTGAGATCTTAGTGATTCCAGATGCTCTGCTTAATCCAGACATAAAAAGCTATTATATTTTCCAAATGATAGCACAGTATGAATTTAAATGGTACAATGAAGTCAAAAACCGCATGGTTTGCCATAGTTTAACACAGTTAGAATTATGAGGTTGGATAATTTAAAACCTTGTTGGCAAACCCATTCTTCAAGGATCCGAAGCAAAAGATACCGATGGTAAGTTGCCACTTTTTAGTGTTACTTTTCTAGGTGAGGAACTTTACTACCTTCAATAAATTTTACTACCATTCCACCAATTCTATAAAAAGCGGGAAATAAGTTCTGGATTTTTTGGTCCAAAGCTTAAAATGCAAAATGTAATATGCTAATATTGAAATGCAAAGGCTGCCCATGCTACTGTGCAGCCCTTGATTGGGCAAGAAAGTCTTTTCTCCTTATGAAACAGGGCAGGGACAGTCTCAGTTCACATGAGAACTCAAGATCAAAAAGTCCTTCAATGATTAAGTCAAGTAGAAACAGTCGCTGTTCATACTGGCTGGGCAAATGCACTATCTATTGCAGTGATGGCAAACCTTTTTCTTATGGTGTGCCAAAATTGCGTGCGTGAATGCTATCATGCATGTGCGCATGCCCACTCATTTCTCCACCCAACTGCATGCGCATGGGACCCCTCCCCAAGCTCCGGAGGATTTCCTGAAGCCTGGGGAGGGCATAAATGGCCTCCCCTGGCCTTCTGGAAGCCGAAAATGGATCATTTCCTAACTTCCAGGTAGCCCATTGAGACTGTTTTTCACCCTCCCCAGGCTTCAAGAAAGCCTCTGGAGGCTGGGGAGGGCAAAAAACAGCCCCATCAGGCCAACTGGAAGTTCGGAAATGATCCATTTCCAGTTTCCAGAAGGCCTTCGGGGGGTCTGGGGGACGCTGTTTTTGCCTTCCACAGGCTTCAGGAAAGCCTCCGGAGCCTGGGGAGGGTGAAAACGGCCTTCCCTCACCCTCTGGAAATGTGAAAAATCAGCTGGCTGGCATGTGCATGCATGCCAGAGCTGATGGCTGGCATGCCACCAAATATGGCTCCACATGCCACCTGTGGCACGTGTGCCATAAGTTCTCCATCATGGACCTATTGTTTCCAGCAGGGAGACTCATTTGGCACCTCAAATGCAGAGCAATTAGTCCTGACAAACCTTGTTCTGGCAAAAGAATCCAACTTGATTGATGTACACTGGGAAACAAATGGTTGCCTGCAACAATAGACCACTCCCAAACCCCTACTAGCTTCAACTCAACCCGTCCAAGACCGAGTGGCTGTGGTTTCCGGCGTCACGATATAGCCAGTTGGTACCATCTCTGGCTATCGGGGGCGAGTCATTAGCCCCCGTGGAATGGGCTCGCAACTTAGGCATCCTCCTGGACTCTCGGCTGTCCTTGGATGACCATGTGACAGCCGTGGCCAGGGGGGACTTCTATCAGGTTTACCTGATACGCCAGTTGCGGCCCTTTCTAGATCGTGACGCCCTATGCACGGTCACTCAAGCCCTCATCATTTCCCGCCTGGACTACTGTAATGCTCCCTACATGGGGCTCCCCTTGAGGTTCACCCGGAGGCTCCAGCTAGTATAGAATGCAGCCACGTGGGGGATTATGGGAGTCTCTTGATACTCCCATGTAACACCTCTCTCGCGCAAGCTGCACTGGCTGCCTGTGGCTTTTCGGGTGCGCTTCAAGGTGCTAGTAACCATCTTCAAAGCGCTCCATGGCTTGGGACCTGGCTATTTGCGGGACTGCCTCCTACCACATACCTCCCTCCGACCTGTTCGCTCCCACAGAGAGGGCCTCCTCAGGGTACCGTCTACTGGACAATGCCGGCTGGCGACCCCCAGGGGGAGAGCTTTCTCTGTGGCAGGCCCTGCCCTCTGGAACGACCTGCCCCCCGACCTTCGTATCATCACAGACCTACTCCTCTTCCGCCGGACCTTAAAAACATATCTATTTCATGTGGCTGGCCTAGCATAGTTTTTAACGATATAGTCCCAATTTTATAACAATTTTATAATTTTTACTTGCTTTTAACCATAAGTTTTTAGCACAGATTTAGTATTTCAGCTATTTTTTATTTTTATATTGTCATTGTGTTTTACTACTTTTTATTCCTCTGTGCACCCCCCTGAGTCCTTCGGGAGATAGGGCGGTATATAAGTGTAAATAATAAATAAATAAATAAATAAATAAATAAATAAATAAATAAATAAATAAATAAATAAATAAATATGTATTTATTTCCCAGTCCAGGAGGGATGGGCTAGCATCTATGACATCACTCCATCTTCATAACCAAAAGAGGGAGATAAGACATGAGAAGAAAATTATCCAGAACAATTGAAAAGGCATACAGGAACTCTTTAAATGGTGTCAGAGACTTCTTCACTCTCAAAGTTGAATTAGCCATTGCTAGGAGCAATCAACCCTTCACTTCTAAGTGACCTTGACCAACTAAAAGGACCATAGATTTAAACCACAGGTAGCTGTACTTACAGTTCTGAAGACCATTTCCTCAGGTCCAACAGGATCAAAGATAACTGAATAAGAGCATTCCCCAGGCATCTCCAACAGATCTGCATTATACGTATTCTCCAACTGAGAACAGATCTGAGCAATTTTATGTGCCAAGTAGATGAAAATTACTCTATGTATCTCTAAAGATGAACCTCAGAGTTGCCTTTATCCAAAAGGGATCAGGATAAAAGGGCCACCAAGAAGAACTCTGCAGATGTTTTATCCTGACACCTGCATAGTATTATTTCAGATTCAGATTCAAATTTATTGGATTTATATGCCGCCCTTCTCCCAAAGGACTCAGGGCAGCGTACAACATAAGAGACATATAGTACAAAAATTAGAAAAATATTAAATAAAAAATCCAATAAGCAATACATTAATAGACATTATGAAATAAATTAAAATTGGAATTAAAATTAATATGTTATTTTGTTCAGGCCAGGCAGGCTTGCTGGAAAAGCCAGCTTTTTAGGGTGCGCCGGAAGGACGGGAGGTTGGGAATTATGCGAAGCTCCGGGGGTAGCTCATTCCAAAGGGAAGGCGCTCCCACAGAGAAGGCTCTCCCCCTGGGGGTCGCCAGCCGACACTGTCTGGCTGATGGCACGCTGAGGAAGCCAACTCTGTGGGATCATACTGGACAATGGGAGGCTGCCGGTGGCAGTAGGGGGTCTCGCAAGTACCCTGGGCCTAAGCCATGGAGTGCTTTGAAGGTCAAAATTAGTACCTTCAATCGCACCCGGTGAACAACCGGCAACCAGTGCAGGCCGCCAAAAAGGAGTGTAACATGGGAGCACCTAGGTAACCCCATGATAACCCGCGCGGCTGCATTCTGGACCAGTTGAAGCCTACGGGTGCTCTTCAAGGGCAGCCCCATGTAGAGAGCATTACAGTAATCCAGGTGAGAAAGGACGAGGGCATGAGTGACTGTGCACAGGGCATCCTGATCCAGAAAGGGGCGCAACTGACTTACCAGGTAAACCTGGTAAAAGGCCCCCCTGGTCATGACTGTCATATGTTCTTCTAACTTAAGCCGCGTATCCAGGAGGACTCCCAGATTGCGGGCCCTTTCTGGGTGGGGTAAAATTTATTTATCTAAATTTTGTCACAGTTTATTAAAATTGCTTGGAAGTGAAAAAAATAATAATTCAATGGGAAAATTGCTGTTATAACAGCACAGTTAAGAGGCAGTTGGATGGAAATGTAAGACACTTTGACTAAGAAAATGCTTTCAAATTGTTTTCAGTTGCTTCAAGCAACATTTTAATTCAAATAGTAACAATGAGCAACCAATCACCATATAGGTTTTCTTTTCCCCACCTTGTAAGTTGTTTGGCTTCAAACTAGCTCCCTAGGAAACATTTTAAAAGTTGTAAATAATGTGAAGTAATTGCTAATATATAAATTCTACAGTATTCTAGGTGGAATTACTTGGAATGCTACATATCTTAAGTACCATATACAGACCATTGCTTATTGATCTCTGAAATAATGGAAGAGAAAATGTTGGGCAGGGCAATCAGCAATAGATGAAAGCTAGAATAGTTATGTAAGCTAGAGTGATAAGCCTCTTCCCTTTCTACTTGAATGTTGAGTGGAGAGTGAAACGCCTTTCACTTTTCTACTCGACATTTGTCACAAGTCAAGATCAGATCAGCTTTAGGGTAGATTGATATTATAGCCATCTTGTTCCTTACAGCCATCAGCACTAGAACATATTTAGTTAGCACATCTGTTATTGCTAACATACAGTATGTATGGGTGGGGTTTTTTTCCTAAAGAAAACTGAATCTGTGTGTGTGTGTGTGTGTGTGTGTGTGTGTGTGTGTGTGTGTGTGTGTGTGTTCCAGCATAACGCCTTGAGCAATTTCAACCAAACTTGGTACACAGATTACTTACTCTCTGGAAAAAATACTGTGGGAATAAGACAACCCTAAAACCCCTTGTGGTATGTATTCTGTTAAGATACAGCCTGTTGTGCCTTAAATGGGGTCTACAGTACTGCCGTAAAATGGCTTCTACTGTACAACATAGTGGAGTTATCATGGTTCACAATACTCCACAAAGGGGGTTCCCACTGGTAAGGGGGAAAATCCAACATTAGAAATTACGTTTGGTGAGGACATTTTCCCCCTATAAATAAATACCCAGGCAATGCTGGGTTATCAGCTATCCAGAATATATTACAATTGTTCAAACCAACCTACAAGGAAGAGAATTTGGATGCTAAGAGTAAAAATGGTGTGAGAGGTATGGTTTTGTTTTTCTGATAATGCTGGATTCAAGACATTGCATTGACAAGTGTAGGGCATATTTATAACTAGCTTTTATATTTTAAACTGGTCTTTTATTTTGTTGGAAATTTCAAATGTATACTGTGTTTCACTGTATTAATTGTCTGACCTTGAGAAAGGCATGTCAGAAACATAAATAAAATTTGAAAATGCTTTAAAAATATTCTATATAATGCTGTAAACTCTTAATGTCCAATCCAGCTATCATGTACTAATATGTTTTAAACCATTAATGAAAATTGCTATTTTTAAAAAAGATCATTATATCTTTACATTTCTTAGCCAATGGACATTGTTTCTTTCGAATTTAATTCAATCCTCAATTTTGGTATCCAGTTATAACAAAAATTTTACACAGTTTCAAATTTGAAAACTAATGTTATCTTTACTATCATCTTTGAGTAAAAAGCCAAGAAAATTAATATAATACCGTAATAATGTATGTTCTTAAAATAACTAATATACTATAATATAATAATGTAAGTTCTTAAAATAAAAAATAACTGATTTTTGACCGTGGCAAATAAATTTGCCACGGTCAAAAATCCTTTATTATTTTTATCTTAAGTTCTGCCAAAAGTTCAATCAAAACTATCAAAATCAAATTAGATGAGCTACCAAGCAAATGTAGTTCTCCATGGACAAAGTTTGCCTTAAGCCCCAGAGCGAATATATGTGTCAAGGGGAAAGGAGATATTGGATTATGGCTCAAATAGTTTTGTAGGTTTTAGTGAAATAAAATGAGAGAAGGGGCTGCCAGCAACAGTAACCAGGAATCTACAGTATGCTCTGTGGGTTCTTGCCTAGACCTTGACTTTCATCCAGGACTATCACATTTGCTACTGCCAGATGTTCGGGCTTGAGCCAAAAATCCCATATAGGCTCACAGGAAAAACAAACCTGTATCCTGATGCGTAACTATGAGATTCTGGCTCAGTTTACTATACAGCTTAAAGTTATCCTATGACTGCAGCTGGATCTACAGTTTTGTTTGGCTTTTAAATCCTTTCTTAAATTTTAGCCTCATATCCCTTTATGATAAAGAAGGAAATTTCTGTTTTTCAAGTTGAGGTTCTAAATGGCATTGTTAAATTCTGGTTGTTTAGAAGAGACAAGACACTGTCAATAGCTTAAAAGGGAATAGATTTGTTTTTTTATATCAACCCAACCCCCAAGTTCTTAGGCAGACAGGAAATTCTGCAGAACCCCTGAAGTTTCTCTTGGTTTTTTGGTGCAGTAATTGAGCACTAAAATAGCTGCTTTGTCTATAAAGGCACAGGGGCAGAGGACAATGCAATCTACATTTTATTTAAAAGATTGTTATTCTATTTTTCAGTAATACTGTTAAGGCATCACAATTAAAAGTCAGAATTAATTAATACATCAAAATCACTAAAAAAATTCATGGGAGAAAAAGAAATAGAATGGAACTGTCAGCAATTTACATTATGTGTTGTAAATACTGAGGCAAATAAACTGGCTTTCTCTCAGAATACAAGTGGCTTCACAGTTGGCTCCTAGACAAGATGCCAATTGACAATTTGATTGATTAGTTCAGTGGTGGGATTCAAAAATTTTACTACTGGTTCTGTGGCTTGATAGCTGTAATATTGCTTGGTGGGCATGGCAGGGGAAGGATATTGTAAAATCTCCATTTCCTCCCGATCAGCTAGGACTCAAAAGGCAGAGAATAGATGGGGGCGGGGCCAGTCAGAGGTGGTATTTACTGGTTCAAACGTTCAAAATTTCCAGTACTGATTCTCCAGAACTGGTCAGAACCTGCAGAATACCACTTCTGGATTTTATTTTTATTTTATTTTTATTTTAATCACATTTATATCCCGCCCTTCTCCACAAAGGACCCAGGGCGGCGCACAGGAATTTAAAAACATACAAAACAATAAATACAAAATTTAAAAACATATTAAATTATAATCCTATGCTAAAATCCAAATTTAAAATCCCCAATTTAAAACTATCTAAAAATAGTCCCCATGGGAGGTTAGGCTAGGCCGGCTTGCTGAAAAAGATGTGTCTTTAGACACTGGCGGAAGAGGCGGAGGTCCGAGATGGTACGCAATTCAGGGGGTAGGTCGTTCCAAAGGGCAGGGCTCGCCACAGAGAAGGCTCTTCCCCTGGGTGTCGCCAGATGGCATTGCCCGGCCGACGGCACCCTGAGAAGGCCCTCTCTGTGGGAGCGGATCGGCCGAAGGGATGTATGGGGCATTGCCCAGCTGACGGCACCCTGAGAAGGCCCTCTCTGTGGGAGCGGATTTGGCCGAAGGGATGTATGTATTAGGTAGGTAGGTAGATAGGTAGGAAGGAAGGAAGGAAGGAAGGAAGGAAGGAAGGAAGGAAGGAAGGAAGGAAGGAAGGAAGGAAGGAAGGAAGGAAGGAAGGATCCATTGTTTCCGAAAGCACATTGTCAAGAAGAACTTATGAAATATAGACTCCTCTGTTGCAAATGTCTCCTTGGCTATAAATGGCTGAAATTTTAAGTCCCTTCATTTGAGACTGGGACTGACCTCTAGTGAACTGAGAGGAACTATTTAGTAAACATAGTTAAAAATATGTGGTATTTCAGTCTTTTTGGATGAATGGTTTTTCTCCCTTGCAAAACTGGGGGAAATTATAAATCCCTTAATAGAATCAGGAAACAGAATTAAACAAAGTAAAGACTTAACGTGAGTCTGTTAATAATATAGAAGTGACCTATGTGTAGAGCCATTAATCAACTTGCAATCTCATTCTGAAAGATTGTCCACATTTGTATACATTAGGGCTAAAGTACATAATATATGAAATAATTGCCATGCAGTTGTTGGTGTGCTTTTTCTTAAATCTCAGGAGCAGTAGCTCACTTGATATGGATCAAGAGCACCATGGTTAGGTGAGGAGAGAAGCTTAATCCTTCTTTCCAGGCTGCTTGTTTTGCAAAATGCAGCAGCTGTCACACGGACCTAGGTTTCTTTTCTTTTTTAACTTAACAGAATAACAAAGTTGGAAGAAGGGACCTTGGAGTTCTTCTAGTCCAACTCCCTGCTCAGGCAGGAAACCCTATACCAGGGGTCTGCAAAGTTGGCTCTTTGAAGACTGGTGGACTTCAACTCCCAGAATTCCCCAGCCAGCCATGCTGGCTGGAGAATTCTGGGAGTTGAAGTTCACCAGTCTTCAAAGAGCCAACTTTGCAGACCCCTGCCCTATACCATTTCAGACAAATGGTTGTCCAATCTCTTCTTTAAAACCTCTAGTATCAGACCATTAACAAGTTCTGGAGGCAAGTAGTTCACAAAATGAGCAAGAAAAAAAACAACTTGCAAGAAATGATTTCCTGCTCAGTTTCTCATTCCATCTCTATGCCTCCAATGAAAATGTCAATATGGAATCAATTACTGATTACTTGGGGGACACAAACACACAGTATCTTCAGGGTAAGATTTACAGTATGGTGTTATGATGTTGGCCTAGGAGCCAGGAGCCTGTGCATTCTACTCCCATTTTAGGTATAAAAGCTGGCTGAGTAACCTTGGATCAATCCTTCTTTCTCAGCCCAACTCTCCTCTCAGAGTGAAAGTGCAAGAACACAAGGTATGTTTGCTGTCTTAAGTTATATTTTTAAAAAAGGAGGATAAAAATAGAATAATAATGGTTAAAAAAAAGTCAAGATGTCAATCAGAACTCTGTCACAGCTACCATCTGTCATTGTGATTATTTACCAAAACGAAGTATCCACACTTTGTGCAAAGAAAAAATTATAAGAATAGCCACATGCTATGTTTTGAATCTAACAAATAAATTCACTCAGCTTGCTATGACTTTGTTTGCTTAATTATAGTTCAAAGAATAGACAGTATTCGAATAAATGTACCCAGCATGCTAAAACAAAATGGTTTATAATAATAATAATAATAATTTATTTCTTATAAACTACACCCTCTCCCCACAGGGACTCGGGGCGGTGCACAGGAGAAATAAGAACAATGACTATATACATATTTCATTAAAAATAAATTAAATTAATTAACCTGTGCTAAAATACCCATTAAAACTATCTAACTAAAAATCCCCAAAAGACCCTAAAAACAGAGGAGTAGCTATCCCAGGCCGGCAAGACAGAAAAAGTGTGTTTTCAATTTAAGACGGAAGGAGCGGAGGTCCGTGGTGGTCCTAATATCGGGGGGGAGGTCGTTCCAGAGGGCTGGGCCCGCCACAGAGAGAGCCCTTCCCCTGGGTGTCGCCCGCTGACAAAGTCTAGTGGACGGCACCCGGAGAAGTCCCTCTCTGTGGGAGCGAATCGGTCGTGAGGATGTATGAGGCAGGATCCGATCCCGCAAGTAGCTAGGTCCCGAGCCATGGAGCGCTTTAAAGATGATAATTAATACCTTGAAGCGCACCCGGAAGACGACAGGCAGCCAGTGCAGCTCGCGCAAGAGCGGTGTTACATGGGTATACCTTGTGGTACCCATAATTGCTCGCGCGGCTGCATTCTGGACTAGCTGAAGTCTCCGGGTGCACCTCAAGGGAAGCCCCATGTAGAGAGAGTTGCAATAGTCCAGTCGGGATGTCACGAGGGCATGAGTGACTGTGCGAAGGGCGTCCCGATCCAATAGGGGGCGCAATTGGCGTACCAGGCGAACCTGGTAAAACGCCCTCCTGGCCACGGCTGTCACCTGATCTTCCATTGACAGCCGGGTATCCAGGAGGACACCCAAATTGCGCGCCCCATCCACAGGGGCAAGATGTTCGCCCCCTATGGCCAGCGATGGAGTGAGCTGGTTGAATCGGGCAGCCGGAAACCACAGCCACTCGGTCTTGGTCGGGTTTAGCTTGAGTCCGTTACTTCCCATCCAGATCCGCACGGCTTCCAGGCACTGGCACATCACCGCTACGGCATCGTTGGGGTGGTCTGGGGTAGATATATACAGCTGGGTGTCGTCAGCGTATAGATGGTACTCTACCCCAAAAGCACGGATGATCTCACCCAGCGGCTTCATGTATGTGTTAAACAGGAGGGGCGAGAGGACCGACCCCTGAGGCACCCCACATATGAGGGGTCTCGCGGTCGACCTCTGCCCCCCTGCCAACACAAATTGCGATCGGCCAGAGAGGTAGGAGGAGAACCACCGCAAAACGGTGCCTCCCACCCCCAACCCCCCCAGCCGATGCAATAGGATACCATGGTCGATGGTATCGAAAGCCGCCGAGAGGTCTAATAGGACCAGGATGGAGGAACAACCCCCATCTCTGGCCCTCCAGAGATCATCCACCAACGCGACCAATGCCGTCTCGGTGCTATGCCCGGGCCGAAAGCCGGACTGGCGCGGATCTAGATAATCAACTTCATCCAGGTGACGGGGAAACTGTTGTGCCACCACACTCTCGACAACCTTCGCCAAAAAGGGAAGGTTGGAGACAGGACGATAGTTGTTTAAAAGAGCTGGATCCAAAGAGGGCTTCTTAAGGAGGGGCCTCACCATCGCCTCTTTTAGGGAAGCAGGCAAGGAACCCTCACTCAAGGATGCGTTGACAACCTCTTGGAGCCAGCCTCGTGTCACCTCCCAGGATGCCAGTACAAGCCAGGAGGGACACGGGTCCAGTAAACATGTGGTGGCTCGCAGTCGCCCACGTAACCTGTCCATATCTTCGGAAGTAACGGAGTCAAACTCCTCCCAAACAAGATCTCCCTCGTGGCATCTCACTGGGCCATGAATGGGGGCTAACTCGTTCTGTATCTGAGCGGTTTTCTCCTGCAGAAAAGTCACAAATTCCTCTGCTCTACCCTGTAACGGGGCTTCCCGCACCCTCTGTTGAAGGAGGGAGCGGGTCACCCTAAACAGGGCGGCAGGGCGGTTGTCTGCGGATGCTATGAGAGTGGCACAATGATGGTGTTTGGCCACTCTCAGCGCCACAATGTAAGTCCGTAAATGGGCTCTTACCTGTGTCCGGTCAGATCCAGATCGGGTAGACCTCCATCTTCTCTCTAGGCATCTCTTGCGGCGTTTCATCACCCTCAGCTCCTCGGTAAACCAAGGGGCCTGGGTGTTTCGCCGCCGCACGAGAGGCCGCAAGGGCGCGACCCGATCCAAGGCTCCCACGGCCGCACTATTCCATGCGGCCGTGAGGTCCTCCATCGGGGCACGGGTCAGGGATACAGGAAATGGCCCAAGCGCCGTCTGGAACCCATCCGGGTCCATCAGGCGCCTGGGGCGGTACCAGATTGGAGACTCTGGTTCCGCCTCCCCGCGGAGGGGAGCAGCGGTCGGAAAGTCGAGGCGGAGAAGTGAGTGGTCTGACCATGACAAGGGCGTGATGACTATATCCCCTATACCCAGATCACTCTTCCATTGGCCTGAAACAAAGATGAGATCCGGTGTATGTCCACCCTCGTGAGTGGGGCCTTGAATTACTTGGGTCAGGTCCATGGCCGTCATGGAAGCCATGAACTCCCGAGCTACCTCGGATGATTCGCCCACCGATGGCAGATTAAAGTCCCCCATGACTAAAAGTCTGGGGGTCTCCACTGCCACCGTAGCGATCACCTCGAGGAGCTCGGGCAGGGCTGCTGCTACATAGCGGGGAGCCAGGTATACAACCAGCAAGCCCAACTGCCTCCCTAGGCCCCACTTCACACAGAGGGACTCACAACCGGTAGTCTGTGGCACAATGGTCTCTCTCGCCTCAAGACCTTCTTTTACAATGACCGCTACCCCACCACCCCTGCCTAGGGCCCGCGGCTGATGAAAAGCACGGTAGCCTGGTGGGCACATTTCAACGAGGGGGAGTCCTCCCTCGTGGCCCAACCAGGTCTCCGCTATTCCGGCCAGGTCCGGGCCCCCCTCTGACAGAAGGTCACTAATGAGGGGGGCCTTGTTGACAATGGACCTGGCATTGCAAAACATCAGCCGCAGGCCCTGGCTCTGTACTTCCTGACCACCTAGTTTGCGGGGGTTGTGGCGCCCGACCGTTTTTAACCAACGGCCGCGCGCCAACAACCGGGAGGATGTAGCTTGTCTCCCCTCGGCCCTGCCTCTCCCCACGACCCTCTGAATCGGTATGCCCCCAACTGGAACGACTTGTGTGTCCCCCCCCCTATCGGCCTCCGCTTCCCTCCATCGACTGCAAGCCTGGCCCTCTCTGTTTGATTTATTATACCCTCCCCCCTCCCTGGTACCCTCTAAAATTAACAATAATCTACCCGCTAAAAAACCCCTTAGGCCGCGTTTCGCCCGCCTCTTCAGATCAATGAATCCTTCATCGAGGCGGGCCCTCGATAGAATGGAGGGCCAAACCTGCGAGAGCGGAGACTCTCGCAGCTGTAATAGGTCTAGTCTGGAATACATTGGCATAGGCATAAACAATTAAATAATTAATAAATAACTATAAGTGCATATGACATGTAAGAATGGAATACATGCATTTGCTTGTTTGTGGTTACTACGGTATGTATAAACCCAGTTAATTTGACTTTAGCTGCCTGTTTATTCCATGTTTCAGCCTTACTAGATCCTTCTATTTGAGTATAATAGAAAGAGTTATATAAATATAAATAGTACCCAGGGATGGCTTCTGGCTTCTGCTACTGCTAGTTCACTCAGGGACACACTTCGGGGGCACGCACGCTTGATGCACACTGCGCACGCATGTGCAGTAGTAAAAAAACAAAATGGCAGCACCTATGGTACCGCCAATAGGACCAGTTCGGGAGCATGGCAGACTGAGTTACTACCTACTCATTCAAACCGGTCCGAACCAGTAGGAACCCACGTCTGATAGTACCATGAAACTGAGGCTAATTGTATGCCAAATTCTGGCCTCATCATTAAAAAGAGGGTTACGCTCATTTATGATCCCTTGCTCTCTGGTTCATTTAACCTCAAAACAAAAGGCTAGTCCCCACATATCATCTGTATCATAACTTTATGTTTTTTCTCTTTTATTTTTCAATATACAAAAACCTATCAGATTTAAATTGCTCTGTAAAATGCTGAAAGTGAACTGTAGCTTCACATGTCAAAATAACCCTGAGTCAGGCTTTCTTATTCTACTAGCCTGGGCATAATTTTAAACAGAATCTATTACAATGAGTATAGTGACATACGTATTGGCTGACATTATGTGTATTCAGAAGCAAAGTTGAGTCAGACCTGCTTAGTACTTAAGTGAGAGAGTAGAAGGGCTACAAACTACTATGAGAAGATGAAAAATATCCTGAAAGATGCCAATGCAGAATCACCTCCATATGTTGCCAATAAAATTGTGTGCTTGTTTTTTAATAGTCACAAAGAGTTGAGTACAATTCAAGGACATATTTAGCTTTATAAATGTCAGTAGGTTCTGACATTTATTCTATTACAAAAGTTAATTTTAAATCTACGATTTTTCAGGATAGTACTTGCATAGTACTTTATATTTTAAAAAATGTTTTTCTATTAAAAATCTGCATCATTCAGGCAATTTTTCATTTTAAATCAGCATTACTGTTACGTCACCATAGATGAAGGGATAGATGCAGCTAGTTGTCATCAGCATGTTGTTAACACTCAATTTCAAATTCCAAGGGAAGATGCCGGAGTAGCTCCCTGCAGAAGTTTAAAAGCTTTAGGGACAATACAGAATTCTGCCAGTTTTTATACCACACCAGCAGTCCTGGAGCACCATCTTCTGGAACAGATTCTTCCAGAAGGGGTATCAAAGTTTATAACAAGAACTGATAAATGAATCAAAATAAGACTCACTGAAAAAATTAAAATATCAGTAAATAGTTTCTATTAGTCAAACCAAGGGGAAATTAGAAACTAACATTTATCTGTCCTGCTTCTGCTTCTCCAAAAAATAATGGAGATTTTGGCACTTATCTCAGAGATTCAGATCTTTACTCACCCTGTTAAAAAAAATTAATGTATTTTTTAAATATCTCATCAACAATATACTGAGTAATAATTTTACCCTCTTGTAACTCATTTCCCCCCTATAGATACTATATTTCTTTTCTCCTCTTCCTTACTTGTTCAGTCTTCTTCTTTTTAAAAATATGATTAATACATGATACTTTAAAAAAAATACTATAAGTACAATATTTTTCATGCACCATATGTACCATGGTATTAATGGAATTACACAACTATATAAACAACTGCTGATGTCAGCAAAGTGATAATAATAATAATACCAAAAAGATTCTCATGACAAGGTCTGATTCAAAGCCTGGAAACTATTGTTTTCTAGCCAAGTATTACAATATTGAGCATAAGTGCTAAAGGCAGCCTCTTTTCTTTCTGAAAAACATTTGTAATGTGATAGCAATGTTTGGGGGAAACCCTATCTCAAACTCTTTTTACAATCAAAGGTCAGATTCCCAGACAGTGTATACGAACTATGGAGGAAGTGGAGGCATAATATAAAGCTAGAATCTAGGACAGTGTTGGCGAAACCTTTCGGCACCAAGTACAAAAATGGGAGTGCGCGTGTGCATGCCAGAAACAGAAAGAGCAGTCTTCCAGTGCTCATGTGCGTGTCAGGAAGGTGACCTTCGGGTTTTCAGCATGCGCACTGGCTATCTGGTCTTTCTGCATGCATGCGGGCCAGAAACTGGAAGACTAGGTGGCTGGTGCGCATGCATGCGTGTGTGCCAGAAACCGGAAGATCATCTTCCCGGTGTACACATGCGTACTAGGCAGCTGCTCTTCCAGTTTCTGGCATTCCCGCACACATGAAGACCAGCTGGCTGGCATGAGAAGAGCAACGGAAGAGCAACGTGAAGACCAGCTGGCTGGCATGAGAAGAGCAACGGAAGAGCAACGGACAACAGCTCGCGTGCCTGGAGAGATGGCTTTGCGCGCCACATCTGGCACACGAGCCATAGTTTCGCAATCACAGATCTAGGGCCTCTTAACATTGATTCTGTCTTGAATAAAGACCAAAAAGAAAGTACTGTTTTATAAATCATTGTTAAACTGCAACTCCCTATCACAAGATGTAATCAAGCCCTTTTTCCTGGCAATTCTTAAAGGATATTAGAGAAAATTCATGCAGTTCATGGCTAAGATATTTTTTGTGCTTTTTCAATTAGCAAGCACAAGGAAACAAATGTGTAGTTGCTTTGTCCTGCTGTGGACTTCCTAAAAACATCTGGTTGGGTAGGAAAAGAAGGTTAAGTTGCTAATCTTATCTGACCAGCAAGAAACTTCTCTTATTTTTAACATCATTCTCAATATAACATTTTTAGCGCACCAGAATGTCTAACTATTAAATTTTTGTTCTAATGTGCTCCGTAGTAAATCTTGGGATTTTGAAAGGAAAGAAAGTTTAACTTTAATGCTGTGGGGAATACTTTTAATCCTGCATTTATTTTCATATTCATGATTTGGCATAGCATGGCAGCACCCTCCAGTGATGCTTTGGAATAGTACACATTGAGGTACAGAAGTGCACAGTTCTAAGTAAGTTCTGTCATATACAAATCACTCAGCTGACATGTTTGTTTATGTTTATGTTTATTGGATTTGTATCCCGCCCTATCTCCCCGAAGGGACTCAGGGCGGCGCACAGGCAAATATTAAAACAATACAAAACAATACAAAATACAATATAACTACAATAAAAATATATTAAATTTAAACCCGTGCTAAAAACATCTTTAAAACCATCTAAAAACCCTTAATAAAATCCCCACAATTTGTTAATAAAGTCTAAGCCAGGCCAGCCAGATGGAAAAAGTGAGTTTTAAGCTCCCGGTGAAAGAGGCGCAGGTCCGTGATGGTACGAATGTTGGGGGGTAGGTCGTTCCAGAGAGCCAGCCCCGCCACAGAGAAGGCCCTTCCCCTGGGGGCCGCCAGCCGGCATTGGCCAGCAGACAGCACCCTGAGGAGGACCTCCCTGTGCGAGCGGACAGGATGGAGGGAGGTATGTGGTAGGAGGCGGTCTCGCAAATACCCAGGTCCCGTGCCATGGAGCGCTTTAAATATGGTTATCAATACCTTGAAGAGTGATGGAGAAAAGTGGTTAGGTTTTGTTCTTTACCAATCAACTCAACTCAAAGAAAAAAGTTTCTCTTAACTGAAAGATTTCAGAGGAGCAGGGAAGGAAAAAAATAACTTCAAAGACAGAAATTGTTTTAAAAGTTGACCAGTCATAATTTCAAATGACTTGATCAGATTTTTTTTTCAGGTGATTCCTCTTAAATGGCGTAAAGCTGAATTTCTTCAGCTTGCAATAAGGGCTTAGCTAATGTGGGGACACATTGGCTTAGTGGCTAAGATGTTGAGCTTGTCGATCAGAAAGGTCGGCAATTCGGTGGTTCGAATCCCTAGCGCCATGTAACGGAGTGAGCTCCTGTTACTTGTCCCAGTTTCTGCCAACCTAGCAGTTCGAAAGCATATAAAAAATACAAATAGAAAAATTGGAACCACCTTTGGTGGGAAGGTAACAGCGTTCCATGTGCCTTCGGTGATTAGTCATGCTGGCCACATGACGATGAAGACGTCTTTGGACAGCGCTGGCTCTTCAGCTTTGAAACATAGATAAACATCGCCCCCTAAAGTTGGGAATGACTAGCACATATGTGTGAGGGGAACCTTTATCTTTACCTTAACCAAGCCAACCTTGAACCAAGAGGTTCTTCGTTGATTTATATGACTTAGCATAGGAAAGGAGAAGACTAGATATGACAAAGCGTCTTTGAATGCCCAGTCCCTGTTTCAATATCTTGTATCTCAGAATTAAAAAAATCTCTTATAAAGGTAGTCCTCAGCTTACAAGAGCAGTCCTGGTTCCTGTTGTTAAGCAAGAACTGCAGAGGTCATAAGTGAGCATTCACATGATCATGCTTTTGATTCTCTGCAAGCTTCCCATTTATTTTCCTTGTGGAAAGCCAGTAGGGAACATTGGAAAATACAATTTTATGACTGTGGGGACACTGCAACTGTTGAAACTCTCGAGGACCAGTTATAAGTCCCCTTGTTCAGTACTATTATAATTTTGATCGGTACCCAAGGATGTGTTCGTGACCTGAGTGAAACATTTCACAGATTTTTTGGTCGGCACCCAATTTGGTCATGGTCTGACCTCTTTGTGACCCAAGGTCCCACTATATTTCATCTTAGCAGATCTCAACATGCTCTCCATGGAATAACTGCCTTGAGTTACCCTATTATTGACATGTGATCACAAAAGCAGATATTCTTTTACATGTTGCCTGAAACATGAATGCTACAATTGAGACAAATCCTTCCTTCTAATATCTCCAATAGTAGGCACTCCAATCAAGTCTAAAAATTTGTCTTATTTTCCCTAGAACGCTATGCTATCAATTCACAAATATCTTACAAAATGTTTTCAGATGCTTTTGTAGATGAGTCACTTATCAGAAACACTGTGGTTTCTTGAATAACTCATAGTGGCAGCATGCCAGTGGTGGGTTACGACTAGTACGCCCCAGTACAGTGCTCTTGAGGGCCCGCCCACCCACCCTAGTTCCCTACCGGTATTTGAAGTTTTTGGGGCTTCCGTGCAGGCGCACAGAGCACATGGCGGCTGTGCAACACTCTGCCGAGCAGCTGGAGCATTGTAGAGGCATCACGGGCAGTAAGGACGCATGCACGCACTGCGCACACTCATGTGATGGGTGCCCAGCCCCGTTGCAATGGATCCGGAACCCACCACTGCAGCATGCATAGGGTAATCAGTGCCATAAACCAGAGATGTAAAACCCAAGGCCCCAATACTATGTTCCCAAGACCACATAAGATTGTCATCTAATTTTAGTTTCTAAGTGGGTGGTGGTGGGAATTAATTAAATAGATGACTGGAGAGTCATGATATTCATAGATTAAATATGAGATTAGATGAACTTTTAATTTTTTTCTTAGTTCCAGTCATTAGAGTGTAGGCTCTGATGAGATGAGGTTCTGAGCCTGGAAAAAGTTGTCTACCCTGGACCTAAGCCATAGTTTGTAAATCACAATGACTTTACACATTATGCAAAGCGAATACTAATTGAACAACATCAAGTTTTAATATGATGTATGAATATGACTATGATTTGTGTTGTGACTCAGCCAGATCCGGATGAGCTGCTGATGGACTCCTCTAGTGAGGAGTCCTATGAGTCTGCTCTGGAGGAGGAGAGCGACCTTGAGAGAGCAGAGAGCCCGGCTGGTCATCAGGAGGCACCTGGGTCTTGGAATAGTGGGGAGGATCAAGGCCAGTTTGTCCCTGATGCTAGATTGAGAAGGGCTGCAAAAAGGAGGCTTCAATTGCATCAGAAGCGAACTCGGAGGATTTGAATTAGTCCCAGCTGCCTAATGCCTGGCCCCTCCCAAGAGGGTTTAAAAGGAAGTCTTTGCTAAGAAAGTCCTTGCAGAGAACAACGTTGGATTTCTAGGTTCGTGTTTATTCATGTTGATTTTCAGGTTCGTATTTAGTTGAGTTAGGAAGCTTCATATCTGTTCAGAGTCATTCAGGCAAGCAGCCAAGAGAGTTAGTGGCAGGCAGGCAGTCTTGTATTAGTCGGAGAAAGGGGGGCCAGAACAAATTTGCTTCTCATTTAAAGGAGCAAATAGGTATATCTATTGTTTCCTTTCAGACTAGTTACAATACTTTGGGGCAGCTTGGTTTTATAAGCTAATTTTTAACTGAAAGCACAGATTCAGAGATTATCTGGACAAGTGCCTGAAGAAAATATTTTATCATATTATATATACTTAAAACACAGACTACATGTTTCAAATTTTCAAGTAATTTACCTTTCCAATATTTATGATGTACTTTATGTCTAATGACAGAACGCGCCAGTAAAGTAGCCGCTAGTAAAGAATTGCTGTGACCTTGAGTTTTGGTGATTGCAAACAACATTTAAGATCAATAAAAGAGTGGATAGCCAGATATTAGAGAAGGTAAGCAATATATCTTAAGTGAAGTCCCCATTTATCTGCTTTATTTAAAAAAACTAATAAGAATACAAGCTTATAAAAACTTGAATACAAATATACTTTGATGCCTTGCATTAAACAGTATGTTACAGAAAGAAGAAAGGGTTTGTAACAAAACACAGTTTCTAATTTATGCAACGAAGTACTGTACTATAATGACAGGCTCATCCAGTCAATAAACAAGAGGTTTTTTGCTGACTACATATGATCCTCTCATCCTAGACCCATGATGGCAAACCCATGGCATGCGTGCCAGAGGTGTCATACAGAACCCTGTCTGTGGGCACACACACTGTGGCCAGCTGCTCTTCCAGGTTCCGTTGCGCGCATGCATGCTGGACAGCTGGTCCGGCACGCATGCACACCAACCAGCTGTTCTCTTCCAGGTTCTGGCACATGCATATATGCCGGGCAGCTGGTTTTTGCATGTGACAGAACCTGGAAGAGCAGCTGGTCACCACATGCATGTGCACCGGCCAGCTGCTTTCTTCCGGGTTCCGGTGCTCCAGCACATGCACTTCAGTTTCAGCACTCAGTGCCAAAAAGGTTAGCCATCACTGTCCTAGACTTTTCCCCTTTGTTTTCTAAATTAATAAGCGAGGCTTTTATAAAGAGAACAGATACACCTTGTATTTTACACTCTCCTCTTTTTGTAGCTATTACAGGTTGTCCTTGACTTACAACCACTCATTTAGCAACCATTCGAAGTTACAACAGCATTAAAAAATGTGATCTATAACCAGTCCTCACACTTACAATTGTTACAGCATCCCTATGATCAAGTGACCAACATTTGGGCACTTGGCAACCAGCATGTATTTATAATGGTTGCAGCATCCTGGGGTCATAGGTTCTCCATTTGTGACCTTCCTAGCAAGGTCAGTGGGGGATCTGGATTTGCTTAATGACTGCATGATTCGCTTAACAGCTGAAAACAACCATGGCAAAAAGTTGTAAAATCAGGTGCAACTTACTTAACAGCTGGCTCACTTAGTAACATAAATTCTGGTATCAAGTTGAGGACTAGCTATATGGAAGAGACTGTTTCATTCGTAGACGTTCTTCTTCACCACCTACCTTCTGGCATGACAGAGACTGAGAAAGAGAGGTGGGAGGAGCTATGCAAACTGTGAAGGCTATAATTCCGCACTTTGGTTAAATCTAAATAATGCTGAATAGTAATACATAACCACTAATATAAAAAAATGTGGTTAAGCCTGGATTCACAACTTAACTTCTGTTGCTGACGACAATCTTTCTCTGCTCAGATTTTAATCAGGACTGGAGGTTAAGTATCAGTTTTCTCCAAAAATATCTTTGGAGCCAGACTTTTCCAGAATTAATCACACACATTATGTAAATGGAATGAATTGTCAATTAATTGTTGCTTGATCAGTCTTTTTCAAAAACCCAGATCCTAATTGTTACATCAAACATTTCAAGAATTACTGATTACACTAATATTAAATAAGTATCTCAGCTCGTGAACATTATCTCTTTGCCCCCCACATACAGCCAGTTTTCTTGAAAGTTTATCATATTTGAACTGAAATTCTATAAATTCTATAAATTTCTAACATGTACATTGCATCTTGCTATATAGGAAAATGTAAAAGAATGAGTTAACAACCTTCACATAGTAGCTCAAATAAATAATGCATTATAGGCTGTCTCAAATACCTGGACGACCATTTGTCTTACTTGAATGTTGGATGTCTACAGAAGCTTTTAGATCCGTTAATGCATTAATCTTTAATTAGCTGAAAAATATTATGTTGAGAGAGTTACAGTTGTATAATTCACATGCAATAGCATGATGACATTACCACAGTATGTTGATTTGGGTCCTGAATTGAACTTGCAGAGAAGTAGAGTACAAACGTTAACCACAATATGGACAATTCAGCAAATATAGGCCTGAGCACTCAAGTGATCTAAATCAAAGTACAGACAGTCCTCAAGTTATGGAGGTTGTCCATGAGAGCCAAAGATCAAAATAATGTTAAACGAATTGCCTCAAGTAACGACCAACCATCCCTGTTCTCCCTACTGCCGTGATGGCGAACCTATGGCAGGCGTGCCACAGGTGGCACGCGGAGCCATTTGTCAGGCCATGCGAGGCGATGCCCTGTCAGCTGGCCAGCGCGTATGTGCGCCCTGGCCAGCTGAATTTGTCCTTTTTTGCCTGCTCTTTTCACCCTTCCCAGGTTCCAGAGGCTTTATAGGAGCCTGGGGAGGGGGAAAAGAGCCTCCCCCACCCCCCCTGGAGGCCCTCCGAAGGCTTCATGAACTTCCCTGAAGCCTCCAAGCACTCAAAATGACGTGCCGCCTGAGGAAAGGAAGAGAAGGAATGAGTATATCTTGAGTTATTTATAAACAATAATAAGGGTAGGATTTTAAAAAACACAATAAAAATTAAGGCTATTACCTGAACACTCATAATACTTTACCTGTAAAAGTGTTCAATCTCATATACCAGTATGCTGAGAGCTTTGACGTTTATGTATCCAGTTTGTTAACCGGAAGTGACGTCCGATTTGCTTGGAGCATCATTTTGAGTGGTCCGGAGGCTTCAGGGAAGCCTCCTGAAGGTCTCTGAAGCTTCCGGACCACTCAAAATGACGCTCCAAGCAAATCGGACGTCACTTCCGGTTAACAAACTGGATACATAAACGTCAAAGCTCTCAGCATACTGGTATATGAGATTGAACACTTTTACAGGTAAAGTATTATGAGTGTTCAGGTAATAGCCTTAATTTTTATTGTGTTTTTTAAAATCCTACCCTTATTATTGTTTATAAATAACTCAAGATATACTCATTCCTTCTCTTCCTTTCCTCATAAACTCATTTGAAGTGAGTTTGGATGAGAAAAAGTGACTGGCCCAAAGTCACCTCGGTCTTTTATGTGTAAAATGGGATTAAAACTCAGTTTCCTTTTTTCTAGCCTAGTGCCTTATCCACTACACAGAACAAACTGCACTGGAAAATTTGTCGTTTCTATGCTTTTTAGAGCATAAATAAACAGTATATGCATCAACTGTAATCTTAAACAAAATTTATTGAGTATATGAGTATATAAATCATTTGCAATGAATAATACAAACTTGGAGCTAGTAATTTATCTGCATGTTGGTATAATCTGTTTGGAAGTGAATCTTAACCAGTGCTAATTAAATTCTTAATATTGAACCCAGTGTGCTTTCTTTTATGTCAAGCCATTTGAAAAATGTGTTTTTTGTGTGTGTGTGCACAAACTTTAGCGCAAGATGTTTTACAAGGTCTTTCTCAAGACCTTTGAATGACCTACTGAAGTTAATATGCTACAGCCGGTTTCTATATCCTCGTATTTTAATATGAGACACTGCTATTACATGCATTGAAATTAGCAGAACTATATTGCTCCCAAACGGAGAGCAATATAGGGGGTCCTAACAAGGAGAAGGGTGGGGTATAAATTTAATAAATAAATAAATAAATAAATATTTAAACTCTATTTTATTGCTTAAAATTTGGATGCATAACAGCCCTGTGTTTTGTTAGGCTCACTTTTTCCTACTTTGAAACAGATTGACTAGAAGAAATTTTGCTATGCACCTTTTAGCTGACCACTTCAGGATTCTTTGCAACTGAGAAGAATAACAATATTTTTAATAAACTGAGTACAATATTTTGAAAGCTATTCCCAAATAACTCAGTTGTGATAGGATTTTCTTAAGCCAATTAAAGTTGCCGTGAAACCATGACCAGCTTAAGTATGAGCAGTAAGTGCAGTTGTAGCCTTAAGCATGAAAAGTTGTTTAAGCAAAAATCTTAATTTAAATACTTACACATAAAACCAACTGAAAAGCATTGTTTCTATAATGATTGTATAGGCTTGAACAGTACAGAACAACATATAGTACTGTAAATTGTGCATATGTATTTGCAATCAGAAAGTTTTTTACAAATACTACTTTTAATATTTCAGAAAGCTTTACTTAACTCTAGATAAATCTGTAGATTTAGGTTTATTTCGGTGCATACTTTTGTCTCATTTGGAATAAAATGTTTTGCAAAAGTCTGAAACCTAGAAGTCTCTGTATACTGTACTGTAGAAAGATGCAGTTCTGAATTTATTATGAACATTTTTTTCTCTGGAGCTTTGTTGGCATTGGGACAAGATAAGCAAGTTTAACATTTTTTAAAAATGATCCTTTATCTAAAAACATAAACAAAGAATAGCAAAATGCCCCCAACAACAGTAGATCTAGCAAGATTTCTAGATGAGCTAACAATTAACAAATATTGAAAGCTTTCCCACTTCTCCAATTCAATATTTTTTTCATCAGCAATTCTCAAAGTATATATAGAAAGATGCTCTACTAAGAAATATTCTGCCTATGTGGCTCTGAGGCCATTAAACCTTTTGAACTACTCCCTGTAATATTGCAATTTCAGTAGAAATCTTAGAAACTCTTTACTGGAATCTGTTGTAAAGTTATTCCCTGTCCACCCAGATTAATCCTATATTTCTCCTATTACATATCGGCTATTAGATAAAATCCCAAAATAACATGAACAGATTAATAAATGTGCATTACTAACATTCAAAACATGGCTGTAGTTAGTAAAGGCACAGATAAAGTAAGATAAATAATGCAGTATTATGATTTCTTTTTGTTCTACTTCTCATTCTCAATTACAAAATATCTGACCTATGAAGTCAAACTAGATAAAGATTATATCCATGTATCTATACTTCTTTTTAACAACCCTTTTCTCTTTGAGGTATTGGACTATGTACAACTTTTAATCAAAAACTTGTGTTAGAAGTGGATTAACACAACCCTATATAATGTATGGTGTCTGGTCCCAAAATTAGTATAATTAGTAATTAATTTTAACTTCGATTTCAGTATTATATTACTATTACTATTATTACTATTTTACTATTTATTAAATTTGTATACCACCCTTCTCCCTTGCGGGACTCAGAACGGTGAACAGGCATAATAAAACCACAAAACATCAATATACAATATACAAAATACTTTAAAAATCAATTAAATTTAGGACCTGTTCTAAAACCAGGTAAAATTCTCTGATAAAATCGATTAAAAACTCGCTTAAAAAAACCCTGATATTTACATTTCTGCTAAAACCTCGAGTTGGTCAAAGATCATAAAAAATATTTCAAATTGAAGCAGTCTAATCAGTAGAAAAACATCCCTATGGGGAGAAAAAGAGGAGGAAAGTTTCAGTTTTACAGAAGTTGGAATCATAACTTATTCAATTATAAAAGCTCAAGTTTGAGTGACAAACGAAGTGCTGTAATAATATTTTTATGAAAGGTCAAACATTTACATAAACAACCGTAACTAAATTCCCAGAAATTTTCAGAGGCAGAAATACAGAAGAAATGAAAAAAGACAAGCTGTTTATTTGACAGGGAATCAATCCTCTATTGCCACTAGCCACAGCGGCTGGAAATTCAGGAAGTTGCAATCTACTACATCTGGAGGTCAGCAAGTTTCCCTCTATTTATTTTAATACGGGATTTATTTTGTGTTATGTTATTATTTAAGGCTGCCCAAATCCAAATGCTTGGGATTCATGACACACAGTGGAAATAAAAGGAGTTCATTCATTATAAACCATTTGTGCAGATATGAAAAACAGCTACAGTATTGTAAACCTGAAAAAATGCCTCAAATGCAGTGATATTTATTTATTTATTTATTTATTTAATTTATACCCCGCCCTTCTCCGAATGGACCCAGGGCGGCGCACAGGAACATTAAAACATACAAAACATATAAAACTATTTCTTTTTTAAAAAACTTATTCCACTAAGGGCCTGTGCTAAAACCGAATTAAAATCCCCATTTTAAAACTATTTAAGAGTCGGTATTGGAGGCTGCGCAAGGCAGGCTAGTTGGAATAGGTGTGTCTTCAGACACTTGCGGAAGAGGCGGAGGTCAGAAATGGTACGGAGTATAGGGGGCAAGTCGTTCCAAAGGGCTGGTCCCGCCACAGAGAAGGCTCTCCCCCTGGGTGTCGCCAGTCGGCATTGTCCGGCCGACGGCACCCTGAGGAGGCCCACTCTGTGGGAGCGTATCGGTCTGAGGGATGTATGGGGCAGGAGGCGGTCTCGCATATAACTAGGCCCCGAGCCATGGAGCGCTTTAAAGATGGTAGTTAGGACCTTGAAGTGCACCCAAAAGACCACAGGAAGCCAGTGCAGCTCGCGCAGGATAGGTGTTATATGGGAGTGTCTAGGCGCTCCCGTAATTACCCGCGCGGCTGCGTTCTGGACTAACTGTAGCTTTCGGGTGCACCTCAAGGGAAGCCCCATGTAGAGAGCATTACAGTAGTCGAGTCGAGACGTGACGAGTGCTTGAGTGACTGTGCGTAAGGCACCCCGGTCCAATAAGGGGCGCAATTGGCGCATCAGGCATACCTGATGGAACGCCCCCCTGGCCACGGCTGCCACATGGTCCTCCATAGACAGCCGGGAGTCCAGGAGGACACCCAAATTGCGCGCCCTCTCCACGGGGGCCGGTGTTTCGCCCCCAATGGCCAGAGTTGGAATAATCTGGCTGAAACGGGGTGCCGGGAGCCACAGCCACTCAGTCTTGGACGGGTTGAGCTTGAGTTTGTTACTACCCATCCAGATCCGTACGGCCTCCAAATACCGGGACATAACCTCGACGGCATCGTTGGGATGGTCTGGGGTGGATATGTACAACTGAGTGTCATCAGCGTACAGATGGTACTCCACCCCAAAACCACGGATGATCTCACCCAGCGGCTTCATATATGTGTTGAACAGTAGGGGCGAGAGGACCGACCCCTGAGGTACCCCACATATGAGGGGCCTCGAAGTCGACCTCTGCCCCCCTGCCAACACACATTGCCACCGACCAGAGAGGTAGGACGAGAACCACCGCAAAACGGTGCCTCCCAGCCCCAACCCCCCCAGTCGACGCAATAGGATACCATGGTCGATGGTCGATGGTATCAAAAGCCGCTGAGAAGTCTAATAGGACTAGGATAGAGGAAAATCCTCTATCCCGCGCCCTCCAGAGATCATCAACCAACGCGACCAATGCCGTCTCGGTGCTGTGACAGGGTCGGAAGCCGGACTGGCGCGGATCTAGATAATCAACTTCCTCCAAGTGTCGCGGAAACTGTTGAGCCACCACACTCTCAACAACCTTCACTAAAAAGTGAAGATTGGAGACGGGACGATAGTTCTCTAATAATGCTGGATCCAGGGACGGCTTCTTGAGGAGGGGCCTTACTACCGCCTCTTTCAAAACGGCAGGCAAGGACCCCTCACTCAAAGATGCATTGACAATGCCCTGGAGCCAGCCTCGTGTTGTCTCCCAGGATGCCAGTACAAGCCAGGAGGGACACGGGTCCAATAAACATGTGGTGGCCCTAAGTCTCTTTGACAACTTGTCCATATCCTCGGTAGTAACAAAATCAAACTCCTCCCATGATGGTGTCACAAGAACAGCCTCGGCACGCTCGACTGGGCCACTGTCGATGGAGGGTAACTCGCTCCGAATCCGAGTGATTTTCTCCTGCAGATAAATCCCAAATTCCTCTGCTCGACCCTCTAAAGGGGCTTCCCGCGGCCTCTATTGAAGGAAGGAGCGGGTCACCCCAAACAGGGCAGCAGGGCGGTTATCTGCGGATGCAATAAAAGTGACATAATACTCGTGTTTAGCCACTCTTATCGCCACTAAGTAAGTCCTAATGTGGTCTCTCACTAGTGTTCGGTCGGCTTCGGAGTGAGATGATCTCCATCTGCTCTCTAGGCGTCTCTTGTGGCGCTTCATCTCCCTGAGCCCCTCGGTAAACCAAGGAGCCCAGGTGGTTTGTCACCGCAAGGGCGCGACTCGGTCCAAGGCCTCCGTGGCCGCACTTAACCATGCGGCCACTAGGTTCTGAGCCAAGTCGCGGGGCAAGTCCACAGGAATTAGAATATTTTATTTCTATAAGAGAATAGAAAATTTATTTCTATAACCGCGTCCTCTCCCCGAGGGGACTCGGAGCGGTGCACAGGGAGAAATTAAAACAACATAAAATATATACATACATAAATACAATAAAAACAAATTAAATCTAACTATCCCTGTACTAAAATTCCCATTTTAAAATTAACATTTCCTAATCCCTGAGGTAGAGACTAACCTAGGCCGGCCAAGCAGAAAAAGTGAGTTTTTAATTTCTGACGGAAGGAGCGGAGGTCCATAGTTGTTCTAATGTCGGGGGGAAGGTCGTTCCAGAGGGCTGGGCCCGCCACAGAGAAGGCCCTTCCCCTGGGCGTCGCCCGCTGACAAAGTCTAGTGGACGGCACCCGGAGAAGTCCCTCTCTGTGGGAGCGAATCGGCCGGGAGGATGTATGGGGCAGAATCCGATCCCGCAGATAGTTAGGTCCCGAGCCATGGAGCGCTTTAAAGATGAGAACTAGCACCTTGAAGTGCACCCGAAAGACGACAGGTAGCCAGTGCAGCTCGCGCAAGAGCGGTGTTACATGGGTATACCTTGCGGTACCCATTATTGCTCGCGCGGCTGCATTCTGGACCAGCTGAAGTCTTCGGGTGCACCTCAAGGGGAGCCCCATGTAGAGAGAGTTACAATAGTCCAGTCAGGATATCACGAGAGCATGAGTGACTGTGCGAAGGGCGTCCCGATCCAATAGGGGGCGCAACTGGCGAACCAGGCGGACCTGGTAAAACGCCCTCCTGGCCACGGCTGTCACTTGGTCTTCCATGGACAGCCGGGCATCCAGGAGGACACCCAAGTTGCGCGCCCCATCCACTGGGGCAAGATGTTCGTCCCCAATGGCCAGCGATGGAATCAGCTGGTTGAATCGGGCAGCCGGAAACCACAGCCACTCGGTCTTGGTCGGGTTGAGCCTGAGTCCGTTTCTTCCCATGCAGATCCGTACGGCTTCCAGGCACTGGCACATCACCGCTACGGCATCGTTGGGGTGGTTTGGGGTAGATATATACAGCTGAGTATCATCAGCGTAGAGATGGTACTCTACCCCAAAACCACGGATGATCTCACCCAGCGGCTTCATATATGTGTTAAACAGGAGAGGCGAGAAGACCGACCCCTGAGGCACCCCACATGTGAGGGGTCTCGGGGTCGACCTCTGCTCTCCTGTCAACACAAATTGCGATCGGCCAGAGAGGTAGGAGGAGAACCACCGTAAAACAGTGCCTCCCACCCCCAACCCCTCCAGCCGATGCAATAGGATACCATGGTCGATGGTATCAAAAGCCGCCGAGAGGTCTAATAGGACCAGGATGGAGGAACAACCCCCATCTCTGGCCCTCCAGAGATCATCGACCAACGCGACCAATGCCGTCTCGGTGCTATGCCCGGGCCGAAAGCCGGACTGGCGCGGGTCTAGATAATCAACTTCCTCCAGGTGACGGGGAAACTGTTGTGCCACCACACTCTCAACAACCTTCGCAGAAAGGGAAGGTTGGAGACTGGACGATAGTTGGTTAATAGAGCTGGATCCAAAGAGGGCTTCTTAAGGAGGGGCCTCACCATAGCCTCTTTTAGGGAAGCAGGCAAGGAACCCTCACTTAAGGATGCGTTGACAACCTCTTGGAGCCAGCCTCGTGTCACCTCCCAGGATGCCAGTACAAGCCAGGAGGGACACGGGTCCAATAAACATGTGGTGGCTCGCAGTCGCCCACGTAACCTGTCCATATCCTCAGAAGTAATGGAGTCAAACTCCTCCCAAACAAGATCTGTCTCGTGGCATCCCACTGGGCCATCAATGGGGGCTAACTCGTTCTGTATCTGAGCGATTTTCTCCTGCAGAAAAGTCACAAATTCCTCTGCTCTACCCTGTAGCGGGGCTTCCCGCACCCTCTGTTGAAGGAGGGAGCGGGTCACCCTAAACAGGGCGGCAGGGCGGTTTTCTGCGGATACTATGAGGGTGGCACAATGATGACGTTTGGCCACTCTCAGCGCCACAATGTAAGTCCGTAAATGGGCTCTTACCTGTGTCCGGTCAGATTCAGAATGGGTAGACCTCCATCTTCTCTCTAGGCATCTCTTGTGGCGTTTCATCACCCCTAGCTCCTCGGTAAACCAAGGAGCAAGGGTGGCTCGCCGCCGCAAGAGAGGCCGCAAGTGCGTGACCCGATCCAAGGCTCCCGTGGTCGCAGTATTCCATGCGGCCACGAGGTCCTCCATCGGGGCGCGGGTCAGGGGTACAGGAAGTGGCCCAAGCGCCGTCTGGAACCCATCAGGGTCCATCAGGCGCCTGGGGCGGAACCAAATTGGTGACTCAGGTTCCGCCTCCCTGCGGTGAGGGGCAGCGGTTGGAAAGTCGAGCCGGAGAAGTGAGTGGTCTGTCCATGACAAGGGCGTGATGACTATATCCCCTATACCCAGATCACTCTTCCATTGGCCTGAGACAAAGATGAAATCCGGTGTATGTCCACCCTCGTGAGTGGGGCCTTGAATTAGTTGGGTCAGGTCCATGGCCATCATGGAAGCCATGAACTCCCGAGCTACCCCAGATGATTCGCCCACCGATGGCAGATTAAAGTCCCCCATGACTAAAAGTCTGGGGGTCTCAACTGCCATCGTAGCGATCACCTCGAGGAGCTCGGGCAGGGCTGCTGTTACATAGCGGGGAGCCAGGTATACAACTAGCAAGCCCAACTGCCTCCCTAGGCCCCACTTCACGCAGAGGGACTCACAACCGGTGGTCTGTGGCACAATGGTCTCTCTCGGCTCCAGACCTTCCCTAATAATAACCGTTACCCCACCACCCCTGCCTAGGGCCCGAGGCTGATGAAAAGCGCGGTAACCTGGTGGGCACATTTCAACGAGGGGGCGTCCTCCCTCGTGGCCCAACCAGGTTTCCGCAATTCCTACCAGGTCCGGCTCCCCCTCTGACACGAGGTCATGGATGAGGAGGGCTTTGTTGACCACGGACCTGGCATTGCAGAACATCAGCCGTAGGCCCTGGCTCTGTACTCCCTGACCGCCTAGCCTGCGGGGGTTGTGGCACTTGTGGCAATTGGCCCAAGCTCCCTTTGGAACCTTACCGGGTCCATCAGGAGCCTGGGGCGGAACCATATAGGAATGTCCGATTCCGCCTCCCCGCAGTGAGGTGTAGCGATTGGAAAGTTGAGCCGAAGGAGAGCGTGATCTGTCCATGACAGGGGTGTGATGACTAAATCCCCTATTCCCAGATCACTACTCCACTGTCCCGAGATGAAGATTAGATCCAGGGTGTGTCCGCCCTCGTGGGTAGGGCCTAAAACTACCTGGGTCAGGTCCATGGTTGTCATGGAAGCCATGAACTCCCGAGCTGCACCAGAGGTTTCGCCTACCGACGGCAGGTTAAAGTCCCCCATGACTAAAAGTCTGGGGGTCTCAACCGTCGCCTTGGCTATCACCTCTAGGAGCTCGGGCAGGGCTGTTGTTGCATAGCGAGGAGCCAGGTATACAACTAACACGCCCAACTGCCTCCCTAGGCCCCACTTCACAAGGAGGGACTCGCACCCGGTCGTCTGAAGGATCGTGGTCTCCTTTGGCTCAAGACCTTCCCTAACCATAATCGCCACTCCCCCACCCCTCCCTAGGGCCCTAGGCTGATGGAAGGCTCGGTATCCCGGTGGGCACATTTCTACGAGGGGATGTCCTCCCTCGTGGCCCAACCAGGTTTCCGTAATGCCTACCAGGTCCGGGTCCCCCTCTGACACAAGGTCATGTACGAGGGGGGCTTTTTGTACCACGGACCTGGCGTTGCATAGCATCAGCCTTGGGCCCCGGGTCTGTGGTTCTTGCCCACCTAGTCTGCGATGGGGACAAGGGGAGTTGGAGCGCGTGACCACCTGTAACCATCGGCCACGATCCTCCAACTGATAGTGTCCATCCCCTCTCCCACCGCCCCTGCCCCTCCCCAAGACCGTATTGATGGCAAATACCTCAGTGGAAATGACCCCCCCCTTCACCCTCCTCCGTTTCTCTGCTTCCGCTTTCTGCCGGCCTTCTCTCTTGGCGTTCCCCCATCGGGGGATAGGAATGATAGGAATGCTTCTGGGGCATTGTGTTTCTGTCATATAACCCTGTTGCTTCAGGTGCCTCATTGGTTGCTATTTTATTTTCAAGGACAATTCAAGCTGCTGGCTGTCAGCTGTAAAGCCCATAGAGCTTGCAGCTTGGATATCTGCAAGACTGCCTTTCTCAGATAGGCCAAATCAGGGGTCGATTTCAAAAATGTTTACTATTGGTTCTTTGGGTGTGGCTTGTGGGTCATGTGATGGGGCGTGGTTTCGTGGTAATGTGACTGGGTGGGCATGGCTTCATGGTCATGCGACTGGGTGGGCATGTGACTGGGTAGGTGTAGCTAGTTTGTCATGTGACTGGGTGGGCATAGCTAGTTGGTCATGTGAATGTGTGGGCATGGCCAACTTGACATCACTCACATCAAGGGATGCCTTGCCTGACCTCTCCTCACCTCAAAGGCCTCAACAAGATACAATTTCTGTCTATATATTTACTACTTCTGAACATCCAAAATATACTATTTAATCCTATGTATATATGCCATATGTGTACATAAATATTACATAGTATAGAGTGTGTATAGGCACAGAAAAGGATACCTTATCTACTATGTATAACGTATGTGTATGTACACACACACACACACACAGAGCTCTTCTAAAACTATACATATTCTATCTCACTTACTGCATTTGGAAAAACACGCCCAGAGTTCTGCCACACATTTAACTATAACTTTTGTACATTAGAACATTACACATGCCTTCAGATGTTCTTCCCTAGCCTGCACATGACTGTTAGAGCCAGGAGATGTCATGGATTGAGTAAAATGTGGTGAAACTCACTTAGCAACGTTCTTGCTTAGCAACCAAAATGTTGGGCTCAGTTGTGGTCATGTCAAGGACTACCTCTGCCTTCCTCTGCATCCTAGTAAACTTCTTCTTTCTGGCTATTTTCCTCTCTGTTAGAGGCACCAAAATAATCCAGACAATATAAGATTTCCTGCTGGAGCAGGGGGTTGGACTAGATGGCCTCAAAGGATTGCACATTGTTGCTATATAACATTCTTATAAAAATGCAGATTAATAATTGACTCTTGTAAATAAACAGAAATCAGGATTAGAGAGGGCTTGAAATGCCAATGGTGTTTTGAAAACCTTCTCAGTCGAATTGAAATGAACATTTATTTTCTGCTATCTGACAAAACCTATAATTCTTTAAAAGCAGCTCTGATGGCTTTAAAGTTTTTCAAATTCTAATAATGATCCAATGTTATGTATTTCTAATCAGAAATGAGAGGTAGTTGAAATTAAAAATTATCTGGAGACCTTGCCTTAATATATTCATTGCTGATGAACAAGAACCAGGATACAGATACTGGTCTGTGTATGTGTTCAGTTTCCAAGATTCAGTAACATAACCCAGTTCTGATCGTATTAAACCTGACTACTCTGAATTTTTGATAAACTTGCTTTCTTGGGAGGAACTGTTATAAGGAGCTTGATCAGTTTCCAAGATTCAGTAACATAACCCAGTTCTGATCATATTAAACCTGACTACTCTAAACTTGCTTTCTTGGGAGGAAGTTATAAGGAGCTTGATAGATTGGTTTGGGACAATTGCCTGCCTGGTGTAAAGATTACAGATATCATATGCCATTTAAATCTGGATAGTACTACAGAAGAAGCAATAGCAGTAGCCCTTAGACTTATATACAGCTTCACAGTGCTTTTACAGCCCTCTCTAAGCAGTTTACAGAATCAGCATATTGCCCCCCAACAATCTGGGTCCTCATTTTACTGACCTTGAAAGAATGGAAGGCTGAGTCAACCCTAAGTCAGCGAGACTTCAACAGAATTAGCCTGCAATACTGCATTCTGGACAGCCATTTAGTTGAAATAGTATAGCGCAGGGTTGTCAAACTTCCGGCCAGTGGGCCTGATGCGTCACATACTGGCCATTCCCACACCAAGTTTAGCAAAGGGGGGGGGGGGAGTCCTGATATGTCACATGACGCCGCTGTGATAACCTGAGTTTGACACCCCTAGTATAGGGTCTCCTGCTGAAGGAGGGGGTTGGTTTAGAAGATCTCCAAGACCCTTCCAATTCTATTATTCTATGCTCTATGGTCTAAATTGCTAAATAGCATACTGAAACCCAGACTGCCAGTGTTTTCAGAAATGCAACTTGTTCCACACAGAGGGACAATTAAATTGGCTCAACCTCAAGGCATCACTGACACGATTATGGCAAAAACAGAAGTAAAAACTTGTTAGGTGCTGCGAGGCAAGAGATGACCTGTCACATAGTCTTGACCCATCCCATAGCACGGGCTCCACTGAATTGAAATGGAAGCACACTGCTGGAAGAACAGTTAGCCAAAACTGCATTGGAATCTGAGTATCGTGAAACGAATCAGGGCAAAATTCTTGGGGCCACAGGAGATGTTGACTTTCTGGTAGCTATGAAAAAGACAAATTCTAGACTTGTATCTTTCGGAAAGGGGCTTAAAAATAAATTTGCAAACACTGTAATGCCCTTATAAAAATATCTGGCATATCTTTGTCCTTTGTACAATTCTAGTTTTTTGCAAAACAGATGAAACAGAGCTGGAAGAATTGTTAAAAAAAAAAAGTGATGAACTTAACGAAACATTCAAATATTTATGTTATAAGAAATACTAAATACTCGGGTATCTTTAACTTAGAAAAACCATGATCAAGAAGAAACATAACCGAGATTAGAGTTATATGAGATAAAATAATGCATGGCATGGGTAGAATGTATATTTCTTAAAACACGAGGTTCTTGATTAAGGGGACTTTGCAGTATTTTAAAAGACACTGGAGTACCAAGGCTACAGTACAAAATTTGCTGTTTCCAAAGGAATTATATAGTCAGTGAAATCTCAAAAAGCAAATATTTTTATTATTCCTAGTTAACAATTTTTCTAATAACTGTTTCCAACATGAATTAATAAACTGCAAAACAAATGTACGGTATATGTGCATTTGAGGAAAAGACTGCACTGGTTTTCAGCATGCAGCAAGAATTAATTCTGATGATTTAAAGGCCAACAGCTCCACCTTAAGGTCCAAACAATTATAGTTTGCTTTTAATAATGTTCAGGGATGGCTAAGGAACTTCTCAGTCATCCAGGTCATATTTTTCCCATAGGTGCTTTTTCAAGAGGCAACTGGACTTTCTGGTTTTTCTTTGAAGATGCATCTTTACTCTTCAGCGCTGACTATATGATGGATAATGGAAGGATTTGTATTCCTTGCAGACAGCTTATCATTTGCATTCTTTTAGAGAGTCATTGAGGCCCCTTGGAAGTTAGATAGCCTCTTTGACCCCTCTTTCAAACCAACAGTTGTCCAAAATGTTGTCTTCTAAAGAATGGCCTTTGTCTTTTAAACGCAGGTGGACTGCTGAATCTTGTCGTGATGAGTTCGTTCTCATATGTTGTGCAATGCATTTATGAAGTGGTTATTTTGTCTCACAATGTACAGATCTGCACACGTCTCATTGCACTGTACTGCATATACCATGTTTGTGTCTGGGTGTTTTACCCTTGAGATGGACAAGCTTCTGCCTTAGTGTATTCTTGGATTTAAAGTGTGCACGTATGTTGTGTTAGCTAAAGATCCTCTTGAGCTTTTCGTGTTCAGAGGTCTTAAAACTGTTTTAATCTTTATCTGATGTTACTCTACATCCTTTTCTCTCAAATTATTGGTAAAAACAAATAAGTAAATAACAGACTTGCGATGTGAACAATGCTTTGATAGCTGATAATTTGAAGGATACAGGTATTACAGTTATATAGAGATCCATATATAAAGACAATGCACAATCCATATGAAACATCTGTCAGAGATGCCTCAAAGCAGATAATATCTTTTCCTGTACTGATGCAATTACCCTTTTGGACCCCAAGAAAATAGGTGTTAGATTTAGGTGTTCCTGACAAGTGCTACATGTTGTGCGCATGCATGAAGACCATCAAGACCGAATAAACAAGAGGAGAGGAAATCCTGAAAGTGCAGAGAGGTAGTCCATTAATCTACCAACAAAAAGAGGTTGCTATCTTGAAGCAGATCCCTAGAAAGATTCGAGAAGCAAGGAGGAAATTTTCCTTCTTGTCTAAAACATTGTTTGATCATGGGATTTGGTTCAAGTGGGTGACACCCGAAGGGATGCTGGTGTTCTGGGAAGGAGGAAGAGTGAGGATTAAAACAGTTGTTGAGGCGGAAGCCTTTCTTAAAAAACATTCCTCTGCCCTGGGGGAAGATCCAGGGGGGACGGAGGGGGCCGCGGCCCCGCCCGCTGGGAGCCAGGGAGGAGAAAAAGAAGATACAATAGCCAAGAGACTTAGATCGAAAAAATAACTTTGCCTTGATTTTTCTGAACAATTTTGCATAATATTTGTATCTGGATTTTTTGTAAATGTCTGACAGCATGGAATTGAGAATTTAGGTATATGTACTTGCTTTTACCTTGTAGTGTTATGAAAAATGTTTTTTTTTTGTTATTTTATTACTGTGTATTTTGAGGTCTCGGAAGGGCCGACGACTCTGACGTGAATGCTCTCAAAATTTGTTTGTATCCCTTACCCCACCCTATAGAAAAAATGTAAAACCAATAAAACTTTTTCAATATAAAAAAAAAAAAAAAGACCGAATAAACAAGATGACAGCAATGGAAATGGTACAAGGAGTCTCCATTCACTGACTATTCATCCAGCTACCTTTTGAATTTATGATGCTGCTGAAAATAGTGTTATTGCCAGTCCTCAAAACTGCAGCCGTTGTACCACATGTTCACATGATCACGATTTGCTGCTTGGCAACTGGCATGTATTTTACAAAGGTTACCTGATTGCCATTTGGAACCTTCACAGTTGATTTCCAACAAGCAAAATCAGTAGGGAAGCTGGCAGGGAGGCACAAGAGTCACATGACAACCATGTTACTTAGCAACAGAGTTTACTGGTCTCTAATGCAGTTGTTAAGTGAGGTCTACCTGTACCTAAGAAGTCAGGCACAGATGATTTACTTTCAAAAGGGGCTTAGATCATGCGGTTACAACTTCCATCTTGACTTTTTGCTATTCCTGCAGATCCCCTTGTTTAAGACTTTCATTTCCAAACAGCCAAAACGTTTTCTTTGTTTTTGATGTTAATACATCACAACACAACAGTGAAATATCAATGAGTTGGAAATACCAAGAAGTCTTGAGGCTTGTAAATGAACCAAAAAATTAAAAAAATCCCGAACATCTCAGTTGCCCTAGAATGCTCATTAACTACAGCTGGGAATGAAAGCAGAATGAATTATCTTGAAAGATATCCTGACTTACTGAAACATTACTTAAGCATATACAGCCTAGCTGTACCTAGCAGATCCAATCACTTCTCTATCATTCTGCAGCTGAAAACTGGGTCCACTCATTCCATAACATTCCATAACAACATGTGAGGAAAGCAATGGCTGGAAAAAAAGCTGCCTCCCTCCAAACTAAATCTTAACATGTTCCACCACTACAGAGCACCAACTTCGGGGGAAGATAAGTGGAAAAAGTAGGGGCTTCCTCACTCTAGCAGCAGGAGACCTCTATGGTGCAATATTTTGGTGCAAGCCTCATTACAATGATACATCTATTATGCAAACTTGATAGTTGGATAGCGAAGGCCATTATATACCTGTCACTAAATATCTGAATGGAAAATATGAGATGATGCAGACAAGCTATAAATATTAAAAGCACTCTTGTCAAGATCATCTCAGTTATTAGGCAAAATATGGTGCCTGTCTCTAGTAACTAGATATGGTATACTGGAAAAGTAGCAGAGGATTAATCATGTTATGTTAATTATTGCATTTTCATTGTCAGGAGGAGCTCTTGTAGGGTTTTTTGACTCAAGTGCCAGAATAACTGTACTAGCTTTTGGTTGTACCTTTATCTGATGGCAACTCAGTAAAAATATCAACCCAGTGTGCAGCTACTGGAGAAGGAAGGCAAATTCTGTGCTAAGACTTAATGGACAATAAAGACATTCAACACAGTAATATTTCAAAATAAATTTATGATGTGACTTTAAATATTATATACACTTCGTCATATTTCAGAAGGTTGTTGTTTAGCTGGAATTATACAGAAAAAGGCAATCAAATGGGGTGGAGAAGGATGAGGAGGAATATGAATCACTGGCATTCACTTTTAATTTAAAAGCAACGCTCATCTTTCCAACGAGGTTTCAATTAATATACATACATACATACAGACATACATACATACATACATACATACATACATACATACATACATACATACATACATACATACACATACAGCATTCAGGTTAAATAAATAAAGGGAGAGTTTCTTATCCCTTTGCCAACCTGGAAACAATCGTATTTTCCCATTTTCTGTTTATACTGGGGAAACTGACCTATATATAGGTTTTGAATGAAGACAATGAGATTTTCTGAGATTCATGTTTTTCTAAACACATTCTGTGTTTGACATACAGCAGGGATGTCCAAACTTGGGAACTTTAAGACTTGTGGACTACAACTCCCAGAATTCCCCAGCCAGCATAGCTGGCTGGGGAATTCTGGGAGTTGAAGTCCACAAGTCTTAAAGTTCCCAAGTTTGGACACCCATGACATACAGTAATCCGCATCACTGAAGGTCTTTCTATTATCAACGAAGCACATAAGGACTTCAGTTTCGCTACCCTTTTGCCCAATACCCAGTGTGCCTCAACAATAATGTCTCGTATTCCTTGGCCTTTTCAAAAGCCAGTTTGAAGATTTGCCATCTCTTTTGCCATACTTAGCTCCAATTTGTATCCGAAACAGATTACAATGAAGCAATTTCATGTATAACTTTCAGCAGAGGTATCCATAAACAATAGCTGTAGCAATCTAAGTCAATGAAGTGACACTGTCATGCTCAATATATAAAAAGCTAGAGGAAGGCAAATGAAATGGTCTTTTTTATAGGACAAATAAGCATACTGTACTAATATCAAATGATAAAACCAATCAAATAGAATGGTGCAAGGACTAACATTTGGTCAGATAATCGTTTGACTAATCGTATTAATGGTTTATTTAATATGGCTTATTGTGTCCAATAGTTTTCCATCTATCCAATTATACTTTGCATCATTTTCAAGCCCATGATTTCTCCAAGTAAACCTAAGTATCAATCTTGCATCTCTTGTGAACCAACCCCAAATAATCACAAGCTCCTTGGGTTCTTTACAATTTCTTCATTATGCTTGCTTGTGCTTCCCAACATCAAGGCTTTGCAGGGGATGTCGATATAGCCTTATGAGACCTGATAAGAGTACTTTAAGGGGAAGATACTCTTTCAGTCCAAATACCTGAGCCACATAGCTGTTTGATGTTTGCTATGTCAAATGTGACCTAGCTTAAATAGCAAAAATGTCAATTATCCAAGATCAAGAAATCCTCCCAGACAAAATAAGTTTAGGAATCTTTTTGTATTTGAGACAGCTAAAAGACAAAGCATCAAGATAACAGATGCACATTTCTTCTTTCTCATTGCAATATTCAGTTACTGTCTTCTTGAACTGTGGTGATACAGACACTCAAGTGGCACCATGCTAATCCCTGTTGTAACTGCTGATGTTTTATAAAACACAATAGATTGATATCTGTATGTTGGAGGATTGCCACATTGTTTGTAGAAAAAATAAAAGTAATGGGAAGTATAATAAGTCCAGAATTAAATGCTCTTTAATTTTACATATCAACTCCCACATCTATATTTGGAACTCACTAAGGAGAGTTGTAATAGAATAATGTTCACTAATCCATAAACGGAATTCCCATGGAATGCTTCCTGTTTTTGTTGGCTTTATTCCCTAGGTCCTGGTTCTGATCTCACAAAGAATGAGCCATGTGACAAATGAAACTAAACTTTTACCAGTAAATAACGGAAGCCAGCCTTCATCTGAGAAAGATAGCCTTTCTGAAACCCAAATAATTTACTTCTATGTCCTATACAGTAACAAATACAATAAATCCTCTAAATTGCATTCCCCAATTGCAGGAATAGGAATGGAAAAGATAACTGCTAAACAAAGCTATGGCGGTTTCATTCTTTCCTTAGCTTTGCATGGTGCCTTGGTTTTGCAGGCAATGAGGCTGACATTCACTCACACCTGGATTCCTGAGACAATTACACAGATGCTAGCAGTTTGTTCCAATTATTAATATGAATGGGAATTTTGCACAAGTGCCCTTTCCCAATTACCTATCAAATTCTTATTGGTTTGCTCTAAATGCTAGAGTGAATTCTCATACTTTGGGGCTGATGGCCACTCATTGTAAGCCCCCCCCCAAAAGTCTTTATATGTAAACACTTCCGTAAGAGTGGAACCACGGTGTTGAGAGAGCTCCAACTCACATAAAGGCCTTGTTGTGTATGCAAAGGCTCCCTACCACGTTTATATTGTATCCATGGAAACTAGCTCTTCAGTGATATGCATGATTTGGAGAAGAGGATGTCTGTTCATTGTTCTTTCCATGTTGACTACTTCTCCACCATAATATTATACCTCTAAGAAGATATGAAGAAGACCTGACTGTGCATAGATAATTTCTACTTTCTGTCACTGTTAAGTGTTACACTTCACCCCTGCTGAGAGACAAATTTCAATATACTATCATTCCTAATAATTTTTCAGTATCTTCAATCACTTTTCCTAAAATCTGTATAGTACATGTGTATGGAAAATCGGTTTTCCAATTAATTGAATCATTTAAGACACAAAAAATATGGCCTTGCAATGTCTAGCTCACATAGCAGAAGGGCAGGAAGTAACCTCAGATTTACTGTATTATGTGATTACTTAATGGATATGTATGCATGCATCATTTCCCCCTCCTTTCTGAAATGTATAAATGACCACAATTGAGCCAACATTTCTGTTGCTAACCAAGGCAGTTGTTAGAGAGTTCTGTCTCATTTTACAACCTATTTGCCACAGTTATTAAGTGAATCATTGCAGTTGTTCATGCAGTCATTAAGCAAATCTGGCTTCCCCATTGACCTTGCTGGTTGGAGGCCAGATGGGAAGGTTACAAGTGGGGATCACATGACCCCAGGGCAGTGCAATTATCATAAATACATGTCATTTGCCAAGCACCCCAATTGTGATCATGTGACCACTGGGAAGCTGAAACAGTTGTAAATGTGGAAACTGGTCATAGTCTCCTACAAATCAAACCTGATTCCAGATGAGTTCATTAACAATTCCAAACAGTTCTTATGGCAGCAATGCCAAGTGTTTACTGCTGCCTTCTGTTTTCCAATATCTCAGCCTAGCCTAGAACCAGTTACTAACCAGACCCAACTCTGGTTAGTTTTTCAAACACTGTTATAAGGGGTTAAGTACTGATATGGCTGAAAATAGGCCTAATATGCTTTGCCTCAAGACCCATTTTTAAAGTGTAAAGTTTATAAAAATAAGCCTATAGAAGATTTAAATTTTTTTTTTATTTCTGGTCAATGATAATTTGAAAACAATGAAGAATCTATAAAAGCCTTGGACCTTAACCAGAAAATGATTTATATTGTACTGATTTTGACAGCCAAGATAGATTTCTAATTTTGGAAGCCCACTAGGTGACAAAGGGCTTGAAAATGATGCAAAGTGTGATTGGATAGATGGAAAGCTAGAAGTCATAAAATGGGCAAAACACAATTAACAATTGCTTGCTTAGCAATGGAAATTTTGGGCATGATTCTAATGAAGGACAATCTCTACCTCTTTATGCTGCATACCCTTATCATTAACAACATTGATTTGGCAGTTTCTGTTTAGTTTAATGCTGAATCATGTATTTAAAATACTTTTAATATTACTTATTATTTGTGAAACATTACCTTTTAAATGCCCTTCTCTTATGTTTATATTAATTATTAATTTCCTATGTTTTCCCTCACTTTTATTATATGTTTCCCCATTTTAACTGCAATTTCTGAAAAACCTTCAAAAGGTTGAATTTGCTCTACTGATCCATTCAGCAACTGAAAAAAATGTTTTTTTTAAAGATAATAAAATATAATGTTGACAGGAGTAATTTTATTATGTTGCTTTAACAAATGAACAAGCTCAAGTTTTAATTAAATCTTTTACAGTTGGATTGTAAAGAATTCATAGGAAACATGTCATGTTATAAAATAGCAATTAAAACAAGTCAACGAAGTAAATCATTATGTAACTCCTTGAAGATTGCAGAATTTTTCTTTCAATAAAGCATGCATGATATAAATTTTCACTTTAGCACAAATTAAATATTTGTGTAAATTTTATCCTCCTTTAATTTAAGTAATTAAACTGAAAAAAAATCTAGACCTGAATCTTTTGAAGGAAATTTTGCACTAGTTTTTATTTTTACTGGAGCACACAGCAATAATTCACAATTAAGTAAAGAAGAAGTATCTGTATTGGCATATATTTGCTTTACTTGGTCAGAGTTAATAAATCTGATTCTTCTGAGAAATATGTCTTCTCCAAGAAAAATAAGCAAATATAGAATCTGGGTGGGCTTAATGGCAAGTTGATACATTCGTATGTGTATGCATGCCTACCTACAATTCACACAATAGCAAATGAGTGCATTTTATGCTTATGAGAAAAAGTTCCATAAATATATCTTAAATCTTAGGTCACCAAATGTGCCCAGAGATATATGCCTGGATCCCTGTTCCACGTCTTTAAGAAAAGTAGTTTTAAAAAATTGGAAGTTGGTCTGTTACATAATAAAGCAATAATGCCAACATGTTTTTTTAAAAAATTTTGGCCCAGGTGAATTCTGTTAGAAAATAGAAATATTGGTGTGTTTGGAAGCGTGCACATTTGTCCAAAGGGCCAAAATAAACAAAATAACATTTTAATTGTGAGTTGGCTTGAAAAGTGACATTTTAGTGCAGTGCTTCTCAACGTTGGCAATTTTAAGATGTGTGGACTCCAATTACAAAACACCCTCCGCTCAGCCCCCTCTCCCCCCCCACCAATTTAAAATTGCTAAGGTTGAGAAATACAGTTTTAGTGTATCAGTGCTTCGTAACTGGTTGTGTCTCCAAGAAGCTTTTGGTGAGAAATGTCCTGTGGCTTGAAGGAGACATTATGGATGAAAAGGAAATTAAATGCTGAATATGAACCACTGAAAATCTTTCTGGAGAAAAAGAGATCTTGAGATCACCCATGCATACACCTGACAGCTGTTTTTTGTCTGAGTATATGACAGAAAGGGATGTTTTTACAATCTCTTGCAAATAGATGGGAATCACAGGATTTTACCAAGCGCATAGCTGCGAATGGAGACTTTTATGGACTTAAAGGTTTGACCAAACCTCACATTTTAATCACTATGGAGTTTAACTGGTTTTTTAAACTGCTTGTTTAAAACCTTCAGTCTGTTCTGGTCCTATTTGCTGAGTTGGTTTTCCTTCAATTCTGAAAGAAAAAAAATTACGATTTTAAAGTTTAATATTTTTTAAATATACACCAAAATAAATATTAGAGTGTTGATTGTAGACAGTTTTTAAGAAGTTAAAGGGTTTAGGTGGACTTATACACCCTGTTTCCCCCAAAATAAGCCCAATCAGGCTTTTGAACTCATGTGCTAAGCCTTCCCCAAAAAATAAGACCTCTCCAAAAATATTGCAACATAGCAGCAGCCATGACGTGACCACGGTTGCCGCCTCCTGCACCTCAAAAATAATAAGATCTCCCCAAAAATATGGCCAAGCGCTTATTTTGGGGATCAAAAGAAAATAAGACCCTGTCTTATTTCCAGGGAAACACAGTAGTTAAATAATGACTTTGGAGTTAATTAAAATAATTAATTTAATTTTTAATTTAATTTAAGAATCTAATTAAATATTTTCCTGTGGAAAATACTGAGATGCCGCCAGCATTTCAGGCCAAGCAACTGATAAGATGACTTTGAAAGTTGGATACTAAAGAAAAATATATCAATGGCTACCTTAAGTGAGTTCTAAGATGATAGGGCCAAAGATGTAATCATAAAGTTATGTTATTATAGAATTGAAAGTTGTTGTTACAGAAAATTTCCACTGAAAAAAAATGAAATTGATTTGAATGTGGATTTTAAAATGATAAGTCAATAAGAAAGAGATGGAAGTAATAGATTTGCAAATGAAACTGGGTGATGATTTAATAATCACAAATTACATACAAATATTAAACCAGAAGAATGATGTAGATAACCTCTCTACATGAGATTTAGCAAAGGACTTATTTAAGTTTCAAATATTTCATGAGAACGAGTGAGAATATGAACAATGATGTGAATAACTTTCTTTTACTGGAATTACAAACTGTGCTTGTCAAAGATATCAATGATTCTGAGAGAAGACGCAAAAGACAGTAAGAGAAAGGAGATGTTATCCTGTTTCCCTCAAAATAAGACTTCCTTTTGAGTGTGTGCACTGAAATAAGCCCTCCCAAGCCCTTTCTGAAAATATTGCAACACAGCAGCCAGCCATGAGGTGACCATGCTCGCGGCCTCCTGCACCTCCAAAAAAAAAAAAGACCTCCACAAAAATAAGGCCAAGTGCTTATTTTGGAGGTCAAAAGATAATAATACCCTGTCTTATTTTGGGGAAAACATGGTAGGTCTTTTGGGAAGCTAAATATTATTGGGAGAAATAATACAAAACTCTATTTTTGGTAATGTTTAATGGATTTTTGTTGATTAGGATTGCATGACAAAGTGTTCAAGATTTTGCTTATTTGAAGAGAGGAAATAGAGAAGATATGTTTGAACAGAAAGGGAAAAATAAATTAATAGGAGGGATTAAAATTGGGTTTAGTAGATACAATTTGTAAAAGTTACACTGTTATTTCTGATAACCCTTAACGGATATTTGCTAATTAAGATGGAGAGATGAGGCTTTAGAGATTGGTTTATAGAGAATGGAGGAGGATATGGGTTGAAGATATAATTGGTTTTAGTTTTAGAGGTAGCCATAATTTTTTCATTTTGATCCATGGTGAAATAGAGGAGGTTTTTCTTTTTTTCTCCTTTTTCTGCATATTTTTGTTTCTAAGATTTTTTCTTAATATATTTTTATTTTATATAGATTATATTAGTTTTATTTGTATAAGATACTCAATAACATTATTAAAAATAATTGATTACATTTCTTTTATTAGTCAATTGGTGAATCAGTGAGCCCTATCTGAATTTCCTAAGTGATCAACCAAACCCAAAATATCAGTCCGTGTTCTTAAAATCTGTCAATGTTGAAGCCCAATGTTGAAGGACTTTGATTGACACTTGATTATTTTAAATTACTTGAATAAGCACTATTAGAAGAGAAGACATAAACTGAGAATGACTTTTATTTGTACACAGTACTTTTTATCAAAGCTAGCACAGTTCATCAGTACTTCTACCACTAAAAGACTTTTATTGAAAATATTTAAAAGCTGGCAGGACATGCCAAAATTCACACAAAATATCATTTTTTTAGGCTGCTGGAATCTATGAAAGAAGTATAATATTGGAAGTTCAGTTATTAGAATATCCATAAAATGACTTTTAGCATTCTTGGCGTGCTAATCGTACATACATGGAAGGCAAATGGTGAGAAAATCAGAGGGGGGCGGGATGTTTGAGGAAATCCTGATTTTGTTGGGGGGGAAATAAGCAATTCGCATGTCTCGTTTGATAGTAGGAGGTAAAGGGAGAACACTGTAAATCTGTTCATTCTTCCTATGATTTGTTGACTGGGAAGGGCCACTGGTTGTGAAGCCTTTTGCACTGAAATGATTGCCTCTGAAAGCGTGGAAGAAAGGCAAGGTTGTCCGCCTCTGCGACTATCTCAAGGAGCCAGCAGCTCTCTGAATAGATAACAGCTCCGTCTCTGCGGGATAACACGATTTGGCCTACTAGTTCCGCGTGCGCGCGCGTTGTGTCTGTGTGTGAAGGACGACCCCTCCTTGAACGCGAGCTCTGCGCGCCAGTTTACTACGCACATGTGTACACATCAGGTCCCCCCTCCAATTCTTCTATAGCTTTTAGCTACGCGGTGGACACGCACCGGCGTATTTACGGTAAGGTGGAGTGGACCCGACGGTGGCTCCGTGTCAGGTGATCTGAGGCGAGGAACTACCACCGCCGCCGCCCAACCAACACCGCCGCAGCTGCTCCTGCTCTTGTCCGGAGGAGAGGGGAGGAAAATGCAAAATGGCCCAGCAGAAGCTGCAGCGGGCTTATGAGGAGGGGCTCCCAGGCGCACCCCCACCCCCCCGGCCCTGACGCGCGGGGACAACGCTAAGCGTTGAGTCCCTCCTTTCCCGCCGCTAGCCCAGACGTGCGCCCGCTTCCTTCGCTCCCCGAAGGGCCATCCAGACATGGGGCTCTGCTACAGCCTGCGTCCGCGGCTCTTTGGCGAACCCGGCACAGCAGCAGCAGGCGGTGGCTCCATCTCCAGCGCTGCCGCCACGACCACCTCGGAGACAGAACAACAGCCATCGCCACCGCCCACGGCAGAACCCTCGGCTCGGGCGGCGCCGCCGCCTCTCCTACCCGGAGCCCAGGCCGGGAGACCCAAAGTCAGAAGCGCAGCGAAAGGAAGCAGCAGCAACAGCAGCAGCGGCGGGAGCGAAGGAGCCGCTGGAAAGCCGCGCGCGGGGGAGGCGGACGGGCCGCTGCTGCTCCTGCAAAACGGAGAAGGGAACGGGGCGGCTCCCCGGGAGAAAGAACGGGAATCGCCGCAGGGGCCGCCGGCATCTCAGGCCAAGCCCGCCGCTGGCAAACAACAGTCTCTGGCGATGCAGAAACCCTGGGAGAAGGGACGCTTGGAAGAGCGGGAGGCGGAGAAGGAAGCGAGGCGAGTCAGCAAGAGCATTGACCGGGCGCTCAAGGAACAGAAGCGGGAATACAAGCAAACGCACCGCCTGCTGCTGTTGGGTACGTACTACCCCGCCTTGCCTCGCCTTAGCGCACAGGTGGCGCTGGCTGCTTTCAAAGATGACACATGACAGTGTTAAAAAAAATAGTAATCAGCGGGTGGCTGAATTGGGGGGTGTTGCTTTGTGATAGGATGGTATTTAAACCCAAATTGCCTGCTCTGGCGCGGATGCCTGCTTTGAACAAAGCACCTTTCTGCCATGCCTCCCCGAGTCGAAACTGCATTCTCGGGATTCATGCAGTTCTTCAATCATGTAATCTTCCAGCCTTGTCCCCCCCACTTCTGTGTATTATTTCCGGGTCTCCAGTTATTTTTCTCCTCCAGATGACCTGATGCTTTTATTTCTGTCCAGCAAGAAAAATTGTATTATAGGATGAAACTGTAGGTGTCCTAACCAAGCAGCACAAGAGAAAAGATGTCCCAGTTTATGATTGCTAGCATAAAAGTATATGGTCTATGGTGACCTTATTGATATGAAATGTAAAGAATCCCTGTGCTGTCATTTTGAGAATATGGACAGATCCGATTGTTAATAACAGGGTTGTTTTTAAGTGTAAAATCTTAAATATATTTTTCATCACAATTGGTGATGTCCTTTTGAGAAAAGATGGTGTGCATTTATAATGGATAAAGGAACCATGAGAATGTTAAGATAAATGGAATAAATAAGTGAAATAATACTTGTTTATTGTGGAAATGAGAGGAATTGATGAGCATAAAAGAATTCAAACTAAGATTTAAACCAAATCGGTTCAGTGTTTTGGACCTTATCCCAAAATAGGATTTTGTATTAGAGGAGGATGAAAACGTAGCCCTTCTCTGCAACTCATTAAGGCAGCCATATTTTTCCTTCAGGTTCACCTGACAGCTGTCACAACATAAAAAGAGAGATACTGGTACTGGTACCTCAGTATTCATTGTTAATTGGTTCTGGGATGCACATGAAGTATCAAAAATTGAGTACTAAACAAATTTTCCCCATAAAGGATAATGTAATGAGTAACAAGGCAGCAGACACCAACAAGTTCTAACTTGTGCATCGAGTATCAAATAATGAGTACTGGAACAACATTTTCGCATCAAAATGCTCTGACTACCAAAGTTAGTGTGTTACCAAGATACCAACCACTGTGGTTGCTTTAAAGAGCAGCATACTAGAGGTGTTATGCTTACAGTGCTGTGTAGTCCAAAGAATCTTTTCCAAATTATTTCCAAAGCATTAAGCAGTCCTTACTTACAGCAGATTTTTTACATAATGTATTTAAAGTATTTTATATAAAGCATTTAAAAGCATTACAGAGTACTTGAGAATCCAAGTATGTCCAATTGATTTAATAATTCTGAAGTTAAACTATGTAATCAAGCAATTTAAATTATTTGGATACTTAGCAGTTGAAAATAGCTTTCTAGCACTGTTTTTGAGAGGAATCTTTCAGATAAGCATCAGATTAGTTTGCTTCCTTTAAGGCAATTCGCAACTCCCACAAAATTGACAAGAAACCTGACCTACTTGGAGATGCCACCTCCTAGTCCTGCTCCTCTTATGTGTTGTACTTACATGTTTAATAGGCAAGGACATTTTTTTAATGAGGGCTTTCACCAAAGAAGTACAGATAAAAGAAATTTAATTTTCTGAATATAGAAATCATCCAGTATTTTAAAGTTATAAAAGGTAATCTATTTTTCTATAATTAGCTTGTTGATACATTTTAATTAATAATTAAACTCTCTAGGAAGCTCATTATGCATGCTGCTTTTACAGCATGAATGCTACAGGGACAGTTAAATGAAGCGTCTGATTTCCCTGAAGAAATAATCTGCAATCACATGTGTTTGATTTGTTCATTTTAAGTAGTGAATCAGTGGCTGTGCATTCCAAAATAAGATCAGACCAGATACCTTTCACACTCATTATTCTATTCAAAATAGTTACAATTATATATTATTTTTGTTCTCCAAAATTCCCTCATATGTCTAAAAGAAAGAAACCAGTTAAAATATTTTAATTTGTTATGGTGCAGAACCATAATTGTTTCTAAATCATAGTCTCTGACTAGCTGGACATAATCCTGCATTATTAGATGGCACTAAGGGAGCAAATAGAATCCTTACAGCAGATTTTGGAGTGACAGTCACAATTTCAAATGCAATTTTCAATGCAAGTGAAAGATATTAAAAATTGAGACAATAGCTGCTTTGGATAAATAATGAAGTATGTGATAAAGCTAGCTAGGAGGAATTGAGCTAAAGTTGGAGAAGTAAAGAGATATTCGCTTGTGTAATTAAGAGTTGCCCCAAGGTTACTAACCAAATCTAATTCTAAAAAGCTAATGACTCTTAAGATTAAGTGGGGGGGAAAGACATTCTAAATGAATATTGAAACAAGACTGCAATTTGCCATCGGTAAAATCCATCTCATCAAATGAGAAAGTACATGTTAAACTGTCTCTTTACAACTCATCTGTGTTTATCTGAACTATGGGTCCAGAGTATTAGAACAGTGATGGCACCAAGAGCCCAAATCGGAACATGTGTGCATGCACGCGCGCCAGAGCACTGGAACTCCGAGGACCAGTTGGCCAGTGCATGCAGGCTTGTTTTTTGGCAGTTTTGGGTCTGAAAAAGCCCCCAAAAGAGCATGGAAAACAACCATTTGGGGGGCCATTTTCAGGCCCTGAAGACTAGCTGGCACATGAAGAGCAGCTGGTGATGGCGCACGTGCCCACAGAGAAGACTCTGTGTGCCACCTTTGGCACACATGCCATAGGTTCGTCATCACAGCACTAGAGACTACTTGTTTCTTCTAGAGTACATTCCTGTTCAACACAGAGATTCTCCTATGAAAGCCATCTAAGACCATTAATAGATGCTATTTATACTATGCTGGCATCTGCTGCTCTTTATACCTTGTACTTTGTCACAAGATTTGTGTGCCTATGATCAGAAGGACCAGTCATTTAGAGACAAGAATTGGGAAATAATGAGGAGGTTCACTGGGGAATGGATTCAGTTGAATAAGGTAATCCTTAGGGATGAAATGCAATACAATAAAATAGATGTGGACATCTATACATACTCCAAGACTACTACTAATTCTCCTCTCTGGATTCAGATCCTCCAAATCTGTGTACAATGATTGAGGCTCTGGAGGAGGCTTTGAGGGTAGGGAAACTTAGATTGTCTTCTTTTCTCTTCTGGGTTCAGAGTTGGCTTTCATTCTCATAAATATGCTGTTGCATTGTACTCTAGTTGATCTTACTTTATGATTGCTCTGGAATGTGATTGTGCTCATTGCTTTATTGCTCTGAATTGTGTGTATAGGTGGAGCCATTTTAATTTCTTAAGGCAGGTATTTGGAGAACAGAAGTCACTATTAGTATAGTTGATGATCTGAAGAAATAGCAGTACATCTAGTATAAAGAATGTTTTACATTTTTAAATGTCTGTGGAGATTCTCGATCATCCAGGTCATGGTTGTCCCAAAGCTGCTTTTTCAAGAGGCAACTGGACTTTCTGGTTTTTCTTTTTTTTTCTTTGAAGAAGTTTCGCTTCTCATCCAAGAAACTTGTTCAGCTCTGACTGGATAGTGGGGAATGATTTTATGTTTTTAGACAGAATAAGGATTATTTTATACTTTGAGATTATTAATCAATAAAGAAAAATTGAGAGAGAACAGTATTAGGTATTTAAATCCTCACAGCATAAAGTACATTGCCTTAGGATCATATCTATAGTTAGCCATTCATTTACTATGGGTATAATACTCTCCCTTCACTCGGTGCCTCTGTAAACACTCCTGCCGAAGTTGAAACTTGTAAATTTTAATTAAAGCTTTCCATGAAGGGAGCTACCTTCTAAAGCCTTCCTACAGTTTGCTTACATTATTTCCATGAATTTTATTTACACAAATAGATACACATTTTAATTAACAATTTTAAATATAAAACAAATGTATTTTATCTGCTCACTTGTTGCCTTAAACACATTATTTTGTACAAAATATGTACAGATTCAACTAATTTCTAAAAATCTGAGAATATTGTCAAACTAGATGCTAATACTGAACTGTTTCTCTGTTGTTTACAGAGAAATGTATTTTGCTTAGAATATGACTGATTATTCCTATAAACTGCTGTGAATTGAAGTATGCATACCATTCTTACAGGTGTTACTATATTGTGGGATAGCACATATCTCATTAACTTCCTCATGGTTAGATACAATTGTTCACATAGTAAAAGAGAAAAATTTTCAGTGAACATAATTAACTTGAAAAAATATAATCTCTCAAGTACATTTTATTCTAAAACAAGCCAAACTACATTTTTTTACTGATTCATGGTTAAAAGTGGCACATTAATCAATTAGCAAGTGTGCTTGTATTTTATAAAACTTGACAAATGTATCCTGTTCTACAAATATTTAAGGCTCACAAGGAAATCTTGGGGGGGAAATCAAGTATTTGGAGGATACTAATCATGGTAAAAAGCAGCAAATGTATTTATTCAATTTATATAGCTGCCCATCTCTCGCATGTGACTGCTTGTAATTAAACATCAAAAAATCTAAAAAACCTAAAACTGCTATGGAAGCAATACAAACATTAAAAACCAAAGAATTAAAAGTCGTACAGAAGCATTCCACAGTTTAAGTAAAGCAGAGATTACTTATATAAAAATAGCAAAAAATGTCCCATTGTGTATCTTTAGGATACACAATGGGACACTAGAGCACAAGACTGCAGGAAAAGGCTATCTGGGAAATAATGGTCTATTGGGTGTTGATGTTATTTCAAAAAATGCCTGAGTGCTGATCTGAGCAAATACAATCTAACTAGTTAGAATAGGACTTGAGATATAAACTTTCATTTGGAGGTAATTCAGTTCTGGAAGCAATTTTTGAATGTGTGTTTTATTATTGACTAGCTGATGACCCAGCGTTGCCTGTGTATTTATAGACATTGAAGCGTTTTTCTGATGGGCCTTTCTTCCCCCTACTCCCACGCCCATCATCCCCACCCTCTCCCTTCCCACTCCCATGCATTCCTCTTTCCCGCCCTGTCTACGATCCTGGCACTTTGCTCCAAAGTGTTTGTCTGACAGGGGTCTTTCTTCCCCTTACTCCCATGCCCATCATCCCTGCCCTCTCCATTCCCCCTTCCATGCACTTCTCTTTCCTGCCCTGTCTACGATCCTGGCACTTTGCCTGAAGCATTTGTCTGACAGGGAGCCATTGGGAGGGGCCTTTCTTCCCATTACTCCCATGCCCATCATCCCTGTCCTCTTCCTTCCTCTTTCCATGCGCTCCTCTTTCCCTCCTTGTCTACGACCATCTTGCCCCAAATCCATCAGGCGTTTTCCCATTGGTCCACTGGAGGACGAACGTCATGGCTGGCTTTCCAGAGGAAGCTGTGAGGGAACTGACATCACAAAGAAATGCCAGTTTAGGACGCTGCACTCGGTCTCCTTAACGGGCCATGTGTTCCAGGGTTATGCTGGAACACACAGACACACACACCTCAGGGGTGTCTTACCCCCTCCCAGCATCTGTTTCCAGAGGGTAAGTCACCTATGTACCAAGTTTGGTTGAAATTGTTCAAGGTGTTCCAGAGTTATGCTGGAACATACATACACACACCATTTTTATATAATAATAATAATAATAATAATAATAATAATAATAATAATAATAATAATAATAATAATAATAATAATAATAATAATAATAATAATAATGATAGATTATTATTACTAGAAGTCCAATTTCATATGCTAGGACTGATTACTTAGACCAGATCTAATTTCTACTCTGTTTATTCATTTCTTCTACTTAATAGTACAGTATTTGACATTTTCTTGATTCCCAACTGGCAGACCTTATTTCTGCTATACTCCTTGGCTGGAAAGTGCTTAGCCACAATAAGATCTCAAACATAGCAAATGTGGACATAATATAAGTTTCTTTGTAGGAACAGGATGAATTCAAAAACACACAAACCACACTACAGTATAGTGAGATGACTGAACCAATCCAAATTGCCTTTCTTTTGAGGGCATAGTCTGAACTTCATCTTATAATTGTTTGTGACATTCTCAGAGGTCTGGGAGTCATGAAGCTTTGACAGAAGTAAGTTGCATTACGCATACAATAATAGAGTAGGAACTTTAATTTTCTGCCCTGGGATATATTTATAACTTTAGAAATATATTGCAGAAAGGCTACTGGTCGGGTTATCCATTTCATTTATAAAATACATATAGGACATAACCAACAAACTAGTATTTTAGCTGAATCCTATCTGCCATCACTTATAGATTATTTCAATTTATCATTTTTATCATTTTATTCCCTTTTTTTCTAGGCAGGTGTGTAGACATTACAAGTAAGTCATATTAGCCTTTTTGCATGTTTAAGAATTCTTATGTAACCATTTGGGAATAAAAGATGCTGAAGGTTGGCCAAATTTCCCTTTCTAAATTTTATTTTAATGTAGAAGGTTGTGTGGTCTCAAAAACCTGACAAACATCAGGGAAAATGTTTGGGCACCTATAATTCCATTCTTATTGTAATATTTTTAAAAAGAACTTGTCTGTCATGAGACAAATTTATCTCTAAGTATGCAATAAATGCCAGATAACACTTATTTAAAGAATCTGAAGATACCAGATAATTTGACATAGCCTTCTTGCTCTAGAATGAAGATGGCTTACTAAGCTTTTTCAGAGGATATGTTTAAGTGTCACTGCCTGTATTTTCATCATCTCCTAGCAGCTGAGAAAATTTAGGTGCCTGTTCTAGATGTTTTCTCCAGATCTTAAATGTGGACTTTGCAAGGTGTTGCAAAAAATATGATTTGAAAAAATATGTTATATTGGCAGACTTGTGCCTCCAGCTTCTTCCAGTGGAAACATTCCCACTTAGTCCCTGACTTGTTCTCCCACTCCTATTCCTCTGCGAGGACTACAGCCACTAATGAGTTTATATATTAGCATTTGATTAACCTAAAGCAGCGATGGTGAACCTACGAAACGTGTCAAAGTGAAAACATTTCTGGCCGCCAAACTTTACACTAAACTCTCAAAGTGTGAATTTCACCTCCTTAGACTACCTGAGATACTGAATCTCTAGCGGAGGAGTGGAAATAGATCCAGGAAAAATGAGAGCAGTACTCGACTGGCAACCCCTATGCACTCACAGACAACTTCAAAGTTTCCTGGGATTCACTAACTTTTACAGACAATTTATTCCTGCTTTTGCAGAGATTGTTCTATCCCTAACAGAATTACTGAAAACGGGGTCTCCTACAACCAAGCAGCAGCCAATGCAGCCCACTGCTTAGACAATGAACTGCCAGAAAGCCTTTAAAAAGAGGTTGTTTGCCCAGGACCCAATCCTGCAGCACCCAGACCCCGAGAAGCAATTTATCATCCAGGCCGATGCCAGCAACGTGGCTGTGGCTGTAGTACTCTAACCAAGGAATGATAAAGAAAACTGCTGCCCTGTGCATATGTGTCTAAAAAGCTCACTGACATGGAGAGACGATGGGCTATTTGGGAGAAAGAAGCTTACGTGATCCGCCGGGCCTTACTGTTCTGGAAACATTTCCTAGAGGGGAGAAAAGTGCTTTTCAAGGTCTGGACTGATCACAAAAATGTTGAGGCCCTGAAGACCCCCAGGAAACTGTCTCCCAAACAGGTCTGCTGGGCTCAATACTTCAAGCGCTTCAGATTTGAGCTGAAATATATACCAGCAGGGAAGAACCTGTTGGCAGATGCTCTATCAAGAAGCTGCCATTTGACAGCTGACAGGAGGAAGTAGTTCACGCCATCATTCCTCCCTCTATGGAATCAGTGGTGCAAGTCACCACCAGAGGCCAAGCCAAGCAACCCTCTAATCCAAGCAGGGGCGTGCTGAAAGCAAGGTCAAAAGCGGCGCTACCAGATGACCCTTGGCTCATGGATAACAAAGTTGTCTTGACCATGAAGGATGGACTAGCATGGAAAGGATTCAAATTATATGTCCTTCCAGCCTAAGACTTGAAGTGCTCCAGTGCAGCCACAACTCCAAGCTGGATGGCCACTTTGGATTCCTAAAGACCCAACACCTTGCTAGAAGGCAATTCTGGTGTCTGAAGATGAAAGCAGAAGTGGAAGACTACGTATAAAGCTGTGCCACCTGCGCAGCCAGGAAAACGAGGCCAGGAAAAACCCCTGGACCTACAACAAGTTGCGAGTCCCAATTGACCCTGGGAAGAGATTGCAATGGATTTTATCGTAGAACTCCCATAAAGTGGGGGGAACACAGTAATCTGGACAGTCATTGACTTGTTTTCCAAGCAAGCTCACTTCACGGTGTGTTCAGGGCTGCTGTCAGCAAAAATGCTAGTGAAGCTGTTCGTCAAGCACATCTATCGCCTGCATTGGGTACCCCAGAGGATTATCTTGGACAAAGGAATCCAGTTCACCACCAAGTTATGGAGGAAGTTGCTGAGGTCCATCAGATTCACACTAGATCTTAGCTCGGCTTTCCATCCAAGCACGAACGGAGCTGCGAAATGCGTGAATGCAATGGTGGAACAATACATCCATTGTTCTGTGGATTAACAACAGGATAATTGGTCAAACCTGTTACTGTTCACAGAAGTGGCATACAACAATGCGGTCCATAGCAGCACTGGATTAACTCCCTTCCAAGTTATCAGCCGCATGGAATTTGTCCCTATGCCTGAACTCCCCAGAGAGCACCCCCCCCTCAATGTCTTTGATCAAATGGATGGACTCTTTCAAGAAAGGGTGGGAGAATACAAAGAAAGCCCTGGCAGAAGTTGCAGAAGAGCATAAGAAACAGGCAAACAAGCATTGTTCGCTTCAGCCTCCTTTCCACGTGGGAGATAAAGTTTATCTATCGACCAAATACATACAGTTGAGGATGCATAGCAATAAATTTGGGCCAAAGTTCTTAGGTCCTTTCCCAATAGTGAAAATAATTAACCCAGTGACAGTTCAGCTCAGTCTTCCCTGGATTCTAGGGGAAACCCACCAGTTTTCCACTGTAGCTTGCTGAAACCTGTGATTGGGTCTAATTTGAGACTTCCGACCCATCCACCCCCTTCTAGAGTAGTACAAGGAGAGAGACATTATGAAATGAAAATAATGCTAGACTCCAGATAGTATAGAGCTCATTTACAATATTTAGTACATTGGAAAGGGTACCCTTTGTCGGAAGCTACGTGGGTAAAGAGTTGGAATGTGAAAGCTGATTGATTAGTTAAGCAGTTCCATGATAAGTTTCCGGATAAGCCAAAGGTGCCCATGGGGAGGTGAGGTAGTTAGTTTTATAATGTTAATCCCCTACTTTATTCTCATTACAGAACATGCTTCTCTTCTGAGTGGAGGCCGCCTGTCAGGCCTGGAAGCTATTTTGCCTTTTGGATTTCAGGCCTGCCACACTTTCTATTGTGGGAGAATGGGAGGGGAATTATACAGAGTTGGGTGATGTGTAGCCATAATAACATTCTTTCTCCAAAAGTCAAGGTCATTTTTGTCCCTGCACCTGGACAGATATGGATGGGAGGAATCTTCCTTCATGGCAATGAATGATAGGACCGTGTGATGGACTTGTGGATATTGGGGCAGGGTCTGGAACTTTTAACTGGCTGGGGAAAACATATGTTGTCTTACCTGAACATTGATTCTCATGGAACAGCAGGACGGCTCAGGAGTGGTATTCTCATAGCCTGATTGATCGAGAGACTGAGTCAATAATTCAGAAGCCACGCCTATGACTCCTCTTTCTTGGCCCAGTTTAACAAGGTCGTAGCTTCCAGGATCTGAAACAAATAAGGGAAGACAAACAAGGGAGCCCTCTCCCACTAACTAACAGCCAGCTGCAACTATTGGGGGGTAGGGGGAACCTGAGTCATTCTGCTGTTCCATGAGAATCAACGTTCAGGTAAGACAATGTATGTTCTCCATGGATACAGCAGGACAGCTCAGAAGTGGGACATACCAGAGTTAACATCCTAAGGGTTGGGTCACTAAGACTGTTCTGTCCCTCTAGATGAGGGATATTGGGGCGGCTGAGTGCTACCACATATTTATTGGACCCGTGTCCTTCCTCCCTGGTACTGGCCTCCTGGGAGGTTACATGAGGCTGGCTCCAGGGAATTGTCAACGCTTCTCTGAGTGAGGGGTTTTTGCCGGCCGCCTTGAAAGAGGCGGTGGTGAGACTCCTTCTCAAGAAGCCATCTCTGGATCCGGCTGTTCTGACCAACTATCGTCCTGTCTCCAACCTTCGGTTAATTGCGAAGGTTGTTGAGAGTGTGTGGTGCAACAGCTCCCTCAGCACCTGGATGAAGCTGTCTATCTGGACTCGCGCCAGTCCGGCTTCCGGCCCTGGCACAGCATGGAGACGGCATTGGTCGATGATCTCTGGAGGGCTCGGGATAGGGGCTGTTCCTCTATCCTGGTCCTATTAGATCTCTCAGTGGCTTTTGATACCATCGACCATGGTATCATGCTGCACCGGTTGGAGGGATTAGGGGTGGGGGGCACCATTCTACGGTGGTTCTCCTACCTCTCTGATCGGACGCAGTTCGTGTTGGCAGGGGGGCAGAGGTCGACTTCGAGGTGCCTCACTTGTGGGGTTCCACAGGGGTCGGTCCTCTCGCCCCTCCTGTTCAACATCTATGTGAAGCCGTTGGGTGAGATCATCCATGGTTTTGGGGTAGAGTTCCATCAGTACGCTGATGATACTTAGCTGTACATTTCTACCCCGGACCACCCCAACGATGCCGTGGAAGTGATGTCCCGATGTCTGGAGGCCGTGCGAGTCTGGATGGGGAAGAACAGGCTTCAACTCAACTCATCCAAGACCAAGTGGCTGTGGCTTCTGGCGTCACGGTATAGCCAATTGACGCCATCCTTGCCTATTGGGGGCGAGTCACTGGCCCCCACAGAGAGGGCTCGCAACTTGGGTGTCCTCCTGGACTCTCGGCTGTCTTTAGAAGAGCACATGACGGCCGTGGCCAGAGGGGCCTTTAATCAGGTTCACCTGATACGCCAGTTGCGTCCCTTTCTGGATCGTGACGCCTTACGCACTGTCACTGAAGTTCTCATCACCTCCCACCTGGACTACTGTAATGCTCTCTACATGGGGTTTCCCTTGAGATGCACCCGGAGGCTCCAGTTAGTTCAGAATGCAGCCACTCGGGATTTTGGGAGCATCTAGATGCTCCCATGTGACACCTCTCCTGCGTGAGCTGCACTGCTGCCTGTGGCCTTCCAGGTGCGCTTCAAGATTCTAGTGACCATCTTTAAAGCGCTCCATGGCAAGGGACCTGGTTACCTGCAAGACAGCCTTCTGCTGCCAAATACCTCCCACCGACCAGTCTGCTCCCACAGAGAGGGCCTCCTCAGGGTGCCGTCGGCCAGACAATGTCAACCGGCGACCCCCAGGGGGAGAGCCTTCTCTGTGGCAACTCCTGCCCTCTGGAATGACCTCCCCCCTGAATTATGCACGATCACAGACCTACGTCTCTTCCGTCGGGCCTTGAAGACACATCTATTTTGTGCAGCCGGCCCCTCATAGTCTTTTAATTGGGTTTTAGTATTGGGTGTTATAATTTAAGAGGCCAAACTATTTAATATTTATTAATCTGCTATTTTAAATTTTGTATTTCTTCTTTTTATTGTGGTTGTTCACTACCCTGAGTCCCGAGAGGAAGAAGGGCGGTATATAAATCTAATAAATACAAATAAATACAAATGAGTGTGCCACTTGTTGAAGCACTCTGCGGCCGAATGATGCATCTGCGGACGCAAAAGCATCCAGCCAATAGTGTTGAATAAAAGGAGATGGTGAGGACCAGGCTGCCACTCAGCAGATGTCCTCTATGGGTGCACTGGTGCTCCAGGCTGCTGAGGTGGCTGCACTTCTCGTGGAATGTGCAGTGATACCTCCTGGGACTGGGAGATGTTGCGCCTCATAGACCTTTACAATTGCCCCTCTCAACCACCTCCTGATCATGGCTGGGCACATCCTAGCTCCCATGGAGGAAGGCTAAAAGTTAATGAAGAGAACCTCCGACCTTCCTTTTTTTAGTTAGATTCATAGTGCCCTACGGACATCCAATCTATGCCATTGACTCTCCCCCGATGGCTCAGGACAGAAATCCAGGAGGACCACCTCTTGCAATCTATGGACGAGGGAATTGACCTTTGGGAGAAAGGTTGGGTCTAAACAGAGAACCACTCTGTTATTGTGAAAGGCACATAGGTCCGTGTGTGATGACAGTGCTCCAAGTTCTGAAATGCGCCTGGTGGAGATGACCGCCACTAGGAAGGCCACCTTAAGGGTTAGGAACTGGAGCGAGATGGTCCTAATTGGCTCAAATGGTTCACCCACTAGGGCTTGGAGAACCGTGGGAAGATCCCATGAGGGGAACCTGTGGACCACCGGGGGCCGCAGGTTGGAGGCCCTTTAAGAAAATGCCAGATGATCGGCTGGTGGGCCGATGGTGAATGACCATCTCCCAGGACCATGGAAATAGCGGCCACCTGACACCTTAGGGTGTCGCTCAAGGCCATCCTGCAGAAACTCCAGGATCTGCAGTGGGGATGCCCTTATGGGGTCAATGACCTTTGTCCTGCACCACCTAGCAAATGACGACCATGTCGTGTTGTAAATGCACGTCGTCGAGGGTCTCCTGCATGCCTCGATGGTCACAATTACCCTGTCTGAGATGTTGGCCGCCCTCAGGATCTGCCTTTCAAGTGCCACTGACAGGTGGACATGGTTCGCAAACCATGCCCTCCTGAGCCAGTGTGGAGCTACTAGTACTATCTCTGCTCCCTCTGTCTCTAGTTTCCTGATCACCCCTGGGAGGGGAGGGAAGGCATAGAGAAGGCCTGCCGGCCAGCGGCAATAAAGTACATCTACGTCCTATGACAGAAATTGGGAGACAAATCACAGCAGCTGGGTGTTCACTGGCGTGGCACAAAGATCAACCACTGGCGTCACAAAGCGATGGCAAATCTGCTAGAACAGCTCGGGTTGCAACTGTCACTCCCCATGGTCCACGGTGGCCCTGCTTAGCCAGTCGGCCTGCAGGTTCACTGTTCCCGAGATGTGCTCTGCCACAATCGATACCAGGTATCCTCCATCCACATGCCTAGTCTTAGGGCCTCGACCCCTAGGGATCTTGAGTGAGTGCCCCCTTGCCGATTCACATGGGCTTTTGCCGCCATGTTATTGGTGAGCCAATGTTCCCTCTAATTTTTTTTCAGTGTGTGCAGAAAAGTATAGTGTTTGAGCGGCACATTTTCATGCCTGAGCACCTGAATTTTTTTTAGCCATAATTGCCATCAGAGCAGATGTTGGGGAGGGGGCAAGGAGGAAAAGGGTCCCCTCCCTCTCCTTCAGACCCCAAGGAAGGAAGGAAGAAAGGAAGGAAGGAAGGAAGGAAGGAAGGAAGGAAGGAAGGAAGGAAGGAAGGAAGGGGAAAGGAAAGGAAATGGGAAAGAATGAAAGGAAAAGAGAAAGAAAAAAAGAAAGGAAACAGGAAAAGAAGGAAAGAAAAAAGGAAAGGCAATGGGAAGGAAGAAAGGAAAGGAGAAAGGAAAGGAAAAGAGAAAGGAAAGGAAAAAAAGAACGGAAAATAGAAAGGAAAGGAAATGGAAAAAAGGAAAGGAAATGGAAAAGGAAAGGAAAGAAAAGGAATAGAAAGGAAAGGAATAAGGAAAGGAAATGGAAAAGAAGGAAAGGAAAAGAGAAAGGAAAGGGAAAGGAAAGAGTGGAATGGATTGGTACTGCTCAAAAACCAAGTCTCATGATCCCATGGACCTCTTTGGCTCGGCAGTCCAAAGCTGCCGAGCTCAGAACGGGGCTTCAGAATGCCTGAGAAACCCTGGATGTGAAGAGAAACGCAGGCTACAACCAGCGAATTGCGTCTTCCCAGGTACTGACGAAGCCCTAGAGGACCAATGGGAATTCTCCCTTCTGCCATCATCAGTCTCCCTTCTGCCATCATCAGTCTCCGGGCAGAGTCTTCCTTGATTTCATCACCAAATGGAGGAGAGAGAGAACGGAGGGGGAGGGGATGTTTTAAGACATTAAAAAACATTGTGTTGAAGTTTGAAACTTCTACACTGTGTTTTCTTATTACATGCGCAGCTGCGCACACGCGCACCTTAGCGGAAACAGTGGTGTTGGCCCTTGAAGTGGAGTAGTGGTAGACAGGCTGCCTTGAGCTCTAACCAGTTTATGTTGTGGAGGAGGTCAGCCTCCATCCACTATCCCTGCGCTAGCTGGTTCTCAACCATAAAGGCTGGTATCTGTGAGTAGTGTTAGGCAAAGTGGTTCCCAAATCTTGGATCCCAGGCTTAGGGCTGAAGAAAGCCACCATCGCAAGGACAGATCTTGTGGGGAGACACGAACTAGTGCTGTCGATGCGCTGGTGTCCTGTCTCTGGAATGGAATCAAAGCCCATTGCAAGGTTCTGGAGTGTAAGTGGGCCCAGGGCACAATGCCTATGCAGGAAATAATTGTTCCTAAAAGTCTGGATAACGTGAATATGGACACCGACCGGGCCCAATATACCTCGTGTATCAGTTGGACAAGGCTGTCCTGGCAGTCCGGAAATAAGACTCATTCCTGGATCGTGTCGATGACTACCCCCAGGTACTGAAGTCTCATGACGGGTTGTAGGTGGCTTTTTTGAAATTTCAGCAAGAACCCGAGAGATTACAATGTCTGTACTGTGAGCTGTAGGTCGTGTCGTGCCTGGACTGCCACTGATGCTTGGACAAGGACGTCATCAAGATAGCACTGTATTCTTACTGGGACTGTCCGAAGGTAGGCTGCCACCTTTTGAAGGTCCAGGGCACTGATGCTAAACTAAACGGGAGTGCTCTGTATTGGTAATTTATACCCGCGTATAAAAATCTTAAGAAATTTCCTATGATTTGGGAAGATCAGGATATGCAGGTATGCCTCGGTTAAGTCAATGGAGGCCAGATAGTTACTCTCTTTGATACCTGCTAAAAACAATTTCAACGATGACATCTTCAATCTGCGATACACCAGGTGGCAGTTGAGGGATTTCAGGTCTAGTATAGCCCTCCAACCCCCTGATGCTGTAGGGACTACAAAGAGGTTGGAATAAAACCTCAACTCCTTCTCCACTTCTGGCACCAGTTCTATTGCCTGAATGGCAAGGAGATGAGTGATGACCTTTCTCATAAGTTTACGCTTTTCCTTGACCTTGGACATGGAGAAAACCCTAAAGTAATTTGGGGGGAAAGAAAAGAACTCAAGCCTGAGCCCTTCACATACAGTGCTAAGTACCCATGCGTCCATGGTGAGCACCTCCCAGGCTTCCAAAAAGATGGCGAGGCAACTGCCGATGGGAGGATCCCCTGAGGAATCACTTCCCTCTGTGGAACGAACAGCCTCACCCTTGAAAGGGCCTCCTGCCCTAGGACTGATAGTGGTTCTGGTATTGCGGCTGGAACCTCTGTCTGTCCCTGTTAAACCCCCTATCCGCCTGTCTATCTGGGTGAGGCTGATAGTATCTATGAGATGGCATCTCATGGTCTGTAGGTCTGTAGGCCGGTCTGCGATAATAAGGTGCCAGCTGTTGTTCTGCACGCTTGATGACAGCTGCGGGAAGGACCTTCTTTTTATCTTTGTTCTCAACCAACATTGGGTCAAGAGACTGTCCAAATAAGGACAAACCACCATCCCCGAATAAGGCATGGCTGCTAACCTCCACTTGGACTTAGCGTCCACCTGCCAGTTTCACAACCAAATCAGACATCTGGTGACAATTCACGATGACAAGGCTCGGGAAACAAACTTCACCGCTGAGAGGGTGGCGTCCGCCAAGAAACTGGGTGGCAGCCAGCAGTTTGTTAAAGTCCTGATGGAGGCATCAGGGAAATTCTTTCTTGGACCTGTTGTAGCCTCAAAAGGAAGTTCTATTAAAGAACGAGGCAGCCGAGGCGGCTTTAATTGTCCAGCCACTGTGTGAAAGTTTTTTTGGAGCGTGAACTCTGCCTTCCTGTCCTCTGGTTTGAGGTTGTCAGCAAGATCCCCCGCCACTAGGGCAGAAGATTTAGCCAAGGCCACCACTGGTGCATCAATAGTTGGAACCTGAAGGATGTCTGTGAAAGTTTAATCCATGTTATAGAATCAGCGGTCACTACCCTCCCCCTACCCGGGTTGGAAAAAGCCACTGGACGGGCCCACTGATTTTTGACAACCTCAGAAAATAGTTGTGGGGCAGGTATCTCCTCCTTGTCTGGTTGCGTCTGAGAGAATAGGATACCTTTCTTGGCCTGCTGGGGTTGGGCTGTAGGTGCCTGAGTAGGAGGGACCTGGGCAGGTGACTCCAATTCAGCTGTTGCCTTGACCTTACGAAGGAGGAACTTAAACAGCGAAGGAGGAAAAAGCCAGAAAATGCTGGAGGGTCGAGTTTAGAGGACTCCTTGTCTTCTGACAAATCAAGGTCTCTTTGGGGCTCTTCCCCCAACCAGCATGCTTCACTGGCTACTGAAGGTGAGACAGGCCTAACTTCAGAAGGGGCCCTTGTCTCCCTGTGTGTGGAGCTATGCCCTTTGTTCTCAGGTTGTCTGGCTGGGGCCTGCTGGGGCAGGCCAGAAGCAATCCCATGTGAAATGTCCTGTGCATCCCTGTTGTATGCGCTCAGGAATGTCCTGCATGAAATCCTCAGGGGGTAACTCATCCCTTGAAGGGGATGCATCCCTAATGGTTGGAGGTCTCCAAAGGGCCAGGGAGGTATGAGGAATCAAACTGAACGCAGCACAGCCAAAGAGATTCCCCTATAATTCACCCGCATCTGTACCAGACAAGGGGGGAGACAATAAAACATCCCTGCCTCTCCCAGGGGAAGGGGAAAGGGCCCTTCTTTTGCTGGTGGATCTGGACCTATGAGCAGGGCTGATATTGCGGTCTGCAGAAGCTAGACACCTCTCAGCTCTGGCCACTCTTTTTTCTAGGGCTTTTTGCCTGCGTTGCTCATTACTTTCCATTGCCCTGGATTGGCATTGAACCGCAGGGTCCTGCCTCACTTGGACTTGGACTTGGCCTTCCTGGGGGAGGGGGGGCGTGTGCTGGCTTGGCTCTGGGCACTAGAAGTGCCAGCCTGCCTACTGGGGCTATCATGAGGCATGCTAAGCCAGGCTCTGCCACTCACGGCCCTTGATAACAGCAGTGGTGCTCCAACAATGTTTCCAAGGCTTTTTTTCCCCCTTCTGCGGCTCTCTTGCACTCACTGCTTGCAGATCAAAGTGATTGGCTTATCTCTAAGCCGATCACAGTGCTTTCCACGTGGCGGTGCTTAAAATGGCACCACGAGCTGCCTATACTGTTGGAATTCAAAAGGGCCACTGCACCTCTCAGTAGAGCTCCGGAGCCTCCGAGGTTCGTTCTGCTGCCTTAGGAAGCCCAAACAGACTATTTTAGGGAGCCACTCAACCACCGCAAGCCCGGAGGATCCCTCTGCTCCTTGAGACGAGTCAGGCAAAGGTCTTCCCCTTGTGGGGTTAGCCAATCCGATAGACTGCCTCTCTAGCCCTTTCAATAATTTAGAATTTAAATTGTCCAATTTATCTGATTTTTTCTTTTTCTTTTTTTAAAGGTTGTTTGAGGATTGAGTAATTAATTCAGAAGTGGAACCAAGGAAAATACTTCTTCTCTTGGACCAGACTGAGTTAAACTGGGCCAAGGAAGAAGAGAGTCATAGGCATGGCTTCTGAATTATTGACTCAGTCTCTTGACCAATGAGGCTATGAGAATACCCATTCCTGAGCCGTCCTGCTGCATCCATGGACAACCTGGAAGCTTTCAGATTCAGGTTTACCCAGATGTGCCAATATGACATCTCCAATAAATTGTAGCTTTGAGGCAACACAAGCCTCAGAGTTTCTTTTCATTGGGGTTGTTATTGGAACTCTGACAGACTGCATGCATCCCTCCACGTAGATGTAGTTCCATTAAGGAATACACACTGGGTGTGGTTGGTCAGACAAATATATTAACATCCAAGATAAATTTCATTTAAGGAAATGATATGGACTGTGGCAATATTGGAAAAATAGTTATTATTGATGTATTCATTTTAGGCTGCAAAACGACCCTAATCTAATATTTATTATATCAATATCCCACTTTTCCTTCAGGAAAGGAAGACAAATTACATTGGGGTCTTCTCCTATTTTATCCCCGCAAAAATACTAATGTGGAAGACTGGTTTAAGAGAGAGTGATTAGCTCAAAATCATATTAGTAGCCTAGTCCAACAGCTTAACTTTAGGCTTAAAGTAGCCTTGAAAATTAGCCCATAGGATTGCTAACCAGCACATTTTTCAGTAACTGCCTAAGTTTTTCATGGTGGTTAGGGAGTAGATGGTAATAATGTGTTCTATCTAGTCAAAGTACTGCACGAAATTTATTAGTTATCTGTAGCTATAAGCCACATTTTAGTTAACATTCCTTTAAATGTTTTTGTGCTTTTAAACTGTTAACATTTTAAAATTTATTAGGAAGCAATAAAATGGGTGAATACACTTTTTGAAATGACTAAAATCAGTTTCTGTACCCATGGTGATAAAGCTTGAATAGTTATCCCCAGTTACTTTTTTTCATTTTTAACAATCCCCTGCCATTTCATTATAAAAATGGAAAGAACAAAATTAGAGTGCAGTGCAATCATCTGCATGCCAACACAGAAATAAGCCTCACCAAACTCAGTGCTATTTACTCCCACGAAAATAAAAATAGGGTTAAAAGAAAATAAATTAATTTAAGTCTCCCCTTGCTGGAACAGTATCTTATTTTTAGGATTATTAAAAGGAGGCACTCATCTGAAATTAATTTTTACTTTCATTGTGTTGCTTCACACTTTGCTTTTCAGAAACAATAAAATGAAGTAAGGACCCTATCATTAACATTTCTGACAACTTTTACTAAACATGATGTGCTTATAATGAAAGCTATCCAAAGATAGAGATGGGGGAGATTATTTATTTAATGTTTTCTGTCCCACTGCAATTGAAACCTTCTCAGTGGTTTATATAGAATACAAAATCAATTAAACTATCCACTGTGCAAACTTCCATCAAAACAATAAAATAACAGCACCAAGAATAAGAATACAAACAGCATGTAGAAATGACTTGATAAAATCAGGGGAAGTCTCTCTGAAACAGTTCCATCTTTATTATTTTCCAAAATATTAACAGAGAGGACTAGTATGATCTCTGTTCAGCACCCCTACTTGAAGGGAGCACTTTCTCACTTCAGTCCCCAGAATCTGCTGAAAATGTGGAAAATGATGTCCACATGTTCAACTTTCACTTTAGTCCTGCTTTAGCTAATTGTGAATTCTACCAGCACCAAGAAAGTCATCTCTTTTCTGTTATATATATATTATACAGGCATTTTTTTTCTTTTAGACTCATTCTATCTTCTTACGTCTAGTAATGATTATGCTATTTTATAATTCTCCTACTTTTCCCTACTTTTTTTTTCTTTATTTTAAGTATATATTGATTTTATATTGCTGCTAATGCAAAGAAATCTTTTCTCATTTCAATAGCTTAGAATGTAAGTGCATCCATGTTTTCAATACCACAATATGCATTAATATATCTGTAAGATGCAGAGACAGTTTACCATTTATATGTATTGCATGAAATGCATTTTTAAAGCTACCAAATCAAATAGTTTAATCTATGAAATTAAGCTAGCTTGCTTATCTTTTATGCATTTAATTTGCTTCCTTAATTAGATCCTGGTGGTGGCAGCACTTGTTAAGATATAAAAATCATACTTATATTCCCACTTGGAGAAATGCTAATGTAATGTTCTATTACTCAGAAATGTAGATAAAGTAAAAATCCTCTAAGTGTGAATAAGGTGCTTTTCTTTTCCTTTCAACAATTACTGTCACCCTGAAGATTTAATTAGAATTTTTAGTTAAGTAGGTATAATGTGAGCATTAAAATATGTCATGCAATATTAGCATAACCTTGGAGTTTTGATCCATAAAACCATATTCATTTTTGTGGTACTTTTTAAAGAATTTGTAGATGTGAAGTTAAGAAACCATATTTTCAAATACAGCCTATTTGATGAACTAAATGAACATAAGATTAACTATGAAGACAGCCATGAGCCCTATTCTATTCCAAATATTTGTCCAGGAAAGCTTAAGATATCTTGATAGAGAAAGTGTAGGACAGATACATATATCCTGGGTGCCAGACAAGTAAGCCATTTGGGCATCTTCAGAATGGTCTTTCCTTTAATACTCTTTCAGCTTAAGAAGAAGAGGCAGTCCTCTCATGGAATTAGTTCCCAACCTGTTAGGAATTTAAAATTTTAATTAAATTGTATTCAGATAATACAATTTATTGCCAAGTAATACAGATCTTTTGTTATAGGAATCAAATGTCATCCTTGGGTTTTGTATTATTTAATCGCTTATCTGCAATATTGTGTTAACTCTACTTTCTGGACACTTTTCAAAGGGAACCCCCACATAAAACATGTCATAGCAGTGAAGACAAGGTGTGACCAAAACACAGGTAATTTTTGCCAAATCCATACAGCTGAGAAACAGCCACTACCTACGCATTAATTGCATTTGTGAAAAAACACTCTTTGCCACAGCCACCACCTGTAAATCAAATAAAGAATAAACAAACAGCACTCCCAAACTATTTCCTTGTTCTTTTATGAGGAGTACAACCATTCCAAAACAGAATCTGAGTTCCCAAGTCTAGTTTCTTATTATTGAAGAGAATTTCTGTCTTATTTAAATTTGATTTCAGACTGTTCTCTGTCATCCAAGTTGAATCAAACCTAAGTAAATTTTACAGGTGCTGATTGCTTCCTTAGAAATGAATGATGCGGAGCAGTAGAATTTGGTGTCATATTAATGGGATCCTATTCTAGGGTTCTGACTCACCTTTATTTTTCTGTAAATTTTGATCAATCTTGGGCAGCAAGATAGAACTATCAAAGGTTGCTTTGCTGTGTGTTGATCAATAGATTGGTATTACTGCAAAATAAAACTCTGTGCTGTCTATCCTATTTTAAATTTGGTTTGTATTCAAAACAATAAGCGCATCAGTGGGGAAAAGGTAGAGGGATTTTATTAAATGAAATAGATTAAAATTAAAAATAATAGGCACAGCAAAGATAATCTTATGCCCAGTCTGCCTGCCACAAATCTACAAGGATGCTAGTGGATAGACCCTTGAAGCTGGCATGTTATTCCCAGGATCCAGGTTCATCCTTGGGGAGATACTGAGAACTTGTCGAGTTGCATTAAATCTATGTCTTAAGTGCTTTTTGCTACTCTTATTTCTATTTATTATTATATTATAATCACATTAAAGTTGCAATAAAATATGTGTTATAACTAATTAACTAACACATTATATTAGCATAATATGAGGCAAACAGCATTTCTGTGTTTTATAGTCATACCTTTTCTAAGTAACCATAGCCTTTTGACAAAGAATATTTACTATGAATGATAAATCAATCTTAAAACTAAGGAGCATATTAGAAACCAATGATGTGCCTATTTAATATATTGTGATGTACTGCATAAGCTTGAAGAAAGGGGATGTGCCAGACTAATCAGTAGTTATTGAAATATTTACTTGCAGTTATTGCTGCCCAAGGGGGAAACACCAAATGTTGGAAGCATTTTGTCCCCAACAATCTAGGTCCTTCTTTTACCAATCTCGGAAGGATGGAAGGCTTGAGTCAACCTGTCAAAATCGAATTCCTGGCAGAGGGCAGAGTCAGCCTGCAGTATTGCAGTCTAACCAAGGTGCCACCATGGCTCTTATAGTTTTATCCTTGTTCATTTCTTTAATTTGATGTTTTATGTTTTAATATCATTTTTGTTTTGCTCATAATGTAGTCCTATTTCCCTAAAGCTACATGTTAGCAAAACACTTTTCCCCTATTATAATCATGTAATACTATTGCTGTAAAAATCCAGATGATCCAGGTATTATTTTACCAGTGGTTGTAGTCTCAGGGTCAGTTCATCTTGTCTGGGGCTAGAGAAGATTGATTTGGAAATAACTTGGAGTTTCACCTTTTTTCATAAGTTATAAATAAGGTTAACTACCTTTGTTTTAATAATTTCCCTTTCTATTCATTATTAAAATTGTTTCTTTTTTCAGCAATCCTATGCAAACACCAGAGCAGTGTTTAACTGTCTATCACATTACACATTCATTTATTTTTTCGAGATTACAACTGCTATTTAAACTGAGATGTTGCATGATAAATAGTTGCATGTATTTTCTTAAAATAATATTTGTACTGATGTGATCTTGTACAGTCTTCAATATAAATAGATTGTTTACTAGCAAGGCTTCTTATAGATACTGTTAATAAAGTGGCAAGAATTTGTCTGGATAAAAAGAACACCTAGAGTTTTTCAGTATAATTTAAGTCCATATAAACAAATATCTGGCAGTTGATTTCTAAAGAATATCAATAGTTTAATATGGCTTTTTGATCTGACTTCCCTTATCAACACCATTTTCTTTCATCTAAGTTTGTCTATCCACATGTAAAATTTCAGAATCCAGTCCAAAATCTACATTTGGAATCTATTCAGCTGTGGATAAACATCTCTTCATTCATAGCATCACAATATTGTCATAAGACCAAAATTATACAAACACCAAAGATGTATTATAAGAGTTATTTTAGGAAAACTATCAATTCTTTCAGAAGGTACAGTTGTGATTCACATCACAGTTTATTTATTTGAAATTCTGCTTTTTCCTTCTAGAGGAGTTGAAAACCATTTAAAATGAGATAATGAAAACAATTCCGAATAAATTTTTTAAAAAACATAAAAAATAAATACCAAAATTAAAAGAACATTTTAACAAATCGGAAATGCAAAATAAAACCAATCTAAAACATAGCTAGGATCTGGCATACTTCTTAGCTACAAATGACTGTGCGGACAAGCAGATATTCAGTTGTTTTCTGAAGGAAGACAGTATTGAGCCAAGTTTCCCTAGAAAGAGAAAGATTCATGTTTGATTTGCTGCCAAAAAAAAAAGTCTATTCACCACTGCACTGTGTTCTAAATCCAACAATGGAAACCTAAGCTGGGCTTCTCTAGATGATCTGAGTGCATGAATTGGATGATGTTGGGCAAAAGCAATTTTTAAATATAGTAATTGAATCCTATATTTATAATATTAAACAGATGAATGTGAATCTTAAATTACGTTTAGTATCTTATAAGCAACCAGTCCACTACTTTCAGGATTCATTGTTAAAATATACTACTGATTATTCCAATCAAGATTGTAGCTGTATGATTGCCACTCCCTTCTAGCACCTTGTCCAAAGTTGGGAATTTTTTTAAAGCACAGCTTTAAAAAGAAATAAATTTAATTGACATAATTGAATTTAATTGAAATAATTTATCCAAAAGATGAGATCATCAGCACATGCTGAAATCTTTAAAATTGCTGTACATTATTCTCATGAAAAGCCTATGAAAGAATGCCCAGATATCTATGAATCTCATTTATTGGAAAGCAACTCAACTTTTTTTTTTTAAGTCTTCCTTACTTTTGGAAATTCCAAAGCTATTGTACATGTCCTGGTTCTCTCCTTAACCCTAGACTTAAAGGCATGCTAAATGATAACACTATTTAGCGCAATGTTTTATTTAAAAAGGAAGATATGTATTGTGCAGTGTTTTGACTTCTCGTGATCTATGTCATGTTAATTTCCAGCGCGCTCTGTTGATATTTTTATCAATTACGGTATTTTTAGGTTCATTTTCTCTTTTGTGTATTTGTTTCCAGAGTTATTTTCCCAGTACTGAATCAGGTGTTTTGTAGTCAGCGCAGTATAATACCATCTTTTCTTTAGAGAACTTTTTGATTTCAGATTAAACAGCACACTCCATTGTAAATCAAAGACCTCAAAGTAATGGAAGTGCATTGTTGTGCAAGACAGATGCTGCTGCTATTCCGTTGCTGGGTAACAGGTGCTTGGTTACATAGTTGATGATTATCATACATTCCCTCTCCCCCTTCCCTCTCTCCCTCTCTCTCTCTCTATCTCTCTCTCATTTCTAGTATATAAGATTTATGAATATAATTGACATGATCTCAGTGGCAATTTGCAGGCCTATAATCATTTTAAAACTCAGACTTTGCTCAGGTTAAATGTAGCTTTAAGTGATAATGGTCTGGAAGCTGTTGCACTGTTGAAACTGTTGGTATAAATTTAAAGCAAGTAAAAGCAAGAAAGAGAGCAATCCTTTTTTTTCTCCTAACCCCTGTTTCAAATTACAGTAAAGAGAAAAATATGATAATTCAAATAGAATTTCATTCATTTTTATTGTAGAATATAGACAATTGTTCAAGTAAAAAATATATGCATGATTCATTAATTTAACTTTTACTTTCACTCAGTTGCATTTTAAGAGTTTTCGGTGTATTGCTTAAGATGTATTCAGAATTAAAGATGATAATATGTTTGATAATTAGGAAGTACATGCCAAGTAGAGTTCCCAAAATAGAACAAGCATGATTGCTTTCACTTACTTCGATTACAATAGTACATACTCTAAATGTTGATATAATAAATATTTACTGTTACAACAATACTTCCACGTTTCAGTGCTTGATCAGCTGAACAAGAATGTGGCACATTCTTTTGCTTGGGTGTTCATTTTTTGTGATATGAAATCAGAAAGAGCATATATTTGTTTTTAATTTTGATGACTATTTTTAATGACTTTTATAGCTACATCTGGTGTAGTGTATGTTTTAGGCTTGTGCAGTGATGTTTTCCTATCAATCCTCACTTCTCCATGTTCTCCTGCAGTACTTCACCAATTGGTACTCTTCAGCTAATGGATGATTACAATTTGGTGTCAGCACACACGCATGCGCGCACACAAATATTTTTGCATTCTTAACCACCCTCTTTGATTCTTTACTTACCATAGTACTTGATAAACTAATATTCATCGATAAATGTATTTCCATTAATTGCACTTAGAATATCTTTTCTTCCAATTTTGCATTCATTTGTTAGAGATTCATAAAAAAATAAAAATAAAGGACCACAGTTCAAAACGTTCAGACCACAGTTACAGTAAGTAAGTAAATAGGAACAAAGCTAAGTAATTGTAATATCATGCATATGGGATCAATAGTGAAGATACAATAACATCTAATGAAGAGGATAAAATGGCTTTTTGGATGTACAGAAGTATAACCTATGAGTCTGCCTGTCTATATGTTGCTCTAGTTTTAACTAATCACTAGACAAACCGTAAGGTCATTTTTCGTTCCACACATAATAGAGGCTTGTGCCATTTCCTCTCTCCTCGCAACTCTTAGAAGACCCCAATGAAGCTGTCACCTCTTCCTGAACTACACAACTGCCTGCCACTTGACTGGGAGAGGGGCAATAACAGAGCAACAGACCACGAGGAAAACTGTATCCCCATTTCAGGATGTCCCAAGGACCTCCTCCCTCCAAAGAAGAAAAACATCAGTTAACTGCTAGTGGTTGTAGCCCAGCCCTACCTTGCCAGGAAGCATCTGAGTCACTCCCTTGTTCTTCCCATGGCAGCCACCACCATTGAAAGATTTTAGATTTTGGGCTCTGTTCCAAAGCAGCCAATGGCTGCTCACCCATCAGGCTTTGCTGCCAGCACAATTGGGCAGAGGGGCTGGAGGGAAGCAGGAAAGGATGGGAATATCTCCCCTCTTTCCTTGTACTGCACAATCTGTAGATTTCTGGAAAGCCTACCCCAGAAGGCATGGGGCTGAATCGGCCATAGCTGTGCCAAATTTCAATTCCACAGAAATTATGGGTCTTGCGTTTGGGATTTATTCAGTAAGTTAAGCTATTTGAGGGAAAGTTGATTCAAAAATTGTTGCTCTGCGATAATAGTTTTACCCAATCAATGGTTACAAAGTATCAAACTTAGCTTTAGTGCAGTCGTATATAGATAACAAATGCTTAGCTAAATATTTTTCTGGGGTTTTTTCCTTCTTCATTTGAGGAAAAGCTCTTGCTTTCAGCGTTTGCTTGTTCCCAAGGAAAAATAACATTTTAAGGAGATTTGTGCAGTCCATGAGGAGGCGGAAAAATGTCTGTATCTGTCTTTCATCATACATGACATTGCTCATCTGCGGCCTCTGATTTCCCATGCACTAATTAAATCCCAAAGAAAGGTTTTGTGAGGGAAGACTTCCCACAGAACTGCTTCATATAAAGAACAAAAGTAATCAGGGAAGCCTATAGAGATGAATAACAGAAAAAGGAAGAATCTTTCAAGAATTGGGGAATAGATTTAGGATAACATTAATTTAATAAGATCAAAGTTAATCTAAAAGCTTAATTCTCTGAGTACTCCTATAAAGGAAAAGTTATAATGAAGATGCCCCATCTTTGGAGACCAGTATTATTTAACATTGTTATTCATTTTTTTAAATAAAAAAATTATTAAAGTTTTACAAAACACATAAAAAGTAACACAAACTAACCAAGTGCAGAAGCAGTAATGAAAGACATAAGAAGAAAAGCAAAAGTGCAGGGGGGAAAAGAACCAAAAAGAAAAAAGCTTCCAATTGCAACAAGTATAAGTAAATTTACAAAATTCTCTCTTATACTGTTCATTAATCAAGTTTGTATAGCCGCCCATCTTACAAAAAGTGACTCTGAGTGGTGTCCGATAATCAAATAAAATGACAGATATATAAACACTACAAATATAAAGATATAAAATTCCATATTTCAAGGATGAATATTATAAAAACAAATGATACAAAGAGAGGATAAAAATGGCCACCAGTAGAGCCATTGAAGCATGTCCATGATTTCCTGGGAGTCCCAAGCCTGATAATAGATCCTCTAGAATATCAAAAGGGATGGCTAATCTAATCTTTGGGGGAGGGGAGAGAGAATATTCCAAAAGGTGAGAGCCACAGCAGAGAAGTTACGTCTTCTGGAATCCACCAAATGTAGCTTCCAATCTAATGGTACCTGCAGCATGCTTTCTCTGCCAAATCTAATGGAATGGTCTGATATAACTGGGGAAAGGCAGTCCTTCAAGTAGCCTGGTCTCATCCACTGAAAGGCTTTAAAAGTTAAACGCAGCACCTTGATTTATTCCCAGAAACAAACTGGCAACCAATGCAGCTTGTAGAGCAAATGTATAACATGTATTGTTCTGGGAGTGCACATAACTGATTGTGCCATTGCATTCTGTACCAGCTGAAGTTTCCAGATACTCTTCAAGGGCAGTCCCATGTAGAACACATTGCAGTAGTCCAATCTGAGGGTGATTAGGGCCTAACTGTAAGCACACCCTGGCCACATACAGGTGTTAAAGAGGAAAAGAGAAAGCACCTAACCCAGCAACACATCACATTGTAAAAGCCAAGGGATAAGCTTTATAGGATAAGTAGGATAAGCATGTAGGATAAGCTTTTTCTGTGGTCACCTTTAAGCTGTCATGCTCTGGTTGCGGAATCATCCTCAGATAAGGTAGATCACCATGACAAGTTAGGGAGCCAGGTAAAGAAAGCTCAAACTGAGACAACAGTGGGCAAGTAATAGATATGCTCAAACCAGTGGTGGGTTTCTACTGGTTCAGATCAGTTCGGCAAAACCAGTAGTAGCTTGGCATCCTGGGTTGTAGAACTGGCAGCAACCCAGGCCTCCCATGTTCCCAAACTGGTTCTCCCAGTGGCACCATCTTGTTTTTGGCTTCTGTGCATGCTCAGAAACATTTTTATTGCACTGTGCATGTGTGCACAGCGCACATCAAGCGTGCTCGGTGCACACTTGAGCAAACCAACAATAGTCTCTGCTGGAACCCACCACTGGCTCAAACTAAACAGTGGACCCAGGTTCAATTGACTCTGATTTCACTTGGATGCCGGTTGCGCATTTCATTTATTTATTTATTCAAGGAAATGCCTGATTGCTATACAATGCTGGAACAATTCTATGTGATAGGCCAATCTTCTGTCCTTACACCATTTTTTAAATATGCAAATCTCTTTGGACACTTCATCCTTGCCATACATTGCTGTTTGCTTGCCTCTTGAATCTTGGTTTTCAGTGACAGAACTAACTTCTTGTTAATGTGGACTCTGGGTATGTGGGAATTGGAGTCAGGAGGAAGAGCCACAGACTGGACAATAATTGTAGTCCACACAAAGAAAGGAGCATGTGGAAAGCATTTTGAAAGGGACCCACTGTATTTTTCCAGAGAGTAAAAGGAGAGGAAGGAAAATACTTTTCACACATGAAGATTCTGTTAATGTAGCCTTGCAATAAGGATAGTTGTCTTCTTGACTGGACTGTCTCGAAGAGCTAACACCCTATTAAGCCTTTGATTTTGCGTGATGGTTTTATTATTTGAATTGCTTGAATTGCTTCTAGCCTCCAGATAGAATAGTGATTCCCAACCTTTGCAGCCTGGCAGCCGGGCCGAGAGGGAGAGGGAAACCAGGCTGCGCAAGTGGCAGACCTGCACATACACACACGCAGCTCAACTTGTGCAAACATCAGGTACAAATGGACCTGTATGTACAAACAGACAAGCACAGACCCGACACTTGCACAGCCCAGTTATGAATAGGCAGCAGCCCATTTGTGGGCCGCAGCCCGGAGGTTGGAGACCTCTAAGCTAGGTCAGATCACAGGATATGAAGTACATTTCCTTGAGAGTTCTGTTTGGTCTGCACTCTCTTTAGATCTGATAGCAAGATGCTCGGCATTAACTTTTTAATTTCATTAAGATTGTTTTCTAATTTTCATTTTTTGGTGTATATTTTAATTATCGGTAGCTGTTTTGAATACTTGATTAAATAGAAAAACAATGAAAATCAAATCCAGTAATGTAAAGATAGACTATTATTTGTTCCATATGAATAGATTTTACATCTTCTCTGTGTTTAGTTAAGCCTAAATATTTGTTTTTCTAGCTTATGAAAGCTCCGTCAGGGCTTCTTATTTTTCAATCGGGTGGGCAAATTTGGAATTTTGAGACAGCTACGATGGATATAGTCAGTCACAAGACTTTCATTTCTCAGAAAAGCAGATCTAATGAGGCTAAGTGTCAAGCAGCTTATCTAATTACTTCAACATAAAGCACCATTGGAATCTAAATTCGTTCTGTTTATCCCAATACCCTCCCAAACATGCTGTAACAAACAATATTTCCACTACACTTTACCTGGACTTCAGTAAGGCATTTGATAAAGTAGACCATAACCTACTATTAGATAAAGTAGAAAATTGTGGGTTAGACAGCACCACCACCAAATGGATTCGTAACTGGCTGACCAACCGCACTCAACGTGTAGTCCTCAATGGAACTGCATCTACATGGAAGGAAGTATGCAGTGGAGTCCCCCAAGGCTCTGTTTTAGGCCCAGTACTCTTTAACATCTTCATCAACGATTTGGATGAGGGGATAAATGGGGAACTCATCAAATTCGCAGACGACACCAAGCTGGCAGGAATAGCCAACACTCCAGAAGATAGGCTTAAGATACAGAAGGATCTAGACAAACTTGAACATTGGGCACTGTCTAATAAAATGAAATTCAATTGTGAAAAAAGTAAGGTCCTACATATAGGCAAGAAAAACCAAATGCACAAGTACAGTATAGGTGGTACCTTGCTCAATAGTAGCAACTGTGAGAGGGATCTCGGAATCCTAGTGGACAACCATTTAAATATGAGCCAGCAGTGTGCAGCAGCTGCCAAAAAAGCCAACACAGTTCTAGGCTGCATCAACAGAGGGATAGAATCTAGATCGCGTGAAGTGTTAATGCCACTGTATAGTGCCTTGGTAAGGCCACACTTGGAATACTGCATACAGTTTTGGTCGCCACGATGTAGAAAAGACGTGGAGACTCTGGAAAGAGTGCAAAGAAGAGCAACCAAGATGATTAGAGGACTGGAGACTAAGACATATGAAGAACGGCTGCAGGAACTGGGTATGTCTAGTTTGATGAAGAGAAGGACCAGGGGAGACATGATAGCAGTGTTCCGATATCTCAGAGGGTGCCACAAAGAAGAGGGAGTCAAACTTTTCTCCAAGACACCTGGGGGCAGGACAAGGAGCAATGGGTGGAAACTAACCAAGGAGAGAAGCAACTTAGAACTAAGGAGAAATTTCCTAACAGTAAGAACAATTAACCTCTGGAACAGCTTGCCTCCAGCAGTTGTGAATGCCCCAACCCTGGAAGTCTTTAAAAAGATGTTAGACAGCCATTTGTCTGAAATGGTATAAGATTCCTGCCCATGCAGGGGGTTGGACTAGAAGACCTACAAGGTCCCTTCCAACTCTGCTATTGTATTGTAATACACTGTGTTACTACACAATGTCCACTTCCTCTCTTAGTTCATCTTTTTAGGTTATTTTTTTCTCAAATGTTGTTTCATTTTCTCTATCATTTCTCTTTTCCTAACTACTTCTGTCTTTAACTTTGTCCATCTCATCTTGCTGTCCACATCCTAGTCTTGGTCTCCCCACTTCCTGTTCCCATTTCTTCGAGCCTGTCCAAACCCTCAAAATTGGCAGCAATAATCAATTCCAGGTATCCATGTGTTCTTACTGCTGATTGAGACATCCTCTTTGTCAAGCAACTGGGAACAGTTCAAAGCAAAATATTGTCAGCAATTATTTTGAATTATCTTAATGTCTGTTGATCCATCTGGGGACCCAAGACAATCCCAAGAATAGAAAGGATGTTTGACACATGGACTTTACTTTGAAAAGCTCGTTTTAGAATACTTTTTTTAAAAATAAAACCCACAGAGATTAGCAGGGTACTTCTCAGAAGCAAGGGGGAAATGTTTTTGCACCTGCAGCACCATATAGCTCTTTATTATTTAAAGTTGTTATTATTACATTCTTTTATATTTGTACCTCATGCTGGAATCACGAGATGAACAAATAATTATACAGTTTTTAAAACATTGTATTTATTGCATTACTGTTAACAGCAGTGGTATACAGGGCACATTTATATGGTGCAAGTTTACTAATCACTGGATTAGTAGTTGTTTTTCTGCCACCCAACTTTACAGTACCAATTAGTGGGAAAGTTGCTAAACATTTCATAAAGAGGTGATTGTGCATCCATTTCTTAATCTGCGTCAGAAATCTTTCAATTAGAGAAAGAAAAGTAGCACATTTTAATAAAATCATAACATCTGAGAAGGACGAAGAGCTGTATGTGCAACGCTGAGCTGTGTTATAAGAAGAGTGAAGTCCTGGTACTAAAAGCAAAAAAAAAAAACAACCCTCCAACCCCACCCATGCTTTCACTACTTTATAGTTTGCTGAGCATGTTGACTCAGAGAGAAAGTCCTCAGACAATTTGTTTGTTGTGCTTCCATCATCACGGGTCTATTAGATCATTTTAATTGAAAAAAAAACCTACTTTGTTATGCTGGCATCTTTCCACTAATTGTTCGTGCTAGTGCCAAAAACCCCTCTTTTCCTGTAACAGAAATGTCTACTAGATTCTATTGTTGGAATGGATCAGATATAACAGGTTATATTTGTTAACCTTAGACCTGTATACTTCCAAGGCTTGATTCTGGAATCAGATCCTTTGCAAGTCAGGAGTAAAGCATACTTTCATATTAAGTGAAATTACTTTATCATGTGTTTTTTTTTAGAATGTATGTAAGAAGCTTAAATAATTTCTTCAGAATTGAAAGTACTTGTTAAAATCTTGCAATTCAATTCCTTTCCATTTACTATAGTCAGAAAATCAGAAAATTCTGTTTTGTGAGGAAGTTTTTAAAAACAATTTTTTTCTTGTATTCATATTATCTAGATTGCATTTTTCCTTTGTTGAAGCAAAATGTGTCTGTGTAACAAGAGGTTTAATTGTCCTAACAGGAAGAAACAAATCCCTGAATGATTTAGATTTCTCTCAAAATCAATTTTTCTATTTTGACTACTGTTAAAATAGAGGGCTAATGTTTTGCAAACTTTTATATCATTTTGAAAAATTACCTTTGTTAGTGGTTATTTTTTAATTCAAGTTTTATTTAATCCCAAAAGATGTTTTGATTTTAATGGGTAAAATATATCCGAAATATTATTTCTGTATAAATTTCATTAATTCCATTCTGGCATGATGGAAAATGATTTTTAATTTAACATTTGTAAATGTTTCAGAAACAAAATCATGCAGTACAATCTGGAAATCAAATAATTCAATTACCTAGGATAGGATTTATTTTATGAATTGTAGTTTGTTCTCTTTCTTTTCCTTCTCTTTATTTCCTTGTTAAAAAGTTCATGTGGCCAACTACTTGCTCTGTGCAGGAGTCCAAATTATAATATTCCCAACAGATGTTTGTGTGCTCAACATCTCTGTGGGTAATTGGCCTGCCAAAATTCTCCCCACAAGATTTTGTCAATTAGATTTGCTCCTTGCTTTCATTTGACAAACTCTTAGACAGAAAGTGCTGTGTGCAGGCTTACAGTTAGCCTTGACTTAACAACCATTATGTTAGTGACTATTCAAAGTTGCAATAGCACTGAAAGAAGTAATTTGTGATTGGTTTTATCCTTATGACCGTTGCAGCATCCCCATGGTTCATGATCAAAATTCGGGTACTTAGCAATTCAACTGTATTTATGACAGTTGCAGTGTTCTGGGGTCATGTGATCACTATTTGTAATCTTCTCAGTTGGCTTCCAACAAGAAAAATCCACGGGGCAAAGCCAGATTCACTTAACAACCGCAGTGATTTGCTTAATAACTGTGGCAAAAAAGTCATAAATTTGGGCACAACTCACTTGACAACTGTCTTGTTTAGCAATAGAAATTATGGGACCAGTTGTGGCTATTAAGTCGAGGATTATCTGTACCATAACAATCATCTGCCCAGGAGGGATTCCACACAAAATTGTTCTTTTCTATGGTGGCCCTTCTCCTTACATTACTGGTGTGCCACACGGATAATGCTGATCTCCTCTGATCAATTGCACATATGATAGGAGAGCTTATCTAAAAATTCCTGAATTAAACATAATAAATAGCAGATATGCCTCTAAAGTGGCTAAAACCTGTACAAAATGAGGAAGTGGTGACTAATCATTCTTCCGTGAGAACATGGAGAATGGAAATGAATTGGGAGCAAAGTTAATAATTGTTCCTACTTCCTTGCTTTTTAAACAAAAGCCTGTAAATAGGGACTTCTGTCTCAAGCAGTATGAGTTAAAGATTAAAGCTAGCTAAATATGTTTTAAAAATTCTGCTGGATTAAAAAAAATAGTTATAAAAGTTAAAATGCTATAATTTGTCATAATGTATACACAATGCTGTATGCAAGTATAGAATGTTTGCATATTTACACAGTTCAGAACCAGCTGCAATACAGTGTAATATATTCCTTTATATAACTGTATTGTTTGTTATTCAAATAGGAAAATAAGCATATTCTATTTAAGCTATTTCTAATGTGCGTACTTTTTTCATCACATATAATTCCTAAGGCCTAGGATATAGAAATACACATGAAGGAGTGTTAGGGAATCATTGGAGCATAATGAAAATGCATATAGATAATGAATCACTTGCATTATTATCAAACATGTCTTAAAAAAATTAAAAATGTAAAAAAATTGTAGGCACTAGTTTAAAAACAAAATAATGCTTCGAAACTAGCTACTCTATAAAAGGATGATATCCTTTTTTGCTTTTAATTTTAGAGATTAAAATTACTTATAATGAGAACAATGCTACACACATGTTTGCTTTTGGGCATTTGAAACAAAACATAAAAGGAATAAGAAATATCAGAAGAGGAGGTTTGAGACCCAGAAAACAGTAAGAATGATAAATGGATCCTTAACTTAGCTTAAAGCAGTGCTTCTCAAATAGTGGGGCGCCCCCCCCAGGGGGGGCGCGAGGCTCCGTAAAGGGGGGCGCGTTTGACCTCGGCAAACACTGTCATAACAAGCTAAGCCCCGTGTTTATGTCATTTTATAGACAAATTATACTATTTACAGTCGCGCGGGGGGCGCGAAATGTTTTCTTCTTCCTAGGGGGGCATGACAGAAAATAAGTGAGAAGCACTGGCTTAAAGGAATTTATTGTAGATTTCATTTCCATATTCCAAAAACAACGATTGGAAGAATTCTTAAGAAGTAACCTATCACAAAGTTATATTTAAGTGTATTAAATATATTATGCCTATGCATATATTATGTACAGTTATTCTGATTACCCTTTTTTACAAATTAAATAGTTTCCCCCTTGGCTCCATAAAATATTGACATTTGAGAATATGATTTTGAGGTGGTGTAGTGGTTAACCTGAAACTTTGGATGGTTTCTTTCTATCTAGGGACCTTAGTTCATGCTTTCCTGGTATTTGGTGAACTAAATCTATATAGTAATAGGGTTATCATAAGGATACATAGATTTTTCTCCTCTTTGCATTACAGTATGTTCAGATTGGTTATTATAAATGGGGAAAGTCAAATGTCCAATTTAGCACAATGATCTTATTTTCTTAATGTCCAGTATGTAACATGAGTTAGGTATGTTGTCTGTATATGGATCAGGTATGGCATGTTGAATCAGTGGACTTAAATTCTAAAACAAAATTGAAATGGCAGAAAGGGGAAATGGATGTGTGGGTAAACTATCATCTGACAGAATAAGATGATTAAAAGTTAAAACAATCACATAATAGAGGTCAAAAAAGCAATGATTATAATCATAATTTGAATTGAGGAGATGCAATGCCTGTATTCTAGGTCATACCTGTGTTCTAGATCATCGAGAACAACAATCCCAACATCCCAACAATCACAACCCCAACATCCAAAACTAGGCATGCACGCCCTCATTCAGGTTTACTGCTACAGTCCTTAAATGCAAACTACTCAATGCAAGAAGGCTTGCAAATAAAATGCCGGAATTTCTTCTTCTACTAAATACAGCTCAATTTGACCTTACATTTTTCTGCAAAACAAATCCTTTCCAGGCCCCATTACTACTATAAGTGACTACCATGTCCACTGGTCTGACCGTGAAATCCAAACAGGAGGTGGTGTTGCTATCTTTTACAAAAAATCCCTAGATCTGAAAAATATTCAAGTAACACAAGAATTTGTTCTTCCTGAGACCATTATCTGCGATCTATTACTAAATACCACAATTTGCTTCCTATTATGTTACAGAGCCCCTGATTATGACCTTGATCATGCAAGCAAACTAGCTACATTACTAACATGGGCAGTGTCATGCCGATATCCCATTATCTTTCTTGGCTACCTCAATTTACTCTTATTAATTGGACCCTAAATGAGTGCAAAACTGAAACAATACATATGACCAATACATAAACAATACATAATGCCATCACTACTTCAGGACTCATTCAGTTGGTAATTTTCAACACTAGATTCAACAACTGCCTCAATCTAATGTTCTGCAACAGTTTAAACTTTACTTTAATTTATTTTATTTTATAAACACAATTTATAGCCTTCATATCAAAGAAACGTTTTCCAATAGTGACTACAGCATGATTGTCTAAATTTACATCCCTACAAAAAATCTCATAATAGGACTCCTAAATACAATTTCAAAAAATCAAACTGTGATCTCATAGCTGCCTACCTCTCACCTCTAGATTGGCAAATCCTATTCAATGACTGCAACACTGCAGAAGACTATTCTAATACTTTGCTACCTGAAGTTCAAAGAGCCATTAATCTATATGCATTTTTTGTAACATCCAAAGCCAAAAAGAACAAATTATCCATATCAATAAGGAAACTTTAATTTAAAAAAAATCCCTTTGGGGGAAAAATAAATCTGGCTATGTAGCTAACTTCAAAAACTGATACAAAACTTTAGGCCACCAAACAGACTGTACCAATTACCACTGCAAACAGGAGGAAGAGCTGTTACACACAAAATCCAATCGAGCTTTCTATAATTTCATAAACGCCAAACTTAAAGACTCAAAAACCATCCCACCTCTAAAAGGGCAAATGGTGATGATTTTTATTTTTTTATTTTTTATTTTTCAAATTTGTATTCCGCACCCATCTCCCACAAAGGGACCCGGGGCGGCGCACAGGAAAATTAAAAACATAGAAATACACATGTACAAAAAACATAGAAATACACATATACAAAATAGAAATACCCATTAAAACTATATTAAACCATCAACCTGCGCTAAAACCACATTAAAACCCCCAATTAAAACATTGATCCACTAAAAGTCAGGTTCGGAACCGGGTAGGTCACGCTTGTAATGATGATGCTGTTAAGGCCAATCTCTTCAACACTTTTTTCAATTCAGTCTTTGTCAAAAGCAATGGCATCTCCCCCTCATTTCCTAGTCATACCACAACCAATTGCAATGATCTAATCCACATTGATTTTATTGAAGATACCATCAAAAGGGCACTACACAACCTAAAACAATCTTCTTCAATTGGCCCCAATGGATTATGTGCCTTTCTAAAAAAGCTCTCCACTGCCTTCGCTGAATCTCTAAGCACCATCTATGAAGTATCTTTTAGAACAAGCTCCTTGCCTGACCTATGGTCATTAGCAACAGTCATGACTATCTTCAAAAATGGAAATCCCAGTCTTGTTGAGAATTACAGACAAATGTCCCTTTGCTGCATCATGGAATCCATCATAAACTAACCCATCACCCTCCATTTTGAGACAAACAGTCTACTCTCTAATAAGCAATTTGGTTTCAGGAAAAAAAAGTCCTGTAATCTGAAACTCATACACTGTAAAAACATTTGGACCTCTCAACTCAACCAGGGTAAAGCAATAGATGCAATCTACATAGACTTCTGCAAAGCCTTTGATTAAGTGGTACATGACAAACTTCTGTTAAAACTAAGTTCTTAAGGCATTTCTGGATCTTTGCACAAGTGGATAGCTGCATTCCTATCAAACAGGCAACAAGTGGTCAAAATTGGAAACGTATCAAACTATGCACCAGTTAACAGTGGTGTTCTCCAAGGCAGCGTTCTAGGACCAACACTCTTTCTACTTTGCATAAATGACCTTTGTGGTCATATTATAAGCAGCTGTGTCTTTTGCCAACAATGCAAAACTATTTAACACAGGCAATTCTACCCTACAAAACGACCTAGATTATCTGTTTGAATGGTCAAACAATTGGCAACTCCAAATCTCTGCTAACAAATTCTCAGTGCTACACATTGGCAATAAAAATCAGAACATCAAATACAAGATAGGTGGAAACAATTTAAAAGATGACCCATACTCTGTCAAAGACCTATGACTAGTCATTTCAAAAGATCTAAGCCCCAGAGCTCGCTGTAACAACATTGCCAAAAAGGCATTCAGAGTTGTCAGCCTTATTTTACGAAGTTTTCTCTGTAGTAATGCTATGCTGCTAACTAGGGCATACAAAACCTTTGCCAGACATATCCTTGAATACTGCTCACCTGCCTAGAACCCACACTGCATCTTGGACATTAAAACATTAGAGAGGGTCCAGAGGTATTTTACAAGAAGAGTACTTATACCACCAGGCTTGACATTTTAGGCCTGGAAAACCTTGAACTACACAGTCTACATTCCGACCTAAGCTTAGTACACAAGATTATCTGCCATAATGTCCTACCTGTTAATGACTACTTTTATTTCAACCACAATAACATAAGAGCTATCAATAGATACAAACTAAATGTAATCCACTCTAATCTTGATTGCAGGAAAAACAATTTCAGCAATAGAGTAGTAAATGTGTGGAACACTCTACCCGATCCTGTTGTTAGTTCCTCTGACTCCCATACCTTTTACCTTAAACTGTCTACCGAGAACCTTAAGTGTTTCTTAAGCGGTCCCTAAGGGGGCGTACATAAGTGCACCAGTGTGCCTACCATCCCTGTCCTAATGTTCCCATTTATATGTACTCATTTTATGTGTTTATGGCTATGTTTTACTGATTTATATCCATTTATTTGTGCCATTTTTCATATGTCCATGTCTATGTCTATATTGATACTTGTTTCCTTGTACTTGTTGACAAATAAATGAATACATAAATAAAATAAAATAAAATAAATAAATAAATATGCCATGGCATCCCTCTGGATCTCCTACAGAGATTGGAGGTATCATTTTGTAGTGATTTCGCTTCTGTCTGACAAGCAGTTCCATTCAGTAATTGTGGGGGAAGTGTTTACTCCAATATGTTGGCACCATATTATTCAGCATCTATATGAAATCATTAGGAGAGGTCCTCTTACAGTTTGGGGTAAGGTATCATCACTATTTGAATGCTATTCCATTATATATTGTCAGTCTGCATCAGGCTAGATATGTACATGAAAACTTAAGTCAATGCCTAAAGACCATGACAGACCAGTATAATAACTCCAAAGAAAGAATTACAAAAGGTTTTACCTTTGTTTTCTTAATAATTAGGATCAGATTTTTGTACTTTTATGAAAATAAATATTTTATACCGAAGCAAGAAGAATAAATCTGGATTAACTCTTTTTCTGTGTTCATCCCATACTTATGATGAACTTTTTTAAAATTAAACAAAAGTTATGTATGCAAACCATCTGCAAGTCCTCCTTCAATAGAAATAAACTAGCCATTGAAGTGGCATAATCCATTCAGTAATTCAAGTTCGATATCTGGCTTGATAATGCATTTCAAAATTTGGTATTGCCAGTCTACTTTATTACTGCAGGTCTTGTGAAATCTTAAGCTTAATCCTCTGCTTTTTATTTGATAATATAAAGTTAGATATTTGTCTCTGCTGTTCAGTTAATACCTTGTTTTCTATTCATATTTGAATCTTTGAAAGAGGAATTTAATATTGGTAAAAATAGTCATTTTTACTGCTACAGTTTTGTGGATAGTTTCAGTTATTTCCTTTTGAAATATCTGCCATTATTTTTCCCATTCTATATTTTTAGTTAAATAAATTCCCTAAACTTTTTAATAGTAGAATTAAACCCTCTCATTTGCTTTTCTTCTTCAGATCCATTCCATGTATCTATTTGTGTCTTTTGTTACTAATATAGTATATACATACTTGCTTTATTAATAGTGTCCTGATTTTTTGATTGTTGAAATAAAAAAAATACATTGGAAAAAGATGTACATTGCACATAATATATGAACTTGAGAAAATTCATAGTCAAAAGAAATATTGATCATTGGCTTAGCAGATTTCTAAAGCTAGCTGGTTTTACATTTCTAACTATAAAAAGCTATAGCAAATCAGTTACTCTGGGTGGAATGTTTTGTTTATCCTTATGTCTTTGTTGCATTCCAATAGGGAATCTATTTTGAAAAGTATAGATCAGGGGTTCCCAAACTTGGCAACTTTAAGACTTGTGGACTTCAACTCCCAGATTTCTCCAGCCAGCTGGCTGTTTTAACGAGATGCTACTGTTCTGCACTTTGAGGAAAATCATATTTATATACAGTAGCAATTACTCAAATAAGAAAATTGAATATTCCTGTTACCATTCACAAAAGTATTTCCTTGCAATTTTCACATTTACAGTCGTCGTATAAAAACATTGGTAGGTGGAGGCCAAAAAAGTAAAGATGCTGTGTCTGTGTGATCAATGGTCCACTTCTTTTTAAAATACATATGATGCATGTATTTGGGTAATGCTAGACCTTGAATGGAGAAACCTATTCCTCAGAACTCTTTCCTCCCAACTTCCCCCTGAACACCCATCCACTTTTATATTTTAGAAGGATTGAAGCGATATGGACATGTTATTATGTACCATGAATGTCTAATAGCTAATAGGAAGGGAAATGTTATTCTTTCCAAGGCAGGTGGATTCTAACACCCTGTAATTTATGAGATGTTCCTGTGTGCTAATTCCAAAATGGTCCTTGAGGACAGTAAATAAGATTTGCCGCTCATTAACAGGACAAAATAGATCTGCCTTATGATGTAAACATAAATCACTGGATTTCATAATAATAGCTGCCTGTGGGTGGGGAAACCTTTAGCTCTGACACACTCCACTTACCAAGGTTAACCATTGGTTTTGTTCTAGACAGTAATGAGTGTAAATCTAGTGCTTTGCTTACTCAGCAGGTCAACCTGAATGCTTGCTTGTTTGGTCTTGCTTTTGCTTTGCCTCTTTATTTGTCCTTTGACATCAATTCCTCTTTTGTTTTGATCTCTGGTCCCCCTATCTTCCAATTTGTCTTCTAAACCTCACTTTCACCCAATCTCTACCAGGGTTATTATTCCCGCATCTAGTTTTAACACCATCTTAAATCATATTCGCTGCTCTGAATGGCAAATCTATAAGATAAATATTTTGAAAAAACAATTTTAAAAAATTTATCAATGGCAAGGGGAACGATTACTTTTCCCAGCTGTCCTGGGTCAGAAAACAATTGGTTGTTAGTTTGCTTATCTTAGATGGAGTTTGTTCACATTTTAATTTCCTTGTCAGACTGATTACACTTTCATTGTGATGACTGATTGAAAGGAAACAAGTCCAGAATAATCAATAGTATAATTTTCATTGTATCTTCCTGGCTCTGTCTTAACAGAGATCCTCCCAGAGAGTGTATCAAGCAAATCCCATGCCAAAAGTATAAATGAATTGAATCCAGTTATATCGAGGATAATCAGGTTCAGTGAAGAAGACTTGGACTTGTCTGGCAACCACCTGTTCGAGTCTTTTGTCCATAAAGGGAATATTAACAATATGATATTGTGTAGATCTTCTGGGTCTATTAAATCATTCTTCAAAATCATAGATGGAAAAAAGAATAGTTATGCATTCATATTATACAGGTAACTAATATGTATTTTGTATTATATGTATTAGTTATTTAATTTAACAAATTCCTCATGTCATCATTTCTTGATTAGACTCCTAGAGTGTACTCTACATTGGATTGATTTTTGAACATCTGGAAATTTTGAACATGCAAATACAGCAGTCTTGTTATTCACGGGCATTATCAGAAAAGAGCACTCATTTGTGCCTCAGACCTTGCATTGGTTATCAATTGATTAATACACATAATTCAGAGTCCTGGTTTTGACATATAAACTCCAATATAACTTGGTGTTTAAGTAGATTCTTTCTACTTGAATCGGCCCATTTAATAAATTGGAAGAAGTTTTTGATCTAAATCTACACTTGTGAAGTAATAAATTGGAAGCCAGAAGGTGATATTTTTAGTTGCTGCTTCAGTTCAGTGGAAAATCCTCCTTTTAGAATTATGATTTCCTCCATGATTTCTAATGTTCGGGGTCTTATGAAATTGGAACATTTCTGAAGAGGGTTTGATTTAATGGTAGGTCTCATCTTTATTTTACCTCAAGATGTTTTTTTATTTTGTTTGTTAGATATTAGTTTATTTGGTTGTGCTGTAATGTTTTAATTATTTTTCATTATCATGAAAAATGATAATGTCCAATTTCAGGCTGAGAAAACATACCAGCTTAATTTATAAGTGGTTTACTGATGAATAATACTGCAGTCAATTACAAAGGGAGGCAGAGAGCCTGCTGTGCAAATGCATACATGTGTACTTCAGAAAATATAGGGAAGTAAAATCTTGTCTGATAAATGGGCACAATATAGGTAATGTAGACGTTCAGTCCAGAAGCATACTAGAGGAGGCAGATGGAATATAAGTTCAGAGAAATGGGCACTGCAGCAACAGAGAGGCATAGTCCACAAAAACCCAATAATCAATCACCAGAGAAGTTAATCAGCCTGTTGAAGTTGAAAGGATGAGAATGAAGGAACAGAGCATTGCATACTTTCTCTCCATGTAGACATAGTTCCATTGAAGACAATCCCACTGAGTGCGGTTGGTCAGTCAATTGAGAATCCATCAAGGGGTACTACTGACTATGTCACATTGCTCTGTTTTATCAAGAAGGAGGTTGCAGTCAACTTTGTCAAATGTCTTGCTGAAGTCTAAGTGTATTATGTCCACAGCAATTTGCTGGTTCACTAATTTAGTGACTTTATCAAAACAAGGTTTGTCAGGCATGACCTGTTTATAACAAAGCCATTCTGGTGTCTATTAATCATCTTGTTTGTTTCCAGGTGCTCACAAATGCTTATTGTTCCCATGATTTCCACAAATATTAATATCAAGCTGATTGGCCTATAATTTCTTCAAGGTTCTCTGTCTTGGTCCCAGTAATCTTCAACATCTTCATAAATGATCTAGACAAGAGAATAGAAGGGGAACTCATCAAATTTGCAGTCAACATCAAGCTGGGGTGGGGGTGGGGATAGCTAATACTTTGGAAAATAAGTTCAAGATTCAGAAGGATCGTGACAGACAAACATTGGGCCCGATCCAATAAGATGCAAATCCTGTAGTGAGAAAAATAAGGTCCTCCACTTAAGCAAGAAAAAACTATTTTCTTGCTTAAGAATAGGTAACAACTGGCTCATTAGTAGTAACCGTGACAGGAATCTAGGTATCCTAGTGGACCACCATTTAAGTAAGGGCCAGCAGTGTGCTGCAGCTGCCAAAAAAGCCAATGCAGTCCTAAACTAAGCATCAACAAAGGGATAGCATCAAAACAACTAGAAGTGATAGCACCGCATTTTACATTGCCCTGGTGAGATCACATTTGGAATACTGCATTCAGTTCTAGTCACCATGATGCAAAAAATATGTTGAGATCCAGAAATTGTGCAGAGAAGAATAAAAAAGAAAAAACAATAAGTGGCCTGGGAGCTACATCATATAACGAATGGTTGAGGAACCTAAATATGTCTAGCCTATCAAAAAGAAGGATCAGGGAAGACCCAATAACTCCCTTCCAGCTTTTGAGGGGCTGTTGCAAAGAAGAGGGGATTGACTTATTATGTAGGGCACCAGAAATCAGGACATAAGGTAACAGGTGGAAGCTTGTCAAAGAGAGATCCAACCTAGAAGTAAGGAGAAATTTTCTGACAGAGCAATTACTTCAATGAAATAGCTTTCCTCCTGGAATTGTGGGTGCTCCATCACTGGAGGTTTTCAAAAAATAGACTGGACAACTATTTGGAATAAGACTCCTGCCTTGAGCAGCATCTTGGACTAGACGCTGGTCCCCATAGGCCACATGCGGCTTCTCTCACATTGCCCTGTCCACCCTTCAGCCATTTTTGCCTGTTTTGGGCCTGCAGAATGCTTGTAGAAGTTGTGGGGTGAAAAATGGGGCACACGGAAGCCCCAGGCAGCCAAAAACAGGCAAAAATTGCCTGTTTTTAGCCAAAAAATGAACCATTTTTGCCTGTTCTTGGCCTGCGGAATGCTTCTGGGAAGGGTGAAAAATGGGGTGCATGGAGACCCCCAGGAGGCCAAAAAAAAAGCAAAACCAGTCCATTTTTCACCTCTCTCAGAAAGAGAGAGGGAAGGAAAAAGAAAGAGAGGGAGAGGGAAAGAGAGAAGGAGAGACAGAGAGAAATGTTTCAAGCTCCTTGGGGCTGAGGAGAATTGCTAAAAAACTGAGTTTCATGAAGTAGACCACTAGACTCCTAAACAACTGAAAAAATGATCTAGTAAAAAGAAAATGCAACCAAAAGAGCAGCATGCAAACAAAAGCAAACAAAACACTCCCAGGAGCAAAGCAAATTAAAGTTTAATTTGTGTGCATTGTTCAATAGACTGTTAAATTAGCTACACCCCCTACTCACATGACCAAGCCATGCCCACTCAGTCACATGACCACCTAGCCACACCTACCAAGCCCGTCCACCCCCAACAGTCTGAGGCTCTGTGAATTGGCCCCCTGTTTAAAAAGTTTGAGGACCCCTGGACTAGAAGATCTCCAAGAACCTTTCCAGCCATATAATTTTATGAATTCTGTGAACATGTACATAAGAATCCAAGGTTGCCTCATTTCCAATAGAGAGGCAATTACTGGCAGATATTCTTGAATAGGCCAGATTCAAGTATTACTCAGTTATGGGTATTACATCTTTGCTTCTTGAGCCAAGTAGCTTGCCTTTGTATGATTCTCCAAAGTAGCCAATGCATCCTGTACTGGACACCCTCTTCACTTGACCCTTCCTGCTACTCCTGATCTGCCAAGTCAACTTCTGTTGGTGCTTTGACAACCAGTTCCTAAGAGTAGCAACTCCTCTGAGATTCAGAGACTGAGGGTCCTGATCCAGCAAGTTGCCATTCTTAGACTCCTTATGAGTGAGAGGAGTTCATTAATTATTTATACAAATTATAATGATAATGGTTATTATGGAATCCATAAAGTCACTTTGGTTATAGATTATATTTAAAATAAAACCTATGGTTGTAAAGGCAGTTAAGATCTACAGTATATCTTTGTCTTTGTGTGAATTTGTTGTCATATTCTGGAAGAGCTTCCTATTTGATATTATCACAATCAACACCCGTACTCTAATTCCCTCCTTCCCCTTCCTCAAATGGTAGAGATACAATTTCAGTTTTCATTCTAACATTACTAGTAATGAGCTTAAAAATGAAATTCTTTTATGTTTTTTATCTGAGAATTTACATCCACTGCAGCACATTAACATCTGTTTGACTTGGGTGTTCAGAAATCTCATGCAGTCACATACCAGCTTTTAACACCATATATCATCTCCTGAAACAAGAAAAGACACAGGAAGCAACTATAAAAGTGTCACTGTTCCTACAAAAGCCAGCATCTAAAGATTGTAAATCTATAATCTTTGGTTATAGTTAGGTTCACCTTTTGCACGATGGACTTTAATATTTAGAGGGGATGAATCTAACTAGAACCACATGCCAGTAGAAGCACATTTTTAAAACAGCCACGCTATGCGTGATTCAGTATGGATTTTTAAAACAGAAATTCAGCTACCCTCAGTTGTTTTTCTAATTCCCACTATCCCTTTTAAGGATTTGTAGTAAAGCCCAGCCAAAAATCATCAGGAGTTAGAACAGATCATGCAACCCAGCTCTCTTCCCTCCTCCCTTCCTTTCTGTCTTCATTTTGCAGTATTGTATTTCCACTATTTCCTGGTCTCACAGAAAGAGGCAGTGCTGAGTTAGAAAGACAAAAATAGACCTTTACAGAGAAATATAGGGATCGTGTGTGTGTGTGTGTGTGTGTGTGTGTGTGTGTGTGTGTGTATGCGTGCGCGTGTCCGCGTCTTTATGTGTGTGCGTGTTTGTGTGTGAGTGTGTGTGCACGCGCATGCTGGTGAGAGGAAGACAGCATTAGGCTGATTTCCAGGAGGAGCCTTCTCTCTTTTCACTGTGTGTTAGGCATTTTGTACAGATTTTCGTTCTGTTAAAAAACACTTACCTCTTCCGGAAGTTCTTTATATCTCTTTGGGGGAGGAAAAAGAAACCAACTGTGATCAGAAAACGGCCAGAAACCATTTTATTTGAACAACTGGTGGGAAGAAAAAGGAGAGATACCATCACAGGGATATAAATATCTTCTGATAAAAATATTTGTTTGAATAGAATTATATATCAGTAGTGCAGCCTGACTTCCACCGTGAGGGAGAGCGATGGGGTGTTTGGGCAACAGCAAAACAGAAGACCAGCGTATTGATGAGAAAGCGCAGCGAGAAGCCAACAAAAAAATAGAGAAGCAGTTGCAGAAAGAGCGACTGGCTTATAAAGCCACACACCGTTTGCTTCTGCTGGGTAAGAAGAATGGTTTCTGTGGGGGAGGGGGGGGAGAAGAGGGTGCAATAGTGCAGTTAGTTTTTCCGGGGAGGCAGATATTATAGACAAACTGCTGCTTATGTGTAAGAGAAAATGAGATGGAAATAATGCAGTCCTGTTTTATTAACCAGAGTGGGTTTAAAATGGAGAGATTGACTAAAGTATATGTAACAATATTTTGAAAGGAGAGAGATGCTTTCAACCTGTGTTTTCCCGTTTTCTCCTCTCCCCAATGTATTTGCATCATGCATTTTTCTCTTCTTTTTCAGGGGCTGGTGAATCAGGAAAAAGCACTATTGTCAAGCAGATGAGGATCTTGCATGTAAATGGATTTAATTCAGAGTAAGAATTATTAATACGTATTGGGGGGGAGGCACATTTAAAAAGAGTCCAAATAGGCCATTTGAAACTCATTAGCCCAAAGAGAAGAACTGATATTTGTACACATTTTGTCGGGGTTGCCATTACATGATAAGCATGGACTTTACAATGACGCATATATATTGCAAGAATCATGAATTTGTATTCGTCCCTCCCCCCCCACACACACATAAAATCTGGTCTTTCTACCGTATTTTACATTGTTGTTACTGCAGTGGTTAATAGGCCCTTGTGTAGCAACAACATGGCGACTACCTACAACAAATACTAAATATTGACTGTATGCATGATTAAAGATATATCATCCATTTGTTTGAAATAACTATTACAGAAAAAAAGAAAAAGATGAAATAATTTTCATCTTAAAATAAACATGGCTTAGAATTGAATAATAATTTAGATATGATCGAACTTCTAGAACTGAAATCATAGAACAAAATGAGGCATTTCTGTCCTACAAAAATTCTTTTATATTTAATTATTTGACTTGCAATATATCATGTGACATTAATCATTTATTTTAGCTAGCTTATATGCCAAATTGTGTATCAAGATACCAGTATAGTGATTGGGGAAAATAGTTTTTGGCATGGCAAATATTACTTGGTGAACATTTCAGAAATAATTGGAGTAACCAATTGATTTTTGCTGTTGTACACAGAGAAAAGAAACAAAAAATTCTGGATATTCGGAAAAATGTGAAAGATGCAATTGTGGTAAGATTTTATTGTTATTTTTATATATACACATTTAGCAATTGAATGAAACAAATTACCAGGTGAGGCTAAATGGATTTCTATCAGTATTTAATATGTCCTGTTATTTTTTTTTTCTTAGACTATAGTTTCAGCAATGAGCACTTTAATACCTCCAGTTCCATTAGCTAACCAAGAAAACCAATTTCGAGCGGATTACATCAAAAGCATAGGTCCACTTTCCGACTTTGACTACACCCAGGTAATATTTCTTTTTCTTTCCCCTTTCCAATTTTCAAAAAGAATAGGAGTGCCTTATTTTCCATTTTTGAGGCCTGGACTTCGTGATAAAATTATAATTAAATTAATTGGTATTGCAATAAGGAAAATGAAGCTGTTCTGATATAATGCTACATTTTACTTTCCAAAAATATTTAAAAAGAGTATAGTAAATTACAGGTATGCAAAATTGTATCCGTTTTCAGTTTTGTGGTTTGTAAAATTTGAGACTGGTTTTAACTTCGCGTAGAATGTTGGTGAAAATCAGTGATGCTTTATTATCAGAAAGTTTATATTACTTGTAAAAACTCCATTTTCATCCTCGTGAAAACTTTGATCCAATATTTTGATTTAGTTTGTGTTAGCCATTCTATAAGCCATTGTACAGTTTGTAATAGTTTATTTAGAGCAGAGGCTACTTGCATATACACAAATGTTAAGGTTAAAAATTTTCAGCTCACTCCTTTCCTTTAGTCACATACATCTATCAGTCTAAATGGGGAAATCTGCTAATAATTATAGATAATGCATAGAGCAAGTGGAAATGATGATAAAAAGAACACCATATAAAATTCAGAGTATACCAAATTTTACTCTCAGAAATCGGAGGGAGATCATAGACTCTTAATAGGGAATATGTCTTTAAAAATTGTGGGGTTTTTTTAGATTATAGGAAAAGGCATTATACAGAAGGGGAAACAGGACATGAGATTGAAGATTTGCTGGTTCCTATGCCCTATTCTCCCTTGTGTTCTGTAATACCATATACATGATTGTTTCCTTTTCATTTTGCATAATGAAAGGGAATAGAAAGGAACAGCTACTTCCTATTTCTTTATTGATGTCCTGCAGGCAATAAAATTATTGAATGATTGACAGAAATTTAAGATAGTTTGATTGTGTTCACAGCTGGCAAATAGCAGTAAAATGTTCTTTTTTTTGTTGCACTCATTATGTTCTAAATATAATCTGAAAAAAATATATTCAGACTACTACTAGTATTGATCAAAATGAATTATGAGGATTCATCTGTAATAAAGGAGATTTTTATGTGTTTCTTTTCTTCTATATAAGTAACTATGTCATTATGTTGTCACTAACTATGAATCCTGAATTTTTTTAGTCTATTTCTCCTGTTTTCCTTTTGGGATAGTATGGGGTTTATTACTAGTTTTATTAAGTATCACAAGATGTTTGTACGACTGTAAGAGACAAATCTGGTAGAGAACTTCTGTAAGAGACAAATTTGGTAGAGAACTATCTCTGGTTTAGGTTTGTGATATGGTAGAGCTAGTCTATTTTTAAATAAATACAGTTTAGATGTTATATATTTGCATTAAATGTAAATATTGAGAAAGCTGTCCTCATATAGCTCTTTACTTGAAATAATTTATTAAGCATAATAAACCTTTGTTTTAAGATAGTTAATGTTTAACTACATAACTTTTAAAGTTTCAGTGTTGTACCAACTTGGGAAAAACTATCACTGAAGTCAGTGTGATTTTTTTGGGGAGGATACTAGTAATATAGAATTGTCTTTTGTGGTATGCACAACTCTCTTACAAACGTAGATACTAATTTTAGTTGTATCTGTTGGGTCTAACATTGTTTTTCTCCTGTCCTTTTATTTATTAAAGCTGGTAAATGATATATGGACTTGATCATGCCATTCCTTTAAAGAGGCAGATTGGGAATGTCCCTCTGCCAAATATATTGAGCATTCAAATATTGCTTCATCAGAAAATGATAGATTTGGTTTAGATCTAATAATAGGAATGTTGCTATAAAGTGAAATTGTTTGTTTTCAACTATGCATATTTAGTAGACTGATTTGGATTAATTAATTAATTAATTAATTAATTAACTAAGTTGGATTGAAGAAACAGGAGTCCTTCTCAAAGAGTGATATGGCAAAGCATTTCTAAAAACATTCAGGTATAATAATAGAGTAGTCTGCTGTTAAAAGCAGAGGCATCCGCAGGTGGTGGTTCAAAAAAGTCAAAATGTGACTGAATCATTAAAGCACCACATTTTTTTCTTGTGTGTTATACTCATTGCATACTTATGAGAAGAGACAGAGCTTTGATTGCACAGTTATATCTGCCATCTTGACTTTTTTGACCTATACTGTTGATGCCCTGAATAAAAGAGGGAAAAGTCATATTGTAAGCCCCTTGACTCAACTAATACTCTTAGATTCTTAGCCAATATATATTGCATATAAACATGGGTTAATATTTTTGAGAAGGAATTCCAGAATGTCTTAATTGCTTCTAATGCAGAATAACTGTTGTGTGATGCTCACCTAGAATATAGACAATTGTCATTTAAATGGAATAAATACATCCGTTGTATTGAACAACATCCTTAGCAGTGCTTTCATTGATACAATACACGTCCATTTTGAATTGTTCACTTCATTTTAGACCTTCCGTAGTGGAGGTGTAGATGGTGATATTACATTATTAATATCATTGCTCTCTTTAGGGACCAAACATCTTTCATGATGGAGTCCCTTCATTTTATTCTTACAACAACAGACTTATAAGGTAGACTACCTCAAAGCCAATCTGGCTACATCAAAGTCAAGTGCAGGCTGAAACCTGTCCCATTACTGCACCTTAATGATTATTCAACCTTAGTATTGTGCATAGGTACAGCCTTTTTGTATTTTAAGTAAAATGCTTAACTATATACTTGTATAGGCACAAATATGTGTAAACTATGGGGAGTCAGATTTGAATTTCTATACCAGGAAGGAATATATATATTTCCTTCGGTTATATAATTGTGGTGTCTGAATACATGTCCAGGGGGAGAAGAGAAAAATCTGTATCTTTGTTTACGGAACCTTTGAATGCAATTGGATTTTTCCCCTACTAATTTATTATATAAGTCTGCCACTACATAAATACAGATACGATTTCAACCATAATTGAAATTATATCTCATTTAAATCAGTTAAATTTAATTTAGAGTAAAATATGGTAAGGATCAGGCTGTAGGAATAATCATTTGAAAATGAAGCTCTCCTAAATCATCAAAATGTATTTGGTATAGATTCAGATTGTGTTACTAAGAAAATATTCACGTTAATATATAGAGCATTTCTATTCTAATATAAAAAATAGTTTATAGTAGTAAACTGCAGTAATTCTGACATTAGCACTGGAGTTAGCATTTCTTTATTGCTGCTGTGTTTTCACTTTATTAGATTATTATTATGTTCTTTGATGCTTATTGCTTCTTATTTTGGAGTTGTTAGTGACGATGTCTGAATGTATAGAAAGGATGTTGTAGTATGTTTTGATACAGTAATTATAACTTCAAATTACATTTGTATGCTTGTGTGTGCTTTCTGTGCTATATATCTTTAATTTGGCAAGCAAGTAGTTTTTATACTGTACACAGCTCAGAGTCATATTGCATGACTTGGTGTGCCTTATCAATCTTATCAATAACTCAGTGTGTCATAATTTGCAAAAATTAACAAAGAAAATTGTTTGAGCTATGGATTACAGTAGATGAGTTATGGTGGACTTGGATGGAGGCTGCCATTATTGAAGTCTTAGTTTTTGGAAACTTTAGATACTGCTGGGAGCATAGCCTCTGGCCTGCTTGCAAGAATCATTAATTGAAGACGAAGTATTGTGATGGTTCCACTTCTACCTGGATGGGTAGGTCCAGGTGGTGATATGGGCTAAGAAGGTATTATGGAGTGCCTTAGGATTCCCTATTTTATTCAATATCTACATGAAACCAAGGTTCAGGTCACTCAGGGCTGGTTAACTTACAGACTACTTTTCTCCAAGTGTTTCTGCCTGCCATAAAACACCATATCTGGAAAAACTAGGATAGCTTCTTAAGGGTCCAAAGGAGATGAGTGGGGTATGTGATTATGAGTATTCTTTGTACTATTCCCCTGCTTTGGAATAGTTTCTTCTCTTGGATGCGTGAGGTTCCCACTCTCATGGCTTCCAGATGTAGATGAAAACATGGCTTTTCTGGAATAGCTAATTAAAACTAATAGTGACAGGTTAGCAGGTATATTTAAAATAATGGTAATCATTTTAATGTAGTGAAAATAATTAGAAAGGGTTTACAGTTTCAGTTTAATTGTATTGATTTGTATGGTGTTTTATATGTAAGTTCTGTAAGTCATTCTAGAGTCCATTTGGTTATCCTCTGATCTCAAACACAGATTGGAGAAGAGTGCCTCAGCCATAATTAAGCACCTAATTAAAACTATGAATATAGTGCCTGAGTTCAAACGTAAAATATCACTGCAGGAAATTCAAATTACAGGTCTTCTAATATCTCCATTACAGAAAGGAAATAGAGGAAGTATATACAAGCCCAATAACATTTCAACAATATAATGTTCAACGTTGCCTAGTGTTTCTTATAATAGGCCTGCAACTCCTGTGTGAATATTCCATCAAGCAAATTCAATTGGGATAAGTTTGTATTACATCTTATTGAGTCACACTTTTAGTGCCGTAGCATTGCATTTCTATCCCTATGATTCTACATAGCTTTGATTGACAGATTTACCAATGAATGAAATCCCCCCCTTCAATCCCCACCACATTTTTCATTTCTTTCATCTTCCTTTTCCCCCCCACCCCCATTTTGTTCTATTCTTATATTCTAAAACTCTGTTTCTGCAAAGGAGAGCTGAAGCTGTCAACATGTGGAGCATATCTATAATCTTTTGATTTTTGGGTAGCCTGAAAGCAATAAAAGTGCACTGGTTTGTTGCCTAGCAGCAGCTATGCATATCCATACACAGGTGCTTCTGAAAGTGGGAGAAGAGTGGGAAGAAGAGAAGGAAAAAGAACTGCAAGATCAGGAGGGACTTCCTCTGTTTTTTGTTTCATAATACCAGTCTTTCCTAAGTGTGTTGCCTTGAATATTTATTTATGAAAAATGGGAAAAGTAGAAACCTGAACCTTTCTCTGAGGAATCTCTAAGCAGTAACATTTATGAATCAGGTTTACTTTCTTAATCTTTGCTCTCCATCTCTGGAGTCTTAATTCTTCCAAGAAGATGGCAGTGGCACAGTCTATTCTCTGAAACTGGCTAGGGATAATGTTAATTTTTTCCCCTAGATGATAACATTTGGTAGGTCCTAGATCTGATTCCTATTCATATGGTTACCACATCTAGACTGCAGAAATCAAGACAACCAGGAGATGATGTTTTAGAAATATATTGCTGCCATATAGCAATGGAAAATTTTATAGCCTTGATTTGATAGTCCTTTCTGAAAAAGTAATGGCTTGTTATTTTATATTATGCATATAAAGGTACCTTTCAATTTGTTTAAGTTAACTGAGTTGTCTCAAGAACAAAGATAGCACTGCTTGAAAGCACTGAGAGTCACCTAAGAATTATGCCTATCCTCTATGGTTCAGTTTTCCTAAAAAAATCATTCTTTATAGCAATAGTAAGTAGATCAAAGTTAATGAATGTGTTAGTGCAGGCAAAGAGTATTTAAAGATAATTCTTCTGAAGAGAGTCAAATGCTCTGGAAGATTGAATCCAGTACACCTGTATTATCTGGTTTACCTCCTTTGAAAGCATTCTTCAGCTTCAGATAACAAATTAAATCATTTGCTCTCTAGAGCAATTAACTCACCCCACCATTTTCTAAGTCTTACAAGCTGTCACAAAGAAAGCATTCATATCTGACTCCTGGAGATAGAGAGCAGGGCAATAAAAAAAATGAAGAACAAAGTTGGTGTGTGTGTGTGTGTGTGTAAATCTATTGCCAACTACAGTAATATAAAGTTAAAAAAAACAAATCAAAGCAAGCTAAAAATGCAAGAAAGGAAAAAAGGAAAGAAAAAAAAATAAAAGGAAATGGTTCCCAATCTTCTTTACGGTAGTAGACTTATAAATTCTTACTGTATGGTTACAACATACTCTTCTGAATAATCATCAGAACCATATTTTAAGTTCTTTTTTGTTTGTTTGTTTATTTGTCTTACACAAAAAATACATAAGTGGTTTCCAGTCAGTAACAAATTTAGATATTGTCTTTTCTTTGATCAAAGAAGTTAATGTAGCCATCTCAGCAACTTCCATCATATTTACCAACCATTCCTCGATTATGAGTAGTGCCAAATTTTCCCATCCTTATGTATGTAGTAATCACAATAACAGGAGCCAGTTTGCTCTAGTAATTAAGACACCACGCTAGAAACAGGTTGTGAGTGCTAGTCCTGTGCTAGGCATAAAAGCCAATTGGGTGACTGTGGCCCAGTCAATCTCCCTCAGCCCAACTCACTTCACAAGGTTATGATTGTGGGAAAATAGGAGGAGAAAGTAGTATTAGATACGTTTCCACCTTGAACTATTATAAAGAAATAAAAGTGGGATAAAAAGCTAATTAATAAAGTATATATTCACTTTTAAAAGCCTGTGAATCAGTAAATGTATGTGCATTCAGAATTTTCTACTTTTTTACACTTTCACCATACTTGTTATACACATTTCCAACATAAATGTGAAGCTCCTTTATATATTCTAGACCAGGGGTCTCCAACCTTTGCAACTTTAAGTCTGAAAGTTGCAAAGGTTGGAGACCCCTGTTCTAGACAATTTCCCTGTGACATATACCCATAGTACATTATTTTATAGAAGTTCCCTTTTATAAGAAATTGATGGCCTAGTGGTCAATAGATAGATAAATACTTATTTTTAAAATGGAAAATAATTATTTCAAATAGGAAGTTAATTTAATAAGCAGGAGGAAAGATGCTGAAGATTTAAGAGGTGACACAATTATGGCAGTGGAACATTGGTGGCCCTAAGGGCAGCTGAGGGAAGAGAAGAAAAGGAAGGTGATGAGGAGCAGAAGTGACATATACCAGACTTGTACAGATTTTGTTTTATCAAAAGCCAGGAATAGCCATATGTTCCCAGTTTCTTTTCTGTCGTTTTAAAGATTTGTATGTATACAGAAGGCTTAATGTCTAAAAGTGCTGTATAAAGTTAGTTTAGAACACTGCTGAGTTTCATATTTCCTGACTTTCAAACTCAAAGGACAATATATGGGTTCCAAATCAACAGGGGAATAGCATCTAAATCATAGGAAGTACAAGTAGTGCTCAACATGCAACCACAGTTGAGCCTAGAATTTTTATTGCTAAGCGAGACAGTTGTTAAGCTCACCATGCTCCATTTTATGACTGTTCTTTCCACAGTTATTAAGTGAATCTGGCTTTCCCATGATTGTACTTGTTGGAAGTTTACGAAAGATGATTGCATGACCCCAGTACACTGCAACCATCATAAATATGAGTCAATTGCTAAGCATCTGAATTTTGATTATATGGCCATGGGAATGCTGCAATAGTCATGTGTGGAAAACAGTTATAAGTCACTTTACTTTGCTGTTGAAACTTCTAACAGTCACTAAAAGAACTGTTGTACATCGAGGACTACCTGCAATTGTTCCATTTTATTTTGCACAGGTTAGATCTCAGCTCCAGTATGGTATCTGTGGTGGGTACCATTCAGATAAATTAGAACAGGAGGAGGGTGCCAAGGATGATATAGACAAAAGTTAATTTCTATGGCGTCATAGCAAATAAATTTGAAATATCTGCACTTCAGAAGAGAAAATGCAAGATAGCTGAACTATATTACACAAAAGAAAATCAGAAACTGGTCTTTTTCATATTAATGTGCTGAACATGAAGCAGTGAATTGCAACTATAGGAAGCCTGATCCCAGCTGACTGATAGGGGGGGAAATAACAGTAAGAGCAGTTCGGTGGTAAAATATTCAAAGTAGTTATGGGTGTCTTCATTGGTTATATTCAGGCAGAATAGCTATATCTCAGGGCTGGTTTAATTTGGATTCATGCACTTAGTAGAATGATTGGACGTGATGATAACTCTGGTCTCTTCTACTTTATATCACATCTCATCACTTCTCCATGGGCCAGGAAGGCAAATATTACTATATCCAAGCAGTGTTTGAGAGGTACTCTATGTTGACAGTTTCTCTGCAGCTTCTTGGAAGACTAGGTTGTTAACAAAGATCTCGTTGGCTGGACTTAAGTGTTCCAAAAACATGATTGTGTGTAATGAATGTAATCTGTACAATTATGAATCTGTTTGGGTTAAATTCAGCTATTGAAGATTTAGTTGACTGAGTCAATTAATCTCTTTTTGGGTGTTTCCATAACTCTGTCCCTAATGAAATGCACTCCAGAAATAAACTTACCCTGGAATTTCTTTAGCTCGTTATTTTAATGTTTGGTCCATTATTAGAGCTGTTAGAAAAATAATTTCAATTGATGCACAATACTGAAAAAACATAAAACTTTCAAATTCTTTTTTAAGGATATTTATAAACATTCACTGTAAAGTTAACAATTCAAAGGTAGCTATATTTTCCTGTTTCAGTATTGACCATGAACAATATAAAGAAAAAAATCAGGAGGAATATATCATAATAAAATTATGACATATACCCCCTCTAGTTTTTTATATTTTTTTAAATGTGGGAATTTTATATGAAAGTTTCTTAGTTCAGCTAGAAGATTAACTAGGTAGCAAAAGGCTAGCGTTTGTTGCTAACTGGCATAGTGGAAGAAAAATAGTAGAAATCAGTAAGACTTTTTCGTTGCTCCGAAAAAATTTACAAAAGTGTAGTATGTTACTGGATACACAATTAATATTGCTTTGTTAAAATTCTCTAATGTGAAATAATCTTCCCAATGTTGTTATGATCCACCTTTTCCTTTTTTGCAGTAAATGGTTTTCTATGATTTTGTGTGTTGCTGGGTAAAGTTATTTTTCAGCCTGTTTCTCCATTGGTAGTTGTTGCAAAGCAACTATTCATGTCAACAACTTGTTCTGGATTTCTTCCTCATGTGCCCTCGATGCTCTACCATGGTAACATTGTTAGGGCTCTTCCACTTGAATCCTAGTGTAGCAGCTGGGGAGCACTATTGTTTAATAAATGGTGTTCACTAGAGAAACAGTGACGATATCAGCTGCTAATACATTTACATGGGAGTTTTCAAGTACACAGTGCTCTTTTATTTTAAAGCTAAACAGGTCTCATCATTCCACAGGCAGAAGATTGCCTGTCATCAACATGTAGAGTTTCCAGAGAAGGGTAAGATAGAAGTGAAATATATATCACAACTATAAAACTAAGCACATCAAAAATATCAAAGGGATAATCGTCTGTAGAGGTTCTCAATAATCCAGGTCATGGTTGTCCCAAAGTTGCTTTTAAAAAGGCAACTGGACTTGCTTGTGTTTTTTTTCTTTCAAAACATTTTGCTTCTCATCCAAGAAGCTTCTTCAGTTCAAAAAACACATTTGGGACAAAAGGATGTTCAGGAAACTGAAAGTAAGAAACCTCTATACCAGTGGTTCACAACCTTTTTTTTTGGCCATGTCCCACCTAAGCATCTTTAAAATCCTGAAGCACCCCCCCCCCCGATATATAATTCTTACTTTATTCAAAAAGTGAACTCTACTCACGTGGAGGAAGCCTAAAATAAAAGGCCATTAACTTGATTTAAACAAGGTTCAAATTGCCCCCATTAAAAATCAAATTGCACCCCTTTGGGGCGTGGGCCCCACATTGAGAACCACTGCGCTATACAATTAACTATGGATTTGATTCAAATGTTGTATGATACTGATTAGTTCAAAAGTTTTGGAGGTCATAAAAAAAGGTTTCCAGCCTGTCTTTGAAACCCTAATAGTTAGAATATATAAAACCATTTCTATACAAATAATCTTCAACTTATGATCATTCATTTAACAACTGTACAAAGTTAACAGTGTTGAAAAAAATGACTTGACCTGTTTAGAGCTTAAGAATATCTCAGGGCTCCCTGGTCACTTGACACAAATTCAGGTGTTTGGCACCGGCATGTATTCATGATGGTTTCAACTGCACAGGCAATAGTATAGTGGACAACCATTTAAATAAGAGCTAGCAGTGTGCAGCAGCTGCCAAAAAAGCCAACACAGTTCTGGGTTGCATAAGCAGAGGGATAAAATCCAAATCATGTGAAGAGTTAATACCACTTTATAAGGCCTTGGTAAGGCGACACATGGAATTCTGCATCCAGTTTTGGCCACCACAGTGTAAAAAAATGTGCAGAGAAGAGCAACAAAAATGATGGACTGGAGGCTAAAACATATGAAGAACAGTTGCAGAAACTGGGTATATCTAGTTGAATGAAAAGAAGGACTAGGGGAGACATGAAAGCAGTGTTCCAATATCCCAGGGGCTGCCACAAAGAAGAGGGAGTCAAACTATTCTCCAAAGCACCAAGAAGCAATGGGTGGAAACAAATCAAGGAGAGAAGCAACTTAGAACTGAGGAGAAATTCCTGACAGAACAATTAATCAATGTAACAACTTGCCTCCAGAAGTTGTGAATGCTCCAATACTGGAACTTTTAAAGAGGATGTTGGATAACCATTTGTCTGAAGTGGTGTAGGGTTTCCTGCCTAAGCAGGGGGTTGGACTAGAAAACCTTCAAGGTCCCTTCCAACTCTGTTATTCTAGTCTATCTTGGTTTCGCATGATCAATATTTGTGACCTTCCCAGGAGGTTTCAGGCAAGCAAAGTCAATGGGGGAAGCTGATTTTGCTTAACAGTTGTGTGATTCGCCTAATGACCATAGTGATTCATTTAATGACCATGGTGAAAGAGGTCATAAAATTGGGTGTGATTCACTTAATGACCACTAGTTCCAGTCCCAATTGTGGTTGTAAGTTGAAGACTACCTGTATTTGCCAGTGATCTTCAAGATCCCATCCCTACCCATTTCGCCAAAAATAAGACATCCCCGGATAATAAGCCCAATCGGGTTCTTGAGCGGATGCGTTAAAAATAAGCCCTCCCCGAAAATATTGCAACACAGTAGCAGCCATGAGGTGACCATGCCTTCTGCACCTGAAAAATAATAAGACCTCGAAAATAAGGCCAAGTGCTTGTTTCACGGTCAAAAGAAAATAAGGCCCTGTCCTATTTTCAGGGAAACGTGGTAGTAAAGGTTATCTTTAAAATCCAACAAGTTTCCAAAGAGATTGATTAAAATGCATCCTACATTAAGATAGTTCTTTAGACTTTCATGAATTACAACTGTCAACAATTAAAATCACCCAGAAAATGTCTTAGCAGGGGTCAGCAAACAGATTCAGCCTGCTGTCTGTTTTTATACAACCCACAAACTAGAAATGGAAAGGCATGCGTGCAAAGGCCAGAACACCAGGCCTCAGTTGAGTTCCTGAATGAAGAGTGGGGCCAGGATGTCCTGGGTGGTAGCCTATCAGCAGTCTCCATCTTGGCAGTGTAGTATAGTCCAATGGCTGCCATGCTCCTTGGCCATGCTCGCAAGATGTCCCCATGGAAGTAAAGGAACAGTAGGATCTGGTCCTTTATAGACATAGTTTGCTGACTCCTAGCTTAGAGACCTATGGGCAATTCTCACCTAATACTCATTGAGAATTGAAATGAAAACAGGATTTTCTTGATCATGCTTGTCTGGCTGTGGATTTATTTTTATAAGAGAATAACATTTCCTCTTGGTGTATGAATGTGCCTTAGTGACCTGATTGACCAAAGCTATCCAAATAAAAGCAACAATTAAACAAACAGCAGAAACAAGGAAGGATATTTCAACATTTAATTGAAATCTTATAACAGAAGGTTTTCTGGCGCTTATTTGTAATTATAGGTGAAACAAGACTCAGAAACTGAACAAGTTAGATTGTTTGATTAAATAGTTGCAGAATTTATATCCTGTAGTAGATTTGCAACTGTGAGAATTTCAGTGAAATTAAAATATTAAATTCATATTGTCTATTATATGCTATAAAATGTTCTGTCATTAGTATATTATTATCCTAATCACTAAAATAGATAAGTCATTTCTAAATATGACTGGAAATGTAAAGGTCAGATCACTTTTTTCAAGTCTGGTGGCTATGCTGTAAAGCTTAACAGATTTCAAAAGTGATTCATTTCAGAATGAAACAAATCTTAAAAGTAGAATCTACTTTTCAACCTCCAATATTCTTACTAAATTTTACTGAACAGAAAATCCCGCTACTGAATTAGCTCTGTGCATCATAAATACTATGAGGATATTTTCTGCCTCCTATTGCAAACGAAGTATGATCTCTTTAATGGAAGAATGACTAACCATTGTTGGAGTGTGTTTCTATGACCAAAATAGTTTTATACTTTAAAATAAATCTGACATACAATTTAATTGAAATAGGAAATAATTTCTAGATTACAATTTAATATAGATTCATTTTATAATTAACATTTTGACATTTATATTGTGTCTAGTTTACAATCATTATGAGTTTTCAGATTTTTAGAATGATGTAATCAGTTATTTACAATTAGCTAATGATATTGAAAAATTATAGTTTCTATAATACACATAAACCCCTTTTTTCTAACTTTGTATCTTTTTTTGTTTTTTTCCTTTGTTTATATTTTTGCCTTAAAATTGTCAATAAAAATATGTTTAAACAAATATAATCTTAGGTATATAACTATAGTATTTGGTTCATAACTTTGTTTTATTCAAAACCAGCCAACTACTATAAGTAATCAACTTAGAATCACAATTGGGACCAGAACTGCTGTTATTAAGCAAAATGTTGTTGAGTCACCTGATTTTATTATCTTGTTTGCTATGGTGATGAAGCAAATTATTGCAGTTGTTAAGTGAATCATGCAGTCATTACACAAATCTGGCTTTCCTATCAACTTTGTAGAAAGCTGGTAAGGTTGGAAATAGCAATCACATGACTCTGGGACACTGCAACCATCATAAACACACACTGGTTGCCAAGTGCTTAAATCTTGATCACGTGACCACTGTAAGTGTAAATTGTAAGTGTGAAAACCCTCAGTATATTTTTTTTCTATTTGAATCGTTGGATAATTTCAATGAAGTATAGAAAATTTACCAAAAAAAATAATAGGAATCTAATATTTTTGTGAACATTAGAAAACAAGTGTCATTTGCATCATCATGGCACACACTAGAACCTTTATTATATGGAGGCCCACGCAGGGGGTTGGACTAGAAGACCTAAAAGGTCCCTTCCAACTCTGCTATTGTATTGTATTGTAAGAGGCAGTGTCACAATGCACAAGAAGGGTGGAGTTTGTACTGTGATGGTGCAATGCTCTTTTTTTTATATATGGCACACTCCTCCGATGTCTCCGATATAACAGGGGGAAAAAACCTCCACAAAAATCTCTTCATGTAATTAGAACTAGTTCGATATATTAGGGAGGAGAGGTACATTTCCACTGCTTCCTCATTCATTTTTGTTTATGAAGGGTTATCATACACTTGTAGCTAATTTTTTTTGCTATTTATATTTTTATAAAGTAATGAATGGATTTGTGTGCTTTATTAAAAAAGAAGAGATATAATATTATTAAGGTTACACAGAACCTCACAAAATCCCACAGAAGTGGGATTTTATGAATAGTAGTTCCCACAAACTAACCTTTGTCCTGATATCAGCAGCTCCCAGTCAACAAGTGATCAGGTGATGGCAAAATTTTCCATCCATGTGGTTATTGGATGCAGTTATTACTGCAACTTTGATGAAAGAAATGTAAAAAGGACAACTTTATTGACTTAGGACATAAAATTGGCTCCATGTAATTTACCTGTTTTCAGTATTTAGAGTATTGTTACCTACTGACTGTATAATGTGAACATGTTGTAGTATGCACAGAGAAGAACAAACGTCAAAAATTATAATTGTAAACCCCATTCCTTGTTTAGTTAAAAACACTCTGTCATGAAGAATTACAATAAACTCTGTGAATTTGCATGCATGCAGCTTCAGTTTGCACATTTGTTTTTATGGTTTAGGAAAGGTCAGTTTCACATATCTGTATTATGTTGCAAGATCCTGAAAAATAATAAGCTTCATTTTAACATTTCATTAGATGTGACAATAATTTTCCCCATAGAATAGTTTGTTTTTCAAAACAAACTCTTCAGGGAAGGAAGTTTAAAGCAGTTGGTAATTGTTCCATGGATGTTAACAAACTTTGCATAACGCATAATATATGTAGTACTACTTCTTTAAAAATCTTTATTGTACCAGGATTTCATGAAACTTGAACAGAATCTGCAGCAGACTGATCGTCATTACTGTGGTGCTAGCAAACATGAATTGAATTCGATAAACTACTTAGTATGAGCCTTGAATTATTAATCTAAGTTTGGGCAAAGTGAGAGAAGGGAATACAATTTATATAATATATGACTTTAAGGGCCTTGAAACATGTTATGATGAAATAGATTATATAAATAGATATGAATGCTTTCTAGAACCAAAATCGTAAAATTTCTACATATTCATAAGTAAGTGGATATGAGTAAACTCAATTATTTGAGTCATAAACAAAATACTGTATTTTTCGGACTATAAGACGCACCAAGATTTTGAAGAGGTAAATTTTAAAAAAAGGTTTTTGCACTGTGCAGGCCTCCCAAACCCTCTGCAGGCCTCTTTTTTTGTAAAAACGAGGCATGCAGAGAGTTTGAGAGGCTTGCAAAGTGCTCTTGGGGGCTGGGGTAGGGCAAAAATGAGCAAAAAAACAGCCAGTTTTTTGTGAAAATGGGCTCTTTTTAAAAAAAGGGGGGGGCATGCATATGCTTTGGGAGGCTTGTAGAGTGCTCCTGCAGGCTGGTGTGGGGGGGGGGCAAAAAAGGGCAGAAAATGGCCCGTTTTTCACTTGCTTCTTCCCTCCGTAGCCCCCAGGAGCACTTTGCAGGCCTCCCAAAGCCTATGCACATACATTTTTGCAAAAGGGGTGGGGTTTCAGGAGGCCAAAAATGCTGTATTCAGTATATAAGGCGCACCCAGATTTTTACCTTCTAGGGGGGGGTTGCGTCTTATACTCCAAAAAATATGGTAACCAACAATGTTTAAGTGTGCAAAAACTGTCAGCACATTCACTATAAATGTTTAAAGATGTGGAGCTTTCAGGTCTAAGGCTGAACATGCAGGAAGCTCCACTCAGTTCAGGATTGAGCGGAGGATTCTATGGCTACAACCCAAGATAGGAAGTTCACCATGATCCCTTTCAGGCATTTGTATGACTACAGCAGCACCTATATGACATGCACAAAGGGGGGTGTTTTAAAGCAGTGGTTCTCAACCTGTGGGTCGTGACCCCTTTGGGGGTCGAACAGCCCTTTCACGGGGGTCGCCTAAGACCATCAGAAAACACATATTTTCGATGGTCTTAGGAACCAAGGCACCAATTTTATGGTTGGGGGTCACCACAACATGAGGAACTGTATTAAAGGGTCACAGCATTGGGAAGGTTGAGAACCACAGCTTTAAAGCATCACAAGTTAAACATGAGTCAGAAATCTGATGCCACTGTTAAAATGGCATTTGCTATTTTAGGACATTAACGAAAGAGTTAATAGAATGCAGCTCATGGGAAGTAATTGTTCCACTCTATTCTACTGTGATAAGACCCTGCCTGAAATAGTATGTCCAGTTCTAATCACCATAGCTGGAAAGAGAGAGTGACACATTAGAGCAATTTGAAAGAAGGACTACCAGAACGATGGAAGAGCTAAAAATCAAGCCTTGTAAGGAAAGCTTGAAGGATTTGGATAATGATGTTTAGGAGATGGTATATGATAGCAATCTCCAAACATCTGAAGAACTGTCAGCTGGAGAAGATCTAAACCAGTGGGGTAAAAGTACAAGATTATTCATGTTAGATGTGGGGAGGATAAACTCCTTAGTTTATCACTGTTCCTCACTGTTGGAGATATCAGGCAGTGGAACATGAAGTGCTCATTGCTGTAGATCTTTAAGCAAAGTCTGGATGGCCATCTGTCAGTATAGTATAGCCTTTATTGTCATTGTACATCATATACACAACGAAATTGGTTGAATGGTCCAGTGGATCTTGCATTGAATAAAGGATTGGACTAGAACCGTGATGGCAAACCTATGGCACACGTGCCAGAGATGACACACAACACCCTCTCTGATGGCATGCGAGTTCAGCTCCACCATGCATTCGCGCACGTCTCCCGTCGGCCATCTAGTCTTTAGGGACTCTGCTGTACATTCACAGAGGGTGGGGCATGTGTGAGAGGCCACGTGCACATGTGTGGGTGGGCTGTGTGCAAGAGGATTATGGGCAGGGGGCACACATGCATTGCATTTTGGGAGTTTGGGCGTGCTTTGGGAGCTCAGTCCGGACAAGGTTAGCCATTGCTGGACTACAATGACATTTAAAGCCCTTTGCAACTCTCTGACATTATTATTCTGTTAAGTTCCCAACTTTTTTATTGAATTTACCCATTTCCATAATACTATAATTGAGGTGCGACTGGTTTGTATATTCCGGTGTACTATGTGAGAACCTGGAATTTAATCCTCTAAAATAATAGATTTTAACCCAGATATCTTCAGTTATGCTAGCATTGACAATCTTGTGCAACATTTAATCTTTGGACTCTGCTGCTCTTGCTGAATTTACAGCTTTCTAATTAAATGCGTAAGAGAAGTGAAAAAAAACACTCTCTGGAAAATGTCTCACATATTAGGGGAAAATAGTAGGAATGATTGAAGCTACGTGTTCTATTGCCTTTAGATTCTTATTGGGTGAACAAATAATGCTAAAAAAGCAGATCAGGGATTTAGTCCATCTGTTAAAACATTAATAGGCTAACTAAATAAAACAGATAAACTAAATAAAGATAAAACAAAGAATAATTTTCCTGGATTACTGGAAGCATAGCAACTGGTTGTCAGTATATCACCACTTCAGTGTTATGCCCCCTACAGCCCTGGAAACTACATAAAAGTACCTCTGATTAAGAGATTCATCCAAACTGAGGTTTTTCTAATACAGAGTCTACAATTAGCACATTTTCAGTCAACAATTCCTGTAATAAAATAAAATCATCTGTCTCTTCTGAGATCACTATCTTGTTGAAAAGCATTTTATGATAGTAAAAGAAGTTGTATTTTGAAATTCAATCAAAGATAAACAATTATGACTAACATTGATTTTTACAAGAATGTTATAAAAACAAGCATTACAACATCAGATAATATAACTTCTTAACTGCAGCTCAATGTTGCACAATATTTATTTAGGTAGTAGTATCTGGGAAAGATTTAAAAATATCGTGTAAACCACTACACCTAAATTTTTATTAAAATTTGCCTGACCTTATCTTGACGTTTGTAATGAGTAGTATGAAAACAAGTAGAATGTAATTGTAAATGATTAGTTAAATAACTGTCCTGGCATCAGTCTCAGTCAAATAGGCACACGTAGTGATATAAATGTTATGTCTAAAAATAAGGAGGCACATGTTCAGATTTTATTTAGTAAGACGATAGACTAATGAGGCCAACATCCTGATAAACTATCGTTGTGGTAATTTTTTGTTAAGCTTTGGGATTTTGTAATGTGCAGTTTTTAATAAACTAACTGATTGGGTTATCTGAGATTCCTTTTAGCCAATGGACTCCAATTAAGTGAATGGGATGTTGTCTAATTGGACTCCTGCCATTTATAGGCATAATTCATGTCCCTCCTTGGTCCAATATGGGGCCTGGGTATGTAGTGACCTGGATTGGGGAAAAACCATTGTCTCATAGCATTTCAAAAGTCAACTGGACTTTCTTAGGGGTTTTTTTTCCTCCTTGAAAACGTTTCACTTTTCATCCAAGAAGCTTCTCTTTAAGATGGGGTGACGCTGTCAGCTTTGAAAGATATTGTGGTATGTCTCCTCCTTAAAGGGTTCTCTTCAGTGTTTAATAATGATTGCACAGTCCCCATGCTATGTCTTACAGTCTCTGCTTAGGCCACCAGAGAAGACATAGATTAAGTCCATTTTGTGAAACAATGTCATTTAATAGGCTCCAGCAGACTCTACTAAGGGGAACAGTACTCCTTTGAAATCTGGATGGTTTCAACCCTATCTGCCTTCTGGAAAGCTGTGACAGCCTGGCTTTTTCCCAGGTGTAACCGTTGCTAGTAAAACCTTATGTGTGTATTAGTGTTGTGAGTTGGTTCTTAAGGCCTCATGAAGTTATCTTTGAATTGAATTTTTGGCCTTGTTTCATATTTGTTTTATAATATAATTATTGTGAGTACTGTTAACCACCCAAAGCAATTTGTTTGAGATGAATGGCTATATGCATTTTATAAATATAAATCAATAATATCTTCCTTAGTGGGGATTCAGCTGAAAATACTCTAAAGTCAGGCTTCAGGTTTGTGCATGAATGGAGGCAGCTGGCTGGTCTTATGAATTTCTTTTGCAGGACCTTGTCAAAGGTAGAACACAAGTCTTGGTCCTGTTCAATCCTGTCCAATAGATCCAGTTGCAGATTCCTCCTGTCAAGGGACTGTTGGGATTTGGATTAGATGAAGCAAGCTGAAAATGAACACTAGGAAGATGGAGTTACTATTCATTCATTGTGGTTTTCTCTCAGTCTGCAGTTTTGCTCTTAAGTGAATGGCATAGTCCCTGAAGGAGCAGGCTAGGTAACTATTCCCTAAGTATTGCTAGAAGGCAACTGGATGCCCTGGCCAGGAAGGACTTCATCCAGTTTTGACTGGTATCATAGTTGCAAGCATTCTTGGAACTATAAGCTACAATGATTCACAGTTATTTCCACACAGTTTAACTTCTGCAGTGTGCTGTACATGAGACTAGCTTTGAAGACTACTCAGAAATTACATTAATAGTGGCCTTTATATTGATTGGCTACGATGATCATATTACACCTGTTGTGGCCCTACATTGATGGATTTGGGGTAACATTCAAAGTGCTAGTTTTTATTAAAAGCACCTAGGCATGTTTAGGACTGCTGCTCCAATAAAGTTGACCCCTCTGAGATCTTTCAGGAGAAACTAGTGCTTGTGGTATCAAAATTTTGGGGAGGGGGAGGGGCATGGGAGATTGAAGCTAAGAAATACAGTTTTTCCATAATGCACTTGTATTTTGGAATGACCATTGGTCTTACCTGAAGGGTCTTTCTCTAGGCGCTGCTGAGTGTCCAAGCACGGGTTATCCTCAGCTTGCTGCCCATTGGACTGAGTTTTGAAAATTTTGTGTAGCCACACCTCCTGCTGTTGCAGAGGCTCAGTTCTAAAAAACGAAAGTGGACCAGAAGGGTGCAGAAAACAGTAACAAAATTGTAGTCTCAATATAAGGAAGAAAACAAGACAGTTCCCACAAATTCCCTAGGGTGGGGTTTATTATTTATTTATTTATTTATTGAATTTATACTCCGCCCTTCTCCAAACGGACCCAGGGCGGCACACAGGAACCTTAAAAGACATACAAAACATATAAAACTTTTTTTTAAAAACTTATTCAACTAAGGGCCTGTGCTAAAACCGAATTAAAATCCCCATTTTAAAACTATCTACGAGTCGGTATTGGAGGCTACGCAAGGCCGGCTAGTTGGAATAGGTGTGTCTTCAGACACTTGCGGAAGAGGCGGAGGTCAGAAATGGTACGGAGTTCAGGGGGCAAGTCGTTCCAAAGGGCTGGTCCCGCCACAGAGAAGGCTCTCCCCCTGGGTGTCGCCAGTCGGCATTGTCCGGCCGACGGCACCCTGAGGAGGCCCTCTCTGTGGGAGCGTATCAGTCTAAGGGATGTATGGGGCAGGAGGCGGTCTCGCATATAACTAGGCCCCGAGCCATGAAGCGCTTTAAAGATGGTCGTTAAAACCTTGAAGCGCACCCGAAAGACCACAGGAAGCCAGTGCAGCTCGCGCAGGATTGGTGTTATATGGGAGTGTCTAGGCGCTCCCGTAATCACCCGCGCGGCTGCGTTCTGGACTAACTGTAGCTTTCGGGTGCACCTCAAGGGAAGCCCCATGTAGAGAGCATTACAGTAGTCGAGTTGAGACGTGACGAGTGCTTGGGTTGGACACTCCGCAGCGCCTAGAGAAAGACCCTTCAGGTAAGACCAATGCGCTGCTTGGAGTGTCCAAGCACGGGACATGCCAATGCTATGTAGTCCCAGGGTGGGAAGAAGGATTGGAATGGGAACTGGGAGCATCAAGAACCCTCTGGAGCACACGCTTGCCAAAGGAGGCCTCCGAGGATGCAAAGAGGTCCAGTTTGTAGGGCTGGGAGGGGGATCCTGCACCTGTTGGGAAGGGAGAGCCTTATCTGACACAGCCTTGTCCTGGGCAGAAAGAGCCTTTTGGAACTGCTTCTCAAGGATCTTCTGTCTTCTGTCGGCCAGTCTCTCATCAGCCTTGGTGGCCTTCCTGACTCTAGGCCTCTTCCCCTGCAGGGTGCAGAATCGCCCTTGGCAGCAGGGTTTGTCTTGCTGCGCTTGGTGGCAGGCTGTCCTGTTTGCTCACTGGAGTCAGCCATGAAGTGGCTGAAAGGCAAGAACAAACAATTAAAACCAGTTTAAACACCCAAACCCGTTCAGGAAATCACACAAGGGATAAGGCAAGGCAGTTAAGTAAAAGGAAGCAGGAACCTGGTTTTGGCGCCAAATTAAGAAACAGCAGTCTCAGGCTTTGCAGATCTGCGCTGGAGTAGACCAGGGAATGGCACGTCAATCCGCCAATCTCCCTGCAGCCTCTGGAGGAAAGTCTCTTCTGCAAGCCCAGGGAGTCCTGTCTGGGAGCCCCAGAACAAGAACAACCCCAATGGCTTTCGCAGCGGTGATCTGCGAAGAGGAGACGGGCTGTGGCTTGAAAAAGGCGGCAGATTTAAAACGCGCACCTTTTTTCCTTTAGAAATGGCCGCCGAAAGTCAAACCGGCACCGGGGCAATATCGGGCTGGGAAGCTTCAGTAGAGGCTTCCCAGGGAAGGTAAACCCCGATAGCAACATTGGGGCACCCTAGCTGCCTACCTAGCCCCTCAAAAACTTGCCAGCAGCCGCTGGCAAGCTCTCCCGGTGTCAGGCTGCCCCGCAAGAAAAGCGGGAAACAGCCGCGGTTTGAACAGCCCACTCCGCGCGACGAATACACCAACAACGAAGCCAAAAATAAAAAAAGGGAAAGAGCACACTAGCTAACACAACTAGACAAAAATAATTTTAAAAAAAGGCTACACTAACTCACTACTGGGGAGGTCAGATTGATGCAAAGGACTGGAGACTCCCCAGATGCGTCCGAAAGGCGACTGAGTTTTTTAGAACTGAGCCTCTGCAACAGCAGGAGGTGTGGCTACACAAAATTTTCAAAACTCAGTCCAACTGGCAGCAAGCTGAGGATAACCCGTGCTTGGACACTCCAAGCAGCGCCTAGGAGAATAGCCTCCCTCCACAATCTAAGCTGGTATCCTTGATGATGGTCTCCTGAGAAATAGTGAAAATTGAACTCTTCCTTCATGGTTATGTATAATCTGAAATTAGATTTTATTATTGTATTGACTTTGTGTATTATCTATATACTATTAAAACTGATACGTCTGTAACCTTTAACTAAGCAAAACAGTGCATCGTAGGGCAACCAGTTTTGAACCAAGGTACCTCAAGTGGGTCTCCTATGGAATTGACATTTGGCAAATTGTTATGACACAAAAATTATCATAAAGCATTTATGACAACATACAAAATGCCATAAACATTTCCTGTAATCAACTTCTGATGTTTGACGGCTTTACAGCTCAGCATAGGCTACTTTCAAGGCAGTTGCATCTGTGAATATCTTCCTGAATGTTTAAGAACTTTTCATTAGAAGCTCTGCCATGGTTGAAGGCATTGAGGAATCTGATCAGGAACTACCTCCTCAACAATGGCCCAAGAAGTCATGGGCCATCAAGTTTATTATAGTTTTTTTTTTTAATTCTGAAATTGTATATAGCATAGTATAGTATAGTGAAATGTAGCATAGTGTAGTGTTTTTATGATATTGTAAGTTAGTACCTAGGTCTTCCATTCTGGATTCAATAGGCTGTCATTTCTATTTACGGTTTCCCAGAATGCTGAGAGTAGATTGCTAATACCATCATTCATTGTGAACTAGGCTAATCGTTTGGATTCAATAGGCTGTCATTTCTCTTTACAGTTTCCCAGAATGCTAAGAGTAGATTGCTGATACCATCATTCATTGTGAACAAAGCTAATCCTTTCCATCTCAATTTTGATTTTAAAGTTAGGGCGGAATATGGTGATGTATCCTTGTTACCCAGTTATTTTATTACCTGGGGGCAGCTTGTGAATCTTGAAAACAATTATAGGATGTCTGGAAAGTGAGGAGTACTAGCTGATTGTTTCCCCCTTCTGTCTTATCCAATATTGACTGGTCCCTCTCCTTGTGAAAGGGTTGTTTTTCATTTCTGCTTAAATCCATTGTTAAAGAAAGGTTGGGAAATTATCAGTGTGTCAAAATATAAAATTTCTGGCTATGATAATCAGGAGGCAGCAATTTTATATTTTTTCTTGAATCTGAATTGTGTAAAAAAGCACCATCAGCTTTTTCCTACTTTGTGGTACCCTCCAATTTCCAGTGAGAATTTCCATTGACTTGAAATTCTGGGAGTAGAGTTCAACACATTTGGAAGACACCAAGTTAATCTAGACATATTCCAACAGAGATATCAGCCAGGAAATGGGACTGCTAGGTGTTCCTTTGCTTGAATTGAATAGAGGAGTCCATGCTTCCCTTTACATAGTTCAAGATGCAGGTACATGTAATGAAATGTCTAATCATCTATAGAATAGCAGAAGAGGAAAAATAATTGTTACAAAAGAGAGGTATTTGATCATGTGATCATAGAAGTGCTGTGACAACGGTTGTAAGTGCAAGGACTGGTAAGTAATTTGTTTCAGTCCTATTTAATTTGAATGGTCCTAAATGAATAATTGTAAATCAAGAACTGTCCATATATGACACGAGACAATTAAACACATATTTCTGCTCATTTACTATTTATGTGTATTTGTTTCCAGATTCAAAATAAGGAAGCAGATGCTGTGGTTTGGACATCCTTTCTTAAGTCACTCTTAACACTTCCTGTGGCAGAAACAAATAATAATAAACTTGCAAATGTTTCTTATAATCAGCTAAAGGCTTTTCTATTCTTGGACATTTTTTGGTCACTCGTCCTTGAATAACTTTTTACTTCAGAAATATTTTTGGGTGAATTGGCATGCCCTGCATGTTTGAAATCTCCTAATGAATTTTTAATAATATTCATAACTGGCTACCTTGAAAGCCATTCCAAAATATTTATGTTTCATTTCTGTAGGGACTTCTTGGCTGATCTTGGTTAATTTCAAAGTTTGTTACAGATTGTCTTGCTCAAATATTTGACTTCTTTTCATCTTCAATTTCATCACTGTCTGCAGGATATTATCTTCTAGAATAGGTTAATAAATTAAAGCTATTATTCCTTCTACTCAGATCATATTTTATATGTCACTGGCTGCCACACACCAAGTAGCATAAAGCGATCCTCACATTTAACGATTAGGAAATGTTCTTTTCTTCAAAAGTTGCACCCTTTTTTTCTCCAAAAGTAACCTGTGTGCTTGTGGGCAACGGTCCAGTTTTTGTTTCATCAGCTCAAAGCACTTCTTCAAAAACACAGCTTATTATAAGCTTTTGCATACAGTAGATAATGGATTTTGTGATAAGATCAGATAAAAGGCTTCTTTCTGACTAGTTCCCCATATAGCTTTTTGTTATATACTGTGAACCTGTGGAAAAATATCAGCTAAACTTTTCAGCAAGTTGTTTGCAGAGATCCATGATTCTGTTTTGCAGATCTGTGCAATTTTCAGGCAATTCTAGGAGACGTGTTTTTATTTGGGATTTGTGTTCTCCCCTCCTCTTTTAGTCTTCTAGACTGCACATAATTTTCTCACAGTTGAAATTGCAACCTGGAAGCATTTGAAATTTGTTTATAGCCTTTTCTTGATTTGTTAGAGTGAGTATTCATTTTTATATGCTCAAATGGCTTCTTAAGGAGCCCTTGTTTGTTAAAAGTAAACAAAAAACACTTACAACCCGAGAACTCAAAGGGTCAGAGTGTTTACTCACGTGGAATTATCTTCTAGCTAAGGGTAGTGAGTCACCTTTTTGAGTAGTATTAATATTTTTAAAAGTGGCTATCTATCACTGGGAGAATATTACCATTGTCTTATTTATTTGTTTGTTTGTTTATTTATTTATTTATTTATTTATTTATTTATTATTTCGATTTATATACCGCCCTATTTCACCTAAAAGGGACTCAGGGCGGTGCACAGAAAGATAAAAACCCCACAATATACAAAATATAAAAAAACAATTAAATTATTAGATCTGTGCTAAAATTTGAATAAATAATTAAAACCAATAAATATCGAATTAAAATATTCCCTATTTTATTTTATTTTGAATCTGCACTTCAAATTTGCAGAATGATGGCATGTTGGTGCCTAGAGGTCTGCATGCAAAGGCCCTTTGAATGCTAAAGGATAAAAAGAAGAAATACATACTGAAATGAAATATAAAAAATCTGGCTTGGATATAAAGCCAGCATTTGGACAGCTGTAGACAGCCTTTTCAAGGTTAGTCTTTGTGAGACATATCAGTTGACCTTTTCGAACTGTATTTTTGGGTGGGACTTTTGGTTTAAAAATGAAAAAATGGAAAATTACACCATTGAATTGTTTTTCTTAAATAGAGACAGTGCAAACATAGGGGTTTCAGGGGATAAAGAGATGAATAATCAGCAGTGTCGTGATGCAACAATATTGCTGATCTCAAATCACATAGTGGACCATCTTAGACCCAACTGTTAATCAAGTATGAAAAATACAGTAGCACTAATTTGTTAAGATAGGTAGGACTGTGTTGTGTGCCTATATTAAAATATAAACCAATGCGTAGAAAAATACTTTCTAGATTGGTTTATACAAATTCCTTTAGAATAGAATAGAATTTTATATTGACCAAGTGTGATTGGACACACAAGGAATTTGTCTTTGATGCATGTGCTCTCAGTGTACAGAAAAAATAATACATTAATCAAGAATCATGAGATACAACACTTAGTGATATTCATCTATATAAATAAAAATGTAAAATAGTTTGTGCAAAGCCGCTAATCTCAGAAAGTACTGCATCGATCGGCACCAAATTTTCACACAATGTTCCCAAGGACTTCCGATGCAATCATACGTACATTTTGTGTGGCTGGCACACGTGTGTCATGTGCAAGCAGCACAAACGTAAAAGATACACACTTTTCACCTCCCTGTAGCTCCTCCCACCCGGCTGCTGCATCACGCACACGTGTGCGTGACATCACATTTCTAACGGCTGAAAGTGTGAACGGCCTTGAGGCGGCGCGTTGCCAGTGGCAACACAGGAATCAGTGCATGCGCCTCTCTGGGTGAGGCCAGTGGCAGCAGCCACCTAGCAGCTCTGCGGGACGCTGCGTCCGGCTTCTCCTGGGGGTGGGGGGGAATTTTCCACCTCCAGGCCTCCTCGCTGCTGCTGCCGTCAAAAGCCCTTTTACTAATGATTTAAATCATGATTTAAGTTGACTTGATTTAAATCACATCCACCCTGGGACATAGATCTATTAAAGTCCACATATTGGCTATTTTTATTCAGCCAGATGTGATAGTGGGACTATCTATCCCACACTGTTCTAGTTTATCAAAAAAGAGACTCTAGCTTGCTTTATCAAATGCCTCACTAAAGTTTGAGTCTACTACATGCATAGCATTCCTTGCTCTATTAAGCTAATAATTTTGTCAAAGAAAACAATAAGATTTGTCTGGCACAGCCTAATCTTAACAACATCAGGCTAGTTCCTGGAAATAACCATGTTAGTTTTTAAGTGCTCAGTTTTTGATTATCTTTTGCAAGGTTTTGCAAGAAATAGATGTGAAGTTCGTTGGTCTGTGGTTTCCTGCGTCCACTTTTTTTCTTTTTAAAATACTGACACTTGCTCTTCTCCACTCTTCTGGCACGTCTCCTATTCTCCAGGATTTCTCAAAGACTTCAGGAAATTTCTCTGACACCTGCTGGTTCATTTAACACCCTGAGATGTAATCCATCCAGTTCAGGATGTCTTGATATAATGATGGAAACATTTTAGATTACTTTGCTGTGAATTTTTGCCAAATTGTTTGGAAAGGTGCACACATTGTTATGCTGCTGGATCCTTGGAAGGTCCTTGATCACAGTAAAGACCTACTGATAAGCTGGGTCAATTTCAAATCACTTTATGATTCTGTGGAAGCCCAAATTATTTTCACTTATAATCCTGCTAGTCTGAGTGTGTCTGAATTTACAGGATGATCTAAATCACGAGTGTCAAACTCGCAATATCACGTTGCCATCACGTGACGTTTGCGACATTTTTTTCCCTTCGCAGAGGTGGGATGGGCATGGCTTGCACATGACCTATCCAGCCCATGGTCCGCAGTTTGACACCCCTGATCTAAATTTTCCAGCATATTTTTCAAATCACGCTGGAACATATTGTTATTATTTCTAAAATAACATAAGTAAATAAATAAAAATAAAAAATTTATAATGATGAAAAACATTAATGTTTATACAAAATTATATAAATCAAACATATAAAAGTTTGTCATCTATATTAGGTAAATTAAGCATGATCAATATTGCTTCCCTGTTTCCTAATTTGTAGTTCTTTTACTCTCTAGTATTGCTTGTGACTATTATATTACATTAACTGGTTTCATGTAGATAGAAGAATTGGAGAAATAGCAAAAATTAAGAAATGCTAATCATAGCTAGTGACCAGAGACAGCTTTGCCGTTAATTGAAACTTTTATTAAATGCTTTATTTTCAAATAATAGTATCTACTGAGAAACAGTGCCTTTTTATTGAACTAACGTGTATGAAATATTGTTGAAAATGTATATACAGTAAAGTTCTTAAATATTACTAAGCAAATATTAAATGGCTTGCATCTGTATCCTCAACAATTTGAATAATTTTACATGAATGCAAGTTGTATTTTATCTAAAAAATAAAATAAAGTCCTAATCAAATCTGCTTGTTGGAAAAAGAATGTAAAAGGTTTTAAAGTAGATGTAATGATATTACAAAAATGTTCTGAGTATTGTTTCAAAAAATGTATTTAGTATACAGAAAATTGTTTCATTGAGTACTTGGTATCATAGTGTAGAAAAATATTTTGTTAACTTTATAAAATATTACATCATGCAATTCTCTAGGAGCTGTGGAATATATCTGAAAGAGGAGAAAGTGGCAATTTTCTATATTAAACAATGTTTTCTACTAATAAAAAATACAATTAGATCCCCAAAATCAATGATGAATAATCACGTGAAATTGGAAAAATATTTCCCCCTTTTTTTTAAATAAGAAAACAAATGCTCCTATGAAAGAAAATAACCCTTAGTAATTAGCAAAGTAATTGGATGATTATTGCATACCTAGAAATTATAGTAGAAAAAATATCTTGCCGGTGACCAAGATTATTTTCTCCCAAGGGTCACCGCCTTAATTAAGTGTACACTAAAGCAGGTGTACAGTGAGACTTTGAACATAATACTAAGCATGTCCCATGGCTGCTAAGTTGGCTATTCCTAAATGGATTTTAATGACTGTTGTGCCTTAGGCTTTGTGCTAATGAAGTTTTTGTTATAAATTGGAGAGAGAGAGAGAGAGAAGACAGAGAGGAGGGAGTGGAGGGGGGGGGGGAAGAGAGAGAGAGAGAGAGAGAGAGAGTCTGCTCTTGTGAGAGATGTATTTGTGTATTAGAGTCTTCTTTGTTTGTCTTTGTTGCTAGTTTAGCACAACAAGCTGCTGTGTCCCCATAGCAAAATAATCTCCTTCTTTGAACAAATCCATGTACACAGCATGTAGAGATGCAAGTGTTAGAGCCATAAGGGTATTCAGTCTCCTCAACAAAACGTGATTATCCTGGGACTAAGGTTGTTTATTTGAGCTCTGGGTGTACAGATTTTTATTTTAGATTATATTTAACGTGTTAAGCAAATAATCTTGAGAGATAGCATTAACATTTAGAATGATTCTTTATTTTTCTGATGAGAATGCCTAAATTGATATTATATTATGTTATATCTTGTTTTAACGTTCATCCATACAGTTCATATTATCATATAATTTAGTCAATTTTTTGTCCACATTAATACTGCAGATGTTTGAAACAATTGAATAAACTTGAAAAGTTGAAGTGTTTTTTTTAATTTCAAGCTATTCTCAGATAAATAGCAAAAATTGAAGTAAAAACACAAAATATTTATATGATTCCACTTTTCATAAAACTGTCAGTGATAGTTGAAAATATTTCATAATTATTAAAATACGTTCTGCTGTTTTTAAGAGTAAATTTGTACATTTATACTCCCCCCCCTCCATTAATGCCAGAGCCAGAGAGAGAAACTCCTACAAGAATAACAACAATCTGTTTGTTTTGGATTATACTTTTAAATAAAAAACAAAAAGCTAATTCCTATGAATTGCATGCTGTTTGTTTTAGAAAACTGGTGCAAACAGTCATACGAAGATACTAGCTTAATCAATTTTCCAGTCAGAGAGCAGAATATGATACTGTATAGCCAAAAATAGACTGCTAAAGAAAACCCCACAGAGGATTAAAAAGACAGGTTCAAAACACAAATTTGACAAAGGGCATTCAAAAATTCTGCAAAATTGAACTTTAGGGTGATTTCTTAAATTATTGAATAGAGTATATTTCATGTGCCTTTTAAAAAAAAATTGAACCAACTTGGTCCTAGTTATGAGAAGGAGCTGTACTAGAGATATTTATAACTACATCATTTCTTACAAAATTCCTGACTATATTCATTGCTCAAGGATTCTGCTTGAGACTGAAAAAGTTTAGTGGCAGTACTAAAATACATTTTCCAGCAAGTCTATATTAGGAAAATTTGTGGTTCCATTTCCTCCACTATATTTATCAAACCTCTTAGTCCAGAGTTATAATAAATAGTAGAGGGTTGCCATTGTCTACATGATTTGAGATAGTTTGTTGCATGAACTTAAGCTTATGAGAATCAATTAAAGAGCTGTTTCCAAACATTTGAATGGTTGTCTCATAAATGATGGAACAAATGACTTCATGTTATAAGAGCAAAAAAAATAAAAAATTAAGACTAATCACTAGGAAGAATTTCCTGAGGTTATGAGCTGTTCTGTAGTGGAACAGAATTTTTTTAAAGGAAGTAAACAGTGATTAGAGGTTTTTAAGTAGAAGCTAGGTGACTACCTATCAGTTCTTGCCCAGTAATGGATTTCCTGTACTGGCAAGATTGTTGAATTAAGTGATTTCCAGCATGATCATAAAATGCTATTCTGTTGACTTCAGAAGCATACCTTTCAGAATAAAAAATAGATAACATGCATCTTTCCTGATGAATCTTCATTAGTTTTAAAAAGTAAAAAATAAAAGCATTTCTAGAATCACATTCCTTGATTCTAATACCAGTTTTTTTTAATTGCACTGATCATATTGTATTGATTTTCAAATATTGAAGGTTTCCCCCCTTGCCCTATAAACCTGTGTGATTAGTTCCACCCATTTGTGTAGTTTTTGTTGGGACATTCTTCTCTTCTGGATATTTTTTACCTGCATTAAGTATTGATATCCTTCCCAGAACTTAAAGGTTTCTGCTCAAGCCTATTTCTGAACATAATATTTTCTGTTTTTCATACAGTATTGTGCTTTCAGTATATATTTCCATCCATTCCAGTGAATTCTTTTTTCTTTTAGGACACATTAAAAGTGATAATTTTGTGACAAATTGGGAATAGTTCCACCCCTAGACTTTTGACAGCAGTATTTAGGAACTCTCATGTTGTGCTTCCTTATTTTACCCATTCTTCTCACATCAACAAGGGACCCAGTGGCTCGGTGGTTAGGACACTGACTATTAGACGGTTAAACATCTACAGCTTGGCAGTTTGAGACCCAATTTCCGAGAGACATACTGAGCTCCTATCACTTGTCCCAGCTCCTTCCAACCTAGCAGTTTGAAAGTATGCAGATGCAAGTAGATGAATAGGTATCACATGAGCATGGGGAAAGGTAAGAGTCTTTATTTCACCATATGCTTCATGTTGTGGCATGATGTTATGCCGACTACATGACCACAAAAACATCTCTGGACAACCCTGGCTCTTTGACTTAAGAAACAGATGAGAACTGCCCCCTAAAGTCGATCACAACTAGTGGGATAAAACCTGCAGGGACACCTTTTTTTACCATTGGCACATCCACTGCTAGAGTATGTGGTGTAATCAATGCATTTTTATGTTCTTCATCTAATGTTTATTTAATTCTCATTTTATAACCAGTTTTAAAGCAATTACTATCTCTGTTCCCCCAATAGTTTATTTATTTATTTTATTTTATCAAATTTATACCCCGCCCTTCTCCTTGTTAGGACCCAGGGCGGCGCACAGGCATTATATAAAACCATAAATACAATATATATCAATTAAAAATATATTAAATTAATTAACCCGTGCTAAAACCCATTATTAAAACCGTAATCAAATTATAATTTATATTTAAAAGTCATAGTTTGTTATTTGCATGTCTAGGCCTTTAATTTTAAACTTTTACTATTTTTCTCAATAATTTTTCTTCTGTGGTTAGATTTATAGATACATCTTGAAAAAAAAACACAAAGTACATTTCATGTTGTTAGTTTACATAATTTATCATCATCAAACTTTATTTGGTCAAAAACCAGATTATTATGTAATTTATAACTTTGTGATTTCATTCTAGTTCATTTTCATAATTGACATTTATAGGTCTTTGGTGTCAGTTTACATAATTTGCATAAATAAATTTACATAGATGGCATAAAATGCAAATTATGTAATTATACAAATTAAATTCAAATATAAAAGATATTTGTATTGAATGTATAAACATTCCCCCATTGTCTGTTAAATCAATATTGAGGACAAGTGTATACAGTCTTGTCCCATTGACCAGAAAGTTGTAAAATAAGCCGGTGGAAAAAGTTCTATCTTCAAGCTAAATTATGAGGAAGAGTCCTTTATAGTTCCTATGAAGCCCTAAAATTGATAATGTCTTCTTCGGAGGTCTCAAAACCATGCTCCTAGCATTCTGCTATAAACAAGGCATGCATTTTACTTTCTTTGCATCCATACTGCCTGGCAGCTCAACTGATTGAAGGTTTATTATTTTAGATGTTCTACAAATTCAGGAAAATATAATTCCTGGATTTGTCCATATGTGGGGTCCATCCTTACCCACCTTGTATTATAATGCCACTCATCAGAATATTGTCCTCCATAAATGCTAAGTGTGACTTCAGAGAACAAAATATTGCCCATCCTTGGGTTAATTTTCATGTTTACCTTTATTTCTTGGTTCATTTCTTGTGCTTTATTTATAGATTCTCATTTACAAACAATCTAGGAAGTTTAACAAAAAGCTAACCGTTTTAATTTCCCAGGCAGTTTAATTCATTTTGTTTTATTTTGTAACAAGACTTTCCTGATGTTGACTCTATTCTGGTGTCATTTTACATATTGTATTTTTCAAGATTTTTTTACCTTTAAATTGCTTATATCTCTTTTTATTGTTGTTGTATTACATAAGAATTCAAAATTAAATTTAAGGGAATTAAACTTTACCCAAAGGTGCTTTTCAAAAGGCAACTAAACTGAATCAGAGTGCAAATGGATGTGGAACCTTCTTGGGACTACTGAAAGGACTGTATTGTACACAGGATAGGTGATGTCCCTCCCCCTTTGTTGAGAGAGGGCTGTTCAATTTTAATATAGATTGCCTCTTTGACCCCTCTCAAACTACTGATCCTCTCTGTCCAGAATGTGGACTTTGCTGTCTTCAAAAGAGTGACCTTTGTCTTTCAGATGCAGATGGACTACTGAATCTTGTCCTGATGGGTTTGTTCTCCTATATTGTGCCATGCATTTGTGAAGTTGTTTTGTTTCACAATGTACAGATCTGCACATGCCTCATGGCATTGCACAGTATATACCACATTGCTCAGTTTGTGTTTTATCCTTGGAGTGGACAAGCTTCTGCCTTATTCTTGGGTTTAAAGTGTATGCGTATGTTGTTGAAAATCCTCCTGAGCTTTTCAGATATTCCTGCAACGTATGGAATGACAACGTTGCTTCGTTGGTTGTTTTCTTCTTTCCTTCCATTCCCCACCATTCAGCCTGAACTGAAGAAGCTTCTTGGATGAGAAGCGAAACACCTTCAAGGAAAAAACCAAGAAAGTCCAGTTGCCTTTTGAAAAGCACCTTTGGGACAACCATGACCTGGATGATTGAGAATCTTCATAGGCAGAATTAAACTTAAATTAGTAAGAATTTGGGATTAAAGTTTCAAAGCAAATATATCATGGCATGTGGCAAACTCTTAGAACTTTTTAAAAAAATCTGATACTGGAAATAAACAATTCCCTGAAATGTATCTACAGTGATAAAGGCTTTAAAAACAAGCATCTAAAATTGTCACTTCATGTTGTTGAGATGAGCACTATATAAATGAAATAAATAAATAAAATTCCATTAAATTAAGATAACTTTATCATGTAACAGTTTAAATTGTAAACCTATTAAGTACTTTAGATTTTCCTTGGAGTATTTTTTAAATTTCATTTTAAATTAAGTACTCTGATTTTTAAATATTTGTGGACAAATCATCAGTGAAACGGTTTACTTCAATTAAGGCTTATTTGAAAATAGAACTGTAACTTACATTAAGACACAGCTATCATTGTAATTAAGATTAGTATACAATAAACTAACATTTGTAGCAGAATTTTGTGCTGGAAAAAAGCAGACTGTATTTTTACACAAGACTTTATAATATTTGTAAAAAATAAACTGTCATCCAGACGTTCTGTCACTATTATGCTCTTTTGAATAGAATGTTTCACTGCCATTTTCTTGTATATTTTAAAAAATATATGTCAAAAAAACCAATTTCAGACTGTTAGAGTATTTTTAATTGCAAAATCTATTTGTACTTCCTATTTTCACTTTTATATGCTTTGAGGCAAGCAAAGTAATTTTGGAAGTAATAATATAATAACATCCTTGGATCTTCTGAGCCAATGAATAATACTGTATATGAAAATAACATATTTTTTTTTTAATGGGCGTTTATTTTCTCCCCTTTCCACTTCCTTTTCCAACATTACATTTAAAATAGCATCTTACATTCTAATACCCATGCATGACTCAGGGAGAAGTTAAATTCTAAATGGGAAATATGATACATAAAATCTATAATTAAAACAGACTTTATCCAAATTAAACTAGTAAAATCATCACCAAGTACATTACATTGTAAAGATTATACATTAAATTTATAAAGTAATATTTCAGCAATTTACAGTATCTCTTTGTTTAAAACATAGATATATACCTAATATAACTTTTAATATTTTTTAAAAAAAAAATAAAAGTTAAAATAACATTTGAGAGGCAATATCCTAGAAGGCTCCTTTTAAGTGTTAAAGATGTTACATGATTGTTTGCATAGAGTCTCAAAGTGCTAATCAAGCTTCCTGCTTAATTGTTTTAATAACAGTGGAATGATTCATTTAAATACTTTATAAAATATATTATTAAATTTCCAATTTTCAGGAATTCTTTGAACATGCAAAAAAGCTCTGGGATGATGAAGGAGTAAAGGCATGCTTTGAGAGATCAAATGAGTATCAACTGATTGACTGTGCACAATAGTAAGTACCACATCTAGGAAAATCCTTCTAAAATTGTGTTCTCTGTTTTGTTACTGGAAGCCAGTGGAAATATGCATAAAATGTCTGGGATTCTGTCTTGAAAGGCAAAAGAAAATAATTTCCAATAATTTTGTCTGAATAATTCATTTAACTAATAAATCTATTAACCCCCTTTGTAAATAATTATATTAGTATATAATATAGGATTCATGATGGATGGCAAAACCTGCAGTCCACTAAGATACTTTACTTTATTACACGTGCTTCAGATACACAGCTAATAAAAACATTGCACTCTTTTCCATTCTAAATAAGAAAATTAGGCAGTTTGATTTTATTGAATACTGGAAAATATCTAATGCAACAGATAAGCTGTAAAATATACTGAAAATTTTTAGGAGGAGAATAAAAAAAGTACAATAACATGGTTGCATAAAGATGCACATACTTAAACTAATACTTTGTTGAAGTTTTAGTTTCTCTTGTTTCAGAGATGAAAAACAAATATAAATTTCTTATTAAAAAATAACTATTGCAAGAACTGTCTGATGTGGTTTAAAATAAGCATAAACTAGTGGTTTATGCTTATTTATGTCTCATTGTAATGACTATATAATGGATTGTTTGCATAACTGTATAAATACCATGTTTCACCGAAAATAAAAGTTATTTGCCTTATTTTTGGGGAGGTGTTATTATTTTTGAGGTGCAGGTGGGTGGTCACCTCATGGCTGCTGCTGTGTTGCAATATTGTTGGAAAGAGCTTACTTTCAGGGGACAGCTTATTTTAGCACATGTGCTCAAAATCCTGATTGGACTTATTATCTGGGAAGGTCTTATTTTCAGAGAAACAGGGTACTTTTTAAGATATATTATCCCTTAACTACTAATACTACTGTAAGATACTATTTTTTCTTAAAATATTACATGCATTGGGATTGGCTGATTTGTAGCTATTGTGAGTACCTGAGATTTCAAATTGCTCACAGTTGCCATTAGATTTGTAGAGGTAGTTGCTAGGCTCTTGTCTATCAAGGTGTTTTGACTAAAAAGCGTTTGACTTTTAGGTGATCCTTTTATCTCTTTATCTACTGATGTTGCTGGATTACTTTTGCAGTGTGAAAATAATTTGCATGAAATAGGGTGCATTTGCAGGATTGTATGACCACTACATTCTACCTAAAACTGATGATTAGTGCTGTATTGGATACCCAGAAATGGAATAATAACATTTGAACTATAGTTAGAGGTACTTTTTAAGAAAGCCATACATGCAACTATTGGAGCTGTCTCGTTTTTTCTTTCTAAGCAACATGTGCTCATACAAAAAGTAACAAAAGAATGTGTCAGCTCTCCCAGATAAACCTGAGACAGAAAACCCAACTAAATATATTGTTTTAGGCTACATTAATAGAGTCTTTGAAGTCTGAAGGTACAAACTTTACACCTTCATTTTTAACTATCTGATCAATTAGGGTAGTAGGTCCTTGGTTAGTTTCTTTCTCTGACTGTTAAATGAGTGCAGGCCTTTCTTATCCTAGCTAGAGTTCCCTAGCAGTATCTCATTCCCACTTTACTCAAGGTCTCCATCCATTACATTACAGAATGATACATCTAACAATAAGAGCTTATGTTTTGGTCCTATACCCCGGTTTCTATCTCATAACTATTCTAGCCTGACCCTTCCTCTGCAGATCCCTTGAGGGTCAGGGACCCTTCAGAACTGATTGGTTTTGTTGGAGCTAGAGGGAGGAATTGCTGAAATTATATTTCCCCTTGTGCAGAGAAGATTGTTCTCAATCATATAGAAACCTTTACTTCTTAATGGCCTTTGTGATTAACACTGTTGAGAATCTGCACCTAAGCAGAACTTATGAAAGAACAAACTCGGCTGAATATTTTGGTTGGAACCCAGACCTATTTCCTCCAATAACAAGTGAAGTGGCTAGACTGACAAAAAATGGCTGATCCAAAATCATCCAACTGGTTTTCATGTTTAAGGCAGGACTAGAACTCATGGTTTCCTGATTTCTAGCCTAGTACCTTAGCTGTTAGACCAAACTGATTCTTTATACTTATTGGATTCTCCCCTCTCACAAAAAAACCTCTTGACTAGGATTGAGGATCTACTTTTGGAATGAACATTTCTTTTTACTCTAGTCAGATGACAGAGCAACATGCAAAAACTCCATTGTACAAATTTACTATACTGTGGCAAAATTGATTCCCAAAACCAGGGATATTATTTTTATATTTGCCCCTTGAAGATATGCCAGTTCACAGCAAGTAAACTAAATAAATTATTTCCATGCACATCTTCCAGATCTTGCCTATTTTTATCATAAAAATGAATTTATTCCATTGGAAACAAAATTCCCTGTTTGAAGATATAATTACCCATTTCTTAGCCCATTTGGTCCAATCATTGTTCATATCTATTGCAATCTCAGCAACTCTTTTCCTAATGTACCCAGTTGGAAATCAGCTTCAGACAGGATATTCTGCAACAGTGGTGGGTTTCTACTGGTTTGGACCAGTGCGGCCAACCAGTAGTGGTTTGATGGTCTGGGTCGCTGGAACCAGCACCTATCTATCTGAGTGTTCTAATGGCGGTAGGAACTCTGCTGTGGCGAAAGAGAATTTTTCCATTGTTCCCGCAAGGCTTTGGAATATTTCCTATGATTTAATGGGTAGAGAGGCAGCCAGAAATGCCCCAACTCTTTCTGTCAAACCGTCCTAAAATATTTATCTATATTTAATTTGATACATTATGTATACTGTATCGCTTCAAGAATAACTCCTTAAAAGGCAACTTTCAACAATAGAATAGAAATCATGACACAATCTGTAAAAACAACAAAATTATATAAGCAACAGTTCAGCTAAAAGATAATCTCATAAATCATATCAGTACATCCACATTAATATTGATAACAAAAGGCCTGCTAAATAAATATTTTCTAAACAAAGTTGAATACCGAGACAGAGATAAATTCTTGATCTCCCAAGGAATGGGATTCTGTGGTTTTTAATAGCTGCTACAGAAAATATCTCCTTATTAGTTTGTACATCTACATTTCAATCTTATTCAAAACATATTGGGACAAATGCAGTGGTGGGTTACTACCAGTTTGCACACACACAATGCTTCTGCACGTATACAGAACAATCTGGGTGGGTGAGCGGAGCCTCGTGCCACCTCCACTACCAGTTCGGCCGAACCGGGAGTCAACCCACCTTTGGACAAATGTATCGGGTTCTCCAGAACACCATTTTATATTCCCAACTCTGAGATAAATAGGGTGAGAACTAATAAGTGGCGTGTATGATTTTGAACATAACATTCACCTTGCATAGCGTCCTTAAGTATTTAATTTAAATTGGCCAACAAAAAATAGCGAAATGAATATATGGATTAAATTAAACTCATTATACATATAAATTCATAAATTGCTTCATTGTTTAATTATTGGTTGGTTGGTTGTGTGCCATCCTGCAATTGAATCACCTTGCTGCTGTCCATCCTCTTCATCTTTTACTTTCCACTTTTTAATTTCGTCCAGTTCCACCCTTAAACAGCGAGATAATATTTCCAGTATCTGAAAACTAGATGCTATAAAGGCTTTCTATTCATTTTACTTTGAGACTATTCATTATAATGTCCGTGCCAGAATCCTTGGAGTCCTGGCACGACACATAGCATGGAACACACTTAAGAACTTTATCTTGTACATCTGTATTTGAAAGTTACTAATGAAGACCAAATCCCATGATCATTACAGGTGCATTGTATTCTTGCATTGAATACTCACTAAGCATATTTTAGAAAGCACCCACACAGCAACCCCTTTGATAATGGAAAGAAGGAGAAAGATAACCAGGCTTCGTGCCTTCTGCCATGAGAGCTAAAATCCAGTTGATTGATGAACTGAACAGCAACCTAATTTTGTCTGAAAAATTGCTGGTTTAAATTTTGGATGACAAAACTTTTGCAAGTTGTTTTATATGGGCTATCTGTTTATTAAATTTTGAACTTCTGTTTTAGAGAAAGTTGCTTTTTTTTTCATTGCTCATATTGTCTATATAATTTGTATTATTTTAGCTAGCAATAAAGCATAACAGCTACAGGCTATGTGATAACTGCATGTTGTGTTTTAGTACGGGTTTGCTGTGGTAAGACTTGGACTGTATGAGATTGATTTTGTATTCACAGTATTGTATTCACTTCTACCAACTTTAATATCCTGTATATCCTCACCATTTCTATTCAGTTCAAGCCACAGAAAGGGGCATTGCAGGAAAAGGGAAGCTGGTTTATGGGTCCCATTTTCTTATTTACTCCTCACTTTAAGTACAGTATAAGTTACTTGTACTTTGAATTGTGCAGAAACAAGGTAGAGGAAAACGTTGTGAGACATGTAGAGATCTCCTATTCCTTGCAATACCCCTTCCTGCTGCTGGGATGGGAAATAAAGAAAACCAGCCCTTACACCCTGCAGCAGAAGGACTAGTCTGCATAAACACTGCATTAAAACCCTTAAGCAGTTTAATTTTATAGCATTCAATGTATTACAATAATATAATGTTGGTTCTAATTTTTATATGCATTCTGAACAATGTATAGCAGATAAGAATAAAAATTTAAGAATCGTTTAAAAAGAGAGACAGAGAAAATGTAAATGTCTTTTTGAGATACCTTTAATGATTCTTGCTTTTGTGCCATAATCAGCTGCATTGCATCAGCTAACACGAAGTAATGTTTACCTTCTAGTATTACAAATTGGGCCTTTTTTTTTTTTTTTTTGCATGTGAACATATGCCAGAAATTTTTGCAGGAGGAACATCAGAAAACCAGAATATTCCATGTGAACAGATATATATTTTAAACTTAATACCGTGGGAGTCTGCTAAATTTGTTTTTAATGTGGCAGTACTGCAGATATAAATCTTAATATTGTTTGCACTAGGACAAGGGTTAATGATTTGACTTAGAAGCCAAAAATATCTATTTGACTAAAATATGGTTCATATACTACTGTATTTACCTGGCAGGAAGACAACCCTGAATGAAGTCAGTTTCTACTAAAACAAATCTATATTACCTTGTCCTTAATAAATCCAAGATGTTCTCATTTCTAAGTTAAAGTATTTTAAAAACAAACCTTCATCTTCCTTTCACACAAATACAACTAACTAACTTTCCTAGACTGTTTATCAATGACTTCACTTCTTAAGAGCATAATTTGATCTTCTGGATGAGGTCTTAATTATATTCCTTTTATTTATTCCTTATTTTTTTCATCAGAAAGCTCCATAAATATCTTCTATTTGTTACACTCCCATAATTCCCTTTTTCCCACTTTCTTTTTTTCCCTTACTTCTAACTATATGTCAAGAAATAAAAATCAGGTCAGCTATTCAGTTCCTTATGCTAAGAATTAAGTCTTGAGGAAAAAACCAAATGTATGCAAGCTTTTGAAAACCGTATTTACCCAAGCCTGTGGGAAATTTATAGCTTGGTGTGCTTAACTCTTCAGTCTTGTGTCTGTAAATATTTTATACATTATCTAATACTTAGGGAATGTCAAGCAACTGATAAATATGTATCAAAATATACGTCTGGCTACCATTTATATTCACAGCCCTTTTAAGACAAGCTGAACACAGTAATCATTTTGGTGCAAAGTATGTTCGTTCCTTAAATAGCTTTAAAATCAGAATACTTTTGAAAGTATTCAGTTTCAACTAAAACAGATTGATTTTTAAGTGGTTGTTGGAAAGCGAAATCCCTTTAAGGCCTCTGTTAACCTTGCCACTCCGTGTGAACTGTTTGGAATACTGAATGATTAGAATCATTTGCCCACAGATTATGTCATCTATTATAGTGCATGCAGTGTTCTCTGCCCTCTGCAGGCTGTTTCAGTCCTATTGAAGAGGCAGTTAACAAAAGATGCACAGCATTTTAAGTAGGTATTTTAAGAATTCTTCCAGAGGCAAAATAAATTTTTAAAAAGATCTACCACTTAAAACAGGGTGTTGCTTATAAAAATTACTATTCTTGAGCTTTAAGGTGTCATCTATGACTTATATATAAACAAAAACTACAATTGTGCCAAGCTTCAAGCTAATTGTGTAAACATTGTCATTAATATAGCATATTTAAAAGTGCTGGAAATTTATCTCCATTTTTGGAAGATAGACAAATTTCTCTGAGATATTGAAAAAACTACTGATGTACTTCATTCTAATTTGTCAAGAAAGATGGTCCAGCTTTAGCTATGTGATGTAATCTAGACAATAGCTCAGAAACTTTTCCTGCCCCATTGAAACCTGTTTTGTCTTAGCTGGCGGCAGAAAAAGTCCTTTTGGGTTTGCTTTTTGATTTACACAACTTTATTCTTCAAAAGCAATCAAGCAGTTAACATTTTGCAATCAATTTTCATTCAGTCTAAAAAAAAAGAACAAGGAAGAGAGAAAACATAGAAAATGAAAAAATCTCTAGCCTTAACTAAATCCTTCATATTATTATGTAATGAGTTTCATAAGAAAGGATATAGTCACTCCAAGATATAGTTCAGCTGAGAACTTCTTTTTAAAAATAATCTTAACAAAGCACTAAGAATCTGACGATATATTTGATGTATTTACTAGCACTTGAATATTGTGGTGTATAATAACAACAGCTGCCAAAGAAGTAGTTGTTTAGTAAAGGTAAAGATTCCCCCCCCCCACACACACACACACACACGTGTGTGCTAGATGTTTCTGGCTCAAGGGACGGTGCTCATCTCCGTTTCTAAGCCGAAGAGCCAGCACTGTCCGAAGACGTCTTCATGCTCATGTGGCCAGTATGACTAAATGCCGAAGGCACACAGAGTACTGTTACCTTCCCACCAAACTGATCCCTATTTTTCTACTTGCATTTTTTACATGCTTTCGAACTGCTAGGTTGCAGAAATTGGGACAAGTAACGGGAGCTCACTCCATTACGTGGCGCGAGGGATTAGAAATGCTGACCTTCTGTTCAGCAAGCTCAGCATTTTAGGGACATCTCTTATTGTTTAATTTAGTTAATTTAATTAAGTTGTTTAATACAAGGTTCTCCAACTCCCAGAATTCCTCAGCCAGCTTCTGGGAATTGAAGTACACAAGTCTTAAAGTTGCCAAGGTTGGAGAGCCTTGGTTTAATAGTTCTGTTTAAAATTTCTTGAATGTAAAAGAAGTTGCTGAGATATACATTATTTCAGAATCCAGAGTATTCATGTTGAATTCAGTGGGATACAATACAATACAATACAATACAATACAATACAATACAATAGCAGAGTTGGAAGGGACCTTGTAGGTCTTCTAGTCCAACCCCCTGCGTGGGCAGGAACCTTATACCATTTCAGACAAATGGCTATCTAACATCTTTTTAAAGACTTCCAGAGTTGGGGCATTCACAACTTCTGGAGGCAAGCTGTTCCAGAGGTTAATTGTTCTTACTGTCAGGAAATTTCTCCTTAGTTCTAAGTTGCTTCTCTCCTTGATTAGTTTCCACCCGATTCCACCCAGGATCATTTTAGAAGAACAAAATAATTGGCTATTCTACTCCTTCATTCTACATAATGTAACAATTTATTTTATTTTTGAACATAAATTCTATATTATTTCATAAAACAAGTGTGGATCAAAATCAATACTTCTGAGTTGTCAGCCTACATAAGACAACATTTAGAGAAAGCTTGTCAAAAAAAAGTGTCTGCTGTATTTCCTAGGCAACTTGGCTAAAGATACTGAAGAATCTAAAGATAGATGGTAATATCAGTAACCAAAAATACATTTCATTCTACCTTTTAAATAATTAACAGTATTTACCGTATTTTTCGGAGTATAAGATGCACCTTTTTTCTTCTAAAAAGAGGCGAAAATCTGAGTGCATCTTATACATTGAATACAGCATTTTTTTGTCTCCTGAAACCCTGCCCCTTCACCAAAATGGCCACCCGCATGCCCTTATGGAGGCTTCCAGAGAGCTGCTGGAGAGGGCAGAAATGAGCAAAAAACAGCGTTTTTGCCCCAGCCCCCAGCAGCACTCTATAAGCCTCTATAAGGCTATGCATTCAACAAAAAACGGCCCCTTTTCAGGAAAAAATGGGGCATTTTTTTCCTCATTTTGACCCTACCCCCACCCACCCCTAGGAGCACTCTGCAAGCCCCCAAGGCTATTCATGCTTTTTATTTGGAAAAAAGGGGCCCATTTTTGCAAAAAGTGGGCCGTTTGGGGGAGGTTTGCAAAGTGCAAAAAGATGGGGGGGTGTTCCCTTTTGGAAAGCTGTTTAGTTAGAGTGATTGATGAGAATTACGTTGGTCAAGTGCTGTGCCTGCAGAAACAAAGATTTGTTCCAAAAGTGGTCAGTAATTTCCTTCTCCAGCACATGGGTAAATGCACCTGGAAACATCTACGTACCTACCTACCTACCTACCTACCTACTCTCTTTCTCTACCTACCTATTTACTGTATTTCTCTCTCTCTCTATTTCTCTCTCTCTATCCCTCTACCTAGCTATGTCTACACTCTGTCTTCCCACCTATCTACTGTATTTCTCTCTCTCTCTATCTCTATTTCTTTCTCTCTATCCCTCTACCTACCTATCTACACTCTCTCTCTCCCTACCTACATACTGTATTTCTCTATCTTCCCCCCTTTCTACCTATCTACCTACTCTCTCTTTCTCCCTACCTATCTCCTGTATTTCTCTGTCTCTCTATTTCTCTCTATCCCTCTCCCTACCTACCTATCTAAACTCTCTCTCTCCCTACCTACCTATTGTATTTCTCTCTCTCTTTCTCTCTTTCTTTATCTCTTTAACTACCTACCTACCTACCTACTCTCTCTCACTCTCTCTCTCCCTACCTACCTACTGTATTTCTCTCTCTTTCTCTCCCTCTCTATCCCTCTATCTACCTACCTACTTTTTAAAAAAATTGCCTCTTAAAAACCTGGGTGCGTCTTATACTCCGGTGCATCTTATACTCCGAAAAATACGGTAAGCCTTGTTTATATATTTATTAAATTTGTTTGCCATCCATCTTGAGATACACACACACAAACACACATCTCGGGACAAGATGTCCCTTATGATTGTTATTTAGTATTTTGGACATTACTTAAAGATTTTTTAAATATTAGTTGTAATACTTATGCTTTTATTTCTGATAATCCATACTGAAAATTTGCTGTTTAATAGATAGAAATAAGATTGTAGAGATGAGTTTATAGAAATGCGATGAGATATTGAATGAAGAGATGTTTGGTTTTATTTTAAGAGATAGTGTTAAGTTCTTAGTGTTTTTATACTTTCTGGGGGTAAAGAGGGAGGTTTTTCTTTTTCTGCACATTTTATTTTTTAATGTATTTATTCTGTATTTGTATAATTTTACTGGTATAATATAATATTTTAAAAATATTGGAGCGTTAGCACAAAATACCAAAGGAATTCCAATATCTGAGGGGCTGCCATTCCAATATCTGAGGGGCTGCCACAAAGAAGAGGGGGTCAACCTATTCTCCAAAGCAGGAACGGAAGCAAAGGATGGAAATTAATCAAGAAGAGAACCAACATTGGAAGTAAGGAGAAATTTCCTGACAGTCAATTGGAACAATTTGCCTCCAAAAGTTGTGGGTGCTCCAACACAAGACGTTTTTAAGGAGAGATTGGACAACCATTTGTCTGAAATGGCATAGACTTTCCTGTTTGAGCATGGACTTGGACTAGGACACCTAAAATGATCCCTTCCAACTCTCTTATTCTGTTGTTTTTTTAAGGAAAACACCAGAGGTACATGTGAAGGAGAGTTTCCCTATTGGTAGAGAGGATTAATTTGTATATATCTCGCATATAAATTGTTTGAAAATAATATTTTTCTAGATTTTATTCAACTCGACTTAAAAGCAAAAAGAAAAAGAAAAATCTGTTCACTACGAATATATTTCTTTCCTTTTTTTCCCCCTTTCCTGATGCCTTTTTAAAAATAACAGGATGTGGAGATGGTATACCTGCTTGGTATTTATAAAAAATAAAGATTGCCATACTTGTAATTTGGGGGGAGGGGTTTAACAGTTATAGTCAACTACAGCATTTCTATGAACCTCCCAAGTAACATAAAATGGCACAAAGACATCAAAGAATATTCAGTACCTGCTTGGCTTCGAATGAAAAGGTGTATTTCATAGCAGAGATCCAGATTGCTGGGCTTTGCAAAACGATGTCAGAAAGAGCCATTATAATAGTTGGACATTTTAATTGCTTTTGAGTCTGAATGGGGCATGTGTTTCTTTGTTAGTGAATTTTTTCCTATCATTTTCCCTACAAGTGCACTTTTTTCTTTTTCTTTTTTCTAATCAACTGAGTATTGGTCCATTGGTTGCAATAGGAATTAACCAACCAGCGTATTCAACTCTGAGATCATGAGCTAAAAAAGAGACATTGGCCAAAATTCACCCACCTTTCATATCTAAGGCAGGACTAGAAATTACAGTCTCCTTGTTTCTAGCCTGGTACTTTACCCACTGGACCAAAGTAGCCATGTTATTATCTAACAAGTGCCCCCTACGTTCTGCCTTGCCAATGCTCTAAAAGTCTTTACTACTTTTAGAAACTGACATCTATCTCCAATTCTAATTTTCATATATTCTTGAAATACCTGGATGCTGCAATTTTCCCCCAGCAGCTTGTGAAGTGCTGTTAAACTGTTAATTTGGAAAAATACTAGAGCATTCTTTCCTGCTCAGTGCTCTTACTGTTCATTAAGTCTTATTATCCGTCTTATTGCCATGGTAATAGTTTTTACATACTTAGGTAAATCAGATACTGGTCCTACTTGTTTTTAACATCTCCTCTAAGAAATTTATCACAGTTACATTTCCCTGGTAGATCTATATCTTTTGTGAGAATTATATATTTTTCTAGAATCCCTAGATTAGATAGTAAGCATGAGCAAAACGTCATGAGAATCAATTATTCCTAAAATTTTGCCTGAACAGTGTTTAAAAGATAACATTGACTCCCTGGAAGATATTGATTGGTTGCATCAACATAGATACATAATCTGTCAATGTAAAAAATCCTCCTTAGTATAATGCAGTGTTGGTGAACCTTTTCAGCACTGAGTGCCGAAATGGAAGTGTATGTGTGCGCGTGAGCAGCGGAAATTGAAAGAGCAGCTCCCCAGCACATACATGTGGGAGCGCTAGAAACCAGAAGAGCATACACATCAGGAAGCTGAGCTTCCTGCTTCTGGCAAGTGCATGCGCACTGATCACCTGGTCTTCCAGTTTCTGACACACATGCGTGCGTAAAGACCAGCTGGCTGGAATGCACCCCGGAACCCAGAAGAGCAATGGGTGATAGATGGCATGCCCGCAGAGATGGCTTTGCATGCCATAGGTTCACCATCACAGGTATAATGTCAAGTAATACTGTATTTTTGTGATTTATTATGCGTGTCCATTTTGGCTGCAACTTTATTGCTCTTAATCTATAAAAATATGAATGGAGATGGAAGTGCAGTTTTTGAGTTTTCGATGTTGGGTTTTTATGGTTAAAAATGTATGTTTTCTTTCAGCTTCCTAGAAAGAATAGACAGTGTCAGTCTGCCTGATTACACGCCCACAGATCAGGTGAGTAAAAATGGAGTAACAAATGTGAATTAGTATGAGAGTCACCTTTAATAAATTAAATAAATTCAAGCAGGCTTAAATTGGGAAACATGTCAAATTCAATAATATTTTTATTTGTTTATCCCAGCCATAGTTTAACATCATATTTGTTGTTCTTGTTAAAAATGTTATTTATGATTCCAGTAGAAAAGGAATTATGAGAGTAGCTTTGTGAGTCCACAAAGCTTTAACACTTCCGTTATTGTGTGCCAAGTTGTTTCTGAAATTGAGGAAAGGTTTAAGAAGTTTGTAGAGTGGAATTTTGGGGTGAAAAGAAAATCACTCCGTTCTATGAACAAAAAATAAAATAATTCTGCTCCTGCCTGTCACATTATAATTCTGTCTAATATTTAAATAATTGTTCAGAATTATCTTGAATTCATACTGTAGCATGTGCTCACTGCTTTAATTATATGAAATTGTTGATATATCATGTTGCTACGCAAGCCAAATTTGCTTAATTAAATGGAAAATTTCACATGCCCAATTGTTTTTCATTTCTAGGATCTGTTAAGATGCAGGGTTTTGACTTCTGGGATTTTTGAGACAAGATTCCAAGTAGACAAAGTAAATTTTCAGTAAGTACAGTAATAATACCTACTGTATTTCTCTCTCTTTCTCTTCCTCTCTATCCCTCTATCTACCTACCTACTTTAAAAAAAATTGCTTCTTCAAAACCTGGGTGCGTCTTATACTCCGGTGTGTCTTATACGCCGAAAAATACGGTAATTCATATATAAGGAGTTAAAGAACAAGAATGCATTAATTGATAGAGCTAATGTAATGGACAACTTAAACATTTTGCTAAATGAGAGAGCTCTTTTATAAATAATATAATGCACACAGAATATTGTTACTAATATGTCTAGTCTTTTGGCTGTAATAAGCTTTTTCTTACCTAAAAGTTTCCATAATATCAAAGCTGCCTGTTCATTTTTGTCTAAAATATTCTCTAGGATAGTCACCTCTAAGGATTATATTATTATATATTAACAATTGTTGCTCATACCGTGTTTCCCCGAAAGTAAGACATGTCTTATATTGTTTTTAAGCCACTAAATGTGGCCTTGGTCTTATAATTGGGGGGGGGGGGCTTATTGGTTTGGGCTTGCCGGGCAGCTGCTCTTTTGCGAGCGGGCTCTTTTGCTCGCAATGACCTCAGCCATGAGGTCATTGCGAGCAGCGGCCCAGCAACCCCCCTTTCCAGACACGCAGAGGTAGGGGCATTCCGAAGGCACCGAGCCGCGGGAGCATCTTTTTGCCACCCTCTCGCTCCCGCAGCTCGACGCCTTTGGAACGCCCCTACCTCTGTATGGCTGGAGAGAATGTGTGGTGGGGGTGGTCGTTGGTTGGGGGCATCTGGGGCCTTTCCCCATCCATCCAGATCAAGGCAGGCACCGAAGTCCAGGAGCCTGGCATTGAGGACCCGCCGCGTGGATGGGCTGCTCCATCTGGCCGGGAAGGCATCGGGCTCACTGGCACTAAGGGCCGTCCTACTTGTCAAACGGGCTGCGCCACCTCTGCCACAGGAGTCTCACCGGCTCATCCTTGCTGCTGCCCCCAGCAGAGTCACAGGTGGCGCCAGCTCCGGCTGAGACCCATCAAGCTCCCCAGGGTGGTGGCCGCCACCGCTGTTCCCGCCACCTCTGGAGGCAGCCCAGAGCAGCAGCTGCGGCGCCAGCAGCAAGACCCACGCGCGGCTGCCGGTTCCAGCTCCCCAGCCGCGGCACCCGCCGGGCAACCCCGGAAAGCAGCCCAGGAGGAGGAGGAGCCGCCGCTGCCACCTCCTCCCGCCGCCGCCATCCTTAAACACTGAGGCGAAGTGTTTAAATGCTCCACCAGCGTCTCCAGCCTGTGGCGCGAGGCAGCATGGGAGTGAGAGTCCCATACTGGGCAGTGAGTCTCACCCCCTCCCCTTTCTCTCAGGACACAGCTGCAGAGGTAGGGGCATTCCAAAGGTGCCAAGCCACAGGAGCCAGAGTGCGGTGAACAGGCACTCCCGCGACTCGGCGCCTTTGGAATACCACTAGAGGGCTTATTTGGGGGGAGGGTAATATTTTTGCCCACCCAAAATATGCGGCATGACCTTAGTTTCAGGCCATGTCGTATTTTCAGGGAAACACAGTATCATTCTAATAAGATTGAATATATTGCAAAAGTTTCTGAAATTGTTACCGAAATTGTAAAGCTCCTCTATCCCTTCTTTCAAATGGAATCCCCTCTCTAAGTTGGTTTGCCCAATTTTTTTTATTTAGCTTTGAATATAGGTTTAGAATTGCTGTTACATTTGTACTCGGCCACATGATTCCCCTCTATTTTCAGCTGAGCTAATCAATACTAAATAGCCACCTATATTATTTAGTCTGCCCTTTCTTCAATTTGACCAAAATGTAGCTAGGGCTATATTTGAGACTCACAAATGAGACTTAACTAAAGTTTGACAGCATATATTGAAATGAGACTTAACTAAAGTTTGACAGCAGGTATTACAAAATAATGTTCCATTTTGCTTTCATACAGTATTTATTGCCGTTTCATTTCCATTTGCAAAAGTAAGTGCATATTAGGCAAATGTGATTTTTTTTCTACATTCACAAAGAATAATAGTCTCTGTATTTCAACAGCATGTTTGATGTAGGTGGTCAGAGAGATGAAAGAAGAAAATGGATCCAGTGCTTTAATGGTAAGAAATATTTTTGCAATCTGTATTTGGTCTTGTTGTTTATTTCTTATTGTAAATATGTATTATTTTTATTTATTGGGGGTTATTGTTTCATCCTTTATAAAATCTCATAATCTTGTTTATATGCATACCGGTAATTTACACTACATTTATCATCATATGTGGGAAGCATAAGTGTTTCTCATTAAGTCTTACTCTTTATGCTCTATCTATGGTATGTTCTTCCTTAGATGTCACAGCTATTATCTTCGTTGTGGCCTGTAGCAGCTACAATATGGTCATAAGAGAAGACAACAACACAAACAGATTGCGCGAGTCCTTAGACCTCTTCAAAAGCATCTGGAACAATAGGCAAGATACCCATGCATAAATCAACTGCATTGGTTTGGTAAAAATGTATCTAGGATGGGCGGAGGATTTTTGTGAAAAATCTGTTAGGACAAATCAAGATTTCTATTCTGATTTTAATAATCGTTGCAACTTTCAGATTAATTCCTGGTTTTCTTAGCATCATTATAAACAGGGACTGATGAGAAGTAGTAAAACCTTGACTTAATGGACATCCCATTCTAAAACCGTTCGGACAGTTGACTCAATATTTGACTCAGCGATTACATCAGTTTATATTGTTTTTATGCCAGTGATGTTACCTCAAAGAACATCAGTCACATCAATTCAGATTTAATAGCTATTTGGTTTCAATGTATATCCTGTAACTCCCAGTTGGTCCTCCCCCCCAAAAAAATTTTTCCTCCTTGGATGGCTGTTGTCTCTTAGAAATATAAAAGTCAGCAGGTATTATAGAACTGTTTAACTGTGTTGGACTCTGAATTAATTTTTGGGTCTTCACAGGTGGTTACGGACAATTTCTATCATTTTGTTCTTGAACAAACAAGACATGCTTGCTGAAAAAGTCTTGGCAGGGAAATCTAAAATTGAAGATTATTTTCCCGAATTTACACGTTACACTGTACCTGAAGATGGTAAGTTGCTTAACTAAAGTCTCTTATGCTTAAATAATTCGAATGTTTATGAGATTTATTACTTTTGTGCCATCAGGTCATTATGAGCTGTTAGATAGATTTTTTTTTCTGCATGATATTCTGTCCCTAAGCTGGTCTTCCAGTGGTACAATAATTGACTCTATCCACCTTGCTGCTAGTCATTCTCTTCTCTTTCCTTCCATTTTCTTAGAATTAGAATCTCCAGAGAGTTACATCTTCCCATAATTTATGCCTTATTTGTTCAATGACCAATGATTTGTTTGTTCATAGTATTCTCAAGAGTGTAAACCATCATCACAGTTCAAAAATATCAAGACTCTGACTTGCTTCTTCAAAACCCAACTTTCGTTTCCATTCACATACCAATTGCTCCTTTGCAGTTTTGCATATCAGAGTAGTATCATCATCCTAGCATGGATTATTGATTTTCCCTTCTCTAATATTACAATCACACTCATCTACTTTGAATCCAGCTTTCCTTAATACAGATGGCAGCAAGTAGGTTGAATAAATAAGTGGAGGGTATTGTACTATTGCCGCCCTGGGTATTGGGTATTGCCGCCCTGGGTCCTCTGTGGAGAAGGGCGGGATATAAATTTAAATAAATAAATAAAATAAAGTACCACTTCTTCGCCAACCTGAACCCAGTATATTCTGTCCATATTGTGACTTCCGATATATGTATCGGTTTTGCATAAAAATAAATACACCATGCACACATTTTTTTAATTCATATTGCATATATTTGAATATGTTCAATCTATGCATCTATGTTCATTGCAGCAACACCAGATGCAGGAGAAGATCCCAAAGTTACAAGAGCAAAGTTTTTTATTCGGGATGAATTTTTAGTAAGTATTGGTGATTTTTTTAACATTGTATTAACTTATACATTTGTTTGAATATGTTTTATTTTTCTACAAGTTTTAATTGTTATAAAAGCACCTTATAAAAGCAAGTTTTAATTGTTATAAAAGCAATTGTTATCTTGAAACCAGTCATCATTGAATTACAAACCATTATAGTCCATTTTTTAAAATCATCACCTCTCTTTGTAAAGCTATGCAAAGCATGCACACACGCAAAAAGCAGCATGCTATCATAAAACCCTACTTTTCTTACCCTCAACATCTTGATTGCAGCCATACATGAAACATTAACTGCTCATCTATTGTTCTGTGTGTTTTGTAGCTGTGAATTATAATAAGCTGCAGTGAAATAAACCTATAGTACTATATCACTTTTAGTGGAAAATCAGGCTAAGCTTACCTGGTGAGTAGGTTGCAAAGTTAATATATTCAGTTTACTGTCTGGTTACTTATTCAGTTTTATACAATTGGGGGTTTTATCTTTGGAACATCCAAGCGTTCCTTGAATAAATGTGTTTAATGCATAATTTTTTGACACGTTAGCTTGAGATGGTGCTACACTGATCAAGTCTTCCTGCATCTTGATGTCATTTCCCAGAAGTGCTTTTATCCAACTTTGTTCTCAGCAACTTTTTCATTATCTCTTACAGCGAATAAGTACAGCAACCGGAGATGGAAAGCATTATTGCTATCCACATTTCACATGTGCAATTGACACAGAAAATATTCGGAGAGTGTTCAATGATTGTAGAGACATCATTCAGAGAATGCATCTTCGCCAGTATGAACTATTGTAATTAAGGACACCATGGAGTCCGTGGTTTTAAGCATCTTTCTTTCTTGGCTTCCTCAGATGAAGTAGAGGAAGAGATACTAGATCCATCTGCCTCCTCAGTTCGTTTACTTTTATTAGACTTTCTAGCCAGCCCATGCTTTAGGGACAATATGTGTGTTTTATTTTTATATGCCACTTCTTTGTCATTCCACTGAAGTCTTTGGCTACCTCTGTTTCCTTTGGTTTGGTTGTAAATTTTTGTTTATGTTTAATTAATTGGACATAGTCTGCTAATTTTTTTTCAGCAGACTTGTTAGTTCAAGCTGGTATCTGCTAGTTAGATGACAATGTGTCATACCTAGAATGTTTTGGGAGGGTTCCTTTTGTGTCATGACACTGAAGAGTACTTGATATACAGAAAGAAAGGGAATAATGCACTTTGCTTCAGAATTAGAAAATACTGTTGGGGATGTATACATGCATGATGTAGCAGCACTATGATATTTATTACACTGAGTTTTTAACGAACTGAGTTGCAGGTCAACTGATGAAGTGACCTCCTCTTCTAAGCCATTGCTGGCCCAGGAATAGAGTAGGTAAGCAATTTTGGGAGGTTTGGAGCTAAGAGTCTCTTTACACCTCAGGCTTTTGAATTTAGAGCTACTTTTTCAGCCTATTGCATTTAGGCAGAAAATTCACCTTCACATACCATATTTCTTCTATCCACAAATGATTCAATTATTTTAGATCATTTTTGGACATCAGTCTTCTATAAAAATATAAATATATATATATAATATATATATAATATAATATATATATTTTTTGTTTTACTGCTGGTTTATTATATTGTACAGACTGTAAAGTGTAATATTATTTTGTACAATTTTATTGAAGAAAATACTTGTAGAAGATCTTTGTGCCTTGATTATGGCTGTACCTGTAAAATGAGCTAAGATGTAAGTATGTTTTTGATTGCGCTGTACAGCTTGATGTCAACTCTACCTACAGCAGTGACTGGAGGTTTGAAAAAAACTCTATAGAGTTTAGGGTTTTTTTTCTGATTTATATAAAATGTTCTTTAGTATAAAAATTATAAATTATGCAAATTTTAGTCAGATTAACTTTCCAAGTAAGTAATTGCTGCTACTATAGCAGCAATAGCCTTTCATACTCAGCTTTAAAAATTGATTTAAGTGTCCAAATTGCAACCTGGTGTAAGTTTCATGGGAATATCTTGTTTTACCTTTAAAACTATGTTCAGTAATTCTTTGGTCATTCATAAACCGTTCACAATTGCATATTGTGAATGTGTAAAGGCACCATTAGATAAGGGGTTTTTTTCAATCTTTGTTGCAACAGCTGCTTTTATTGTGCAAATTGCAAGAAAGAAAAAAGGTGTAATCCTTGTGTTTGGCCTAAGAGAATTACAAAATGACATATTTATTTCTCTTAATAAACAGATCTTAGAAAATGGTTTAATTTTAAATATTGTAGAATCATAATGTTTTTTCAAACTTGAATAATTTATGCAAATGACATTCACAAAATAAGTTGTGGTTACAGTTCAGCATAAAAGCAAGAATTGGTGTAGCAATAAGGCATGCCTTTCTCGGTAACTATGAAATTGTTTTATATTTTATACTTAGGCATTATGTCAGAGTACAGTTTCCAGTGCCTGAGAAAATCTGTACCAATATTTAAAATTTGTAGATGCAATAACAAATTCAGAACTTCATAGATTATAACACTTGGATTATCTTTGCCTTTTGCTATGAAGATAAATTTAAAATATCTTAAAATATTTTGATGGCATAATGTACAACTATTTTTAAATTAGGAAGGCATGTTTATTGCATATATAATCCCAAATCACTTTTAGAAACTGAGAAACAATTATATCTCTGCAAAAAAATTGGACTAGTAATCTGTCAAGATATTCTGATTTTGAAGCATTTTAGATCCACTCTGAAACTGGTACTTTGACATACTGTATTCAGTCATAACCTTGTTATGTTTCCAAGATGATTGAAAGACACTTATTTTGATATGATGAAGACATACCAGTCTAAAGATTCATATTTCCTCTAAAGACAAAGCAGTGAAAATGTAAACTACTGCCTGTTTTTTTTTTTTTTTTTAAAAGATGGTTCTGTTATTGAAATGAATGGGGTAAATTATTATAATTGTTTGCTGCAAATGTCACAGATTATCGTTCAGATTATCGTTCAGACAATTTTAATCTAATGCCCTCCAAATAGATTTTGTTTACAACTTCCAGAACTCTTTCTAGCATGCCTGGAAATTTTGGGATCTGTTGTCTCAATTCTTAGGTGGGCAACATGCTGAGGAAGGCTAACCTACACTCTTCTTTACTGAATAAAATTCTCTTTAAAATTTATATAAGTAGATGAAGAAAACCAAGTCTATACATTTCTGCAGCTTAATTTATACTGCCTTTTTAAGTTGCATACTTGAGCACTTTTTTTAATGCTATTAATCAGATAGGACTTAAACATTTAGGAATGGAATGCAAAGTTTTCCGGTAAGGTTTATTTCTCTTGGGGGGAAATAGTCAGTCACACAAACTGAGTTATACCATAAAAACTCTGTGTGAATCTTAACAGGAGTTGTTTACATCTTATTCCAGGGGAAATGTTCAGCCAAGCTTCGGTCCATGTGTTCATGGATGCAGAGTGCACACCCTTATTCTGAATGTGCAAAGAGGCTTCTTCTCAGTTTTCTACCTGGTTTGCCAATACTCTGCAAACTTATTAGCAAACGGGTTTTTTTGTTTATGCTGTCACATAACTACCATCTAAAACTATTTACATCTAATTTAAAAGTGACTCATGAGGGTAGAAAATTATGTCAGCTATTATAATTATGTCTTGCTTCTGTTTTGGTAATACCTTGCTGTAAAATAACTACATCTTGTATTGCTGATATCAAGGAAATGAAGTACCACTTCAGATGGTCACGCAGCAATAACACTTTAAAATTCTTTTTCTATTACAAAGACTGAGCCTCTAACAGCATAGGGCACTAGTGCAGACACAAAAGGAGGCTTGTAGAGCTTAGTGTACAGTTACAAACTTTTAATATACATATTTGATACAAAAAAAACTTTAGCAAGAAAACCATTCGTTTGATTGTAGATTACAATATTTTTGTACAGCATGAAGCAGTTACTTTATCCTGTAGTTTAAAAAAAAGTCCTATCAACTGTCTAGAGCTTTCTGTCTGTAAGAGCAGTTTGCCTTTGGGCTAGCAATTCAAGTACGCATTTGCTGGCATGAATGTAGTCTGATGGATTGTTCTTTAGCTTTGGTGTGTCAGTGACTGATTCCAAGTGTCTGACTTTTCATAGTGCTTTATACTTAGTGATTAAACGCTGAACAAAATGGTAAGGGGAAAGAAGGGGCTGAAAGTGAGCCAGAATGAGGACCACCAGCACAGATCCTGCTGTACAGTAAATGGTTATTACTGTGTTCTCATATGGAAGAAAGCACTTGTAGAGCGAGACCTCTGTTGATGTTATGCTGCCCTGGAAAATGGAAGCAAGAGTTTTAGATGGTCTGAGGCAAATGGCTGTAGATATTAAAGATTCTATTAATGGAGAGGGAAGCTGAGTTCTTCTTAAAGTAGCAGTACTTTCAATTGTTCATGGTTCAACTCTGAAACTTCTAATGATAGTTGTTTTGCAATTAAGCACTGAACTGCCCTGTGAACATTTTGTGCCATGTGAAAAAGACAACACAACAGCTGTTGTTTGAACCGGGCAAGGAAAGACTTACATAGTTAACAGCTTAAAACCCTTAATTATAATAATGGTTGCTGTATAATTGTGGGAACTAAGCATTTGAAATTGCATGAAATAAAATACAACGTAGCTCTATTCTTATAGAATTGGGAAGGGAGTGGGATTATGGACAATCTAGCCCCATAGGTAAGCATCCACATGTCAAGAGCGCTACAAACATGACCTGCTAGATTGTTAAATAATGAATTTAAGCAAAATATAGGTGAAAGTATGCGTCTCAAGGAGAACAATTTAAAAGTCATGTTCCCTAAAATGAGACAGATTTTCATCTATGAATTAAAAATTACACTAGAGCTATAATTGCTTTGCCTTTCCTGAAGCTCAAGGAACCAAAAAAGTAAAGTTAGCATAGAACCAGTTTTGAAGATAGCATAATTTAAAACAAGGCTTAGAACCAATAATTTTTTTTGTGCTCCGGGTTTATTAAGAATTGTAATCTAGTATACCCAAAGCAAACTGTGAATTAAGTTCCTCTGAATAGAATTTTGCTGCCCTATAATATAATTTGCACTTTTGAAAAACAAAGAAACCCAGAGGGAAAAGGTGGTCTTGTGATTAAATCAGTCAAGCAAAAACAAGTCTCGATACTGTTTGTTGCAGACTACTGACGATTGTTGTAGTCAGATTGTTTACACTGCATCCTCTTTATAGAAACGTACTGAATATGCTTGCATTTAGAATTGTACCATAAACCTTACTTTGCACTCTACAAGTTAGACGGCTCTCCATGTGTATGTGCTTTATAAAGCGGGTGCTTTGTATTCAACTTAAGTGTACTTTTGGAGAGGATGGAAGGAGCTGTTATGTTTGCTTTTTTTTTTACAGGTAGCATCAGTCTGAGAAAATAGCTGATTGCTATGTTGATTTATATTATGAAAAAATATCTGATAAAATAAACATTATTTAAATTTACCATTATGAAACTAGGATTGTTTCTGTTCCTCCAACTGAATGATGGAACACTGATTTCATGAATGTTACCATTATGAAGCACTTCACAGGCACTATGGGTATGGCCACTCAGAATCAATCGAGGATGAAACCACCACAATAGCTATAAAGTGGAATAAAAAAAACACCGTCACCATTTCTACTTTAAGAAATAACTTCACCACACGGCACATATTGCTTTCAGTTTCCCCTCAGTTATTTTAATCAGTACTAATTTATTAGAGTTGTTATCCATCCATCCATAAAGTACTAACAGATCGCCTCAGTAAATACCAGAAGTAACTCAGTTTTGACACATAGCTGATTCCAAAATATTTGTCCACCACATCTTGTTCACCATTACACAGGAATCTTTGACTTAGTAGGGCTCGGGAACCATTACATAATGGTTGAATTCACTCTGGCATATCATGAACAAATAAGCATTCTAAGGGTGATATGCTTACAGCTAAAATATTTTTTGCTTCATGGTACTTCTCAGGTATTTTGGATCTCAGATTTCAAACTTTCCCACCCAGCAGAGCTTTGAGCCACAAAGACTGGGACAGAATTGCGGAAATGTCTTGTATGATTTTTTCATTCAAAATTGGAGGCTCTCACAAATTCCTAACAACCAGAAGCATACTTTAATCTTAGCTATTTAGGTGGTTTGGGAGAATGAAGCCAGGAACAATAGTTTCCACATTATAAAAGGTTTATTTAGTCACTGCTTTCACGACACATGAGGAAGCAGTTCAATAGTATACCCGAGCTTGACTGTTCATTTACACTCAACCCCCATGAATAATTCTACTTAGCCTGTTCCCTACCCTTTGTCTATTTGTAGGCAGTGAAACACACAAGCCCTATATTTAAAAATACAGAATATATTTTTCTTAGGATATCCCTCAATAGATTCTTCATTATCAAGATTCTTCATTAGCGCTTATTAGTAATATGATGCCCTAGTCCAGGGGTCTGCAAAGTCGGCTCTTTTAAGACTGGTGGACTTCAACTCCCAAAGTTCCCCAGCCAGCATAGCTGGCTGGGGAATTCTGGGAGTTGAAGTCCACCAGTCTTAAAAGAGCCGACTTTGCAGACCCCTGCCCTAGACAGATGGAGTTTCAGGGAGTTTTTCAGGAAGCTGAAGCAGAATTCCTAACATGAGAGGTTCCAGCTGGAGCTTGGGCCAATACCTGAGAACCTGACCCGCGACTGAGGACCTAGTGGCCGCTTGGAATAGTGCAGCCACGGGGGTCCTGGACTGGGTCGTGCCTTTGCGGCCTCTCATCCGGCGCTGAACCACCTTGGCTCCCTGGTTCTCTAAGGAGCTAAGAGTGATGAAGCGTTGGAAGAGATGCCTAGAGAGCAGTTGGAGGGCCATCCGCTCCGAGTCTGACCGGACACTGGTAAGGTCGCATTTGAAGACCTACCTAGTGGCGATAAAAGCGGCGAAACATAATTATTTCTCTGCTCTTATCGCGTCTGCCAATAACAGGCCCGCCGCCCTGTTTAGGGTGACCCGCTCCCTTCTTCACCAGAGGGCAGGGTCGTGCGGAGGAAATTGGGTGTTATCTGCATCATAAAATCGCTCAGATCCGGGACGGGTTGGCCTCCGATTGGACTAGTTCAGACAGGCCGATGGTGGCAGGCCTTGAGTCTGTTATCTGGGAAGAGTTCGATCCTGTGACTCCTGAGGACATGGACAGGATGTTGGGGCGGCTGAATGCCACCACATGTTTACTGGACCCGTGTCCCTCCTGGTTGGTACTGGCCTCCCGGGAGGTTACACGAGGCTGGCTCCAGGGAGTTGTCAACGCTTCTTTGAGTGAGGGGTTTTTGCCGGCCGCCTTGAAAGAGGCAGTGGTGGGGCCCCTCCTCAAGAAGCCCTCCCTGGACCCGGCTGTGTTGGCCAACTATTGTCCAGTCTCCAACCTCCGATTCCTCGCAAAGGTTGTTGAGAGTGTAGTGGCGCGACAACTGCCTCAACACCTGGAGGACCTCTGGAGGGCTCGGGATAGGGGTTGTTCCTCTATCCTGGTCCTGTTAGACCTCTCAGCGGCTTTCGTTACCATCGATCATGGTATCATGTTGCACCGGCTGGTGGGGCTGGGGGTGGGGGGCACTGTTTTACAGTGGTTCTCCTACCTCTCCAACCGGTCGCAATTTGTGTTGGCAGGAGGGCAGAGGTCGACCTCAAGGTGCCTCACCTGTGGGGTACCACAGGGGTCGGTCCTCTCGCCTCTCCTGTTCAACATTTATATGAAGCCGCTGGGTGAGATCATCCGTGGTTTTGGGGTAGAATTCCAACAGTACGCTGACGATACTCAGCTGTACATCTCTACCCCAGACCACCCCAACGATGCTGTGGAAGTGATGTCCCGGTGTCTGGAGGCCGTGCAAATCTGGATGGGGAGAAACAGGCTCTGACTCAACCCGTCCAAGACCGAGTAGCTGTGGCTTCCGGCGGCACGATATAGCCAGTTGGTGCCAGCTCTGGCTATTAGGGGCGAGTCTTTGGCCCCCACAGAGAGGTCTCGCAACTTGGGCATCCTCCTGGACTCTCGGCTGTCGCTAGAAGATCATATGACAGCCGTGGCCAGGAGGGCCTTTTATCAGGTTCGCCTGATACGCCAGTTGCGCCCCTTTCTGGATCGTGACGCTTTACGCACGGTCACTCAAGCCCTCGTCATCTCCCGCCTGGACTACTGCAATGCTCTCTACATGGGGCTTCCCTTGAAGTGCACCCGGAGGCTCCAGTTAGTTCAGAATGTGGCCGCGCGGGGGATCCTGGAAGCTCCTAGATAACCATGTGACATCTCTCCTGCGCGAGCTGCACTGGCTGCCTGTGGCTTTCCGGGTGCGCTTCAAGGTATTAGTAACTACCTTTAAAGCACTCCATGGCAAGGGACCTGGCTACCTGCAAGACCGCCTCCTGCCATCAAATACCTCCCACCGACCAGTGCGCTCCCACAAAGAGGGCCTCCTCAGGGTGCCGTCGGCCAGGCAATGTCGGCTGGCGACCCCCAGGGGGAGAGCCTTCTCTGTGGCGGCTCCTGCCCTCTGGAATGACCTACCCACCGACCTACGCACGACCACGGACCTGCGCCTCTTCCGTCGGGCTTTGAAGACCTATCTATTTCGTGTGGCCGGCCTGGCGTAATTTTTTTAATGGTTTTAGTAGGTTTTATTAATGGTTTTAGAACAGGCGTTTTATTTAATATATTTTTAAATATATATTTCATGTATTTTTTATATTTTATATCACTGATTTTATTGCTGCCTGTACACCGCCCTGAGTCCCGGAAGGAAGAAGAGCGGTATAGAAATTTAATAAATTAAATTAAATGTACATCACTTGAAATCCAACTCAGACAGAGTGGTACAATTTGGACTCCTAGTACAAAGTTGCAAAGTAAGCTCTTTGGTTGAAAAGTAGGCTCTACACTTTGCACAAATTAGATCTCTTTAAATAGACTTGTATCATTGAAAACTGGTGAATGTTTTGTAAGCAAATACAGTAAAAGACAAAACTTCCCACATACGGTACAGCATCTTTCTTTAACAATGCAACAATGTGCCATCATTTTTCATAAGAGGAAGAATGTCTCCCAAACTCCAGATGTCTTGAAAACAAAGGAAAGTCCCTTTTGCATAGGTTAATTTGTGACTGTACTTACAGCATTGTGTGTAAATATTTCCTAAGAGAAAGAAATCCCACCGTTCAACTTCTAAAAAGGAGAAATTCAGAGTTTTTCTTTGTTAACACAACTCAACAGTTAACACTTAAGCAATCCAAAGCCTCTGGTCAAAACAAAAATACCTTCTGGGAAGCTTCCTGAGAAAGCACATCATATTTCTCTCTGAAACGGTCATTCTTTTTCTCCAGGGGAACAGAATCTTCTCCTGTACATTCTGAATCACTTCTTCTATAAAGAGGATAATGCTGAGAAGAATGAAAAGTACAAAATAGTCCCCAAAAAGGTTTCTCAATACATCCATGGTAAATAAAGTGCAGACATTCTATCAGCGTCTTCCAACTTACCTGCAATAGAATTGGAGCCGAGGTTGGGATCTTATCCACATGACTACAGCTTTTTTTATGTTGATTTTGTTCCTGCCAACAAAAAATAGAAATTATATAATATGTACCTTATACAAAGCAACCAAGAAAAAGTCATCATGATTTTTAAGGAAAACTTTTAATATTTCATTAGAATTGAGGGGATGATACAGCTATATAAAATTGGATGTTCTAAAAGAAGATACCCCTCTCATATTCAAAGAATGGGTGAGTCACTTTTAGGTACCACTTGAGTTACGTACAGACAGGCAGAAAATGTCTACAAAATGTATATGTTAGCAGAATCTCCCAGGAGGTTTCAGAACAAGGTCTATACACACAATGCACAAAAAATAAAGCAATCATAAGTACTGAGGATGTCAGCCCTTCAAGATAGATAAGACTAGGAAACCAAATTTTTGATTGCTAATGCTACTTTTATTAATGAGGTTAGGGCAGGGATGTCCAAACTTGGGAACTTTTAAGACTTGTGGACTTCAACTCCCAGAATTCTGGGAGTTGAAGTCCACAAGTCTTAAAAGTTCCCAAGTTTGGACATCCCTGGGTTAGGGTAATAAAATATGTAAATGTGAATATGCTTCCTCCCTTTATCTTCAAGGGAACTTGGGAAGGGGGAGTCAAGCCTGAGATGCTTTCTTAAATTACAATTCTCATCTAACATAATTTCTTTGGTCTGACAGTAAACTTCGGTTACTGCTTTTCCTTCTGCTCAAAGTTACTCTCTCAACCCATTACAGAGAAGGAGCACTAAGTATGCCACCTTCAGTTCTTTAATAATAATAATAATAATAATAATTTTATTTTTAAACCGCACCCTCTCCCCACAGGGACCCGGGGCGGTGCACAGGCAGAATAAAAACAGTCAAAAAATACATACATTTCATAAAAAACAATTAAACCAACCCTGTGCTAAAAATTCGCTAAAAATGTGCTACCCCATTAAAAAACCCCAAAGACAGAGAGACTATCCTAGGCCGGCCAGACAGAAGAAGTGTGTTTTTAGCTTGAGACGGAAGGAGCTTTATAAATTTAACAAATATACTATCAGATTTAATTAATTTAAAGAGTAGGTAATCCCTGCTAAATCAAGGTTTATTTTGGGAAGTGCTATAGGGTTGAGAAATCCATAAATAAACTAGTACAGGGGTCCCCAACCCCCGGTCCGCGGACCGGTGCCGGTCCGCAGCTTCATAGGAACCGGGCCGCAGGACCGGCAAGGAGGAGGGAGCAGCCCCCTGGCAGAGGATGGCCGAGCGCGCCTCCACCAGCTCGTTCCGATGGCCACCATGGCGCACTGCACTTTCCGGGGCTTTCTGGAGAGGCTGGCATGTCGGCTGGGAAGGTTATCCCGCAGCGGGCGGCCGAAGGACCCAAGCTGCGGCTATCTTAAGCGCCCGGACGGCTTCAGCGGCGCACACGGAGCTGGAAGGGAGCTGGGCGTGTAGCGCCCGGATGGCTTTGGTGGCACTTAAGAATAGCTGCAGCTCGGGTCCTTCGCCCGCCCGCTGCGGGATAACCTCTGCAACCGAAATGCCGACCCCTCTGCTGCTTCCCCGGGGGGAGGGAGGGAGAGAATGGCAGACACACAGAGAGGCAGACTTAGAGTGACAGAAATAGAGAGAGAGGGAAACAGACACACATACACACACACACACACACACACACACACAGTGACAGAGATGGGTGGAAGGAGGAGAGAGAGAGAGAGAGAGAGACAAAAAAACAGAAAGAGAAAGAAAGAAAAATAGAAAAAGAAAGATAAACGGAGGGTGGGAGGGAGTGAAGGAAAGAAGGGGGAGGGAGGAGGAAGGGAGAGGTGAAGGAAGGAAAGAAAAAGAAAAAAAGATAAATGGAGGGTGGGAGGGAGTGAAGGAAAGAAGGGGGAGGGAGGAGGAAGGGAGAGGTGAAAGAAGGAAGGAAGGAAAAAGAAAAAGAAAGATAAATGGAGGGTGGGAGGGAGTGAAGGAAAGAAGGGGGAGGGAGGAGGAAAGGAGAGGTGAAAGAAGGAAGGAAGGAAAGAAAAAGAAAGAGGGATGGAGGGTAGGAGGGAGGGAAGGAAAGAAGGGAGGCAATGGAAGAAAGGAAAGGAAAGGAAGAAATCTATTTTCCTATTTCCTTTATAAATTTAATAAATTGAAATTGAAATTCCACCTCAAGCTACCTGTTTGGTTAACCAGGTTAAAGATCTATTTTTCTCCCAGTGGTCATTTCAAAGGAATCACATCCTCTGAGTCATTTCCTGGATTCAAACCAGCATCCCAAAGAGTCATGGGCTGCCTTTATATATAACGAGTGCCCATAAATCCATTTTTACCATCTTCAGAAGACCAAAGACCAGCCAGAAATGGAAGGAAGGAAGGAAGGAAGGAAGGAAGGAAGGAAGGAAGAAAGAAAGAAAGAAAGAAAGAAAGAAAGAAAGAAAGAAAGAAAGAAAGAAAGAAAGAAAGAAAGAACTTATGACCACAATTGAGCCCAAAATTTTGGTTGCTAAGCAAGACTGTTAAGTGATTTTCACCACATTTTCCAAGTTGGCCACGCCCACTGGTGTCACATGACAACTGAGCCACTCCCACAAAACAAGCCACACCTTTTGGCTCTCAAAAGAAATTTCAGTTGTGGTACTGTTGATATTTGGCTCTATTGACTAATAAGTTTGCTTACCACTGCCCTAGACGGCCAAGTGACCCAACTCCCCCCCTGCATGCGCATGCGCTGCCTGTTCCCCCTGCCCCCTCTCCTCCTCTAGGCCAGCCAGTCCGCAGAATTTTCTTTAAAATGAAACCGGTCCCTGGTGCAAAAAAGGTTGGGGACCCCTGAACTAGTATAATTTAAAAAGGACTCTCTCCATCTACTAAATTTAGACACAAAAGGGACTTCTAAGGATGATTACAATACTAAAAGAACAGCAGATTTGATGGCACTCCTGTTCTATTCATATCCACAATTTCATCCTAGTTTTCCCAATGCCTAAGGATAGAAACCTTTATGCATAAGGGCTTTCTCATTCATTTCAGTGAAGAGAACACATCATTTTTAGAGGGAAAGACTTTTTGCTGAAAGCTTGTGAGTGCACCTGAATAATAATTTGGGAAGGACTTAGTTTAAAATAATTCTGGAGGAGTTGTTCTTTACCTTGAGACAGGGGTGAAATCAACTTGCCTTTGCTACCAGTTTGCAAATGTGAGTACCACCTCCACACATGCAGGACTTTCCGTGCATGCGCAGAACCATCAAAAACTGGACGTGATGACATCCAGGCAGGTAGGCGGATCCTGCTACCGAAAGTAGCAAAGTAGAACAGCGAGGGGAGGAATCCGCTGTGCCATGCAATTTAGATTAGCTAGAAAGCATGAAATCTGACAATTCTAGCTAATATAAATTGTGCGTCACAGCTGATCAACGGAAATATCGGTTCACCCGAACTAGTAGCATTTTTTACTACCGAATCGTGCGAACCTGTCCGAACTGATAGCATTTCACTCCTACCTTGATAAGCTTTCCCAAAAAATAGTTATCTGCCTACCTTCAATGAGCAATTCAGTTGGTGGGAAAGTTCAATGAGTTTGGCTTCTGCTGTTCTGCAAATTATACACCCGTCACCTTCAAGAGCAACACTGTTCACTATTAGAAAGCTAAGAATGTAAGAAGGAAATATGCAAGTTACTTCCCATAAATTAGAAGATCCCATATCCTTAACTTGGAAAGTAAACCCACACAGCATAAGAAGACTTTCCCACCAAAATATAATTCTAATGCGCTCAATTGAATTCCCATCCTCCAAAGAGGTCTGGGAAGATGCAGAAGAAATCCTTCCTTCCATCAGATACTTCTTTGTACTATTCATAGCACCTTTGGGTTACAACAGACAAGGAAGGCCATGTTAAAAATAAGAAGAGAATTCTCCCTGGGTTTGCTCAGAACCTGCCCAAGGTAGTGAATGATCAAGGAAGAAAAATAATCCTCACTGTGGATACCTATAATCATAAATATTGATCTTAACACTAAAGTTTCATATGATTCTCTGTCTTACCTGTTAACTTGGCAAAACCCAATCAATGTATCATTGGTTACTAGGCATAAACAGTGATACAAAAATAGTTTAAACCATGCAGAATCTTAAGATACTGTTTATCTATAATAACAGGAAATGAATACACGTTTCTATAAAAAGGGCTGCAGTTCAATTAAAACCCAAATGTTAAGAGAAGAATTGGAACAAATTTCATATATATATAATATTATATGGCTAAGAAATTAATACCAAATTGGCGTGGAGGGGGGAGATAACAAGCAACAGCTTTTATTCTTTCAGCAGAAATATATTAAAAATATTTTCTGGATAGCCAAAAATTAACCTTAAAAATCTGTTTATAATTTACTTTTAAATAAAATGCAATGTGATGCCATCATGAAATTAACGTTTTGCTGTAAATGCCCAGGTACAAAGATTAGGCACAATAATAAAAATCCCAGTAACTTTAAAAAAAAGTTACACTCACTTTATCCCTTTCCGAGTTATTATTTTTTCTGAAGAGAAGTTGAAAACTTTAGAGAAACGTTCCAACTTGAATGATGTCATCCTAGAAATGTATAATAAAAGACACAGCACTTCATTATACCATAATAAACACCATAACTCCTAGAAAACATACTATGATTGAATTAGAGCAAAATTTCAATCTTCACTATAAACCAATATTTTAATCTTCACTATAAACCAATATTTTAATCTATATCCCACAATTTTAAAACAATGCTTACTCATAATGAAAGCCAATGTCATGATTACCAACAATACCAAATACTTCTGTGTGTTTTGAATGCCGAAATATTTTTTGATAGCGCCTTACATCATCTGACCAGGCCTGCAAAAAAACGTTTAAAAATTTAAGTGCTAGAATCTTATTTAAATAAAAATAAATACTGATTATAATTTTTAGGTTTTTGTTTTTATTATACCAGAATTTGCTAAGAATGATGGATCAGTAGACAATGCCTTGACATAAAGCAAGCAATTCCATAATATTTATATTGAAATTCATTTTTATATATTAAAAATGAAAACAATTTCCTACATTGTAGTCAGAAAAAATAAATCTCAAAAGATAAAGGGCACCAGTGAATTTCTTTAAATACAGCATCTTGCATTAAGGTATTTTTTCCCACGTAGGGCTATTGTGTGTTTAGATACTTCATAAAAAAACTTTTTAATTCAATAAAGATTTCTACATATTTTATTTTTATTTATCATCCCTATTTTTCCATAATGTGTCCAATTTACCCCAACCCACAGTTCACTTTCTTAACTGTGTTCTGAATATAAATTTGGCTTCAGTGCCATAAAAATAATCTATCCAAGACATCTACTGAATTTTACACTGATCATTGGGGGGAAACTGCAGTATGTTTCATTTTAGAAGAAACACTTGGTCAAGAACTTACAGGTATCCTTTTGCTAGCTGATGAATTTAGTCACTACTATTGGTAGGAACTGCAAATCTGTCAAATTGAATTTTATACAGTTGCTCTTTTTCCTCATTTTTCATTCTATTCTATTTCTTCATTAATTTGATTTTTTTCCTTCTTACAAACCTACACAAACTTCATCTGCATTTTTCTTTGTCCACATTTTCCTAATACACACACACATACATATGTGTGTGTGTGTGTGTGTTTTGTATGTGTATTTGTACATGAATTAACTAAATAGTAAACTGGTTAATTAAGAAAATAAAATATTTCAGCTGCATTTGAGTTGGTATGGAGGACCAGAAAATGAGAATTGTTAAGGTTCATTTTAAAATGCAACTTATAGGAACTTGCAATAATACACAAAAATAAAGAATTCTATTCTATTCTATTCTAAAAGCATCTATTTTCCTAGGAATACCAATTCAGGAACACAAACCTGGGAAGAGCTCCATTTTCCTTCATCAAAGATATCGCCCAGGATAAAGACTATTTCTGGCTGCAGAAGCCAGAGGGCAGATTGGAAGGCCCTCTCCATTTGCCATTCCCTAGCGAGGGTGGGGGGATACAAAACCACCATATTAACATTATAAATATTATGAAGCAATTATAAAATCTGGATTAAACGTAGCTGCGTATGGAGTGGCTTTCTCTTTTAACATTGTATGGAATATCATTTTTAATAACCTGGAACAAGCAACTAGGGTTTTGCTTACGTTGGAGAACAACAAAGACTCACTCAAAATGTGCTATTTTGAATCTAACAGAAGGTTGGGAAAATCACATTTGTCAAATAAGAAATAGAAGAAGGTACTTTGGAAATGGCCAAAGACCAGTTAAAATGTTAAGTTATGAGGGTGGAAAAAACACATTTTAGAGAAAGGAAATAATTGCATGTTAAGTTATTATAATCCCAAAGTAAAAAATAATTATTCTTGATTAGTCAGACAGCAGAAAAAAAAATACTGTGACTTTTCCATTATTACGACACTAATTCAAAAGGGAGCAAACATTCTCAAATTACTTATAAATTCCTGACATTATCCAAAAACAGCAGGCCACCCATCTAGACTCTGTAGCTTGCAGCAAGAATGAAGAAAGTCTGAAGAAAAGTTTACTAGGGGGAAAACCTCGCCATATAAAATGGAAACTTTTTAGACCTTGAAGACACCAGAGAAATTAACGGTGCAATAAAGAGATTGGAAAGGACAGTTAGACAAACTAACTTGGTGACAGGATACTGTAACAAGATTTAGTCTTCAGAAAAATATACAACATGGATGATGACAACATGCTGGTAAATATAGTCCTTAATATACAACAACTGGGACTGGAAATTTGGTCATTAAATGAAGCAGTCATTAAGATGTGATTGCTTTGCTTTTTAAGCTCATGTGATTGTTTCAGTCAACAACCACAATTTGAAACTAGTGTCTGGGCTCTGATTATGAGGCTGAGCACAAGGAATTGGTAGACAACTTTGATACTAAACTTCAAGGCTGCTTTTCCCAAATGCAGCTGCCCTTTGCCTCATGCATAACTCTTATCTCCTTCCTTTCAACTTTTATAAAACAATAAACATACATATATAAACTATTGTAAAATTAAGATAAATAACAGTAATTTATTACGCAACACATGTATATTAAATATTTTCTTGGCTGTGCCGAGGGCTATTTTATGAGGCTGCTATGTGTTGTGTATGTGTATAAATCTTTATTTGTTTTCATGTGAGTTGCTCAGAGCCAGGTGATAAATCAATTAAATAAATAATTTTTAAATCACAGTATTAAGCGGTTTCAAACATTGCAGAACACCTGTACTCTTGAACACTATTTTGGTTTTAATGTGTTAAAGCAACATGGAATGAAGAAGAAGATATTAAAAATGATTGTTCCTTCAAATGATGAGTGGGAAATGTTTGCTCAATGAATTCCAAGATTCATTCTTCCCTTCTTATGAGAGCAACTACACTGAGATTTTAGCAATATTAAACTGAATTAGAAAGTAGATGATCAGCTTATAATTTTTTAGGTTTGTAACTTTAATTATTCAGTATGCAACAAATGCTTCCACAAGCCAAAAGCAACAAGTTATTGATATTTTGGCTCCTACCTCCTTAGTTTGTCCAACCAATGTCCATTGATTCTACCAAGCAAATGAGGATCTGATAAAAAAATGGTTTTCAAGACAGAATGTGAATTCTGTTTTTTAGTTCCCAGAGACTGATTTTTCAATTCCGGCCAATGACATTGAATTATAACTACATAATAAATTAAAAATTCACAGAAAATAAATACTGTCAGAGTAAAACAAATAAGTTTCAGCATAAAAATGCCTCTTTTTCTCAAAGAATAATAATGGTTCATAGCTCTTAAGCCTAGAATTGCCATCTCAGCCTACTGCAGCACATTTTCCATAGAAGTATCACCAATGTCCCTTTTTTCATGTCCTAAATCAAATGTACATTACTGCGTATTTCATGTGATTCTTCTCATCAGCAAAAAAAATCCTGTAAGACAAGGAAAGAAATTTGATAGGGCCTGTACTGAATACACCATCAGCCTCATTCACTTATATATCCCAATTCAACAATGCAATAAATAAGAACATATAGCAATTGCTTAAAAGTGATTTGGTTATAAGCCCCAGTGAACTCAATACCATATAGCTTCATTTTTCTAACCAAAGTGCATGGCATTGCTCTATAATATTTTATAGTAACAGGTTTTTAAAATTTACCAAATTAACTGAATTATAATAAAATACATATCTATTATCAACATGTGTATTTAAAAAAAAATACTGAGAAATAAGTAATATTTGTGATACTTATTTTTTTAATTGACATTTTTGGCTTCAAGATAACTATTCTATATCAGAAGCTGATTAACTTTAAACCAGCCCATTCTGATTTCAAAATTGCTTTACATATCGGACATTTTCTGATTCTGTACTGTAAATCTCCATCCTGTGAGCCCTTTAACTCTGTGCCCATTTCTCTACCAAAGACCGCCACCATTCATTTCAAACTTAAAGAGATTTTCATTGAAATCCTGAAGGGTTTTTTAATGCTTTATCTATTCACTCAATATCTATGGAGATTCTCAGTCATCCAAGTCATGGTTGCCCCAAAGATGCCTTTTCAAGAGGCAACTGGACTTTCGTTTTTTTCTTTGAAGACATCTCATTCTCAGCTCTGAAATCATCTTGAAGGATTTAGGATTTATTAAATTTTTAGACCGCCCTTCTCCCTTGCGGGACTCAGGGCGGTGTACAGGCAATAATAAGAACAATAATATAGAGCAAAAAATACAATTAAAAATACAATTAAAAATACAATTAAAAATATATTAAATAGATTGGCCTGATCTAAACCCTGTTAAAAAACCCTTACTAAAACAATTTAAAAACTAAAACAATTTTAAAAACTACGCCAGGCCAGCCACACAAAACAGATAGGTCTTTAAGGCCCGATGGAACTGGCGCAGGTCTGTGGTTGTCCGTAGGTCAGGGGGTAGGTCATTCCAGAGGTCATTCCAGAGGGCAGGAGCTGCCACAGAGAAGGCTCTCCCCCTGGGTGAGCCTTCTGGATGAGAAGTGAAACGTCTTGAAAGAGAAACCAAAAAGTCCAGTTGCCTCTTGAAAAAGCACCTTTGGGACTTCCTGCTCATCACTCAGCAATAGAACTAAAAGAGTAATATTTACTATTTCTGTAACTATCAAAAGAACAGCTGTAAATCTTTTAATATTTAAATTAATACAACACTGCAACAATAACCATTTAATTTCTATTCATTACTGTAGCTGTGGCACATTCCATTCCATTTCCTTTCATTTCATTTTGTGCTTTTTATGTAGGTTGGAAGGATTTCAAAGGAGTCCAGCCAAATTGAGTTATTTTCAGCTCTAGTTATTTCCAGGGACCATCAAAAAAAGCTTACCTTATTTTCTAAGGCCATTCTTGTCCCATAACAATTAACCAAGATTGCTAATGTACATTGGATGGAGAGCCAACAGAAAATGCCTTCCTCCTTTCTGAACAGACTCCCCTCCTTGATGCAAAACTATGCCCCTTGCTTTGAACATTCTTTTTTTGTGTCTTTAATACAGAGCTTTCCCTTTTCAGACAGCAGCATCCATGCCTGGAAGCCAGCTCTGCAGAGGGAATTGCAACCGAGGGGGAAGGGACTGATAAGCACCAAGCCAGACTGCCAGGAAATTGCCTGTTACTGTGACCCTCAGTGCAGCTACTCGGGGAATACTCCTAAAGCAACTTAGATCCTGCCAAAGTCAGCTAAATGTCTGTGGAGATTCTTAATCACCCAGTTCATGGTTATCCCAAAGATGCTTTTTCAAGACACAACTGGACTTTGATTTTCTTTCAAAGATGTTTTCACTTCTCACCTAAGCAGCCTTGTGAGCTGAAGGAGAAAGACAAAGTTCAAAGGAAAACAAAGTTCAGTTGCCTCTTGAAAAAGCACCTTTGGAATAGTTGGATCCTGCCAGTGTTTTGCAAGCTGCAGCAGAGAACTGCTGGTTTTGCATGACCTTGGTGAATGAGAAGGGCAGTTTTGAGGGGGGGGGGGGACACGACAAAACAAAGCAAAATGAGATTTCAGGGAATTTCAATTTTTGTTGCAAATTGTTTTATTTTCTAAAGTTGTACCATTATAGTATATACATATTAAAATGTCATTATTAAAAGTAAATAACATTTTCCTTTCCCAATTCTAACTTCAGGAAGTAAACTGTTTTATAAGGTGGTGGGGGGTGTCATTTTATCAGGTTACCACCGCCCATTCTGAAATCCTCTGGGTCAACTTAGTTCACCATCAACATAGTTTTCATTAGGACCAGCTTTAAGACTTGTGGGCTTCAACTCCCAGAATTCCCAAAGTCCACAGGTCTTAAAGTTGCCAAGGTTGGACACCTGCAACTAAAGGCTCATGAAGTAGAGAGAGCATACTTTGGGGCTAAACATAGGAAGAACAAGGAGCACAAAGCGATTCCTGGGCACAATTTCAAATACTTCAACCGAGCGACAGCTCATTTTCCTCCGCCTCGCTTTGAGTAGATGAAGCACCCACCCCACCGAAAGCATTTAATGCTTAACTCCAAAGCTTTTCTCGTTACTTTGTGACCTTCCAGGTGGCCTAAAAATGAAAGAGGACAAAGAGGACCCATCTTCCAACGCCGGAAGCCCAAAAGGGAGTCCTTTAGTTCCGCCGCGATGAACTGCGGCAACGGCTCGGCGAAACAAAATGCGTGACCCACCGACCCACGCAAACCACGCCTCCGCGCCATGCATGAACCCGACCCGCTTCTCGCTTGGAGGAGCAGCAGCAGCAGCAGCACTTCCTCGAGTTCTCCCAGCGCAGAAAGCTCGGAAGACAAAAGAGAAATGAGTTCGAATCGTACACCGGGAGCGAAAGGCGAATCTCTTTCAGGCAACAAGAATCCCTCAATTTTTCCCTTCCTTTCGACTCTGAAAACAAGGCGACCTCCCAGCGCTAAGGATTAGGATTAGGAGGAGGTCAAATTTCTTTGCGCCTATCTCGCTGCTCAAGGCGACTCTGAGCGTTGCTGCAACTCACCGAGAAAGGGGGGGTGGGGGTGGGGGCAGCGGATCTTCCGCTCCAAGAACGAAACCCGTCCGTGGGAAAAGCTTCGCCTCCGCTTCGTGAGGCCGTCGGGAGCAGCTGACGCAGGAGCCGCACACCACCAAACCCCGGAAGAAAAGAGAGGCGGCAATGAAAGCAAGCAGGCAGGGTCACTCGCCAGGCACGCGTGTGTGTGTGTATGTGTGTGTACGCGCACCCGCCGCATCTACCGAGAAGTCTTCCGTTTTGCGGAAGTTATGCAATCGAGGGAAGCTACTTTCCGCGTCTCCCATTCGCCCGCTTGAGTAGATCTGGGTCTCAGCGGGCATCCCTACCTGGATCGCGCTGGCCCCGCGGTGTGTTGGGATGAGTAATTCTTGTTGGCTCTTCGCATCCGCCTCGGGCTAAGGGGCTGCTCTGCAGGTTCCTACCGGCTAGGCGTTTCCATGGCGATCGGGGCGCTCGGAGGCAATCGACGCAGCAGTGTCGCCTTGGCCCAAAGGACCGCTCCAAAATCAGGCGGTACCGAGCACAGAAACGGTGCTGTTTAAAATTAGCCTAAGGCACCGGAGGAGGTGGACGATATCCTTATTCAGGGTAGGAGAAAACCAGAAGTCGATAGGCTTGCTCTCTGAGCAAAGACTTGTTTATTAAAGCAGGTCCCGCAGAATCTTCAAGTTTTAGGTGCAGTCCATAGCAGACCTCCTAGAGTTGTCACCAAACTGTCATTTTTAATATAATGCACAGGGTACTATTAGGTTGACAGGGGGGAAACTGTTTTAAATGTGTATAAAAAGCAAGAAGACCTTCAATTTGCATATCTTTTGTCCAGTGGCAGCTGCATATTTGCAGTGAACAGCATAACTACTCCTAAATATTTGAAACAGGCTGCCTGTTCTTTCTTGTGATCAATTATGTTCTGTGGGTGAGCCTCAGCATCTTGAATAAGGGCAGGGCTCCTACATACCCTTATCTAGGATTTAACCCAGTCATCTGCTAAAGTGACATATGCGGTTTCTGTCCTGTGCTGGGATCTGAACTCCAAAATAAAGAAATCTATTTCCTCTAGAATAGTCTGCAACAGAAATGGAAGAACTATCTTCAATAATTTAGGTCAGGAATTCTTATAATTAAAAAATATACTTTTAAGAGGATATACCTACAGAATATATTTATCAAACAATAAAAGTTTTATCATTCATGTTTTTAAAAAAGGTTCTTACCATTTTCTGTAAGCCTTAATTAAGAGTGTGATAAGGGACACTATCAATTTAAAAAAAAATTAAAAATGCTGTTAAAAACTATCAGACATTCTTGTTTGAACCCAAATCCTAGATAACATTAGATGTTGTCACAGTCATCTCACTGAGATCTGCCCCTATGGAGCCCAAACCTAAACAAACATGAGCTATTTAGCAAATATATCATAGGCTTACAGATAAATAATCTTAGTAGTTTAAAACAGGGATCCTCAACCCCCAGGCTGTAGCCCATTACTAGGCTGTGGCCGGTTCCACTCTCTCCCCATGCTGGGCTGCCAAGCCATACAGTTTGGAGACCACTGGTTCAAGACCTATTACATAATTTTTCCCCTTATGTTATTCTTTCAATAACTCTAAGGAAAAATGTGCTGAGAATATAGTTCATTGTTTTAACAATTACTAGCTGGACATACCACACCCATTCATTTTCCAAAAAAAAGTTCCACATACCTAAGTTATAAAATAACCTTGAAATACTTTCAAATTGAACAAGCCATAGTTTGAGCTAAACATAGGTCCCCAAGTTCAAAAATAAAGAAGCGCTATAATTAGTTTAAAATTAGAATCAATTACTTCTATTTTCCTCTTTAGATATATGCCTCCAGAAGACAGAAAACAGATGAGATTAAGTACCTCATTCACATTCACTTTCTGAATGCTAAATCACAGTTAAGCATTGCATTAAAGCCAGTCCTAAATTTACTAAAAATAAAAGAATAAAAAATACACAATTATGCAAAATGAAAAATGGGTAACTATCATGATTTTATTGCACAAATTGTTATTCTATTGAGTGTTTATTTTTCTGTGTACACTCAGTATACTTTAATAATAATCTTGATTGAGCATGTTATTTCCATAAAGTTGTACAAGGATTGCCAGCTGTCAACGTTGATTTAAGAGTAATTCCATAAGTGGAACTTAACTGTTTTAAACACTTTTCATAGTGGGTATTCAGCTTTATGGCTTCTTGTAGAGCATATTTTAAATCTTCTATTTCATCAAAGAAATCCTGAAAAGTTATGACACAAAATGTTTTACTTAATTCTACTTCTGAATTAGATATTTTGTCTCTTTGTTCCTTGCTACAAAGAACATTCTCTCTTCAAATAATTACAATATTTACAAAATTGTTATCAGATCCTACAGCTGTAATAATAAATCCTGCCCTAGTACTAAATCCTTAATTATAGAATTCTGTTTTATGTTTTTATAAATTGTACTTGTGTATAAAAACAGCTAAAATAATGAATTCAATTGAGCATATTTCTAAAGTTCCAAACTTAATATAAAGAGATAAAACAAATTCCCTTTCTACAGATAAAAATTGTGTCCAAATCAAATGTTGTATACAGTATCTCTTAACAGATATATCACAACCTCATCATAACAAAATAATATTTGAAAATACAATTGAATGTATATAGAAGAAAGGATTATATTTTTTGGACTTTTTATTATCTATCTTCATATTATAATCTATAGCAGTGGTAGTCAACCTGCTCCCTACTGGCCACTAGTGGACGTTCCAGCTTTCATGGTGGGCGGTAGGGTTTTGTCCGATACTGAAGCACTTTCCTTTTTTAAATTTAATTGACTTCCCTACTTTATAAATCACCATTACTCTGGAACCGGTTGGCGGTTAGAAAATTTTACTACTAACAGAGATACAAAAGTGGGAGGTAGGTATAAAAAAGTTGACTACCCCTGATCTATAGCATGAATTCATCCTATACAGCAGGGGTCCCCAACCTTTTTTTCACCAGGGACCGGTTTCATTTTAAAGAAAATTCTGCGGACCGGCTGAGGGGCTCAGCAGTCATGTGACTGGGTGGGCGTGGCCAACTTTGAAAATGTGAAACTTAACAATGATCTTGGTTAGCAACCAAACTTTTGGCCTCAACTGTGGTCATAAGTTCTTTCTTTCTCTCTCTCTCTCTCTTTCTTTCTCTTTCTTTGTCTCTGTCTCTCTTTTTCTCTCTCGCTATTTCTTTCTTTCTCTCTTTCCCTTTCTCTCTATTTCTTTCTCTTTCCCTCTTTCTGTATCTTTTCCTGTCTCTTTCTTTCCTTTCTGTCTCTTTCTCTCTGTCTTTCTCTCTCCCACTTTTTTCTTTCTTTCTCTCTTTCTCTGTGTCTCTCCTTCATCCGCCCATTTCTGTCACTCTGTGTGTGTGTGTGTCTGTCTGTCTGTCTTGCATTCATTCATTCAATCACTCCTTCTGTGTCTCTGTCTATCTTTCTCTCCCTCCCTCCCTCTGGCTCTCTATGTGTGTCTGTCGTCGTCATCGTCGTCCCGTCCCCCCGCCCCCAGCCTCCTCATCCCGCCTGCCAGGCTTGGTCGCTCGTTCGCTCGGTCAGGCTCCGTGGCTGGATAGGAGCCGGGCTGGAGAGGAGGAGGAGGGAGGGGGGGGCAGCCCATTGGGAAGAGCGCGCGGGAGAACGCAGGAGGATGGTGGGGGCTCTTCCTCCACCCTCGTCGACGGAGGGACTCCTTGCGCCGCCGGAGCAACCCGCCAGTTCCCACCCCAGCCCGCAGAGCCTCCACGGTCCCTGGATGAAAACGAGTGGCCGGCATGCCAGCAGGGGAGGGAATCGGTGGCCGGTCCGGCGGCGTCCAGGAATCCTTCCGTCGACGAGGGTGGAGGAAGAGTCACACTCCAACGGTGCGAACAGCCGCGCCTGCGTTCTCCTGCGCGCTCTACTCAGGGGGCTGCTCCCTCCTCCCTCCCTCCTCCTCTCTAGCCTTGCGGCCCGGCTCCCATCCAGCCACGGACCGGCACCGGTCCGCGGCCCGGGGGTTGGGGACCCCTGCTATACAGTATCACATCCTACACTTAAGAGGTTTTCATAGAACTGTCTTAAATACACAGAACAATATATTTAACAGACGACTTTATCTTTAATCCAAAAATACATACACACAGGCAAAGAGTACTATACATTCTTAAATAAATCTCTGCTTGGAAGGGAGAGCATTACTTTACCTATCCCTATTCACTGACCAGCAAAGCCAAAGCTTCTAGGGCTGTCAAACTCACAGCCTGCGGGCCAGATGCATCACATGCTGGCCACGCCCAGTTTAGCAAAGGAGGGAAAGTCCAATTATGTCATGTGATGCTGCAGTGATGTGAGTTTGACAGCCCTGTTCGTGATCACAATCTAAGGTAAAGATTCCGGTCGCACATATGTGCTAGTTGGTCCCAACTCTAGGGGGCAATGCTCATCTCCGTTTCAAAGCTGAAGTGCCAGCGCTGTCCAAAGTAATCTCTGTGGTCATGTGGCCAGCATGACTAAACACTAAAGGCGCACAGAACACTGTTGCCTTCCCACCAAAGGTGGTTCCTATTTTTCTACTTGCATTTTTTACATGCTTTTGATTGGCAGAAGCTGGGACCAGTAAAAGGAACTCACACCGTTACGTGGTGGTAGGGATTTGAACTGCCGAACTGCTGATCTTTCTGATCGACAAGCTCAATGTCTTAGCCACTGAGCTACTGCATCCCACCAATCACAATGTAATAATGTATAAAACTTTATCTCCAGAGCAGACATTTTCCATTTACAAATGGGAGATTTTAAAAAAGAACCCACCTTATCTAATGCAGCAAGCTCATTTTTTAACATTCTTCTTTCTTTGGAGAGCGTTTCATTTTCCATCTTCAGTCGCTGTGTCTCAAAAAGCAACTGATCTAAAGTACAATAAGCAATCTCTTTAAAGTCACTAAAAGATAAAAATTATTTTCTTATTCTTTTCTAACTGTATCTTAGAATTGTTTTCACTTCTGAAAATCAGGTTTTCCTCTTAAGAACTGTATCAGTTTTAAGACCTGAGAATACAATATTTCAATTTCAGTTTTATGGTCTTATCATCATCTGACTTTATTTGCTGAAGAGTCAAGGTATGTTACAGAGAATTCAGAATAATGAGACAGTCAAAGGAAATGCAGCTGGGAAAAGAGAACATCTCAAGGCTCTGGAAACCCTAGATCTGCAAGCAGTGGTATAAAGCAGCTATCAGTCTAAAGGTCTGGCGGGTGGGGGATGTTAACAATATGAAGTTTAATGATGTAGTTAAGCAACCACACTATAAACCAAGACACTGGGAGTTCTCTTAGGCCAAAAACTAAGTCCCACCATTTGTTTTATGGGTTTCTGGTCCAAACAAAGAAAAATATTTTGGCTGTATAGGGCAAGAAATTCTCTACAGCAGCAAAGACCAGTTTATATAATGCAGGGGCCAGAGAAGTAGCACAGATAAAATACAGAAGGAAAAAAACTGATGGTGCTCAGTAACAGCACTTACAATATACTCAAATTAGCACAGAATACCGTATTTTCCGGAGTATAAGATGCACCTTTCTCTCTCTCTCTCTCTATCCCTCTACCTACCTACCCACACACACTCTCTCTTTACTGTTTTTCTTTTACCTCTCTCTATTTCTCTCTCTCTATTCCTTTATCTACCTACCTACCCTCTTTCCCTACCTATCTACTGTATTTCTCTCTCTCTATTATCTCTCTCTCTCTCTCTATTCCTTTATCTACCTAACTACCTACACACACACTCTCTCTCTCCTTGCCTACCTACTGTATTTCTCTATTTCTCTCTATCCCTCTACCTACACTCTCTCTCCCTACCTACTGTTTCTCTCTCGCTCTTTCTATTTCTCTCTATCCTTCTACCTACCTATCTACCTACACACACACACTCTCTCTCCCTCCCTACTGTATTTTTCTCTCTCTATTTTCCTCTCTTTCTTTCCCTTTATCTACCTACCTACCTACTCTCCCTACCTACCTACCGTATTTCTCTTTCTTTCTCTCCTTCTCTATCTACCTAACTACTTTTTTTTGTAATTTGCCTCTTCAAAACCTTGGTGCGTCTTATACTCCGGTGCGTCTTATACTCTGAAAAATATGGTATCTACCAAATTATAATTTTAAAATCTATTCAGAATTGCACATCATTAATTTATTGACAGCCCTTTCTATAAGGCATTAAGAATACCACTTCTTCTCTAGCAATACACATCTCCTCTATCTACTCTCATTATAATATAGGTTACACTGACAGAAATAAAGCCAGTAAACTTTATGAGAAGTGATAGTCTGTTTCTTGGTCCTAGCCTGAAAATAAACAGTACATATGATCAACTCTCCTTAACAACAGTAAGCATTCATATCATTCTAAATTTAAATTTCTAAATCAAGGATGGTGAACCCTTTTATGACTTGCTGCTGGCTCAGGAATTCTAGGAGTTTAATTCTGGGAGTCCAGAATTCTGGGATTCCTGCTGGCTCAGGAATTCTGGGAGTCCACAAGTCACAAAAGGCCCCTAGTTCCCCACCTCTGCTCTAAATAAAGGAGACTACACAAAATATAATTATGGTACCACTTCATTAAGCCATGTTTGCATCTTAATACAAAGTATTTTTAATTGCCAAGTCTGTTTGGAGTGGGAGGGGGTTAATTATATGCATTTTCAATGCAAGAGCACATGTTCAAACTACTGGATTTCAATTTATAGGCACGCTTTGGCTCAGGAGCTACTCATGGACTATCTAGGAATCAGGTGAAGCTCCTTAAATCCTGTTGATCCTGCTGCCTTGCACCTTCCTTTCTATGAATATACATTACATCTCTCACTGTACAATGTACGTGTAGATGTAGAGGTGATTTTTTTGTGAAATACGATCACAGTACGTATGTATGCATACTAAGGCTCACATGCTTTCTCTACCAACTCATGAATAAGACTAGAAGATTTCCATTTCCTTTTTTTCTTTTAAATAAACCATACTTAAAAATATCTCTACAGCACAGCAAAAATATATGTAATCTTTGCTTGTTTCCCCCTCCCCCTTCTTATCACTGTGAGCTGGTCCCCAGTTTAGCAGCAGAGAAGATAATTGGGAAGGCTCTTGAATCAATTCCTGCTCACCCAACCCCAACAATCTGACCTGAGAAAGCATCAGTCTATTTCTTTGACTCTGGGATTATGCCCACTATAAACATTTAGAAAATTCTAATTTTCATTTAGTCATAGATGAGAATATGTCAAAAGGTAACACCAGATAAAAAGCCAATGAAGCAGATATATGAGGAAAAAAAGTATTACCTAAATATTTGCAGGAACAGCTTCCCTTCTTTTTGCACATACATTTGTCAGATGACATTCTTCTCTGAATTGGAACAAATTTGTCCTTTTTTTTATATCCCAAGGAATTTATCTTTTGGTTTGCTAAATGAAGTTGATGTTCCAGATCATTAATTTGACCCTGTTTAAATAATTGAACAACTTTAAAGAACAAGGCAATTAACACATTCTTAAACATACTAAGGAAGGGCAATTGGGGCACCAATTCAGAATTATGTTTTTAAAAACCTGCATTAGAAGTTAGAAATAAATATGTTTTAAAGAGTCACTGCCCTATTTAAACAAAGCTTGGGAATGAGAAATGCCACTAACATACTTTTGCAAAATGGATGCATTATAAGGCTGCCTCACGCATGGGCTGGATATGGCATCAAAGCAAGAACATGACAAGAAAAGAGAGAGACAGACAGACAGACAGACACAGACACACTTAAAAATAAGACGTATCATAAAAACAAAAGGCCAAATTAAATTATCCTACATCATTTCAATCCAAATGATTATCTTATTAACTTAAAAAGGGAAAGTTTATGACTGTTCTTTCGGTATATGAAAGAAATATAATTCAATAACGCAATACCATAAACATTGTCATTTATCTTTAATAGCAGTTGACAGACATACTGTACATGTGACAATTTCTTATTAGAATGAAACTGCAACTGAATGAAAAACAGACCAGTAAATGTATCTTGCAACATGCTTATGAAACATACAAAAATACAGTAGTACAAATATATATATACCAAACACATTTCATTTTTTAGTTTATGTCAAAATGATCAAATGATTAAAGCTTACAGACAGCATTGCAACCGTTTCATTTTGTCTTTGATTTGTTTTGACTTCTTTATTGTACCTTTTCTTCAGTTCATTATACATCTGAAGCACTCTGGAAGCAAAAGAAGAATCGTTAGTCTTCCAAAAATGAGTATCTAAACGTTCACTGAAAAAGAATGGAAGCTATTTATGTTTTAGCCACAGCAATGGCCTGGTGATCTGTATAGACTGAGCTCAACAGTCTTCAACTGGTAGAAGTTCCCTGCTTCAGCACCTCTCTCATGTAATGCAAGAATTGCAAGCACCACTCACTTTACATGGCTGAGTCTCTGAATGCCTGAGATCATCTTCCTTCAAAATCAGTAATCTAATACTGACAATTCATCACACTTTGGCTGCTTCCAATTAACAGAGGTTCTGTGTAGGATCCCCATTGTGGACTCCCTTGCGCTTGGCATGTTGTACTGTGTCTTTCAACATCTTTTCCTTCAGTGGATTGTTGCAGCAGTCCCCAACCTTTTTGGCACCGGGGACCAAACAGGTTTTCCATGCACCGGAAGGGGAAGGAGTATATAACCTAGATCCTTCACATATAGAGTTTACAGTAGGGTATGTGCTCCTATGAAAATCTCAGGCCTGATGATCCGAGATGGAGATGGAAATGAGGTGGTGATGCTAGCACTGGGAGCAGTTGCAAATACAGATGGCTGGCTCACCTGCCGGTCAATTCCAGGTTTGTGGCCCAGTTCCTAACAAGCCACAGACTGGGTTGGGGACCACTGGACTGTTGCATATCCATGTTTCTTTTCCTCTCATTTTCATTGCACAAGCAATAAAATGGGGGTATGAGCTCAATGGTGTCCCTTTTGGAGAAATGAAAAAACCCTGCATCTATTGCAGTCCCCTGGTCCAGCAATGGACCAATAAAATATCGAGGGATTTTTTGTGTGAGAGCATTTTATCAGTAATACAGCAATGTTTTACTATAAAACTTTATTTATATAACTGTAGATGACTCTTCTTTGGAAACTTTCTATTTGGTAATATGTAATTAAAAATATACACCAATAAAACTTTTGTTCTATCATCTATTATAGAAGGGGGAATTACGAGGAGCGGAACATTTTTTATACAGTCAAATAAAATAATATAATGTAGACTAACAAATGGTTCAACACCATGAGCAGGAAACAACTCAAATATGGATTCATATATTTATGGATAAATTTATAGAGAGTGGTTGTAGTGTCATCAAAGGATTTTGTTTATAGACAATGTTGTATTGTTTACCAACAACACAAATTATTTCCTAAAATGTATGTTTGACTAGGGTTCCAAAACTCACCTGGCATGTTCCTTTACTGCATGTTCCTTGTGATGAACCCCATCACCTTTATGGTATAAGTGAAATTCTGTTTGAATCTGCACACTAAAATAAATAGCCAATTAAATAAAAGCTCTTTCTTGAGATTGAATAAATATTACTAATGTAATAGGTTTTTTTTTATCTAACTCTCCAAAAAAATTCAATAATGTTGAGAAAGAATACTAAAATTATTTTTTTAATCTCAAAGAAAATAAATACATCTATATAAAAAACACATAATCAGAGGAAAAAGACATGGATAGTTATGCAATCATTAATAGAAGTATATAGCAGTCTCTAATTTGATAATCTGTGACTACATTCTCATTATGCCTGGACATTTTAGGCCTATGGCTATTCTACATTAAGGCGATCGGAGTTATAAAGAAAGACATTTAGGAAGGCTAGTTTAAAATTCTCCATATTTTCCAATTTAAGTATTGTATAGATTGATTAAGAAGCCTCTAACAGTTTCTCAAACTACTGTAATTTCAGTTCTCATACATATGATTCCATTTAACTCTATAAACTCAAGTTCATCTTTCTGGAAGTAAACATTCTCAAATCCAGTAAAATCTATTTATTGGACATAAAGGATATCCCACCAAGTCAGGCAGAGAACCTAGTTCCATTTGCCTATATTCCACAAAAACCAAGAATCCTTTCATCCTTTAATGAAAGAGCCTTTCATTAAAATAACAAAAGTACTAATCCAGTCTTGCAAATGCCACACTATGTCCTAATTATAACAGGCTAAAACCTTTTAAGAATTGGGACTACAACCTGTACAAATATTAATTATAGACCAATTTAATCTATCAAAAAATATGTTATGCTTAAATATTGTGTTGGGTAATGATACAGATATTTAGCTTAATGTTTAGTGATTATATTTCTATGTGGATTCTTTAAAAAATAAACTTTAGGAAAGAATGTCTAAAAGTGTCTGTGGTGGCCCTCAATTTAAACTCATTCATCAATGATTCTATGTAAGCTTGAATCAAATATTGCTTTAATCAACAGATGAGAAGAAAGTCTGTAAACCGAATACACAAAATAAATACACAACAAGGCTTAGAAGTCCTTGGCTGGAGGCAACGAGAGCTCCTTCAAGCAACCAGGGAAGAAAATTCCCCTCAGATCACTACACTGAGGCTGACAGCCCCCTAACGGTTTCTTATACCACCCTCCTTCAAGGGGATTAAGGCAGGCAGACACTAACCTAACAGGGATATTGGTAAGAAAAGAGGAGCTACTCACAAATAGATAGAACAGAATTCACATTTAAATTACCAATAACTCAATTCTAATAAAATTTCTCTGGAGAAACTAGATGACCAACCATCCAGATTGATGGACTGAGTCGAAGCTGGGGTCTGCCTGGCAATAGGGACGTGGTTTAAAGGTCTCATCAGGCTCAGTCCAATCATTGAGTGAATGAAGTCAACCCAGTCTGGATACTCCTCCTCCCACTATGGAGAAGCTAAATCTTTATACGTATTAGACTAACTGAAATCTTAGATTCTTAAGAGGCACGTGCTTAGAATATAGCCATTCTTACTCTTTCCTTGTGACACAGGCAGGCAAGCACTTCTTTTGCTCATGTAGTTTATCATGCAGCTGTACTACATCATATTCCAGCTGCTTGTTTTTTAGACGTACATGCCTCAGCTTTTTAAGGAGCAGCTGATTTTCTTGATTGAGCTGGAAAAATGAAAATGAAAAATGAATTTTTCTTGTGTTTAAAAACAAAGAGTTGGCCAAAGTTGACTTATTGGAAGGATGGGTGACATATAAATTTAATTAATAAACATACAAGTAAATGCAGCTTAGTTATTTCATGTAATGTAGTAACCTTCATGGTACAAAATAACTCATGTTCGGTATTGAAGGCTGCCCTTGTTTTAATCAAACACTTTAAAGAACCAACCTACACATACTTTCAAAACTCAAAACCCCCAAATATCTCTACTTCATAAAATTATCTATCACTGTAGCCTATAATTGAAAGTTTATCCCAAAAACGTATTTTATTACTAATTCCGACATTAATATATACATCGATTTGATTAAGGTGAGAAGCATGTTGCAAGTGATCTGCATATGTCTGTCACATATCATATAAAACTCCCAGTTTTTTCACTTTATTCCCACTTTTCAATCAGTTCATCACCTGCTAGCCACCTTTGTTAATTTTAAATTAATTCCAATTTCATCCTCTATTCACTTCATAAAGTATGAACTCTGCAGGTCTATTTTATATGGGCATTCTGAGCACTAATTAAATATAATAGCCTGTATGCTATTATATTTAATTAGTGTTTCTCAAACTTAGCAGTAAAAAAAGAAGCCCCTTCCAGCTCTAACCTTTTATTACACACACCTGTTTTTATATACCATTTTTACTACTGGAGCCATTTAATTTGAGCATGTATAAATTTTGGGAGATATAGGTCCCTCAAAATCTCCCCTTATCTTACTACTACTACTACTACTACTACTACTACTACTACTACTACTACTAATAATAATAATAATAATAATAATAATAATAATAATAATAATAATCTTTATTGTCATTGTAAAAATTACAATGAAATTGGTTTTAACTTCACTCTATTGCAAGAAACTTGTCATTTTAGAACATTTTCTAGACTGATTTGCATTGGGAGTAATTTTTACTAGGAGTACAAATCTAAAGAGAGAGAATGGAAACATTTTTAATAGCTATAAAATTTACCATTGGGGGGAGACTGCTGGAGGAGAAGACTAACGCTACCTTCCTACTAATCACGCAGCTATCCAAAGGCACAAACACGCCTGATATGGGGGAAGGGGAGAAAGAAAGCTGTACTGCTTTGATGAAGTACATACTCCCAACATGGCATTCCCAGCCCGATTTATCATTAGGGGAAAAAATAGTACTTTCCTTCAGGAGAAAAAAATTATTTATTTATTCAATTTATATCCCGCCCTTCTCCGAACGGACCCAGGGCGGACCCAATGACTATTTTTTAATTGCCTTAATTAAAAAGAGACTTGACTCTTTAAAGAGCGATGCCAAAAGTTCAGCGCTAAAACTGGGCACCTCGCATCATCTGCAGAATAAGGATACATGGGAATTTCCAGGGTAAAAACCCTGGAATCAAAGCAACCATCTTCCCACAGCTCTCGCCTTTCTCTCCCTCCCCCCCCCCCCAAAGTGGATCTTTGGAGCAGCCTGCCCTGAGAGATGCTCTACACCAGTGGTTCCCATCCTGGGGCCCACGCCCCACAGGAAGGCAATTTGATTTTTAATCGGGCAATTTGAACCTTGTTTAAACCACGTTAATGGTCTTTTAGGCTTCCTCCGAGTGAATAGAGTTCACTTTTTGAGTAAAGTAAGAATTATATGGGGGGGAAGGGGGGAATCAGAATTTTAGAGATGCTTAGGCGGGGCATTGCCAAAAAAAGGTTAGGATGGGAACCATTGCCCTACATCAAACTTGTTTCTCAAACTTGGCAACTTTGGAACAGGTCGACTCCAACCCTCGCCATTTCCCACTTGAACTCCCGATTGCCTCAAAGTGGACCAGACTGAAAACTTCTGCCCTGCCTGCAGCGTCTGCCTTTCCCACCCAAAACGGGGGTGGATTAGGGCAACTGCCATCCAACCCACTCTGGCTGGCGCAGGTGGAGGGAAACACCGGCCAGATGCTCTTCCTCACTCACTTGGACGCATCTATGAACCGAGGGCAGTGCCATCCGCTTCCCTGCCACGGCCTCCCACACCGGCAAGTGGCCAAACATGCGGGAGCAGAGTCAAGGCAGCGCCCCCTCCAGAAAGAGACGCGCCCAACAAAGCAGAGCGGGCGGGATCGTCTCGGGGTCAGCCGCGGGGTTTCCCAGCGGTCCGATAAAATACCCAGGCAACGGTCAAAAAGCCCCCGCAAGCGTGGCGTCCGCTACCCCGCCTGTTCTGAATTCACTAGCTCGAGTGTATCTTTTTCGAAACGGGGGGGAAGGGGGTTGTTAACCGGAAGCAGGGAAAGATTCACCACACGGGTTAAAACGGCTTTAAGCGTATCCGAATGAGGAAGCTCTCGCCCTCCTCGCAGGCGGTTCCCACGCACGAGCGCGCGCTTTGGTTGGGTGGGAAAGTAAACCCACGTTTGTTTACGGAAAGAATTTAGTGACGCCATAATAACGCGACTATAGGATCTGGTCCCTTTCCAGGACTTCCGCTCCATGGTTCCCATGGTGACGGGATCCCGAATCGGTTGCAGCTCCTCCCCTCCGGGTTAAATGAGTGGTGTAAGAAACATGTGCTTAAAGAGTCAGATTCCAAATTACGTTTTTCTACTCAAAGATAGCTGAAGTCGTGTGATGGTAACCTTTATGGAACGTGTATGTGTACATTTTATGTACTATTTGCATGCTGCAATACTCAATTTTATATTTAAAAATAAGCTTGCCTAGAAAATTGTAAAAAACCTAACGTTGATTTTGGTTAAGCAGCACAATTCCATAAAAAATAATGAATGCCATCACTTCAGCTGTCATTTTAAAAAAAACTGGGTTTCGGAGCAGATACATTTGTAATTCCCAGGAACTGCTTGGTTAAGCTCTGAAAAGATGGAATCAGTCAAGGGAGAGATAAGAAAATGTTTTATTCTATCAGAAGCTAAGCTGTAACATCTTGAATAATTATGTTCTTATCAACTTGTTTAAAGTAAGATTTAGCTGCAAAAGAATATGCAATTCTTTACCTTTGACCTATACTATTTACATTTTGGAACTGGCAGCATTTATCATGGCATACGTTTTGTGATTGCACAAAACTAAACAGTCTGTGAATGTTCCTATCCATACTCTCAATGTCCTGATCACATCTTCTGGTACCTCCGAAAGCTGGCTTGTTGGAAGGTTTCCAACTCTAATGTCACGTATCACGAGAAGTCTTACTCTATATAGAATATTATTTGACCCTTTTCTGAATTTAAAGAGGGTCAGATATAAGCTATCTTTCAAGACAGATACCAGTCAGGGCTGCCAAAAACCAGATGATCACTAGATGGCAGCAAAGACTGAAATCTGTTTCTTTGTTCAAAGACAGAAGAATTTATAGAATCATTTTAGTCCTTTTTAAACCCTTTCCATGCAGAGGCTGCTGATCTGGATTGGCATTATGCCCAATTTTCAACACAGTTGGTCTTGAGGGAATCTTCTTAGTTGACTTAATTAAATTCATTTCAATGGCTCTTCCAGAGAAAACACTGTAAACATAGCACTGAAGCATTTTCATTGCTGCTGTAGGGTTGCAGACAAAATCACTTTGTCCTAGCCCGGTGAATTCCCTCCACCTTCTTGAATTAAAAGTACCTGAGGGTAAATTGTGCCAATCACCTGCTTTAGGGGCAAGATTTTTCCACTTTTTCATAAAAACAAAGGGGTATGGTAATAGGGTACTGGCTGCTTCATTGGCCAGTTGAAGGAAGAACTACTTAATTCATGAGATTCCTTGGCAATTAGCAATCAAAACAGTCCCAGTATTGCATAATTCTTTTTTAAAATCATTTGCCAGTGAAATTATGTAGCTATGCCACTAGGGTTTTTTTTTTTAGAGAGGACGCTCTTTACAATAGTCACTTACTACAAATATGGAGACCTCTTGTATATTTTACTGAATTGGGTCATAGACTGATTTTATTTATATCTTATCTTTCTGCTGCATTCTTAGCAGCAACACTGTAACTCATGAAAATTAGTCCTGTTCATACAAAACAATTTAATGAAAGCATATTTGCAGCTGGCCTATATGGCAAACTGAAGAACATTGTTAACCCAGTATTTGGGAGAAAGGGTTAGTTTTGAAAAGGAATAAGTGGCCTGCTTAGGATTGTTGTGTTGCTATTAGCAAGGGGACCATGTAAATACTCTGAATATTTGCTGCTCAAAGTTGTGATTAAACTAAAATTGTGCTAGCTAACAGCATGCAGTTTTTATTTGCTTACATTCTAGGTTCGGTATAATGCTGGAGAGAAATACAAACATTTTTTTAAAAAAAGTTTATGGATAGGATCTTCATTCTAGTTCAAAACAGAAAAAACAACCTCATGCTAGTCAAACTACAAAACCTAATGGATCTTGAAATTTATCTATAGACTTTACGTATACAGGAGAGCAATGAGAATTCCAAAATGTATAAATCTCAAAAAGAGATACTGTGGACTGGAGCAAGAAAGGCTTATACATTAGATTCAAGGCCTTCAGTCGTTCACACTAACATTTATATTAGCACTATCTAAATGTCTTTCATTGTTTGTATTTGATTTTTCTTCTTCTTCACAATAAAAGAGTAGCAGCAAATCCTGCATCCTACGTTTCATACTGCAATTGTGATTAAGCATTTTTTTAAGTGATCTGACTTTGGAAAACTTTGGTAGGAGTGCTGAAATACTTTGCATGCCAAGTTACTCTTAATATAAACACCAGTTGTAAAAATTACAGAGAAGCTAGTACATGCTTTACTTTGAATACATACACTCATTGCCTTCTTTTTTTCCTCCAGGCAAAATACAGAATACTGATGTTTACTGCAAATGTTCTGTCTGAAACAAAGAAACTATTGTGCACTGTAACTGTTTCTATATTAAGATTGTCAATTGTGTCTTACATTCAGATATATATCTCCTTTTGATGTCAAAAGATAGTTATCAGAGAAAGGAACTGTTTTTCTTACAGTATTTGATCCATATCTTATTCTTCAGCTGTGTTTTTTTAGCAAGTCACTATATGAAATCTCCTGTTATTGCAATTTACAGTGCAATTATCAAATTCCTAAACTATCCAGAAAGTGGGGGAGGGAATCTTAGTCGGCTGCAACAACAAAAACATTATGGTACTATAAAGTTTATTACATAAATTATGGCAAAAACTTTCATGGATTGCAGTTTTCTTTCTTTCCTTTGAAAGAGAAATAAAGTATGAAGAAAAACAAACTATGTGGACCCTCCAGTGCTCCATACCTTGTTTATCACCAGGTGACTTTGGCATATTGATTTGTTTGGGGAGGAGAGTACTATTTTGGGCTCCAAGAGCCACTTTAAACCAGCTATGTATTTTGAGTTCTACCAATGTACAAAAGGACTTTGAGTGGCTAAATAACACACACATTTGATACTTGTTTCACTTACATAATGAACCAAGCCATCCATGCAATGTGATAGTCTGAAACAATAATTGCCCCTTAGTCTCAATGTTACTTCAAAGCAACTAGATGATGCCTCCCCCCCCAAGAAGATATTTTGCTTCTCATCCAAGAAGCGCCATTAGTTCTAGCAGGATGGTGGGGGATGAAGGGAGGATTATATTTATTTGCAGTCATCTGGTATGGTCTGATCACTCTCAGAGAGAGTACTAATGACCAGATGATTGCATCGTTCCAACCCAACCCCACCCTAGTCTGTTAGAATTAATCCTTCCATTGTCCTCGCCATCCTGCCAAAACCAATGAAGCTTTTTGGATGAAGTGAAACATCTTTCTAGGGAAAAAAAGTATGACTGATGAACAGCTTGGAAATTTCTGGTATAGTTTTGCAATTCTTACAAAATTATGCTGTGACTCTTGGGATTTTTTTGTCGACAGCCACTCTTGAGAAAATTCACTTTTGTCCCATTTTCTCCATTTCATTTCACCCACAATGGATTGATGGAATTTAAGAGCTTTGTAATTTCTCCAAACTCTCAGGAATCTTATCTATTTAGCATTTATATGGCTGCCTGATTGTAATTATTTGAGCCTAGGAAGGATACTAAAAAATCCATCCCCAGATCATAATTAACACATACTATTCATTACAACTCATTAAATAATAAAATGGTGGACAGAATTGAAAACTTCTATAATTCAGGCTACTTCCTGAGTTAATAATAATGGAATTCTTTTAATAAAGAAATCCAGAGTGTGCCCTACTTACTAGAACATATGAGATAGGCATATACCCCCAAGGAGCAGTCAGTCCTGCAAATAACCTGGCCCTATGCCCCGTGGGAGTTTATAGATGATAACTAGCACCTTGAATTGCACTCAAAGACCTATTTGGAAGATTTCAAAAATGTTTTGCATGGAGCATGATCTGTCTCTAGAAACCTTAGTATTAACCCAGCAGGTTTTTTCCCTTCTGTTAAATCGTGTCCAATTCTCAGAGACTTCCTAGACAAATCCTTTCAATTTTCTTGACAAGATTTTTCAGAAATGGTTGCCTTTGCCTCCTTCCTAGTGTTGATAGAAAGTGATTGGCTCATCAATCAATCCGGCTTTGTGTCTAAGGCAGAACTAGAATTTAGTGTCTCCCAGTTGCTAGCCTGATGCCTTAACCACTACACCAAACTGGTTCTCATTAAGTCAGAGTACAATCCCTTTAAAAATCAGAAGTATGCAAATCAAAGTCTTTCAGTAGCAAAGATATGCAATAATTGAAAATAACCTAGAAGGAATAGAATACATGTTCATTGTATAGAATTTTTGCAGTGGGAAAACAAAAGAGGGTTACACATGATTATAGTCCTGTACAGCACGGGAAGTGAAAAATTCTGGAAGTGAGACAGAATGATTGCATGATAAAAGCCCCACTTGGAAGAGCTTCCTACTTGGAAGTACCCAGCTAAGGTTATTTAAATATGTATGCTGTCATTGAGAAATCAAATTACTGAACTCTATGAAAGATATGAGCAAGTCATAGCATATAGCACAGCTTGGCATATTTGAAGAAATTAGGGTCAGACCAGGTAGATTTGAATAAGAAATGATCAGGAAATTCCAGAGCTATAGGCTGGACTGGGAAGTCAGAAAGCATATTGGAAGAAATGAGGCACAAACCCCTTATTATGTATTTACTACATTTTTATTCTGTCTTTATTACTTTTATAAGTTAACGCAAGATGGTGAACATATCTAATACTTCAGAGATGTGTCCATGTGGTCACCAGGAGCATAAGAAGTTATAAAAGGCTCTGCCTAGCATTTAAAAAAACAAAATTCACTCTGAAATAAACAAAAGTACAGCAAAAGGTGAAATGAATATACAGCTTTGTCTATAATTCACATTCCTATTTTGTATACAATATTTAGAATATTTTTTTAAAACCTTACTTAACATTTATAAATGTTTGATAAAAATCCTGTAATTCTCAGTGCAACTTTCAGCACGGGATTCCAAGAGCAACATTATACTCTGTCATCTATAGAGACTCTCAACCATCCAGGTCACAGTTGTCCCAAACATGCTTTTTCCAAAAGGTAACTTGAAAATACTGGTGGCTCAGGAAAAATTATCCAGGTTCCTAGAGTGGAGTGTAGATGTAAGTCAAGTCCTGGTGAAACTTCCACTAGAAAAATTACAAGTTCAAAAGCAGTTTTAGTTCTTGTAATCTCAAAATGCCCCAGATTGGAAATTTTAAATATGAAATGGATACAAAATCAGAATAAGAAAAAAAAAACTATTGATAAAGCATGAATAAAAATGCACTGTTTAGTGATGCTTTCTCCCTTTCCTTTCCCCCTTTCCCCTATTGCTCTTTTAATCTTGTCAGCCTGAAATTGGCATAGTTAATCCCCCTCACTCTGTCACATTATAGGATTGTCACCGGCCAACACCTATTCATCTGCAATCCTGGTCTACTTAAAATAGTGTAAATTAAATTGAATGCTCTGATGTTCCAATAGAAGAGGGAACATACAGTAGCTCAGAATTGAGTGGCTGAATATTGTTATTAGAGTAGGTTAATGCTGATGATGTTACCTAGCCTAGTAAAGAAAACTACCAAGAAAACACCCAAACTTGGGTATTGTAAACCCAAGAGATGGCCAGGTGGACTTAACAAGAACTAGGAAAACGTTTTAGCTTATTTTATAAACAGGTGAACAATTCTAGTTGGTACATAAACTGTAGCAAACAGACTAGTGCCCAGTATTAGATTATCCAACAGGACCACTTCCAAGAAATTTGTTTTGTCTTTACAAAGGAGGGATGGATTTACTTCCTCCAACTCCACACTTCTTCTGCATGGTCACTATTTGTAATAAATTCGTTTAATATATGAAAAAGAAATAAATCAATAGTCCAACTAACATTGACGTTACCGTTTACTTGTTACCATTAATTTCAATTAATTTAAAATTAATTTAAGATGGTAAAAGACTAGCTTGCCATGTGGGCGCTGGATAAATGTCCTAGGATCAGATCCAATCACAGAATGGCAGGAGAGGAGCTTTCTTAGTTCTTTTTTAGAAAGAACATCCTGATAAAAAATAAGGTGAATGGTTTCATCGAGAGAGAAATATTATCTTGTCCCTCAGCGGTATTTCAATCCCATCATAATTTAAATCATTTTAGCAAAAAGCCTCGGAAGGACTAGCTTTGGAAGACCCGAACTCGTTTTTGGGCTGTCAGTTGGCCTTCCGCAGTTTCCTGAGGCGGGGAATTTGTATTTAAAAGGGCGGCTATTAATTTCTGCAATCATAAAAAAAAATGAAACGAACTGCCTTTGACGACAGGAACTCCAGCTTAACCTGAAAATCGGGCAAAAGGCGAATTTTCAAGAACTGCATTGCCAGCATCCGAAGATGTCTTGCAAAAAAAAAAAAAAGACAGCAAAGCAGCACCAAAGCTAAAGAAAGACGGGATTCAAATTTTTTTTTAAAGGGGGGGGGGGGCGACCTGAATATGTGGGGGGGGGGGAGGGGGGAGAAGAAGCAGGGAACTTCCTGTGAATCACATCCTATGGCCCTAGAAACGCCCACTCGCGCCTATGATTCGCCAGCTACGTGAGGAACCAGCCTGAGCGCAATGTCCTAAAATTAGGTGTCAGCAAGAGCGCTGGGCGCGGAGAGAGGCGGTTCCTCCTCGAGACGGGCGGCAAGCATGGCCAGTCGGCTGAGGAAGGCGGGCTCTATGTCAGTGGAGCTTCTCCCGCCTTCCTCTGTACCGGTGACCGAGGGGGCTGAGGGAAAGCGAGGGCAGCCAGGGCTAGTGGTGGCGGCGGCAGCGCAGGAAGAGCGGCTGTGGGGGGGAAGGCTTCGGCAAGTGGGGAGGAGGCGCCCCGCGGGGCTGTGAAGTAAACACCACCACCCCTCCTTAGCCCGAGCGAAGGAAGCCCCCTCCAGCGCCGGAGAAAGTTCAAGGACTTGCCGCACCGGCAGCCCCCTCCCCTTTTCCTATTTCCGCGGATATTCTCGCAGACGCGGGAGGAGGAGGAGGAGGCGGCGAGGATCCTAGGCGCGGAGGAGGAGGAGCGGCGGTGATCATGAACCCCAGCGGGCAGCGAGGATTAGGCAAAGCGGCCGTCGGCGGAGACGACCCCTGGGAAGAGTGCCTGGAGGTGGCGGTGCAGCTCGCGCTGCAGGCGGGACAGGTGAGCGGGAGCTGCTTCAGTTGGGGTGGGGGGAGGAGGCAAGGGTGGCTGTCGCATAAGGGGCTTCGGGATCAGGCCACACGTGGAGCCTAGCGGGGAGCAAGCAAATCCGAGGCGGAAAACTTTATTTGCTCTCTCCCCCTCCCCCAATCTCCTTTTTGGGGCATCGGTAAATGAAGGAGGCTTCCCCCCCCCGCCCCCCGTGCAATTTGTTCCTTCTGTCTCTTGTAAGATTTACGTCCAGACTTCTTGCTTAACCTGAGCTGCAGCCGCGTGCAGATCTTGGGAACCTACCCGTGCACCAGCCTTCCCCAGCATGGATCCCTTCAAATGCCCTGAGCTCGTTTTTTTCAGAGAATTGTATGTGAAGGGGGATCAGGTTGGAGAAAAGAAGTACATGGTTGCACTTTGTGGCAATTGAAATTTGCTGAATTGGGTGCAAATCCATCAAGTTCACTGGGTTTCAGTTACTCTTGAGTAAGTGCAGAAATCTGCCCTCTACATGTTCTTTTAGTATAAGATGTAAAAGAATCTGGTGATCCGCATATCATGAGAAAAGAAGCACTTTTGCTCTGTAATAAACTTGGGTGCAGACATATATTTTATCATTTTGGTGTTGTCATGGTTTGGTAGGATACTCATTTTTATTGGATAATTGAAACTTAGGAAATGCAGCTACACAAAGTAAATTACAGAAAATGAACCCAGCATATTTAAATTCATCTGTACACAATATTATTTGAAGGGTTAACTTATGTTTTCTCTCTGTAGATCTATAAAGAGGGATCTCGAGCTTTTCACCTCATTGACCCCTTCATGAAGTTTCAGATTATTCACTGACACACATTTATTAAAATAATTTAATAAATATTAATTTAACTAATAGAACTGAATTTACTGGAATGAATAATAATACTGTGTAGTCTTATCAATCCTTGAGTGTTAGTATTAACCACTTTCTTCTAGGAGATAGGATGGTGAACTTCTGTTTTCCTAATGACAATTCTGTAAAATAAGCTCTCAGTTCAGTATCATCCAATGAGTTTTTGTGGTTGGAAATGGACTTGAACCTTGATATTTCAAGTTTCAATTGCTTTGAAAACTGAGCTCTTTACATTCATCATGAAATTATGCCTTTAAAAAGGAAAAATAAGGATCACTTAGAAATTCTGTGCCACAAATAAATACCTGAACAATCATTGGATAATACATTATCTACTGTATGTTTTTGTGTTTTCTTCCTATATCAGTTTTTTTTACTGGCACCCTAATATTTGCATTCTCCCAAGTATGAATGATCACAACATTTCTTATTTTAGTTTTCCTTCAGTTTAAACTGTCCAGCAAACAGTAACCTCTTAGGAGAAGTAAAATCAACCAGTCATTTTGCTAATTACATAGTGACAGAGTCTACTGCAAAAGAGTATAACTTCATTGGAGAGGGGGTCTATAATGTGGTGTACAATAATATGATATTTATACCCTTGCATCCCGCCTCCAGCTCTGTATACAGATCCATATTTAATGTTGCAAGTAGATAATAATAATAATAATAATAATAATAATAATAATAATAATTTTAATTTATATCCCGCTCTCTCTCCCCAAGGGGACTCGAGGCGGGGCACAGGCAATTAAAAATACAAATAAAGCACAAGCAAATACAAAATACAGAGTTAAAAATAGATTAAATAGATCCTGCGCTAAAACCCATAAACTAAACTAAAAATTACCCCTAAAAAACCCTAACCTAAAAAGAGACTACCCAAGGCCGGCCAGACGAAAAAAGTGCGTCTTTAATTTTAAGCGGAAGGAGCGGAGGTCCGTGGTTGTCCTGATATCGGGGGGAAGGTCATTCCAGAGGGCTGGGCCCGCCACAGAGAAGGCCCTTCCCCTGGGCGTCGCCCGCTGACAAAGTCTAGTGGACGGCACCCGGAGAAGTCCCTCTCTGTGGGAGCGAATCGGACGTGAGGATGTATGGGGCAGGATCCGATCCCGCAGGTAGCTAGGTCCCGAGCCATGGAGCGCTTTGAAGATGGTAATTAACACCTTGAAGCGCACCCGGAAGACGACAGGTAGCCAGTGCAGCTCGCGCAACAGCGGTGTTACATGGGCAAACCTAGAGGTGCCCATAATTGCTCGCGCGGCTGCATTCTGGACCAACTGAAGCCTCCGGGTACACCTCAAGGGGAGCCCCATGTAGAGAGAGTTGCAATAATCCAGTCGGGATGTCACGAGAGCATGAGTGACTGTGCGAAGGGCGTCCCGATCCAATAGGGGGCGCAACTGGCGTACCAGGCGAACCTGGTAAAACGCCCTCCTGGCCACGGCTGTCACTTGATCTTCCATGGACAGCCGGGTATCCAGGAGGACACCCAAGTTGCGCGCCCCATCCACAGGGGCAAGATGTTCGCCCCCTATGGCCAGCGTTGGAGAGAGCTGGTTGAATCGGGCAGCCGGAAACCACAGCCACTCGGTCTTGGTCGGGTTGAGCCTAAGTCCGTTACTTCCCATCCAGATCCGCACGGCTTCCAGGCACTGGCACATCACCGCTACGGCATCGTTGGGGTGGTTTGGGGTAGATATGTACAGCTGGGTGTCATCAGCGTACAGGTGGTACTCTACCCCAAAACCACGGATGATCTCGCCCAGCGGCTTCATGTATGCGTTAAACAGGAGAGGCGAGAGGACCGACCCCTGAGGTACCCCGCATGTGAGGGGTCTCGGGGTCGACCTCTGCTCTCCTGCCCGCACAAATTGCGATCGGCCAGAGAGGTAGGAGGAGAACCACCGTAAAACGGTGCCTCCCACCCCCAACCCCTCCAGCCGATGCAATAGGATACCATGGTCGATGGTATCGAAAGCCGCCGAGAGGTCTAATAGGACCAGGATGGAGGAACATCCCCCATCTCTGGCCCTCCAGAGATCATCTACCAACGCGACCAATGCCGTCTCGGTGCTATGCCCGGGCCGAAAGCCGGACTGGCGCGGATCTAGATAGTCAACTTCCTCCAGGTGACGGGGAAACTGTTGTGCCACCACACTCTCAACAACCTTCGCCAAGAAGGGAAGGTTGGAGACTGGACGGTAGTTGTTCAAAAGAGCTGGGTCCAAAGAGGGCTTCTTGAGGAGGGGCCTCACCATGGCCTCTTTTAGGGAGGCAGGCAAGGAACCCTCACTCAAGGATGCGTTGACAACCTCTTGGAGCCAGCCTCGTGTCACCTCCCAGGATGCCAGTACAAGCCAGGAGGGGCACGGGTCCAATAAACATGTGGTGGCTCGCAGTCGCCCACGTAGCCTGTCCATATCCTCGGAAGTAACGGAGTCAAACTCCTCCCAAACAAGATCTCTCTCGTGGCATCCCACTGGGCCATGAATGGGGGTTAGCTCACTCTGTATCTGGGCGGTTTTCTCCTGCAGAAAAATCACAAATTCCTCTGCTCTACCCTGTAGCGGGGCTTCCCGTTCCCTCTGTTGAAGGAGGGAGCGGGTCACCCTAAACAGGGCGGCAGGGCGGTTTTCTGCGGATGCTATGAGAGTGGCACAATGATGACGTTTGGCCACCCTCAGCGCCACAATGTAAGTCCGTAAATGGGCTCTTACCTGTGTCCGGTCAGATTCAGAGCGGCTAGCCCTCCATCTTCTCTCTAGGCATCTCTTGCGGCGTTTCATCACCCGCAGCTCCTCAGTGAACCAAGGAGCCAGGGTGGTTCGCCGCCGCGAGAGAGGCCGCAAGGGCGCGACCCGATCTAAGGCTCCCACGGCCGCACTATTCCATGCGGCCGTGAGGTCCTCCATCGGGGCGCGGGTCAGGGATACAGGAAATGGCCCAAGCGCTGTCTGGAACCCATCCGGGTCCATCAAGCGCCTGGGGCGGTACCAGATTGGTGACTCTGGTTCCGCCTCCCCGCGGAGGGGAGCAGCGGTCGGAAAGTCGAGCCGGAGAAGTGAGTGGTCTGACCATGACAAGGGTGTGATGACTATATCCCCTGTACCCAGATCACTTTTCCATTGGCCCGAGACGAAGATGAGGTCCGGCGTATGTCCACCCTCGTGGGTGGGGCCCTGAATTACTTGGGCCAGGTCCATGGCCGTCATGGAAGCCATGAACTCCCGAGCTACCACGGATGATTCGCCCAACGATGGCAGGTTAAAGTCCCCCATGACTATAAGTCTGGGGGTCTCCACTGCCACCGTAGCGATCACCTCCAGGAGCTCGGGCAGGGCTGCTGCTACATAGCGGGGAGCCAGGTATACAACCAGCAAGCCCAACTGCCTCCCTAGGCCCCACTTCACGCAGAGGGACTCACAGCCGGAAGTCTGAGGCACAATGGTCTCTCTCGGCTCAAGGCCTTCCTTAATAATGACCGCTACCCCACCACCCCTGCCTAGGGCCCGCGGCTGATGAAATGCGCGGTAGCCTGGTGGGCACATTTCAACGAGGGGATGTCCTCCCTCGTGGCCCAACCAGGTCTCCGCAATTCCTACCAGGTCCGGCTCCCCCTCTGACACAAGGTCACTAATGAGGGGGGCTTTGTTGACAACGGACCTGGTAGATAACCAAACAGATAACTGTTTGGTTATCTACTTTGGATAACTGGTTATCTACTTTGGATAACTGGTTATCTATTTTAGTTATCTACTTTGGATAACTGTTGGCTAACACCAACAGTGTTGCTTTTATATGTTATTTTTGAACAAGAATATTTTTTAACACAAAGTGTACTCTTCCCTTTCTATTACTCTTATTCCTTTCAAACAAATTGTCCTTCTATACTGCTCTGTTCCAGGATTACAGTCATCGTACCAGGTCTCCATTATACTTAATAAACGTTTTACTGTGCAGTGATAAACTCATCTTACCAGTTCTCTGTTATATTTATTACATTGTATATGACTTTCTATGCTGAGAGCCCAAGCTTTTCTTATTTCCCATGCTGTTAGCATTCATGTATAGACAATAATGATCATCAAGGTTATTCCTCATTCTGGTTTTTTTTAATGATTTAAAAGCCCCACTTCAGCAACATTGCTTCTTTTTACAATGCACAAGCCTTTATATGAGGCTCTTCAGAATTTTTGTTTCCCTCTATCATCCTTTGGTGAAATACAATTTTACTAGTCCTAGTGAAATGCGACTCATCTTCCTCCAACAATCTCTCACCCAAATGATGCATACAAGGGTCCCAGAAATAAAATACCCCCTACTGATTCACTGATTTGCAATATTCTTTCCCCTTACAATCCTTTTCATGAACTGAAAGGATGAATATACAGTGGTACCTCGGATCACGAACTTAATTCGTGAAATGACTCTGGTCGCGATCCGATTTGGTTGTGATGCGAGGCACAATTTCCCATAGGGTTCAATGTAAATCCGATTAATCCGTTCCGACCTTGTTTTTTGGTTGTGATGCGAGGCACAGTTTCCCATAGGGTTCAATGTAAATCCAGTTAATCCGTTCTGACCTTGTTTTTAAAATGTCCGCGGCTCCGGTTCGTGAAGCGAAACGGAGGTTGTGAATCCGGGCATTTTTACGAACTTTTCCGTTCGTGATGTGAGGGCGGAGTTCGTGATGCGAGGCGGAGTTCGTGAAGTGAGGCAGAGTTCGTGCAGCGGAGCATTTTTTACGAACTTTTCCGTTCGTGCAGCAAAACGGTGTTCGTGAACCGGGGCACATTTTTTGGGAAATTTTTGGTCGTGAAGCGAATTGGACGTGATGAGAGGCGTTCGTGGTCCGAGGTACCACTGTAACTGAGCCCTGGGGATATTGAGCTTCTTTCCAAGATTTTCAAAGTCATCATGCAATATAGTTGTAGCTAGGGTTGTTTTTTTGCAGAATTGTTTGTACTCACATGTATTAGCAGGAAAAGATAATTATCGGTGGATTTGATAAATCTTGTTTTGTCATGCCTTTTATCTTTGGGCCTGTCAGATGAAGCACTTCATGAGCCAAAGAGTCTGGTCAGTATCATTTGTTTTAGTTTCTCGAAGTGGTGAGTTGCCAACTATTGCAAATCCTTTTTTGTTAGTTTATAGGGCAAAGTTTACTTGCTATTAATAGCATATGCTTAGAGTAGTTGCCTGAGGCTGAAACCTAAGTTATGTTGCTACCTTTCTTTAGCAATAGTAGGGAGGAAAGGAAATGTGGTTTGCATATCCTGTATATTTCTGACAAGTTTACCTCTTGAAACATGATAACAATAAAAATGTTTTTTAATTGTGATGATGACTGTCCATGAACTGGATTTTACTTGTGGCCTTCCAAGTAGCAGTTGGATAACTTGAATATTATATTTTGCATCTGTTCCTATATGCCCTATTGAGTTTATTACTGTGTATCTAAAAAGAGGCCAGCTTTTTCAGCTAATGAACTTTTTTCAGTTCAGAGAGCAGGAAGTAGAAAGTTCATCACTTTTCATTTGAGAGACTTCTGTCTCCGAGGGAAGATTCCATGAGACTTCATGGCAACTCCAGGCAGTTTTGGTGCCATACTAGTTAGGGTGTTCATCTACAAGCAGTTGACATATCATCTGATAATGGAAGATAAAGATTAAATCTTTGCTGTAATTAGATTGCTCCCTGTTTGTTATGAGCCTCATTATTGCCAAGAGGCTCTGCAGGATGGTAGAACCTACAGTATTTGGACAGCCTGGTCCAGTGCCTAATGAATCTTAATGGATTGCAGAGAACACTTAGGGGTATCCCAAGTAAGCTGGTAAGTGGTTCTTTTGAGTGCCTGAACAATTTTTGGAGTATTGAAGTAACCACAACACTTGATGAAATCACCTCCAACCAGCCGCTAATTCCATATTTTATGTATGAAATCCTGCCCATCCTATTACTGTTCTGAGGATTGAGGAGACAGAAGACACACCTAGAGTACTAGTGGACCAAAATCAAGAGCATATTGGGCTAGATACAAGTAACTGTTCATACTTGAGATTACATTGTATGAATAAGTATGGCGATTACAGATTGTGCCTCTGCAGCCTTGTATGGGTGCTTGCATTCTTTTGAAGGGCATAGAGCAGAACATGCTCTGTGAAAGCCACATGAGATTCTAGGATGGGATTTCATACATAAAATTGCTTAAATTCCCTGTGACCTGGCCTCTGCACATGATGTGTCATGATTGGATTAGCTCTTTGAGGGTAACTGAAGTTCACTTCAGCTTGTTAATTCTTAAGAACTGTACAGGATCATCTATGGGAAATGCTCTATCACATGCTTGTCCAACATTTTTACTTGCCTGGGCCACATTGAGTGAAGAGGAATTATCTTGGGCCGCATATAGAATATATATAATATATTTAATGTACTGTATATAAATAACAAACTTAGAAGTGATCTAGGCTTTTGTTTCTCTATCCTTCTGTTAATTTAACAACTACAGGAATCTGGTGGAAAAAAGAACCCATCAGTACATGATCACCAGATTATTGATTATATAAAATTATACACACAACATTGGTTGGACTAAGGATGCAAGTCCTGGCTCCTTGTTTAGAGACTGTTGGAATTTGGGCCGGGGGGGGGGGGGGGGGACAAACCAAGATTGAATCCCTGTAAGATGAACATGCTACTTGTCCAGAAACCAGTAATGATCTACCCAAGATAGATAGGCACTTGGTCTAAAGGAACAGTTCAGTGATTTAGGAGCCTCCTATACTCACAGCTACAGCTATATAAGCAAGTAGAAGCTATAGTTGGAAGGGGGTTACTTAGATTTGGCTGGTACATCAATTATGGACTTACCTGGACCATAATGCCTTGGCAATGACCATCTATGTGTTCATCACCTCTCTGATAGATCACTACCATGGGTTTTCAGGTGGCGGTCTTGGAAAGCTACCCAAAAGCTGTAGTCCATGCAGAATGCAAAAGCCTGTCTGCAAGTGGATGAGAGCCTCTAGTAATCTTGTAGTAGCTTTCTAAATACAATTCAAGGTGCTATTTTTAATCTGTAAAATCTTTTTTTGCATGGTTTCACGGCGGCCATAGGACCACCTACTTAAGTTAAAACTGACTTTATTCATTCTGATGGGGAATACTGAGTTTAACACATGTGAGTTAAAGGCGAGGATAGGCAAGAGTATGATGCTTCTCTGAGCATGTCCCAGTGTTAGCTCAGGAGTTCCCAACCACAAATTCTCTGACCGTCTTTTGTAGGGCATTTAAGACTATCCTATTTCACAGTTCTCTAAATCTCAAATTGGGAGTGGGTTTGCTGTTACTGAATTTTGAAACCATATTTATGCTTTTATGTAGCTTCGTAAATGTCCATGAATCCAGAATGTCATAAATAAATATGCCTGGTTTGAAATCCATGGGAATATCACTGTGTAAAGTAAATATCTGTAAGTTCATAGCATTTTTTAAATAAGGATTTTAAATAAAGATTCTAGCCCAAGCACTTATTTTACATTCCTGTGAAATAACAGATGCTTTCAGTCATGCTTAGCTTCTCCTTGCTCTTTAAAAGACATTTCTTTTTCCTTGAGTTTACTTTAAAAATATTTCTACTTATATGCTTTTAGAATGGAATTTATACTGTAAATCATTTCTGGATACTCTGCAATCCATGTTTGCCTGAATTAATGTTTTATGTGCAAAGGATTAAGATAATATTAAGATAATATTTGAGGGTATAAGGAGAAGCAAAAAATGAAGAAATTCTAGGGTTTGCACTCTTGTATCATTTATATTCTATTTGGCCCACTTTTTCTAGGCCTCTAGGAAATTATCTACATAAAAGCTTTAGCAGAAACCAAAATTATTCTTATAGTAACAGTGTCCACGGTACAGACTCGATAAAATTACAGCATGTCACTTATACACTCATTAAGGATCAAATTCTTGACTCAGTTCAATCTTAATTTAACCAGTTTAACTTATTTTAACTTAAATAAGCCAAAAGCAGTCCATTTTATGTAGTTGTGATAGTGGACAAAATATTTTCTTCTGATAATTCTTGTTAAAAATAATGTGCGATTGAAATACTAATATAGGTTACTGAATTCAGAATATATACATTTATACAGTGACAAAGTGTTAGCATCCTAATTGTGAGGCAAAAATGTGGCATCTAAACAGCAGCCATTAATGAAGAAAATTTAACAGAAAAATAAGGCATTTATGTTAATCAACACCTTAATCAAAGTACAGAATAAAGTCCCGTACTTCACAACTGATATCATTTTAGAAGTGACTGTGGGTACAATTAAGAATTGTATCACTTATTTCTTTTGAAAATTTAATGCAGTTTTTTCAGAAATAATGGGAAAAATCTGTAAAACAATGTATAATATTTTCTTTTTAGATTATTAGAAAAGCTCTCACTGAGGAAAAGCAAGTATCTACCAAAACATCTGCAGCAGATCTTGTGACTGAAACTGATCACTTGGTGGAAAATTTAATTGTTTCTGCATTGAAAGAAAAGTTTCCCTCTCACAGGTATGTCTGGCCATGGCATTATTCTACTGGTGATGTTTTAAATGAATGAAAATCATAATTATGTAAACAGATGTGTTTCCTAGGTAATACATTTGAATAAAACAAGTGTTTCACATGCAGAAACATTTTCTGGAGAGTACAGATTGGTAATAGCCACCTATCAAATATAGCTCTGGATGTGTTACATTGCCACATAATGATCTGATTCTTAAACATACAGAGCCCCAATGAAATTAGATTCCATGTGCTCTCTGAACCTGGATCATAAATTATGGTTAAGGTGGTTTGCACAAATGGTTTTTGTTTTGTTTTGTTTTAGTGCTTTTTAGCTGCTTCAGTTGTATGAGCAAGTTTGCTAATTTTAGCCAGGATTCTAATCCTTGTGATTAATTTTGCTTCAAATTTTCAAACATAGATTAAGAAGCAAGAATTAAATGCTTGATAAAAGTGGCTCTTTCAACAGCTATATCTCTACTACTCCAAGCTCTGCTTTCATCTGAGCATGCTGGAAAAGTTTGAAAAACATTGCCAGAGATCAGGGTTTCAAACTCATGGCCTGCGGGCCTGATGCGTCACACACTGGCCACACCCACACCCAATTTAGCAAAGGGGGGGGGAAGTCACCATACATCATGTGATGATGCCGTGATGACACAAGTTTGACATCCCTGCCATAGATGAAGGAATTCTCCAGGATATGGCAGATGATTTGAAAAGCTACATGTAGAAATGATTTTCCAGCTACCATTCTTGTCAGCAATTGACTTTTTTCTGCTACACACATCTCTTGAGTGTGCTAGGAAATTTGTAGAGATCAAATTCATTGTCCCTAGGACTGCATCAGATGAAAGCAAAACCAGGAATAGTGGAGATAAGCAATCGGAAGTGTCACCTTTTCCAACAGTTTCATTCTTGCTTCTTTAGGTTTAAAGGAGAGCTATTAACAGGGTTAGAACTCCACACACATTAAAGTTGTGAAGTTTGAAAAACACTGACCTATATTTACCTCCCTATCTTTATAAATATGTGCTCAATAAATACATTTGACATCATTTTAAAATCTCTTGCTACAAATTCTCCACTCCATGAGCTTGATAGATAAGTGGGAACATGATGCTGTATTTCTTTGGTCTTAGCCCTTGCATTATGCTTAAATTATAATATATAATACCATAGCTGTATACCATTAACCTTACAACATCTTTTGAGAACATTTAGAGGAAATAGAGGCAAGAATACTATTTTCCAAAGCATAACAAACATTGTAATGCTTTTCATACACTTCCAGAGTATAATAAAAGTATATCTCTTTATAAGAATATTCACTGATTTTAGTTTGAATTGGAGCACAGACACATTTTCAGAGTATTCTAAAATGGATGTATGCCAATTTTTGGCATTCTTTATATAATTTTCTGGTCTTTGTTGTCTTAAATCCAGATTTAAGTTTTCCTCTAAAGTTCCAGTTCTAGATGGTTACAGTTTATACTTTTTTGGCAATTATTCATGTTTTGTTTTAGTTTTTAAATTATAGTTTACAACAGGGGTAGGCTGGGACTATAGTCCTATAAATTTCTGAAGAGCTGCAGGAAACTGCTTTTTATTCCTAACCTGAGCCTCCCCTCCCTCCAGCACATTCTACAAAAGGAACTAAGAGCTAATTTTGCTTTAATTTGTAAAAAAAAAAAAAGAACTGTACATAGTTCAAAGAAAAAGCCTGTGATTTATTTATCCTGTCTAAATGTTCTTCCAGCTGTCATCCAAAGGAGGAATGTTGCAGAGTAAGATGAAGAAGCAATCATTGCATTTTTGCATGAGATGTGTAGATTTCGGATTCATTAAGTTCTTGGCATGTATATAAGAACTTTAAGTCTCTTGTACCTTCTTGAGATCATTTGGTTACAATGTTTTAAATTTCTTTCATTTAAAGATATATGTAACAGAGAAAGTTTTTATGCCAATTCCTATATGCTGTTCAGGCAAACCTATTTTATCTAACAGTACATCTGCAACTGCTTCAAATGCACCTTTAATTCAAAGTTTTTTTGATTTGAGTCTTGTCTATACCAATGTTAGGTTTATTGCGGAAGAAGCTACTGCTGCTGGTTCAAAATGCATACTCAATGACAGTCCAACCTGGATTATTGATCCTGTTGATGGCACCTGCAATTTTGTACATAGGTAAAGACACAGTGAAAACCTTGCATCAAATGACACAAACCAAATTCTCAAGCATCTTTAAATGCCTAAAGTATCAGTAGAATTTATGTATGTGTTGAATCCCTTCTAGTTTCTTAAGAGTGTGATAAAATGTAGAAGGAAATTGATTCCCAGGAGGAAAGGGCTACATTCCGAAGAAGGAAGAAGCAACTGTGTGTGGGAGAAAGAGGCTGAAGACAGCCCTTCCATAATAGCTACAAAGTATGTGTGCATGCAAATAGTAAAATGCTCAGTCTGGCAAGATTTTGTCTATAGGTGGGAAACAATAAAGAACTCACTTTGGAAGAATCACTATGTATCATTCTTGCTTTTGGGCCTGACATGAAGCTTACAACTCATCTTTATGCATGTTTTGCACCAAGCAAATTTATGCACAGGATTACATCAAATTTACTCGCAAAGTCCATGCATATTAAAAATATTGTAATAGCATTCATTTAATATTTATACTACTATCGAACAGCAAAAATCAGATCATTAATTTGACCTACTTCAGTAATTGCTATTCTTTTAACAAATTAGTTTGTGAGTATTAAGTTCTTATATTATGGATCATCTTGAATCATTTTCTTTTGGAGGGAATTTTCCTTAGTCTGCAATCTTCGGTTCATGAAATACTTCATAATGGAATGTATTAGTTATGGAAGGAAAAATATTTATTTTCTCATGTTATAAGGTGGCAGCAGTTGTTAGGAAATAATACTTAAACTCTAACATTTATTTTAGAAAAGCAGCTGCTGCTCTCTTAGTCTATTCCTGGTACAACAATGTCCCGTGAAGGCAGCAGGAAATAGGAACAGCAGCTAATTGGCTACATAGATTCCTAAGATTTAAAAAATGGGGAACGTTCTGATAATTAGATAATTAATCATTGGAAAAGTCTCAGTTGGAAAACTCTATGTAGGATCAGGATGCAAATCAGTTTTCTGACAATAAAATTATATTAAAAGTTAGAATTTAATCTCTAAATATAAAAAAGTAAGATTTCTCACCTGAGAACCAATGAACACATACTATCACAATGTTGATATGGTAAAAGTCATTGTTCGAAAATGTATTAACAAATATAATGTATTTATTTACACAGGTTTCCAACTGTAGCTGTTAGCATTGGATTTGCAGTCAACCAAGAGGTATAAAATAATGTTCTGTAAGTTTGATAGGATTTAGTGGCAGCTGTTAAAAAATTGGGGAGGGGGGGAACGGATTTAGTAAATATACCTGAATAAATCTTATGCAACACTTTACTAATTTATCATGTGATATTTGTGGAAATAAAGGTTTCTGTGCATAAACCTATAAAGTACCCCTTAACCTAAACCATTTTCCTTACATTAAATTTCAATCAATGGGATATACTTGCAAAGTATATGCACTTAGGAATGGATATAGTATTTAAGCAGGTGACCAATCAATCAATCAATCAAATTGGTTTATTGCAATCATAGACCAGCAGTGCTGTCTATCCATTAAATCACAGGATTAATAGTTCTCTGTGTTTCTATCTTCTCATATTGCTGTAGAGTATTTATTCTGAATTTCTAGAAGCAATGTTTATAGCCAGTATATGGCTTTTATACTCTTTAGAACAGGTGATTTGTGGAACTGGATTCCCTACAAAAAGTAACAAGTGTTCTTTCTCCTTAGTTCAATTTGGCAACTTTGCTTGGCTTCCATCCTCCCTTACCACTAGACCATTGTAAAAGCCATAAAAAGATTGCGGTAGCAAAAAATGTTGGATCTGCAAATTTTGGAAACATAATTACCCTTCATGTTAGTTCTGTAAACTGACAATCACTTTGGGATAAATTACATGTGATACATCTTTATAGAAGGTGATAGGCACATAAGTGATTATGCTTGCAGGGACTACTCTGCAGAAGATGTTTCTTGCATTTCTCATTTAGTAACTGTGATGTCAAATTAGCCATTATATAAGGGGATGGTATATTTAATTTCCTGTAGCTTTTATCATAAGGAATATTTGGGGTAATCAAATACTGTAAACTAAAATCTTATTCAGTTAAAAGAGATTTGTTTATATTGATATAATGCAAATTGCATTCATGTTCCTTTTCTTTTCTTAAAACTTAAAGCTTGAATTTGGTGTAATTTATCACTGCATTGAAGAACGATTATACACTGGTAGAAGAGGTCAAGGGTCATATTGTAATGGCAAAAGGCTTCAGGTGTCAAAAGTGACAGGTTGGTTTAGATTTTGTAAACACTATAAAATTGATGCATATATATTATAGAGTTGTCACTAATTTTAGATAAAATAAATGTATCTTCTAGGTATTTTTTCTTAATTCAGGTTAATAATATATTTGCTACATCACTATAAATTCACCTCCCCTAAAATTAAATTCTATTTAATCCTATTTCTAGCTGTCTGGGCATCCAGAGTGGGGGGTGGAGGGCAAGTGACAAATCATGTGTTGTGACCTCATGATATAGGAACTGCAACTTATACTTTTGCATCAGGCACTGGGACACAAGTACATATGGAGAATTCTCTTATTGATGTCACCATGCACTGTTGTAGTCTCAGTTTGCTATGGATGCCTTCAGCTGGGTCTATCTTCAGTGGCAGACAAGTGAGTGAAAAGTAGCTCAAATATGACAGTGCGGAAAAGGTCTGCTTACAGTTGGATCGAACTGCTTAAAACTCTCCTATGAGATGCTAAGGTTGCTGCAAGGACATTATGAAAAGCAGGCAGTATTGGCCAGAGATATAGTGTATAACCACCTTTTAACAGTTTGCCCTGGTAGTTCAAAGAGTTCACAACCTCTCTTGTCTTATTTGTGTAGAAATTTAAGAGCATGATTACTAATTTATGGTAGTCTTGTAAGGATGAATTAGAAGACATTCCTGTTATCCCAGGCATTTATGCATTAATTTGTTCCACATTTTGCATTTTACTGGAGTATGTACATATGTAAATATACATAGTCCTCGACTTACAACAGTTCATTTAGTGACTGTTCAAAGTTACAACAGTACTGAAAAAAGTGACTTATGACAATTTTTCACACTTACAACCATTGCAGTATCCCCATGGTCACATGATCAAAATTCAGATTTTTGGCAAGTGATTCATATTTATGACAGTTGCAGCGTCCTGGGGTTATGTGATCCCCTTTTGTGACTTTCTGACAAGTCAGATGGGACTCCAGATTCAGTTAACAACCATGTTACTAATTTAACAAATGCAGTTATTCACTTAGCAAGAAAAGTTGCAAACTCACTTAAAGTTTTCACTTAACTACATAAATTTTGGGTCTCAATTGTGGTCATTACTTGAGGACTACCTTTACATACACAAAAATTGGTTTTGTTTGGTTTGAAATGCTTAAATCACTTTGCAATCTGTCTAGAGGCCTCCCATTACTGAGTGTAATAACATCTAATATTGTAAATTGTATATGCATGGTAGTAAGAAATATTTCAAATCTTTCAATATTTCAATCACTTTCAATTCAGTGATTCACCCTAAAGTATTTCTGGAATAGCACTGGATGTTGTACAAAAGTTTACTCAGCTGTTGTGTTGTCTCACATTTCTTACACAAGAATACATATAATTTGCATCTGAGATTGCTACTCAGTTTTATTTTTATTGCATGTTCTAAAATTCAGTCACATGGCCCTTGAATCTCAGAACTTCAAGTCTTCAAGTCCAAGTAAAAACCTTGAGTTAGACTTGAGTGGTCAAAAATTGGTAACTTTTGGGTTTATTGTCGATTTTTTGCGATATATAATGTGATAAAGATTTATTTTTCAATCAATTCTAGAATGGCAGTGAAAGGATAGGTAGTCCTTGTTCATAACTGGGGCTAGTAATGGTTGATAAATCAAACAGTCACTAAATGAAATCATGACTGCTAATTATTTTCTTCAGTTTTCCTATGCTTTACAGACCTGCAAATGTCATAAATGTGGGGATTGGTCATAAAGTTACTTTTTCAACACAATTGTAATTATGAACAGTTGTTAAATGAGGCAGTCATTAAACAGGGACTACCTGTAATGTTAAACAGATTTATTTTATTTAGGATTTTTTAGTTTTCTTCAGCAGAATTTGTTTGGATTTTTGGATAGGAGACCACTATGAAATGATATGCTATAGATTAGATTGTGAAGTAAAAAAAAACAAACCTCATACCAAAAGAAAACAATGGAAAGTTACTTCCAGATTGCAACCAAGAAAACAATGTAGATATGTTAGCAGGAGTTTAGTTTGACTCCCATGAAATTGTACTATTAATATGGTTGTAAATATATTTACTTTAAATGTTAACATAAATGAAATCAAGTTTAGTATCCTTTTTTTGCTATTTGGCCTCTGGCTGTTATGTATATGCGTGGTTTTAATTTTTCCTGTGCACCGCCCCGAGTCCCTTTTTGGGAGAGTGGCGTGGTATACAAATTTAATAAAATGAAAATGAAAATGATCAAAGATCATCTGTGAATTTTGCCTCTAAAAAGACTACTTGAAAATGATTTGTGCATCCATAAATATAGAACTTTATAAAACAAATTAGAGTCAGCTGTTACATTAATATACATCTATCATTTTTCTTGCAGATATCACAAAAGCCTTGATTTTAACTGAGATTGGTCCAAAGCGAGACCCTGACACTCTGAAAGTCTTTCTTAGTAACATGGAACGACTGCTGAAGGCACAGGCACATGGGTAATTCTGTTTCCTGTAAAATTAATAAACTTAGTAAGAAGAAAATTGTTAATATAATATTTAAGTTAAATATTGCCGTCAGAAATCCAGTCAACCAAATCAACAGTTTGTTTGGTATTCAAATGCATATATGCATTATATCATCAGTGGCGTCCCTCGTGTATCAAGATAATTCTACCCCTGAAGTATATCAGCAGTAGCACCATCACAGTCTTCTTGTTTGCACTGAATTCTTGAATTCCATCACAAAAATAAGCTATGTTAGATTATAAAATGTATTTAATGCATGCTTCCCTCTTTATTGCACTTAGCTCTTTAAGGAGAGTGTTTTCTGTGTAGAATATCATGTTCATACTAGACATCAAGAATAAATTCTGTAAAACAAGTAAAAATGTTGAATCCAATATTTGGAAATGTATGTCACTGTACAATCACTTCCTTATTAGCAAAGCTAGGCTTTAATGTTATTTGCAATTTTTTCAACATTAATTGCAGGGTTCGTGTTATTGGAAGTGCTACTTTGGCACTCTGTCATTTAGCATCTGGGGCTGCAGATGCATATTACCAGTTCGGCTTGCATTGTTGGGATCTGGCAGCAGCTACTGTTATTATCAGGGAGGCAGGTGGAGTTGTGATAGATACATCAGGTAAGCAAATATATTTTAAGTAGTATAAAGTTTGAGTTGCACATGATACCACTCCTTCATATTCAAAGAAGTTCATTTTTTTTTTGCCACAATCTCATTCTAGACTTTCCTGGAAGTCCAATCTTTAGGAAAGAATGTTCAGAAAAGTATGAAGCCATATTGGGTAGTGGTGGCCTTAGAAATGGGGAAGGAAGGAAGCTAACTTATGAATGAAAGCCATTCTGTATTCTAAGGGTTTAATGTACAATTTTAAAAGTTTGCAGATGCTGTGCTTCTTATTGTACAGTTGCAATGCCTAAAGGCTTATTGTATTATTATGATGTGAAACTCAAGTTGGCTCAAAGCAAGACTTCCCATATATATCCCACTAGTGTTTTGGGTGATATCAAGATGGACCATAGGACAGGAAATGTCTGTCTTAAATTTGAGCCAGCCCTATTCTATTCATACTAGAATAGAAGTTGTGAAGTTCTCCACCTTCTTCTGGAAAGAGAAAAAAAAAGACCAATCAACACTCAAAAGATACATTTGGTATTTTGCAAGCGCTGCAAGGGAGCATAGGTGAAGGGGAGGGAGAAGGAACAGGAGGGAGAAGAAACAAGAATAGAATAAAAAAAAAGGGAACAGTTAACACGAAACTTTATATATCAGAAAAGTTTAGCAATGTTTTTCCTATATAAGTGTCCCAGTTAAATACACATAATGGACTATACAATAAATAATTTGTGTCTTCATCACAAAAGAAACATCTAAACATCTTTTTCAATACATTTTTCTCCTAGGTGGACCTCTAGACCTGATGTCATGTCGAGTAATAGCAGCAGGTACCCAGGAGATGGCCTCATTCATCGCTCAGGAAATACAGACTATTCACTATGGACGTGATGATGAGAATTGACCAGGCATCCATCTAAAACAATATGAAATCTGGCCTTTTGGAAATATTTCACTTCTTTTAAGATGACTTTTAGAAACTGTTATTTGTTCCTTGTACAGTTTGTAAATCAAACATATTATAAAAACAGTTGCATTTTAGGAAGGTGAAAGAGGTGTATTTGGGTGTGTGTGTGTGTGTGTGTGTGTATGAGTGTGTTTGGGACCTTTCCCTCTTTTTAATGAGAATATTTTTCAGTTATTGTTTTTTTAAATGTTAAAAGCTCTTTGAGGCTGTAATAGAAGTGGCGATGTTTCTGGTTTCACATAGAATGAGAAATAAACTTTATGTTTCAGATCTCAGGAATTTTTTTTTGTTGTTGTTCCATGGCAAGGAACAAGTAGTGCCTCAAGTGCCCTCATCCAAAAATACTTGAGTGAAATTACTATTTTTTTCTAAATTTAAAACAGACCTACTGAGCAGCTCTTGAGATAGATATATTTATATGGTGCACACAAGCATGATGATGGTACATATTCTTAGAAATATGTATTTTACTCTTGGATAAGTAAACAGGTAGTAAAAGAGCTGACTAAGGAATGAAAAAAAATCTTTTTGAAACATTCAAATATTCTTTAGCTCGATCCAAACCTTAGACTATAATAACATGTTTTTAAAATTAACATGTAAGATTCACTAAGAGGCTACTGTTCACAAAAGTTTCTTACTAAGCACATAGGTAGCCTAAAACCTAGTGTATAATCAGTGGTAATTATGTGAATGGAGCAATATATATTTTGACCACTGCTGGATATCAAATGTCCAAGTTATATCTTGGTGTCTTCATAGATATATCCATGTAATTTTATTGATAACAATACAGAAGTGATTTTCTATTGCCTTCTTTCAGGATAGTATGCTGACTCTGTAAATCACTTAATGAGGGCTGTGAAGCACTGTGAAGCGGTATATAAATCTAAGTGCTATTGCTATAGTGTTGCATTTGGTTTGTTTTTACTTCTCAGTCTAATCTAAAGCCCTGATATTTTCAGGAGGTTTTCCTCTGCAATCTTAATTAGGCCCACCTCCGCTTAGATTTCAAACCCAGGCAGGTGCTATTATGTGCTGAGATGGCCATTGTGTATCCTGGAATGATTATTGTGGAGAAAATTAATCTATCAAAGCAAATTCAAAACTAGCAGAGAGATTCCTGCAATGTTGAGTTAGTATCCTTTGAAAAGTGCTTTGTAATTTATCCTGTGGAACAGAACTGAAAAGAAATATATCACTATTATATAAAAATTGGGGCCGGATATGTCGCAAGAACTACCGTTTTCTTGGGAGGAAATGTGCATGACTTTGGCTGAGTTTTCATAAGCAGCACATAAGGTGGCAAATTTTTAGAACTTTGGATTACATAATGAAATGTTGCATGATATTTCCAAATAAATGCTGAAGAAACAGAAATCACAATGAAAGGGATCCTGCCCTAATCTTTTCACTGGCCAATTGTTTTCTATGCTTTAATATTATACATTGTTATGATAAACTCTTATGAGCCCCCTCTTGGCATTCCAACTAATACAATTTAGGATTAGTTTACTATCTTCCTCATTGTCAAAATTAGCCTTTAGATTTATGTGAATTAGAGTTATTGACAATGACTGTATGGATTAAGTGCTGGAATTGATAATCCATATTCTGTCCAAATGCTAGAACAGGGATGTCAAACTCACATTGTCACAAGATGTATCACATCGTTTCCCCCCCCCCCTTTTTTTTTTTAAATTCAAATTTATACCCCGCACCTTCTCCAAAAAGGACCCAGGGTGGCTAAACCGGAGTGTGGACGTGACCAGTGCGTGACACATCCAGCCCACAGGCCGCAAGTTTGACACCCCTGTGCTAGAATATTACATTGGCCACAGTGTACCTTGTTTTCTTGATATCTTTCAGTCCTAAATGCAATGGGGATAAATGGCATTTATGATACTTCTAAATAAATATATTTTTTATGAATTTAATTTAAACCTGAGTCAGTTAACCCTGTATGTATGAAGCTAAGAATTTGGCCCATTCTCTTAAATATTGAAGATATATTTTCTGAGAGGTTTAAAAAATGTGTATAGTGGATTGGATCCAAATTTAATTCTAAGAATAGAAATATTAAAAGCAATAGGACCTTATTTAAATACATGTTTGAAATAAAGGATTTGCAGCTGACTAGTTTTTGTAGCTGCTGTAGAATTTGATGGTAATTATTAAAGGAACCACTGAACAAGAAATTATTCCACTATTCAACCATATTACCGAAAATTTGTCTCCCTGGAATTAATCTTTGTATGTGTGCAAAAGTTCATCAAAGGTTTAACTGTGTGATGAGAACTTTGTTACTCATTGTTGTGTTACAATAGCAGTTGCCAATGAATCAGTTCTTTCCTTCTGTGCCACTAATGTGCTGTCTGTATGAATAGTCTCATTTTTCCACATTAAAGAGCTTTGTGGTTTGAGTACTTAGGAAATGTGGCATAGCTTATAAAATGAAATTTTGAATATAATGTGTATAATAAAGCATGTATTGTGCAGTTAAACCAGAAGGGCCTAAAAGTGCAGGTGAAAAACTACTAAAAACAAAAGCCATCAGAGATCATTAATTCTACATAAATTTATGTCAACTTCTTTGATGACAGATGTCTTTCTTCACTTACCAACTGCATAATAGTGAAGAAAACATGAGCATTTCACTTCCATTTTTCCTTATGAACAGAAAATTACTGCCACTTAATTTCTTTCCTTTCTGCAGTCATCAAGATACAGTTAAAAATCAGACAAACTTAATAACTCGAGCATTAAATGAACTGACACATTAAAAAGTAATAAGAGATTAGGACAGGATCATAAAATATGATAAACTGCCGTTGCACAAATGTTTTAAAATGATACTGTATGCACTTTTTTGCACTGTTGATTTTATAATAGCATTTCTATAACACTTCAGAATATTCAAAAGCATTTCTTCAATATTACTTACAAAGATATCCCTCCAATATTCCCTCTCTATAACAAAGCAAAACAGGATTAGAGTATAAATTGCCTAATGAATAAATTAGTGGGAGATACAAGATTCAAACAGAATTTGCTCTTAGTAATATAGGGGCTAAACTGTATGTGATGCTACATCTGTAGTCTTGTGTACGTTACTTGGGTTAAGAATCAAAATAATGCAAAATATGATCTGAACATGCCCATTTTTTCTTTAGTTACAAATGCAATAAGGAAAAATATTTTAAATGTGTGAAAAAAGGTACATGCCTTTGTTGTATCAGTAATTATTGAAAACTAATTCCCAAAACTATGCATTGGTAGAATGTAGGCACCAGATTTAACTTGATTATGATCCATATTAACTGTCCCATTCATCTTTTTAAAAAAGTGGTATTGTGGGTAGCAATCTGAATAGAAATCATTGAAACTAGGTTTTTGTTCCCATTCTTGTAGATCAAAAGGAACATACCTAGTTGTGAATTGTTCTTCACAGAAACTAATATTAAAGTCCATAACAATCTGAAGGAGTAATTTGTCTGAAGAAAATCTGGGTGAAAAATATTAACTTACCCATGTACCAGAGTTGCATTTTTAAAAAAATTATTGATATGAGGGCATAAAATAAGGATTACACATTTAGTGTTCTTAATTTTTCCACTGTTCATTTTCCAATACAATAGTTTCTAGGAAGTTACCATCTTAGCCATTATTTTCTTATATATGCTTTATAACAAGTCACATAACCTAAGCCTTGTAAGGCTAATTTCCATTTTTGTGCAATTGATCAGATCAGATGTCTAGGAAGAAAAGCCCCCCCCTCCCAAAAAAAGCTACAGTGTGGGGGGGAAATGAGATGTCTTTACCCACTTTGGGTTCTTGTCACAGCCCTCTATTGTTTATCCCTGAGTAACTGTATGATCTCTTGAAAAACAAGTGTGCCTACCTGTACTTTACAAAAAACTTTTAGGTGGAAAAATACATACAGCAGAAATTACTTGGCTATCAAGTTGGTAAGGTGACCTATTGAGTATTTTGCATGTATAAGGTATTCAAGAGCTGTACAGTCATGAGTTTTTGTGCATCTATTGCAAGGACTCTCAAACTTAACTGGTTTATGGTGATTATATATACCTTATGGGCCATTTGATGTTATGTTCTTGTTCAGTTACAAACTATATTACTGGTTGTCTGCTATTAATCTGGACATTTCTACCTCATAGGGGGCTATGAGGAAAATATGTAATTATTATTCAGTAGATTAAAAGTTGTTTCCAATGGATAAAGAACTACATCATGATATCTAGAATTCTTATTAATGTATGTTTGTCAAAACAGCTTCATTTTCCAATAAAACCAAGAGGCAAATGTGTATCATCCAACTGTTTTTCTGTAGTTTTTTTCAACTTGAGAGGAATTGAATAGAGGCCTGATCCAGATGTGTGGGGAAGCTTATCCATTTTCCTTAATCCCTTTGTTCAGAAGAATCCTGCCTCAACAGCATACAGTATATTAATTTTTCTAAAGAAAGAAGTAAGAGTAGAAAAAGCATTAGAAATTAAGGTCAGGATATGGCCAACATGTACTCTCATTCTAAAGAAGAAAGGGCAGATATATGTATTGTATACTTTAGCCAGGATTAGCCAAGTTGCCATCTTTGGAAAACACTAGCCTAGATGTAGGCAAACCTATATTCTATAACACAAGTGGAACTACTCAGCTTCTATAAGTACCATGATTTTCTTCCCAGTAGAACTACAAGCAGAGGGGGTGGGTGGGTGATAGAAATAAAAATATTAAACATTTCACAATCAAGTCTGAGATTATCTGATATTTAAGTTATTTTTCTCTCACAGGATTGTTTTTTTTATCATTATGTTTACTATCACAATGTTGATTGCTTACATTATTTGTTTTTAATTCTTGTAAGCCATCCAGAGTCACTTGGATGTGGGTATCCATGCAAACTGAAATGATAAGATTACAATCCTTTTCTATCTATCTAAAATAGATCAGGGGAAATTTGATAACCCTTAATTTACTTGTCAAGGCTAACTTCTTAAATGCTGTATCAGAATTCTTATAAATAAATGAGGTATGGGAAAGCTGGCATATTTTAAAAATAAAATACATTGATAAATAAGAACTACATGCCTTATTCAAAAATAAGTCTTGCCAAATCAACTTATATAGTTTAGTTGGGTGAATCATAGTGTGCTCAGGAAATAGCATTACTTCACCTTCACCTAGTTCTGACTGATATCATGCCTCCATTTTGGCTTTGCCTTAAACTGTCCAGCACACCATTAGATCTAGGATTTCTAACATTCTAAACTTAATGGAAAGCAAGTGAAAGCGGGTATCTCTTCTCTCCAGACCTTCTCAGCGGTTAGAAAGAAAAATAAGCATAGCGGAAGGGTCAAAAGGATGTAAGGATAGTATTGGTACACAGGTACTTTCTAGACATTTTTATTCCCCTGCATTAATCAAGAATGTCTGAAGCAAGGGTGGGCTTCAAAATTTTTAGCAAGGGGTTCTCTGCCCAGTTGCTGGGTGGGGGTGGCCTAGTCAGCCTCCTGCACCACGGCGGGGGACGGCATTTTTGCCCTTCCCGGGCTCTGGAGATTTTCCTCGAGCGTCCAGGAGGGAGAAAACGGCCCCCCAGGCCCACTGGAGACCAGAAACAGGCCTGTTTCTGACCTTCCAGAATTTCCAGTAGGTCCATTTTTCATCCTCCCCAAGCCTCTGTGCTCGCCCTGCACATACTTGCATCCAAAATGGGCTACGTGGGGACTCCTGGGAGGGATGGGGTGGTCGGGGTCAGCCAGGAGTGGGATTTGGGGGTTCTTCAAACTGCACAGAATCTTAGCTAGAGGTTCTCCTGAACCCTTGCGAACCCCCAGCAGCCCACCCCTGAAGGGAGGATTTATGAAGTGTGTGTGTGCGGGTGTGGGTGTGGATGGGTGTAATTTTCAGCAAAGCATTTGACAGTCTCAAAATGTTGTTGACAAGAGTAAATGTACTCAGTTGATCCTGTTCTCTGACAGATCCAGATTGGTTGAATAACATTAACAGCTCTGGGTCAATGTGGAAGAAAGCAGCACAGGAAGTACAATGTCCTCTAGATTTTTGAGTTTATCATAAACTGAGTTTGCAGTGCAATGCTACTGTGAAACAGTTCATGCAATTTTATACAGCAGAAGCAGTAGTATAAGAGCATGAGAACAGTTCTAAATGCTACTCAAGTCATATATACTGTGTCCGCTCTGTGTATCATAGTTCAAGAAACTAATATGTTGAATGTGCAGCCTGAAGAAGCGGAGTTATTATTCACTTACAGTATAAGACCTAGCATATCCATGCAGATATGGAATGCAGTAACTTTAGCCTGAAGATTTGGAGAACTATTGCCATTATGTGTCAATAATAATGCTCTATGACAGTGATGGCTAACCTTTTTTGGCTTGCGTGCCAAGATCGGGGTGAGTGCAGGGGGGTCATGCGTGGGCGTGCCACACCCATAATGCTATGTGCGTGACCCCCTGCTTTTGGCGTGTTTTTTTCACCATCCCCAGGCTCCTGAGGCTTTCTCGGAGCCTGGGGAGGGTGAAAACAGCCTTCCCTCCCATCTCCAGAGGCTTCAGGAGCTTCCCTGAAGCCTCCAGAGGGCGAAAAACACCCTCAAAAGAAGGCCTAAATCAGCTGGCCAGCACACACATGCGCGCTGGAGCTGACAGGGCAACACTTTGCGTGCCCTAAGAAATAGTTCCGCGTGCCACCTATGGCACCCGTGCCATAGGTTCGCCATCACTGCTCTATGAGGATCAGTTGTCCATATAAGGTGGTTCTCTTATGGTCTTCAGAGTAGCGAGTGACAGAACAAACCAAGTTCTTCAAAACCTGGTTTGAAAGAGTTGCTTATGTGTAACAGGCAAAGCTTGGGGAAAGGGCTAAGGAATGATAGCAGTATTTTAAGTATGTAAAATATGAATGGTGGTCAAGAGTTTTGTTTTCTGAAATAAAAAATCAGATACAATCCCTCCCTGGAGAAGTAAATACGAATGATTGAAAGACTGATCGGAGTAAAGCCCTGCTTTTTCTTGTAGCATTATACAGCTATAAAAGGTGAAGGGGAAAATGCCCTCCGATTATACATTTGTAGGTCACGGACTGCAAAAAAACGATCCAATGGGCCTTGTGCCAATAAAAGCATCGGACACCACCCAAACGAAAGATAAGCACACCACTCTGAAATCACTTCCTTTTCGCGCGGGATGTCTCTCCCCTCTTTCGCCTCCGATCAATGGGCGGTTCTGCGGCGTAAAGGACAAGGAGGGCGGGGCGCCCTTGCTCATAAGGAGTAGCGGAGGGACCCAGAGGTGAGGAGGAACAGTAGCTCACGATGGCTGTGGAAAGCGCTCGGGATTACGCGGCGGTTTTGTTCCGGTAAGTGCAGCACTCTATACCGCTTCAGCCGGCAACCACCCCGTTTGCGGAACGGGGTGCGCACGCGGTGCGCTGGTATCTTAGTTACCAAGGCAACCTGTCGGGTTGGGTTCCCCCCACCCCCACCCACCCTGCATTTGAACTCGCCTCCCTGGTCGCCTTCCCACAGCGTTGAATTTTCTGGTCAGGGAAGCGCCTTTTTGTCGCATTTCTCTGTTGCCCGGCGCCACATCTCGCCTCCTTCCCTCCCCCCCCCCCCCCGACTCAGCCGTGACGGCAGCTTTGGTCCTCAGTCCGGGCTTCACCGACTGGTGGTCCTGTAACTAGGCGCTTCCCGGCTCCGGCAGCTCTTAGTAGCTTCGACCCCCCCCCCCCCCCCGTTAGCTAGTTAATGGAGAAGCGAATGGGGCAGACTCCTGGTGCCATCGCCCTAAGAGAAACTCAGCTCCCGGGGCGGGGGTGGAGGGAAAGGAACCTACCTTGCTCCCTCCCTCCCTTTGTCTGTATACCCTACTTTTTACTCTGTGGGGGGAAAAGGAGTAGGCTGCTTGTAGCGCTTCGCTGCCCTTATACAGTGACTTAAGGCAGGGGTCTCCAACCTTTGCAACTTTAAGTCTGAAGGACTTCAGCTCCCAGACTTCTCCAGCCAGCAAAGCTGGCTGGAGAAGTCTGGGAGCTGAAGTCCTTCAGACTTAAAGTTGCAAAGGTTGGAGACCCCTGACTTAAGGTATTGCTAAAGTAAAATGGCTTGTTGCAGTGGCTGCCCTAGCTGACCACGCTCATCGCAAAATTGCAGTTTCAGCTGTACTCCAGAAAAAAACTGTCCAGTTCTTGGCAGAAGCTAGAAAGCATGGTATATTTGGGAAGCCTTTTTTTTCCATTTATTGAAATGGGATTCTGAGCCAAATGTTGAGTTTTGAACTGTTAAACCATTTAAGCATAAACCAAAACAACGGATAAAGTTAGGGTTCCTGTCAATGTGTTGTAGGAACCCAGGCACTTTTGTTAATCCAACTAATCCAAACTAGGTCAAGTGTTAATCAGCTCCTTTTGGTGAAGAGACTAAAAGAAAATTGAAGCAAGGGAAGAGAATATACAAAGCTTGTGGAGAAAAAGTGTGGAGTAGAAGTGTAAGAAAAATAAGAGTGGTGTGTTGGACAAGCATACATTGGATTCACTGGACTAGACCTTTGCTGAGAACAATGAAAGCACTTCAGGCAGTCCTCAATTTACAACCAGTTGTTAGCAACCATTTAAGTTATGACAGACTCCCCCCAAAGTTTTTACCACTCTGTTCCTAACATCCAGGTTCCCACTTCTTGTGGTCATGTGACCGCATTTTGGGCACTTAGCAACTAGCCATTTGCAGTGCCCTGGAGTCGTGCTTCCCCCCCCCCCAAAAAAACTGGAGTATATTTCTAGTTTCGGGGGCGGGGGGGGGTCCCATAGCAAACTGGATTTGATTATCCACTTTATGACTATCAAAGCTCAATTATGGTCATAAGGACTCTGTACTATACCAAGTAGGCATCACTACTGTTGACATCTAAAAACTCTGAAAACACTTCACTTAAAGCTGATCCATTCAGTTGAGGATTGGATACTATGTTGTGAGCGTTAAGCATAATGTGATTTTTACCCCTATTTAACATTTTTTCCATTGAAAACCTTGGCTACAGATCTCTGAATTGCACTGATTTTTACATAAGGCCTTCAGGGACTTAAAGCTTTTCTGAAGACAAATGTCACATAACTCAAGATGAACTGAAATAGACAGCCTTTGTACTTGGAACCACACTGAAATTTGCGCAAACTATTATTTTGTAAGCTAGTAGTGCAATTTAGTGCCATTTTACTCTAATAAACTGTGACTGAGTTTTGAGCATATGGTATTAGGTCAACCAGTGATGTTCTTTTTTTTCTTATTACAGTACAGAAATGTTAAAGGCAACAGCAACTAGAACTCAAAGGAAATTTGGGCAAATCGATTGTTGATACGTTGCTTTAACAGGGATGTAGTTTTAGTCATATACAGTAGCTTGCTTCTTAGTAACGTCACATATTGCTGCAGATTTGCTTTGGACTAACAAATAGACATGATGTGATTAAGAGGCTTAAGAAATATGGGGCAATATAAGGAAGAATGTTTAAATCTATATTGCATCATTGACAAAGTCACAAGTGATCTATCAAAAGATATATTCCTCTGACTTGAATCTTATTGTTGTAATTGGCATCAGGTTTGTCTGAAGAAACACCTGTATCTAGTTAAATGTTGGCTAGTTCCCCACTAGCAATCGAGTGAAAACTGAAACCAACCCTCTTTAACCAAGATCTTTCCAAATATGTTGAGCTAAATTCTAAATTAACCAGATGCAAGAACTCAGTAAATAACCTAAGATAGGAATTATATTAGCTAATGTAACCAGTTGGCCAACTTCCTACATATAATAATTCAACTCTCCACTGACAGTCCTCTAAAAGTTGACAGAATTTTGGGTGGATCGAAGGTAGCTTCCTGAAAATGGAAGCAGTGTTCTTTTGGGATTCTTTTAAAGATATATGAACTTTGTTTTTGTTACCCCTTTTAGGGTTTTGGAGTTTTCTGTAAACTTGAAATAATAGAACATTTTTCCTTAAGTGTCCTGGTAAAAACTCCTGCAAAAGCAACCAGTTTTGGCAATCTGCAACTGCCCTTCAAATCTTCTAAGAGTTTAGGCTGTGTGTATTAGGTATGTTAATTCCCCGCCCCACATTAGAAAATAAAACTATTGCTGGTGGTACTTAATATTATCTCCATTCATTAAATTATTTTACTGGTTGCTGATAAAAAGCTGGTGAATTTTCTGACTTTAGTTCAAGTTATATATATTTTGTAGAGAGACCCTCCTGGGAGACCCTCCTTTTGCCCAAAATAAAAATCCTATGATGTGCAAGTATTAGATATAGTTACAATCCACTTGTCTCTTTAACTGGACACTAAAGCTAGGTTGGAGAAATATGGCATGGCCTCAGATCTTTGCTTTCTCAGTTGCTGGGTCATCATAACTAAGCTGGCAAGGCCTCCAGATATTACTATTCCAAGTATATAAAACTAACATGGAAACTCCCCCAAATTAGATTTATCTTTAGGGAATCTGAAAACAATTATTAGTTAAAATAAAATTAATAAACTTGCCAGCTGGATCAAAAGTTGCCTTCCTTTCCTCTATAAAAAGAGGAATAGGAATTCAGGTTAGGACTGTCAAGCAAAGATTGTTCTTGGCTTTTCTGGCTCCTAGAAAGAGTGGGCCTAAAATAAAAATTAAATTTGAAATATATCCTTGAAAACCAAAAAGCATATGCCACACGCTTCTGGTCTTTTAATTCAGCAAGCAGTTTGAAGAACGAGCCATTGTTTTAGCAATAGAATCAGAAGTAACTTTGGAAAACTACAGCCTGCTTTTCTTCAAATATTTCTGGAATATAAGGAAGTATATTCCAGAAATACTTCCTTATATTCCCAGAATTCCCAGAATTCCAAGTCTGCCTGGCCAGTCCTTGCTGGCTAAGAATTTCAGCAGTAGGAATTACAATATATCATTAGCTCCAGATTGGTAACGGCTGGTACTTGAAACTTTTTAAATTGAAACTTTCACAGTCAGTAGGAACATTGAGTAAAAAAAGTACTGTGTTTCTGTTTCAGATCTCTAGTATCAGTGGGAACATCAGTGGGATCAGTAACAAGACAAGCACTGCTCCCATGCGCAGCTCGGCCTTTTCGTATTTGTAACCATGACAGAAGCAGCCGAAGAGGAGTTGTGGCCAGCAGTTTACAGGAGCTTATCAACAAGGTTTGACACTCTAAAGAAACATAAGCCTGCCAATCGTGCTTAAGTATTCTTGTTTCAGCTCTATTAAAAGCTCCAATAAATTGTGATCCAAATGTGTGCAATAGTTTCTGCTTGTATTCTCTATATAGGCTACTGTACCTATAGTACGTGTTTCTGAATATACTGTCAGGAAGAATTAAGATCTTAATTTTAACTTCCTGGTAGATCAGGAGTGTCAAACTCGCGGCCCGTGGGCCAGATGCATCATGTGCTGGCCCCGCCCCCACCCTGATAAGCAAGGGGGGGGGAGTCCTAATACGTTATGTGACGGCACTGTGAAAATACAAGTTTGACATCCCTGTGGTAGATGGATCTTCTACTTTACAGGAAAGATTCACTTGCAGTAAATCAGAAATGATTCCCACCTGACTTATGATAACTTTTATAAAGGGGCACTTCAAATTAAGCTTTTTTGTATTGCTTCATCTGTAGACCTTGGATGCTTTAATGATAACTGCTGGATTGATAACACTGGTTCTAGAGGAAGATGGAACAGTGGTGGATACTGAAGACTTCTTCCAATCATTAGGGGATAATACACAACTCATGCTTCTGGAGAAGGGACAGAAATGGAAGCCAGTAAGTGTTTTGCTCTAAGGTAGTGCATTCCAACCACCAACTAGTATGGTTATAGCTCTCTTCTTTTGCATGAGTCTCCGAAGCTATATTGCAAATTTCATTGAGTGAGGAGAATGGGGAGAATTGTCTTTGTCAGTTCAGCTTTTCTGAGGACAAAGGATAGAAAGGTTTATATAAATAAATAATGGTTTCAAGGTCTATTCAAGTATGCCCAGAACAATGCTTCTCGCCTTACTGTTATGGTTTATAAAAGTGATCTGCAATTGCTCTCTTTCCAAAAACCTTTATGAGATTCTTTTTTGTTTCTTTGACATTTTTCTCAGCTCTCATCTTTAGCATTCATTTCACCCCACATGTCTAGCTAGCTCTGAAGGAAAGCATAAATTTTATTATATTCATTACTATTTTTCTTACCTAGCTGAGTAGCAGTAGTAGTAAAATTTTATTATTATTGATACTACTATTATATGATCTAAATAGGATTAGAAATTTTTCAGCTTTCTTGTCTCACTCTTTAACTATACCAGCTTCTGCGACCTGTTTCTACTAAGCATTGTCTCTAAACCATAATATATTTTCTCAGTATTTCTTTTATGGAATTGCCTGAATTTACACTTGTAAATGTTTGTATATATTTGCTATAGTTTAGTCTATTGGTATCAAAGACTTTAATATATTAAAACAGGCCTTGACAAATACATCTGTTCCAAACATAATAGCATATTATTACAGAAATGGTAACTAATGCATGAGGTTTCAGTCTTGTTTTTAGTAGCAAAAAAATTACTAGTTAGCAATGTAAACTTAAGCCTTCTTTTAATGATGGTGTTGACACGGGTCTGCCATTGTCTAATATTATAACCCAATTCACTGGGTTATTGTAGTTAGGGGGAAATTAACTATGAATCAGTCTTCTGTTTTTGAAGGAAAGATGAAATTCTCATCCATATCTCCAAGTTAAAAGAAGGGAAAAAACATAGACTTGTCCCAAACGCTCAGCATAGTTTAATGGTATTGCAAATGTTTGGGTAAGTAGTCTAATATTTAATGCATATTTTTCTGCATCTTGATGTAGGGATTTCATTATGGTATTGCAACAATACAGCAACCAAAAAAAATGGGAGTAGCAAATTTCACTCTGGATTTGTACAAACTGAATCCTAAGGATTTCATTGGTTGTTTGAATGTTAAAGCTACCTTCTACGAAATCTATTCGGTGTCCTATGACATCAAGTGTATGGGAGCAAAAGGTATCCTAAGGTAATTATTAAATTTGTTTGCTGCTTTTCTCATTACAAAGCTACACTAATATATATTTATACATTTACAAATATACATCTCTAGTGTTGTATATGGAACAAAATGATCATAGATGTTCTAACAAAACTCTTCTAATAGCTTATGCAACAGAAAGATCGCATATTCTACTTTTTACTTTAAGAAGAGCTTATTTAAGGATTTGAGCTTTTACAATTTAACTAGGACAAAGTGTAGCCTTGTGTTTTTATTATCTTAAGCAGGTCAAAGTTCATAAGAGCAGCCCTTCTGGATTAGAAGCCTATCAGGCATAGATGCCTATGAAAGACCACAAATAAAAAATGAGCACATTTCACTGAACTGGAGGGATCAAAGCAAATGCTAATCCCCATAAACCATGAAGGCTATTCTATGATTTATTATTTCAAGAGTGATTATAAGGTGACAATGATTTGTGAATTTAGAAAGGGTGCATTTAACTTTTTAGAGGAAGTGTAAAATGTAAGGGTAAGAAATGGCTACCTCAAGTAGAATCACTGGCTTATTTATTTCCATACTTCAGTTGAGCGTTACTGGACGTTTATCATTAAATCCAAGTTCTGTTACAATAGGAAGAATAAAAATTCTTTGAGGATAGAAATAATTGAGATAAGCTTCAGTTTATTGAAAAGTAATTCCATACTTGCCTTTCTTTAAACTGTATTGAAAACATAATAATTTATTAAATTTGTGCTTGCCTAACTCTGTATAATATAAAAAATTAGTTCCAGCGTATTTCTCCTTTACTTCTTTTTATATAAATAACAGAATTATCCACTCTGCGGATATGTTTTGGATATTGAAGCACTAGATCAGGGGGGGTGTCAGCATCTGGCCTGAGAGCTGGGAGTTTGACAGCCCTGCACTAGATGGTAGTAATGCCTGGAGTTTCACATATAAGAACTTAATATGTAACATTGAATGGGAACAGAAATACATTTAAGTAAATAAAATGAAAATTGTACCTTACATATTGATATTTTTACATCTAAAAATATTACCGTAGATCTAGCACTGATGTTTTTCTATGGTGAAAATAAAACAAAGACTTTTAGGGTGCATAGAAAAAGAAAAAGTTGTTTTAGAATTATTAAAGACAGGTTCCTGGCCTTATCTATAGCATATTAATCATACAAGAAGCAGTCTCATTTTGAAATAATATATTTTAATAGTGTCTATCAATAATTGTAATAACTTAATTGCCAAAATATGCCAGATTTTTTTTGTTAAAATATTAAATATTTAAGTGTAATAGAAACTTAATATTAAAAAAGCAACTGATCTTGTGACTAATTTGTATATTTTATTAAGCAAGTTAAACATTGCTTATTGTAGCCAAAATTGACTATTAAGTTTGTACAATGCATTTATCCAAATGCATCCAAAAACCAGGTTTGAGAGTCAAGCCAATATTAATATATTAATTGCCCTTAATATCTAAATTACAGTACAGTATATATGTATAAAAATGCAATGCTACATTTAATTAACAGCAAATAAACAGAAAAATTATTACAGCAAAATTGAAAATGCAGCATTAACCAAGATTTTGGTAAAAGGATATTGCTAGTTTTAGGCAAATCTCCTTAGAGTACCAAATAGCCATGACAAAACAGACTGCCTTATATTTTTGACATATGCATCTAAAGTCAGTTGTAGATGAGGGCAGTCTGTGTTAGAAAAGAAGGTGCTTCCATTGTAAACATTGTAAACACCATACTCTCTGCCAATTGAGGGCAATAGCATTTTGAAATTAACTATAAGTGAAAAGGACAGTAAAAATGCTAATGACAACATCACTACTTTGTATAAACTGAACCATCTTTGTCAGATAATGCATTGCTATAATCTATGCTCTAGTGGTCATTCAATTTACATTGGACTAACCAAATGTTATTTTCTTCACAGGAAGATACTTCGTTTTCTGTCACAGATTGCCCAAGTAACAGGGCAACTTCTTCTCCATAGCGGAACGTACTTACTACAAGTAATGGGTGATTGTGAAGATGGTATGCTTACAGATGCCAAACACTAAACCAGACATAAGAACCCTTTTAACTGCTTGTCTGCCCAGCTAACAATGTAAATTAGGTTTTGGGAAGGAGAGATTGAGTTACATCTTAATATATTAAATATCTTAAGTTTAGCTGGGTACATAAATATACTTTAATGTTTAAGCTTTTATTTAAGATAATGATGTCATAATTGTAAATATGGTCGGAATCTTTTTAATGTACTAAACTATTTAAGTTGAAGAACTCATCTGCCATCAACTTCCAGTAGAAACTTCACACAGCAAAACATGACACATACTAAAAACTTTCTTTGATTACTATGTGAACAGTTATATTAAACCTCAGAGAATTTCAACATTAATCTCATGTCTATTTAAAACTTCCTCATTGTTGTTAATCTATAAATAAACATCACATCTCAGAATTAAAAATGTTGTCTTATTTTTCAGGAATCGCTTCTTAATTTTTAATCTTAGTTGCCAAAACCCCGGTTACAGTTGTTAAAGAAAGCTGATTTTGCCAACAAAAACAAGTCGGCTAAGTGGATTTGGCTTAATGGTTAAAGCCAAGATGCTGGGTCTAACATTTGTGCTAAGGTATAGCCCCATCTTTCCTCCTTATGCAGTGTCCCAAGCTGCTTATCAGCATCAGGACAAACCTTGGCCTCAAAACTGCTAGATTAGCAATGGACTGATAATATTTCACTTGACAGTAAATATCAAATGTTTTCCCTTTCTCCTCCTTGCTGAGTTGCATGGTAAAGCACAGGGTGAGAACATTCCATTTTCCTCCTGTTGTTTTTTTATTTCAACAAAAATACAATTACTATCCTAGTTCAAGATCATGGGAAGCTCCAAGTGTCTATGAAAATAATTATTTCAATTGACAGGAAGTTAGCTGAATGAAAAGTACCTAGAGGTTTTCCAGGAAGCAAGTTTTTTTTAATGAACAACTAGAGAAGCCTGAGTCAAGAGATTTGGGTGTCGTGATCCTATGGAAAAAAGCTAGGTGCTTAATAATGAGCACCTCAGATCAATAGAACTGTTCTCAACCTCCTTATCCAGAGTTACTTCAAATTTCCAATAATAGGGTTGAATTGCAATAGCAGTGACACCCAGAAATATAAAAGCACCCGATGGTTTGTCACCTTCTAATGATAACAAAAGGAAGAAAGTGCCTTAGTCCTGCAAAGAAAAGTGAAAACTTTGTGGCTGCTATGAAATGTGGATTGTGTGTTCATAGTCACTAGACTAGATTTGCTCAAGTGGGATTATATTAGAGGTCATGACTAGGGGGGGAAATGTTTGAACATCATATATTGTGCAATGCTAGCTATGGATATAACAAATTGGAAGAGCTGTGCTGGTACACTGGCTAGAATGCAGTATTGGAGACTAATTCTGCTGACTGCGACTGCCAGCAGTTCGATTCTCATCGACTCAAGGCTGACTCAGCCCTCCATCCTTCCAAGGTTGGTAAAATGAGGACCCAGATTGTTGAGGGCAATAGGCTGACTCTGTAAACCACTTAGGACTGTAGAGTGGTATATAAGTCTAAATACTAAGTGCTTGTTATGCTTTGCTTCACAACATAGATGACTAGTTCCAAACAACATATTAAGCCTAAATCACACAGGGTTGCCTAAATCAAACAAGGCTTCAGTGGCTTACACTGTATCCTATGTAAGTTACTATCAGGCAATGTGTGAACCCAGTCTCTGGTTTGTAAATCACTATTAGCAACTGATGTGTTGAGCAGTTTGAGCAAACTGGGTTAGCTTAAATGAATCAAGTTTAATAATGGTTCCGTTGTTCATCTTGCTGTGACTTAAATTCTCCCCAACATAACTCAGATGAACAAAGGCTTTTGAAACAATTTCACTTCCTCATCTAAAATGACAGTTTGAGTGTAAGGGGAAGGTTTACTGAGCTTTTCAATAGATAACTGTTACCTGAATACAATACAATACAATACAATAGCAGAGTTGGAAGGGACCTTGGAGGTCTTCTAGTCCAACCCCCTGCGTGGGCAGGAACCTTATACCATTTCAGACAAATGGCTATCTAACATCTTCTTAAAGACTTCCAGGGTTGGGGCATTCACAACTTCTGGAGGCAAGCTGTTCCAGAGGTTAATTGTTCTAACTGTCAGGAAATTTCTCCTTAGTTCTAAGTTGCTTCTCTCCTTGATTAGTTTCCACCCATTGCTTCTTGTCCTGCCCCCAGGTGCCTTGGAGAATAGTTTGACTCCCTCTTCTTTGTGGCACCCTCTGAGATATCGGAACACTGCTATCATGTCTCCCTGGTCCTTCTCTTCATCAAACTAGACATACCCAGCTCCTGCAGCCGTTCTTCATATGTCTTAGTCTCCAGTCCTCTAATCATCTTGGTTGCTCTTCTTTGCACTCTTTCCAGAGTCTCCACGTCTTTTCTACATCGTGGCGACCAAAACTGTATGCAGTATTCCAAGTGTGGCCTTACCAAGGCACTATACAGTGGCATTAACACTTCATGTGATCATGATTCTACCCCTCTGTTTATGCAGCCTAGAACTGTGTTGGCTTTTTTGGCAGCTGCTGCATACATGTATATATTGTAAAAATGAGAAAGTATGAAACAAAGAGGAATATGTATGAGACAACAGGTTGTAAAATGGAAAACCCAAAACGAGCAAAAAAGTAATACCGATAACGGAAAGCTTTTAAAAGTGTAATTGTGATTTTAATGTTTGGGAAAAAAACTGAATAAAAACTATTAAAAAATAATAATAAACAGGTTCCAAAATGGTGACTTTTTTCAAGGCAGATAAGCCTCCAACAGAGCTCCCAATTTTTGTTGTTAAGCAAGGCATGTTAAGTGAGTTTTGCCCCGAATTAGGATTAACTCACTCGCAGCAGAGCTCAACACATTGCATAAACTCCTGAGGACATGGCATCACCCTCCAAACGTCAACCAAACTTAGCTCAGACAACCTACAAAGCCAGCGATGGCCCCTACGACAGCCAATAGAATGCATGGTCTTGCACAGGAACAAGAAGCTCAAGTGCAAAGCCCAAGAGAATGTATAACAAACCCCTCGTTCTCAACTCCAAGGGGTCAGAACCAATGTGGTTCTGCTTCATCATTAAACCCTCTTTCCCATAAGCTTCCGTGTTTCCAGCTTGGAACTGAAATCAGGTGGATATTTCTTCCAACACATCCCAATTTATGAGTATGGAAATGCTGCAGCGACTATGAATATAAAAAATGGTCGTGTCACTTTCTCAGCGCTGTTGTAACTTCAAACGCAGAGGTGGGATTCAGCAGGTTCTGACCAGTTCTGGAGAACCGGTAGCAGAAATTTTGTGTAGTTCGGAGATCTGGTATATACCACCTCTCGCTGGCCGCGCCCCCGTCTATTCGCTGCCTCCTGAGTCTACCTGTATTTCTTTGTGAAATATATGTATTTGAAAAGACAATATCAAATGAAATGTGTAAATGTCTCACATGCTGTTGACAGCTAATGGAAAATAGAAATATGCTGAAACTAAATTTATCAGCAGTCTGCCTTTCGTATTTATTTGCAGTCTTCAGCAATTTCCTTATCCAGTTAAAAACATGTGAAATTAAATTGAAACAATTTGAAGTAGAATATTCAATTTCTGCATTGTCATGCATTAATCTGTTCATGAGAGCATGCATTTATCTGAAACTACACAAATAGTTTTAGATAACAAATGGGCACTACGCATAATTATAACAACTCTTCTGTAGTTAGTCTGCTCCATAAAACAAAGTAACAATTACACAACTTCAACATAATTTACTTCATTCCACAACCACCACCCCCAACTGAACTGAAGGTGTGTTCTGTAGTTACAATACAAATATTGTAACAACGAATTAAGGCAATAATTCTGCGTAATACATCATTTCTGGCACATCAAAAATAAGCTGCTTCCCTTGGTTGGGCAACCGGAGACCCAACATTGTAACCGCAAGCTCTCAGACATTTTTGTAGACTCTGAAGTGTTCTATGACTATGGTTGCTGACTATGAGTGATGCAATTTCTTGATGTTTGACAACATCAAATAACATGAAACTATTAAAAACTCTGATGCAGGGTAAGTAATGCAGAAAATCCCCACACTTCTAAAAAATACCTATGGCCAACATGTATGATGTTGGTCAGACAAATTCATCTGAAACTCAGCTACTGCAAGTTAAATGGCTGAGTTCACACATTGCACTAAGGCATGTCTTATTTAATCTTATAGAAGGAGTCAGAGTGGACAGTGTGACAAGGGATGATAAGCCACAAAGCATGTCATACATCACAATGACTAGCTTCACCATCATGCTAAGACAGAATCCAAAGAACCACACTTCAATAGGGTTCACACATTAATTAATTCATTGTGTAGTTTCTTTTGTTTTCACTTAGCATTCATCAATCTCATTAATACTAAATTAGATGGATTAATTAGTTGACTCAAGATGGCAAGATCCTGACACCAGCATGGATTCCCAACAAATAGCTGGACCAGTTCCATCAAACCCCAGAAAAAAATGGAAAATAATGAATGCCAATACCAGATGTAAAAATGTTTAATCTCCCATCAGAAAGATTCTATTTCTATAGAGATGTAGCCTTAAATTCAGATACAAATCTCTGAACAGCAAGAGACTTCAGTAAGGCATTTGATAAAGTAGACCATAACCTACTATTAGATAAAGTAGAAAAATGTGGGTTAGACAGCATCACCACCAAATGGATTCGCAACTGGCTGACCAACCGCACTCAACGTGTAGTCCTCAATGGAACTGCATCTACATGGAAGGAAGTATGCAGTGGAGTCCCCCAAGGCTCTGTTTTAGGCCCAGTACTCTTCAACATCTTCATCAATTATTTGGATGAGGGGATAAATGGGGAACTCATCAAATTTGCAGACGACACCAAGCTGGCAGGAATAGCCAACACTCCAGAAAATAGGCTTAAGATACAGAAAGATCTTGACAATCTTGAACATTGGGCACTATCTAATAAAATGAAATTCAATTGTGAAAAAAGTAAGGTTCTACATTTAGACAAAAAAAACAAAATGCACAGGTACAGTATAGGTGGTACCTTGCTCAATAGTAGCAACTGTGAGAGGGATCTTGGAATCCTAGTGGACAACCATTTAAATATGAGCCAGCAGTGTGCAGCAGCTGCCAAAAAAGCCAACACAGTTCTAGGCTGCATAAACAGAGGGATAGAATCTAGATCACGTGAAGTGTTAATGCCACTGTATAGTGCCTTGGTAAGGCCACATTTGGAATACTGCATACAGTTTTGGTCGCCACGATGTAGAAAAGACGTGGAGACTCTGGAAAGAGTGCAGAGAAGAGCAACCAAGATGATTAGGGGACTGGAGACTAAAACATATGAAGAACGGTTGCAGGAGCTGGATATGTCTAGTTTGATGAAGAGAAGGACCAGGGGAGACATGATAGCAGTGTTCCGATATCTCAGAGGGTGCCACAAAGAGGAGGGAGTCAAACTATTCTCCAAGGCACCTGGGGGCAGGACAAGAAGCAATGGGTGGAAACTAATCAAGGAGAGAAGCAACTTAGAACTAAGGAGAAATTTCCTGACAGTCAGAACAATTAACCTCTGGAACAGCTTGCCTCCAGCAGTTGTGAATGCCCCAACCCTGGAAATCTTTAAAAAGATGCTAGATAGCCATTTGTCTGAAATGGTATAAGGTTCCTGCCCACGCAGGGGGTTGGACTAGAAGACCTACAAGGTCCCTTCCAAATCTGCTATGGTATTGTATTGTATAGATAGGCATGGCAAACAACTTCACATAAATAAATTCTAGGCTTTCCCCCACTTCTTCAGTATCAAAATGAATGTTATCTTCCACTCTGTTTAATTCTGTAAAAGAACAAGTAGCATAAAGAAGAATTCATTTATTTTGAAGGACATGGTAATATTTGGGCAAAACGTCCTCGGCACAGTGAATACAATTGTGCATTTGCTCTCTTTCCTCAAAGTTCTGAATTCTCGGGTGCACTTGTCATATAATGCAATCCCAAATTCTGGGCACACTGTTTAACAAATGGACTTTGACACAGATTTTTTAATTTGTGAGTGGGCTGTAAGTTTGGGATAAAGAAAGGCTGTCCTGACCTCTTTACATTCTCGGCATTCATATGCCTTTAAATCATGGGGTGTATAGTATTACAGCACACACAGTTTTCATTTGTGCATTAACAATTAGCTTTATCTCTGGAAAAAAACATTTTTGAATAAATAAGATGCAAGAATGTAACAATTCATCCTTTGGGATCTTTTAACAGGCTCCCTTAGTTTGCTGCTGAAAGACACAGCTTTTGTCTTTTTGTCAGAATGGAACAGTCTTGTTTGAGTCAGGAGATGCTGATTAGGGTGTGATTGCCACTTGTTTTTATATGGCCACATAATTGGAACTGTAAGGAATTATAGTGCCCCACTGCAGACATTTGAACAGTAAAAAATCTAAAGAGCAAGTGATGCACAGACTTAAAGATTACGTCTCTCCAGTTTGGGGTTGAAATTATAACAAAACTCTTTGCTGGAATTATGGGATCGAACATCCTGTATCATACCAGCAGAATGTTTCATAAGGTGTTACAACAGAGGAAAAGGATCATGAGAAATAATTTTATTATTAATAAACATGCCTGACTGAAAGCCAAATGGAAAAATAATCAAGCAATATGTGGACTCAGCCTCTTTCTCTGATTCTAAATATATACTTCAAAATAAAGCCTCAATTCAACTTTGTTTTTCTCTTTCATCACAGTAGACAGCAGACAGTACAGTAGAAACTAAGTGCCCTTGGTTGATCTAAAAAAAAGGCTAAGCAGAGATTCAAATGATAGGTATGCTTGAAAGTTAGATAGTGCTTTTCAGTGTTCTGCTTTGTAGCAACTTTGCATCCTCTGAATGCATAATAGCCAGTTTTTAAAAAGCAGAGCAATTGTATCAGCATACTTCATTTGGTAACAAATTCCTGTTGTAATTTCCTTGGCTCCTGTCTATTTATCTTACAATGAAAGAATGTATCCTTTTCAAAATTAATAATCCTTTTCAATTTTACAACCTATTTGCCATGGGTGCTAAGCAAATGTGGGGTCCCCCATTGACTTTGCTTGTTGGAAGCTGCCTGGGAAGGTTGCAAGTGACAATCATACGACCCCATGTTGCTGCAACTTTCAAATGTATTCCAATGTCAAATGTATTCCAATTGCCAGGGCTGTGGTAACTTTGAATAGTCACTAAATGAATGGTTGTACGTCAAGGAATCCTTGTGCGGTAGTTCCTCTCAATCAGATAATAATGCCCCTGCTTCCGCTCTGGCTCCAAAATAACTGGGACTTGGGAAATGTTGACCTTGGCTCAGTTGTGATAAAGCTGCGTAATGATAATCTGTTCCTTTTCAAATCACACTGCAGGGGGTGGGTGGAAGCACAAGCATACTCATCACTTGGTGGTTCCCAGAGCCACATTATTCCACCTGTTCCTTCCAGCTTTGAGTCACAACTCTGCCAGGCAAATACAAAATTGTTCCTTCTGCTTCCCCTCTCAATTCTGTGTTGGAAAACTCCTCCCTAGCAGGTGGCCGTGACTGAGATTCCAGATGCTTGGAATAATCAATTGCCCTATAGCATTCACCGCATTTAAGACCAAGCCACAGTAAAGGAAGGATCTCCTTCTGCGTGGCTGCATTTACAAAGGCAAACCAAGGTTGGACCACTTTCCCCCCACATTCTTGTATGACTAATCTGCTAGAAGCAATATGGCAATAAATTCATGGGTAGATGGGCAGTTGGGCGTGTTAGTTGTATACCTCGCTCCTCGCTATACAACAACAGCCCTGCCCGAGCTCCTAGAGGTGATAGCCGAGGCGGCAGTTGAGACCCCCAGACTGATAGTCATGGGGGACTTTAACTTGCTGTCGGCGGGCGAAGCCTCTGGAGTAGCTCGGGAGTTCATGGCTTCCATGACGGCCATGGACCTGACCCACTCACGAGGGGGGAAACACGCTGGATATGATCTTTGTCTCGGGACAGTGGAGTTGTGATCTGGGAATAGGGGATCTAGTCATCACTCCCTTGTCATGGACAGATCACGCTCTCCTTCGGCTGGACTTTCCAATCGCTTCACCTCACCGCGGGGAGGCGGAACCGGATACTCCTAGATGGTTCCGCCCCAGGCTTCTAATGGACCCGGAGAGGTTCCAGAGGGAGCTTGGGCCAATTCCTGTGACCCTGCCTCGCGACTCGACTGAGGACCTAGTGGCCGCATGGTTAAGTGCGGCCACGGGGGCCTTGGACCGAGTCGCGCCCTTGCGGCCTCTCTTGCGGCGTCGAACCACCCAGGCTCCCTGGTTTACTGAGGAGCTTCAGGGGATGAAGCGCCACAAGAGACGCCTAGAGAGCAGATGGAGATCCTCTCGAACACTAGTAAGAACCCATATTAGGGCTTACTTAGTGGCGATTAGGGTGGCCAAATGGGAGTACTGTGCCACCCTTATTGCATCCGCAGATAACCGCCCTGCCGCCCTGTTTGGGGTGACCCGCTCCCTCCTTCATCAGAGGCCGCGGGAAGCCCCTTTACAAGGGCGAGCAGAGGAATTTGGGATTTATCTGCAGGAGAAAATCACTCGGATTCGGAATGAGCTACCCTCCATCGCCAGTGGTCCTGTGGGACTGTCCGAGACTATTTTGAGGTTCCTTCTTGGGAGGAGTTTGACTTTGTTACCACCGAGGATATGGACAGGTTGTCAAGGAAGCTTAGGGCGACCACATGTTTATTGGACCCATGTCCCTCCTGGCTTGTACTGGCATCCTGGGAGACGACACGAGGCTGGCTCCAGGGCATTGTCAACGCATCTTTGAGTGAGGGGTCCGTACCTGCCGTCTTGAAAGAGGCGGTAGTGAGGCCCCTCCTCAAGAAGCCGTCCCTGGACCCGGCATTATTAGAGAACTATCATCCGGTCTCCAACCTTCACTTTTTGGTGAAGGTTGTTGAGAGTGTGGTAGCCCAACAGTTCCCACGACACCTGGAGGAAGTTGATTATCCAGACCCGCGCCAGTCCGGCTTCCGACCCGGTCACAGCACCAAGACGGCATTGGTCGCGTTGGTTGATGATCTCTGGAGGGCGCGGGATAGAGGGTATTCCTCTATCCTAGTCCTATTAGACCTCTCAGCGGCGTTTGATACCATCGACCATGGTATCCTATTGCGCCGACTGGGGGGGTTGGGGCTGGGAGGCACCGTTCTGCGGTGGTTCTCATCCTACCTCTCTGGTCGGTCGCAATATGTGTTGACGGGAGGGCAGAGGTCGACCTCGAGGCCCCTCGTATGTGGGGTTCCTCAGGGGTTGGTCCTCTCGCCCCTCCTTTTCAACACATATATGAAGCCGCTGGGTGAGATCATCCGTGGTTTTGGGGTGGAATACCATCTGTACGCTGATGATACTCAGTTGTACATATCCACCCCAGACCACCCCAATGATGCCGTCGAAGTGCTGTCCCGGTGTTTGGAGGCCGTACAGATCTGGATGGGTGGTAACAAACTCAAGCTCAACCCTGCCAAGACTGAGTGGCTGTGGTTTCCGGCATCCTGGTTCAACCAGATTACTCCAACTCTGGCCATTGGGGGCGAAACACTGGCCCCTGTGGAGAGGGTGCGCAATTTGGGTGTCCTCCTGGATCCCCGGCTGTCCATGGAAGACCATGTGGCGGCCATGGCCAGGGGGGCGTTTCATCAGGTACGCCTGATGCACCAATTGCGCCCCTTACTGGACCGGGCTGCCCTTCGCACAGTCACTCAAGCTCTCGTGACGTCCCGTAATGCTCAAGCTCTCGACTACTGTAATGCTCTTTACATGGGGCTTCCCTTGAGGTGCACCCGAAAGCTACAGTTAGTCCAAAACGCAGCCGCGCGGGTGATTACGGGAGCCACTAGATGCTCCCACATAACACCGATCCTGCGCGAGCTGCATTGGCTTCCTGTGGTCTTTTGGGTGTGCTTCAAGGTCTTGACGACCATCTTTAAAGCGCTCCATGGCTCGGGGCCTAGTTATTTGCGAGACCGTCTTCTGCCCCATACATCCCTTAGACCGATACGCTCCCACAGGGAGGGCCTTCTCAGGGTGCCGTCGGCCGGACAATGCCGACTGGCGACACCCAGGGGAAGAGCCTTCTCTGTGGTGGGCCCAGCCCTTTGGAACGACCTACCCCCCGAATTATGCACCATCACCGACCTCCGCCTCTTCTGCCAATGTCTAAAGACATACCTATTCCAACAAGCCGGCCTAGCCTAACCTCCCATGGGGACTTTTAAATAGTTTTAAATCGGGTATTTTAAAATTGGGTTTTTAGCATAGGATAAGATGGTTTAATTTATATTTTAAATTGTGTATTTATTTTGTATTCTGTATGTTTTTTACATTTCCTGTGCGCCGCCCTGGGTCCTCTGCCGAGAAGGGTGGGATATAAATGTAAATAAAATAATAAATAAATAAATAAATAAGATATGGCCAGAGCCTAAAGTTAGCATAACCGCTAATTTTCTAGCACTCACTTCCCTCCTGTTCATTTTGTAGCCGGCTGTTTCAAATGGGTCAGATTTCTCCTGTCAAAGAAGTTAAGGGATCATTTGCAAAGTATCTACAAAGTAAGCCTGGGAAGACTCCAGTGGCAAATCAGCACTGTCACAAACTTTACAAAGTTCAAACTTCTTTGGCACCTTCTCCATTTCTCAATTCACTGGAAGCAACACTTACTGTGGGCAGGGCTGAAATCCTTCCAGTTCAGCTATACTGGATGATTATCCCTGGTTCTGTGAACCGGTAGTTAAAAAAAAGCTTCCAAGGAAGCTGTGAGCCATGCGATTGTTGGAAGCTTTTATTCCCACTTTTTAAAGCATTTTTATCCTACCTATTGCCCGAACCGGCAGGAAAAAAATGCTTTAAAAAGCGGGGGGGGGGGGGTTGGTCATGCCCACCCAGTCACATGACCCCCACAAGCCACACCCATAAAACCAGTGGGCAAAAAATGTTACATTTCACTGCTGCTATGTTTTTTTGGGGAGGCATCTGATTGGCTGCTGAACAAAGCAGGACACTTGCTTGCCTAATTCAATTCAGTTCCTATTCAAATTGCTAATTGTCCTTGACATCTTCCACATGTGTAGTTTTTGTTTCAGCTGGTAGGTTCAAAACAACAAAGAAGCAAACACAATACAATAATGGAAAGAAATGTGGGGGAGGGATCAATACAATTTAAGGGGGAATTGGTATAAAATGCTTTACAGATGATATATGACTCCATCAATAATTACCAAAGCAGACAAATCATATAACAATATATATTGGAAGTGCCACAAAAAGAAACATTTTATCATATATGATAGTCATATTATAAAAACCCCTCAAAATACTGAAAAAATATAACAAAATATTCATAAAATTCTAAAAAGAAAATTTGAATTGAAACTATTAATATTTCTCCCTAATATAATTCCAGAAAATATAAATTAAAAAAATACAATTCGTTAAGATACATGGTGGCATCGACAATTTGCCACAACATAGGAAACTGACATATCTGTATTATAGAAATCTAACCAAATTTAAGCAAAAGCGTACATCACACAGGAAGGCAATATGATTTCTAGTAAAACAATTATGAGACCAATCCAAAATAACCAATTAAAAGACCTAAACAGAAACTAGCAATATCCTTCAAAATTTAATGCTAAGTGAAGTCGTGAAAACAAATAAAAGAGAAAAGTTCCCTATTTTTTTTTCTATAATGTTTTTTATCCATGCTTATCACTAGGGATTTCTTTTTGTAATTCCAGTATAGGTAGTCCTCAACTTACAACCACAATTAAGCCCCAATTTTCTGTTGCTAAGTGAGACAGTTGAATTTTGCCCCATTTTATGACTTTTCTTGCCACAGTTGTTAATGAACCATTGCAGTTGTTAAGTTAGTAACATGGTTGTTAAGTGAATCCAGCTTCCCCATTGACTTCGCTTGTCAGAAGGTCGTAGAAGATGATCAAATGACTCTGGGATACTGCAATTGTCATAAATATGAACCAGTTGCCAAGCAATCATGCTGCCATGTGAAAAACGATCATAGGTCATCACTTTTTTTCAGTGTCACTGTAATTTCAAACAGTCACTAAATAGATGGTTGTAAGTGGAGGACAACCTGTTTTAAATCCTCGTCTTTCTAAAAATCTGTTAAAAGCTTAAACAAAAAAGAGGGGAGGTGGGATGCATGGGATGTATGTATTATAGTGCAGAAAGTACACTCCATTCTCTCCCTACTTTGTCTAGTTTTGTACTAAGCCTAGTCGAGCAATGAATGAATGATCCTTTTTGTCAGCCTTGATTACCAATGAATGCCTGGCTAGGCTTGTGCAGTTGGTAACATTGTTGAAAATGGCTTACTGCATCTTCGTCTGTTATTTTTCGACCTTCTACTAAGAACTTAGAGAAAGTGATTGGTCCAATCACCCAACTAGCTTTCACACCTAAGGGGGCATTAAAACTCACCAGTGTCTTTAACCATTACCCCTAACTGCCTCTAATTCAGACTGCTGAATTACACTATCCCAATGTTTAGGAGGAGTATGTGGCCACCTACTAAGTAACTAGAGGAAGGGAGGGATGCCAGGGAGTCTGAACACTCTGAAGTGTAGAAAGCTGAGCCCCTAGTATGAAACAGCTCTTAGAGAGAGACAAAGAGAGAGAGAGAGAGAGAGAGAGAGAGAGAGAGAGAGAGAGAGAGAGAGAGAGAATGTGATGAGAAAAAGAGAGAGAGAAAGAAAAAGATGAGAGAGAGAGAGATGAGGGAGAGGGAATTAGAGAGGCAAAGTGATGAAAGAGAGGGAGAAAGAGAGAGAGGAAGATATAGGGAGAAAGAGAAAGTGATGAGAGAAAGGGAGAGATGAGTGAGGGGGAATTGGAAAGGCAAAAGTGATTAGAAAGAGGGAGAAAGAGAGAGACAGAAAGAGAGGAGGGAGAAAGAGAGAGAGACAGAAGGAGAGAGAGAAAGATGAGAGAGAGATGAGTGAGAGGGAATTAGAGAGGCAAAAGCGATGAGAGAGAGGGAGAGAGAAAGAAGGAGAAACAGAGAAAGAGGGAGGAAGAAAGATTAGAGACAGAGAGAGAGAGAGAGACAGAGGAGGGGAGAAAGAGAGAGGAAGTGATGGGAGAAAGAGATGAGAGAGAGGTGAGTGAGAGGGAATTAGAGAGGCAAAAGTGATTAGAGAGAGGGAGAAAGAAAGAGAGAGAAAGAGAGGGGGAGAAAGAGAGAGGAAGTGATGTGTGTGTGAGAGAGAGAGAGAAAGATGAGAGAGAGAGATGAGTGAGAGGGAATTAGAGAGGCAAAAGTGATGAGAGAGAGGGAGAAAGAAAGAAGGAGAAAGAGAGAAAGAGGGAGGAAGAAAGATTAGAGGCAGAGAGAGAGAGGAGGGGAGAAAGAGAGAGGGAGTGATGGGAGAAAGAGATGAGAGAGAGGTGAGTGAGAGGGAATTAGAGAGGCAAAAGTGATGAGAGAGAAAGAGAGAGAAAGAGATGAGAGAGAGAGAGAGGATTCACACGGCCACAGGCGCGTCCGGAGCAAAAGCCGATCAGGGGCAGCGCCAGTTGCCACCGCTGCTCCCTCCCTCCCCCTCCCCCCCCCCCAACTTCTGTGAAGTTGCCGAGTGAGCAAAGCCGGGCGGCTGAATCACAGCCCGGGAGCCAATAAAAACGTCCATTCGAGGCAGCCTCTCCGCATTCATCCGCCGAAAGGCTTGAAATACGGGAGGCAGAAGAGGAAGCCGCGGAGGCGACGCCAAAGCACCACCACAGCCATGAGGGAGATCGTGCACATCCAGGCGGGTCAGTGTGGAAACCAAATTGGAACCAAGGTATGAAGGGGGGGAGAAGAGAAACCGCCTCGTTTTAGAAGGCCAAGCGATTCATCCCAGGCAGCCGAGATAGGCGGCGGGGGGGGCGGGGGCGCGAGTGGGCGACGTCCAGCAATCCCCTAAAGACGGCCGCGCCTTCCCTTCTCTTTCTTTTCCCACCTGTGCGTCAGGGCCTCGAAGCCCCCCCCCCTTTCCCCCTTCCCTTCCTTCGTCTTGCCTGCCATCAAAGAGGGGGGGGGAGGGGAAATGAACAAAAAAAGCGATGGGCAAAATTCTTCCTTGCGGAGATTTTTTTTTTTTTTTTTTTTTGCGGGGAGAGGATCTTTGAAAACTGCCGGCGCGCCTCCTGGGCGCGGAGATCGCTGGAAACCCCCCACACCCCAAACGGGAACTCAATGGAGCCGCTTCTTTCGCGTTGACCATAGAAGGCGTCGGAAAAAAACTGAAACCGGGAGGAAAAAATGCTGAAGCGGCGGGGAAAGGAGGAGGAGGAGGAGGAAGGGGGGGGAGGAAGGATGGAGCGATTGAAAGCGGGGAGAAGGGCTGAAGGTCCCAATAGGAAGCGGGTTTAGGAGCTTAAAACCGATTTCTTTGCCTTTTGGCAATTCCTCGGTTCCTCTCTCTCTCACACACACACACACACCCAGCCCACCCCACGTTTTCCCTGCTGGGTTGTGGCGGGGAGGGGCTGGCCGGAGCCTCCCTCAAGCACGCCTGGCATTCGGCAGCTGCTGGATCCGCCGCATGCCTTCGAGGCTGCCTCTGCCCCGGCCGCGGTGGGTGGGAGACAGGCAGGCGGCCGCGACACGGACCCGGCGGGCTGCTTGAACAACAGCGCCGCCCTAACCCGTCCTTGTCTCCTTCGCAGTTTTGGGAAGTGATCAGTGACGAGCACGGGATTGACCCGGCCGGAGGCTACGCTGGTGACTCAGCTTTGCAGCTGGAGAGGATCAGCGTCTACTACAATGAATCATCCGGTAAGTTGTAATGGAGGTTCAGGCCTCTCCGGCCGTCTCTTTGCAGGGGTCCCCAACCTTTGCAACTTTAAGTCTGAAGGACTTCAGCTCCCAGACTTCTCCAGCCAGCTTTGCTGGCTGGAGAATTCTGGGAGCTGTAGTCCTTCAGACTTAAAGTTGCAAAGGTTGGAGACCCCTGCTTTAGGGGAGGAGAAAAATGGGAAGAAAGCAACCAGGTTGCTCAGGAGTTTCCTTTGGAAGAAATACTCCCTGAGCTGGCACACAAAGAGCAGCGCCTTCCCCTGGCCTTAGGCTGCCCGTTCCCAGGCATGGTGGGGGAATTCTGGAAACGCCCCAATGCGCCTTTGCGTTTTTAGAAACTGCTCTGTGAACTTCAGCATACTTTTATTATCAAGCTAGCTTTTTAAAAAAAAATCATCTAGTAAAGAAATTCTTATTAGTGTAGTATCTATAATAGTAATAAAGGAAGCAGTATTTAAGTGTGGCATCATCATGAGTGAGCTGTGATTTTAGTTCTACCACTTCAGAATGGAAAGTGAGATGTTGCATATTATTTATAATCAATTGTGAAATGGCATTTTTGCCTTTTAAGCTCTGTTGCCCCTGTGTTTTAGGCCTTTTAATTCGTAAGTACAACATACATGTATGAATAATTTTTAAAATACATACTTGCCTCTTGTAGAAATAGGGTTCCTGGGGGAGACAGAAATGAAACATGGGACAAATACATTACAATTGTAATAATATATACTTTATCTGGCTCTCAGTAAAATAGCCCAAACTAGTGCCTGTCATAGATGTCAGATTTCACCCTAGTTCCAATGTAAAAACCACACCTACCACTTGCGATGCTCCTTTATATTGTTGAGTCCTTTACATTGTTGAGTCATTCTTTTAAGAATGTTCCTAATTTGTAGGGAAAAATCTGCTCCTTTGTCAAGCCTTAAACTTCATTATATATGACCCTGAGACGTTCTTTGTGGTCACATCCTTGGACAAATGGCTGCTGATACTGCTGCCTCAAATTTTTGTCCTGCCACATTTACTCAACTCCCTTCTCAACTGTTGCTGAATGCAAGGGTTGAGTACAAGCTTGATGAAGAAGCAGAAGGCGCATGCATTTGCTGGAAGAGGCTGGGTGCCCGGAATCTTCTGTCCTTGACTTAAATGGGGAAATTACTTAATGAGCTCTCAGTTCTCAGGAACAGGAAATTGCAGTTCCTCTTCCACTGAGTGAGAGACATTTGTGAATGTGGGTGCATGCATATTTACAAGTACAATATGTGTAGCTGACTTCTGACATACCATCTTTTGCCTCCTACAACATTGGAGCAGTGGCAGATTAAGACTCACTGGTGCACTGACAAATCTTGGTGTCCCGCTCCTGTACAAATATTCATTGGTTTTTTCTTTCTTTCTCAACTTTGTGGTGCCCCCTTTGGGCCTGGTGCCCTAAGCATGTGCTTAGTCTGCTTAATGGTTAATACACCACTGATGGGGGATGATGGTATAGAATAGTTGCCCAAAAGTTCTTTTTTGATTAGTGAAAAATCATGAGTGTGAAGTTTGGAAAACCTCAGTAACTAGCAGTGATTGACTAACATCAAGCCGTAATGTTTTGAGCTATTGCCGCAATCCAAAAGTGTGATATTCTGCATTCTTTACAAGTCGGAGCATGTTAAGCTTTGTCCTAGATTAATTTCAGATAAGGTTGTAGTCCATTCCCTTCTCCTCCCCTCCTCCCCAGGGCTCCTGACATTTCTGGCTGAATGAAACCTCCACTAACTTTCCCCATCTGTGGAAGTACACAAGTTTCATTCGCTTATCCTTACTTTAGCTGATAGCATTATAGATAGGTAAACAAAAGAATAAACTGGTTATTCTGATCCACTTGCTAGCATGACATACTAACCTGAGGCTAATAACAGAGCTATCATTCTCATCCAGACATGGCCAAGGACATGCCTTTGGGAAGCCAAAATCTGAATGCAATAGTTGTAATAGCATGTGGAAAAGACTGATGATCTGAAACCAAGTAACTCACTCACTCACAAGGACGCTCCTGCAGGTGTTGGCCAAGACAGAGACTTCTCAAAACAAAAGAATAATTCATAATTGGACAATGTGTTCCATCAGAAGTGGGGAGAGATCTATATTTTAACATGCAGAGTTGCGCGTTAAGAGTTGATTTAACATTCTTCAGTGCTGAAATCAAGTACTCAGTAAAGTTTTGCTTTAGGTATTTTGAAGTTCCTGGAAGTGTCTGCTTTTGGTGGGTTCGTTAGTCGGAACTGTTGACATTGGGACTGTAAAGGTGTTTAGGGCTTGAAATTCTGGTTTTATAAACTGCACCAACTTGGCATTTATATCCATAAATTCTCACTTGATATGGCACCTAAAGGATGGATGTGGGAGTGAGCTTTACAGATTTTCAAAATGGGATGGCATATGTACATTGGCTGAACTTAAGCATAAGCCTTTTTGCTTAAGGACAATTTCAATAAAGGACAATAGGACATTTTCCCAAAGGTAAGGAAATTGGTCCCTCTTTTTGAGATCAAATAAAAATTAGATGGTATGGCAAATATTCAGAAATTCATGTGATAAGATGGCTAGTCAGTTTTAATTTAATGTACTTATCATTTCTTTTAGCCCAAACATATGTACCCAGAGCAATTTTGGTGGACTTGGAACCTGGAACCATGGATAGTGTTCGATCTGGCCCTTTTGGACAACTCTTTCGACCTGATAATTTTATCTTTGGTATGTTGACATTATTCTGTCACGAAAAGAAAACTTCTCAAGGACAATGCTGTAAATACATGCAGAGGATAACATTCATGTATCCTTGCACATTGGCAGCTTTGGTGGGTTCCTCGGTTCACATTAACTCCAAATGTAACAAAACTTCATACAGCTAGCCAATGCATTTTTCTATAGAGCTGGCGGATTAATCTTAAATTTTTGAATAAAAGATTTTTTTAAATGTAAACTGCAAATCCATCTCTGCACTAATGGGTTTCAGTGGAATTCCTGTGTTATAGTGTAAATATGCCACAATGTACCTGAGTGTAAAATTATATGAAGCATTTCTAAGAATGCTTTGGCTATTATTTGGAAATTACAGTTCCCAATATATGATAACACTTCTTGACAATGTTTAAATTTATCTACATTTTGGAATGGTGACAATTCATCATTACAGATATTTTGAATCTGCTGCACAACTTGATAAAGTTGACCTTTTTCCTATCATTTCAGGACAAACAGGTGCTGGAAATAACTGGGCCAAAGGACATTATACTGAAGGAGCAGAACTTGTAGATTCAGTGCTCGATATTGTGAGAAAAGAATGTGAACACTGTGATTGTTTGCAAGGATTTCAGCTCACTCATTCTCTTGGAGGAGGAACAGGTTCTGGGATGGGAACACTTCTCATCAGCAAAATTCGAGAGGAATATCCAGATAGGATTATGAATACATTTAGTGTCATGCCATCTCCCAAAGTGTCTGACACTGTGGTAGAACCATATAATGCCACTCTCTCAGTCCATCAGCTGGTTGAAAACACAGATGAAACCTACTGTATTGATAATGAAGCGCTGTATGATATTTGCTTCCGTACTTTGAAGCTTACCACTCCAACATATGGAGATCTCAACCATTTGGTGTCTTCCACAATGAGCGGGGTGACAACATCACTGCGTTTTCCTGGCCAACTGAATGCAGATTTACGCAAGCTGGCAGTAAATATGGTTCCATTCCCACGCTTACACTTCTTTATGCCTGGATTTGCTCCTTTGACTGCTCGAGGCAGCCAGCAGTACCGAGCACTTACAGTCCCAGAGCTCACTCAGCAAATGTTTGATGCCAAAAACATGATGGCAGCCTGTGATCCAAGACATGGACGATATCTGACAGTGGCCACAGTCTTCCGAGGCCCCATGTCCATGAAAGAAGTTGACGAACAGATGCTGGCCATCCAGAACAAGAACAGTAGCTACTTTGTAGAATGGATTCCAAATAATGTCAAAGTGGCTGTTTGTGATATAGCGCCTCGTGGCCTCAAGATGGCCTCTACCTTTATCGGAAACAGCACCGCCATTCAAGAGCTCTTCAAAAGAATTTCAGAGCAGTTCTCAGCCATGTTTAGGAGAAAGGCTTTTCTTCACTGGTTTACTGGGGAAGGTATGGATGAGATGGAATTTACAGAAGCAGAAAGCAACATGAATGATCTCGTTTCTGAGTACCAGCAGTACCAAGAAGCAACAGCAAATGATGGAGAGGAAGCATTTGAAGATGACGAGGAAGAAGTTAATGAATAAAGTTAATACAGTTAATAAAGTTAATTCTCAAGTCTGAAGTGTTTGCTTTAGTGCTAACCATTGGCCTGATATTAAGACTATCACAGCACTGAATTTTCAAAGGATTGATTTAGCCATTTTCTCCAGAATGGATCATGAATACTTTGCATCAAAAGTAAAGCTAAGGTTTCCCCCGATTTATTTACTTGCTCAATGGGGCTGTGAGAACAAGACTTCAACATACATACGTATACTGCCCAAATTCTACAAAATGAGCATTACCCCTCCCATATTCATTGGCTGAAGCAGCAAAATTGAGTCTTGGCCATTTAAAAGTAGTGTCATAATTGTAGTTTATAAATTACAAAGCTACCCCAGTTATATAAAGGGCTTATGCGTGTGCTTCATTTGACTTTGTGTTAGTGCACATAAATAAAAGTTACACTGAAATAAGTAATTGTAGCCAGCTGTTTGAAAGAAATTGATTTTTTTCCCTTTTACGAAAGAATATTCCCGCCCACCTCCCCAATCAAACTGAAACAATTTACACCGCAATCTTATGCATGGCTACTTGAAAATAAATATTTCTTACTCTAAATGGGGTTTAGGTAAAAGTTCCCCATGAGTGCTAGTCATTTCCAGCTCTAGGGGGTGATGCTCATCTCCATTTCTAAGCCAAAGAGCCAGTGCTGTCCAAAAACGTCTCCGTGGTCATGTGACCAGCATGACTAAACGTCAAAGGCACACAGAGCACTGTTCCCCTTCTACCAAAATGGTCCCTATTTTTCTATTTGCATTTTTTTACATGCTTTCGAATTGCTAGGTTGGCAGAAGCTGGGACAACTAATGGAAGCTTACTCTGGTATGTGACACTAGGGATTTGAGCCACTGAACTGCCAACCTGATCGAAAAGCCCAGCGTCTTAGCCACTGAGTCCCTCAAATGGGATTTATATCCAAGTAAATGTGTTTCAGAATTGCAGTGTTACTGTGTCTTTTGTTCTTTTGTACCATGTAGACTTGTTGGGAACAAACTCCATTAATTAAAAATAATTTTAAAACATAGTTGTCTGCATATCTATAATTTAATGCTCCAACATTAGTGTTTTGGAATCTTTAAAAAATAATCTCCATGGAAGTGAAATATTCTTTTGGAAGCTGAAGCCTTAAATCTCATTCTGAGGCTGCAGGTCCACATGTACCCTAATTCCCATAATTATTTCAAACATTGTTACTAATTTTCCACTTTACATGTGATAGAAAGCATTAAAAACATTCCATGTGGCTTAACTACAGCAAATGTAATTTTGTTACATTGAAATGTAAATTAATTTACATGCTCTTTTTCTGGCTCCAACATCTTTGGCTTTAGCCCCACCTACCTCTTTTGTAGTGCTAGCAAGCACGGCATCAGTCATTCTCTTGGGTAATCCCCATCACATGGATGGACCAGACAGGTTGTCTGAATAGATGTCAGCACATTCCATAAGAATTCCAGTCTACTTCACCATCTGCCCCATTAAATTTTCCTAAATGCTATGCCTGTCCTATGCTGACTTTGGACATTTTGGATTAGATAGCATGACACTTAACCAGCATAAAGCGAAACAAAGCACTTTCCAGCTGAACTCCCATTCCAGGCTGCAAAGATGTACCTCCAAGTGTGTGCATATGAAGTAACTATTACAGGAACCTGTAGATCTTTCATTAGCTATCTAGCCTTTTCGATCCTTGATTCTTGTGCTAGTTCTTGTCACAATCTAGACGATGTGCCATTAACGGTTGAATTTTTAATATCTTATTTGAAGATCTCCAAACATGAATTATTATTTTTTACTGCAGCCACAAAGTGGGCTGGATTTTTCATGGGTCTATTTTCCACAATTTTACTATCCTTGTTTTGTCACAGGAAGTCCATCACGTACTATGAAACTACAGATTTTGCCCCAAATGTTCTTCCTTTGATAGTTGCTTCTACTATTTATTGCTTTTTAGTTCGATGTTGTGGGAACTTTTCTATTCTTTTTTTAGTGACCTAGATACTTTTGCAGCAGTAGTAGTCATGCCTTCTTTCTGCTTAATACCAGATAATTTATGAGCAAGTTAAAGAATCTGTGTTAGCAAAGATCCCCATTTTTTTCTTCATTGTCAGCTATTCAGTTTGCATTCTGTTCTAATTACTAATCTATAACAGGAACTCCAGCTTCTTAGTCTTACATACTCTGCTAATGAGAGATCCATCCACCCTTTCTTGTTTGTGCAATCTATCTATGGTTTTGAACAGGAAGATCAGCATGTACATGCGTGTGTGAGCTCATATGATGATTTTGTTTAATATCTAGATAACAGTACAGAGCAGACTACGGTACTTGATGTTATTTTTCATGTCAATTTACTACAGTAGATGGTACATGGTGAATTCTGATTTTTCTCATCTCACAGCCACACTTTATCAGCATGTTTATGGGACCACTAGTCTCCTTCAAAAAGTTACCATGTAATCTTTCGTGTCTACATTTTTGTAGTTATTAGAAATCTAATAACTGGTTGCATGGTCTCATTACTGGTCCAAGGATCCAAGAGAATCTGCCTGTTTGCACAGTCCAGTGTGCTGATTTTATTTGATGTTTCTAAACTGTATTTACAAAATACATTCGTATGCTCAATATTTTACAATCTCATGTAGAAAAAAATCCACACTTTATTAAAATTGCAGTAATATAATTTAGATTTTACACTTCATTGCAGCCACAGACCCATACCTCTAATGAATAAGCTCTTTAGCAGGTTCCCAGTTTGATCACTGATACCTGCAGGGTCTTTTCATTGGACAACAAGGTAAAGAAATAAATTTAAATCGGTGGTTGAAAACTATGTGCTTTAACAAAACAAACATATTTAAGCAATGTGGGGTCCCAGGAAATACTCTTATGATCAAAACCAACAAATTCAGGATATTAACAACTCACATTTGATAGAGGTGATCAAAAGATAGAAGATTTTTTTCCCGGTGTTCTGGGAAGTTGTACATTCTAGGGCAGTTTAAATATATCAGGTTACACAATTGTGATACAGATCTGAAAAGCTGCAACTCTAGAATTGATTCAATGTAGACCCATTAGTTCTATGAACTATACTTTTTAAATCAGGAATTCTGGGAAACAAGCTTCCTGTAGATTCTGAATACTCTGTAGAGGGAAAAACCCACCCTTCTGGTTCATCAACCATGGTAGTCTTCTTCCATAAAGCAGAGGATACTTGGACACCAGAGTTTTGAAGTGTTTCCTCTTTACTTTTCAGTGCGCAACATAATACTGTGTCACTTTTATGTACACCACCATCATACTGCAACACTAAAAAGGCACATGTCCTCTGATCTGCCTGGCAATTCCCTCATCTGTTGCCTCTTCTTTCTTCTCGCGTTCTTTGTTCCAGTCTTTAAGGCCTTCTGGAAGTGAAGTATCTTCATCTAAGCTGCCTGTGCCTTCAACAAATTCTTCATAGGTAGATTTTTCAGCAAAAGGTCGGGGGCCAAGCATTTCAACCATATCACTTTTATCCAAAACCTCTTTTTCTAAGAGCCTTAAAGCCACCTGAAACAATAGGGACACACTTATTAGAAGGAAGTTCAGCCTCTAATCTTAATATAGTGCTTATGGATAAAAGAAATTCCTTATTTTAAAAACCATTAACCTCTGCTGAACATCTTCTGAGCAGATTACAGTGCTACTTATTACAAGGTCTTCCAGGTAAGAAAATGCATAATGAACTTGGCATCTCTGTATTCCTGTATTTCAAGCTTTCAAAAAACAAAATGCATAACTTTTATTCTGTTATGACTAAAACACCATCATTTATACTAATGAGATATCCGGAAATAACATTTCTGCTGCTGTCAAAGCTTTTGGTCGGAGATTATGGCTATTATTTTTGTATAATAGTACTTTTGAACAAATAACATGATATATTCAATAGATACGGATTTTTCTGATACACAGAGCTTAGTGAAGCTCCACTACCTCAATTTCACATTGGAGGTAGGCAATTTACATTTGTTTTTTATTCTTATACCTGCAGTCTTAAATAATAATTCTTGGTAACTAGGTAATACTGGAATTTGAAAGGAAAAAGGAGTTGGAAGAAATGATCCTCCCCATTTCTTTGATCAACTAGAAGGAATTCTTATGTTCTCAGAAAAAAAAGGTTTGCACTCAAATCAGCAACCGTCTTTTAACCTACTTAGGTAAGAATCATAAGTAGGACAAGAATGCATACCTTTTCTACTTCAGCCTTCTTTTCATTAAGTAGAGACAGTGTCCTTTCGTAAGCTTCATTAATAAGTATTCGCACTTCATCATCTATCAATCTTGCAGTTGCTTCACTGTAGGGTTTTTCTAACACCATGTCTCCTTGCCGGGGAAGATCGAATGAAATTTGGCCAACTTTTTCATTCATTCCAAACTGAACAATCTGAGGATTGAACAGCAGAGCAGTTAAGCAATTTCGACAACACTTAATCAAGAATGTAATATTAGTGGGTAGCTGTTTTTGGCAATAGCATCTTAGCTGACAAGCTGACCAACATTAACTGTTGATATGCTAATATGAAGTTGGCTTCTGAAAAAGAACAGATTAAAAGTCCCAGTGAGAACCTCTGCCAGGGAATTGCTGGCCAGAAGCCAGGTTCTGACTTTTGAAAATCTCTCAGGAAGAAAGATTGCCCATTTCCATTTCCATAATTATTTAGTTCAGGCAATAGAAAGTATAATAGTCCTGCAATAGAAAGTATAATGCTGATGTAACATCACTGAAATGTATGGAACCTGCTCAAGAATGCAATACACACACCTGTGCAGCAGTTCCCATTCATTCCTGTGTTCTCAGAGAGCTGCTTCGGAAGAGGATCTTCCTGGATTTCACCCAATACAGCCTGTAAAGGGGATGAGGCACATGCTTAATGGCTATCCAGGAAAGTTCTGTTTAGCAATAAGACAGGCCCAATCTAAGCTGCTATGAGATGACACGAGCATTTCAGCATAAGTCTCTAATTCCCCTGATTGCAGTTAATGTTAGTAGCCTAAAAGCCATTTAATTGGGAGATGCTAATCAAAATTATATAGTACTTTGGAAAAGGCTAGGTGATAAAATTTAAATGACCATGAAGAAACAGAATTTTTGGAAGACAGCAAACTCTTTTTCATTTAGCATTTAGCAGATTTCGGATGAATCTTTGAGAGAATATTGTCAGAAGATATTAAGAGGAAATAGCATGTGACAGCAATATTCTTGCTAGGCAAGATTTCTGCAAAGGTGGTGAAAACACCAAGTAAAAATACAGACCTGAGCATATGCGCTCTGAGTAACTTTCTTTAGGTCATCTTGGGCCCCTGTTGTAATTTTTCCAAAGAAGATTTGTTCTGACACACGTCCTCCCAAAGTCATACACATTCTGTCTAGAAGCTGTTCTTTGGTGTACAGATACTGTTCTTTGGGCAAATATTGAGCATAGCCCAGTCCTTTCCCACGAGGAATAATAGATACCTTGTGTCAGAAGAGAAATGCAAGTATTTTTATAATAAACAAACCAACAAATAAACAAGCAAGCATTAATGTCTATAAGAGTGATGGATAACCTTTCTGTCATTGTGTGCCGAAAGCCCACCTGCACCCATAATGCAATGCGTGTGACCCCCACCTCTGTGCACCCTGCTCCTCCACACATGTACATGCAACCCTCCATGTACCCCGCCCCACCTCACCCATTTTTGGCTTCCAGGTTGGTGCAGGAGGGTTTTGGGCCTCGAAGGCCTCCTGCAATAACCAGGAAGCCAAAACAGGGCACGGGGGCGCTGCGCGAGCCCCCAAAATACAATATGAGCACCTTCCCGCCCAGGCACCCCTCCCCCACATGCACGGCAGAGACCTGAAGACCAGCTGGCCATCAGGGGGCACTGCGCTGATGCCTTGTGTGCCCACAGAGAGGGCTCTGTGTGCCACTTGTGGCATGCATGCCATAGGTTTGCCATCACAGGCCTATAACAAATCCATATTTCATATGATGGCTATCTCTGCAAAGACACTTTTACATAAGAAATATGTAAGACATGACTTTTGAATTCAAAGATGGTTAGTTGATTTAATAATCTTCATACTATATGAAATAGATTAATTAGAGGTCCTTGGTGCTGAGTTTGCTTGTTTTCTTGCAGACATTTCATTACCCAAACTAGGTAACATCATCAGTAATAGAGGATTAATTCAAGGCATTCTGGTTTGAAAACCTGCACTGCAAAGGGGGATGCCAAGGAGATATATACAATACAATACAATAGCAGAGTTGGAAGGGACCTTGTAGGTCTTCTAGTCCAACCCCCTGCGTGGGCAGGAACCTTATACCATTTCAGACAAATGGCTATCTAACATCTTTTTAAAGACTTCCAGGGTTGGGGCATTCACAACTTCTGGAGGCAAGCTGTTCCAGAGGTTAATTGTTCTAACTGTCAGGAAATTTCTCCTTAGTTCTAAGTTGATTCTCTCCTTGATTAGGAGAGAATATAAAAGACTCACATATCATTTATTTCAACTGAAAAGCAATCCTTTGAAAGAACCTCTATGCCAGAAGCCAACATACCTTCAGAAGTGGATCAGCGTGTTCCAGAAACCACCCAGCAACTGCATGGCCAGCTTCATGATATGCAACTGTTTTTTTTTCTTCTGGTTGCAACACTTGTGTTTTCTTTTCCAGACCTTTGATTGGTTAAATAAATGCGTATTCAATCAGTGTATCAATTTCTATGGAGCATATTTCTCAGCCTCTGTGCCAATGAGTGGCTAACAGGAAAAAATGAAACTAGTAGATCATTTTTCTGTTCTCCCTCTGCATGAGCGAGAAATTATCACAAGAGAGAGAGAAGAAAATTGGCTCCTGCATATACTTTTCAAGTAAGAAACAAAATATTCTTGCCTCATAGCAGGGGTGCCAAAAATTCAGATTATCAGCCAAAGCAAAGTTCTGGTGCTACCAAATCCCCCTGCGTGAGTGGCGTTAAATAAACAAGATTCTGCTTTATTGCAGTTTAAGGATTTACAGATGAATGGGGAACACGGGTGCCTTAAACCCTATGTATGCTTAAGGCACCTGTCTCATCTGTTTAAAGCCTCTGCCCCTGCCCCCGGGTTATAACTTTCATTGAGGGCATCTAATGAAAAAAGGGTTCTTACTGCATTAGAGGAGTAAAATTCCACTTGGCAATCAAAATTTTGACTGTCATGATTTTGTCATTCCTTCTAAGTTTTTAATTCCCTTCTCCATCCCTGTAAATTATTCTATGGACACTGCACAGATGCTCATAGCATCCGTGTGTTGCATAAAGCATAGCACTGTCCATATAGTAATGAAAGTATTTGCCAAACAAGCAACATTAGAACATGAATAAAAGAACCAACATAACAGCACAGATAATGTGTGAGCTCCTCACCTCCTATCACTCTTTCAATAGCTTGCTCAAAATGCTTTTGATTGATGGCATCTGCAAGATGTCTTGCAGCAATTAAGGCAGCTTCATTGCATACATTAGCTATATCCGCACCTAAAAGAAAGAAAGGATAAGAGACACGTAACTCCAGGCTATTTCCATTTTTAAAATCATTTGCCACAAGGAGGATATTTCAACATTTTATATCTCAATGGCTAATGTTCCACCAAAATAAATGCTACTTCTGGAAAAATCAAACTCCAAATAAATTTTGAGTCAATTATTTAAAGATTATCCGTTCATAATCAGGGCAAATACAGTCATGGCCAAAATTACTGGCACCCCTGAAATTTTTCCAGAAAATCAAGTATTTCTCACGGAAAAGTATTGCATTAACACATGTTTTGCTATACACATATTTATTCCCTTTGTGTGTATTGGAACAAAACAAACAAAGGGAGGGGGAAAAAAAGCAAATTTGACATAATGTCACACAAACATGGACTGGACATAAGTATTGACACCCTTTCAAAATTGTGGATAAATAAGATTGTTCCAAGCATGTGATGCTCCTTTAAACTCACCTGGATCAAGTAACAGGTGTGGGCAATATAAAAATCACACCTGAAAGCAGATAAAAAGGAGAGCAGTTCACTTAGTCTTTGCATTGTGTGTCTGTGTGTGCCACACTAAGCATGGACCACAGAAAGGGAGAAGAGAACTGTCTGAGAACTTGAGAACCAAAATTGTGGAAAAATATCAACAATCTCAAGGTTACAAGTCCATCTCCAGAGATCTAGATTTGCCTTTGTCCACAGTGTGCAACATTATCAAGAAGTTTGCAACCAATGGCACTGTAGCTAATCTCCCTGGGTGTGGACGGAAGAGAAAAATTGATGAAAGGTTGCAACGCAGGATAGTTTGGATGGTGGATAAACAGCCCCAAACAATTCCAAAGAAATTCAAGCTGTCCTGCAGGCTCAGGGAGCATCAGTGTCAGCGCGAACTATCCGTCGACATTTAAATGAAATGAAACGCTATGGCAGGAGACCCAGGAGGACCCCACTGCTGACACAGAGACATAAAAAAGCAAGACTACAGTTTGCCAAAAATGTACTTTAGTAAGCCAAAATCCTTCTGGGAAAATGTCTTATGGACAGATGAGACCAAGATGGAGCTTTTTGGTAAAGCACATCATTCTACTGTTTACCGAAAATGCAATGAGGCCTACAAAGAAAAGAACACAGTACCTACAGAGAAATATGGTGGAGGTTCAATGATGTTATAGGAAGTGACTGAATTCAGTTGTTTTTTCCAAAGGGTGTGCAACCAAATATTAAGTTAAGGGTGCCAATACTTTTGTCCAGCCCATTTTTGTTGTTTTGTGTGACATTATGTCAAATTTGCTTTTTCCCCCCCTCCCTTTTTTTGTTTTGTTCCAATACACACAAAGGGAATAAACATGTGTATAGCAAAACATGTGTTAATGCAATACTTTTCTGTGAGAAATACTTGATTTTCTGGAAGAATTTCAGGGGTGCCAACAATTTTGGCCATGACTGTAGCTAATATAAAGAATCCATTCTGTATACCTAAGTAATTGGAACCTAAGATAAAAGAAACATTATTTGCCAAATTCCAGAAAACTATGTTCCGTATACTCAAGGTTAACCTTATTTTGTTATGCCCTTTTTTCCTTTGAAGATCACTATGCCATTTTCAAAATAATCTTGGCATGAAACATCACAAAGTCTTCTTAATATGTGTACAAATTCAGTAGATGATATTTGTTGTGTAATGTATTAACAATGCGTTAGTTATTACATAGGATTACCTACCTGAAAATCCAGGGGTTAGTGATGCAAGTTTCCGTGCTAAATTATCTTTATTCACGGTAGTATCCAACTTAAGAGGTCTAAGGTGAACTTTGAAAATAGATGCTCTTCCCTTTATATCCGGTGGCCCTTGGAAAGTTTAAAATATACTTTTAACTTTTTACAAATATTTCAAACATGTATACTTTTTATAAAACCAATAGTAGTCTCTAATTACTCCATTTCTCTTGCCTTCAACGTACAAAGAGTATCCAATTTGAGAATCTCTTAGATAATAAGTAATTTCACACGCTAAGTTAGCTTAGATAAGAATTCCACCTCATTTCCTCTCTGCGTAATATTGTTTAGTATCTTTACAAGGCCAGTATGGGGAACAGCTTACCAATGAAGATCTGTCTATCAAAACGACCTGGCCTCAGAAGTGCAGGGTCCAGGATATCTGGTCTGTTGGTGCCTGCCAAGACGACGACGTTTGTTGTGGTATTAAAACCTGTGAGTAGTTGAATAGTATTGATTATTGAAAATGTATTATTTTCCAAAATAGACCAATAAATTATGTTTTAAGTCTTGATTATTCAGAAAGCCCTAAACAGGCAAAAATGTATTTAAGCTATATTAAAATGAAATTGTGGGAACTGTATTTCAGCAAACATTGCTGGAAAAAGCTGTTTCAGTGAATTGTTAAAATAATATATCTTATTCCATAGTTCTTTACTGCATTTGTTTTCCAATTCTCAAAGTCAGTTACAAGGAAATAATATAATTTATTTCCATTTTATCTCTTTAAGACTGTAAGTTTTATTTTAATACCTAAGTAGTAAGATGTACCACAATTACTACAAAATTTAAACAGTTACCATCCATTTCTACTAGGAGTTGATTGAGTGTGTTTTCTTGTTCACTTTGCCCTCCAAAGTTACTCCTTCCTCTCTTTCTTCCCACTGCATCTATTTCATCAATGAAGAGAATGCAGGGTGCATTTTTACGAGCCAGAACAAATAAATCACGAACCTTTGCAAGAGAACAGAAAGTATTTTCAATGATTTAGTTCCACCCCTTGTTTTTCATTCAACAGAAAGTTACAGCAAAGTCAGCAATTGTATTGTAGCCAATAAACTAGATGTAAAATGCATTTAGTGCAAATTGTAAGATGTTTTAAAATGCATCAAACATACATTTTATGTTTAGTTTAACTATAAAATTAAACATAAAAGTATTTTGTTGTTTGAGAGCTGAATCTAAAATGAATAAAGGTTGATCCAAATTCCATCTGCTAGAGCCAGATCATTTCAATTATAAGTATGCCCTGTTTATCCAGGTACTGTAATATGAAAGGCTATATATCAGTGTTTATAAACAATGAAACTTCAGCAAACATAGTATTATGTTTCCATCTTAGAAATACCAAAACAATCCATGCTCTGTTGCTAGACAATGCAATAAAATGTTACTTTAATCAGAACTGAAGGGGGAAAATACTGCCTAAATCTCTTCAAACATTTAGTACTAAATTGCTTCTCCCACATTTCTTATTGATTGTGCAATTCTGCATTCATGATCCAATTAGTACATTTCCAACATTGATAACCAAATAGATGAATAAACACTATCCTGTATCCATCTTATTTCACAAAAACAGAATATACGTATACTATTCCATTATTTAAGAAAATATGAAAGAAGAATACATACTGTATTCAGAAGTAAATCTATAACCTTACTCAATTTTATTATAGACAACCAATTGCCTATAATTCATCCATGCATGTAAATATAATACATTTCATTGGCTATAAACAAATAATCTGATTTGAATCTAACTGTGCTTTATCTGGTCCTTGCCAGTATAGCTTATTTTGAAGTGAGATTCAATAAAAGAGCAAAGTCATGGACTTACTCTAGCAGGACCCACACCGACAAACATCTCTAAGAATTCAGACCCATTGACGGTAATAAAAGGAACGTTGGCTTCCCCAGCTGTTGCTTTTGCCAAAAGAGTTTTTCCAGTACCTGGCGGTCCAGTCAGAATAGCACCCTAAGAAAAGGTAGGGAATAAAAGTTAAGCATAATTAAACACACACATACACTCACAGTCATCGTCATTTAATTTTGTCATAGTACTACCGTGTTTCCCCAAAAATAAGAAAGGTCTTATATTGTTTTTAAGCCACTAAATATGGCCTTGGTCTGATAATTGGGGGAAGGGGCTTATTTGTTTGGGCTTGCCGGGTGGCTGCTCTCTTGCAAGTGGGCTCGGGATTGAATGGCTGTGTTGCGCTGTCACAGCAACAACACAGCAGCCATGAGGTGACCACGCTTGTGAGCAGCCGCCTGGCAACCCCCTTTTCCAGCCATGTAGAGGTAGGGGCATTCTGAAGGTGCCGAGCCATGGCAGCGCCTGTTCACCGCCCTCCAGCTCGGCGCCTTCGGGATGCCCCTACCTCTGTATGGCTGGAAAGAATGTGCGGTGGGGGGAGGTTGTTGGTTGGGGACATCTGGGCTTTTTTTCACATCCATCCAGATCAAGGAGAAAAGATGTGGGTGCCGAAGTCCAGGAGCCTGGCATTGAAGACCGTGGAGGAGCCGCTCTGTCAGGCTGGGAAGGGAGCGGGCTCGCTGGTGCCAAGGGCCACCCTCTTTGTCAAAAGGGCTGCGCTGACTCTGCTGCCTGCCGCGACGGGAATCTCACCGGCTCATCCTCGCTGCTGTCCCCCAGCAGAGTCTGCAGGCGGCACCAGCTCCGGCTGAGGCCCAGCAGGCTCCCCAGGGTGGTGTCTGCTGCCGTTGCCACTGTTCCCGCGGCCTCTGGAGGCGGCCCAGAGTAAAAGCTGCGGCGCCAGCAGTGAGACCCATGCAGAGCTACTGGCCCTGGCTCCCCGCACTTGGCATCCGCTGGGCCACCCCGGAATGCGGCACCACAGCCCAGGGTGAGGAGCCGCCGCCACTGCCATCTTTAAACACTGAGACGAGTATGAGGTGGCGGGGCCACCACAATAACAATCCTCCACCAGCGCCTGCAGCCCTTGGCGCGATGCAGCCTGGGACTGCGAGTCCCGTGCTGGGCTGCATCGCACTGCAGGCTGGAGGCACTGGTGGATTGTTATTGTGGTTGCCCGGCCCCCTCAGACTCCTCTCAGTGTTTAAACATGGTGGCGGCAGTGGCAGCAGTGGCTCCTCCTCCTCCTTCTCTGCGTCCTGGGTGGCAGAGCCGTTTTCTGAGGCGGCTCGGCGAGTGCCGCACGTGGGTTTCAGGTGCCGGCAGCCACGCGCGGGTCTCACTGCTGGCGCCACAGTTGCTGCTCTGGGCCGCTTCCAGAGGCGGTGGGAACAGGGGCGGCAGCCATTATCCTGGGGAGCCTGCTGGGCCTCAGCCGGAGCTGGCATCGCCTGTAGACTCTGCTGGGGGACAGCAGTGAGGATGAGCCGATGAGATTCCTGTGGCGGCGGACGGCAGAGGCAGTGCAGTGTTTTTGACGAGGGCAGCCCTTGGCGCCAGCGTGCCCGCTCCCTTCCCGGCTTGACGAAGTGGCTCATCTACTCGGCGGGTCCTCAATGCTGGGCTTCTGGACTCTTGTCCCCTTGATCTGGATGGATGGGAAAAGCCCCCAGGTGCTCCCAACCAACGACCCCTCCCCACTGCACATTCTCTCAGCCATGCAGAGGTAGGGGCATTACGAAGGCGCTGAGTCTCAGGAGTCGGAGGGCAGTGAAAAGGCGAGTGGTGCTCTGCCTGGCCGAAGGGGGGGGGGAATTGTCCAGGGGGTGTATTTGGGGGGGGGGGGGGTTAATATTTTTGCCCATCCAAAATATGTGGCATGGCCTTAGTTTCAGGCCATGTCGTATTTTCGGGGAAACACAGTAGCAAAATTCAGAAAAGGGTTTCAATTGGAAAAATGTGAAATATTTAAGAAGCTCAATCCAAATTATAAAATCTTATGTCAATACAGGACACATACTTCCTACTGATGAGATGAAGCTAACATATATTAGCTTGCAAAGCAGTCTTTAAATTATAGCTCCCAACATGCATAGAATAATAATTTAATATTTATAAAACTGCACCCTCTCCCCACGGGGACTCGGGGCGGTGCACAGGTAGAATAAAAACAATAAATACATACAAACAATTCTAAAAGCAAATTAAACATAACCTGTGCTAAAATTTCCCCATTAAAACTAAGCAATACTAATTCCCAATAAAAACCCCAAAGACAGAGAGACTTATCCTAGGCCGGCCAGACAGAAAAAGTGAGTTTTTAATTTAAGACGGAAGGAGCGGAGGTCCGTGGTCGTCCTGATATCGGGGGGAAGGTCGTTCCAGAGGGCCGGGCCCGCCACAGAGATAGCCCTTCCCCTGGGTGTCGCCCGCTGACAATGTCTAGTGGACGGCACCCGGAGAAGTCCCTCTCTGTGGGAGCGAATCGGCCGTGAGGAAGTATGGGGCAGGATCCGATCCCGCAGATAGCTAGGTCCCGAGCCATGGAGCGCTTTAAAGATGATAATTAACACCTATAGAGCAGTATAAACATGTTTCTTATTTTAAAAAAAACTTGCAACCACCATTTGTTGAGGTTCATTTATATCAAAAAGGTTTTCTTTTTTTGTTTTATCTAAAAGGAAGTAATAGGATTGAGTTAATTCAGCAACATCAAAAGTGTTCTTTACAATCCATAAATTAATAAACACATTTTTCTTATTCGTGGAGATAAGTAAAATAAACTAACATAAATAGAATGTAGGAAGATAATAAATTGTGACTAAGTTTGAAATTACTATTCTATGCCAAAGAAATTTCTAGGTATTTCTAGCTCTAAGTCAATGAATACCCTTTAGAATTAGTACCTTTGGGATCTTTGCTCCAAGATCTTGATACTGCTTTGGGTTTTTCAAAAAGTTAACAAATTCCATTATCTCTAATTTAGCCTCTTCACAGCCAGCTACATCTTTGAACTTCACATCTATTTCATCTTTTAAGACTTTAGCAGTTGTTTCACCAACACTGAAGAGTCCACCCATTCCCCTGCCTCCTCGGCCTAATCCAGCTGCTCCTCTTCTTATCGAATATAGCAAAAAGCCAATTATAAGGACTGTTGGCAACATATTCAGCAGAAATGAACTAAAAAAGGAAAAAATGAAAGTTGGTATAAAGCATGGCTTAGTCAAAATATTCAAGCAACTTGTCAAACTCAATGCATGGAAAGTACATTGTAATGTGTATATTTATTATGTTAGGAATCTTCTAAACTTAATAGAAAGGCTAATATTTACATTAGCAGAATATCTATTCTCTTCTTTAAAATGTTTAGAAACACACCATCTATGTCCTAAAGAGAACACTGGATTTGTTTTTCAGACATTTAGGACTCCTTTAACAGGTCTAAGTGTCAGAAGTGCCACCTCGCATTCTGCTATTGCATGGTGCCAGCCTGCCATGAACCCCAGGAGACTGGATGGGGGGGGGGGGGGGAGATTCTTTAAGTAAGAATGATCCTTGACTGCTTTCACTGAGAAAAATAGTTTACTAAAGGTCAAGTGAAATACAGAAGGGCAAAGCCAGAACTGAAATGCCCACACCAAAATACTCAAGTCTCACATTTTGTCCCTTAGAATCCTCCCCATAATAATAATAATAATAATTTTAATTTTATATCCCGCTCTCTCTCCCCAAAGGGACTCGAGGCGGGGCACAGGCAATTAAAAATACAGATAAAACCACAGACAGAATACAAAATTAAAAATGAATTAAATTAGTCCTGCGCTAAAAACCCATAAACTAAACTAAAACTACCCCTAAAACCCCTAACCTTAGAAGAGACTACCCAAGGCCGGCCAGGCGAAAAAGATGTGTCTTTAATTTTAAACGGAAGGAGCGGAGGTCCGTAGTTGTCCTAATATCGGGGGGAAGGTCGTTCCAGAGGGCTGGGCCCGCCACAGAGAAGGCCCTTCCCCTGGGCGTCGCCCGCTGACAAAGTCTAGTGGACGGCACCCGGAGAAGTCCCCCATGCTGGCCCCCAAATATCCAATCAAATTTGAAAAGGATGTTTTCTGAATGATTGTTCCTAGTGTGGGTTGGAATGCAGCTGCAGTCAGTTCTCAGTTGCCTTGACCTTGAAGTCGCATCTATTGCTGATACAGTGAACTCTTCATTACCCCTGGTTACTCCCCCCTCCCATCCAGTCTCCCCAAAGCTCATGGTAGACTGGTGCAAAGTGATAGCAGAGCATGAGGTGGCACTTCTGACACTAATACTAATTCTACTGAGGTAAGTGCAAACATAACTAAAGAGAACTTTGGATTCCACCATTATTTAAAATGATGAAAAATGGAATTCAGATTAAAAAAAAGGCAACAATGGTTTACTTCATGCATTTCACACAATGAAATAGCTAAAAAAAACCATTTCCCAAAATACTGAAAAAACAGCAACTGCTCAAAAACCCTGATTTGAAGATCATCTTTCCTTTTAGTTCTGAGAAACCAACAAAGACATTAAGGACATAATTATTTAATATCTTTTAAAAGCAGCTGCTCTTGCAAAAGCGAATTTTATTTATAATTTTCTTCAAAAATTTTAGTCTTAGTCTCAATAACCCTTTAGAAGAATTATTTAATACTGCCTTCTAGTGATTTCAAAGGTAAATTATAATGCAAAAATTAAAATCTCTATCATTTAAATTGCTTACCCATCACTTTCTGCAGAATATACTACTGGCAATTTGTTTTCCCCTTCTATGCCCATCTCCTGTTGGGCAGTTTCCAGGTTCCGCTCAAATGTATCCACACTTCCAATATTAAACCAAAGAAATTGCTGTAAACAGACCAAAATGGTAGCTTTATTACTTGAAGTAATTTTAGACAATTACACTTAATTTCAGAGAAAAGGATTCCATTATGCATTAAGTAAATCAGAAAAAATATTTATTGATTGAATGGTTATTCAGCTTTTCATTCAGTTCAAATTGCCACATATAGTAAGTACTTTGTTCCATTTTGTCCCACAAAAGTAACATAGTTAGCAGATATGTAACAAAATTAGAAAATTCTGTATTCAAACACACATGCTGATTTCAGAAGATTTTAAAGATTAATATACAATTGAGACCGACAGATTTTCTTTTACAGTTGATGAACAAGCAGTTGGAAAAAAATCATGGAAATAATTTTATTTGTGCATAACTAAAGTGAGTATCATAAGCACAAAATGAAAAGATTTGGCATTAACCCCAATAGAAAATTGATTGATGAAGGCGATGGAACTTGCTGATGCACATAAATTGACTTCTTAAAAATGATCTTATGATTTATGGTTTTGATGATTTGAAAGAACATATTATGATTGAGGTGATTAACAGATAAAACCAAAAGCATAAATTTCTTAGAGTGCAGCAAAAAAACCCAATATCTTCTCCACCAGCCATAGTTTTTTTCAATTGTATATGAAGACATAGACCTTTGCCATAATGCTACATAATGGGGGAATAATAATAATAATAATAATAATAATAATCTTTATTGTCATTGTAAAAATGCCCTCGATGTTTGAAGGTTACTATAAATTCAATTTACCCCATCAACAGGAGATTTCCCTGGAATAAAGACGACTCTAACAAAGCGTTTGTTCACTACTTCTAGCTTGTCCACCTATCAAAAAGAAAAAAAAACATATCATCAGTATTCCTTGTTCATGTAATACTTCATTTCTATTTGTATAAAGGCAGCAAAGTATTAGTCCTAGATTTATTAACTTCTCCAAATTGTTCTCCTTGCTAATTAAATTAGAGGCTTTAAACCTGAATCTGTGCTACAGTCATGTAAAAAACCAACCTATGTTCAATTTAAAATAATAAAGAAGATGGGTGAGATTGATAAATTCTCCGGATGAACAGACTGCTATTGCTTCCTGTGATTCATAAAACTTTGCTCCTGAACACTGGCTCAACATATGTTGGGCAATGGGAGGAAAAACTACAGAAAGTAAATAAGAATCCACTAGTTCCTGCTTTGTGGTCCTTTATGTGTTGAATTGCATTGGTGGCCCCATTCTTTAAACAAATAGATAGAACAGTACCTGAAGCCATGGATTAACATTACTTAAACCTATTTAATGCTACCATCTGGTAAAATGTACATCTTTTAGCAGTTGCAATAGAGCTTTTTCTGAATTTCAGCTTTCCTTTTTAACTTCTGAGGTACAATAAACAGTTAAATGTAGATTGCTCCATTAGCTCTCCATCTTCTACTAATGTTTATAGTGGTATGTTACAAAGATGATTAGAGCTTAGGAGGCTAAAACATATGATGAATAGTTGCAAGAACTGGGTATGTCTAACAAAGAGAAGGACTAGGGGGTAACATGATAACAGTCTTCCAATATTTGAGAGGCTATCATAAAAAAGGGGGGACCTAAAGCATCTGAAGGGAAGACAAGAGGTAACAGATGGGAAATTACCAAAGAAAGATCCAACCTAGAACTAGGGAGAAATTTCCTGTCAGTGAGAACAATTAAACATGGCTTGCCTCCAGAATTGTGGATACTCCAACATTCAAGATTTTTAAGAGATTGGACAGCCATTTGTCCAGAATGGTATATGGTCTCCTGCCTGGGCAGGGGGTTGGACTAGAAGATCTCTATTATTCTGTAAAAAGACTATTCTGAGTCTGTCACTGCAACATTAATAGACTTATGGAGATCTTATGGATAATAATAAGATACTTATTTGGTTCTCTTGGGGTGGGGGGAATCATGACTTAAAAAAAAACAAAACCCAAGAGTTAGAGAATATCTTGCCTTTGGTTCACTGTGTATGTGGTAAATTTGTGGGACCTCCTCTCCCTTAGAATATCTGCCCGCTCCACCAGATTAGGTAAGGTAGGCTCCAGGTCTCTTCCCTGAAATCATTTAATAGGAAGTGTGCCTTTTCTGGAGTGCCCCTACCTTACAGAAGACTCTCTCCCCAATGATTGGAAGGCCACCACCATTTTAGGTTTTAGGTAGGCTATCAAGATCTGGCTGAGATAGGATTGAATACAGTATAGACAAATAGCTGGAATGAGGGTGACCAGAACATTCCGTGGGGCATCTTAAGGGGATGGTTAAGATACAAGGGTTTTGCTTTATTGCTTTTATTATTGTTTTATAATCACTGGTTTTATTGTTGTGAGTAGCCAAGAGTTACTTAGGATGGGCATCCATGTAAACCAAATAAATACATAAATAAATAAACTCTAAACAAATAAATGGCTGTACTATTACCTTTTCAAAAGAAGGATAGATTTTTAAAAAGATAGGAAAATAGGAGCAAGGAGTCCTAAAGTTCTGACTTGTATTTATTCATATGGAAATGGGGCAAAATGATTATTTTGTTAAAAAAATTAAAATTCTTTGGGAGATCTAGTGAGGAAGGAAGGAAAGGTTTCTTTCTTTGTCACCGGATCATTAAGACTTCAGACAAGCTAATGATCCATGTCCTGATACGATATAATCTCCAGGATATGCAATCTTTATATTTTATTTTTCCCCTCTGGAAATTCAAATCAATTTACAATACAATACAATACAATAGCAGAGTTGGAAGGGACCTTGGAGGTCTTCTAGTCCAACCCCCTGCCCAGGCAGGAAACCCTATACCATTTCAGACAAATGGCTATCCAACATCTTCTTAAAGACTTCCAGGGTTGGGGCATTCACAACTTCTGGAGGCAAGCTGTTCCACTGGTTAATTGTTCTAACTGTCAGGAAATTTCTCCTCAGTTCTAAGTTGCTTCTCTCCTTGATTAGTTTCCACCCATTGCTTCTTGTTCTGCTCTCAGGTGCCTTGGAAAATAGTTTGACTCCCTCTTCTTTGTGGCAGCGTCTGAGATATCAGAAGACTGCTATCATGTCTCCCCTAGTCCTTCTTTTCATTAAACTTTACAAAAATTTACATGGACATATTTTTACATTAATTCAATAATAACAATAATGTAGAGTAGCCTGGAGAGAGTGGCCTCACAGCAGCCAATAAGTTCCATGGCTGAATCAAATGGGATCCCTCCAGTTCTAGTTTTAAGGCTTCAACTGCTATTCTACTTCAGTTTATGGATCAATAAAGCTATTCCTTTTGTCAACTTTAGAATATTGTCTTCTGAAACACACGAATCTTAAAGTTATTATACTAATTACAATGTTAAGTATCTGAACTCTGGCACACATTAATTAATGTACAAGCAAACAGTGAGAATACCCATATTATTTAGAAGCTAAAGTACTTTCTAGAAATTAAAGAACCTCATTTAGAAACTCACATATAAATATTAGTGTATTTGAGTCTTGTATCCTGGGGAACCATCATACAGTGATTCTGGTTTCCACTGAATACAGGAAACCTGCCTTATGCTAGCCAATCCATCACTCCATCAAGAACAGACAACCTATAAAGTTACAGATTTTGTGAACTTCAACTTTCAACAGATTCATGATAAATAGTAATGAATGTCTAAATATTTTATAGTTCAGTTATGTCAGGTGAGTTATAATTGTCCTCTTTTCTGAATGCCATCAATTCTTCTAGGATTTTAGATAAGAGTCATTTTGTACCAGGGGACATAAGGAATTGAGTCTTCTGCATGGAAAACACTAGCTCTGGTTACTGCTCTTGATATTATATAATCTGTTTCCCTGAAAATAAGACCACCCCAGATAATAAACCCAATTAGGCTTTTGAGTGCATGCGCTAAAATAAGCCCCTCCCCCCAAAATAAGTCCTCCCCCAAAATATTGCCACACAGCAGCAGCCATGAGGTGAACACACTCCTTCACCTCAAAAATAGTAAGTGCTTATTTTGGGGGTCAAAATAAAATAAGACCCTGTCTTTACTTAGCTATTTTACTTATAAAATGTTAACCCAAACCAGATTACAGTAAATGTTCTACAATTTTCTAGGCTAATCTGTGTTGAGGTGAGCTTAATCACATTGATTATAAATTATATAGCGATGCTATCTTTCATAAGATTACTTCCTATGACTACTTACAACTCCTTTGGAAAGATAATGGTTGACAAAGTCTTTCCATGTGATTTCTCTTCCAGAATTCCTGAACACAACGTAATAGATTACCACAGACCAGAAAAGAGAAGTTGAGATGAAATAATATCGGAACTCTTTATCATCCCAGGGAAAATCACCCTAAAAAGAAAGAAAAGGCATTACTAACTCCAGAAGATAATTCTGTATAAAAAGATAACAATTTCTTATTTTATATTAACAAAAACAAGCACGTAGCTTTTTAAATATCCTACCAATTACAATATCTTTCACAGTGTACAATATCTTTCAGAATTTTATATTGTTCTAAAAATATTTGAGTTCTGTACATTACCTAAAAATGCATTAAATGACAGGCACTATAAATTATAAATACAAGCAAAGATTATATTGAGATAAATACAGATGCTTACCACAAACACTGAGTTTAAGCCAGAGACTTACAAATTTAAATCACAGAGTGGTATAATTTGTATTGCTTTCTATACTAATGAAGAATTTGATTTAATAACATTTTCTTAAATTAACAGCATTCCAAACGGAATATCATATTTATATAATAAGGCTTTTATGTTGCTCCAGTCCACAAGGACTTTGAGGAGCTTACATTCTCTTCTCTCCAGATAATAGATAGCAGCTTTACCACATTGCTGGTTTGGCTAAAGTTAAGAAACAAAACAGTATCAGTGGACTCTGTGCTAAAGAATCATCTCTTCCAGTAACTTCATACAAGTGACAAGCCCTGCAGCACTTCATAACAGAGCAGCCCCAGGCTACTTTTCCTATCTCCACTATCACTGACTGGAAGGTCTTCTTTAGAAACCATTATAAAACAGTGCCTGTTGCTCTTAATCCTTGGGGGACGGGGTGGTGGTGGTGAGAATGGCCATCATGCGAATCACACTACTGTATCTCAGTCCCACCACTGATCTTCCATATGGTCAGCCAATAAAGTTGAAGTACCATATTTAGTCTGAAGCCCAACTGAAAAGTATAGTCCACCTCAACAACCTTCCTAAAAAAGGAGACTAGATTATTGTTGTTGTTGTTGGGTTGAGTATTCTTCAGGTGGGGATGCATCATCATTTCTTTCAGATAGGACCATGGTCTCTCTCAAGGATCCATTATCTACACTTCAAACCCAACTTTTCGCTATCTCTTTGAAAAAGAATTGGAACCTTTTGTAATCTTGACCACCAATTAGAATCTTCTTTCTTGCCACCCTTTTTGCCTCCACCACTACCTCCTCCACTGCCAGGTTTGGAAGGTTGCTGGGACTCAGCCTCCTTTGCATCTATAATAAACATACATATGTTTCAATGGAAGCTATAAAAGAATTACAAAAAATATCAATCTGACATTCTCAGACATGGACAGTTCTCTATATACAATATTTATACAACATTAATTGCTATAATAGTCAAACTAGAGCTTCACATAATTATACCACCATCAAAATTATATTTTACACATTTAACCTAGAACTGTTGGACAAATTTGATTGAGAAACAATGTGACATCCAACATGAATATTAACTGTTGTTGTCCACTATTTCCCATCTAACTGAATACAGATGCTAACATACAGTATAATTTACTGTAATACGTGATGAGAAAGCTCCAGTCATTTTGGTTTGCCAATAATCTCAAAGCCAGAAGGTCGACAAACTGAGGTCTCTGAAAACCTAGAATGTAATCCTGGAGTCTTTCAAAAGTTATTGAATGCCAATTTTTAAAGTAAGAAAGGGGGGGAGGGTAATTGACTACACCAGTGGTCGGCAAACTCATTAGTCAAAAGAGCCAAATAGCAACAATACCTCGATTGAAATTACTTTTGAGAGCCGGAAGGTGTGGCCTGTTTTGTGGGAGTGATTCAGCGGTCATGTGACCGGGTGTGCATGGCCAACTTGGAAACTGTGGTGAAACTCACTTAACAACGGTCTTGCTTAGCAACCAAAATTTTGGGCTCAATTGTGGTCATACATTCTCTCATCTCTCTCCAACTTTCTTTCTTTTCTTTTCTTTCTTCCCTTCTTTCTCTTTCTCTCTCTTTCTGTTTCTCTCTGTCTCTCTGAGTCTGTCTGTCTGTCTGTCTATCTGTCTGTCTCTCTCTGTGGCTCTTTATCTCTCCCTCCCTCTCTGTCTCTTTCCGTCATTCTCTGTGTCTGTCTCTCTGTCTCTCTCCCCTCCCTTCTTCTCTGTCTGTCTGTCTGTCTCTGTGGCTCTTTGTCTCCTTCCCTCCCTCTCTCTCTTGTTTCTCCCTCCCTCCTTCCCCTGTCTCTCTCTCTTTTTGTATCTGTCAGACTCTGATTCCTTCCTTCCGTCTCTCTCTCGCTCTGTGCCTCTCTCTGTCTGTCTGTCACTGTCCACAAAATACCGCGTGGAGGAGCAGCGGGCTCTGTGGTGACGGCGAGGCCTTCCGCTGGGGGAGGGGTGTCTCCTTCACGTTCCTCGTCTCCCCGGATGCCACCTGGAACCATCAGCAGCCACGCAGACTTGCCGCTTTCCCACGCTGTGCAAAAGATAGGCGCGTGCAATTATAACGCAAGTTTCCACCGCTACGAACTCTCCGAGACTGTAATTGGGCGGGGCATGCGCGCGCCTATCTTTTGCACGGCGTGGAAAAGCGGCAAGTCTCTGTGCGGCTGTGGATGGTTCCGGACGCCATCCGGAGAGACGAGGAACGTGAAGGGGACAGCCCCTGCCCCCGCGGAAGGCCTCGCCGTCACCACAGAGCGCGTGAGACAGTGACAGAGAGAGAGAGAGGTCAAGAACGAGAGAGAGGCGGAGGGAGGGAGGGAATCAGAGTCTGACAGACACACAGAGGGGACAGAGACAGAGGGGAAGGAGGGAACCATCCGCAGCCGCGCAGAGACTTTCCGCTTTTCCACGCCGTGCAAAAGATAGGCGCGCGCATGCCCCGCCCAATTACAATCTCGGAGAGTTCGTAGCGGTGGGAAATTGCGCTGTAATTGCACGCGCCTACCTTTTGCACGGCGTGGGAAAGTGGCAAGTCTGCGCGGCTGTGGATGGTTCCGGACGGCATCCGGGGAGACGAGGAACGTGAAGGGGACCTCGCGGATGGCCTCGCCAGCAGCGCAGACTCGCCACTGCTTCACGTCGTATTCTGTAGACAGACGGCGACAGGCAGACAGAGAGAGGCACACAGAGAGAGAAAGAGACAGAGGGAGGGAGGGAATCAGAGAGAGACTGAAGAGCCACATTCAAGGGGCCAAAGAGAGCCACGGTTTGCCGACCACTGGACTACACCATTACAGAGAAATTATACTATTTTAATTAGATTTAAACATTAACAAATGTTTATTTGGGGCCCATTTGACTTTTTTCCCCAGGATGGTATTTCATTGAAATAATTAGTGTAGTTTCAGCTTTGCTATAGAGAAAGATAATTCTGAAAAGTACTGTCTTCCTTGTGTCAGGAGTCACATAACTTCTTTCCCACAAAAAATATAAAACTGTAAACATCTGATTCTGGAGTTTTTGAAGTTTTACAAAGTTTGCATTTACCCAGTCACTTCAATTCAATAACTTAAGAAAAATACTAATATTCAAATTATGTGATTATACTACTACCAGAACATGTAAATACTGAGGAAGACAGTTTTGTAACCAATTTACAAATTACAGATAGCCCTTCAGGACAATATCAAGAAATAAACTGGTATGACTGGAATGTTTCAACACTGCTTGCAATTTTCTGGCACAGTATTTGATTTCAATGACAAGAAGCAATGGGTGGAAGCTTATCATACATTTCCAGATATATTTCTTAAAATATCTGTACTAATGTTATGGCTTGCAAAATAATAATAATAATAATAATAATAATAATAATAATAATAATAATAATAATAATAATAATAATAATAATAATAATAATAATAATAATAATAATAATAATATTTATTTTATATACCGCGTCCTCTCCAGGGGGACTCGGAGCGGTGCACAGGGAAAAATTAAAACATTATAAAACATACATACAAGAATAAATACAATAGAATAAAAAAGAATTAAATTTAATTGTCCCTGCACTAAAATCCCCATATTAAAACTAGCATTCCCTAACGCCCTAAAGGTAGAGACTAACCTAGGCCGGCCAAGCAGAAAAAGTATGTTTTTAATTTTTGACGGAAGGAGCGGAGGTCCGTGGTTGTTCTAATGTCGGGGGGAAGGTCGTTCCAGAGGGCAGGGCCCGCCACAGAGAAGGCCCTTCCCCTGGGCGTCGCCCGCTGACAAAGTCTAGTGGACGGCACCCGGAGAAGTCCCTCTCTGTGGGAGCGAATCGGCCGGGAGAATGTGTGGGGCAGGATCCGATCCTGCAGATAGCTAGGTCCCGTGCCATGGAGCGCTTTAAAGATGACAACTAGCACCTTGAAGCGCACCCGAAAGACGACAGGCAGCCAGTGCAGCTCGCGCAAGAGAGGTGTTATATGGGTGAACCTAGAGGTCCCCATTATTGCTCGCGCGGCTGCATTCTGGACCAGCTGAAGTCTTCGGGTGCACCTCAGGGGGAGCCCCATGTAGAGAGAGTTACAATAGTCCAGTCGGGATGTCACGAGGGCATGAGTGACTGTGCAAAGGGCATCCCGATCCAATAGGGGGCGCAACTGGCGTACCAGGCGAACCTGGTAAAACGCCCTCCTGGCCACGGCTGTCACTTGATCTTCCATGGACAGCCGGGTATCCAGGACGACACCCAAGTTGCGCGCCCCATCCACAGGGGTAAGATGTTCGCCCCCTATGGCCAGTGATGGAGTCAACTGGTTGAATCGGGCGGCCGGAAACCACAGCCACTCGGTCTTGGACGGGTTGAGTCTGAGTCTGTTACTTCCCATCCAGGCCCGCACGGCTTCCAGGCACTGGCACATCACCGCTACGGCATCGTTGGGGTGGTTTGGGGTAGATATATACAACTGCGTGTCGTCAGCGTAGAGGTGGTACTCTACCCCAAAACCACGGATGATCTCACCCAGCGGCTTCATATATGTGTTGAACAGGAGAGGCGAGAGGACCGACCCCTGAGGCACCCCACATGTGAGGGGTCTCGAGGTCGACCTCTGCTCTCCTGCCAACACAAATTGCGATCGACTGGAGAGGTAGGAGGAGAACCACCGTAAAACAGTGCCTCCCACCCCCAACCCCCCCAGCCGATGCATTAGGATACCATGGTCGATGGTATCGAAAGCCGCTGAGAGGTCTAATAGGACCAGGATGGAGGAACAACCCCCATCTCTGGCCCTCCAGAGATCATCTACCAACACGACCAATGCCGTCTCGGTGCTATGCCCGGGCCGGAAGCCGGACTGGCGCGGGTCTAGATAATCAACTTCCTCCAGGTGACGGGGAAACTGTTGTGCCACCACACTCTCAACAACCTTTGCCAGGAAGGGAAGGTTGGAGACGGGACGATAGTTGACTAATAAAGCTGGGTCCAGAGAGGGCTTCTTCAGGAGGGGCCTCACCATGGCCTCTTTAAGGGAGGCAGGCAAGAAACCCTCACTCAGAGAAGCGTTGACAACCTCCTGGAGCCAGCCTCGTGTCACCTCCCAGGATGCCAGTACAAGCCAGGAAGGACACGGGTGCAATAAACATGTGGTGGCTCGCAGTCGCCCACGTAACCTGTCCATATCCTCGGAAGTAACAGAGTCAAACTCCTCCCAACCAAGACCCGCCTCGTGCAATCCCACTGGGCCATCGATGGAGACTAGCTCGTTCTGAATCTGAGCAATTTTCTCCTGCAGATAAATCCCAAATTCCTCTGCTCTACCCTGTAATGGGGTTTCCCGCACCCTCTGTTGTAGGAGGGAGCGGGTCACCCTAAACAGGGCGGCAGGGCGGTTATCTGCGGATGCTATGAGAGTGGCACAGTGATGGCGTTTGGCCACTCTCAGCGCCACAATGTAAGTCCGTAAATGGGCTCTTACCTGTGTCCGGTCAGATTCAGATCGAGTAGACCTCCATCTTCTCTCTAGGCATCTCTTGTGGTGTTTCATCACCCTTAGCTCCTCGGTGAACCAAGGAGCCAGGGTGGCTCGCCGCCGCAAGAGAGGCCGCAAGGGCGCGACCCGATCCAAGGCTCCCATGGCCACAATATTCCATGCGGCCACAAGGTCCTCCATCAGGGCGCGGGTCAGGGGTACAGGAAGTGGCCCAAGTGCCGCCTGGAACCCATCGGGGTCCATCAGGCGCCTGGGGCGGAACCAAATAGATGACTCAGGTTCCGCCTCCCCGCGGTGGGGGGTAGCGGTTGGAAAGTCGAGCCGGAGAAGTGAGTGGTCTGATCATGACAAGGGTGTGATGACTATATCCCCTATACCCAGATCACTCTTCCATTGGCCTGAGACAAAGATGAGATCCGGTGTATGTCCACCCTCGTGGGTGGGGCCTTGAATTAATTGGGTCAGGTCCATGGCCGTCATGGAAGCCATGAACTCCCGAGCTACCCCGGATGATTCGCCCGCCAATGGCAGATTAAAGTCCCCCATGACTAAAAGTTCAACTTTTCAGAAGGCTGAAAAATCAGTTTCATCTCCCAGATGCCCTGTGGATCCTAAGGGAACCAAGGTAAGTTTAGCCTAACAAAGAGAAAGCTTAGGAATGACATGATAGTTGTCTTTCTATACTGTCACTGTGAAAAGTGATTTAGTGAGAAAAGTGGTTGATTTATTCTCCAAAATAGCTTAAGGGAAGACAAGAAGCAATGAATGGAAGCTTATCAGAGGTAGATGCAATCTGGAACTAAGGATAAATTTCCTTAGTTCCTAATTTAAAACAATTAGAATAGAACAGCTTGCCTACTGGAATTTTGGATGCTCCCTCACTCATTCCTTTTCAAGAAAGGAATGAACAACCATTTCTCCATGATGGAATAAAGACCCCTGCCTTGGGCAGCGGGTTGGACTAAATGACACCCAAGGTCCTTTCCAACCTTATGAGTCTATGATTCCTTGCATCCTGCTCCTATTCTTGCTCCGAAGTAACAGCTTAGGCATTCCTGCTGCAACCACAACCTTTTAGGGGATTCATTTGGCATATAGCACCTAATATTAGTGTGCAAGACAGATAAGATTCTTTCAACCTATGGTTCTTTCTAACAACTAAAACATCAAAAATCAAATGTTGAAATGATTTTGATAGTGCTACATTCTGATTGTGTAATATATTAAAATCCCACTGTAGCTGTAGGCATTAAAAATGAGATATTCAAGTGGACTGACAAGAGTTGTTCTATGGGCATTTTAACTGCAACTTTCACATTAGCTAAGAAAGAAAAAAATCATGAAAGGGGCTAGAAAGAAATTTAATTACAGATCATCGTAGCAGAGTCTTCCCCCTTCTAATGAATATTGTTTGAACTAACAATGGAGGCTATACACCTAATTTTGTAACTTATGCAAAGATAAACAAAGAGAGACTGATTCTGAAGGAGATCTCTCATTCATGATAATATGAGTTTGCAGACTAGGTTTCCAACTATACTATTTGCTGTGATTGTCCAGCTAATTCTGTTTTAGTTACTCCATCAGTAATGTCTTCAGGGAATAAAAATGTCAAAATTAGCAAGATGGCAGATGGACTATTACAATACAGGCCTTTAAGTAGCATACAATGCGTTGGCGGATGTACAAAAGAAGTGGAACTTCCATGAACCTTGTTCTTTTACACTCTTGCTGATTTTAACACCCTCAACCTATGAGTACTATTACCATCCATGTTTTACTTTGTCCCTTTATTATTTATGAACACAATTGAGACCAAAACACAATAGTTGTTAAGTGAAGTTTGCCCCATTTCACAACCTTTCTTAAGTGAATCACAGCAGCTGTTAAGCAACACGGTTGTTAAGTGAATCTGGCTTTCTAGTTGACTTTGCTTGTCAGAAGGTTGCAAAACGTGATCACATGACCTTGGGACACTGCAACTGTCATAAATACATGCCAGTTGCTAAGCGTCCGAATTTTGATCACAGGACCATGGGGATGCGGTAATGGTTGTAAGTGTAAAAAAGGGTCATAAATCACTTTTTTCAGTGCTGTTGTAACTTTGAGTTGTCACTAAACAAATGATTGTAAGTCAAGGACTACCTGTGATATACACAACAGTTATCAAATAATCAGCTCTGCTTTTGAGCAAATCCTAATATATAACAAATCAGACAATGAAATAGCAATTTAATATAATGAAGTCAAATCTGAAATGTGCATTAATACAATAGATTTTTTTCTAGCTAAAAGGTTTTCACAGAAACTAAAATAACGCAAGTGAAGAACAGGAAGATTATCTTTAGAGGGAGTCATTTGAACCAGTTTAAGCCCTGAATTATAAAACAACAAACATGCGCACTAGTGCAAATGATAATTTGAATTAATGAGTACTAAAATGGAAGTAACCAAATTAATATTCATTCTACATACAGGCCCCTAATGTAAGAGCGTCTTGGTACCTTTGGGTTCTTCACTGGGATCTTTCTCCTCATTAGGTTTCTTTCCCCCAGGAAAATATTTTTCAAATCCTATTAAAATAAAGCAGTGGAAATAAAAATGGCGTTGACATTGATGCCCAAGATTGTAAAGTTTCATTATATAAATTATTAGGTGGCTTCCAGATGCAATTAAAGATGCTGGTTATCACCTTTAAAGCCCTTCAGGAAAAAACAGCATCACTGGTGGAGGGACCATTTATCACAAGCTGCTTTTGCCCATTGGGTGCAATCAAGAAGGATGGATGTAATCTATAGATTCTGTCTATCAAACAGGGTCAGTTTACAGATCCAATAAACACATCTGGTTGCCGCAGCTGTCTTCTGAAACGATACCTCTCAAAGATTTGTGCAGCTCCCAACCTCATGATATTCCAGAAACTTGACGGGGACGGGACCCAGTTGTTCTTCCAGGGCATGGAATAGAGTGGTGGAGGGGCTCCTTTTAGTTTAGATTAATATTTTCTAGATTAAGACTGTATTTCCTTTTTTTGTTTTTTTTGCATTTTTTTTCTTTTATGTGTAAGCTATCCAGTCAACTAGCCTTGACTGGGATTGATTAAATAAACAAATAGAATAAAACTCCCATTAATAAAAAAAAGTGAGACATACTTAGTTCTTCCATATATTTATATTCCTAGATCTTTAATTCCATCAGCTGACTAATTCAGTAAAGCTACAGTTATTAAGCAAAGAAATATACTTATTCAGGCTCACAAACACATTCCTTTTCATACCAAAAGAAGGGGAAAAAATATTATTCCTGGCGGATTACAGTAGAGAGAAAAGATGACTTCTGATTTGTGCTTTAAAATGATTTTTGACATTCAAAATTTGTATATACGTGCACATTTCTTATATAACAAAGCCACGTTTAAGAGTACTGTGTTTGATTCAGTTGACATACAGAAAAGAGACAACAAAAATCAAATATTTACCTATATTATTTAAGGGAATGTTTTTAAAGGTTTATAAATAATAATATAGTAGACATTTTGGTATTAAGCTAAAAATGTTACATTTTGTTTTTATATCATAAAGACGACTCAGTGTACTTTCTTTAGTTTCTTTTATCAATATTAAATTTGACATTAATTGTTCAATTTCAGAAAATATGTCCATTTGTAGATATCTCATTTGATTTTTTTTTAAATTAAAAGAAAAAAATATTTTGATTTGAAAGTACCTGGAGCTAGAGAAAGTTTCAAAAAATTATGAAAATACATGCATAATTCTATTGATATCATTGAATTTTAAGATGTTGAAACTAAAATTATAGAATAGTTGAAGCATGAATATTATGAGTTTAAATCTCATTGCACATTACTACTTGCTTCCAGTAATTATTACAGATATTATAGGATTTCTGAAGGATGTAGCTGCTGCATATCTTTTTAAGTTGATATAACAAATTTTCCAAATGGAAATGAAAATTTCATTTATTACATTTTAAACTTTGCTACTTTTAATAAAATATACATTTTGCAGAAAATGACAATAAATATATGAAATAATCATATTTTGAAAAATCTTTTGAAATTAATGAGTTAGATTCTTTTTATCTCAGCTGATTTACTTAAAGTGACTGAATGTGAGCATTTTAAAAACCATAATATAATCTGCAAATCACAGTTTCATATCTTTCTCTTACCATTCAGAATAAGTCTTGTTATCTGTATACATACTTTTACATATAGGAGACAACAGTATGTAAGGTATATGGCATCACAATTATATAACAATAATTACCTTTTGGAGGTTGGGAAAAGAGTTTTTGGTAAGCAGCAATTACATTTACAAGGACACTGTTTCTGTTTGTAGGAACCTGGGAGATCACTTTATCATGAAGCTGAAAAAATGAGAATGATCATTGTAAGAATGAAAATCTTTTCAGACTTTTTTTAGTACAATTTTAAGCACATTTTAAAAAGACGATGCTTACAGTAAGTCACTCAACAATGGAAGTGTGACAAGATCCTGACAGATGAGAGTGTAATTAAAAAATATTAGAATGTGCAGAAATGGATAGACCAACGCATACTATTAAGGGCAAAGAAGAAACTGAATAATTTTTGGCATGAGACTTATTTTATCAATGGTTAGACAATAAAAACAGAAGTTAGAAATGCAGGGACATAAAAAGGATAAATGTTAAAATGGAAATTTGATAAAATAGACAAGCTAAATATTATTATTATAGTATCAATGTTATTGTAAGCATTTTGATTACGATTGCCTAAAAACAACTGTTAAAACAGATAACACACAGTTTGATTGAAATGGAATTTTTACACGTTATTCAAATAAAGTAAATAAAACATTTTTTAAAAGATGTTTACGGTAAGGATTACTGGTAAACTGCATCCAATATTCTCTTAGATTTGAATTTACATAAATCTATCCAGGATTATATCTCACTGATGTCACACTTCCATTATATTGTACATTCCCTAACTTCTTCTGAATTCCTATGAGAGCCCCAGGAAAGCAGTACTTCGAAATGGCTTTTAACATCCAACAATATCACACCCATACAGGAAGCACATTTGGAATTTCTTAAAAGTTACATCAGCCTCATATCTAACAATATACTGATCACCAGAAATGATCAGAAAGTCCATGAATGTGGAGATGAGGCACGGATAATCCCTGTTAGCTCTTCCTTGATATCTATGTGAGCCATGGAATACAAGTAATTTTTACAATTAGCACAGAAATAAAAGTGTGCGGTAAAGAGGAAATAGAATGCTGTACCAAATGTCTATGGAGATTCTCAATCATCCAGATCATGGTGGTCTCAAAGATGCTTTTTCAATAGGCAACTGGGCTATGTTTTTTTCCTTGAAGAAAAAACATAGACCATTCGCCTTTTTAAAAAGCATCTTTGAGACAGAACGCTGTACTGTATACTTCTTCTGGCAACACATTTAACAGAAGTCTTATTTTTCTGTTTAACAATTTTAAAGTTAGTAAGGTTCATATATTGTGCTAAGCTGGGATTCACTGAGTAACAGAATATGAAGGACTAGGTTATGCAAGCAACAATTTGGTCCAGCTGTCCACTATACATTTTTGTGCTGGTTTTGAACATCTGAGGGAAGCTTCTTTTCTACAACTTATAATGGAACAAAAAGTTACTCTCTTTCCCAAGTAGTTGTCAGGGTTCTGACCATGCCCTAATTAAATCATGAGTTGACAGTAATATTTTTTTCTACAATTACTTACCATAACTAAAGCATAATTAATATCTAATAAAATAAAAATCTTGCTTCCTTATGGAATCAGGCACTTAGCCAAGCATTTTATGAGAATCCCAGCACATGACAAGAGCATAGGGGATTTTGTTGCACTGTAATGTTTTAAACTTTCTGATGACGTTGAAGTTCACTCTTAAATCTGCCATAGAGGACGCCCCGTTTAAAAAGATTATAGGATATTCATTAGTATTAAGGCTGCCCTAAAGGGAGCGATCCTGATCTGAACAGGCAGATCTGTTGCGTTCTTGCCGCGAGCAAAAAACGCAAGCTACGCAAATGTGCTCCGTCCCGGCCGCTGGCTCAGTCCATTCGGATGATTAGGGGTTCAAGCAGCGCTTATGGAGGGAGGGCAGCAGTGGAGACATGGGAAAGAAGACACCCATCTGCCCTTGCCCTGCTTATGGTATGTGACTCACCTGTCTCAAGGAGCGGGAAGGGACAGTTCGACCTCGGGACCAAAACTGCAGCTGAGGTCCGGGGACCCCAGTAGGGGTCCGCCGGCAACAACAGCGCGACAGCCACAGGCAGCGATGAGCCATGGCTCCCCCCCAAACAGGCCTAAAGGCCCCACAAGCACAACTCTCTCACGCCTCCTGAAGAGGCTGGACCACGCTCCTGGCGCTCCGCTTGCGTCATCACGTCGACGTCCTCCTCCTCCTCCTCTCCCATGCGCGCGCAGAGCGTCTCCACGCCTGACGTTTGCCTGCGAGCGCCCCGTTTCTTCTTCGACTCCTTTCTTTTTTCTTAACTGTTTCCCAAGGCAGTTTTCGTGCAACAGCGCTTCCGTGCTTTTCCAGAAGGATCGTTAGGAATTAGGAAAAAGATCTGTTAAAGTACCCAAAATCCGGACCAAAATAGCATAAGCAGAGATAATAAGTTTGAAAAGTTATAAGTTTAAAATTATATTTGCAGACCTTCTTCAGACATAACCAGTTTCGCAGAGGAGGATAAAGATGACTTTCTTTTGTATGCTTTTGCTTCAAGACAGTACAATAATAATAATAATAATAATAATAATAAGGCTTGAACTGAGCAAATCAAATATAACTGGCTTGTTTTCTTTCAGAATTCTTAGAAGCAGCTGATGCTGGAAACTGGGCTACTAGATTCTAGTTTGTGAGGAATACAAGACTCACTGTGTTAAGGAAATTGCCCAATAATTAATGGGATTTATGTTCAATGGAATTGTGGCAGTTATGTTAAATGAACATGAACTGTTTTCTAATTAAATGGTAATTATCCAGGAAGTAAAAACATGGTTTCAAGTCTGCTCCAAATCTAAAAAACTTTTCTATATGTCTATGGAGAGTCTTAGTCATCCAGGTCATGGTTGTCCCAAAGGTGCTTTTTCAAGAGGCAACTGGACTCTCTGGTTTTTCTTTGAAGACGTTTTGCTTCTCATCCAAAAAGCTCCTTCAGTTCTGACTGGATGGTGGGGAATGGAAGGATTTATTTCTTGCAGACAGCTGGACATTTGCATTATTTTAGTGAGTTGTTAAGGTCACCTTTTTTTTCTAACTTCAATTTTATAATGGCATGATAGGTGTGACTGATGCCCTTGCTGAACCAGCTTGAACTGGACTATATAAGCGTGATACTCTTGAGTTCTAGGACATTCTGACAAGCAGCAAGGGCATCAATAGCAAAAAAAAAACACTTTTATCTTGGTCTTTGTTCACACTACTATTACATCACTGCATGACTGGTTTACCCTTCCTCCAGAAAAAAAATAGTTTGGAAAGAACTTAAAAATATGTTTCACTAAAGGTTTTTCATCTAGGCATCTGGAAACATTTCCTAATATTAAATACTAATCCAGTTGGCTGAATTACTGCAGATGTCTGGGGATGCATTACGTATAGTAGTAATACTGTACATTAGGTAACTGAGCTGAAATTGCACAATACTCGCTGTCAACTCTAACCAAAATACCTATTATGTGAACATGCCCATCTGATAAGGGTATGATTTTTTTTCTGTTTTAATTAAAATTAGTGATCCAATGTGATTAAATTCGGTGGATTTAGCCAGACATATATTAAAATAAGAACGTTCTTCTTTAAAGTGCTGCCCATTCGGAAGTAAGTGTTTCTCAAGGTTAGCAGTTCAAGATTACTGGACTTCAACTCCCAGAATTCCCCAGCCAGCATGGCTGGCTGGGGAATTCTGGGAATTGAAGTCCAGACCTCTTGAAGTTGCCAAGGTAGAGAAACACAGTTCTACTGATTTCGATAGGATTTGTCCCGATAAAGCAGTACCGGATTGCATCTTTCATCAAATAAAAATCCAGCAAACTCGAGATTTATTATTCTGCTTTGGGAACAGAATGGACTCGACCGAGGCCACCTTTAATCAAGCTTTCCGCGCGTGGTCAATCACGCAACGAAAAGCCGCTTTAGGAAAAAAAGGTGGGGGGGAAGCCGGCCGGTCACAGAGGCGGAGGCGTGGCCTAAGCCGCGTAGCAATGACGGCGCCGACCGACAAGGTGAACTCGGCGTCTCCGACTTCAAGGGCGTTGCCGTCTCTCCTTGCGCGCTCGGCCCGCCTTTTCCAGCCTGCCAGAGCCGAGAGTGGCTGACCCAGTGGGGACGACGTAGGTCTGCCCTTGCCTTGGTGACGCAGGCGCTGACGTCTCCGGCCACATTCCTATCCGGGAAGCTTCGCCTTTTCCTTCTGAGCCTAGAAGCCGGTGCCTTCCGCCGCCGCCGCCGCCGCTCTTTGCAGAATGAAGATCTGGAGCTCGGAACACGAATTCGGGTAAGGGAAGGCAGAAGTGGGGACGACGTAGGTTGACATCCAACACGGGTTCCTCTCTAGCCTGCTCTGTGGAAGTTCTCCAGCTTTTCCTGTCTTGCTGTCCTGCCGTCCCTTTAAATTCCCTTTAATGGGAAAGGCTGAAGTGATCCACTCTGCTGGCGTTAATGAAATCATGGTTTATTTCTTGGATTTGCGCAGCGGGTTAAGCCATAACCCACGATTTACAAACCATCCCGCCTGAATCCCCGGAACGTTCTCTAAAGGTGCAATGAGAGAACAGATATAAATACAAACCTGATTATGTATACATGAAATGAATACGAATACACGGGGACTATTAGGACAGGGACGGTACGCACGCTGGTGCGCTTATGCACGTCCGTTAAAGACCTCGTAGGAATGGGGTGTCTTGTCTGAAATGGTAGAGGATCTCCTGCTTGACCAGGGGGCTGGACTAGAAGACCTCCAAGGTCCCTTCCAGCTCTATTCTGATTCAAGATGTGTGAACGCAGCCTGTTAACCGTCAACTTTTTGGTTAGTGCCAGGGAAACCCGTTTCCTACAACCTCTCTGCCTAATTGCTGTAGCTTTGCCCACCTCACAGTCGTGATGTTGAAAAAGTGCGAAGAGCTCTAAAAGTTGCACGGTATTGGTGGGTGGATGTAGAGATACACACACACACACACACATTTTGATTTCTTTAAGGCATTAATTCAGTATTTATAGTAACTAGGTCTTCCCCCCCTAGTGTTTCCTTCTTGTCCTTATTGCAGGGCAAAGTAGTTCTTGATTTGCCCTCTAACAGAAACTGGTAAGAGGACACTTCTGTTAGGATGCTGGAAGGTCATCAAGTTGGTGTTTTCTTCCTCTATAAACGTGTGTGATCCAGGTTGGGTAGCCCTTTGTGGATGATCTTAAAACCCTTACCTGTTCTGAGGTTTTTAGAAATAGTTTTCTGATAAGTGCAATTTTAATAAGCCGTTTGATTAAGTGACAAGTAAAACTAGCCCTAAATCTTCCTCTCTGGTCCTCACTGTTTTGACATATTTCAGACTGCTTTGATTATGAAAAATCCAGAATTTGGACTTTGACTTAAGTCCAAATTCTTATTTTTTTTCATAACCAAAGCAGACTCAAAAATGTCAAAACAGTGGAGGCCAGAGAGGAAGATTTAGGACTAGTTTTACTTGTCACTTAATCAAACTGTTTATTTGTTTTTCCTCATTTATGTTTCTCTGTATGCATACATAAGAAACATTTTGCTTTCTAAATCCATTTCTTCTTTGTTATCTTATTTTAGTAGAGAGTTTATCCTTTCAGAGACGAAATTAATGTAAAACAGACTTAGCACTTCAAGGAAGGGTGCCTAAAAGTAAGAGGTAATGTTGTGATATGTCTCCAGATATACAGATATAGAGGAAATAAATTCATGATCCAATCATTTTGGAATTTTATAAGTAGAGAATTTAGGGGACTGTAAAGTTGTGTTCACTGTTGGATAATTTTTGTTCTGCATGAACAGAAATTATATTTTCTCTCTAGCAAAATTATGTTTCTTGCATGGAATTTAGAATTACAATTTCCCCAAACTCATTTGATAAACTTGGTTTACATTTAAAGGCTTCAGTAATTGTCCAGTCATTAAGTAGCATAATTTGCTGGTAAATAGCTATGCTATTATAAAATAATTCTGTGAAGTTTCATGATAAACCATAGGTCTTTCCTATTTACTGATCTTTTCCCAAAACCTCATATAGTTCTTTCAGCTGATAGTGTGTGTGTGCACACGCGCGCGTGCCTGTCTGTCTGTCTGTCTTTCTGTCTGATTAATAGAATGAATATGAGTAAACCCAAATAGTATTGTTCAGCTATTCTAATTTTCAGCCTTCTGAGTGATTCTGGAAAGTGCTGCTGCTTTAAGCATCACATTGAATAATGATGTGATGCCTTTAAACATTCACACCTTTTTTAGACTTCGTGAAAGCCTAAAGTTATTTGCAGGACCGCCTCCTACCACATGCCTCCTAACACATACCTCCCTTCGACCTGTACGCTCCCACAGAGAGGGCCTCCCCAGGGGGAGAGCCTCCTCTGTGGCAGTCCCCGCCCTCTGGAACGACCTACCCCCCCCCCCGTCCTACGTACAACCACGGACCTGCGCCTCTTCCGCCGGGCATTAAAAACACATCTATTTCATGCGGCCGGCCTGGTGTAGTTTTTAAATTTGGCTTTTAAATAGGGGTTTTTATTGTGATTTTAGTACAGACGTTTAGTTTAATTTATTTTTAATATGTTTTATGGTATTTGTTGTTTGTTGTTGTTTTTATCAGTGCCTGTTCACTGCCCTGAGTCCCGCAAGGGAGATAGGGCGGTACATAAATACGAATTAAACTAAACTAAACTAAAGAAAAAGAGGGTATTTTAATAAATGGCAGGGTGATTCTGAAGCATTTACTTTTTTTTTGAACCACGAGGAGACCAATTAAGTATGCCACTCTTGTCCTTGTGAAGTCCCCTCCCTCCCCCCAATTGCTTAAGGACATCTGAATGTGAACTTACCCTTTATCACCTTTCTGTACAGAGTCTGGTTAGATTGCATAAGCCTTAAGATTGCACATATTGGTGTGATGAAAATCTTGTAATCTCATTACTGACATTTCAGCAATTTTAAATCTGCATTTTTATTCTGCAATAGATATAAAAATAAGAATATAAACCTGTAGCTGCAGTTTCCTATCAAAATTTATAGGACCTTCTTCTAATTATATCAATAATGTTCTGCTAAGAGAGGACTTTTTAATTAATATGTGAAATAATTTCTTGGTGGAGGATCATTTTTTTAGAATGAAAATTGAAGATGGTGGTACTTATACTTAATATTGATCAGTGCTCCTTCCACTAGAAATGAAAACAAAAGGTGGATACATTTTTAAGACATGCAAATTATGGTGCAAAGATAGCAGGTAGAAGAATGTGAACAGTGGTAAAAAAAATGAATATTTGTCCCAATAATTTAATATGGCTGGCTGTGTGAATGTGCTTTTGCCTAATTTATTGTATAAAAATGACTGTTGGTTATATCAAAAGAAATATAAAGGTAACTTGACTGTAGTAGAAATTGGCTATTTTAAATTAATAAAAAAGAGGCAAAGTCAAGAGGATGATATGGAATAAGAATGCATGCTATTGAATGAACATTGAATACAAAAATGAGCAAGCAGTGTAAAAGAAGAATGTTGGTCATAGAGAAAGAATGAGGATCAAATTGCAAAACAAGTATGTGAATGAGAAGACAAAGAACATTAGGGTTGCATGAGGATGATGAACTTCAAAAAGTGACCAATGAGGGATTTAAAGAATAAAAAAACTATTGTGTGAAATGGCATATAGGAGAAGGTGAGACATTTATCGAAGGTGTCTTTTCCTAGTCTTATTTTTTGCCTTTTAAACCTTTTGTTTATGTGATACTCTTTTTCTAAAATTTGCATGCCATTGCTTAATTAGACAAAGAACTGCATGATTGGTATGATGTATGTCAATGTACCAACACCCCAGAATAGCTGTCATCTTGCCAAAGTTTATTTAAGGTTAAATCCCGAAACTTGAGATGGTCAATTTGAATAGTATTATATGACGTATATTATGCTTACTTTGAGTTTTTAAAATTTGCATTATTATTTGTCTGACATTTAGTATCAGACATTTCGCTTCCAGCAAAAGTCTCAATCTATATGGAAGTGCCAGAGAATAAACTGTACAGGTGGAGCTCACTTAAAGACAATAATTCAAATTAGAATTTCTATCACTAAGCAATGAAGTTATGAGTGTGATGTCACATGACCAGATTTCTTAGTGCCAACAATCCCAGCAGTCCCTGTTGCTGTGAATAAGTGTGGATCATGGTTGTTAAGTGAGGACCTCATGTGATTGGAACTTGTGACTTCTAACCAGCTTCCACCAAGTAAAGACAATGGGGAAGCTGATAGGAAGTTGCAAGTCTCCTTTGGTGGCTTTACAAGCAGGGCAACAGGTGTTTGTGGACCTGGGATGCAGAAGTGTGTGTGTGGGTACTTTGTTGCAATGTGAGCCTGGCAAGGCCAGCATGTGTGTGCTCAACACAAGTGCAACCAGATTGGTGGCTGCCTACCTGCCTGGGCCTATGGTTTGGGATTTCTTTGAAAGAACAGTGGGGATTATTTACCATAGTAACTTGCAACCTTCCATACTGGCTTCCCCATTGACTTTCTTATGGAAAGCCAACAGTGAAGGTCACAAATGGTGATCAGAGGATGCTGTAAGTGTAAGCCAGTTGCCAAGCACCTGAATCATGGTCATGTGACTGCAGGAGTGTCAGGAGGGCCACAAATATGAATACTGGTCGTAAGTATCACTTTCAACATTGCCCTAACTTTGAATAGTTGCTGAACAAGTGGTTGTTAACTGATAACTACCAGTGTGCATTCTTGCCTAAAAAAAAAGTTCCTATCAGCTCTTCAGATTTGGACGGAAAGAATGGAATGTTCTGGCATACTGAATGAGATTGTACTACTGATATGAATTGGCGAAGTTCTTGTTGCAATTATTTATCCTGCGTAAGACTCATGCTAAGATACGTTTAATGTGATTTGAAATTGCCAGTGCACATCAGAAAAGAGCATTTTCAGCATTTTATTTTATTTTTATCCTGTCGGTGTTATTATTTATAAATAACTGAAGGTGGCAAACATACCTAATACTCCGCCTTCCTCCTCCTATTTTTCCCACAAAGATTTCATCCTGTGAAATGAAGTGGTTGAACTGAGAGAATGACTGACTCAAAGTCTTTCAGCCAGTTTTTCATGTCTAAGACAAGTCTAGAATACACAGCACCTTAACTACTAGACTACACTCGCTTTTTCCCTGTGTTGGAGGAAATATTATACCTTCTATTAAATTAAGAACCAAAGTGATTGAAAATAGATCCAACAAAGTATGTTTTATTGGCAGGCCCAGATTATAGAAACCACAGGCCTTCTCACCAAGGAACTGTGGAAGCACCCTGGACAAAGCATGGTTATAGAAGTTAGACGTTTGATTTCTTAGTCTACATAAGAAAGATTAAGAAAAGAAATGTAAATTACAGTGAGACCTTTGAATAAGAATGCCTTTGAATATGATGGTGAGTAACCTTGCTCTGGTGCTCCAGTATTCCTTCACACAATTAAGATTCCCTCTTGCTGTATGAAGTCAGTACATTTTTTAAACAGTAGTGTTTAATGTATCTGCATGCTTTCTCCTCTCCTCTCATTATATTAACATTCTGAGGAAAGACAGTTGTTTTGGTTTCTGTTATCTGACTCCAGCGACACTGCACTAGCCTTCATGTCAAATTCTACTGGACAATTCAATTTTAAATTATGGGAGAGCTGTTAATTAAAAGAATAAATGAAGTATAAATGAATTAAACCTCCAGGCAAGTATTAATTATCAGGAGAATCTAACAGAAGCTCAAGCTACGTATATTTTAACATATGGGAATTGCAACAGAGCCACTTAAAAGAGAGATGTGGAACAAGTGATTCTATAGAACAATGTTCTGTTGCTCTTCTTTCAATTTGAGTCATCTAAAGGTATTTCTAAAAATCAAAGTCCAGCTTACATGTTCAGGATATACACGTGTTATGTGCTGACATATTCAGCAGCCTGAGGCAAGTAGGGAACAAAGGTTGTGAGTTGTAGTGTGATTTATTGTTGGATACTTCCAGACTTATCAGCAATCAGCAAACTGACCTAGTTTCTTGAATAGGCATTGAATCATGATGCCTTTGTCCGATATTTCATTTGCATAGTCAGTTTTCTGGAGCCATCAGAATTCAGCATAAATGGAAAATATAAATAGATTTTAAGAGTGACAAATGAGAACTATCTAGGAATTTAAAACTTCCAGAAATATAGTAGGGGGAAAAACCAGACAAACTAATAGAAATGAGGTAATATTTCCAGGTCAAATGGTCAAGTGGATGTGACACAAGACTAAAACCTATTTTTAAAAACTCATAACCGTAATTGAAACAGTTTCTAAATACTTTGTTGGCACTGGTGATTAGCAGAGCTCTGTTTTAAGAAAATCTTAAATACAGGATTGAATTTATAACCTGAAAGATTTTCCTTTGAGCACAGTAGACCATTCCTAGATAGGAACTTTCTACAGAGAAAATTTGTCTTGTTAGTTTTTAAAATGAAAAATATTTGCATTGGTATTGTAATAGTACAGTATGAGGTTCTTGTAATGCTGCTCATGCTGAAACAAATTATGATATAATTCTTCCAATTGAAAAATATAAAGTAGAATCAACATTAAAAGTGCATTACACATGATTTTATTCTTCATAACATTAGCACATCATTTTGTTGTACATTAATTGTAGGCTGGGCTACCCTTATGTCCTTTGGATTGCGGGTGTGGAGGGCTGTTCAATAAAACAAATTGCATACATTTACTTTCTCCTAACTAACATAACATGGATGGGAAAAGTTGGGAGAAGAATTAAAAAATAAGGAGATTCAGGAGATACTGATTTCTTTGGGTGGGAGCATTCTTTAACACAAATTAAAATAATTGCTACTTGCATTAAACCATCTTAAAGATGTATATTGATTAACTCTGTTCTATTTCATTTTTCTCAGGCATCCATGGGATACTGTAATAAAAGCTGCAATGAGAAAATACCCCAATCCTATGAACCCATCAGTGGTAGGAGTTGATGTTCTGGACCGAAGCCTTGATAATCAAGGAAGATTACATAGTCATCGATTACTTAGTACAGAATGGGGTCTACCAAATATTGTAAAAGCTGTAAGTTACAAAAGCCAGCAATAAACGAAAACAAAATGAATATAATGTTTTTACTGATTAACTTACCCTCTTGGCTTCTTAATACAATTATTGCTTTTGACCTTACATTAGTCTAATGATAAATATTTAATATTGTTTTGTTAGGAGAAAGAATTACAGTGTCTGTGAAGATCCCTACTTTTAAAGATTTGTGTTTATTGCATAATTTCTGCTCTTTAAATGTGACTTTGGATTAATTCTCCTTTTTTTCTTTTTTCTTCAAGATTTTGGGAACAAATAGAACTGTTACATACATTAAAGAACATTCAGTAGTTGATCCAGTGGAAAAGAAAATGGTATTGAGCTCCACAAATGTAAGTAATTAAGTCTGTTGGTTTTTTTGCTTGCAGGACAAGAGGCTTCCTGAATGTTTTCTCTGGATGTCTTTAATACAATGTGTGAAGATTCTTTGAAAAATATAGTTGTAAAACCAAAGTGGTAAATGAGGACAGAATGCTAGACAATATTCAGTATCTCTGAAATAAACCTTAGGAAAGTCATGCTGGAGATTATAGATTTGAGAGTTCGGTGGGCATCCAGGGGTGGGCAGCTATGGGTTCTCTGAGTTCGGGAGAACCCATAGCTAACATTATGGCCAATTCGGAAAACCTCCAAATCCCACCCCTGGCTAGCTCTGTCCACCCCACCCCTCCCAGGAGTCTCCATACGGCCTGTTTTGGATGTGAGGTACCGTATTTTTCAGAGTATAAGACGCACTGGAGTATAAGACGCACCCAGGTTTTGAAGAGGCAAATTATTTTAAAAAGTAGGTAGGTAGATAGAGGGATAGGGAGGGAGAGAAAGAGAGAGAAATACAGTAGGTAGGGAGAGAGAGAGAGTAGGTAGTTAGGTAGGTAGATGTTTCCAGGTGTATTTACCCATGTGCTGGAGAAGGAAATCACTGGCCACCTTTGGAACAAATCTTTGTTTCTGCAGGTACAGTACTTGACCAACATAATTCTCATCAATCACTCTAACTAAACAGCTTTCTGAAAGGGAAAAAAACCCCTTTTTGCACTGTGCAAACCTCCCCCAAATGGCCCATTTTTCATGAAAATGGGCCTGTTTTTTTTCAAATAAAAGGCATGAAGAACGTTGGGGGGGCTTGCAGAGTGCTCCGGGGGGGCCCAAAACAAGGAAAAACGGCCCGTTTTTTTCATGAAAACTGGCCATTTTTTGGTTAAAAAAATAGCATGCATAGCTCTATGCAGGCTTATAGAGTGCGGCTGGGGGCTGGGGGGGGCAAAAACGCCCTGTTTTTGCTCATTTCTGCCCTCCCCAGCCCCCAGGAACTCTCTAGAAGCCTCCATAAGGGTATGCGCCTGGCCATTTTGGTGAAGGGGCGGGGTTTCAGGAGTCAAAAAATGCTGTATTAGATGTATAAGACGCACCCAGATTTTCAGCCTCTTTTTAGAGGAAAAAAGGTGCGTCTTATACTCCGAAAAATATGGTAAGTGCAGGGCCTGGCACAGGAGGCTGATTAGGCCATGCTCACCATGGCCATGCCCACTCAACAACTGGGCAGGGAACCCGTTCCTGAAATTTTTGAAGCCTACCCCTGTGGGCATACTAAAAGAATCATAATCAATTATTCTGCTTATATTGATACTTAAATTATGAGCCTTGAAACTTCTCAGGCTACAGCCTCCAACAATGGGTTCCAAGTTTTCACCATTTTTAAAATGGTCTTTTTATTTAAGGAGTTTTTTTCATTTAATATGAAAGTCAGAAATGATAAAAGAACTAATTTCTGTCTTTATTTTTCTAAGATAACGCTTACAAATCTTGTATCAGTGGACGAACGATTAGTTTATACACCTCATCCTGAAAATCCTGAAAAGTAAGTTTTGATGTTCTGCCGTAGCAGTGATGTGCCAGTGCCTGGAAGCCGTGCGGGTCTGGATGGGAAGTAACAGACTCAGGCTCAACCCGACCAAGACCGAGTGGCTGTGGTTTCCGGCTGCCCGATTCAACCAGCTCACTCCATCGCTGGCCATAGGGGACGAACATCTTGCCCCTGTGGATGGGGCGCGCAATTTGGGTGTCCTCCTGGATGCCCGGCTGTCCATGGAAGACCAAGTGACAGCCGTGGCCAGGAGGGCGTTTTACCAGGTTCGCCTGGTTCGCCAATTGCGCCCCCTATTGGATCGGGACGCCCTTCGCACAGTCACTCATGCGCTCGTGACATCCCGACTGGACTATTGTAACTCTCTCTACATGGGGCTCCCCTTGAGGTGCACCCGGAGACTTCAGCTAGTCCAGAATGCAGCCGCGCGAGCAATTATGGGAACCGCTAGGTCTACCCATGTAACACCGCTCTTGCGCGAGCTGCACTGGCTACCTGTCGTCTTCCGGGTGCGCTTCAAGGTGTTGATTATCATCTTTAAAGCGCTCCATGGCTCGGGACCTAGCTATCTGCGGGATCGGATCCTGCCTCATACATCCTCATGGCCGATTCGCTCCCACAGAGAGGGACTTCTCCGGGTGCCGTCCACTAGACTTTGTCAGCGGGCGACGCCCAGGGGAAGGGCTCTCTCTGTGGTGGGCCCGGCCCTCTGGAACGACCTTCCCCCCGACATCAGGACGACCACGGACCTCCGCTCCTTCCGTCTTAAATTAAAAACTCATTTCTTCTGTCTGGCCGGCCTAGGATAGTCTCTCTGTCTTTGGGGTTTTATTGGGAAGTTTTATAATATAACTCAGTTTTAATGGGGAATTTTAGCGCAGGTTTAGATTTAATTTATTTTTAATGAAATGTTTGTATGTATTTATTGTTTTTATTTTGCCTGTGCACCGCCCCGAGTCCCTGTGGGGAGAGGGTGCGGTTTAGAAATATTAAAATTATTATTATTATTATTATTATTAAACAAAAGTATGAAAATTAAGAATCCTTTGTGGTCTAACTTTCTAATTTTTTTCCTTCCTAGGACTCTTCTAACTCAAGAAGCAATTATTACAGTAAAAGGTGTTAGTCTCAGTAGTTATTTGGAAACTTTAATGGCCAACACAATATCGTCCAATGCTAGAAAGGTAGGCATATAAAAACTCTTTATTGTGTTACTGTTACTAAAATGAGGCCTACAGACTTAATTAGTACACATTGTCAATTGTCATTGGCTTTTGGGATAGACGGAATCTAAGATGCTCTCAATTTTAACAGAAATAAAAGAGTAGTTAAAATGCAGTAGTTTTCCAGTATGATGCCATCTAGACATTTTGGATTATAATCCAATGTATAAATTGTCTGGAAGTGACAAGAGTTAAATTGAACAAAAGTTCCTTATTCAACATTTTGAAAACATGATGAATACATGATGGGTGTGGCACATGATTTGTGCTTCTGGCAACCTCTGTACTTCCTAAAATGTTCAGTCTTTTTTTTAAATTGCAGAGAGCATATTTATCACAGAAGCTTTGACCTACTACACCCCATTTTATTTTTAAAAGGAAGTCATGGAATCCAGGGGATTCTTAGAAATAAAAATTATGAGACTGCTCTTTTGCTTTGCAATGTAGTAGCTTCCTTCTAATTTTATTTTTAAACATTAAGATGAGGTAAGAGTCTTGAGAATAAGCCAAAGAAATGTCTGAGGCCCCTATTGGAATTCAAAGCCAACCCATCTGAAAAATCACTAAATTGCTGAATAGTAGGGAAACATTACATTAAACATTCAATATAATTTTTAAAAATTAAGATTAAGAACAGGGAAACCAGTGGTCTGTTAGAGAACATTCTCACTATTTAGAGCTTAAAATTCAAAAATTCAGATGATATTGCATATGTACTGATGATTGGGAACAATGTGCTAGGTTTCCTTTTCACGTACATTGTTCTGTGTGTATGTGCTGGTTAAAATGGATATTTATAGCTAAAAGAGTAGAATGTGTGTGGCTGAGATATAATCACATATTCAGTTTGAACTTGAATTGGAAGTGTGACAGCTGGCCTCCTGAACATAGATCAAAGGATAGTATTTCTTATTACTAATTAGCTTCCCCAGTGGGTTTCTGAAGGCACATAGGATTACAGAGGAAGCCAGCCAATCACCTGCTTGACATTTTTAGCTTGGAAAGTAGGGGAGAGGAGAAAGAAAGGTGATTATCTATTCATGTCTTTGGTTTATACTATGCATTAGAAACTGTTTAAGGCAGCAGTTACCACCGTATGATACGATGTGATGTGAGCACCTTCCTGAGAGAAATCTGGGAACGGGGGAATTATTTACAAGTTATTTAAAATTAAAATTGCCCAAATGTCATGGAATATAACGTGAGAAAAGCATGCAAAAGCTTGTTTTTCTCAAGGTTACAAGCTTGTTAGGACCATCCAATAGTTCTTTGTTTCCAGACCCTGGTTTCTTTGCAAATATAATCTGGCAACTACAATGTGGAACTACAATGTTCCATAGATGGTGTCATTAGACAACTTTCATCCAGTGTATCCAAAATAGCCAGTGCTATTGCTTTCTAAGTTGAGTATGAAAAGCATGGTATATTTTCTGTTATGGCTGCATTCCATTGAGAAAAGTTTGCTTCAAGGAAAGCTGAAGTCAAGAATTCGCCTGCCTCCTTTTTACTCTCTGTCCCTCACTTTATAAATTAGTGCAGACTACAAATCTGCTCTGTTTAGTGATAAATAAATAAAAATATTAAGGTTGCAAAATGGTTACTTTAAATAATTGATGCTGTCTTTAAAATAAGGTGTAATACCTACAGTCCATATATTTGAGACATTGGTGATAAACCTGTCTCCTCCAGCTATTGCTGGTCTCCATTGGGCATGATGGTTTAAGCTTCTGGAAGTGAAGATTTTGCAGTGTATGAAAAGGTACAAGTTTCCCATTCTGTGTTAGTGGGTAAGATAAAGCTAGCATCATAAGCATGTCATCTTTTTCAATAATTTATAGTGCAATTAATTTCAAATAATAAATATGGAGATTAGTCAGTGGTATTTTCACAAAGTTGACAAGTCTGACAAATTGCAAGTCCCCTTTTTCCCTGTGACTTTTGGTTTGTCCTAATTGCAGCACTTAATATTTGCTATGAAATACAACTTTGGGTTCTGTGAGGTGTAATTCTTAAGTCCTTTAGAATTTAATTAGAAATGAATGGCAAAATGTCAACTAAATAGCTCGATCCTATAAAGTCTATTTTTTGGAAAAGATCCATATGATGAGATGCCGTTCACAGATTTTTGGGAAATGTGATAAATAATTACAATTACATTTACCTTGTCACTGCATTGCTTGACCTAGTCATTTGCCTGCAGTTTTTCTGCAGTTTCTTCTTTTCTGTCCTAATTCTGAGACCACTAAACAGTCAATGTGCCTCTCTATTTTTCACCGATTCAGCTGAGGTCACTTTAAGTTTGTAACCAAGTTTCTAGATGGCAGTTATTTTTTAAGAATTGGTAACACATAATCTCAAGTACATGTTAAAAACAAATGAACAACAACACATGGGCTTAATTGACTCTTCAGTATTGGTATGATGGGATGCATGTTTATATGCTGTCAAAATCCCGCTTTGCTATATGTATAAACGTTTTTTGGGGTACTCTTGTTTGCTGTAGCTATGCAATTAAAAATGTTTAATTTTGAGAGAGGCTCTTATATTGTAGGTTTGATGATGGAATAACTGTTTGCTGCAAGTTGTACATTTTTTCTGTGTTGCTCCAGGGGTGGGATGCTCTTGAATGGACAATTCAACATTCTGAAAATGTTCTAAACTAGCAGTCTCTTTCTACAGCTGCATTTTGTACTAACTAGTGGTAATGTCAGCATTTGTTATCTTGGTATAGCATTTCAGCTTCTAGCAAGTACATGCATGTTGTGGTGATGTACCTTTTAAAAGTTGCATGCTTTTATATGTATATACACACATTGCATATAGAGGAACTGCCCCTAATTCCTTAATTATGGAATCGGGGCTGCTTTGGTATCTAAATACTTTGTCATAGGAATATTCTTAATCCAAGGGGATCAATTAAAAGTTATTTTTATATTCTTTGTTGTTGCTTTTTGTGTAAAAAGAATATTATTAGAATACTGGAGAAAATTTATTTTCTCACATTTCTATGTTGAATTGATTGAAGAGCTCTATTAGCAGTACATGTCAAATCAGATGGATTATATTTCAGGTCTGGGCATTGCAAGACTAGATGTGAAATAACTGTTCAATGAAGAGTTACCTTCAAATCCTTGGTTGCTTAACATGTATTACTTGAGGTCAATATTGGTTTCAGTTGACTCTACAGTATATTTCTGTAGAACAGGAGTGTCAAACGTCATCACGTGACGTATTCATGACTTTTTCCCCCTTTGCTAAAGTGGGGGTGGCCAGTGTCTGACGCATCTGGTCCACGGGCTACAGGTTTGACACCCCTGCTGTAGAAATATGATGCCAACTGTATTTAGTTAATTGATTGATTATGTGCAATAAATCATTATCAACTTGTAATAACCACATAAATTTTTCTGCATGGTGATCTCTTAACAGAACATTAATGCAACTTGTGCTAAAAGCTGTTCAAATACAATCAGTGTACTCTGATTATCAGGTTAACTATATGGATTCCCGCTGCTAGAATTTGACAGAGATAGATGGATAATATCCAAATCCTCCTCATGAGGGGGCAGCCAATTCTCAGGTTATTTACATCTCATGCCTTGCCTTTCTTGACAATGCAGTGGGGAAGAAGTGGGGTAGGTAGCAGACTCCATACATGTCATGATATATCTAAGTCAGACTATATGTACTATATTTGCCCTATAGAAAGACAAGATTGCTTCCTCCAAATAATTAGGGGGTTGGAATTAAAGTTATCATTTTGAAGATTGGGCTTTATTTAGAAAGGGCTACTTGTCTGATGAATGTAACTCTTTTGTGACATCTCTTTTCTTCTCTTCACAAACAGTAGCCTCCTTCCTTGACCTCATCTCCGTCTCCTTCCTTCCTTCCTTCCTTCCTTCCTTCCTTCCTTCCTTCCTTCCTTCCTTCCTTCCTTCCTTCCTTCCTACCCACCCACCCACCCACCCACCCACCCACCGTCCAATATGATTCTTCATCTGGAGAGTGGTTATGTGACTATTTAGTATATGCTGATGAATTAATGGATTTATTTGCATTACAGTTATTAATTTTAGAAAGTTATTCATTCAGTAGTTCGAGTTTTGTCTATTTCTAGAGTGTGATTATTATTTTTTTGTCCGTCACATCTTCAAGCCTGTAAAACACTAATATTTATTGGCAATGTTGAAAATTTCCAGCTTGTGAGTTAACTGGTTTAAATGTAAACCCTAGGCACAAACTTTTGTCCAGAATTATATTTTCTATCTACTTATTTTGAAAATTGGTAGCCTTGTGGAACCTTGTCTTCAATTCAGCATTTTCTTCCTTTGGATAAATGCACTAGATATTGTTATCTTCATTGTTTACAGATACATGATAGCTTTTGTTCTTTTTAAGTGAGCAGTCATACCGAGCCTTTTGGCTCCACTCGCATCTAATTCAAGCTAAATAGATTAGATAATAGAACTTTCTAGTTATAGGTTATAATTATGCTTGTATCTAGATTGAATACAATGAATGGCATAAACGACAGTTGTTCATTGGAATGTGATGAATTGCAGCTCACTAACTGATATTATTTGAATTCATACTAATAAAGTAATATTTTCCATAATAAAAATATTGGTTTTATTTTTCTCCAATTGAATAACTTGTTTTCAAAGGTACATATTTTAGTTTCTGATAAAATTGTCAGTTATCTATAGAAATGTTTTTAGATAGGGCCCTTTTTACATTTTTCTATCAGTCTTAGAATAGAATAGTTTGATTTCTTTGCTTAATATCCTAATTTATTGGTAATTAAACTTTATATTGTAATTCTTTAAAAACTGATTTTGGAGTGTGTGTATATAGTATGAAAATGGTACATGCTCACCATATCTTTTTAGTTGCTCTTAAATGAAAAACCATTAACGTGTCAATTTTGTATTACCATCATGTGTATAAATGTTAAAGGTGCATGTCTATTGGCAAATCTGCTTGCTTACAGTGTATATTAATACACTATTTTGAAGTACATTGCAAACTAATTATTTGTCAGGATTGCTCTACCCATAACTAAGTTTATTAGAAGTAATTTATGTGTCTCCTTCAACTGCTATAAATGAAAGATAACTGTTCATTGCAACATAAACTTGGGAATTCAGACATTTGCTTATTTATCAGCATAATTGGATTTGTTGAAATCAAATTATTTCACTTCCTAGAATTTATTTAAATATACACCCACAAATTATATTTAACCTGGAATTTTGTTGACATAGGTGAGAGATTTGAAGTAATGTGTAAAATTAAAATTAAAAGTATCTTGCACTGTAAGAATGCAACGGTTCACGCTGTGTTTTGCAATCAACCAGTGAATGTCTTCTTTCAGCATGTTATTTTTCTATGTTGATGATTAATTTCCATCATTTTTTAAAATATTTTTATCTAGAAAATTTAAAAGTAGATCTGAACTGTGTAATCTGCAATACTGAAGCATGTTCAGATAGAAGAGATTAAGAGATACTGTAGTACTGAATTTAGATAATGACCTCATTCTGGATCAGCGGTTCTCAACCTGGGGGTAGCAACTCTTCTGGGGGGCGGACGACCTTTTCACAGGGGTCACCGAAGACCATCGGAAAACACATATTTTCAATGGTCTTAGGAACCGAGACACCAATTTTATGGTTGGGGGTCACCACAACATGAGGGACTGTATTAAAAGGTCACAGCATTGGGAAGGTTGAGAACCACTGTTCTAGATTCTTTCGGGAAAAGTCATGGCAGCTAGGTTCTCATAAATTCAATACCAGTTATACTGTTGCAGGCCTAAAGTTGGAGTATGGATAGTTCTTAAAAGCTCAGCCTTGGATCTGCTATATTTACTTGGTGCATTTTTCCTCACGTCATAATTAACTTCTATTAAGAATTCACATTTTTGCAATTTAGGGACAATACATGCAAATAGTACAACAATCTAGCAAATGAAGACAGAGTAGTAAGCACCATCTGATTATTATTTTAATAAAAGCAATTTTTTTTAAATGATTTGAATCGTAGGTTTTGCCATCATCATAGTAAGTGGGGCTATAGGTAAGCAGCTCTAATCAAGTTTTGTATTCATATCGCACATATTTTTACAGAACTATAAACTTGGTCACTGGAGTATGTGCAGGTAGAATGTAATTGATCCTGATTACATTCAAAAAAGGAGTAGGTAGGCTTGGATATGGTTAGCGTTTGATGACAAATTGTTGCCAGGAAATTATTGCCAACTAATTCACCGTGGGTACTTATGACATGGCTATTACTTCATGTTGATGAGATTTTAGGTGTAGGTTTAGCTCTCTAAGGTGATTTGATTCTAAGTATTTATGATATTTTAAAAAGTCTGAAATTTTATTGAACACAATTGGCAGTTATTCCCTTTCTATAAGTGGCAATAAATGACTAGTTGAAAGTCATTTCGAGCTAGAAGTAGCAATTTAGTTGAGCTATTTATAATCTACCTGTGCCCTTAAAACAGGTTAATGTACACGTTTTTGTATTAACTTCAAAGATCAAAATATTAGTAAAACAGCACTAGATATATATGAATATTTAATAGTCCTAAATTAGGTAGGATTTTTGTATTAGTTTTAAAATCTTTTCTTCAATTAAATATTTAGATGAAATTTATTTCAGCAACTCCAGGGCTGTGAACATGTTGAAAAGTTTGGGATTCATAGCCCATTGTGTTCCACACCATGATTTGTAATGTCATCTTTTAATGTTTGGTGTTAGGGAATTTCTCAACGTTGGAAACAGCTAGAAATTTTTCCTGAGGTCTGAGGGGTTACAAACTGGCTTTTGGTCTATAGTCCTCAAGGACTATAGAATTCTTACGTAGCATTATTTTCTAGGACTAACCCTTGAAGTATTATTTCAATTCCGGAAGGGAGAAAAAGAAATCAGAGCAAGGAATTTTCTCATTTAGAAAAAGCAAAAAAATACTCTAATGCAGGGGTAGTCAACCTTTTTATACCTACCACCCACATTTGTATCTCTGTTAGTAGTAAAATTTGCTAACTGCCCAACGGTTCCACAATAATGGTGATTTATAAAGTAGGGAAGTCAATTAAATTAAAAAAAGGAAAGTGCTTCAGTATCAGACAAAAACCCCTACTGCCCACCATGAAAGCTGGAACGCCCACTAGTGGGCGGTAGAGACCAGGTTGACTACCACTGCTCTAATGTATTTTCTTTGTTGAGATTGTGTGGTAATGGCGAGTACAATAATTCCAGTATTAGTATTGTGACTTGTGAAAAAAAATTCACAACTTTTTGATTAGAACTTGGGTCATTGATATGCTTTGTTCTGGAAGTATTTGTAAATCCAATCTAACAGTCATCTAGAAATGTTTGATAGAAATGTTTGAAACTTCATATTTGGTTTGCTGGATTGAGAATGTTATTCATTGCCATTCTTAGTATGCAATCTTGTAATGTAATTGGCAAGGACATTTTTTACAAAAAAAATCGTGTCATTAGGTTACAAATTTTCAAAACAAGTTAAAATTAATGACGTTTCTTAAGAGAAAGAGATCCAAACAGTAACCCCATCGTTTCAGTAGGACTATTAATTCAGCAGTTTTTTTCATAATCCAGGCAGAAACAAATTACTTTGCTTTTGAAACTTTTTGGATTCTGCCAGAGGAAAGTTTTACATGCTTAACATTGTTTCCAGTCAGTCAAATAACCTTTTCTTTTTCCATTACAGGGGCGTGAAGCTTTAGAGTGGGTGATTGGTGAACTAACTTCGACACGAGACAGTATGAAATCAACAATAGCAGCTGCTTCGATGGAAAACTGATGAACTATCACAATCTTTATTTTTCCATTTAATTTTTTGTTATTGTTGTTGCTGAGGCAAATACTCCTTACTTTTTGATATACATATATAGGCAGGCAGGCAGGCAGAAAGAATGGGAGTGTTTGTTAATTTATAATCAGTTTTACAGGACACTTTTTTTTATTTGGGGGACCCACTGCAAAATAATTAAGCTTATTTTTATGTTTTTATATGGATTCAAGATATAGTTACCTAATTCCCCACAGGACAGTTGACCTCAAATTCAAGCTATTTACATGGATTTCAAACTGAAAAAATGATTGAGGATTAGTCTACATAAGTACCAAGCTGTGTTTTGATAAAAAGAGCTATGTGAATACACTTTTGAATGTGCTGCTTTTTGCTGCTTGAATCTTAGCATTTATTTTTTTAAGTATAGTTGTAGTTCTTTGGTGAAGTACACAGGTACCAAAAATATGGAGCTAATGTCAACCTGTTGTGGTTATTTATTTGAGGGGGTGGGGGGTGGAATGTCAGTCCAAAATAATGTTTTTCAAACTTGAACAACTTTAAGATATGTAGACTTCAACTCCCAGAATTCTGGGAGTTGAAGTCTACATATCTTAGTTATCAAGTTTGAAAAACATTGATGCAGAAGAGATACTGTAGAGGCATGCTCTGATTAATTTCCTTCGTTTTACAGCATGGCCTCTTGTTTTAAAGAAGCCTATTTGGAGAATATACCAAGCAGCGCTCCTTGGCGAGTTACATTGTTTGTTTCAGGTTTCTGTGGTATTATTTTTGCACTGTTTGTAGAGGGCTGAACAAGAAATGCCAACATGTTACCTCTTTATTTATATTCAAAGCACTGCTAAAAAATAGGAGAGCAGATATTTTGCTACAAGTTAGTAATCTGGATATTTTCTTGCCAGCTGATATTTAGTGCATTATTTATTTTGAAATGGATTTGTTCTAATCATTTGTGAAAAGTCAACTAATACCTCAGAGGGAAATACTAGAAATAAAAAGACGGTAGATATATTTTCATACACTTAGGATAACTTGCTTGCTTAGATCATTTCACATTATGGATTAGAAGGTTGCAAAAAGGTTTTCTATACCAGTCTGTATTTCACATCCTGCTTTGAGAATTTGGTTTACCCTGTCAATAGAACTGTATCTTTCACATGTTGTGAAACTCAAGTTATTGCTCTTTGGAGCCAACAGCCTTCATAAAGTTAGTTTAAATATTGGTTCCAAATTTCAAAATTCAATGAAATGTTCTTTCTAATACAAATTAGAATCACCTGGCTAGGTGGCTCAGTGGCTAAGACGCTGAGCTTGTCGATCAGAAAGGTCGGCAGTCCAGCAGTTCGAATCCCTAGTCTCCTGCATGAGCAGAGGGTTGGACTAGATGATCTCCAAGGTCCCTTCCAACTTTGTTACTGTTAATGCTGTTAGAAATAGTTTTATTATTGAAGACAAATTGGAGAACAGCTGTTTTTAAGTTATGACAGGAGCCTGTAAGTTTATATCTCAGAGAAGATGCAGTAAAAATTGGCTTGAATATTACAAAGAAGCTTTCATGAAATAGAATTAGTTTTTTTCAGACATTTTTAAAGCTAGGTTTTGTTTGCATATAATTACATTTCATGTAATTTAAGTTTTTATATTTTTGCAAGTAATTCCCTAAGGAATGAAAACCTGCTTTGTGATATTTTATCTAGAAATTAGAAGCAGGAAACATTTTAAACCAATAGTGTATCCGAGTAATTTCAAAGCTTTAAAAGGGGAAGGTGTAAGCCACATAGTTGCTTTATTTCCAGAGTTTTTTCAGAGAAACACAAACTGAAGAATGCCTTTACTATAGGAAAACTACAATCCTATTCCCTATCCGTAACCCTGCTAAATTATTTCTGTTGCCAAGGCTTTTCCAGTCTATATATTTATCTATACCACCATTTGACATTTACTCATTCATTTGTTGGCATTACAATATAGTTAGCAACACTAATGGCAGGAATAGTGCCAAAATGTGCAAGATGGTAGATGCAGCATTTCTGTTTTACTGATTTGGAAATTTCATATGAATCCTGCTGAACAAAGCCCTTCACTAAGAGAAAGGAAGAGCAAAATGTTACTGGTATCCAGCTTACTCCATCTCACACTCTAACAGAGTAAAATAGATAAAGGAGAATTGTCTTTAAGACTGTATTTCAGTTTAACTGAAGTGTAGCCTTTATGCTCTGCACCACTTCCAGCAACTAATAGTGACTGTACACAGGTGTCTTTTCAGGTTCATTAACTGCCAATGTTAATTGCATGTTCAAATGTTTAGTTCATAATGTCCTTGAATCCATTTAGTCCTTAATTGGGCTTGTAACCTCTTCCTTATTTGCATGTGTTTTTTGCATTTAAAAATTCCTCGGTGTAAATGAAGACAAAGCTATGTATCTTCAAAAGATGAAGTATTTGAAATGCCAAGACCAGAGACATCTGTGCAAATTTTATTTTCTACCTGATTGGCTATTAAAACAGAAAAATACTATCTTACCTGATATTGGGGTCGTTTCTAGAATAAAGAAATCTTGGTTTTAATAGAGATGAGTAGACTGATTATTAGAAAACATTGTTTGCTTTCTGTTTCGGACAGTCACATCAAAATCACTGGTTTACATTCTTTTAATTAATGTAGAAAATTGTCATGATTGATGAAAGGCAGCAACTATGTTTCAAATAACATTATTGTAGTGAGGGGAAACATTGAGGCACTCTATTCTAGGTAATTATTTTGTGATTTGGTTCTGAGTTCTACAAAGCGGCAAGTCATTTGATCTCAAATGTTAAATGCCATAATTTCTGAAATTATATATATCCACCTAGAGATGGCAAAAGTCTTGTTTTCTTTAGGAAAGCAGTCTGTTTTTATGTCAGTTGTTGAACAGGGTAACCATATGCTGAGTCATAAAAACTAAAAAAGCACTAGCAAGGGTGGCAAATGTTTTAGAATGAATCACTAAAGAATAGTTAGGAGTGCATATTCTTAATTTCGTGTGATCCATGATATGAAACACTTAAATTAAACCAGTGGGGAGTATATAAAATGGTGTTTATATCTAAAACTGTAATAAAAGGATAACAAAAATATTATCTCAGGTTTCCCCCCCCCTAAAAGCTAGAAATCATACATTCAGACCAACAAGGGTAATTCTTATTTCCCTTGAGTTTTATCCTATCCAGGCCAATCCACTTCCAGAAATATAATTTATAAAAATGGTCCTAGAGATTATAGAAAACATTTTAAAATGTTATTTTTGTATTTGTGCATATAATAATTTGTGTTCAGGTGATGAGACAACAAAAACAATATTGTATTTTTTATGCGTTTAATAATCCATAAACTGCAGGTGAATATTAGGTAACAGGAAAGCAAGCAGAAAAAGAATTATTGCCTTTTTCATTTACAAATCGTTATCCATCAGGGTAGCCAGCATGGTGACATAAGAAGGTAGATTAAAGAACTTACAATTGTGCTTCCTTTTCAAATCATTGCCAGGTACCTGTGCAGGTTCAGGAACACAATAAAAAAAAAAACTAAACAAGTGTGCAATTTTTTTCCTTGTAAGCATCCTGACTTTTGGTGACCTGTATTTTGTTTTTAAAAAAATAGCTATGTAGAAGATAGTAGGAAAAAAGAAAAAAAAAAAGATTTTGACTTGTTTCCCCAAACATTGCCTACTGGCAGAGAGGAAGCCTATATAACTTCTCTTTCATTACCACCATTTTCTCATTTATAGCGCAAGATAAAGTCATTACTGCAGCAATTAGTACTTTCTGAGTATAATCAAGGAATGAAGACATACCATTTTAAAAATATCACTAACACACAATGGCTTTAGTTGGTATTCTAAATCCAGCTCTAGTAAATTCAACTTTTTCCAATAATCCTTCATGCATCTGATTTTCATTTGTTCCTATTTTTACGATAGTGTGATCATCTTCTACCTTTGGCCTGGATGAATTTCCAGGTGAGCACAGCCCTCTCAGAAAGTAAGATTTAAAATGTAGAAGGAAGTCAATGAAGAAAAAAAGCCAATAATTTCCCTACAAATACATGTCTACAAAGCTTTTTTGCAATATATTCATTTATGGAGAGCAAAAAAAAAAAAAAAAAAAAGTCAGGAACAAAATCTAAAATGTGAATGTCATTATCTTAATTTGAATATAGAGTCATCTCTGTACAAGTGAAGAATTATTGTTCTTGACAGCCAGCAGCAGCTTTCAGCAAAAGGTTCTTGCTGGTTGAAAGTTGAGTACCTAATTTCTATAGCATCTCTCTGTGTCATCACATTACAGGTTTAGGATTTCCCCAGTCTTATCAGATCAGATTTTAAGAAATGGGCATTGGCAAAAAGAATTGTGGTGTGTATATGTGGCTTTTCCCTATGGATTCAGCCAAATCAAGGACTTCTGTATCCAATCCATAGTCGTTAAAGTGACCTTGTATTTTAATTCTTATTTCTCATATCTTCATGCATTTAAAAAGTATACAGTTCTGTTCTATACATGCCAATGGGTTTTGAAGCTTAGTGCAGATCGCAGCATTGTGATACAACATCAGATGCTGGAATGTCTTAAGATTTCCTGTTTCGCTTGTGAATAGCATGGAACTGCAGAAAGACATTTGCTTGACATCCCTTCCTAGTGAGTGATAGGATAGGATTCTGACTCACCCAAGAGTTCATCTCACCCAAGAGTTCATCTAATTCTCTTATTGGTTGGAAAGTGTGGTGGCTGCTAGATCTAACTTTAGTGGTGGTCTTTTTTTTAAGTTTCCCACTTTTGGCAAGAATTGATCTTGGAAACATGTAAACCATAGGAATGCAAATAACAAAAATATGTAACATGCAAATGGTTTTTACGAGTTCATTTAACTTTGACACATATCACGTGATGATCAGATGTGCTTTCAGAATTAGTACATTAATCCAAGTCATCTATTTGATTTTTCCCTCCTGGGTGTACTTTTCTTTTGAAAGCATGCAGTCATGGAACATTTGGCTTGTGGAACAGCTTTGTCATATTCTCAAACCAATTAGGCACACAAGATTTGTGCAAAGCATTAAAAATCACTTCACAAAGTGGACCAGTACAAGCTAAATACCCTTCTGCATTGACGCTGCCATGTTCTCTGTAAGGCTCAGGACAAATATTTTGAAAACTTTTTCTTATGCAGAGACACACTGTGAAAATCTTCAAAGCAGCCAAACTGCTGGAAGAGTTTGTGCTTTGGCAAAGGATTAACTTGGGTTTAAATTACAAAACAATTTGAGGTAGAGAAGAGAGCCTCAGTTTAATAAAATTCCAGTCAGATGACAATGTTCCTATGAATGGATTTGTGTTTTAATTTATGGGACCTTACACTGAAGCTAATTTTGAATTACATATAGCATATGTTGATAAACAATCACTGGGGGATAGTTTATAAATATAAGTCCAACTATAAAGAAAAATGGAAAAGGGAAATAATAGATTTTAACTTATACAATTTCTTCTTCAGTAGGCTTTGCCATCATAGAAATAAGCTATTTAAATCAGTTCTGACATTTATATTGTGAATGTAAGCATAATGTAATTATGACAGGGGTGGTCACGGATCAGAAAAACGGAAAATATTACAACTGTCTATTCATTTTTCAGCTTGAAGTATGGAATTTTGGGATAAACATTTTTTTTAGTACAAATTGGTAAAACATTGTCTATATATGACTGCTGAATACAGATAGACCTCAACTTATATTAAGTTGATTAAGACCTCAACAATTAACCTCTGGAACAGCTTGCCTCCAGAAGTTGTGAATGCCCCAACCCTGGAAGTCTTTAAGAAGATGTTAAATAGCCATTTGTCAGAAATGGTATAAGGTTCCTGCCCACGCAGGGGGTTGGACTAGAAGACCTACAAGGTCCCTTCCAACTCTGCTATTGTATTGTATTATAACCATTCATTTTAGGACTATTCAAAGGCACTGAAAAATGTGACTTACACTTTTGACTGCTGCAGCATCCCATGGTCATATGATCAAAATAAAATCCAGATATTTGGCAGCCAGCATGTATTTTAACATGGTTGCAATGTCCTGGGATCACATGATCACCATTTGTGACCTGCACAGCTGGCTTCCAACAAGAAAATTCAATGGGGGGAAACTGGATTTGCTTAACAACTACATGATTCCCTTAACTGCAGTGGTTCATTTAAGAACTGTGGCAAAAAAGATTGTAAAATTGGGTGTCTCGTTTAACTTGTTTAGTAATGGAAACTCCAATCCCAATTGTGGTAGTAAAGTTGAGGATTACCTATATTTCTCCTGTGCAGCCCAATACAAACTCTTTAATTCATTCATTTCATTAGTACATCAAATATACGTAGGCAACTATCCAATTATTGTCTTAAAAATTTCAGGTTAATCTCACATATCAGAATTTTGTAAATACTTCGCTAGGAAATAAATTGATATATTTATATATTTAATTTTTTTGTGTTCTCCTTGGCCTGACATAAATTTTTTTTTAAACTATGAAAAATCTTTGCTGATAAAGTGGATTTAATAAAATCCTGTAGTATTTTATTAAAGTATTCTAGCCTACATTTCAAAAGATGGTTTCTGTAGAAAAAAAGACCTATTTTTATTTTATAATGAGAACTAGGTGATACAGCTAGACAATCAGCTGCATTGGAAGTGAATGTACAATATGGAAAGATTCTGGGTAACTCAGGGTAATAAGGACTACCAGCTTGATGATAGAACAATACTTTGCTTTCTTGATATATTTGTGTGTAGATTTTAACTTAAAGAGAGTGAAAAACCTAAGATAAATTATTTGCTGATTAACAGAAATGATTGCTAATTACCTTGGAGCTTTTCAGTAATCACTCATGTTGTCACAACTCTTAACACAGTTTTCAATAAATTTCAAATATCTATAATCTTGTAGGATCATCAAATCTTTCAAGATTTCTTTTAGCTAATTAATTTCCAAAAAAATTGCCTAATATATTTAACATAATCATGGCTCTTTCCTGGAAAGATTGCTGACTTATTTTTAATGTTACTTTTTTATATAGTTAGTTCATCACAAGATGTTTTGTCATCTATAATTTGTTGTGAGCCCAATATTCATCCCCAAAATAGATGAATTCTTGATCCTTAGATATTAAATTTAGCATTCATAATTTCAGTTAGGTAATGTAACAGTACACTGGGGTATTCAAGGAATAATCAAATCAAAATATTAATGCTTAAGGATTAAGAAGACAGAATAAATTTTGACAGTATATTTCATTATGGTTGGTAATTGATATAAGAAAATTTTGCCTGTTTTGGAAGTGAACTTAGATGTCACTCATTCCCTTTACAATATAAAAATGCGACCTTTTTCCCATCATATGTTGTATTTTGATTCTAAACATAAGCTAGGCCATTAAAATATAGCAGAGTAATTCCACAGATGATCTGCAAACAGTTTAAATGGGCTGCTATATATATAAAAATAACCCAATTCCATACTAAGTGTCAGTTTTGTTTTAAAAAAATCTGACTATAAAACAGTGCAAAAATGTGATGTTCAGTAGTATTTTAACTTGGAAAACATTCAGTGTTTCTCCAACCTTTTGAAAGCAAGGAAACAAAAACACTTCTTAATCTGAGACACATTGTCCCAAATTTTCCCAGGAAAAAAATCTTTACAGCCAAGATACTTACCCCTGTAAAAATGGGGTTAATAATAGACATGCTCCCATATTCTTAGTTACAGCAGTACTTATGTATTGCTCTATAAAACAAATATACATATTTATCTTAACTTTCTCAGGATAGTTATCGAGAGAACCTTAATTTACAAAAGTTAATTCATATTAAAAACTAAACTTATATTGCATTCTGCCTCTATAAAAGGTTTTATTTTGTTTATTTATAAAAGCTACAGGTAACACTACCACTAATATTCAGAGTACATTCCAAATAGGAGAAAAATATTATTTTGAACACACTAATTTTATTATAGTATAGCAGAAGCTGCAGGAAAATAATTACCCATTCAGGCTTCCAGCTTATTCAGTATTTTATACTAAGACTGAGATGGTATGGATTGATCAACCATTTCCAGCATATTAGCAAATCATTCTTAATCTTGTGCTATAAGATATCAAGTTCTGTACAATAGGGGACGAGGTACGTCAAATTAACAAAATATGATTAATATTTAATTGGTAGCAAATGCCAATATGGTTTACAAATATACTAACACCATAATCTAGTTTTTCTTTAGATCTATCTACATATATATATACATACATACATAGACACTCATCTTAAAAATAACTAAGGGATAAATAGGAAAAATACAAATAAAAACTTCCTTTGTACACTGAACATATACAAGCAGACAACCATCTAGTACAGTTGCTTTCCTCCTGTAAAACAAGCTTATTTGCTGGCCTGCTGGGTAGGACACTTTCTGATTCCTTTTATAAATTTTATAGAGCAGGGAAACCAATAAGCTAATGAAAATGAAAATGATCAAGTAGAACAAAGGAAAAAATGATGCTCTGGTTTTGATGAGTTTTCTCAGGAACTCATGAAGAGGAAATAAAGAGAAAGGCACAAGACTCAGATTTCATTGATAGTCCTCTCAGAAGGACAGTATTCTGAAGTGCCTGGAGATGACATGTAGAATGACTGTGTTTTCCTTTTTAATCTGGCTCGTTTGTTAGCCAGAGAGAGGCTGCGGCGGCTTGAATTGATTATTTCCGAAATGAACTTCTTGCAGTCCACACACACCTCCATGGTGCTCCAGTCCTCCATGAGTTCTTTTGGAAAAAGTGGTTCTTCAGTTGACTTATCTACCGACTTTGACTTTGAGGATAACCTAAAAACAAAAGAACAGGTCTGATCTTATTAGTACCATTTGTCTTTCCAATTGTGCTAAAGAATTTCAGAAAACTTTTAAAGTTTTTCCAGTTCTTAACATTTGGAGTAAAAAGAAAGGAGAAATACAATAAATCACCTGAATTTCTTATGTTCATTTTATTAATTTGTTTGTTTCTGCCTTTGAGTCACTGTTGACTCCAGGCGACTGCCTGGACAAGTCCCTGCAGTTTTCTTGGCATGTTTTTTGGGAAGTTTGTCACTGCCTCCTTCTCAGGACTGAGAAAGAGTGACTGGCCCAAGATCACCCAACAACACAAAAATAACCAATTTTATATAATCAGAACTTTTAATCCCCAGGAAAAAAAATGCTTGTAAGAAAAGAAAGATTTAACACATGAACTATAAAAGAAGACAAGGGCTAAGGTATTTCAGTAAATATATTCAAGAGAGGAAAAATGCAAATTTGATGAAAGTAGGATGTAGCTGTGCAATATAAATTAAGCAATTCATATCTTGTTATGCTACTAGCTGCTACTGCAGTTTACCAGACACATTTGTAGTTTTTAAAATTCTTGTGGAGTCTTAAATACACAGTATTTTATCTTAATCATGCTGTGCAGGAAAAGTATATTTTCTTTCATTTTACAACATCAAATTACATTTAAAACTGGCTGAAAGAGATACAAAAGATTACATGCTTCATTTAACCTGAGATTCTCACAGCTACATTACACTCACCTATAAGGAAGTAGAAAGCCAATTAAGGAAGGGTTCCTGCCCCCAATTTATTACAGTGTCAACAGTATGGCTATCTGTCTGGTAGAGATAAATTTACACTCAATGCAATTAGCTCATGGCACCCAGAAAGCAACTCTGTTCCAAGACAAAGATGGCTGAAGTGGAGAGGCTTGGCTAGCCATAGCATGTGTAAACAAATTATATGTGGTAGCATTGCCCTACATCCCAAAAAATCATTTTGCTACCTGAGAGACTGAAGGAAGAAGGACCCCATTTCAAGAATAAGGCAGATGTTCCCACTGGAGAGAACAATCCTTGGGTGAGAGATTCATTTCCTTACTAAGATGAATCTTATGGGATGTCAGACAGATGGTTTCTGATAGACATGTGGTATGACAGATTGGACGGGAAGAAATATTAGATGTAACAAGAGATAAGAGCTTGTTGGTAGCTCATAAGCAGCATGATGTCCAGATGACAAGAAACAATTCAAAATATTCCAACAGACTCTGTCTTAATGAACTCACTAATGAGGTTTGGAAACTCCTGTAGTTTCCAAAATTGTGTATTTACTCCTTATACTAGTATTAAAGACACTTCATTTACAGTTGTGTGAGCTTGACATATAGATTGCATGATGACCTGCCTATTTGGTACAAAGTCATCTACCATATTTTTCGGAGTATAAGACGCACCTTTTTACTCCAGAAAAGGGGGTGAAAATCTGGGTGCGTCTTATACTCCGAATGTAGCTGCCTGGCTAGTGTGAAAAAGGGCCAGGTGAATTTGGTGCCGCAGAGATTGTGATGGCTGGAAAGGAGAGTGGTTTCACTTTCCAGACTTCCACTTGGCTTGACTCCCAGGAGGGCTTCGGGGGTGGCGGCGGTGGCACATCTTCACATTGCTGGGAAATGAAATTATGGCCATTGTCTCTCTTGAGCTGCCCGCTGAATCTCTGAGGCACCTTTCGCTTGCAGGAGGAGAGGGCGAGGGCGGAGTATAACAAAGACTTTGAGTAACTGGGAAAGAAAGCCGCGCTTGGAATCTGTCGGAAACTGCTGCCCGAAAAGCACTCCTTTCTTTCCCAGTTACTCAGAGGCTTTGGTTTAAGGAGGCGCTGATTTAAGTTGCCCTCCTCCTCCTCCTCCAAACGAAAGGTGCTCAGAGATGGTAGATTTCTCAGAATACTAGTTTGAGAAGTTAAAAACCTGAAATGGGGACAATCAAGCTTGATTCAAAGGCTTTGCTGAGAATCTGGAGAGATTGGGGGGGGGAGTCTAGTTTTCTGATAAAAATCTTCGTAGAGAGATTGTTCCTCTTCCCTCCCCTTCCTCCCCCCAATATCTCCTGGATCTGCTTATTGCTATTGCGTCCAGCTATTGTATCTCTTCGCAGCATGACAGATCTGGGTGGCTTCGGGGAGGAGGTAGGGGAAGGGAAGAGAAACAATATCTATGAAGGCTTTTCTCAGAACCCTAGATCTCCACTTTCTCTCCAGAAAAATGCTATTTGCATCATCGGGATTTTGGCTAATGGAACAAGCACAGGATGGAAAGGAAACTTCGGAATACAGGAGCACCGTATTCCTGGAGCCAAAGTTTTCTTTCCATTCAGCGCTTCTTTCACTAGTTAAAATACCAACGATGCCAGTAGCTTTTTCTGGAGAGAAAGTGGAGATCTAGGGTCCTGAGAAAAGTCTTCATGCAGAGGAGATTTGTCCTCTTCCCTTGCTCCCCCCCCCCCCCCCAATCTCTCCGGATCTGTCATGCAGTGCTTATTGCTACTGCTGCTATTGAGCCCAGCTACCTATCCCTTTGCTGCATGACAGATCCAGGCGGATTTGGGGTGTGTGTGTGAGAGAGACAAAGCAGCCTCGTTTCCTTTATGCTTCCCTTTTGCTGCTCAGGTGCCGCTGTGAGGAAACATTAATCCAAATGGAAGTGATCCCCACCCCTCCTCATCCAATGGGCCGTTCCCAGCCAAGCACAGCAGCAGCCATTCAGCAGCCCCCGCATGTCTTTCCCTCCTCACTGAAGAGAAAAGTGGATTTGAGATTGATAAAAGCCTTACTCTTTAAGAAGATCAAGCTCCCACACTTTGCATTTTTGCCCTCCCTGGCCCCCAGGAACACTTTGCAGGCCTCCCAAACTCTCTGCATGCTCCATTTTTCACAAAAAATGGGGTGTGCAGATGGTTTGGGATGCCTGCAGAGTGCCCCTGGGAGCCTGGGAGGGCAAAACCTTTTTTAAAAAAATTACCTCTTCAAAATCATGGTGCGTCTTATATTCCGGTGCGTCTTATACTCCAAAAAAATACAGTAGGCCTCATGAGCCAGATAGATGTAAATTACTGGACAGTGCAGGGAAGGAACAATGGTCATTTTGTTGGCACCAATAATATAAGGAACTATAGTGTGATAGTCTTAAATTTAGGTTGCTAATAACAGGCTGTAATCCAAGGCTATCATAGTAATGTTTTCAGAAATGTTACCTGTTCCAAATACAGGACTGGCAGAACTCAGGAGTCTTAATCTATGTGAGATGATGATGTCAGCCACGGGTTTATACAAGTCAAGATTCAAATACAAAAAAGCACAAAAACTTTCCAAGAAGGATGCTTTGCTTGTCTGCCTTCTTCACAGAACGTTAAGTTGTACTTCACAGAATGTTACTCTGGAAGTTGTTAACATGAATGGGAAGAGGAGCTGTCCTTTTGAGATCTGCCTAGGAGTTTGTTAAAATATTGTTTATTTTAACATAGGGAAAACATTTAGATCGTAACTTCTAGAATTCTTTCCCAGCCTTTAGAAATAGCTATACTCTGGATCGTGTGACTGGGCAGGAGATAGGCGTGGGAGTGGGGGCTTAGAATTGAAGTGTTGGGAACATTTCAAGTGACTGACCAATTGCCTCTTCCATATTGGGAGGGGAAATTCCAAGATGTGACTTTATCTGGAATCTTTCTCTATAGTCTCTGGTTAAACCCAGCCATTCTGAACTCTGTATTTCTACCTTCTTCTCCACTTCTAATTTTAGTTAGTTGCATTAATATCCATTAATTTGGAAAGATGGAAGGGGAGAAAGAAGAAAGAAATTTATTTATTTTTATTTATTTTTCAAATTTATACCCCGCCCTTCTCCTTGCAAGGACCCAGGGCGGGTCCTTGCAATGACTCTCTATCTGTCTGTCTCTCTGCCCCATTATTAAATATAAGCATAACTTACCTTGGTATGCCCTTCAGTGACCTATGATGGCTGATGGGAGTTTTATCAGGTCTCATAAAGCTTTCTCCTTTCTGTAAAGCAGAAGGTCCCAGGGAAAAAATTGGAAGGCTGGAATATGGCTTTGATGGTAGGCGCATCTGTCATAAAAGCAGGGGAACAATGGTGAGATATAATTGTTCTGAGACTGCAAATGCCATGCCTTTTCTAGCACCCTGCTCCAATATATTCTCAATAATATTGTATTGACTTTATGAATTTTAGTAAAATGCTGTAACAAAGCTTTCAACTATCTTGCAAGTATAATATTCTGAAAGCAAGTGCAGACTCTCATATTCACAACTCGTCATTAAAGTTCACTGCATAACATTTGACCCCTAACAATATCTCATTAAAAAAAAAACCTCTTATTTTTTTTAGGGATAAAATTGGAGAAGGGTAAAATTAGAGACGGAATACTACATATACTATCTTGAATTCCAAAAGAAAAGGCAGAGTTTAAAACTAACATATAAAAACAAAATATTAAAACAAATAGAAACAGTTTAATAAACAGATTTTAGATTGTTGTTCTTAAACTTACTTTTTTACAGCACTGTGAACATACAGGCCTACAACATAAAAAAAAAGATTGGCTTTCTTAGTTCAAAGTAAAATTGTCTCTGGGGTCTATATTGCATTTCTCTTATAAAACTATTTTAAGAGTTATATAGTTTTTAAATTTCAATGTTTATTTTATTGTTCCCATGAATGAAAAACCCAGAAAAAGGCCAAAAGACTGTAACTGGAGACAGAAGCTTGTGTGCTCTTTCTAGATCCACCCCAGCTTCCCACATGGGCTATTAGTTCTCCTGTTCAAACCTAGTCTACCTCACTAATGTGATTTAACTTGTAGAAACTCTTTGGAAATAAAGAAGAGAAACCTCAAAAGCCAAAATGAGCATCTTTCAAATAGTATGCTCACAGATTTGGGTAATATTTCACAATCTAAAACCAGAAATGCAAGAAACAAAAATCATCTGAAATTCTTCTAAAAAAATTTAGAAACTGGATAAAGATTTAACTTGAGATTACAGCAGACTCTTATTTCAGAAATGCAGAAAGCACATTATAAATGTGTGTTATGAAAAATTTAGAGGAGGGTTATTCTTCAGAGCAATATAACAATCCATGAACAGTATAAATGCATGCAGTTTGTATACAGGCTTACAAGACCAAGACTGTTAATCTATTTTCTAAGTAAAGATGTCTCTTGCTATTTACTCATTTTATATTAGCTGGCATGAACATCCTGTGCCATAATTAGCATTGTTAGCTAATTATGCTAATTTCCAACTTATATCTCTAAAGGTGCAAACTCTATCCTCGGCATGCGCGAAGAGATGGTGGTCTGCCTCTGAGCTCCGCGCGGGCCGCGGGGCTCTTTGGAAAATAGGGATGCCACCTGACCCTCTTTACCAGCTTTGAGGGTCGGGCCCAGTAAGCGACCACCCTGGTTTACCATTGAGGCCATGGATGGCCTCCCAGGGTGAGTTGACGGCCGAGAACGGGGTTTTTTGCTGACCGGAAGGCGCCGGTCAGCTGGAGACACCGGGCGTTAGGCCGATGTCGGGCCGATGTCGGGCTTGTAGAGCCCGCCGGGGGAGTATGCTGAGATTGTCGGGGGAGAAAGCGGAGCGTCGGAGGCATGGCAGAAGGTCTGCTGGACGCTGGAGAGGTGGAGACCGGGCAGGAGGCTGGGCAGGAGGCTTGCCAGAAGGTCTGCCGAGGCGTGCTGAGTGTCGAAGGCCGAAGGACATGAGAGGCCGGGCTGCCAGAGGCCGGGATGCCAGGCTGGACAGAAGGCAAGCTGGGACTGCCGAGTGCGGAGGGCCATGGGGGGCCGGGACGCAGAAGGCCGGGATGCCAGCCTGGGAGGGACAACTGGCGAGGACGACCTAGGCCCGATAACAGCAGGGCCGTAGCCGAGATGACCCAGTCTGGACTCCTTATTCGGCCGACTCCACTATTGCACCGGTGAGTGGGAAAATCGGAGGTCTAGCAGCCGGGAGCCGGGAGGCCGCATAACAGCTGGGCCAAGGCCTAGAAGATCCAGGCTGAGGCCCTGTTCCCTACTGACTTGCTGCCCTGTTCAAATCAACTTAAGCCAGGACCCACAAGGGGGGCCGAGAGATCTTGTAAGGGGCCCAACCATGTACCATCCTTGGCCGAGGCCTGAAGCTCTGGAAGAATGGGACTGGACTGGATTTGCTAAGGCCACGCCTGTGATAGTGCACTTTTTTGTGATCATGTGCACTTTATGTGATTATTTATTGACCATCTTACCCAAGATTTCAACTTCTCTGGACCGTATTATTGACTTACTGGAATTAATTAATTTTAACACCTATTTAATATTTATTGAATATATATTTTAACATCTGTAATATTTATTTAATATTTATCCAATCATCTAAGCATCTCTGTAACCAATTGATACCCTGCTGTTGATGTGACCCGTCATATACTCAAGGGCAGACCTAATCCTACTGTGGGAGTCCCCCCTCTCGCAGGTATGGCCCGCTGTGTTATCAAGGGCACACTTTGATGAGGGACTAATAAGTCAGGAGAAGTGGCGAAAGCGCAGGTGTAGGGGTTTTTTAGTAAAAAAATTATTGTCTATTTTAGGGGGTACCAGGGAGGGGGGAGGGTATAGACAGGTTGAGACTAGCAAGAAGGGAACGGGCCGAGCCAGCAGACGACGGAAGGAGGCGGATGGTTCCGCTAAGAGGGGGGATACAGGGGTCGTTTCCATGGAGGGCCTACCCATTGAGAGGGTGGCAGGGAGAGGCAGATCCGATGGGAGACAAGTTCTATCCTCCCGGTTGGGGGCACGAGGCCGATGGTTACAAACGGTCAAGTGCCACAACCCCCGCAGGCTAGGCGGTCAGGGAATACAGAGCCAGGGCCTACGGCTGATGTTCTGCAATGCCAGGTCCGTGGTCAACAAAGCCCCCCATATCCATGACCTCGTGTCAGAGGGGGAGCCGGACCTGGTAGGAATTGCGGAGACCTGGTTGGGCCACGAGGGAGGACTCCCCCTCGTTGAAATGTGCCCACCAGGTTACCGCGCTTTTCATCAGCCTCGGGCCCTAGGCAGGGGTGGTGGGGTAGCGGTTATTATTAGGGAAGGTCTGGAGCCGAGAGAGACCATTGTGCCACAGACCACCGGTTGTGAGTCCCTCTGCGTGAAGTGGGGCCTAGGGAGGCAGTTGGGCTTGCTAGTTGTATACCTGGCTCCCCGCTATGTAACAGCAGCCCTGCCCGAGCTCCTCGAGGTGATCGCTACAATGGCAGTTGAGACCCCCAGACTTTTAGTCATGGGGGACTTTAATCTGCCATCGGTGGGCGAATCATCCGGGGTAGCTCGGGAGTTCATGGCTTCCATGACGGCCATGGACCTGACCCAACTAATTCAAGGCCCCACTCACGAGGGTGGACATACACCGGATCTCATCTTTGTCTCAGGCCAATGGAAGAGTGATCTGGGTATAGGGGATATAGTCATCACGCCCTTGTCATGGACAGACCACTCACTTCTCCGGCTCGACTTTCCAACCGCTGCCCCTCACCGCGGGGAGGCGGAACCTGAGTCACCAATTTGGTTCCGCCCCAGGCGCCTGATGGACCCTGATGGGTTCCAGGCGGCGCTTGGGCCACTTCCTGTACCCCTGACCCGCGCCCCGATGGAGGACCTCGTGGCCGCATGGAATACTGCGACCACGGGAGCCTTGGATCGGGTCGCGCCCTTGCGGCCTCTCTTGCGGCGGCGAGCCACCCTGGCTCCTTGGTTTACCGAGGAGCTAGGGGTGATGAAACGCCACAAGAGATGCCTAGAGAGAAGATGGAGGTCTACCCGTTCTGAATCTGACCGGACACAGGTAAGAGCCCATTTACGGACTTACATTGTGGCGCTGAGAGTGGCCAAACGTCATCATTGTGCCACCCTCATAGCATCCGCAGAAAACCGCCCTGCCGCCCTGTTTAGGGTGACCCGCTCCCTCCTTCAACAGAGGGTGCGGGAAGCCCCGCTACAGGGTAGAGCAGAGGAATTTGTGACTTTTCTGCAGGAGAAAATCGCTCAGATACAGAATGAGTTAGCCCCCATTGATGGACCAGTGGGATGCCACGAGACAGATCTCGTTTGGGAGGAGTTTGACTCCGTTACTTCCGAGGATATGGACAGGTTACGTGGGCGACTGCGAGCCACCACATGTTTATTGGACCCGTGTCCCCCCTGGCTTGTACTGGCATCCTGGGAGGTGACACGAGGCTTGCTCCAAGAGGTTGTCAACGCATCCTTAAGTGAGGGTTCCTTGCCTGCTTCCCTAAAAGAGGCTATGGTGAGGCCCCTCCTTAAGAAGCCCTCTTTGGATCCAGCTCTATTAACCAACTATCGTCCAGTCTCCAACCTTCCCTTTCTGGCGAAGGTTGTTGAGAGTGTGGTGGCACAACAGTTTCCCCGTCACCTGGAAGAAGTTGATTATCTAGACCCGCGCCAGTCCGGCTTTCGGCCCAGGCATAGCACCGAGACGGCATTGGTCGCGTTGGTCGATGATCTCTGGAGGGCCAGAGATGGGGGTTGTTCCTCCATCCTGGCCCTATTAGACCTCTCGGCGGCTTTTGATACCATCGACCATGGTATCCTATTGCATCGGCTGGGGCGGTTGGGGGTGGGAGGCACCGTTTTACGGTGGTTCTCCTCCTACCTCTCTGGCCGATCGCAATTTGTGTTGACAGGAGAGCAGAGGTCGACCCCGAGACCCCTCACATGTGGGGTGCCTCAGGGGTCGGTCCTCTCGCCTCTCCTGTTTAACACATATATGAAGCCGCTGGGTGAGATCACCCGTGGTTTTGGGGTAGAGTACCATCTCTACGCTGATGATACTCAGCTGTATATATCTACCCCAAACCACCCCAACGATGCCGTAGCGGTGATGTGCCAGTGCCTGGAAGCCGTACGGATCTGGATGGGAAGAAACGGACTCAAGCTCAACCCGACCAAGACCGAGTGGTTGTGGTTTCCGGCTGCCCGATTCAACCAGCTGATTCCATCGCTGGCCATTGGGGGCGAACATCTTGCCCCAGTGGATGGGGCGCGCAACTTGGGTGTCCTCCTGGATGCCCGGCTGTCCATGGAAGACCAAGTGACAGCCGTGGCCAGGAGGGCGTTTTACCAGGTCCGCCTGGTTCGCCAGTTGCGCCCCCTATTGGATCGGGACGCCCTTCGCACAGTCACTCATGCTCTCGTGACATCCCGACTGGACTATTGTAACTCTCCCTACATGGGGCTCCCCTTGAGGTGCACCCGAAGACTTCAGCTGGTCCAGAATGCAGCCGCGCGAGCAATAATGGGTACCGCAAGGTATACCCATGTAACACCGCTCTTGCGCGAGCTGCACTGGCTACCTGTCGTCTTTCGGGTGCGCTTCAAGGTGCTAGTTCTCATCTTTAAAGCGCTCCATGGCTCGGGACCTAGCTATCTGCGGGATCGTATTCTGCCCCATACATCCTCCCGGCCGATTCGCTCCCACAGAGAGGGACTTCTCCGGGTGCTGTCCACTAGACTTTGTCAGCGGGCGATGCCCAGGGGAAGGGCCTTCTCTGTGGCGGGCCCAGCCCTCTGGAACGACCTTCCCCCCGACATTAGAACAACTACGGACCTCCGCTCCTTCCGTCAGAAATTAAAAACTCACTTTTTCTGCTTGGCCGGCCTAGGTTAGTCTCTACCTCAGGGGTTAGGAAATGTTAATTTTAAAATGGGAATTTTAGTGCAGGGATAGTTAGATTTAATTTGTTTTTATTGTATTTATGTATGTATATATTTTATGTTGTTTTAATTTTTCCCTGTGCACCGCTCCGAGTCCCCTCGGGGAGAGGACGCGGTTATAGAAATAAATATTCTATTCTATTCTATTCTTTAATCTGTTCAAATTCTTCTTTACTCTCCAAAAATTATCTTTCCTCCTTCCTTTCATATGCAAAACCAATAATAACAAATTCTTTTAAAATGGTTTAATAAGTACTTCATTTCTATCATTATATAATTCAGCAATTTTTAATGACAGCCATGTGCTTACCTTTTACAAAACTGACAAGTATAGGACCAAGTGAAGAAAGAAAATCTTCTTGTGCGACAACAAAAACAGAGCTACAAAAATTGGGAATAAGATAGTCCATTAATGTCTGTAAACAAACCTCAGCAAATATACATTGCATAATCAAGTAGTTGTACACTTAATTTAATCACTTTAATTACATTTATTAAAATAAGTCGTTTTCTCACTCATAACATAATCATTAAATGTTTTTATAATCCTTTGCTAACTGACATATCTTCTATATTAAGCATTTTGACAGCACAATAGAGAAGCATGCTAACAAAGAGTTCAGTTCAAGAACTGGATTCAAACTTATGCTCTGCAGAATTCTACTGATGTTCTGCAGAATTCTACTGATGTTCTGCAGAATGTTTGAAAATATGAAGATGGTGATTTATATACTGATTTTTGTTCCTTTCCTCTATTAATGTTGGCTAATGCTTCAAATATAAAGCTACTCCAGAAGGTTGAATGATATTCAGAACAAGATATGATAAAATCTGCAAAAATCAGTGTTGTGTCCCCTATTGAACATTTGTTAAAAGAAGGCATTCTTCTATTTTCAGAAGAATAAGTCTCAATTTACAGATCTAATCTTTTCCTTTTGCACAAATATTTGAACTCATCTCTGCAAATATTAACTTTCTGTGTTTGATAATTTCTTTTCCATAAGCCACTGTCCATATCTACGGAAAATCAACACAAATAGCTGTACCTTTCCCTTCTTTAGGGCAGTATAAACATCTTTGTATTGTTGATACTTCTCTAGTTCTGCCTTTACCAGCACTTGACGGATATGCATTACTTCTTCCACTGTGAGAGCCAGGCATTCCACTGGGTAGCAAAACTCCTCCTGAAAGAAAAGAAAAAAAAATTCAGCTGTCTTTCTCAGAGCATTTCTCAGCTATTGTGTAAAGAGCCAGCCACCTGGTTAGTAATTTTAAAAGAAATACATTTTATCATCAATATCAGAGAACATTTATATGATCACAGGCATCAAAATAGCAAAGACTTCAGATATGCAGGCTAGAGAGGTTGTCCCTGAAAAAAGCCTTTGATGGTTATTAAGCCAATTATTATGATGGTGTCTTTGATACCTTAAGATGCCTAGATAAGCCAAAGAAACAGTTAGTAATCCAATCCAGAAGAAATTTTTATTCTGTGGTATTTTTAACTTACAGTAAAATTATATGTATTAATTTCTTTATAGAATATTTAAATAATTAAAGTTGCAAATCTGTATACCTTGTACTCCTGCTGTAAGCATAAATATCAATCCATTGCAATTTGTTATAAGTAGTATATAGTTCTTTTTTTCAACAGTTAAACACCATAACAGGTTAATATTGAGTTGAGTAAATCACCAGAATTGTTGATACCACGGAATAAAAATGCACATCCCAAATTCACCTCTTTCATAGATTCTTGCCATAGATTTTGTTGAAAGACAGAATTATTGCCCTAGTTAAATTATTTGTTGCAAATAATTTGATTTCTATGTTATATAAAATGATATGCTAACCTTATTTTACTCTGTGAAAAAAAGACTACAGGTTGGGAGCAAGAGGAAAATGAATAATCAGTAGTCTGCAGATGAATTAGGACATTCATTCATAAGCAATCTATGTTGCTTATAGCTCTTAGGAAAAATGGTACAAATTCATATTATAAAGGCAACATAATGCTGCAAAATCCAACTAATTAGACCAACAATACGATGCTACTTTAAGGAGCTTCTAATTCTGTCTTTCAGTTCGGAAAAAATTACAGTGCAGAACTAGTAAAGAGAGTATACCACAGCCACCATATTTTAAGAACAGCTGTCTTACCTATCTAAAAATGGATCCCAAATACAAACTTTATCTTGCTCAAGATGCTTACAAATTGTGCCTTTTCTACCATTAATTTATTCATACTGAAGATGATGTGACTTCAGAGTCAAAATTTATTTGGTTTGCTATACTATATTAACCTTAGTATTACACTGGAAAGTGCTATTTTCCCCTACCACATGCTAAAATCTTCATGTTTTATAGGTATTTATAATTTTTCATCTTTTGCTTTCCGTTTTATTTATTTACTGCCTTTACAGAATTGTCTAACTTATTTTAAAATAGTAATTTCTTTAGCGTTTTAAATTTCCATCAGAAGTATCTAGTCATGGGCTCCAAGACTCAATACATAAAAGTTGAAGTATGCTAGGATATATATGATTACCCAGAAAGAAATCAAAGAATATGATGGTAGGATTATTTATATTAAATGTTGATATGCCATAATCCAAAATGGTTTACCACCAATATATTTTAAGGATTGTTGCCTTAGTATGAAGCAATCCATATCTGAATGCCTTGCTCAATCATTCATACTAAACTATGAAGTTCCTCTCCAAAAAAATATCATCGTCCTTCCTCCTTTCTGATACTTATTAAATACTGTAGTTATATTCAACTATTTAAATAATTGGTTTAAATTATTAAGCAACTTGTCTTTTGCTGCTTATTTCATAACTTTGTTTAAAACTCCAATGCCCTTTAAGGATTGATTAATTAGAAAAGGTGTGGGAAGAGGAATAGTCCTCTTCTTATATATTTCCCAATGGTGTTTCTCCCCAAGCTACAGCATGGTCCAATAACTTTCATGACTAAGTAGATAGTCCATCAAATAAATAATGTATTAGTGTATTAATGTAAATAGTGGTGTCATTGAGAAATTACTAGCTTTCATTTTTTCATTCATAAAATACCATCAAATTAGAAATTCATAGCTTTTTGTCTTAGAAATATGACTTTTTTTTAAAAAAAGTGCTTCTTTAAGTGAATATCTATAACACCAGTGTGAAAACGAGAAGCCATGTTGGGAAATGTTTAGTACAGAGAGGACATGTGAGAGTAAAGCTGTTGCTGCTCTCTGTTAAACTGATCAACTCAGCTCATTCTCCTGGCCTTATTATATGTAATAAACTATTGAAGTATGAATTAATACTTTTTGATAATACTTATTACATATTACACTGCACAATTGAAATGTTTCATGTTATAATGGTATGAAGTATGACGCATTATTTTCTAACTAATTTTTAGTTCTTTTAATCTGGAAGAAAATGTTTCATCATGGTTTTCTCAGTATAGCCTCACTGATGCTTCTTTTGAATAGCATGTTACCAGACTATTTGTTCTCTTACTGAAAGCCTGGCTGTACTTCAAACTCTTCACATGTACATATTGATCCCAACATTCATTCAAAAACAATTGGGCTTGTTGTGTGGATACTAGAGAAAGGAGATGTGATAAAGACTCTTGTTTCAAAACAGGAGTGACCTATATGTCTGGGTGGCTTCATATAAATCTGTCTACTAAATCCTTTGTATAAGAATAATCCATATTTAAACTTTCAATTTTTCAGCCACTCTGGCTATATATTAAAAGCATTTTGAAGTACTACTAGAATTTTACAATGAAAATTAATAGAGAGCAATTCTTTAGAAAGTTCTCGAACCTCAAAGAATATTAGGATAGTACTATTGCTAAGACTTTTCTTCTAAAATGTTATTGTATTATTGATACTAGACTTAGATGATTCCTGACACAGCTGAACTAATATTTTCTTTTTCATTAGAGGTCATTCAAGCAGCTGCTTGCAGGATGGATACAGTAGTTTACCAAGCTAAAATCCTCAGACAACTCTGATCTAGTCTATTATTATACTGTCAACTACAGAGAACTAATATAGGAATAATTTCCATTAAATAACACATGATAAATATATTCATAGTTTGCAAGTAAAGACTATAGTGAAATAAAAAAGAACTTTATAATGATAATGCCCAATGTATTTGTTTATTTTTGGTTCAATCCACTGACAAAAATGCAGTAATTTGTGTAAAAATGTTCAGCAATGTTCAACTATGTTGACATGAACTCATAAATGTTAATTGTAAATTTTACCATCTGTAAATCTTAGTTTGGTTAAGCTTTCATTTAATGTTTAGCATATATATTTATCTGTATGTAAATACACATAAACTTGGCCCAAATTGACATGTATGATTTTATAAGCTTGAATACATTCTTAATTTTTCTAAACTATTTCTCTACTCTTGATATTTGTTTTTTTAATTTCTAAAAAGTTAAGATTGTAAAAAGCTCCTCTCTAATAAACTTCCGATGTTACATTCTAGTTTGATTTCCCAGACAATTTCAACTTTCAAGCAAATTGATCAGTGAATCTATGCATGCACAAAAGAGTTCTGCAGGCATCGAAATCAATTTTAATCAGAATCCAGTGAAATCCTAAACCATTAATGTCTTGCCACATCTTAGGAATCTCTTCCCATTTGGTGGGAAAGAAAGATTTCTAGGACAGATTTACAAAGCTCACAGTAGGAGGCAAACCTTTGAGGCTTTCCACTGGTTAAAAACTCTTTCACATAGATAATACACAGTCATGGCCATTCCAAACAAAGCTGCTTCAAAAGGATGAGAACTAAGCTGAGAAGTTGTATGTATGGTTGAAAAAAGGGTCTTCCTTGGAACCTGAGCATTAGATAGGAAGTAGAAAAAGGAAGGCTAAACATAAATAAAACAGTTGTCTGCCATTTTAGATAATATAACCCCAGCATTCATATTTTATTCTTTCTTATTAGGAAGTCAGCTCAACACAACCAGAACTACTGTTGGACATAACACAAGCTCCCTGCTAATTCTGCTGGAAGAACCCATTCAACTTTCTTTTCAGTGGAAATGAGGATTATTTAAAGGTGGGATTTCTTTCACCAGAAGATAACAGTGACAATCCATCAATCCTGAGGGAAGGAATGAAGAAGGAGGATGTTAAATTTAACATAGGATAATGTTATCTATGCCATTTTCTTTATACTTTGAGAAACTGTAGGTTTAAAATTGTAGTATTAATTTTCTATTTTTTCTTACATATAACTTTAATGATACTGATAGTGAAAGAGTTATTCAATTACAATTAATAGACTGTTATAAAATAATATTTACGGCTTTTCCTAAAAACAAAAAATACATATGATATCAGTTATTTTCCTAAGAAAAAAGCATAAACTCAATAGGTATATATTTATTTTTGAACAATATAATATAATTTTTTAAGTTGCCATTTTACATAGCAGGATTCATCGTCATGAACAAACACAACAATACTGGCATAGGACTATATTAATCATGCCTATTTCAGTTAAATGTGCTATTTGATCTTTAAAACTTTAAACAGATTACATTCTGTGTATTTAGATTTTGGTCTTAAATCTAGTTGACTTATGAAAATTATTTTAAGTTGGAACTTTTTTATTGAATGTTTGGGCTCCGGCACCAGGTTTGCCTATTTTTGAATGTTGGGTTTTTTATATTTTCAATTTTATCAATATTATTTTGATAAATATGTTTTTATGTTGTGATTTGCTATGAGTCTTTACAGAATTGTGACAGGATACAAATGTACTTAATTGAGGGTTCAGTTTCTTCCATATTTGTAGCCCTAAAATACATCCAAATTTTATTATGCCTGTTCACCGCCCTGAGTCCCGCAAGGGAGAAGGGCGGTATACAAATTTAATAAAAGTAAAGTAAAGTAAGCAAATGGAAATTTGCAGGAAACTACTAAGAGCTGATAAAAAATAAAGTTACAGATATCACAATATTACGACAACATGTTTGGTGGGCAGGTGAGAGGCCTATCAAGTCTAAAATCATTGTAAGTTCAGGTACTAGAAAACTCTGACACTTTTAGGAAGCATTGGTGTATGCTGAAATTTCAATCATTTCAGTCATTGCCTCCTGGGAATGTGGGAATTTTGGCTAATCACTACGATTGAGTATATTCTGCTGCTTTGTGATCATTCATTCTATTTTAAATTTGTTAACACATTATAACTGCCTTGTTTTTAAGGAAACCAATATATAAAATGTTTAAAATAAATAAATACTTACAAGAAGTCTCCTCATTCTCATAAGACCAAATAACAACAGAAATATGGGGTTTTCCTTTCAGTACAAGATATAAAATATGAAATTATTTCTTATTCAGGAACTTCTGTAGTTTTAATTTTTAAATTAACATTGATTACGCTCCCCCCCCTCCCCTATTTGTATGCCATTCCAAGAAACCGATTTAGCAAAGCAAATGCCACGTGTGATACTGATACTGCTCTGATTGCTTTTACAGGCTTATCTTGACCCCCAATGGGTTCTGGTAGATGGCAGTGCCATCCTTTGTTGTCTGAATGAAGGATTTTTCTAGCTTGTTCCTCTCAGAACAGACAAGAGAAAGAAATCCAGAATAAAAGTCCAGAATTGTTTCTGAGATCATGCCACACAAACCCTGGGAAAAAGCATCAATATTTTTTTAGTCTAAACTACTTTTTGAGATAAGACACCAGAAATAATTAATTTATATTATCATGTGGCTTATTTTCTAACAGTACACAATTATGAAACATTCTAACTTGTTGTTTATAAAAACACAGGTAGTTATAAGTTTTATTATTATTATATTCAGAGTTCTTGATCTACTTTTAATCTCAAGGGGTAAAATAAGAATATAGAAGTAGTATTACTTCTGCTAAAACAAACCAAGTTATAATCTGACTTTTTCTGTTGATAATATTTTTAGGATCATTTAAGAAAAAAGCATGATGGGTCTTATAAATCCACAGACAACTTCTAAAATTATATGATTTCTTTAAAAGAAAGATGAGACAGGACTTTTCACAGCAGATCTATTAGAAATGCCAGATATCTCAGAAATGATAAAGACTTTTTCTGTAATTGGGTCTCCATTAAAAACAACTTTTATGTAGTACATAAGAAATAACTGCTACACAAGGTTTTTATATTTCTGAATGCCTGCATAGCTATACTTTAAAGAATTTTCACATGTACAAAACCATTATTCGCACAAAGCTATTTCTTAGAAAATAATTCCTTTTGTTCTGTACTCTGCATATTGAACTGACAAATGAGTTTAAGATTATCTAGGATCAGAAAATGAACTCAAACTAAAATGCATTTGATTTCTTGAGAAAGCAGCTCTGCTCTATGAATTAGTGGTGGAATGCAAGTTAACTTCAGCATGCTAAAAAATTGGCATCCAAATCAGATCCTCTTGAGCCAATGCAGAATAAGAAGACTTTTTAGTAAAACCAAGCACACCCTCTTCCTAAACCTGAATTCTTTCACTCTTTTATCAATTTTAGGAAATTCCTTTTACCAAAAAATGATATAATTATTTATAATCCCTTAGGACAACTGTATTTTATTGGAATCTACTTTCAGATAAAGTCACATAACTGAATGTGCAGCATTTTCTTTTGATCCTTAAATAGATTCAATAATACTATATGACTACATGGCATTCAAGGCTCTTCAAACATAATAGGGAAAAAACTTCTCAGCTTTGAACAACAGATTAAAAATATGCAAAAACAGCAGTCAAAAAATTCATTTTCATGTACCATATAGAAGACATTTTAGTTGGAGATATATTAATTTTATTAGCAAGTTTAAATAAGAACATCAGCAATTAGGCACAAATCCTGAATTTAAAAGTTCAGAGTTATTTCATAACATCTTACTTTCAACATACAGGAAATAAAATTCAAGAGCTGTTTCAAGGTCTCACAATATTGAGCTAAGGATTCCTCACAGCATATTTTTTACATATGGATTTTTTCCCCTCAGTGCTGGAACCACTATGTTTAACCCTTCAACCAATGACGAATTTGATCTATTACAATACTTACAAGGGATCTGGAGCTCTGTTTTGTGGGAGGCAAGAACTGCCGTACGTTGGTTGGTGTTTCCTTCTCAATAGAATGTCGTCTCTGAGGTGGTTGTCTCCTTTCTGGCTGTGGTGTAGATGATATTGGCAAGAATTTTGGAGGCACTATAAATTTGATAAGGATGAATTATGTTCAGATTTTGTAAATTAATATTTTAATAGTACCTATAATGATGTCATTCAACTAGAATGAAAGTACCATCATATTTTATATATATATTATCATATCATATCGCATATACACACACATACACAATATCTCTTTTAATCCATCCAAGTTCAAAATGTTTCTATTGTTGCAAGAAACCTTATTTGTTTTTAGCATTTTTACTCACCTTTTTTTCCAGATGTGGTCTCCAGAAACACCTCTTCCATCTGGGAGGGAGAAACACTACCACTGCTGGCTGATTTGGGTATAGACTCCTCCTGGAAATAATAACAAATGGCAATCAGCTATCTCCCTTCTCCTTAATTGGGAAACAGTATAAACAATATGCAGAAAAATATAGCATAATGTTTAATGATGCAGGATATATACATAATCACTTGATCATATTAATGAAAATGCTTCTAGAAAACAAAATATTACTATTTCTTGAAACAGCAGAAAATATTATAGAGGCCATATAATAGGCTGATAGCTATAAGCTTCTTGTCCATATGTGCAAGCCTCATAAATTAAAAGCAATTCAGTGGTGTACTATGGATATCAATAGTACTTATGTTAAAGGAGCATTCATACTGGGATTTTGTACAACCAAGGGTGAAGTGATAGCAAATTAGACCAACTGAATGTAAAATGTTACCAACATCAGGAACACGACCTAATTCAAGGTTATTTATTTCACATAATGGTTTTTCTAACATCTTCTAGCCAGAATTGGATAGTGACACACAGACCAAATCTGCATTTGACATCAGAAAGATCTTTGAGTTTTAAGCTTTTGCACTCTAATTTTATAATTTGGTTTTAATCCTAACAGTAATTATTAGGATGAATTGGATAAAACCACATTTTGTTCAAAATGATTTGAAACGTACTTTTACCAAATGTACTATATAATACTTTAAAGCAAAACAAGTTTCAACGTGACTAATAACTTATGACTGTAATTTAGCCTGCATTTATGCCCTGGTTTTATTCTCATTTTTGCAGTGATCATTTAATAAATGCGGCAATCATCAAGTGAATGCATTGGTTGTTAAGTGAATACAGTGGTGGTTAAATAAGTCTATTGTCCACAATGGGTGTTTTTTGCTAGAAACTAGAAGTAAACGTTATTTTCCAACAAAAAAAAGGTCATAAATTAAAGTCATGTGAGTGCAGGATATGGCAATTGCAAATGCAAGCTGACTGCCAAGCACCCAAAATACGATCAATTTACTGCAGGAGAAGACTGCTGAAACTTCAAATCTGGGTTGCAAGTAGTTTTGGGGAAATCTGTCATAACTTGAATGGTTGCTAAATGACCAATGTATAAGTCAAGGACTACCTTTAAAAATCTAAAACTGAAGGGATGTATTGGTGCTATGCATCTTACCTCTGAATCTGAGCTACCCAGTTCAGCCAAAGTGGGAGCTTTCAAAAGTCTCTTCCGCTGCACCGTTAATTTCGTTGTTGTACCTAGGCCATTTACCTTTGCTTTGGATTCCAAGCTGCCATTCTCTATACAGCTTTCTAATAGGTTTTGGGAGGCTGCTGATGTGGGTACATCTAAAAAAGGCAGAAAAACAGCATGCATAACTACTACTACTGTGGCGTTTATCTTTTTCCCTAAATATTACAATTATTCAATTCAATTCAAATTCAATTCAAATTTAATTTGTAGAACCGCTCCCTCTCCCCACAGGGACTCGGGGCGGTGCACAGGGAAAGTAAAAACAATAAATATACAAATATAAATACATAATATAAAAACAGATTATGTAAAGAATTGAGATGTGACAGAAAAATCAGTTTTGAAAACTAAAGTTTGGGGCATTTTTTTTCCAAATGTGAAAAAAATGTGCTTAGAAAGTGAGACACTTTATACATGGAGAGGGGGGCAAGCCCCATTTCATAGGACTTCCTCTCTGTCTCCTACACACACAGACATATCTCTTAAATCTGGCTTCCTGTGGCCTTTCGGGTGCGCTTCAAGGTTTTGACGACCATCTTTAAAGTGCTCCATGGCTCGGGGCCTAGTTATATGCGAGACCGCCTCCTGCCCCATACATCCCTTAGACCAGGGGTCCCCAACCCCCGGTCCGCGGACCGGTGCCGGTCCGCGGCTTCATAAGAACCGGGCCGCAGGGCCGCAGAGGAGGAGGAGGGAGCAGCCCCCTGGGCAGAGGATGGCCAAGCGCGCCTCCACCAGCTCCTTCCGACGGCCACCGCGGCGCACTTCCGGGGCTACCCGGAGGGGCCAGCATGTCAGTGAGGAGGTTACGGCTGCCTCATCCCGAGCGGGGGGGCAGGCGGAGGATCCGAGCTACAGCTACCTTAAGCATCATCCGGGCGCGCACGCCCACCTCCCTTCCAGCCGCGTGTGGTGGACGGACGGACTCGGTGACGCTTAAGGTAGCAGCAGCTCGGGTCCTCTGCCCGCCCACCCGTCCACTCGCTCGCTCGTTCGTTGCGGGATAACCTCCCCTCTGCTGCTTCCCGGGGGGGGGGGAGAGGAGAGAATGACAGACACACAGAGCGACAGACTTAAGAGAGACAGAAATAGAGAGAGGGAGGGAGAGAGGTAATCAGACACACACACACACACACACACACACAGAGTGACAGAGGTGGGTGGAGGGAGGGGAGAGAGAGAGAGAAACAGAGAAACAGAAACAGAGAAAGAAAGAAAAATAGAAAAAGATGAATGGAGGGTGGGAGGGAGGGAGTGAAGGAAAGAAGAGGAGGGAGGAGGAAGGGAGGGGTGAAGGAAGGAAGGAAGGAAGGAAGAAAGAAAGAAAGAAAGGGAAAGAAAGAAAGAGGGATGGAGGGCAGGAGGGAGGGAAGGAAAGAAGGGAGGAAGGGGGAGGGAGGCAAGGAAAGGAAAGGAAATAATCTATTTTCCTATTTCTTTCCACCTCAAGCTACCTTTTTGGTTAACCATGTTAAAGATATATTTTTCTCCCAGTGGTCATTTCAAAGGAATCACATCCTCTGAGTCATTTCCTGGATTCAAACCAGCATCCCAAATAGTCATGGGCTGCCTTTATATATAACGAGTGCCCATAAATCCATTTTTACCATCTTCAGAAGACCAAAGACCAGCCAGAAATGGAAGAAAGAAAGAAAGAAAGAACGTATGACCACAATTGAGCCCAAAATTTTGGTTGCTAAGCATTAAGTGAGTTTCACCACATTTTCCAAGTTGCCCACGCCCACCGGGTCACATGACAACTGAGCCACTCCCATAAAACAGGCCACACCTTTTGGCTCTCAAAAGAAATTTCAGTAGTGGTACTGTTGATATTTGGCTCTATTGATTAATAGGTTTGCCCACCACTGCCCTAGAGGGTCAAGTGAGCCGACTCCCGCCCCGCGTGCGCTTGCGCCGCCTGTTCCCCCTCCCCTCCTCCTCCTCTAGGCCAGCCGGTCTGCAGAATTTTCTTTAAAATGAAACCACTCCCATAAAACAGGCCACACCTTTTGGCTCTCAAAAGAAATTTCAGTAGTGGTACTGTTGATATTTGGCTCTATTGATTAATAGGTTTGCCCACCACTGCCCTAGAGGGTCAAGTGAGCCGACTCCCGCCCCGCGTGCGCTTGCGCCGCCTGTTCCCCCTCCCCTCCTCCTCCTCTAGGCCAGCCGGTCTGCAGAATTTTCTTTAAAATGAAACCGGTCCCTGGTGCAAAAAAGGTTGCATAAACAGAGGGATAGAATCTAGATCACGTGAAGTGTTAATGCCACTGTATAGTGCCTTGGTAAGGCCACACCTGGAATACTGCATACAGTTTTGGTCGCCACGATGTAGAAAAGACGTGGAGACTCTGGAAAGAGTGCAGAGAAGAGCAACCAAGATGATTAGGGGACTGGAGACTAAAACATATGAAGAACGGTTGCAGGAACTGGGTATGTCTAGTTTGATGAAGAGAAGGACCAGGGGAGACATGATAGCAGTGTTCCGATATCTCAGAGGGTGCCACAAAGAGGAGGGAGTCAAACTATTCTCCAAGGCACCTGGGGGCAGGACAAGAAGCAATGGGTGGAAACTAATCAAGGAGAGAAGCAACTTAGAACTAAGGAGAAATTTCCTGACAGTTAGAACAATTAACCTCTGGAACAGCTTGCCTCCAGAAGTTGTGAATGCCCCAACCCTGGAAATCTTTAAAAAGATGTTAGATAGCCATTTGTCTGAAATGGTATAAGATTCCTGCCCATGCAGGGGGTTGGACTAGAAGACCTACAAGGTCCCTTCCAACTCTGCTATTGTATTATTGTAAGTTTTCTTCAAGTTGACCTTGATTCCTAGAGGTTTCATCGCATATCTTCTTCTTCTTCTTCCTAGCGTATTCTCGCAGATGCAGGGTTCGCTTTTTGGATCATTGAATGCCACTTTGTGTGGTTAGCTGTGTCTCTAGAGCACAGTCCTATGGCTTTCATGTCTTTGTTGATGGTGTCTCCCATCTCTATTTTGGACACCTGCTGGCCATTGATTTCTAGTTGGTAGGCAGTCTTGGCCACGGTGGAAGTTGCTGTTCTCTGGTCATGTCCATACCAGCGGAGCTAGTCTTCTTTCATCTTATCTGTAATTGGTGCCACACCAAAATGCTGTCGAATGTTGTCATTGGTGATGTGGTCAAGAAGGGAGATGCCCGATATCCATCAGAGCATTTGCATTTCCATGGCATAGAGATAGTTTTCAATCCCTGTTGTTGCTGTCCAGCATTCAGTGCCATACAGTGCAATAGGACAGATGGTTGTCTCTTTTCATCACATATGCATCACAATTTTCTTGATAACTTAATTGCCTTCTTTGGGGAGGTATGTTTCATCTTCTCAGTCTAGCCTAGACCTCTTGGTATTTTTGGGATGTTTATTATCCAAGAACAAATCACACACATTCCACTCAGTTCCTGAGCCCAGAGAGATGAACCAGGTTTCATCAAAATCAAAGTACTCACCTAGCCTGCTACGCCTGATCTCATCAGGTGAAACAGGTCTTAGCTTTCTTTCAGATTTTATTTCTTCCAGAATTCTTTCATGGAGGCTACGTGGTCGTGGTGGAGTTGGCTTCAGTTTTCTTGCAGATGCCTGGAAAGAATAATGTATCTCAAAGAAAAATACTGACAATGCTTAAGAGATGTTCATCAATATACACGGCTTTACCTGAATTGCGTGTCTATTGAAATAAGATAATGGTACATTTCTAAGCTACAATTTAAAAGTCATAGATTGCTTGCCTACAATATAACTGTGGTTTTTCAAGCAACCATTGCATATTCATTTAAGTAGATTCTAATTCTTCTTCAGCTTAAACAATGTATTAAATATGTTTTAAATGGGAAAAGTACCCCTTGCACATTTTACAGGTTTGGTTTTCTGGCTAGCTGCCTAATACCTTGAATTGATATCAAAAAGAGGTTCTTTCTTTCAGACCAAAGAAGAGACCTGAGAGGGATGGAGGGAAGGTTATATCAATGCACAGATGACCACTCAAAGAACCACAGTTATGAATTAGCACCTTGTTCGTCTTTGTAGACGAAGTTTTAAGAAGAGATTGGACAACCATTTGTCTGAAATGGTATAAAGCCATGGTGGCAAACCTGTGGCATAAGTGCCGGAAGTGGCACACAGAGTCATTTCGCCCAGAACACGCGGCCTTGCTGGCTCCTCTTCCACGTTCCTGTGCACGCATGTGCCCTGGCCAGCTGGTCCTTGTGCGCTGGAGCACTGAAACCCAGAAGAGCAGCGTTCTGGCACGCATGCACATGCTGGTACCCAAACTTCCATCGCACACATGCACGATGTCCAGCTGTTCATTGGGCATGCACCCGCGCCAGAAAGTTCAGGTGCCAGCACGCACATGCGCGCCGGAACGCTACTCTTCTGGGTTTCAGCTTAAAGGCCAGCGAAGTTGCGAGTTCCAGGTGGAATGGTTCTGTGTGCCATTTCTGGCATTCAGGTTGGCCCACAGTGACAGAAAAGGTTAGCCATCACTGGTATAGGGTTTCCTGCTTGAGCAGGAAGTTGGACTAGAAGACCTACAAGTTCCCTTCCAATTCTTTTCCCCTGTTATTCTGGTATATGTATATCTGATTTACCCTAATGGGAACACACACACATACACAAAGTTACATTTTCAGATAAGGGACAGATCCTCATATCAGAATAGGTGACAAAACCAAGAGGCTAAAAGAAATATCAGCTATAGCAGACACATCAAATTGATATTGCATGAGGGATAGTGCATAAGGCATGTTTCATAAAGGATGCTGATATGAAACAGCAAAAATACATGAGATTTTATTTCAAAATTGTATGTGTATTAATTTTATATAAATGCATTTGAAGGATGTCACAAGGATGCTACAAAATATAAGAAAGAAATCTGTGTTTTCTGTATTTTAGGGAAGACTGGGAGAAGCAATAGAAGAAAGCTGAATATAGTTAAAGTAAAAAGATATAGAAAATTTCTCGTGTTCATTAATTCCCCCCCCCCCCCCCCCCCCGTACCCTCTATTGTTTTACATACAGGATTTAATGGAGGTCGAGATCGGATAAAGTCCAAGATAATTTCATGGGCACTCTTTTTTAATCGTGGAGGAATATCCCCATTAACCTAAAAAAGAGAAAGAAAAATATCTATTATTCTGCTTGCACATCAATATCATGCAATCCAAAAGGACAATGAATTCTAGAACAAACATCATTGCAGTGGTTACTGAAATGCAGCCCATTGACCACCGAGAGGCAGGCACTATGTAACCAAATTTATATTATCTAAAACCTGTAAAATATAGCTACCCAGATGTTCAAAAGGTCTTCGGAAATTGAATTCATGGATCTTTGCACTTTAGATTACTCTATATAAAGCATTAGCTTTAGGAGGTATCCTGTGCTCAATGGTCACAGGAAGGGATACCTACAAGCTATTCAATTTTTTTGGTAAAGGATTTTTATAGCTTTCATACAACAAAATAAAATGAACTTCAATTTTATAAATTAGTGTTCCTACTGAACAGCAAGTTTCGTTAAATTAATGTGATACAATACAAAAATCTATGCAACTAGTCTTTATGTGCAATAAGGACTAGTTTATGTCCTTTTTCTTCCAAATAGCAGATCCTATAACATAATCACTTTTATTGAAGTCGAGGTGATTTTCAAAACAGCTTGTAAAATTAACTAAGATTCTAATATTTTAAGGGCAAAATTAAACAAAACAATATAAAACCCCTCCAGAAGGCATTAGTTTTTCAAATTAACTAAAATAGTTTTCTCTTTTTTGACCCGTTTAGTAGTTCTAACATAATTTACCGTATTTTCAGACGTACCTTTTTTCCTCTAAAAAGAGACTGAAAATCTGGCTGCGTCTTATACATCGAATACAGCATTTATTGCCTCCTGAACCCCACCCCGTCCACCAAACTGGCTGTGCATAGCCTTATAGAGGCTTCCAGAGAGCTCCTGGGGGCTGGAGAGGGCAGAAATTAGCCTAAATCGGGCCATTTTTTGCCCCCCCCCAGCCCCCAGCAGCACTCTATAAGCTTCCCTAGGGCTATGGATGCAATTTATTAGACAAAAAACTGGCCCGTTTCTGCGATAAATGGGCCGGGTTTTTTGCTCATTTTTGACCCCACCCACCATCCCCAGGAGCAATCTGCAAGCCCCTCCAAGGCTATTCATGCTTTTTATTTGAAAAAAAAAAAGGCCCTGTTTTTGTGGAAAAATGGGCTGTTTTGGAGAGGTTTGCAGAATTTAGTTTAGTTTATTCGATTTATATACAGCCCTATTTCACCTAAAAGGGACTCAGGGCGGGGCACATAAAGATAAAAATGAGTGACTTCCGGTTCCGGCTCCAGCGGCGACGGGCGAGCCTAGGGCTCGCTCGCCGCTTTGTTTCTTTTCCTGCCCCCCCACGGGGGCGAGACGCCCCGTTTTAAGGGGTCTCCCGTAAAGCCGGCTTGCCTGGGTTGTCCTCCCCCAGCGGCAGCTGGGAAGCGACCCTTGTCTTCGGCTTAGGTGGAGGAGGACATGTTGCGGGGGTTTTTTCCTTTGCCAATGGCGGGCGGCATCGTTCTGAAAATAAGAAGAGAGCTGGCCGTCTGAGTCGGAAGGCTTCCCGGGGCTTCGGCTGCGAGGGTGAAAGTGAGTGGTTTTAAACATTTTTTTTTCCTGCTGTCAGCCTGGCTGAAAGAACTTGGAGGGGGGTGTCTGCTTGTTAAACCCCCCCTCGGACTAAAGCAGCACGTAAGAATGGCTCCTCGCTGCGAGGAAGCGGATATCTTTAATCTGGACTGTTTGAAACAAGGGGAAGTGGTCTGCGGTTTGTCTTTGAAACAATGTATCTAGGTCTGGCTGATTTGAAACATATTTTTTTTACCACTCTCTCCTTCTGGCTCTGAGTCTGGGCGGTGGAAATGGCTTCTCTTTGTCCCTGAATGACTATTTTACTTATGGAAAATTTCCAGCGTCTCTTTGTGATTTGGACTCCCTCTGGTTACTAAAGAAGAATTTTTTTTTGGATTTGTGATCTCTCTTCTGGAGTGCCTTCGTTATTATACTTATTGACTTGGAAAATTGTTTCTCTCTTGGTTCCTGAACTTTACAACTCTGAACTGAACTTTTGGCTCCTGACTTGCCTCAACAGCCCCACCCAAAAAACGCCATCTTAGTGGCACTGACTTTAACAGCTAACCATGGCACAAGAATCAGCACTGGCAAGTTTAGAACTAAGGATGGCCTCTCTTGAATCTGTTATACAAACTTTGGTACAAGAAATCAAGGCCCAGAGGGCAGAAAATATCAACTTTAAAAAGGAATTATTGGACACACGGAAACAGGTGCTGGAGAACACACAGAAGAATGAAGAACTGGAAGGGGGGCTGGCGGGGGCTAAGGGAGAGATTAAAAATGTTACTAATGAGGTTGTGGAAATAAATGGGCATGTGTCTAGGATTGATATGGAAAGGATGACATATTTTTTGAGATTTCAGAATGTTTCTGAGGAAACTGGTGAATGTCTCCCTGAACTCATGAGCACAATTATAGCAGACTATTTACATAAACCCAAGGATGAGATCAGGGGGGACATTGACCTAGCCTACAGAATTAACTCTGCATATGCCAGGATAAATGAAGTACCCAGAGAGATACATGTTAAATTTGTTAGAAGGTCAACCAGAGAGGAAATCTTGAAAGTGCAAAGAGGAGGTCCGTTAATTTACCAAAAAAAAGGAGGTTGCTATCCTAAAGCAGATCCCAAGAAAGATTAGAGAAGCAAGAAGGAAATTTTCCTTCTTGTCCCAAAAATTGTTTGACCACGGGATCTGGTTTAGGTGGGTGATGCCCGAAGGGATGCTGGTGTTCTGGGAAGGAGGAAGAGTGAGGATTAAAACAGTTGCTGAGGCGGAAGCCTTCTTTAAAAAACATTCCGCTGGGGGCCTGGAAGGAGAGATAGAAGATACAATTGCCAAGAGACTTAGATCTAAAAAATAACTTTGCCTTGACTTTTTGAATAATATTGTATAATATAACATGTGCATCTGGATTTTTGTAAATGACTGACAGCATACAGAGAACTTAGAAATATGTACTTGCTTTTACTTTGTAGTGTATGGAAAATGTTTTTTATTAATGATCTATTTTGATGTCCCGGTAGGGCCGACGACTTTGACGTGAATGCTCTCAAAATTTCTTTGTATCCCTTACCCTATCCTATTGAAAAACTGTAAAACCAATAAAACTTTTTCAATATAAAAAAAAAAGATAAAAACGAGTGCAAAAACACTTTCAATTTCCTTTCGTAAAGCTCTTTAATTGTTTCTGTGCCAGCAGAAATAAAGTCCTAAGAGATTTGTCAACGACCTGGATAAATACACCTGGAAACATCAACCTACCTACCTTCTCTCTCTCTCTCTCTCTCTACCTACCTACTGTATTTCGCTCTCTCTCTATTTCTCTCTCTCTATCCTTCTACCTACCTACCTACACACACACTCTCTCTCTCCCTACCTCCCTACTGTATTTCTCTCTCTATTTCTCTCTCCATCCCTTTATCTACCTACCTACCTACTCTCTCCCCCTTCCTACCTACTGTATTTCTCTCTCTTTCTATTTCTCTCTCTGTCCTTCTAACTACCTACTCTCTCCCCCTTCCCACCTACTGTATTTCTTTCTCTATTTCTCTCTATCCCTTTATCTACCTACCTACCTACTTACCTACTGTATTTTTCTTTCTTTCTCTCCCTCTCTCTCCCTCTATTTACCTACCTACTTTTTTTTGTAATTTGCCTCTTCAAAACCTTGGTGCGTCTTATACTCCAGTGCATCTTATACTCTGAAAAATATGGTAAGGCTATATAAAGAATGATAAAATTTTGATGGAACTTACCATAACCTTTTTTAAAGTATAGCGCTTGGATCGAATATCATCCATCAACATTTCATATGGAGTGAGCTGATATTCTATGGGAAGAGGATTGTACTGACGTTCTTGAACTTTCTTAAGTTTTACACCATTTCGCAAATCTCTCATGACTTGAACCCAAAACTGTGCCTGAAGTAGTTAAGAATAAAAGGTTAATAGGTGATAAAGTTTGTATTATTGTATTTTAAGCCCTACTAAACTTAAATGCTTATACTTAAATACTCATTATAACTTCTACACGTATTAATTAACATTGTCACATAAAATAATCAGTTGCATGTCTTGAAATTAATACAGCACCTTGGAATCATGTTTCTTAACTTCAGTAACAATAGATTCTTTATTATTTACTTTATAGAGGAAGAACAGATATAATATTACCCATGATTTTATAGATTTTAGATCTATGCATCTTTTAACACATTTGACAGAAACATTTGATATAAATTGTGTTGTCTGTCTATAAGTTTGTAATATAAAGCCATTACTTTATTTTAAAAAAGGAATCTTACCCAATCAGCAGTTTTTAATTCATCAAGGTCAGTGCTAGAGTACTCATTTCCTTCTTTGTCCATTTCCTGCATTTTCTTTAAATTCTATTAATTAAAAGAAAAAAAATGTTTACAATAAGATTGGTGCCCTTCAGATATTGCTGAACCATAACTATTAATTCTACCCAGCATGGTCAGTGGTAAAGGATATTATGCATTATTATTTAGCAACACCTGAAACAACATCAGCACCATCACAGTTTTAAAAGATTTTAAACTCACATTTAAAAAATTATAATTATCACGTTTGTTTTGGCATTTGTTACTTCCAAACAATGTTTTTAACAGACACAATAAAGAAGATAATATGTTAACACACTGATGTGAAAGGTATAGTGAGAGTGGTAAAGGCACAAGACGGTGAGAAGTGAAAAGCTTGAATCTACTTTCAAGTCACAAAATGAATTTATATTAAATATATTCATTTAAAAACTAAAATACAAATAAATATGATAATAGTGAAAGAGCCCAGTACCAATCTTGACAGATTTAGAAGATAATTGTACGGTGCTACAGAAATCAAAATAATTATGACAAATGTAATTCACTAAAATAGAAGTATAGTATTTGTAATTACAAAAGCAATTGTTTTGGAGTGTTAATACTAACGAACAGAAATATATGACATTTGGCTTCCGGTTCCGGCAGGCGAACTTAGGGTTCGCTCGCCGCTTTGATCCTTTTCCTGCCCCCCCACGGGGGCAAGAAGCCCCTTGTTTGGGGCTTCTCCCGTAAAGCCGGCTCGACAGGGAAGCCCCCCCCCACGGCAGTGGGGAGAGCGACCCTGCTCCTCGGCTTAGGTGGAAGAGGACATGCTGCGGGGGGTCTTCCCTTCGCCAAAGGTTGGCGGCACCATTTAACTCCATGAAGAGAGAAGATCGGAAGAGTCGGGAGGCTTTTCGGGACCTCAGCTGCGAGCGGAGAGTGAGCGTTTAAAACTTTTTTTTTGTGTACTGTCAGCCGGGCTGAAAGGGACTGGAGGGGGGTGTTTGTTTCAAAAAAAAACCCCTTGGACTAAAAGCGGCACTCGGAAATGCCTCGTTGTGAGGAATCGGAAACTTTTAATCTGGATGGTCTTTAACAAGGGAAAGTACTTTGTGGCTTGTTTGCAATTATGTCTCGAGGTCTGGCTGAAACAGTTTCTTTTTTGCTTTTTAACCGCTTTCTCCCTCGGGCTCTGAGTTTGGGCGGAAAATGGCTTCTCTTTGTCCCCGACTGACTATGACCTATGGAAAATTACCAGTGTCTCTTTGCAACTTGGACTTCCTCTAATTATTGATGAAGAATTTTCTTTTTTTGGATTTGTGTTTTCCTTTCTGGATTGCCTTCGTTATTATACCTATGGAGTTGGAAAAGCGTTTCTCTGTTGGTTTCTGAATTTTGCAACTGTACAACTTTGAGAACTCTGGACTCCTGATCTGCCTTACCAGCCCCACCCTAAAAACGCCATTTTACTGGCACGGATTTTAATAGCTAAACATGGCACAAGAAGCAACGCTCGCAAGCCTTGAACAAAGAATGACTGCCCTTGAAACTGTTATACAAAATTTGGTATCAGAAATTAAGGCCCAGAGGGCAGAAAATGTCAACTTTAAAAAGGAACTATTGGACACTCGAAAACAAGTGCTTGAGAATACACAGAAGAATGAAGAATTGAAAGGGGGGCTGGAGGGGGCTAAGGGAGAGATTAAAAATGTTTCTAATGAGGTTGTGGAAATAAATGCGCATGTGACTAGGATTGATTTGGAAAGGATGACATATTTTTTGAGATTCCAGAATGTTTCTGAGATGGATGGTGAATGTCTCCCTGATCTTATGAGTACAATTATTGCAGACTATTTACATAAACCTAAAGAAGAGATCAGAGGGGACATTGACCTAGTCTACAGAATAAATTCTGCATATGCTAGGATGAATGAAGTACCCAGAGAGATACATGTAAAATTTGTTAGAAGGTCAACCAGAGAGGAAATCTTGAAGGCGCAAAGAGGGAGTCCTATGATTTACCAACAAAAGGAGATTACCATCTTGAAGCAGATTCCAAGAAAAATTAGAGAAGCCAGAAGGAAATTTTCCTTCTTGTCTAAAACATTGTTTGATCATGGGATCTGGTTCAAGTGGGTGATACCCGAAGGGATGCTGGTGTTCTGGGAAGGAGGTAGAGTAAAGATTAAAACAGTTGCTGAGGCGGAAGCCTTTCTTAAAAAACATTCCTCTGTCCTGGGAGAAGATCCAGGGGGGGCAGGGGGAGCCATGGCCCCGCCCGCTGGGGGCCCGGGGGAGAAGGGGGAAGATACAATTGCCAAGAGACTTAGATCTAAAAAATAACTTTGCCCTGGTTTTTCTTTTGAGTAATATTGTATGATATTTGTAATCTGGATTTTTGCAATTGACTGACAGTATATAACTGAAAAATTTAGGAATATGTACTTGCTCCCAGCTTGTAGTGTTACGTGAAATGTTTTTTTTCTTTCTTTTTAATAATGTAATTTGAGGTTCCGGAGGAGCCGACGACTTTGACGTGACCACTCTCAAAATTTCTATGTAACCCTTACCCTACCCCACAAAAAATGTAAACTCAATAAAACTTTTTCAATATAAAAAAAGAAATATATGACATTTTAAAATTCAAAAAGCCAAATGACTAAGTGATTTGTACATTGCTTACCTCTCTAGCACTTTTCATTTTGGCCAAGAATGTGTACAACTCCATTGTTTCAGCAAATAGCGCACGACATACTGCTTGATAGTGATTTGGCGCATCTGATTGGGTTGGCAGATGGGTAGCACAAAGCTATGCAAACATGTTACAATAGTATAATGAGTTTTGTTTTACAAAGAAAATATGAATGCCCGATTTATAGTTTAAATAACAGAGAAATGTAATTTCACTTTTCAGTATCACAAAATTTTTTTAAACCATGCTTGAATTATTCTTCATCCAAGAAAATAAAAAACAAATGTTGTTTAACTATACATCATCCAGCAATTCCTAGAGCTATTTTGCCCATGAATATATGCATTAATAAAACCAGTGCATCTAGAATAACTCCTAATAAAATAATTGTACTGAAGGCTTGACTAGTGAGAATTGCAGTAGGGAAAAAACCAAAACAATGGGAAGATTATTTCTCCTCCAGATACATTTGGATCAATATAAATTTAGCAAACTGTTTCCATGATCAGTATCAGCTCAAGAATTTCTTCTTCGTGTTATAAAGCCTGACAGATTTGTTTTTAACTGTAAATTGTTTGCAATTAGTTCCAAATCTTCACTAAATTAAGACCTGGTTTAAAGCAGGGGTGGGCAATTAATTTTCCCAATGGGCCACATGAGAAACTGGGATTGCAGGGGGGATGAGGACTGTCGTCATTCCCTTATCCCCCTGCTGACCTCACCCTACCCTCGCTCCCGGCTCCACTGTCCCACCACTACCAAGGGCTAGATAGGGAAGCCAAAGACCCGGATGTGGCCAACTGGCTGTAAAATGCCCAGGTGTGGTAAACAACCTTTAGGGTTTTGTTTTACAATTAATATGTAAACAAGACAGGTTTCTTATGGAAAAAGTTCTTTCTGTTCATTTAAAAAAAAAGTTTAAAAAAAGGAAATTCTTTGTTTATAAATACAACCAATCAGTGGCTAATCAGATAAAGCAAATCAAGCAATGCTAGTCTGAAGCTTCAAGCTATAATCCTACAACCCAGATTCATTAAAAAGTAACTTTTCAATTTTGTGTTTCAAAAATAAAAATATTTTTTTCTATATGAATATTTTAGTTTATTTAATTTCCAATTTTTTGAGAATCAAGCTAATATTAGTATAAATTTCCCATGTTTCAATTTAAATGTAGCTCCAAATATAAAGTTGCCAGAGAAGTGCTTATCTTTTCCAAAGAAAATCTCTCTTTAACTGTGAAGATGATAAAATTCCAAAAGTGATTTAGAAATGAGGAAGATTAGTTCTTCCATAAATTTGGCTATATCACAGTTGTGAACCCAAGGGAAATCTTGTCAGAAGGTTGCAAAAGGGGATCATATGACCCTGGGATGCTGCAACCGTTATAAATGTGAGTCAGTTGTCAAGTATTCGAATGTAAATCATTTGATATGGGGACACTGCAACGGACATAAGTGAAAAATTGTCATGTTCCTTTTTTCAATGCCGTTGTAACTTCAAACGATCACTAGGTGAACTATTATAAGTCGACTACCTGTATAAGATAGCATACTTTCTTCAATACGCAAAAAAACAAAAAACAACCCTGAATTAAAAGGTAACTTTACAATGCTAAATAAATAAGTCTAAATAAAGGACTATTTACAGAAAAATATTTTTTTATGTACCCAACTTGGCATATTGCAAAACAAAATGTCCTTTCGATTTTAATCTGACTGAGATAAACAGATCTGTCTGGTATGTGTTTATATGAAAATGGAATGTGCTAAAAATGTGTGGGTTGTAGAAGAATATTACATCAATGCAGTGATGAAATTCCCAAGACATTTCACATTGGAATGACTAATAGAAGACAATAGACTCTTGAAAACTGAAATGTGGTAAAAACAAAAAAACAAGTTTATGCCAAGGTATACATCAGAGGAAAATAATATTTTAAAATAGAATATAGTGTCTGGGTGAAGAGGGTTAACATTATTATAATATCTAGGTAAACTCTAATATTCTTATTAGACAACCATGTCAGTGCTCTACCTAAACATAAAAGGTGTCATTTACTTTAACTGTTTTTTAAATATCAACATTGAATAAACAGATTAAAACTAACCTTCATGACATCTCTATAAGACTGTATAACTTCAATACTGTCTTTATGTTCATCGTCCGCAGCTTCATCCAGAGCTTCATAACCTTCATCTTTGGTTGCATCTGCTTCCACTGTATTAGTCATATGATCAATCAGTTGCTCCAAGGGAGGGCTTAGTTCTCGCTCTTCATTCTCTTTCAAGCCATAATCCAATGCTTTATAAATAATAATTCCTAGTGATTCTATAACCTGAAAAGGGTTATATCAGGTTTTAGATAAAAAGTCATTTTGCAACTTCTATCTTATTTAACTTGTAGTCCAAAATATCTGAAAAGCAGCAGATTGCAAAAGACTAGCTTATATTAAATCAGTAGTTAAACAAGAAAAAAAAACTCTTACCAAATCAATATTATATAAGGAAAATACATATTACAATATAATCCAGACATTAACTAATGAGTTTCTAATATGCAGCATGCCCCCCACCTAACAAATTATCTTGCTGATTGTACTTTTCAAAGTACTGAAATTGGATAAAGTGGATGTGCTTAATTTTTGTTTGTTGCTTTGAATAACCAGGCTGTAACTAGATTACTTTCAATGTTATGCAATCATGCTTCCTTTGAAGTCTACCTGTGGAACTGTGCTTTTATGTTTCAGCTGTCTTCTGCTGAATAGGCATGACAAAGCTCAGTTGAGTAGAATACAACATGCTTACTCCACATAACATAGGAAGATAGTCTACTCTTAGAGATTTAGGTTCAGAGAGGAAAAGTGGGAATGAAAGTGAAAGTTCCAAGAGGAGAATGTAGGACAGAAATGAGAACTAATAGAAGGGAAATGGGACAAACATCCCTCTAAGTCTCTTTTTCATAGCTACCCCTCCTAGTTCTTTCATGTTTGAAAGGGACTGAAATTTAAATAATAGACTTTAGTTAGTTTAATAAAGATAACTGACTTTAATGCAGATAATTAGAAAGCTAATATAAGGAAGGGCTCTTCCCCGCATTGTTATATATTTAATAAACAAGTATTAAAAACAGACCTTTTAATTATATTGTGGTCTTTTATTTTCATGTTTCATGCTATAATACAAAATTATGCATACCATTCTCCCACACTTAAACAATATAATACAGCATTGTCCATTAGCTTGGTTCTTTCCCTGAAGTTCTCATATTCATAAATAAAATAACAAAGCCTCAATGCATGTAAACAGTAAAAAAAACTATTTTGGGCCAAAATTCTTGCTTCTCTAATTTTTCTCAGGGCTATTTATTCCTTCGGCTTGTTTTTTGTTTTTTTAAAGTTCAAAGATTATCTGTCATAGCAAATTATTTTTACCCAGCCATGTTAGAAATTTTGGTGCCACTTAATATTCTGATTTACAAACTTCTGAAACATATCAATCCAAACTAAATGGATTACCACATAAAATATAATACCAATATTAATTAATTAATTCATAGCAATAGCATTAATTACACTACAAACTTACTAAGGAATTAGACCAATTGAAATTCAGTGCAGATTATTTCTAAATTGGCAAATAGATGGCTAAAGCATCCATTTTATTTAGGTTCTAAACAACACTAAATTATCATAATATTCCATATAAACATATTACATTCCTGTAACAATAGTTTAGACCACTCTAAACTAAACAATGAAAGCAGTTATTTAAGTACATACATTGTTCCCTTTACTAGCACATGACTTTTCTTCAACATTCTTGAGAACATTATGTACAGGTCAGAGAAAACTGTTTCACTCTTCAAATAGAAGGTTTGTTAATTTTCCTATTTCGATATGTGAACTCCCTCAACAAACAAAGAAACCAAAGATATTTAAAATTGTAGCTTCACAATTAACCTTTCGTGAATTGCACTCTGAAAGTGTATTGCCTATACAACTATAACAGAAATAGTACTTTTTAATATTTAATTGCAGCTTTATAAATATTAACAAATTAGAGCACATGCAGGTAGATATTTTAAAGTGTGTCCTCTTGTATCAAGTTCATTGTACCTTGTGTTGTTCCATGTCAACTATAGAGAAAGAACATTTTGGCTAGTTGATTATGCTGGTAATCTTTTAGATGACTGAATTAGTTCACTGTGATATGAATTAGTCAGTATTGGATAATACAATTAATAAAGGTATTTAGATTGCTGATTCCTCAACATTTTGAAACTACAACAAATAGCTAGCTAGGCCAGCTGTACTGTTTCTACAGTTACAGTAAATGTAATGTATGAATAAAGCATTACATCTGTACGATTGCTAAGTATTGTGAAATTTTTAAAAATCATGTACGATTCTGACTAGGGCAAATGTCAATATGGATATTTTAACTAATATACCTTTTTGTATGCAACTAATTTTGGATATAGATTTTCACCAAGATCAGATTAAATGAGATCAGTGAAAGTAGTCCCACTGGTTGAATTGATAAGTTGTAGAGAAGTGAGCTCAGGAAAAATCCAGTATCTTTTGTTTGTGTAACTGTCTAATATTAATATCAATCTGGATGACTTACAAAAATCTATTTGTTCTTGTATCTTAAGTCATAATATTTCTAGTGAACCTGACTGAAATCTAAATTCAGTAATAAGTACAGATAATAAATCCATTGAATCTACTTCCCATCTTGGGAAATGTAAGGGCCCGCCCACATCGCTTCGATCTGATCTACTCAATGCTAAGAGGAAATATTGGGCCAGCATGTTTTCACCTGGTCTAACCAGTGTGAAGAGGAAACATGCCAGCAGTTTGGAGAGTGGTATTAAGCTGGCCACGCCCACACAGTTGGCTACACACCCAGTCAGCCATACCCAGCCAGCCCCCGAGGTCAACCACAGCCCTGATGTGGCCCTCAATGAAATTGAGTTTGATACCCCTGACCTAGTTGCATATTATAGGTATGTATGTAGCCTAAGAGAAGTATATTCCAAACTTAAATCCTAAATTAAAGACTAGCTTAACAAATTAACATAGGGAGCTAGCAGCAATGAAACAAATGGTTCCTCTACCTGAGGAACAATCTCACCCCAAAGGGATTAGCCTGCCCCACTCACTCCAGCAGAAGAGCATGCTGCAGATCCCATTGAAATTTCCTAAGAAATTTCAGCTGGCAGGATCTTAGGTAAGAGCCTTTTCTGCTATTTCTACTGCCATTTAGAACACTGTACCATTGGAGATGAGATCTACTCACACCTTCCCGACTTGTGGAAGGTCCTAAAGTCTGACTGTGCTGACTGATGTAGGGTCGTGATGGGGGCATTGCACACTGGAGTTCACTACTGGATTAAGAACATCCTACCTCATCCCATTCATATACTAGTTTAGCAAATTTCTTGTTAATTTTAATGTTTTAACATATTCTTTTTTGTGTGTGATAGTGAGATGGGCAGCACACAGAATAAATAAGTAAGTAAGTAAGTAAGTAAGTAAATAAAAATATATACAATATCTACTACAATAGTATAAGAAAACGCCTCCCTTCCCTTAAAAAGTTTAGGGAATTGGCATTACTTGAATTAAGATATGCACATATGTACACCCAATATTTAACAGAACACCTGTGCTGACTGTATTGCATAGAGTCCATATTTGATCATATTTTTGCCATATTTTAAATTAACTATTAACATTTATTTTAAAATAATGTTGTAATCCAAAACACATACGATTCGTTCAGGGACTGTTCGAAGTTATGACAGCGTCAAATACAATGCAAACAATTTTTTATTGTTTTATCAATGTATAAAATACAAAGAAAAATAAAACTAGGTAACATCATTGAAAAAGAAGTAGGAATGGTGCTCATCATAGTGTACCACAATTATGTAATTGTGATTTGGGCACTCGGCAACAGTTGACCAGTTATGACGGTTGCAGAGTCTCAAAGCCACGTGATTGCCATTTGTGACCTTCACTTCCAATAAGCAAAGGCATTGGGGAAGTCAACAAGAATGGTGATCATTGCGCTTAATGAACACCTGGGATTTGCTTAACAATGGCAACAGCAACTGCCTTTGTAAGTCAACACAATTATGTAATATCATGCTTTATGACTGCAACACTTAGCGATGGAGTTGTTAGTCTCAATTACTGTCGTTAAACAAGAACTCCTTGTACAACCTCCTGGCTTTAGCTATATTCATTGCAGCTAATCACATCTGTTCAGACTGAAATTGTAAATCAATGTTATTAAAAATGTCCCTGAAGTAGAACAATCGGAGCTGTAAGCAAAATCATTATTCATACTTCTATTTGCTCTCCAGAATTTCAACTGGTGTATGTAGTATCCAGTGTTTAGCAAACTGTATGACTGGTTGACCTCAAAGCATATTGGAAGTCTTATGAAACGTTACACTTTCTGAATTAATCCAGTAAAAGATTTCTGTGTTCGAACTGTTTTTTTTCTGCATTAAGAGGGCAGGAGGGAGGGAGGGAGGGAGGGAGGGAGGGAGGGAGGGAGGGAGGGAGGGAGGAAGGACTCTCTGCCTCATGTCAGTGTTACAGACTGCTACTAATAGCTTGTGGCAAAATAGATACGGAACAAGATTACGTTTCATATAAATTCTTACCTTTGTTTCAGAAAAACGTGAATGTTCAGATTTACCTAAAAATGTAAAAAGAAAAATTACTGTCACATTTAAAGGGAAAAAAAGAATTTAAAAACAACTGAGAAAGTCTCAGATGCATTCTGTCTATGAACCCAATAAAGGCAAGATTGAAAACCCATTCATAATCAAAGTCATGTTAAAATCATCAGCTTTGAAAGCATACATACACATCCTCTTTTACTATGCAATCACATACACAACAAATAATACGTGAACAGAAACCATTTTAGTGCCATCTGCTTTTTTTTCTTTGCTTTTTGTTTTTAAGGGTCCATGTCTATTTCCTTAAGAGTAAGGCCCATTAAATTAAGAGCACCCTCTAAGCACATGACAAACACATTCTGCTGGTTTGGTTATTCAACATATCCCTATGACTTTGCCTCCATCTTATCTTCAGCACACATCAAAGAGAGCTTAGGGTCATTTTTAATTGCTTGTTTTAAAATAGTGTTTTTCCTCTTTTATTAATATATATTTTACCACATTAACAATGTAGTTGGTGACATGGGCAATAGTTGAAGTCTGTGTACTTATACTGGCCATTCTAGGTTTCGGCTGTTATACTGGTTTCCATTCTGCTTTTGGGTTAGCAGTTCTGTTCTTTCCAGCTGCGCTTTCCCATGTTCAACCCATGTTTCTGAAACTGAACCCCCAAACAAACATCTGGATCAGCCTGAGCTGAAGCTGACTACAAGAGAGGTAAACCTGGCACAGTGAAGCAGGGCACTTAAAGCCATTTCTCTCACACCAATTCAGAGTGCAACTCTCCCTATCTATTTAATTAATACTAAATTTACTTGGTGAGTGGAAAAGATAATTCTTTGCCTGTTTAGGTCTTCAAACCCATTTATCAGGTTAATGGGACTAGAAATGTATTCGGTAAAGAGCCAGCTATCTCAATTTGCAAGCATCCTTCAGCTAAATATGGGGGGGAGGGGGGAGGTCAAACTATTTTCCAAAGCGCCAAAAGACAAGAAACAATGGATGGATTAGAAACTAAGGGAAGAAGCAATCTAGAATTAAGAAGTTTCCTGGCCGTGAAAGCAATCAACCAATGGAACAGCTTCGGAAATTGTGGGTGTTTCATCACTGGAAGCTTTCAAAAAGAGAGTGGACAATCATTTATCTGAAATTATATAGGGTTAGGGTTAGGCTTGAGCAGAGGATTGGACTACAAGACATTCAAAGTCCCTTCCAACTCTATTATTCTATGTAGCCCCCTCCCTCCTCCCAAAAGTGTGGGGGAATAGTGATTTGAAAACAGGAAATCCTGTTTTACCATATAGTTCTCTCAGGAAATATCAGCAATTTTTCAGGCCAACTTTTAAATTCAGTTCTCCCTCACTTCACCAGACTATTCCTCTGGTGCTCATTTGCTATTTTAGGGACTGGCTCACAATGATTGGTGGGTTGATTTGTTTCTTCTACCTCCTGCTGGAAGTCTCTCTTCCAGGTCTTCAATCTGTGGCTGGCTGAAAGGGTGGAGAAGGGCTGCAGGGAAAAGGGTGGAAAAACCCTGCTCCTGATTTAAAGAATAAGGAAAAAATACCCAATAAAACAGAAGAGCCTCTGTTGTTTTACCAGGCAGCTTTAAAGATGTCTTGAAAAGCAAGAGCCTGTTCTGCAGAGGCGGAGGAGGACTGTTGAGTAAAGCAGAAAATATTATTCTGCTTTGTTGGGCAGGCCTACTCACCATGCAGATCAATTCTCTTTGTACCAAGTTTTGCTAGATTGCTAAGCCTATGCATCTAGACAAGTGTTAAAGCCTGGTTCCTTCCAATGGTAGCCCTTACCCAAGATGGGTGTTTTTTCTGCCTGTGGGTGCCACTTGACACGAAAGGAAACTAAGCTAGAGAAATCCACCAATAGCTTTGACAGACTTTAAACTTTTCTGGCAGAATATAAATTCACCCCTTGTTCCTTCAGAAACATAGTTAGCTAATAGGGAATACAGGTAATCCTTGATTTGTAACGGAGCACAGCATTTAAAGTTACAATGGACCCCCGCTCCCAAAAGGTACTTATGACCTGGTTCCTAAATTCTATTTTAGGCATTCAGCATTTACAGGCCATTTACAGCATCCTGTGGCCACATCTCGTGTGGGTCACAATTTTTCCTGAAAACAGGTGGTTACTTCTGGCTTTCAGTAAAAATGCCCCATAGCAAACAATAGATTCACTTAACAATTGCAGCATTTGCTTAACAATTGCCACAAAGAAAGGTTTTAAAATTGGGTCAGGCACATGATGGCCCAGTTTATGACAATCATGACTTACAACTGAAATTGGCAGTTTTCTACAAAGTCATAAGTTTAAAACTTCCTGTATATTTGTTGCCCTTAAACTACTTATTGTATGAATAACTTTTGAGAGAATAATTTTGGAAAGCTAATTTAACTTAGTGATTAAACACCAACCCAGAACCTAGGGAACTGTTAATTCTAGTTCTGTTTTAGGCATAAATGCCAATTAGGTGACTTTGGGTGAATCGCTCTCTCTCAGTTCAGCCCATCTCACAGGGTTGTTGTGGAGAAAATAGGAGAAGGAAGGAGTATTAAGTATGCTGCCTTAAGTTATCTATAAAAATAAAAAGATGAGATTAAAAATAGATAAATGTGAATACTTGTTTGGCTTTTCTATCATTTTCTAACCAATTTTGTTGTAAGCAAATACAATGACAATAAAGATTATACTTATTTATCCATAACCTGTACTAATTTTTTCTGTTTCACTTTCAAACACAACTACCTTGGCATTTGATAAATTAATTCATCCTTTCAGATGTACTTCGGCCTTTTTTCTTGTTACATCTAGTAGGAAGGTATCGAAGCTGGGATTGTATTTGCTATTTATAAGAAAAGATTTGCTTTTCTATAAAAAAAGATGGTCTCAGTCTTATTAAGTAGGACTGTAGTGAAAGCACTGGTAAAAAATGATCCAGAAGATTTAAATAATTATAGATCAGTGGTCAATATAGACTTCCAGGCCAAGATGTTTGAATATGGCAGGTTACCTGATAGGTGATCAGATTTGACTTTTGGGGAAGGGGATGGATTTTATAGATCAATTTCCTTCCAGGTTTATGCCTGCTTTTGGCAACAAAACTGTGCCAGACAAGGATAGCCCATGATTTCACAAGCTTTTGACATAATTCTTTATGGTATCTTTCCACAGAAGTTATCTCATCTAGGTGATTTATACCAGAGTTCACCAAACTTTCTGGCTTTGCAGGCCATCCAGGCAGGAGGGGAGAATTCTGCATGAGCAGTGAGAAAGTGTGCATGTGCTCAGCTTCATTTGCACAAGCAGCAGGCCTGCACACCTACCGCTCATGCAAATGGAATGCATGCATGCTTGCCCACTGCTTGTGCAAGTGGAGATGCATGTTAGCATGTGTGTGCTTGCCCACTATTTCCGAGGCCTGGTTAATGAGTGTCTTCACCAATGGTACAGCTTCTAATGTACTGGAAAAGTTTTTAAAAATTCAGGGGGATATTCAGACATGTAGCTGCCTTGAGATTAGCCCATGTTGAACTGTTCAGCAAAGTCAAGTATCGGGAATTGAGCACAAAAACATTTTATAACATTTTGTAATATGTCATAAAATGCTTTATGATAATTTCTATGTTATAAAATGTTTTATAAAATTTTCCAAATTTCAATTCCACAGGCATCATGAGTCTCAGATTTTGGACGCATTCTGTAAGTTAACCCATTTGAGGTAACTTCGTTGAAAAGATGTTGCCCTATGATGCATGATTTTGCCCAGTTAAAGTTATAAACACAAGACTTTTAGTAGTAAATAGATAAATTACTTTAAAAAGGCCTATCAATTTGTTTGTCTTGGAAAGAAAGGGGAAAAAACTGGCTAGCCTCACCTTTATTTTTGAGGGAGTAAGGTGTTAGTATCTGACACCATTCCAAACTTCTGAGGTAAGCATTTCCAAAACTCACTGTAATCTGTGGATAATCCCTCAATTCCTTTCCAAGTCAAAGATACAAAAATATGTAAGTCTGTGTTTATTTTATAATGAGATATTCCATTGTTTTTTTATGTTATATCCTCTTACTCCATCCAAAGTGGCCTGACTTTGTCATCATTATAGAACTTTTTCCTTTTTGTATGCATATTTGGTAAATTTAAGTATTTTATTCAGTTTGTCCAACATGAAGTTTAAGAGTGGCTTATGAAATGGAAGCTTATTTTAATTTTAACTCTTTTTTCTTGCTTCAATATGACTTCAATGATGTAATATTCCTTAGTGTTATTCATCAAAAATATTTAGCATAAGGGAATATACACACAGTCTGAAAATAAATGAACCTTACAGACCCTTGTGTTTGTTTAGGCTAAGAAATTATTTGGTCTAAGTTAGCTGCTAAGTTTATCAAACCTGAGAATTTACTACTGTGCATAATTCTAGTAGTACTTAACAGGCAAGATTTGTAGCATTATGATTTGTAGTACTGTCATTGAGTTTAATGTAATGGCAAATACCTACAGATGTATTCATCAAGGAAATCCCCCCACCCCGCTTTTGAGAATGAAAAGCATATTCTTCCTCTTCAACTATTGGTACTAAACAATGTACCGTATTTATCGGCGTATAACACGCATACATAATTTGCCCCCTATTTTCAGGGGGGGAAAGTGCGTGTTATACGCCGATAAATACGGTATCTCTCCGATTTCTGGTTCCATTTCTGATCAACAACTCATTAAACATATAAGTCTTGACTCTTTCAGTATTATTATTATTATTATTATTATTATTATTATTATTATTATTATTATTAATAATAATAATAATCTTTATTGTCATTGTAAAAATTACAATGAAATTGGTTTATTATTATTTATTATTATTATTATTCATGTCTTAGTGTATAACATAATATTGCATTCATCAGTGCAAGAGTTTAGAGAAAAGTTGTTCACTGAAAAATAAGTGGAAATATATTTTGTATTAAATATTTCCTAATGTTAAACTTGACTCTGCTTTCATCTAATTTCATCTCATTGATTATTGTCCTGCCCTCAGTTTCCATAATAAACAGATGGTCCCTTCTTGTATATGTCAGCTTTTTCGATATTTATCCCAGATTTCTCTCTTGCAAGATAGGTTTATTCCGTTCATTTAACTATTCCTTACACAGATTTGTTTCTAGACACCTTGCATTCTCATCGATTGACTAGTGCTGAGTACACTAGAACTACTACAAATAAAAGAAAGCAACACTTTGACATTTGAATATATTAAAAATGAAAACTACAAATGCATGTGTTATCATGCCATCTTTGGCTAAAAGGATGAAAATTATTCAGCTCAGTGAAACTGAAAAATGAAAAAAGATTGATGATCATTGGTTACTATGTCAACCATGTATATTCTTTGCATGTTCAAATGTAGGAGCTATGGATTCTTACAAAATGTTTCTGTAGTACACATACAGAAAGCACATTAGTGGCTAATGTTTCCTTTTGACACTTCTTTTTCATATCTTTTTCATAAGATATTGTTCAAAATAGGTCATTTACTTATATATCACTTCCTCTGTGGATCATGATACTAATTTGGATCCCAGATGATTGTGGTCTTTTTTCTTTGAAAGGTAAGTGTCTTTATCAATAACACTTTAAAGAAATGTACATGTAATGCAAAAATTAAGCTGGTCCTTAGGAAGACTTCATAAATTCAATATCGATCATTTAGCTAGAAGTCTGTCTCCTGTTTATAGCCTGATGCCTTAGATCAAACTGGCTCTCACATTATTTCATGTGCAATTCTATATATTTCCTATTCAATTCACAAAACCAAAAGATCTACATAAGAAAGGGGAAGAGGTAAAATCAGGGTTTTATAGAATGATGTTGTCTCTGAAGAAAGTACCGTAATAAGACCCTGCTATTCGCAGATGGCCTTTTGTCAGACTCAAAGAAAAGAGCCTTTTTCCAAGTTGTTTCCAAGCGGTTCTCTTTAGAACAGGAATGGGCACTTTCCCAGAAACTTCTGCTCTACCCCCTCCTGTTTACAGAGAAGCACAGAGGAATCACCTCTCCTGACACAGAGAACAGGAATGAATGCTCCATGGGATGGATTTTAGAGAGGGAAGTTCTTTTGCCTACCAAAGCCTTTCTTCTGGCAATGATCAGTGGAACAAGATTTTCTTGGGGAAAGAAACTAATACTTAGCTGAATTAGTTCCCCAAGTCTGACTCTAAATTATTGCCTCCATTTATTTTTTTAAAAACAAAAGATGCCAAAATATTTGAATTGAGATTTTAAATTCTAGATAGTGAAATATCAAGGACCTTCTATTCCCATTATATCTGCACAGTAGGGAGATTTAACTGACAATCTCTTATTTTCACTGTATGTACAAATTCAGAATCATGACTTAAATGACTAGTCAAATAATATAAAACTGAAAAGCAAACCCTAGATGGATTAATTAGTTCAGTTATCAGGACAACAAAGAAACAAACTCCCTCAACTGAAATTATGGAGCAATTCTGCCACATTTCCAGTGTTTTTGCAAGAGATCTTATCATATTCTGGCATTCTTAGTTGACACTGGTGAAATATTGTGAGATATGGCCATTTAACAGTTGGTTGCTGGAGTGGGAGGGTTTGTATCCATAGTCTGAAAAATATTGCAAAATCTTCCCACCCTACCTGCTTTAGTATTTCTACAGAAACCAAAGCTATAAAAAGTCTGTGCTTCAGAACCACTGCTTAGGGTTTATATACTAATATTCTATTGTAAATTTCAGCACTATAATGTTGTACAAGAAAGTTGCACTTAGTTTCATTTTCTTAGGAAAAATGCTTAATCTATTTGGTTTGTACTATTAAAGCTAATTCACACTGAGTTTGTATCTGAGCCATTCTATTTTGCACTATGGATAGAAATTGTTTTCAATGGTTATTCCTTTATAGAAAAAAATGTGCATAAACTATTTTCAAAGTTGCTCTGCGTAATAGTAAATTGTAAAAGATATGTGAGGTTTTAATAAAGAAACTGAATAATATTTAACCAAAGAGCACAAAAATATTTCCATTTATTTTCCTAACATACATTTTGTATTGTTCAACCTTTATCATGCATGATTAAAATAAAATGATCCGACTTCAAAAAATGTTAACTCCTAGATTGGCTTCCATTTTTGACTATGTAAAAAGTAAACCATTCCACAGAAAGTCTTCCTTCATCACATTCTTAGTGCATATGACAGTGGTGTCCAAACTTTTTTCAAAGAGGGCCAGATTGGATGAAGTGAACATGGTGGAAGGCCGAACATTTTTCCGAACATTCTTTGAACCATTACAATTAAATGCAAATAAGTTATTTTATGCCAAGTTAATTGCAAATGACATACTTTTCATTTCATAACATTAAGATCAACTGACAGTTGAGTTTTCACAATGAATTGAAAATAAATTTAAAAAAAACTTACCTATCTCTTTCTCTCTTTCTTCCTCTCTCTCTCTCCATTTCTCTCGCTCTTTCTCTCTTTCTTTCTGACTCTCTTTCTTTCTCTCTCTCTCTCTCTCTCCATTTCTCTCTCTCTTTCTTTCTCTCTTTTTCTCTTTCTTTCTGTCTCCCTTTCTCTCTCACTCTCTCTCTCTTTCTCTCTCTTTCTTCCTCTCTCTCTCTCTTTCTTTCTCTCTCTTTTTCTCTTTCTTTCTGTCTCCCTTTCTCTCTCTCTCTCTCTTTCTCTCTCTTTCTTCCTCTCTCTCTCAATTTCTCTTTCTCTCTCTCTCTCTTTCTCTTTCTGTCTCTCTTTCTCTCTCTCTCTTTCGCTCTTTCTTTCCTTCCTTTTCTCTCTCTTCCTTTCTCTCTCTCTTTTTCTCTTTCTTTCTGTCTCTCTTTCTGTCTCTTTCTTTCTCTCTTTCTTTCTCTTTCTCTTTCTTTCTTTCTCTCTTTCTCTTTCTCTCTTTCTCTCTGTCACTCTGTGTGTGTGTGTCTGTCTGTCTCTCACTCACTTAATCAGTCTCTATCTGTCTCTCCCTCCCTCTCTCTGTCTCTCCCTGTCTCTGTGTGTGTCACTCTCTCTGATTCTCTCCCTCCCTCCCTCTCTGTATGTTTGTCTCTCCCTCTTTCCCCGTCTGTCTCTGATTCAATCCCTCCCTGTGTCATTCTCTATCTGTGTCTCTCTCCGTCTCTCTCCCTCCCTCTCTTTCTCTCTGTCTCTGTCTGTCTCTCTGTCTTTCCCTCCCTCCCCTTCTGTCTCTCTCTGTGTCTGTCAGTCACTCCCTCTCTCCCCTCCCCACCCCGGGAAGCAGCAGAAGGGCCGGTATGCCGGAGATTACGGACGCCTCCTCCTTAAGCACCACCGAGGCTGTCGCCCGGCAGGGGTGTCAGGCAGGGAAGCCGGTCGCGTCTCCATCGCGGCTCCCTCCGGCAGGCACCACGGCTTACGTTCTGAGGCCGTGCGTCCGGCTTCCCTGCCTGACGTCCCTGCCAGGCGACCTTGTGCAGCAGGAGCTGCACGTTCTGGGGCTGCGTGGCTGGGAGGGAGGTGAACGCGCGGCCCCAGAACCTAAGCCGTGGTGCCCGCCGGAGGGAGCCGCGATGGAGCCGCGACCGGCTTCCCTGCCTGATGCCCCTGCCAGGCGACCTGCCGGGCGACCTTGTGCGAGCACCCAAGGCTACCTTCATCTTAAGCACCACCGAGGCTGTCGCCTGGCAGGGGCCTCAGGCAGGGAAGCCTGAGGCCCCTCATCGCGTCTCCCTCCTGCAGGCACCAAGCGCACGTTCTGGGGCCGCGCGTCCACCTCCCTCCCAGCCACACAGCCCCAGAGACAGAGGGAGGAAGGGAGGGCCACATTTACACAGAGCAGGGAGGGCTGTTGGAGGGCCGTATTAAACCGACCCCCGGGCCGCAAATGGCCCCCGGGCCGGACTTTGGACATGCCTGGCATATGACAACTGATGAACTTTTACTGAAAACAACCGAGTTAAAGTAACTGGATTCCTGCCATGAAGAAAAAGCAGCTTTTGGAAATTTTGTATCAACTAAAGTAATTTGTTATAAAATATGGTAATTGTTCTTCAGTACTACTGTAAATTTGCTGTCATAGATGCATAATTACTTTTTTCTAATATGTTTACTGATATGGTACAGTCCATTATAGCTTGTATAGGCATCATCTTCAATACATAAATAAGCTTGGAAGTTAAAAGAACAGCATTTAATATGTTACAAATTCACTGGCTTTGTGATTAAGACTACATCTGGCCTAATCAGTCTTGGTGTTCCTTTTATTAAAAATATATTTTTTTATTACTTTTTAATTAATCCAAAATTTGTCCCATGAAACCTACATGTTTTCATTTCTGTGGTATTCTGTATTTTTACATGCAATTGTAGAAAAATGTTTTAAAATATTTGTCTTTTTTTACATTCTGTCTACACATTTAGAAGATATTATTAAAGAATGTGTTTACCATATAAGCTATAATGGGATTTGTCTTTTGCTTTGTTGTATGTGGTTCACAATTTGTGATTTATGGCTTACTCAGTCAACTGTGATTTATACTCATGACTGAACAAACTGCTACATGTGATATCAAATCACATCCAAGAAATAACCAGTACTTTTTTTATTTTGACTCACAAATGTAAATATAATACAAATGTATTATTTATATAACATAATATATATTATGTATGTATTCATTTGTATTTATATTCTGCCCCAATCCCAAGCGACTCTGTGGCAGGCAACTACAGAAATAAAAACAAAAAGCAATAAAATAATAAACTTCACTAATCAAAATACCACACTCAATAAAATCAACTGAAGCCAAAGCTTACTGAAGCTTATTGAAATTACACAGGTTATAAGACCTCAAAAGTTAAAATGTTTGCTATTTTTATCACAGTAAGTTTAGAGACTGCACTCCTGTCATTGTTTTGACAGGCAATTCCTATGATCACCATAATACTTAATAATCCTAAAAGTGGAACAATGGTAGATTCTCCATTATGTCCAAGGTCTTGTTTATGTCGAACAGGGGAAGATATAGAAATAAAAGAGCATGGAAATTTTTAGAGTACATCTCTTCCCCAATTCAGTTGTGGCATATATCCAGGGATAAGTTCAGAGTATAGATATTCTTCAATTTATGACAGCAACTGAGACAGGAATTTCCATCACTAAGCAGTGTGATCATAAAGCATGATCGCTCTGTTCAGTGATGGCAGTCGCTGCAGTTCTGGCTACTGTTGCTAACGGAATCTCACATCATTAAGTGAAGCAACTCTCATTGGCTCCCCATAGCCAAGTCAATGGGAAAACTGGCAAGAAGTTGCAAGTACCAAATAGTTTGCAACAAGTAAAGTGGCTGCTGCCAGATGAGGTAGAGGACAAGTACAGTAGGCATATGAGGATGCGAGGGAGATGCAGCTAGGCTTGGGGAAGCTGCATAAAGGTTCAAGGGTACAAGGGAGATACAGCAAGGAGAGGTGCTTAAGAGTACAAGCCGCCACTGGTAATGCTTAGCCAGCTCTCAAGCACCCAGATTGTAATAATATATATTTGGGGTGCTTAGATAGCTAGGCCTCTAGTGGGTTAGTTTTAAGCACCCTGCTTTCAGCTCTGTTCTAATTTCAAATGGCCATTGAACGCCCAGTTATAAATTGAGAACTACTATACCTGTAATTTCACCTAGTTGATATTGCATCAGATACAACTTTGACAACTCTTCAAAATATAAATAGATTTGATTGGTCTACTGTATACTGAGTATACTGAGAACCACAGGGCAGAAGGCTGGGGATTCCGATTCCCTTTTCCAGAAGGACTTAGGATGTTTGGACACAGCTCATTTTGGGATACCAGATTAGCAGCTTCTGCCGTCATCATGTATCTTCCAGGAGATATTCCAGTTATCTCCTAACTTCAATGTGAAAGGAAAATATCCTAGGATGCTTTTTTAAAGTAATGTTTGTTTTTAGCTTTACTACTTTATAAATAACTCAAGATGGTGAACATAAATAATCTTCTTTCCCCCTCCTCTTTTCCTGATAGCAATGACTTTATGAAATGGGTTGGACACAGAGAGTATAACTGGCCCAAGGTTGCACAGCCAAATTTCATGTATAAGGACTGGAACTCATAGTGTCCTGGTTTTTAGCCTGGTGCCTTAAAATTACATTACCTGAAAACAACTGGTGACGTAATTAAAAAAGAGAAATCCAAAACAAATAGATTTCAGATAGTCCACCGTGTTACATTGCTTTGCTACAAATGAAGAGCTCTCTATCAGAATCTCCAAGAACATACTGGAGAGGTTTCCAACTATGTTTAAAGATCAGGAGAAGAGTCAAAAGAAAATGAGTACCTCTGTGAGAATGAGTGAAGGCTTACATCAAACTATTTTTAACATGTACAGAAAAATAAAAACCTAGGACTTAGCACAGCGCAGCAAACAATAATAAAATCCCAATTCCTAGTTACACAATTTATTTTTGCAGAAGTAGTACACAAAACAGAAAACTTGTAATCCATGGTTGTTCACACTTATGGGTGCCTGGGCTATATTGAGTGAAAAGGAGCTGTCTTGGGCTGCATATAAAATATACAATATAGTTAATGTATATAAATCACATAATAATTTTAAAAGTTTATGACCTTGTGGGGCTGGATTGCTAGCTCTCCAGGGCTGCATATTTCAGAAGGAGAGGAAGCAATTGGGGTAAACTAATTCTGTATGTGACCAACAGCCACATTTCATTCATGGGGATTTATAGTGTCCTCATGAATGAAATGTGGCTCTTGGACACATACAGAATTAGTTTACCCCAATTGCTTCCTCTCCTTCTGAAACATTATAATCCAATGTGCAGGCTACATTAAAAACTGTCAGATTTATGTTTCTATATACTGTACTAAAAACAGGAAATAGGAGTTTTTAAAAAAAGGGACAAACTATACCAAAGGATGAATATAAATTTTTCCATAAAGAAAAAAAATGGAGGAATGGGGGAGTTTATTTTAGAATTACTGATCAATAAGATTAAGTCAGAACACAGCCATATATATATTAAACATTATGTCAATTTTTCCTAACCTGGTGCCCCTTCCAGTTATACTATACTTCATTATTCAAAAATTGAATTATTATCTCCTTTAGCAATGATGGATAAGATTCAGGTTGAAGGTTGTATTCACACTACAGCATAACACTATGCTAAAATGTGATCACTAATCTGTACAGTGAATCCAAGGAGTATTATAAATTTATGGTTCAATGGGTTATGCAATCCCATGGAATTGAATTATTTCATATTGTATGAATACAGGTGCAATATACTTCAGATGCTGCAGCTTTACATCACGTATTTTATTTTAAAAAGCATCTTTAGTATTTAATGCAAAACAGTGATTTAAGAAAAGACTAGCTCTGAAATTACTGGACTACAGTAATTTGTTCTTCAGGCACTTTACTGCAGTGCATCTTTCCTGTTATACAAGTTCTCTGCTTATAGCAATATTTAATGAGAGAAAATGTAACGTTAGACGTTTGGGCTTTATATTATATTAAAAGAAACTGGATTTACAAGAAAATGTGGCTTGGAATGCTACTTTGCTGATCCTAGACAGTCAATCGTATTCTCTTCTATGAGTTCATAAACTGCCAAGGGTACAAAATGAAAAATCCATTTTTCCCATCCCCCCCATCCCCAAGCTTGCTCTTAACTATTGCAAAGACTCTATAAAATTATTTGCATATAGCTTATGTTTTAAAAACATCTTATATACCCATTGTTTTTCAATCTACCTACTTTTTCTTTCAGCATTCTTCACCTGAGGGAATGGTGCAGAAAAGATATGAACTTCATTTCCTCAAATGAAAGTTATTCTTTCAGCTCAGCACATTCTAATGACTTACAGAGATATGAAGGATAGGACAGGATAGTGGAATTTCTTCTCTAAAAGGCAGCTGGAAAAGGAAGTACTCCAAGCAGAATGGTTATATTAAAGTGAGATTTAGTGGCTATGTGTTTTATATTAGTTAATAACATCTTCTCAAAAATATATTATCCCAGAAATTCAAATTTCCTAGCAATTTTCTTTCTCTTGAAATTTGTAAGATGATATGACTTGCTTTATTTGAACTATTTGAATTTCTTTAATCCAGCAAAGTTTATTTCATTCACTCAATTTGTCTGTGGAATTTTATGACATATAATTTTCAAAGAAAATATTGAAGTATTTGATTTACAAAATTCCTAAAATCAATATAAAGGAACACAAATATTTGTGTTTTCTTCCCTTTTTTCAGATTAAGAAAAAGAACCAATACAGACACTGCTATCAGAGCAATTCCAATATAAGTTTATTCAAAAGCTTTTGCATTCAACAACTCAAAAATAATTGTACTCACATGGTAACTTAAAATTTATTGCAATTGTTATTTATCTTATAACATTCTTTATAAATTTATTTTTCACTACCACATAGTTTCTATTACAAATTGCCACATTTTAATTTTTTTAATTTATAACGTATTTATTTTATTTTAGAAATTTTTAAGACTAAGTTAACCCACTTGTAGTATCTTTTGTCTGATAATGTGTGTTATGTGAATTGACCCATTTGTAAACAATAATATCTCAACTAATTGTGGCTTATTTAACAATCCACTAAAAACCTGTGACTTACTGTAATTTTGATGGACCTACACTAATAATGGTATAGGAACGTTGAGATCTTTCTGCAATGATCAGATAATTTTTTTAAAGCTTTCTAGATTAAAACACTGATTATATAAATGAAATACAGGTAATCCTCAATTTATAATCACAACTGATCCCAAAATTTTTCTTGCTAAGCAGGACAGTTGTTAAATGCGTTTTGTCCTATTTTATGAACTTTCTTGCCACAATTGTTAAGCGAATCATTGCAGTTGTTAAATTAATAACATAGTTGTTAAGTGAATTTAGTTCCTCATTGATTTGCTTGTCAAAAGGTCACAAAATGTGATCACATGAACCTGCAATTGTCATAAATATGAATCAGTTGCCAAGTGTCTGAATTTTGATCACTTGACCAGGGGGATACTGTAATGGTAATAAATGTGACAAATTATCATAATTCACTTTTTTTAGTGCTGTTGTCATTTTCAGTCACTAACAGTCATTAAACAGTTGTATGTCAAGGACTACCTGTAATGCATCTTATTTATCAATGTCTGGCAATCTTTCTGAAACAGAGCATAATATATTTGATGTTGCAATGTCTTGTTATAAATTTTTTACATTAGAATGCTTTGTAAGTACAACATTAAATAGATAATATTACTGAATCAACTTAATGGGGATTGTCAACAATACTGTTTACCTCCCACAGTAACACTGATGTTTTGAAAGTATTAGCAAGAATATAAACAACATGCTCTGTGAAATGCAAGCATAAATATTCCACATGGTTACATTTTTTTTAAAAAGGGAGCATTTTCTTTGATCATTACAGAAATGCTGGCTATAAACTGAAACTCATAACATAAATTCAGCCTATTTAGAATGCCTGCAGTGTTCTTCCATATTTAATTTTAAGAGTCTGTCGATGCAAAAATAATCACTTGCACATATTCAGACTTTTTTCACCCTACTTGTTTGCATGGGGATCTCCAGAGTTTCCATATATTTTAAAATCTTAGTTTAATAAAGATAGTCTAATATGGAAGTTAGTAATATAATAGCTAAAAGAAAGAAGAGAAAAGGAATACAGTAACTATTTCAAGTATTATAGACCAGTACTAAGAGGAAATCTTTTTATTCACTGCATTGGTATTAAAATCTGAACAGAAGGAACAGTTCCACATCTGAAAACGCTGTGCCCTAATCCCAGACATGGAAATGCATCATAAAAACAATTACTGTGATGTTGAGCTAGTATGTTCTCTAACCAATATAAAAGCATGTTTATTTAACATGTGTTTAGAATTTAAGAATTCATTGATTAATTTTTAAGATTATGAGGGGCCAATATTAAGCAGATATTAACTACAGTAAATTCTCTTATTATTCTCCATACAATAGAGTATACAAATCATATATCACATTTACCCCCCAATTTGGTCTTATTAGCTCTTGCTCTGTTTTGTTCACTAGGTGTCAATTTTAAAATTAGGATCTTTATGATATGCAGCATATATCACATTTCTTATGTAGTGTTTGGTTGACAAAAAAGACAATCATTATTGACAGAATAATTTTATGTTGAGTTGGCATTGGTTTAGGATGTTGACATGACTTTTAAAAGTATGTTTATAATGACTACTATAGTCAGATGCTAACCCAAGCACAACTAAGTAAATATGGTATTTTATTACTCACATACATGAAGAGAAAATTATACATAATTGCTGAACCTGTCTGGCATATCGTCCATAAGTACACTCTTGGTAGAGGAATTTAACAAGTCATATTTTATTTCCTGTACTCATTCTCAGCTTGCTTTCCATATTCTAGTTTTCCATATTCTAGTTTCAATATACAATTACTGATTAGAATATGATATTCTAGATATTAGAACATGAACATAAATTTCTCACATGAAATTCTGCATGTAACTATAAGATCAGGATGTAGTCTGCTATATCCATAGAATGTGTATTTAAAATTATCAGCAACCTGATTTGTATGGATGTAATACAACACACACACACACAGACACAGACACAGAGCCAGTAGTCATTAAAACCTCTGCCAACAGCATGCCGGGACTCTGACAGCTGCTCTCTTTGTTTTGCTTTGCAGTGCCCTCCCCCACCATCATGCTGACCTATATGAGCAGCTTTGCATTGCTTTCTTTTCCAGGCTTTCATCAAGTAGGAGCAAAGAAAATTCTAGCTTGAGCAAGCAGCCCAAGCAATGCTGGTAAACACAGATATAGGCTTATCTTACTGAAATCAACCATAGTCATCCATATTGTGGTCCTTGAAAATAACATTACTATTGCACTTTTTTTTAAGGTCCTTTATTCCAAAATGCAATCTGTACAAATCCTTTCCTCAGGCCACTCTGCAGACTCAAAAATGTTTGCCTATATATCAGCCATAATGCAGCATTGGGGGAGGGAGGGGATGTTGTCAAAATGGTGAGATCTTCCTTTTTTTTATATACGTGTAAATAAAAAAAGCGGCGCGTTATTGTAGGGAGGAGGAAGGGATGAAGAAGAAATGCTAAACGGCAAATTTTAAGTACAAGCTGTATAACCAGAAGCAATTTTGTGCTGTAGGAAAAGAGGGAGGACAGGGAAGGGGAGGGAAATTTCACTAACTGAGGCAATCCATATTCCTTTTTTTTAATTAAAAAAAAACCAGCAACAAGAATTTAAACGGATGAAGAAATGCTGATGGATCCTCCCCTTAGACGCTACTGACTAACCGGATCCAGCAGCAAGATCAAGAGACGGGAGCAAATGGAGGAAACCGGGCGAGAGGAAGGGAAAACGGGTCCTCGCAAAAAAACATTAAAAAAGCCCCAATCCCATCAAAGCCGAGCAGGGAAGCGGCCGGATTGACCATAAAACCGGCGCCACCTTTACCTGCTTCGGGCGGGCTTCGAGTGGCGCCGCTTCCATTCAAAGTGACGGTCCCATCCCTCCAGATTCGGATGTCGGCGGGGCTCTCTACCCGGCGGCTCAGGCTCTCTCCGCGGCGACCCCCGGCGCGGAGGGAACCGCAGCACTGGTAGCAAACGGCCCACGCCTGCTCCTCGTTGATGGGCTGGTTGTAGAGCTTGAGGATCTCTCCCAGCGAGAGGGCTTCCCGCAGCATCGCAGCCGCCTGGCCTCCGCCGTAGCCCTCGTCTTCTCGCCGGCTGGAGGTGCCGGGCGAAGGCTCCTCGTCGCCCGCCGCCCCTGCGTAAGCCATTCCCTTTGCTGGAGAAGAAACCCCCGGGCGCGAACTGTTCTATCCGTCGCCCCTCGCCTTCGCCTCGCCTCGCCTCAGCTGCTGCCCGCTGCCTTCATCTTCGCCCCAAACTCCTCCTTCCCCGCCAAAGCAGCCACCGCAGCCGAGCGCGTGAGCGGTGCAGGACAGCCCAATGCCGCGGGGAGGGGAATCCAGCCGGGAAGAATTGCGGACCGCCGGCCGAGTCACCCGCTTTGAGGGCGGAGACTGTGGAAGGCGGGATTCACTTCATAGCAACCCAATGGCGTCCGCTGCCACCGACCGTTTTCTCCGGTTCGGCCGCCTCCTGTCTGTGGGAAAGCGGCGCGGCAAGATGGGGCAAAAGAAGGCCCTGTATTATCCTGCGCGCGGGCGGATGGTACGGTACGGGCTGCCCTCGACTTCACGACCGTTCGTTTGATGACCCTTCAAAGTTACAACGGCACTGAAAAATGGGACGCAGGACCGTTTTTCACTCATAGGACTTTCGTTCCGTCCGTCCCCAATGGGATCAAAATTTAGATGCTTGGCAACTGGTTCATGCTTATGACCTTTGCTGTGTCCTAAGGTCATGCAATCCTCTTTTGTCACCTTCTGGCAAGCAAAGTCAATGGGGAAGCTAGGTTCACTTAACAGCCTGGTTACTAACTTATCAACTGCAGTAACCTATTTCTTCAGATCCTCCAGTGGTCATCCACCTTTCTGCTGCTAGTCCTCTTCTTGTCTTTTTTTTTCAGCATTAGAATGGAATGGAATGGAATAGAATAGAATAGAATTCTTTATTGGCCAAGTGTGATTGGACATACAAGGAATTTGTTTTTGGTGCATATGCTCTCAGTGTACATAAAAAGGCAAGATACATTCGTCAAGAATCATAAGGTACAACATTTAATGATAGTCATAGGGTATAAATAAGCAATCAGAAAACACTATCAATATAAATCATAAGGATACAAGAAACAAAGTTATAGCCATGCAGTCCTAAGTGGGAGGAGATGGGTGATAGGAATGATGAGAAGACTAATGGTAATAGTAATGCAGCCTTAGTGAATAGTTTGACAGTGGTGAGGGAATAATTTAACAGATTATTTCATTACAGATTTTTCCAGAGTTTTTCTTCACATTATGTATCCAAAGTACAGGTAGTTATTGACTTACAACCACAATTTAGCCAACATTTATATTATTAAGTGAAAACAGTTAAGTAGGTTTTGCCCCATTTTACAATTTTTCTTGGCACAGTTGTGAAATGAATTGCCACAGTTGTTAAATCTTCTATATAAATAAAAATGTAAAATAGTTTGTACGAAGCAGCTAATCTCAAAAACTACTACACCGATTTACTTCAAATTTTGACACAATGTTCCCAAGGACTTCCGATAATAGAATACTTACTCATTTTGTGCCTAGCACACATGTGTCATGTGCAAGTTACACAAATGTAAAATGTACCCACTGATCATGTTTTCACCTCCCTGTAGCCCCGCGCATCAGGCTGCTTTTCAACTGTCATTGTTGGAAGAGGCCTCATATGGAGGCCTCTTAGGGCCAAAAGAAGGCACTGAGATAGCAAACTCCCAGGTGGCCCATAGAGAGAGAGAGAGGGAGAAATACAGTTTAATAAAAGGACTAGGGGAGATATGATAGCAGCCTTCCAATATCTCAGGGGTTGCCACAAAGAAGAGGAAGTCAAGCTATTCTCCAAAGCACCAGAGGGCAGAACAACAAGCAATAGGTGGAAATTAATCAAGGAGAGAAGCAACTTAGAACTGAGGAGGAATTTCCTGACAGTTAGAACAATTAACCAGTGGAACAGAAGTTGCCTCCAGAAGTTGTGAATGCCCCAACACTGGAAGTCTTTAAGAAGATGTTGGATAGCCATTTGCCTGAAATGGTATAGGGCTTCCTGCCTAGGCAGGGAGTTGGACTAGATGGCCTCAAGGTCCCTTCCAACTCTGCTATTGTATTATTGTATTACAGTAGGTAGGTAGATAGGGGAATAGATAGAGAGGGAGAAATACAGTAGGTAGGTAGGTAGGTATATAGAGGGATAGATAGAGAGGGAGAAATAAGGTAGGTAGGTAGGTGGATAGATAGGGAGAAACACGGTAGGTAGGTAGATACATAGGGTGATAGATAGAGAGGGAGAAATACATTAGGTAGGTAGGTAGGTAGAGGGAGAAAGGAAGAAATATAGTGGTAGGTAGTAGGTGGATAGATAGATGGAGAAATACAGTAGGTAGGTAGGTAGGGGAATAGATAGGGAGAAATACAGTAGGTAGGTAGAGGTATAGAGAGAGAGGGAGAAATACAGTAGGTAGGTAGAGGGATAGAGAGGGAGAAATACAGTAGGTAGGTAGGTAGATAGAGGGAGAAAGGAAGAAATACAGTAGGTAGGTAGGTAGGTAGAGGGATAGATAGGGAGAAATACAGTAGGTAGGTAGGTTGGGGGTTATATAGTGGTTGTGTGTATGTGTGCAGGTGTAGATCTACACACAGATTGGTTGGCCATTTAACCAGACTGGGCCACAGCAACGTGTGGCCGGGTATAGCTAGTTAGTAATACAGTTGTTAAGTGAATCTGGCTTCTCCAAAGGTAGCAAAAGGGGATCCCATGATCTTGGGACACTGCAATCATCATAAATATGAAGCTTCTGAATGTTGATCATGTGACCATGGGGATGCTGCAATGGTTATAAGTGTGAAAAATGTTATGTCACTTTTTTCAGAGCTGTTGTAATTTTGTTGGTCATTAAATAAAGTGTTGTGAGTTGAAGACTACCTGTATAATTTAAGTCTGGGGATTTGTGCCTTGAGTGAGAACTCTAGGTTGATTTATTTGATGCTCCTTTATTTTTTTGGGGCTGTTGATATTTTCAGGAAACTTCTCCAATACCAAAGTTTAAAAGCATCAATACTCTATACTTTCTTTTTGCAAAAGACCAGCTTTCAGTTTCATAGAATGATCTTTATAGGTATAGATGCATCATAATATCTGAATATCTGAATATCTTTTGCAAGCTGTCTCATTGTACTCTACCAAGTGCTAATCTGTGGCCTATTTCTTAACTGCTAGTTTCTTTATATTAATAATTAATCCTAAAGGACAGAAGTTAACCCACTCTTTCAATATCTTCACTGTCAATTCTAAAGCAGGTTACTATACCTGTTGTCATTAATTTGTCTTTATATTTAATCTTACTCCCATAGTTTTCACTGTATTCATTAACTTTCATTACTAGAGCTTGCAGATAATTTCCATATTCATCAGCATGGTTATTGATGATTCCTCCTCCAATTAAAAAAAAACATGTTTTCCCAATCCAGATCCCCTCAATATATTCTGCATAGATGTTGAATAAGTAATGTGAAATATAAACCTTGTTTCACTCGAGCCAGTCTTTTTGCCATATTTTTATTTTTTTAAGCAGTTTCTACAGCTTGAAATTATTGTGCAATCAATAATGAAGCGCATACTAATTTCTTTTTGGTATTCTATGGTTTTGGTATTTTTTGTGGTGTGATATTTATTTTCTTTCATGTTGATATAATAATAATAATAATAATAATAATAATAATAATAATAATAATAATAATAATTTATTTCTTATAAACCGCACCCTCTCCCCACAGGGACTCGGGGCGGTGCACAGGAGAAATAAGAACAATGGCTATATACATATTTCATTAAAAATAAATTAAATTAAGTAACCTGTGCTAAAATACCCATTAAAACTATCTAACTAAAAATCCCCAAAAAACCCTAAAAACAGAGGAGTAGCTATCCCAGGCCGGCAAGGCAGAAAAAGTGTGTTTTCAATTTAAGACGGAAGGAGCGGAGGTCCGTGGTGGTCCTAATATCGGGAGGGAGGTCGTTCCAGAGGGCTGGGCCCGCCACAGAGAGAGCCCTTCCCCTGGGTGTCGCCCGCTGACAGAGTCTAGTGGACGGCACCCGGAGAAGTCCCTCTCTGTGGGAGCGAATCGGTCGTGAGGATGTATGAGGCAGGATCCGATCCCGCAAGTAGCTAGGTCCCGAGCCATGGAGCGCTTTAAAGATGATAATACCTTGAAGCGCACCCGGAAGACGACAGGCAGCCAGTGCAGCTCGCGCAAGATATGTAGAGTAACTTCTTCCAATCTGTTGGCCACTGTGCTGTTCTCCAGATTTGCTGGCATAGCTTGATGAGACCTTTACTGATTCTCCTTCTGTTGTTTGCCATATTCCTGTAAATATTAATTCCCATAGCTTTCTGACTTGGTAGTAACTGAAGTGCTAATTTAATTTCATCTTCTTGTGCTAGCTTTGTAAGCAGGGATATCTTCTAAGATATATTGGATACTAACATCTCTATTGTACAGAATTCCAGTATACTCCTTTCATCTTTGATATTTTTGGAATCAGTTACTATCTGTCCATTGGTGTTCTCTGGTGTACCAGTTTGAAGTGGAATGCCCTCCTAAATTTAGAGATCTTTTAAAAGACTTGTTTCTTTGATGTCTTTGCAGATATTGCTGTACTACTACTTCTTGTCTCTTCTAAAAGCTCTCTGAAATAGTTAAGATCTTTCTTCAGATCTTTGTCTTTCTCGGGTTTGGCTTCTTTTCTTGGCAATTTCAATGTCTAGTTTGATTCCTTTTGTTTCTTTTTAGATGAATCTGTAATGATTTCTTTAAGCTTATTTTATAGTTCCTCTGGTGAAGATTTGAAAGTGATTTCTGATATTCTTATAGGTAGGTAGTTTGGGCGTTATATGGTGGTTGTGTGTACGTTTTTCTGTGTGCAGGTATAGATCTTCATACAGATTGGTTGGCCATTTAACCAGATTGGGCCACAGCAATGCGTGGCTGGGAACGGCTAGTGTTTAAGATATTGTGAAAACTGCTTTGCATGTCTTCTGCTTCAGTTTAACTGAGAACCCGGATACGATCTGTACCAGTCAACTCCAGCTACCTCTTTACTGTCATAAATGCTGTCTTCCAACTGCTCTTATCAGTAATGTATTAGTATGCAAGAAATCACGGGGGGGGGGGGGGGGAGATTGTGGGAAGATAAAAGTATTCTTTTAATCCCAACCCCAATCAAACAGGTAACTACACATTTTAATCAAACGATTTTTAAATGATTTCTTTTGGAATGGAATGTGTTAGCAGCATCTGAAAAATAGTTGAGATATCAGCAAAACCCATCTTTGAATAAGATTACATATACACATATTAAGACATAATTATCTATGGTTCTTGAATAAACTACAATTGGCGAAATGTGTGCATTTTGATGGCATAATTTGTGAATTGCAAAGTGCAGTTTGATTCACCAAATCATCTTATAGCTGTTTTACATAACCTCAGGACAGAAGGATGCAGCATCACAGGGGACCTTCCCTATGGTGCCCCTACCAAAAACCATAAAATCCAATGGGAAAGAAATTGACTTGCTGTTGCAAATCATCTTTGCACCAGTAAATCAATTTGGAAACCTACAAACTCCTGAAGTTTTGTCTAGACTTGGTATCCTTGAGGAAAAACCTATTCCATGATGTACAAACTTGATTTTTTTATTATATGAACTAGGATCTTATGTATCATATGAATTCAGCCATTAGAGTTTATTTAATCAAATAATTATCTCAATGTGAAGGCAAGGCAATGTTAAAATCAGAATTAAAATACTTACATATGATGCTAATAGTTTATTTAGATATTGAGATTTTCTTTACTCTCAGAATTACCCATATATACATACATACATATAACATATATATGTTAGGTTTTTGAGCTGATCAATAAATAAATCAGGGAGACTAGGATAGATCTATTTCGAGCTTTTTAGCTCTCATCAGCTAGCCATACCCTTACTGGGATTTGAACCGGGGCTGTATTACATATTAGGCAGAAGCCTTAGCCACTTAAGCCATGAGGTTCTCTTCCTGATCAGCTGAGACAGGTGTATATGGTTGTGTCACAACACCCTGTTAAGCCCCAATTAAGGGAGGAAGCATACTGCTTTCCTTTTCTGCCTTTCGGCTCATCACCAGAGACCATCCAGACAGAAAGCTATGAGTTCCGTTGTGTACTTTTTTTTATATGTGTTAGGTTTTTGAGCTGATCAATAAATAAATCAGGTATTTATATATATATATATATATATGTCTCCCTGATTTATTTATTGATCAGCTCAAAAACCTCACACACACACGGTATTTATTACTAATCCATTGCTATGGAATACAAGTAAGTGTTTGTGTTCTGCTGACAAAGTGATTTCATTAATATATTTTTTCTGTTTTCCTTTTCCTGTTTTTTATTGGTTTATTCATTTTAAAGTCTTATTTGTTCATGCTGTTATGTGTGAAAGCTGTAGACTAATAGTTGCTGAACTTTGATTTAAAAAAAAATGTTGATTTCTGCTGACTATCCTGACACACCCAAGTTATTTTCTGGGCAACAGTACAGAAGTGGTTTGCCACTGCCTTTTAGGATGTTTTTTTCCCTTCCCAATTTAGCCTACAGCCTTGGTTAATTCCTGGCATGGGCAGTTAAGCAAGATTTCTACAAACCCAACAGGAAATCATATTGGGCTAGAAGGAACCTTGGCATGAGTTTAATGAGGCTGCTTTAGACAGATGGATACAGTCCATGTATGCTTGTGTTGTGCTTCAAAGATTTAGTGAGCCTTGGAAATGGAATTTGTGCTCTAAAAAATAGATTTCCTGAGGTTTCACCGACAACTGTGGCTGGCCTATTTAGAGGCAAGATAGTCTGCTATGCAGATAATAGGCAACTGAACAGGAACTGACTGGGCTCTTGTTTTTATAAGCAGGAATGCTGACTTTTGATTGGTCTTTAGTCAAACTCTTTTCTGATTGGAACAGGTTGGTAAAGGTTGATGAGGCTTCCTATTTCTGGACTCGAGACCCCATTCACTAAACGCTGAAGCACAACACTGCTAAATCCATAGCTCTGTCCATACACTGTCTTTACCTAAAACTAATGTAATTATAGTTCACTCAACACATTTCTGAACTTGCATAACATACTAAATGTAAACTATTCTCATGATCTAGATTTATAAAAACATGTTGGACTGAAATATGCGTAGTTAATTTATGGGTCAATGAGTTGTATGAATACAACCTATAAGAAGAAACAGGCTGCAGAGGCAATAAAACCTACTCAATTGGATACTGAAGATCTCTTAATCTGAGTGCTTCCTTCCTTAGGCTCTGGAACTATTATTATTATTATTATTATTATTATTATTATTATTATTATTATTATTATTATTATTATATTATGAAATGTATAACTGTAATATAAGTAGGCAGGCAATATTTCTACAAGCAGGCTGAAGACTGGCGTAAAGCCATTTATGAAAAGCACTGGCATAGGAATATCAACAACATAAACAATGATATATTTAGTTGCAATATAGAATCAAAATCTGAATTGTAGATTAGCTAATCTTGAGTTATGATGGAACTATGCATATTCATATCACAAACTCATTGTCCATAAACCTTATGGATAGACTGGATCTCTTTTCTCCATTTGATTTGTATTTAGATTTTGTGTAAACTATTACAATGTGATTATACAGGACATTCCGTATCACTTCAGTGGGTTTTCAAAAGAAAAACTCTGTACATTTTACTGCTTTAATTTCTGGGTTTTTGTTGTTGTTAGAGACCTGATCTAGATTTTTTACCAATTTAAATGTATACAAAACATTTATTATTAACACAGTTTTTATTCCAATAAAATATATAAAATACATTATACAATTTATGTCATGATATACAGTATAAAATTGCACAGATCAATTTTAAAAGTATAGCAGTATCCTTTATTAGGGATCCACCATATTGTATTGAAATATTTGTTTTTAGAATTTCCTGAAATCAGGAGTGATAAGATTGTGCTGCCAAAATCTGGAGGCAATATACTCAAGTTTAAGTGGCATGATTTTTGTTACTGATGCTGCTTTTATTCAGAATTAAGAGAGTGGGTTGAAACGGGGAATCTCCAGGTTAACTCTAAAAAATAAAAACCTGCATTTTTTGGCCTGAATCTTGGCCTGTTTGCCTTTCCCTCCCAGGATTTTAAGGATGGGAACAGTTAGCATATAGAATACAACCATTTCCAATTCCTCCTTTAATTTAAAATGGACCCAAAGTAGTAATTCTCGGTGTTAATTTGGTTTTTTTTTTTTAAAGGCCCTAAAATTTCAGACATCACAGACTGCCTCCTGTAGTTCTTTGAAAGCTGAGGAAGCTGAATGGCAATTCCAATACCCTCCAATACGAAGGCAGTCCTCCATAGTCTTAAATAGTTCCTTTGGTGTATACATCTAAGTAGACATAGAAACTAAGTCCATTAAAATCAATACCAAATGAATTCCATTTAACCAGGTTTGAAACCAGGATCAGCCTGCATCCATAACACACACAAATATTTGACTTTCTATGAAGTTTGTATGTAATAGCACACAAAGTCACTCAATTATGCAAACAATTTCTTAAAGTACACAACGGTATTTGCAAGCAAGCATGATCCAAACAGCACACGCAGATTCAGGATATGTGAATACTCTGACACGAACTGCAAGTCTCACTTGGTCCCCTCTACAGCATAGAATTTCTTCACAGAAAGGAGATCTATTTGAAGAAACAGAGACATGAAGCATTACTGTAATTGGATTGGAATAAATAACACATATAGTATATGTTGAGAATACTAATTATTACACAAAAATGTTAACTTATTCAAGTTAGTTTAGAATCACATTATATAATAAAAGATTTGAAAGCCATGGACCATTTAGGCCATCGAGTCCAACCTCCTGATTGAGGAAGAATTCAAATGAATTGGGCATCCAGCCTCTGCTTGAACAAAGCAATGAAAAGAACCTTCTGCATGTCTGGCTAATTGGTTCTTTTCTCCATTAGGAAGTTTCTTTTAACTCATTCAAAAATACCTTCACATAGCTGTAATCCATTAAATCTTCAGAAATAATAGATCTTAATCTTCTATGTGACATATTATTAGGTATTTGAAGAATGCCCTTATATCCCACACTCAGTTGTCTTTTCTCAAAGCTAAACATACTCTCAGCTCCTTCAATCTCTCAAAGGACATGTTTTCTAATATTTTGGTTGAGTGTGAGTTTTAAGCCAGGGAAAAAAAATCATAAACCCATCCACCACTTAACTAGCTTGCTTATCTGCATATCATAGTGTTCATTATTATGCTTCCTTACATATGATTTAAAGCTTTACTAACCAGGCTCACTGTGCTTTGAACACATTTATCGATTTTATTAGCTACTAGCTGTACTCGGCCACGCGTTGCTGTGTCCCAGTCTGGTTAAATGGCCAACCAACCTGTGTACACACAACCACCGTATAATCCCCTACCTACCTACTGTATTTCTTACTCTCTCCCTCTACCTACCTACCTACCTACCTACCTACCTACCTACCTACCTACCTATTGTATTTCTTCCCCTCTCTCTATCCCTCTACCTACCTACCGTATTTCTCCCCCTCTCTCTCTATCCCTCTAACTACCTACCTACCTACCTAGAGAGAGAGAAGAGAGAGGCCGCTGACTCAGCAGCGGCCTTGGGAGGGGAGTTGGCGGTGGGGGCGATGGCGGCAGAGAGGCTGCTGACTCGGCAGCGGCCTTGGGGGGTGGGGAGTTGACAGAGGGGGCGGCAGCGGCAGAGGAGAGGCCGTTGACTTGGCAGCGCCCTTTTGGGGGGGGAGCTGGCGGAGGGGGGGCGGCACCGGCGTTGCGAGGGGCGAGGTGGGAGGGGCGGAAGTAGCCGGAGGGTGTGCAGCGGTCGCGTTGCGAGTGGCGAGGTGGGAGGGGCGGAAGGAGCCGGAGGGAGTGCCGGTGTCAGCGTTGCAAGTGGCGAGGTGGGAGGGGTGGAAGGAGGCGGGGAGGCGTGAGCGAGTGAGAAAAACACAGAAGAGCTACAGTTGTACATTTGTGTGGCATGTACCTGGGACTGGTGTGCCATCCACACAATCTGTACGTATCATTGGTGCTGCACTTGTAAGGAACGTTGTGTGAAAATTTGGTGGCGATTGGTGCAGTAGTTTTTGAGATTAGCAGTTTTGAACAAACTCCTAGTTAACTTTTTATTTATATAGATGATCCATCTTGTGGCAGCAGCCCATCTTTATAACTCAAACCCAGCTCCCCAGGAACCTATTTGCAGCTGTTGACATGATTTGCATAGCCAATCATGTTTTTTAGTTAAATAGATTAATATTCAATGCAATAGCAAGAATGACAGTTGTTTGGATTCTGGCCTTATCCATTGGCCAGGTAATAAAAGTGCAAATAATTGCAGGTAAACTTAGGTGTCTACAACTTCTCCTAAACTCAGACTGTACATAGAGGAATGGAAGCAAATATCCTGACAACAGTGCCAAAGCAGACTATGGCAATAATATCAAAAACTAATGACAGGGTCAGGAGAACTGGCAAGCTTACTTTCAATTTCCTGGTTCAGGTCATATACCAAAATAATCAAAGCAATTAATAAAAAGTCTAAATAAAATGGATCCAGAAACTTGGTATCAATTTGAAGCTCTTCTTAATAACCTCAGCAAGAAATGAAACAAATTTTCCACATTAAGTGGTGATGTTATTCCCCCCCAAAAGTCTTGTTACTTATAGGGAAGTACATCCAAACTGACTTTATTTCTGCTAGCTATGAATATTGCATTACTCTAATATTATTATATTTTTAAAAATCTTTTATACATAACTCAAGGCAGCAACCTCATACTTCTGCTTCCTATTTTCCCCACAACCACCCTGCGAAATAGGTTTAGCATGTGGTCCAAAGTCACCCTGCCAGCTTTTATGCCAAAGGGTTGTGTAGAAATGAGGTCTCCTGGTTTGTAGCCCAGAATCTTAATCATTGCGCTGAACTGGCTCTCATAATTTCATCGTGATCTCTCCAATTTTCTATTCGGTTTGATCAGATATTGAATTGGATATCTTATACAGAATGATAATATCAGACCAGTATCTTAGATAAAAATTATATTGAAACAAAGGAAACAGGTTTTACCGCAGACATGCAGCAAATGCTCTCCTAGCATTTCTATACACAAAGTGAATGGGAAATCCTTTGAATGTATGACCATCTGGTACAGCCCTCCTGATAATATCTTGAAATTCTTCATTTCCTGAAGAAATTCCTGTTGTGCGTTCAAGTTCATAGGCTGCCAAAGCTGGTGACAAGAAATAAGATAACTGATCGTCCCAAACTGTTGCAAGGGCAAGATCCTGTATATTGACAAAACAAAAAACATAAAAAGAGTTGATAATTGCCATTAATTATAAGAGATGGAATAACAGCTAATTTTACCAGTTTGTCTTTAGAAAAGGTTACACACAAAAGCAACTCACAATTTAGCTAAATAGTTTTGTACTCTATCCTCACTCATAATATTTTTAGTTTACAAATCTGAATTATAAAACAGAATATCATACGCGACATGATATTTATAGGGAAAATAGGTAAAGGGAAAACATCACTTCTTTGAGTTCTTATTCTGTACTACTAAACTTTGTCACTTGAAAGCAACCATTTATAAGGACATTTTCAATTTTACTATTGCAGGTTATAAATGTTTGAAATGCATATGTTTGGTTTTCTTAAAACACGGACAAGGTCAGAAGGTGAATGTTTAAGAAATAGTTCATCACTTTTTTTTCTGATAGAAGGCACTTTCAAAAAATGTAAAAGTTACCTTACAGAGATGGCCAAATTCTCTTGAAGACTGAAGAACCAAAAGATATGCTGTTTTGTAAGGTTTAGCTGGAAATGTGCAGGACAAAATGGGTCTAGACCACATTACAAATTGCAAACACCATAAACTATTTTTTATTTGAACAGCATGTTGGTATGTGAGTAAAGAGAATGTACTAGAAACAAGCCATATATCATTTAGCACATAAGTACTTTGAGCATTGTAATTTTTTAATGTACAATAAGAAAAAAATAAAAATATTAACTGTCTTGGTCTGCCCCCTAATGGTGTAATGAATGACATGGAATCTCTGGGTTCTAAGCCTCTAAGCTTCTTCAGTGACTTTCAGGCTTTACCATTCTATCCGGGGATTATGTACAAATGAAACCTTTTCATCTTTTCTATTTTATTATTTAAGATACTCAGAAGAAAAATCCAGGATTACGTGAAAATCCTATATTTTTTTCTTTCAGTAAGGCCAAAGATTCTGAAAGAATACAATATATTTTGTAAATAAAAATGGTAACAGCTCACAAAGTTTACTAGGCCCAAATAGAAATACACAGTATTTTCATAGTAAGGAAGATAAAGCAGGAATGGTTAATTTGATTACTTTATTTAAAGAGGAAAATATGTTCTTATTTGGATATCACTTCTGGAATTTGTGCTTGTGAATAAAAAAAAAATGAAACTTTGATCTTGGTTTTGTTGATTAGAAAGATTTCATGTTATAGAAATGGCTAGTTATATATGAATGTGTAAAAGCAAAAATTTGAGGATGGAGTGTGTTTATCCTGCACTATGCTAGGAAGAGTTGGAAGTCAATGCCCCCTGTTCTTTCTTTTTCTCTTCTCCCTTGTATCTCACACCCTCTTTCCCCTGTTTCCTTCTTTAATTTCCTATTTTATTTTCTTCTTTGCATTTTATATAATAAAAATAAAAATGATATGAAGATCATATGTTCATCCACATTAAAAGGTTAATAACTATACAAAGCAATGCTCACTACTGTAAATAAACTTATGAATGTTATAATGAAGAGGAATTCACCATGTGCTCTTTTTAATTTTTTAGAAAAAATAGTGAATTCATTCCAAAGGATGAACGGGTGGGTAAAGGAGAGTACAGTCACTTTAACATAATTTCTCACCTACAGCCACTTCGCTTAGCCCCAAAGTTGCCAGTCACAATTGTGGTCAAGGGGTATCTGTACTTCTATTCAGAATTGATTAGAATATAGATATACAGTACATTCTCATTTTTAAGTTAACAATAATGAACTATTGTCAGATTTACTTAAGCAACTCACTGAATATAATTCATTATCCGTTGCCAGAATTAGTTTCAATCCTACTTGACTGGCTGTTCTGAACAGCCATACTCTTTTAAACATTAAGCTGTATGAAAAAGATTTGAGTTGATAGCAAAGTTACTGAGTCTGACAGAAAACAGGAGTAGGAGTATATTGACCCAGTACTGTTGTACAACCAAGGGCAGAAGCTAAAATAAGAGCAATTTAAAAACCAGAAGAAGCATTTAAGATATCTATATGCAGAATTTAAAAATAGAAAAGAAATATGAGGCAAATTTTAAAGAAGCATACTCTTGTTAACTTACAAGTAAATTGACTTTATTTTTAAAAAGTAAATGTACTTATTTCACAGCGCCTACCAAATAAAGATACTTACCTTCCTATGTTCCACGACTAACATTCTAAATTGCAATTCTAGTTCATTGCTTGCTGATGCAGCATCAGTTGTGGAACTACAGAGAGGAGGAAAAGATGGAAGTGCAGTTGTGGCCCCTGGAGAACACACAGATTTGATTGCTTCTCCACTCATTGGTTTCCATTTGGATTCATCATGCAAATCAAAGATACAAATTTCTACAGCATCAGAAGGCTGGCAGTTTGCCAAAAACTTCTGATGATTAAAGATGCATCCTATTGTTCTGTAAGGATATAGTGCCTTGGGTTGCTTAACATTTGGAGGATCATCAGGTTTGACAGGATTGTGGATGTATCTAAAGAACAAAAGACATGCCTTAGTAAGCAAAAGCTAAATTAAGTTTTAAACTAATCAAATTAGTTGGCTTTTTAGTCAACATTATGTTGGCAAAGATGAGTTGCTGATTATTCAACTTGGATTAAAAATACAGGGATGGTTCAAGAATACACTTTCATTCATACATCTATAAATACCTATGCAAACTCAAGAGCTAACCCTGAATCTCTGTTCTTTATTTCATAATGTAGTATTTCACCAGGACAGTTAGTTATCCTGTCCTCACCCTTGTACTTTTAGTCACCTTTCATTCTTATGCCACCAGTTTTTCACCACAAAACAGCATTTCCTTTGTGAAATTGCCCTGAAAAGATGGATGTTGTAATGAAACACTGGTTGCCTTAAAGTCTTGACAAATACACAATGAAGCCACCTAACCAGAATTTTGCTTATATAGACTACTGAGAAATTATCTTTTAGACCTTTACATTTATTCTTATGGACTGTATATGTGGCCAAGTTGCTGACTTTTGACTGCAAAATAGTCATTATTTTGCATGGCATTTTAATGAAGTAATATGCTCCGTTTGAACTGAAACATTTATGTTAAATAATAATTTGATCTACTGATTGGTTAATCAAAACTAAATGCTTTCCAATAGTTTGCATTCTGATATTTGAATTGTTATAACTTGCCATACTATTCTTACCTATGTCCTGTTAAACTCTCCCAGAATGTAGTTACTCCATCAGTCCCGTAAGTCATCACCCATGTGTGAGGAGTGCCTTTAGCTTTTGTTCCTACGCAAACAAATGCTTCCATCCCAAAACCCAACAGTAGACTACACAAAAGGTTAGCATGATCTTCACAATCACCCTGAAGAGGAGATATATTAAAGATAGAACACAAACTCGTAAGAACTATTTTTATTTTTTACAAGGTAAAACTTACAATCTAATTACAATGTAAGTGGCATATTATAACTAATGTAGCAACTATCTAAGAACTATGAGTTCTCAAACAAATTCCCATTATTTATCATTATAAATATATAGGAATATGCAAAATGTTCTCTTCCTTTACACAGGAAGCATTTCCTATTCTGGAAAGGTCGATGTTTGTAAATGTCCAGATTGATGTGACAGAAAAAATGAAAGGTTGCAAAATAATCTCTCTCTAGAACAGAACATATACGCACATCTACCATTAGTCTAAATGTAAAAATTATCAACAATTTTATTACCATCCAGGTCTCCTATGAACCATCCCATTCTTAAATAATTTAGCATCTTATGGAAATAAATTTTCTGCACTATTTTTTAGAATACCTTAAACTATTTCCACTTTGAGGAATTTATTTCTGAAATTCACTTCCCCTTCCAGAATATCAGAATCTGAAGAATTTCAGCATGATCCAAAGGGAAAATGAAAGTTTCTACAGGTAGTCCTTGAGTTATAACCGTAATTAAGCCTGCCCATCACAGTCATAACTTGTGATGGTTGTAAAACAGGTCGGTCATGTGACCGACTTGCCCTTTTTTGTGGCAATTGTTAAGCAAACAAAATGGTTCGCTAAGAGTGCAGTTTTGCACAAACCCAGAAGTAAGTGTTGGTTTGGGGCGAAATGTCTTAAAATGTGGTCATGTAACTGCAGGATGTTGCAAATGCGACCTGGTTGCCAAGTTGGGGTGATGTAATGGTGGTGGTGGGGGCAACCAATAGAACTTTGAATCTGATTCATAAGTACCCCAGGTAAATCGGTCGGAACGTCAAAGGACTTCGTGTAATGCTCTTCAGGTTTTATTTCCAAATAGTTTGATTTTGCATATCCCTAGTTAACAAGATGTTATTGAATATATGCTTTTAGAAAATGATGCACACATTTATTGGAGAAGGAAAATTAGGAACTTATTACTAAAAGGCAAATACCTTGTTATTTTATATAGGAAATATATCCTAGAATTTATTCCTTATTTAGCAATACTAGGAAAAGGCACACATTGAACTTTGCTGCTTAACTATAATTTTCTTTATGTCTATACTATAACATGTAAAATCATCTAAACTGCATTGTTTCATCAGTTCAGAGGCATCATAAATTTTAGCACAGGGCTTCTGGATGAAAATTGCTTGAACTATGAATTAATAATATAGAAGAATTTAGATTTAAATTATACCTTGTTTCTACAGAGAAAGGCCAGAAGAGAACACCACTGTTCTTGTTTACTGTTTCCTCCCCCAATGATAGGGGCTTTTTCATAACCGATCACGTTGACAAATCTGGCAGCTTGCCGAGGTGTGTCCAGAAGTCGACCTGCTCGAAGTGGCCTAATATATGAACATACTGGCCTGTTTATCCCATTTTCATCCTGAATGTAAAATGTGTGTGAAAAAGTACATTAAACCAAATACAGTAAACATTTGCACACTTCAAAAATTATTATGAAGAATCAGGATGAAAAATTGCTGCCACTGTTTTAAGGAACTCATTTATTTGCTACTGGTTTTTTCCAGGACCTTTTGCAAACTATCTCTCCTTGTTTAGCTTCTAAATCTAGATAAAGTCACATAGGAGTTACAACCTCTTAAGATCTTAATTAATTTTAACCCTTTAAAAACACCTATGTATGGCTGCCCCCCCCCCCCCCCCAAAAAATCCAGTTGCTTATTTTCTGCCTCACCATTTTTGGTATAATTAAAGCACAGGCTTCCACTTCTGCAATTGCCCACCCAGCATATTCCCTACCCCCTTCCTCTCCCGCTCCCCCCCCCCCATTTTTTCTGCTGGAAATGCGAGGGCTTTTTTGTGGTTTTGTATAAGAGAATAATTGACTATATGGATAGGAAATCAATATGGGCCCTTGTTTTATTCCACTTTTTTAATCTACTAGTGACAGGCAATTATACACAAATGTGACACATGCACACATTTATTGGAGAAGGAGAAAGCTGCAGGATTAGTTTCAGTAGTTAATTTTGTAAAAGTTGACAAAGCAAGGAACCTATTCATTGTACAAGAAATTAGCCTCCATTTACAATGATTTTTCTGTGTAGTCTTTTTTGAAGGTGGGAAATTAGAAGTGCCCTGCTTTCATATAAATACTACAGTACCTAGCTCAAGGTTTTCTAATAAGCTCCATTGTATTCAACCTTTGAATCTTGGTGTCTCTAATCCTAGACCATCATTCTACTTATTTGGCACTGGTTTTGGTAAACAGAAATGAAAGGAATTTCATTCATTTTTAAACTATCTGTATTTATATTCATCTATCTACATCTACACATCATATCAAAAGGATTGTTATTACAGTGAATAAATTGTAGAATTATCATATCTGATAGTTTTTGATTTTGTTTCCAGTTATGTAACAAATTGGAAAAATTATATAATCACTCAGTATTTAATTATAATGCAACTTTACTATCAATTTTTTCAACACTTATACAATGCAATATAAGGAATGAATTCAATTGTTGTTAAAAGCTACTGTGTTTTCCTGAAAATAAGACAAGGACTTATTTTGTTTTGACCCCCGAAATAAGCGCTTGGCCTTATTTTTGGGAGGTCTTATTATTTTTAAGGTGCAGGAGGCGGCAAGCATGGTCACCTCATGTCTGCTGCTGCGTTGCAATATTTTCGGGGAGGTCTTATTTTCAGGGAAACAGGGTACTAGATTCATTATAGCAAAATACTAAAAAGATAAAGTAAATTCTTCTTTGGATTAATGGTTTTTAAAAAGTGTAGTTGGAAATAGCAGTTGTTAAAAAAACTAGGCAAAAGTTTTTTTCTAGAATCAATATGCATATTAAATGAAAATTAAAGTACAACTGCATGCATACATACAGAAATAATTCATCAATATTCTATATAGCAATGCTACTGTTGAATTCAAATGGCTATACTTTTTCTTTGATTCCACAATTGCATTTTTGTATTTTTAAACAAATAATAATAATAATAATAATAATAATAATAATAATAATAATAATAATAATAATAATAATAATAATAATAATAATAATTTTTTATTTATAAACCGCCTCCTCTCCCCAAAGGGACTCGGAGCGGTGCACAGGGAAAAATTCAAAATACCAATATAAAATACATAAATAGATAGATAAAATACAGATTAAACCAAATTATCCCTGCGCTAAAATCCCCTATCTTAAAATACACTAAAATCCCCTAAAACCCTATTAAAAGACGGAAGACTAACCTAGGCCGGCCAAGCAGAAAAAGTGTGTTTTTAATTTTTGACGGAAGGAGCGGAGGTCCGTAGTTGTTCTGATCTCGGGGGGAAGGTCGTTCCAGAGGGCTGGGCCCGCCACAGAGAAGGCCCTTCCCCTGGGCGTTGCCCGCTGGCATAGCCTAGTGGACGGCACCCGGAGAAGTCCCTCTCTGTGGGAGCGAATCGGCCGCAGGGATGTATGAGGCAGGATCCGATCCCGCAGATAACTAGGTCCCGTGCCATGGAGCGCTTTAAAGATGGTAACTAACACCTTGAAGCGCACCCAAAAGACGACAGGCAGCCAATGCAGCTCGCGCAACAGCGGTGTTATGTGGGTAAACCTTGAGGTTCCCATTATTGCTCGCGCGGCTGCATTCTGGACAAGCTGAAGTCTTCGGGTGCACCTCAAGGGGAGCCCCATGTAGAGAGAATTGCAGTAGTCCAGTCGGGATGTCACGAGGGCATGAGTGACTGTGCAAAGGGCATCCCGATCCAATAGGGGACGCAACTGGGCGAACCTGGTAACCAGGCGAACCTGGTAAAACGCCCTCCTGGCCACGGCTGTCACTTGATCTTCCATGGACAGCCGGGTATCCAGGAGGACGCCCAAGTTGCGTGCCCCATCCACAGGGGTAAGGTGTTCGTCCCCTATGGCCAGTGATGGAGTCAACTGGTTGTACCGGGATGCCGGAAACCACAGCCACTCGGTCTTGGACGGGTTGAGTCTGAGTCTGTTACTTCCCATCCAGGCCCGCACAGCTTCAAGGCACCGGCACATCACCGCTACGGCATCGTTGGGGTGGTTTGGGGTAGATATATACAGCTGCGTGTCGTCAGCGTAGAGATGGTACTCTACCCCAAAACCACGGATGATCTCGCCCAGCGGCTTCATATATGTGTTGAACAGGAGAGGAGAGAGGACCGACCCCTGAGGCACCCCACATGTGAGGGGTCTCGGGGTCGACCTCTGCTCTCCTGCCAACACAAATTGCGATCGACCGGAGAGGTAGGAGGAGAACCACCGCAGTACGGTGCCCCTCACCCCCAACCCCTCCAGCCGATGCAATAGGATACCATGGTCGTTGGTATCAAAAGCCGCTGAGAGGTCTAATAGGACCAGGATGGAGGAGCAACCCCCATCTCTGGGGGTATCAGCAATGATACTGTAAGGACAATATTATTCAACTGGGCAATATACACACAGATGTTGATTGTTCTCCCTCCAATGCTGAGCACCATAACCCCACACTATTGATAATTCTCTAATCTCCAAATCATCTTTTGAAACAGCACCAAGCAATCATCAAAACATTATCATTGGATTCTCTTATACTAGTCTGAATAAAACACAGTGATTGCTTTAAAAAAGAACAGGTATATTGAGATAAAGTTGGAACCAAGGCATTTAAAACTTTTACAACTGTAGATCATAAGCAGTTTTTCCTTCCAATGCATTGTTTAATACGTAAATCATAGAGTCTATTTTATAATCATCTTGCAGATTTTCATGTGTAAATTATGTAAGTTAAATTCGAGGGTAGGTGGTATTGCTGGTGTTTTGAACGAGTTTTTTTTAGTTCTGATGAACAAAGTGTTTGCTTATTCATAAATTAGCTGTCTTAGTGGGTGGATGATCATGCATCCTCAAAACACATTTACTAAAAAGTATACAAGTGAGGATGTTTTCTTCTACTCTAATTAGTCCAGGAGGTTTACTAGACTCTCAAGTTACCATTATATTTTTATAGGAAGATGATCACAAAATACTCTGCTGAATCTGTTTACCTTTTTTTATTTTCTAAGAATGCCTAAGGCAAAGGTTCCCCTTGTGCTAGTTGTTTCCGACTCCAGGGGGTGGTGCTCATCTCTGTTTCAAAGCCAAAGAGCCCACGCTGTCCAAAGATGTCTCCGTGGTCATATGCCAAGCATGATTAACTGCCGAAGGTGCACGGAACGCTATTACCTTCCCATCAAAGGTGGTCCCTAGTTTTCTACTTGGAATTTTTATGTGCTTTTGAACTGCTAGATTGGCAGAAGCTGGGACAAATAACAGGAGTTCACTCCATTACGCAGTACTAGGGATTCGAACCGCTGACCTTTCTGATCGACAAGCTCTGCATCTTAGCCACCACATCCCTTAAGAATGCCTAAAAGAACACCTAAATTCAGTTTAAATTATTTTCTTCACCCTGCTCCCCCAAATACCATTCAGAAAAAGAGTTTGATCAGGCACTACAGAGGTTATCTAGCAATACTGAGGGACCAATATAAATGCATATGAAAGAAGAAAAAGATAACAACTGGTCTATTTGCCTAATTTGGGACTGAATTTGAAACCATGCTAGGCAAAAATTCAAACATTTAACACCCATACTGAGAGGAACCGTTAGGAACTGAAGCCTGGAACACTTGAAAGCATAGGCTAATATAATCCATGAAAATAAAACTAAATAGCAGCATTTTATTTATCAAAATAAAACTAAATAGCAGCAAAGAACCAAAATATTTCAGGTTTTATATGTATGGAGATGTTTTTTAGAAACGATTAGGTGAATACAAGAATACCGCATAGCCATGGAAGAAAGTTGGAGTTGAGAAAAGAAACTCAAGAGTACTATACATTTTTGGTATAAGAAAGAATATTAAAGAGTATATCATTTCTGTCAGGCTTTTGCTATTTTAATATCCTATCTATATATAATTAAGTCTCATGTTTGATAGTAATTTTTAATTGGGTGAAATTACAACATAATTTCATTGTGTTGTAGGGCAACAATTATTGAATTAAGCTAACTCAAATGGGTAATTTACAGAATGTTACCCGTAGGACCATAGGAATGAAATTTGGGGAAATTGTGGCTGCTTCAGCATCACCACATCTTCTGACTACGCTTCCCAGAAATGCATAGGTTGCACTGTACAAGGAAAGAGGAGAAAGTGTTGTCCATGTCCACCACTTCTGTCTGGTACCTGTACTCAATTGGCTGGCAGCACAGGGGCTGAAATCTCCCAACAAGGAAAGTGAGTGGGTTGTCTACTTGTGAGATAGGGTTGACTGGTCCTGGTGATGACAGGTCAGTTGTCATCTTGGAGACATGCTGAGGAGCAAGGGTGTTTCCCCTCCCTTCCAGAAAGGGGCAGTCAGTTCTGAACATTAGCTGAGGAAGGGGAGGAGGAGTTATTTCCAACGCTCCCTATCAGCTTCCCACAAACAATATCCATGGGGAGGATGTCAGGAAGTTGGGAATTGCTCCTAATCCCATTGCTTTCCCCCCCACACATGGTCAGTTTATGTTTAGGTAAGAAATATCTCTGAAAGGATGACCCAGCTGGCATCGGTTAGTAAATAACTAAAGTTCCTAAGATTTTGTGGTGTCTGTTTCCTCACTGGCCTAACTTAAAAGGCTAACATTTACTGAGTTCAGGGTAAATTTGTTTCTACAGCCTTTTATTCACATATTATATGAACTGTAAAGTCTAGAATATGGAATAGCGTATTCCATACCTGGGCAAATATTTTCACTAGTCTTGAACTGTGCGAAGTCCTGATCTGTAAGTATTCTCTCCACCATTGCTTTGCATACACAAGAAACAAACGTTCCTTTTCTGCTGTTTTCTGCCGCTCTAAAGAAATCTGTAATTGAAAAAACAATTACATGCTTTACAATAAAATCATTATAAACATAAAGCATATGCCCTGCTAATATAGATTAAACTAACAGCTAGTATGAACATCCTGTTACAAACAAAATACAGTAAATATTTATATAATTCAAAGTATAAATAACATGTCCTAATGTACTACTGTAATTAAGCTCTAATCTTAAATCCTAATGTCTTTGGTTAATAAAGTGTAAGATATATTATTATTATATGGTGTACTTGTGGCTGAGTAACATATTTCAAGAATGATTAAATCCAGATTGATTGATCCAGACTTCTTGTGGCATAGCAAAACAAATAATACTTTGCCAGTAGTACATTTTTAATGATATTGACCAATTTTCAGAAAACTGTCAAAGATAAATTTTCCTTCGCATGATACTCCATGTTTTTGCTCTAGCTTCTTTTACTGCAAGATTAGGCAAGAATTATCAAATACATACAAAATTAGAAACAGCTTTATTGTTTAGGACAAATTCGACAGTACCATCTACTACATAAATTGGCCATTTGCCACAGAAAATGTGAACTAGAATGCATATGTGATATTTTGAAAAACATTGAAGTTATTCATTCCATGTTTCATATTCATTTTAATATTTATTACTTTAACTTTGATTACAATGTAGTCCTTGACTTACAGTAGTTCATTTAGTGACCATTCAAAGTAACAATTGCACTGAAAAAAAAATGACACAATCATTTTTCACACAACTGTTGCAGCATCCCCATGGTCATGTGATCAAAATGCAGACATTTGGCAACTGTCTCACATATTGAAGTGTCCTGGGGTCATGTGGTCACCTTTTGTGAACATTGACAAGCAAAGTCAATGAGAAAGTCAAATTCATTTAAAAAACATATTACTTATTAACTGCAGTAATTCACTTAACAACCTTGGCAAAAAAAGGTCATAAAATGGGGCAAAATTCACTTTGCAACTGTCTCACTTAGCAATATAAATTTTGGCCTCAATTGTGGTTGTAAGTTAAGGACTACCTATATTTAGGAGGGAGACCAGAATGTTTCAAGAAAACTATAATACACAAATTTGATAATTGATAATACGCAAATTTTAACTTGTGAAATAAATATTAAAATGTGCTTAACATTAAAATCAGCCTGAATTGTATTAATATTACTGTTAATTAGGACATACCTGAGTATTAACTATTTCCTGAGAAAGAGTCTTGTTAAGTTTTGGATAGATTTCAAGTTTGATATTAAGTACTCCAACAGAAACCTTTGATTCTGAACCTTTGAACCAAAAGTTATAGAAGAACTTTTGAACTTAAGAAAATAGACCTTTTACTAGATCAAACATTCAAAATATATACATTGTCCATATACAGTATTTCTCAAACTTATAACTAGATTTATCATTCTTAAATGTGTTTGAAGCCTGGGAGACTTTTCCCAAAGCAGAAATTTAAATGTAAATAGGATCAGTTTGGACAATTAGCAACCAGTAAAACAAAGGAAATAATAGAAAAAGGACCCACTACTCTGATTAAAGAATGAAGGGAAGATCAACAGAGAAACTAGACTTTCTGAAGTTGTACCTTAAGAAGCCATTCTGTTTTCTCCTACATCTATAAATATTATTGCTAAAATTCAGAAAAAGTTACTTTTGAGAACTTTCTTCTATGAAATACATTTTTATCACTATTAATTCCATCTTTTTTTCAAAGTTGTATCCAACATCATTTTCCCCAATGTTAAAATACGTTTTAAACTTACCTACACCAAGAAGTTCAATTGCCACATTTGTTATCTTGTTTTCTGCACTAAGGACAGATCGCCATTCTAAGAAATAGGATGCTACTAATGTGGTCTCACCCGAAGTGTCTGTTTTGATCAAGACAATGTGCACTGGATCACATATGGACAGCATAGTGGTGGCATCAACCATTTTGCTTCCATCACCTGTCAACATCACATCCAACTAAAGTTAACTAAAAACTACAATTAAAAATGCTTCCCATTCATATTGCAATGTTATCTATGTAAGTTCACTTAAAATTAATAAAGAATATTCAGCATATATATCACATAATATTACATGAAAGTTTTTATCATGATATTTCAGCAACTATTTATAACCAGTTTAAATCATTTAGAAAAAACAGCTGGGATTGGAAGTAGGGAAGGAAAGATAGGATTTGACTGAAAAAAAGGTTAGTAGGGAAAGAGTTAAGCACCTTATTCCCATTTGCTTTTCTTCTACCAAGAATCACTGAATTAAAAAAAAAGACACAAAATTCACTATAACGAAGTAGCTAGTTAGCTTGCTGTTTCACTGCAAGATAATCCACAGTGGGAAACAGTATTTCTAAATAGGCTATCAAGTTTTAAAAACTGGTGAAATACTAAATATGCTACAGAAACTTTCAAAAAGGAGGAGCACATATGAATTCAGATTGCATTACATAAGAAGCCAAGTAGTTCTATTTATAGAACAAATTTATGGCTCTATTCATTAAAATGTTAAAAACTTTATGTAAAAAAGAAATCCCTGAAAATGCCATCTTGTACAGCTCAGAAATAGACTCCATCACTTTCTCTGAAGTTTATTCCAGGTAAACAACCTTCTGAGATTCCACATCTAATAATCTCTTCAGGTATATAATTTTCAATACAGTAAAAATATACAAGTAAAAAGAAAGATAGAAAAAAGAACGAAAAGATAAAAATATAAAGTTATGCCTTCCACTCTTCTATCAAACAATTATCCATCAAAAAGTCATCAATTCGATCTTTTCTTGTTTCAACAAAAGCCCATATAAAGTTTGTAGTCTTTCAGATTTAAAAGATATTATTTTTTATAATGTTTAGATTCTGATCAATGTACAAATTTACTTACCTAAAGTATCCTTGTGTACTTCAAGCAAAAATCCATCACTGAAATCTGGTTCACAGGCACACGGAACAGGTTTAGAGCGGAAACGCTGGTTCCGAAAATGTAAGTAAAGAGTGAAGGTAGAACAAGTTTGACCAGGTAAAGGTTCGGGTTCCTGAAGATGCTCTAGGAAAGCTTTCCCCCCCAAAACCTGAAGGTAAAGATACCTTCGTGTTGGATCAATATTTGCTGTAAAGTATTGGAAAAATATAAGTTAGTACAAAGGGTAAGTAAAAATACAGATAGCAATTTTTAAAAAATGAATAAGATCTTCAGAAGCCTTAAAAGACTCCTCTTAAAATAAAGTATATGCTTTACATTGTTCAACTAATATTTATTTTAAATGTATAAGTTATTTTCCTATCAAATCTATAATAATGTTGCTTTTGACCAAATTGTGACATATTTTAAATGGAATTAAAGAATTGTATTATTTAAGATCTAACATATTATGGTATGTTTTTATAAATATATATATATGCAAAAAAGCAAAGGCCCAAGCCTGATGATGATGGGGGTGATCCCATCGAAACGTTGCAAAAACACCTTTAATTTTACACGGGAAAAGACCCGAATAAACCAAAATCTACATACCTATACCCGTGAAAATCTACGAAAACATATCTATATATGTTTATATATGTTTTCTGAGGTTTTCGCGGGTGTTTGTATGTAGGTCTTTGGTTGTTCGGGTTTTCTCCCGTGTAGAATTGGAAGAATCTTCACGACGTTATATATATATGATATTTACCTATTAGGTGAAAGATTAAGATTACAGATAGTCCTTGCTTAGAAATACTGGTAGAAACTGGGACCAGATTTTCAGTAACTAAGTGGTTATAAAGAACAATGTCACCTCACTATACTCCTTAGCAATGTCAGTTCTTTCTTACTATCATTAAACAAACCCTACATTAAATGTGACACCATGTGATTACCATTTGTGACCTCTTGCCAGTTTCTCTATTGAATTTTGCTCGTAGGATAATGGTAATGAAGGTTGTAAATGGTGATCATATGAATGCTGCAATTTCATAATTGTGAGCTGATTGTTTAATACCCAGAATGCAATCAAGTGATTGCAAATTTTGTAGGTATGAGGATTGGTTATATGTACTACTTGTTTAGCACTATTGAGTCATTATTAAACAAGGACTACCTGAAACAGAATTGTTTCGATGTGAGATGGGCAGCAAATACATTTTATAAACTAATAAATTTACAGAAGGATGCCCAAAATAAAGAGGGGAAAGAAAATGAAAGAAATGTAAACAAATCACAGAATGAAAATAATCTTATCATTACAGTTTTATTAAGATAATATGTAACATACTTTTTTTTAAGAGTGCTGGTTGCCTGTCAACAAAGTGTGTAGTTGGTTTTGCAGTGGAAATTCTTTCCCTGTCATTTATGTCCTATAGATATAATTTTAAAAAAATTAAGATCATTTTCAAATCAGATTTTCTTACAATTTCTGTAAATCTTTCTTTTTCTTTTTTCTTTATTTTATTCTATTAAATATCCAGCCCAAGGATATAGCTTCATGATTCAACATAGCTGGTTATTCCAACACCCAGAAGTAAATAAACTCTTTGGTATGCATTTTTTTAACCACCTGCAGAATAGATTCTTAAGGATACAAATGAGATTAGCAGGCAGAGGCAAATTTATACCAAAGGTGGCAATATATACCAGGAATGGCTTTCCCCTGTGTCCTAATTTATTAGCTATTGTGTTTCCAAATCAAGCTGCATTTTGTTCCATTTCACTAAAGAAACAGAATCATTTATATTGTTTTTGATAGTTTTATATCACTAGAAGCCTGAGAAATTCTTTCTTCAAGGACAGCAATGATTTTATTATGCTCATTAATATTGTTCCAGAATGAGTTTTTTAAAATGCCAAACTGTACTCACAGACACAAAGTTGAGTTCTTTCACAACATCATCAATGATTCCTCGCTGTGTTAAGGCTTTCATTAGATCTTCTTCAGATAATTGTTGATGTTGAGGTGCCAATTCTTCTCTTATGGTCTCAGCAAGAACTGCTCGAATCCTGCTATGAACATCCATCTGAAAGGAAACATCTCTGTTAACAATTTCTAAAATATATTCTACTCAACTTTTCAAATAGGTCATTCCAAAACAAGAGCAGGATAATTCCTAGATGAAATTAAGTTCAGATTGGCTCTTTCATCAGTAGAAGAGCTTATTCCAATGCACAAGGGGTGTAGGCATCCATTGGCAGAAGAAGAATATTTTTGGCCATTCACCCTTCCTTCAGCATCACCTCTCCTGTTGCTCGGCAAGATCTTATCAGAACTTTTCAGCATAAGTGCAACTGCAGAGCTACATTCGAGCCAACTTACATTAACTTGCAGGACCCAACTGGTAAATTTTCTGGAAGGGACTGTACACCTACCATCTCCAACTCTATCAGTGAAAATCCATTATTTACATTTCCACTGATTATTTTACTGATTTGTATGTGTTTAAACACATATTTTTTTACAATTGAAAATAAACTTTTAGCACCAGGTTTACAATTTTATGTTCACTTTATATGTAGCTACAAAATGGACTCAAACAACTTTTTGGCCAGATTATTTATTCTACTAATATTCTTCTTTTCAACTATGATTACAGGTAATCAACGACTTACAATTATAATTGAGCTCAAAATTTCTGTTGCTAAGTGAGACATTTCTAAAAGTTTTGTCCCATTTTACAATCTTTTTTGCCACAGTTGTTAAGTGAATCACTGCAGTTGTTAAGTTAGGAACATGGTTGTTAAGCGAATCTGCATTGACTTTGCTTCCGCATTGACTTTGCTTGTTAGAAAATCACAAAGGGTGATCACATGACACCAGAAGCCTCAATTGTCATAAATATGAGTCTGTTGTCAATCTGATTTTGATCATATGACCATGGCAACTTTGTAATGATCCTAAGTGTAATAAGTCATAAGTCAGTTTTTTCAGTGCTGTTGTAATTTTGAACCGTCACTAAATGAAATATTGTAAGTCAAGGACTACCTCCACTAGATCAACAACTACTAGCTGCATTCTAAATTTTCTTTTGTTTGTTTAGAACTGGCATTTTTCCAGAAATGAGTTTTTAATTTTAATCTTCACCATCCTGTATCAGTCTAGTCACAACAGTGCATTGCCTCTTAACTCAATCATTCCACCAGGCCACTTTGTTTCTGTCATTTCTTTTCAAATTCATCAAAACAAATCAATGGCCAAGTTTAAGCACTAGGTTTATGCAAAAATAAAAAAGGCATTATGTAGTCTGAGAGCAATATGCACCCAAGGTCTCCTTTTTATGATTTTTGGAACTATTTCTAATTATAACTGCTAATCACAAAGTTTCCTTCCTTTATTTAGGAAAAGTTGCATAGACATCATTATTACAAAATAATTTCCACGAGCTTTCCTGCAAAAGCCCAAATTCCCTATTTCCCTACCTTTTCTACTGCTGCTAAATGTGATCCAATCCATCACAAAACATAATCAAAAATAGGTTTGCTTCTGGTAACACAAACCATGGTTTATAATCCCACGTTGTCACAACTTGCCACAACATTGTAACCCGAGCCACAAGCGTCACATTTTGACTTGGCATGTGAAGCAAACCTACACATTGCCTTGATTTGATGAATCAGAATGCTGCCCTGGAAGAGCTGAAGAGTATTTAAAGGCTTTAAATGAACAAATAAAAACAGGTTAGAATCGCCTTCCGTAGAATTGCAATATTGAGTCCGCATCATCATTAGGTAATATATTTCTGTCTAGTGTGAACAAATTCCCGAATTTAGTTTTATCGCTTTCTATGTCGAGCGAAACCGGGCAAAAGCTGGGGGGGAACCTAATTCTGATTAAATTAATCTTGGGCAAGTTGTTCTGTTGTGAAATACCGCCAGTGAGATCAGACCCAGACGAGAGCTGAGGTGGTTAAAAGGAAAGACCCTCACCTTCGTCAGCTGCTGGTGAATGATTTCCTTCAGTTCCGAGGCTTTTTCTGGCGGCAAAGCCATCTCCCCCAACTGCCGTTACAGACAGCAGAAACCGCGTCAGTTGTCGAGAGGAAAACCCATCTCCAGCAACCCGGCCCCAAACCGCCCGGCCCTCCCGCCCTCCCGCTCACTGGCCCGCTCGCGCCGTGCCTCTGCTCTGCCAGCACCCATTGGCTCAATCGTCAGCCAACCGGGGCCTCTGACGCCGCACTCCTCATCTGGGCAGCGGTCTTTCATCCCAACCATCTTTCCAAAGTGCTTTGGCGAAGGTCTATCCAGCACAGTCGCCTGAAAAAAACCGCGGCCCTTTCTGTTCCCACCCTTCTTCCTAATTCCATTCTGGCGAGCAACTCGGTGCAAAGACATGTTTCGAAATTGTTCTTTCGGTTCTGATAACCCGTTTTCAATAAAGCTGTTGCTACAAACGAGAAAGGCTGACAGGCACCGATCGAACACCTATTTCTGTGAAGGACAGTAAGAGGACCCAGGACGTAGAAACCGGCGCTTTCCTCCCTGGTTTGGATCGCTGCGAGGGGTTTATTTCGTGGGTGCTTTTGTTGTTTGGTCCTTGCTGGGATGTTCGTTTCCTGTGATAGCTGTGCGTGCTCCGATTTCAAAGGCTTCACACTCCTTATGGTAAAATAAGCATTCGTTTTCCTGCCAAGTATTTGTTTGGTCGTTCTCGGGCAACCAGAGAGCTGCGCACAAAAACGAGAGTGGCGCGGGTTTTTTTTTGAACTCTGACCTCTTCAAGGGTCCACTTGGTGAAGTTTTAGAGCAGCGCTGGGAAACGATGGCCCTTTTAGGACTTGTGGACTTCAACTCCCAGAATTCCTGGGCTAGCCATGCTGACTCAGGAATTCTGGGAATTGAAGTCCAGAACTCCTAAAGGGGCCACGGAGTTCCCCACCTCTGTTTTAGAGGGATGTCGAAATCCTTGGGGTAAGCTTGGGATTCATGGTTCTTTCTTTCTCCATGTCTTTCTTTTTTTTAATCATTGTGACCAAAAAGACACTATGATTCACAACATGATCATTCCAGTTTCATAAAATAAATCATTGGAAAACTATTCTACTTTGATTGAATTTTCTTTTTTAAAAGGAGTAGAAGCATTCTTTCAAATAAACGGAGAGATTTAGGACAATCTTGTCATTGGATTTTTGCAGCCCAGATTAGTAGAGCCCAGATTTTTGTAGTCCATAAGTAATCTTCGATTTATAACTGATCACTTATGGACGGTTTAAAGTTATGTAAAAGGTAAAGGTTCCCCTTGCACCAGTGGTGGGTTTCAAATTTTTTAGAACCTACTCTGTAGGTGTGGCCTATTTTGTGGGTGTGGCTTGGCAGTCATGTGACAGGGTGGGAGTGGCCACCTTTTAAAATGTGGTGAAACTCATTTAACAACGCTCTTGCTTAGCAACCAAAATTTGGGACTCAATTGTGATGATAAATTCTTTCTTTCTTTCTTTCTTTCTTTCTTTCTTTCTTTCTTTCTTTCTTTCTTTCTTTCTTTCTTTCTTTCTTTCTTTCTTTCTTTCTTTCTTTCCTTCCTTTCTTTTCCTTTCTTTTCCGTTGGGTCACTGGTAGCGGCGGGCCAGATTTACTTCCAGGTACGCCGGTGGAACCCCCTCTCACCGGTTCTCTAAATTCCACCAACCGGCTCTTGCAAGTAGGTGCGAGCCTGCAGAAACCCACCACTGCCTTGCACATAGGTACTAGTAGTTCCCAACTCTAGTGGGCAGTGCTCATCTTCATTTCAAAGCCAAAGGTGTCCAAAGATGTCTCTGTGGTCATGTAGCCGGCATGACTAAATGCCAAAGGTGCATGGAAAGCTGTTACCTTCCCACCAAGTAACAGGAGCTCACTCTGTTACATGGCGCTAGAGATTTGAACTGCCGACCTTTCTGATCAACAAGCTCAGCATCTTAGCCACTGAGCCACCACATCCGTTTAAAGTTAGAACAGACCCGCATAAAGGCACTTACGATCTGAATTTGAAGTTCTGAAGGCTAGACCCTTTCTGAAGTCATGTGATGGCCTTTTGGATGTTCAGCTACTGGCCTGCATATATGGCTGTTTGCAGCATCCTACAGTCACTTGACTGCAATTTTTGTTTTTTTGCCCCAAATAAACCAGTGTTTAGTTCTGGTTCCACCAAAATACAAGTTGGTCATATGCATGCCTTGACTTAGGAGTCATGACATAAAATGCAAATTTCAGACTCCATGACAGTTGTAACTGGAGGACTACCTGTAGTGGTACCTGAAGCTTCTGGTCTCAAGGAAACCAAATGTACTAATGGATTATTCATATGGTTCAGCAATATTCTTGTATTAGGTTTTTTTAATCAATTAACCATTGTAAATTTATTAAAAACCCAGTGTGCTATTGAGACCTTCTGAAATTGCCTGAAACTTTTTGATGTATATGAGTTCAGCAGTTTTTTATTCAGTGGTGCTGTTAAAATCCCCTTTTTGTGAATATTCGCTTTAAGGTCTGCCATGAGGGTCCCAAATTGGAGTTCATTGATAATTTCTCTTGTTTTGGCATTATTTCTGTATCGTAATTATGTACATTTTGGCAAACTTACATATAATCCACTTTTAATTAATCACATTTTGTGTCACCCACAAAATAAAATTTAATATTAGTACAATATAATGGACATGAAATTTTCCAGTTCAAAAGTACTATTCAATTATTCATAATGTAACTATTTGAGCTTTGTAATAGGTAATGCAATAGGTAAATACAAAAGTATATAATCAATATGTTTGGAATTAATCAAGACATCAAGTGAATATATAAATACAGAATGTCTTTCAGTTAATTTACAACAATATTGTAATTTAGCCTTATGGTTTTACAATACAAAATAGATATATAGCTACCGGTAATTTGATATGTCTTTCCAGCAAATTACAAATAGAATTATTATTTGAGTTGATACATACTTACATTTGCTTTTTATCTAATTTCAGCCAGCTGTATCAGTGGGCAATGTGGGCCAGCTGGCTATAGATTTAGTCATTTCTACACTTCATATGCCCAGAGTTGGTTACTTTTATACAGATTGTCTTGTACCAATGGTTGGAAATAATCCATATGCAACAACTGAAGAGGATGCAACGGAACTATGCATAAATGCTGAATGTAGGTGGTGTAAATATAGTATTGCCATCCACTAAATTGGGAATAGATTGGGTGCTTCAGATGCATGTGTGTGTGTAGTATGATTTATTTAAAGATGCTTTTGCAGAGTGGTTGGAGTCCCCAAAAGCTACTTACAACTTGGTTTCGAAGTTCTGTTATTTCCCACTCCCTGTGTCATGTGATCGCATTTTGGGCACTCAGCAGCTGGCCCACATTTATGGCCATTTGCTCGCCCTGCAGTCATATGACTGCTACTTATGACGGTTTTGTCAGAAACAAGGGTTTACTTTCAGTTGCTGCAAAAAAGGGGCCATTGAGAACAATGGGTTTGCTTAGCACTGCTCGGTTTGCTTTAAGCCTGCTGCCAAAAAAAGCAGGGTCAATCTTACGATGACCCACTTTGCGAGCATCATGACTTACCTCCGTAATTGCCAGGATGAATTACTGTCATAACTCAAGGACTACTTTGCATTTTCATTAAAGATGAAACCCTAATCAGTTAGTTCCAAAATGATTGATGCCAATGATCCTAAAGTTTAAAATCATTATGAGATTTCAGAAAGATTGTGTTGTGGCCTGTCGGTTGCTGGCCCCTCCAGTAGACGAATCAGATGAGGAGGAGGAGCATCAAGGCAACCTGAGAGCTCCAAGGAGAGAGGGAAGGGAGCTATCAGAGATAGAGACAGAGACGGAGCCTGGGCTGTCTGTCAGCCCTCAGATGGAGAGTCAATAGCCCCTAGCTCTGGAGATGGCTGATGTGGAAGAGGAGGAACAGCTAGGTTCAGTGCCTGAGACATAGATGCACAGAAGGCAGAGGAGAGGAGGCAGTGGAAATCTGCCAGCCAATCCTTGGGATGGAAGAGCCACCACTGCTAACGAAGCCTCACCCTAGCTCTGGGAATAAAAGGCAGGGGGTGGAAATGAATAGATGTGGCAGACAACTATTCATCTCCCTGCCAGACAGGCTTGTTAGCCTGTGGTGAGAGAAACTTTTTGCCAGGGCTGCTGGCACTCCTATTAAAGGAATCATTGGTTACCTACAGAGGGTTTGGGGTGCTGGGTCAGAACAGATTGAAAACTGGGTACATATAAATGATGGGTGTTTATAAAATGTTTTGTCTCTCTCTTTTTAAGGGGTGCTCTCTTGTTCTAAATCTTTTGTGTTAGGTTTTGTCAAAATGCAACAGAGGCATGATTGCAGAGCCCCTCTTAAATTTCCTTGCATCAAGTTTAATATGATTGGTTAAAGGTAATTTAATGCTGACATGTTGCTTATGCTATTTTTTTCAGTGTATGCAGAAACATCAAAAGAATTGGTGGTTCTGCAGATCAGATCACCATTCATAAAGGTATGTATGCCGATGTGAGATTGTGGAAGGTTGTCACATAAAGTGCCATGTTTATAGCATAAGCATAAAGAAAGGCACAGAAATACAAAGGAGCAGATAATCCAAACGTGTCTGATCACCTTGGAGAGAGAGGAGATAAATAACAGAAACAACAGAAACAGACTGTTGTCTTTCTTTTGATAAGAAGGGAGGTATTGTTTATAGCACATGATGTTAGTTTTTCTAATTTGGCAGATTAGAGTCCCATCAGTAGAGAATGTAAAATGTAGAAGTGCTGGGATAGTCAAAATAGAGTCATCCCATAGTGTTAAGTAGAAGTAACGTTCTACTTGTAAAGGTCACTGTATGATTTACATTGGTTTGTTTATGATTCCTATGCAACTATTCTGGGAGTGTATTGCTCATAACTTTACTTAGTTTGGTGCTCTTTTGCATTGATTTGGCTGGGAATCAAGCGATCCCTATACCTGTGCATGCCAACAAAATACACTTTGTGCATCCAAATGCTATGGTTTCTCCTTTAATTGGGCATTTCCCCCACAACAGAGACACAAATTAAAAGGTAAATTTTCATGTCAAAGTTGAACAATCATGATCATCCTACAAATAATTTTGTCAAAGACTTTGGTACTGCAGTTTTATGAAAAGCGTCAATATTGTGCACTCAATGGTTTTAACTCTTTAAATTATTTTGATAAGACTGAAAAATAAAATCATTTTTATTTTTCATTGGCAATAATTAAGACATTTTTTTGCATAACTATACAAATTCCAGAGTGCTAAAACAGATGAATTGACCAGATTCAGAAATGCATAGTTCTAACCTATTGCCTTGCTTTACTTCCTGGTGTAATAAAAGAATAAATATAGATTGTTTTGTCAAATATTGCTGTCGTGGGTGAAAAACTCTGGATTTTCCAAAATTGTTCTCTTGTCAAGCAGTCATGCTTATCAACGCAATGACCAACAGCTTCATGGGTAAGTCTTACAGATTATGTAATTTTATGCATAAGGCTAATTGAGCATTATGCCAAGAGACATGTAATGACCTAATAGAAGTTTCATCTCTTTCTGGCAACTCTCCTCATTCCTTCCAAATCTACCTAGTGAGTTCCTCACATATCCAAAATGAATCTGGTGCTGTAAGGAAAAGAAGTAGAACTATCCACTGTATAATATATTCTACTAGGTGAAAAGTATCATTTAATAAATTCCTAATTTGTGCAGTCAAGCCACAGTTTTAGTTTGTAATTACTTTTCTGGGCAGATATTATCTAAATTGATAAATTATTAGGAGGGGAAAAAAAGTCTGGATTTTTTTCAGCTCAAATCTCTACAGACTGGGTAGTTTTGTACATACATAATATATATTTTAATTAATAATTATTGCTTGAGTCTACCCAGTTTATTTGCCAGTTTATTAATTAGGATCTTAAGATTCAGCAGAAAAATAGTACTTTGGAGTGTATGGATGCACACATGTCATACATGCCTGCATCTGTTTGAAGTATCTGTGTTTTCATATAGCTTTTCAAATAGCTATCCTTTGCAGCTGTAGTATGATTGAGGAAAACATGTTTAGTTTATGGAGTTGTTAGTTATATATTGCTTGTTATTGTTTGTTATTCAAGCTCAGGACAGTCTCTGCGCACTAATGAAATGAACAAGAGTCATTAAGGGCCATAAAATGGAAGCAATGTGAATAAATATTTTTCTTGTCCAATAATTATTGCTTTGAACAAGAGACAGAATGTACAAGGCACTCTGTGGTCACAATTGCATTTTTCTAGTTTTCTAGCTGAAACCACTTTCGAACAGGGTAACCTAGTCACAGTGATCCATTCATTAGCAATCTCAAGGAACTTCACTGCAGTGTGCTGTATGCAGTGTTACCCATAAGGTTGACCTGAATACAGTACGTACCGTATTTATCGGCGTATAACGCACACTTTTTCCTCCTGAAAATAGGGGGCAAATGATGTATGCGTGTTATACGCCGATATGCGTGTTATACGCCGATATAAGGTACATGGACCCGGGAACCGTGGACCCGGAAGTAAGTCCTCTGCGTTCGCAAGGCGGCTGCGCTGTCTTCTTTTTCCCTCAGCGAAGCGCCGCGGCCATCCGCTCTCTCTCTCTCTCTCTCTCTCTCTTTCTCTCTCTCTTTCTCTCTCTCTCTCTGGCGGGCAGGCAGGAAAGCAAGCAAGGCGGCTGGAGGAGGAGGAGGAGAAGGAAGAGGAGATGACGGCCCCGGATGCACGGAGCTCTTCCCCGCGGCGGGCGCCTCCTTCTCCGCTGGCAGGTAGAGCAAGGTCGAGGGGCTTCCCCCCTTTCCCCACTTCCCGGCTCTTTCGCCGCCGCTGCCGGTTCCAGCAGAAGCAGCAGGAGGAGGAGGAGAAGGAGGAGGAGATGCCGGCCCCGGAGGCACGGAGCTCTTCCCTGCGGCGGGCGCCTCCTTCTCCGCTGGCAGGTAGAGCAAGGTCGAGGGGCTTCCCCCCTTTCCCCACTTCCCGGCTCTTTCGCTGCCGCCGCCGCCGCCACCCCTCGGCGAGCTCCCGGGGTTTGGAAAGAGCTGGGAAGTGGGGAAAGGGGGGAAGCCCCTCGACCTTGCTCTACCTGCCAGCGGAGAAGGAGGCGCCCGCCACGGGGAAGAGCTCCGTGCTTCCGGGGCCGTCATCTCCTCCTCCTTCTCCTCCTCCTCCTCCTGCTGCTGCTGCTGGAACCGGCGGCGGCGGCGGTGGCGAAAGAGCCGGGAAGTGGGGAAAGGGGGGAAGCCCCTCGACCTTGATCTACCTGCCAGCGGAGAAGGAGGCGCCCGCCACGGGGAAGAGCTCCGTGCCTCCGGGGCCGTCATCTCCTCCTCCTTCTCCTCCTCCTCCTCCTCCTGCTGCTGCTGGAACCAGCGGCCGGGAAGCGCAGGGCCAGGAATTCCTGCGCTTTCCTCCAGCGACGAGAAGCGACGAGTGGCGCTGGGGCAGAGCCAGGCTGCTGCCCGGAGATTAGCCAGAGAGGGTGTGGGCTGCTGGCGGAGAAGAGGCATGCCTGAACAGTCATTCATTCACGCGGTCCTTGGCCAGCCGGCTGCCGGGTCGCTCCATCCCAAGCCAGGGAAAAAGAAGACAGCGCAGCCGCCTTGCTTGCTTTCCTGCCTGCCCGCCAGAGAGAGAGAGAGAAAGAGAGAGAGAGGGGGAGGGAGGGAGGGAGGGAGGGAGGAAGGAAGGGAATCAGAATCTGACAGACACAGAGAGAATGACAGAGAGAGACAGGAAGGGAGGGGATAGCGATTTCTGAGTAAACTTTTGTAAAAACAGAATATCCAAGTTTCTTTGTTAAAACAGTTGCTTTTACTGTCCTTTTACATTATTTACCTTATAAGTGGTAATAATATTAATAAAAAAAAGTTCTGAGCTACCCTTATTTTGCTTCAAAGTTCTTTATTTGAAATTTAAATTTTTTTCCTGAAATTTCCCTCTTAAAATGAAGGTGTGTGTTATACGCCTGTGCATGTTATACGCCGATAAATACGGTAGTTTAAAGTACTGTAACTAGATTACTGAGCAGGACAAGCTATCATTAGCAGAAAACTGCCATTCTGCTATTGATTTAAGTTTGGTATTTGCAATGATGACATACTATATGTCCTGCCCATCAGGCAAATTATAATAGGAATACTGGGGATATTGCATTTGTGCAGGATTTTGTGTGCTGCCAACCAGAAGGGGCATTTTCAATCCATGCAGCCTATTTGTGGAATTTCCTATACTGTATTCAGGGATAGAGGGCATTTAGCCTTGTAAGCTGAGTCAATACTAGGTTAAGATTGAGGCTTTTGATTAAATAGGTAGTACCTTGTCTTCAAGTCTGGTTTGGTATGTAAAATAATCTGTTTATGGATTTGAATGCATGGTTTTAGAAAAGTTCCGTATTTTGGGGACTATAAGACACACCCATCCGTCCCTCCCCCCCAAGTTGGTGGAAACGTCTGTGCGTCTTATAGAGCGAATGTTACTGAAGCCCCACCCATCCACCAGCCCCGCCCTTCAGTCTCTACCTCCCAGCAATTTGCCTCCTGCAGCAAACATCCTGGTCAGCTTCAGCATAGCCTGATTTAGCATGAGCAGGTGACTAGTGATTGGAGCCTCCCAGAATACCAACGAGGATCCTGGGGATCGCCGCCTGGAATTGGCTGAAAACGGGACCCATGGAGGCCGAAAATGGGATGCGCAAAAGCCAAAAATGGGGCATGTGGAGACACCGATAGGCGGTGATGGCGATCCCCAAAGCCTTGAACATGTGATTGTCAGTATTCTGGGAGGCCAATCCAGCTGCCAATCAGATGTTCATGGTAAATCAGGCTGTGCTGAAGCTGACCAGACTGTTTGCTGTTTGCTGCAAGGAGGCAAATTGCTGGAAGGCAGAGGCAGATTTTTTTTTCTTGTTTTCCCTCCCCAAAAGCTAGGTGTGTCTTATAGTCCAGAGCATCTTATAGTCCGAAAAATATGATACTTAATGAACTATAATTTAACTTATATTTTAACTTTCTATAAACTGTTTTTTAACAGATGCTTTTCTCATTTGGGTTTTTTTAAAAGTGAACTGAAAATAGTGAATTAAAAAAATGTTAACTATTTATTAGAGCTATTTCTGTTAGATTTTAACTGGTTCCTTTGAAAGGTCACAGTTCTGATTTTTGCAGCTAAACTTAAATTTTATGGTTTGTTGACAGCACTTCATTTCGATACTTGATTTCACCTGCTGTTGACAAAACAGTGGAAGATATTTTGGAAAGACTGAGCGGCAGTGAATTGGAGCAAATATCAGCATTTCCTGGAGCAAACGATGATAAAATATTCTATATTCCAGGAGGTGGTATTACAAAACTATTATTCACAGAGAGGTTGGTGAGACAGTAAAGTTTTAATGTTGAAAAGTAACATTATATTTGAAATCTTTTTTTTAATAGGAGGTAGTCAATGAATCATTGCTTAGATCAAAAAATAAATCATAAAATTAAGCCTGAATGTCATGCATTAGAGTGTTATTTCTCAATAATTCCCCCCCCCCCCCCCCCCAATTCGTATCTAATTCTTGGATACTGCTGGGAAAACTCCCTGTAGTTTTCTTGGCAAGGTTTTTTAGAAGTGATTTGCCATTGCCTCCTTCCTAGAGCTAAGACAATGTGATAGACTCAAGGTCACACATCTGGCTTTGTGCTCAAGGAGGGTTAGAATACTTGGTGTCTTTCTTATTGTGATGCTTTCTATTGTGATGCTACCCAACTGGCTCTCTTTTCTCCAATAATAGCGTTCTAATTGCATGCAGTTGTTTTCTGAAATACAGGAAAAATTCTGACCCAATTTATGAAATGGAAGTAACACAGCAATTGTGATTTGAATTCCCCTGGTCCCTGCTAAACTTTTAGCCATAATTTAAATAGTTTTTTAGATTTTAGTTTTAGATTCAAAAGTAAATGTTTTTGGTGTCTTCCTAATCTGTTAGTTTTCTTCAAAATGCCAGTTTTGTACACAATAGCAGTTGGTTTATTTCTGATTTTGATAAAAGCTATTTCTAAGACAATTATGTCTTATGAGTTTAGATCTTTGATATCAAACCTCTGTTACAAACTTCACAAAATGGGCATTTATAAGACTGATGTTCAATTTTGAGTATGAAAAGAAATAACTGACTTTTCTCAGGCTTCATGAATAGTACTTTCCTTTCTTCTTTACAGAAGTTGTATCTTAGTGATAAATCAAAAGTGTAGGAAACAATAGGATAAAATATGAGCATGTATTTTTATAATTATTGAATGTCACCAATTAAAATGTAAATGTGACTAAAATGTGAACAGAACACCAATAGATGCTTCTTTCATTCCTTTAAATTCACTGAAACAGTATATGTGTGTGACAAATTAAAACTTTGTTGAATTATCACATAATTTTCTGAATGATAGAGGCTTGCTTTGCTTTGTTAATGTGACTACTTGTATGTAAAACTTACACAATGTATGATATACCATTCTTTAAATATGCAATGTATCCTGTTCCTCTTGTATTCACAATTCACACCAAAATTTACATCAGAGATGAAGAGAGTTTGTTGAATTTTTCACCCCTTCCTCATTTTATTTTTATTTCAGTTGTTCAAAAGGAATTCCACTGGTGGTTTTGCTGAAATTCTGCTCTGAAGGAGATAATATTCCTGATGCTTTTGCCCTTGCTGATTACCTTAATGAAACTTTACCACTAATTGCACCTCAGGTAAGTATGTGTTTCACTACTTTGATTTAGGGAGTTTCTTTAGAAAATTACATTAAATTGATTATGGGCCCAGAATTTAGTTGAAAGTGTACTTATTTGTCTTTTCAAACGCCATAATTTTATGACCTTTGATGGTTCATTGAAATAAAAACATATATACCGCTATTTAAATAAATACAATAATATTTAAATTTAAATTAGTTCAAATTAAAATGATATCCCAATAATAGCTAACATTTCAATGGCTCTGTGTTATTACCAGAAGTTAAAATACCTCTAAGAAAGCTTTATTTTAACCTATATCTGGGAAACCAGCAGAATTACAGCAAGATGAACTTCCTACAGAAAGCTATTCCATAAAACGAATATTACAGTAGAAAAGTATTTCCTTCTACTGTTGCCTGTTCCTCCAAGTCCCAGTTTCATTTTTATTTATATATATATATTTAATTAAATTTATATCCCGCCCTTCTCCAAAAGGACCCAGGGCGGCACACAGGAAATTAAAATACATACAAAAAACAACAATACAAAATTTAAAAACCTATTAAATTCCCATCCTGCGCTAAAACCAATTAAAATCCCCGAATTAAAACTATCTATGGCTAGTCCCAGCGGAGGTTATGTTAGGCTGGCTTGGTGAAAGAGGTGTGTTTTTAAACACTGGCGGAAGAGGCGGAGGTCGGTGATGGTACGAAGTTCTGGGGGTAGGTCGTTCCACAGGGCAAGGCCCGCCACAGAGAAGGCCCTTCCCCTGGGTGTCGCCAGTCGGCATTGTCCGGCCGACGGCACCCTGAGAAGGCCTTCTCTGTGGGAGCGTATCGGTCTAAGGGATGTATGGGGCAGGAGACGGTCTCGCATGTAACTAGGTCCCGAGCCATGGAGCGCTTTAAAGATGGTCGTCAAAACCTTGAAGCACACCCGAAAGACCACAGGAAGCCAGTGCAGCTCGCGCAGGATTGGTGTTATATGGGTGTGCCTCGAAGCTCCCGTAATCACCCGCGTGGCTGCATTCTGAACTAACTGTAGCTTTCGAGTGCACCTCAAGGGAAGCCCCATGTAGAGAGCATTGCAGTAGTCGAGTCGGGACGTCACGAATGCTTGAGTGACTGTGCGAAGGGCAGCCTGGTCCAGTAAAGGGCGCAATTGGCGCATCAGGCGTACCTGATGGAACGCCCCCCTGGCCACGGCCGCCACATGGTCCTCCATGGACAGCCGGGAATCCAGGAGGACACCCAAATTGCGCGCCCTTTCCACGGGGGCCAGTGTTTCGCCCCCAATGGCCAGAGTTGGAGTAATCTGGCTGAACCGGGGTGCCGGAAACCACAGCCACTCGGTCTTGGAGGGGTTGAGCTTGAGTTTGTTACTACCCATCCAGATCCGTACGGCCTCCAAACACCAGGACAGCTTCTCGACGGCATCGTTGGGGTGGTCTGGGGTGGAAATGTATAGCTGAGTATCATCAGCGGATCATTTCGGATTTATTTTCGGATTTATACCCCGCCCTTCTCCTTGTTAGGACCCAGGGCGGCGCACAGGTATTATTAAAACCATAACAAAAAACAATATACATCATAAAAACATATTAAATTATTAAACCCGTGCTAAAAACCCATTTAAAACCCTGTAAATTACAATTTATATATAAAAAGTCAGAAACGGGGGGCTATGCCAGGCCGGCTTGTTGGAATAGATATGTCTTAAGACGTTGGCGGAAGAGGCGGAGGTCCGAGATAGTGCGTAGGTCGGGGAGTAGGTCGTTCCAGAGGGCCGGGCCCGCCACAGAGAAGGCCCTTCCCTTGGGCATCGCCAACTGGCATTGCCCAGCCGACGGCACCCGGAGAAGACCCTCTCTGTGGAAGCAGATCGGGCGAAGGGATGTATGGGGCAGGAGGCGGTCTCGTATATAGCTAGGCCCCGAGCCATGGAGCGATTTGAAGATGGTCGTCAACACCTTGAAGCGCACTCGAAAGGCCACAGCCAGTGCAGCTCGCGCTGGAGAGGTGTTATATGGGCTTGTCTTGGGGCACCCATAATCACTCAAGGGAAGGTGCACTCGAGTGCACCTCAAAGGGAGCCCCATGTAGAGAGCGTTACAGTAATCCAGCCGGAATGAAGGATTATTGTAAGTTTTTTGTGGTTCCTGCAGATGAGTTAGTTTTGAATGGATAGAATTACAAAAGTATTGTGTAGTATAGAATAAACTGCAAGTGCAGATTAACAGAGGAGATCATAGTAGCAAAACTACCATTGTGTCATAACGATCTCAACTTTTGCAAGATTCTTCAGAATAATTCAAAAACTGATTGGTAAACTACAGATAGTCCTCATGTAATGACTATAATTTGGGACTGGCAATTCTGACCCTAAGCAAAGCATCACATAAACAACTGTGTTTTCTTTCTGGAAAGAAACAACTTCGGTTCATATCTTTGACTTTTGCTTGCCTCCTAGCCAATTACATTTTGTACTATAAGTTGTACTGTAAGTTTGAGCAGTCGCTGAACAAATGGTCAGTAAATGAGGACTATCTGTAGTCAATACCTTTTGATCCATTAGGCCACTCTAATAAACTGTTATTTCCAGTTACAAATGCTAGGTTTTAAATGTCAGGCACAAAACCAGAAATGTCATGTGGCAGTTTTTCCAAGGTGACTTCTGTAATGTTTCAGAGCTATAGACAAAATCTTGCCAGATGGAAAACACAATTTGTAATCTACAATCTACTTTGAGAGCTATTAGACAGATTCTATGTTCACTTGCTTTCCCTCATACGCTTTATGGGCTGAGTTGCCTTAGTCACCAGGAATGCACCCTATCCCTCCCAGGGATCCATCTCCTTACTACATTTCATCACAAATATTTAGGTTAATGGAATTATACTGCTGGAAATAATTTGCTTTATTTATTTTTTAATCAATAGAGTAGCACTTCTCAAGCAAAATCTTCACGATGGAAAATACCAAGTTCCTGGAAATTACTTTTTGGTAGTGGACTCCCATCTTCATTGTTTTAAATCATACATTGTTTTTCACGTAATCCATTTGTATATAGTCCAAGTTGTGCTTTGCATTTACAGGCCAATGTATAAACTTGTATGCAATCACTTTTCATGGATATTTTAATTTACTGGAGCAAAAATTATTGTATAAAAACTGAACATCCTTGGCATACTTTTGGTTAAAATATCAAAATGTTCTATGCTTCTTTTCACTATTCATAATTTCTTCTTAAGAGTAATAAAGGAAAACAGATGTTCAAAATGTTTATCACTCGCATTTTTTGTCACATTTAGATACATGTAACATTTGGACAAGAGGCATTGTAAGTTATGTGATCTTGTAAATATACTCAGAAAATTTTGTACAAAATGAAGCAGATTTTAGAAAATCATGGGTATTATATTTGACTCAAGTTGAAACTTAGCTTTGTTAAAATGAATTTGAGACGTATAAAAGTATGTGTCCATATTATAGGTATAGGGATGGTTTTGTTGTAAAATGGTTTAGGGTTTTAAAGGGTTGCTTTTTAAATTTCTTTGTAGCTTTAATACTTGAAACTTAACCAAAATTGCTGGACTTATATAAAATAGTTGTAAGTATTTAAAAGGAAAGCAATGTTTTCAAATGAGTTATGTTAGTTAGTATTGAAATGTATTTCTAAGCTGGTTAAAACAATTCTGTCACTAGAGAAGAAACTGATATTGGAGTGTCCCAAATGCAAAAGAACCTTTGACTTGTACCCTTTAAAAAAAATCTGTGTTGACTTTGTTTAAACAAAAAAGTATTTCTCTTTACGAGCAATAGAATTCATTCACACAAGCTCCAGTATTGTTCCATCTTTCACTTACTTGTCTAAAAATATGGTAAGTCTAATTCATCAGCACTGCCATAGCTGAACATAGTTAATTTTAAATCTAGATTCTTTAAAATTTCTAATTATTTATATTGCTTGTTTTTAAACCGCCCAACTTCCTCAGAGATGTGCTATAGTGCAGGGGTCCCCAACCGTTGCAACTTTAAGTCTGAAGGACTTCAGCTCCCAGCTTTGCTGGCTGGAGAAGTCTGGGAGCTGAAGTCCTTCAGACTTAAAGTTGCAAAGGTTGGGGATCCCTGCTATAGTGTATTTATATCAGTGAGATAATTATTTTCTTTTAAATACGAATTGATGGGAAAGTGAACTTTTGAAAATGTTCTGGATAGACCCCCTTCCCCCATTGAATCTTCTAATCTAAAATGTGTATATCCAATACTACAGATAACTACAGTCTATAGATACTACAGATACTACAGTATTGTAATATTACAATACTGTGTAGAAGACACACCAGTGTAGAAGACACACCTATTTCATCTAGCCGGCCTAGCGTAACCTCCATACTGACTATTAGATAGTTTTTAAACTTGGGATTTTAATTCGGTTTTTAGCGCAGGGTTTATTTATTAGAATAAGTATTTTAAATTTCATATATTTTATATATTTTGTATGTATTTTAACATCCCTGTGCGCCGCCCTGGGTCCTAACAAGGAGAAGGGCGGGGTATAAATTTAATTTAAAAAAAAAAATACTACAGAAGGACAGATTTTGTCATTTAAACATAATTCTCTATTTGTAATAAATTTGATGTGTTAAGTTCTCACTGAAAATAGAACAGAATAAAACACAAGTAATCATGTAGAAATATAGCTGAAACTGAGAGTAATAATAGATTAAAATAGCATTTCTCAGAGCATTGCCAGTATAATCTTTCTGGAACTAGATAAAAAATATACACACAACAGCATATAAATTAAAAAAAATATTTAATGCTGCCAAAAATATAAAAAAATACAAGAATGGCAGTACAAAGTATTTTGTGAATGTGATCTTACAACTCTCTACAGTTAATACAAACATAAAACACGTAAGACAAATTATCTTTTGCAAAGTCTCTTGCTGGTGATGTACTTCATTCCCTGTTTGTTTACGCTGTAAACAGATATTTATGAGGCCACTTGTGTATTGCTCAGACCTCATTTTTGTTTCCTGAAGAACAGTGATGTCCTGTTTTTGCATGTCAATAGTGTGTTATTATAGCTGAAGGACATTCTCAAGTCTTGGCAATTTAGGCGTCAGTCACTCTTGGCCTATAAACACACAATGTAAAAGAGTTACAAGTTCAGTACAGTCAGGAGTATAACTTTATGGTTTTATAACTGCAGTGCAAATATATCAGTTGTTTAAACCAAAGATGAATTTATTAATGGATACTGCAGCTTGGATACAGACATACATACTTGGATATAGACACAACACTGTATGTCATTATCTTGCTATAATGAAGTGTCCTTGAACTAAGAGTTATAAAATGACAGAAAATTCATAATGCTATTTGAATTGGTATAAGAAACAGTTCACAATCTTCCCTTTGAAATGAGCCACAAATAAACATTTTAAAATTTAGGCTATTCAGTAGAAGTGTAGCAAGTATCTTAGCATTAGCAATCACATTTTAGAAAAAAAATCTAAAGAAAAACCTGCTGAATGTTATATAACATTGAAGGGCAAGAAGCAATATAAGGAATCAATATACCAATTACTATTATAGAACTGAAAGAAACTGAAAATAGAAAGGTATTTTTAAAATGTTTAATAACTGCAATTAATTGAATCAATATATTCACAAGATTATATATTGATCAAGTATGTTTTCAAAAATGTATGTATTTATATTCATGAAAACAATGCAACAACTTTTTTGGAAACTTAGAATTAAAGTATCCAGCTGCCTTATACTTTGGTATACTTTTCATTGGTATCATGTAGATTAATGAACTAGACAAAAATAGACAATATTATTCACTCTATAAAATGTAGCCAAATGCTTACCGGAGGGAGCTCTAAAATGTTAGAGCTGAACAGAAAAATGCAGGGCTATATAGTGCAGTAGAAGAATTCTTGTTTCTATCTTTGTAAGCCCCAGGTATGGAAGGAAAAGACTTCCACAATCTTAGAAAGTTGCTGCCAACCACACAGTACACAATGTAAAGTAAGTCTATATTATTTATTTAGGGTAGAAATAGAGCAGAATGCCTCAGTTGATAATCTTTGTGTATAGATGTACACCTAAAACAAAGCCTAGAAACTGGTTAATTTCAGAGGGAACATTTCCTTTTACTGTGCTTTCATGTTTCCTATGTAATAGATAAGTATGTGTATATGTATGTAATGACAGTTCTGAATCAATGCACGAAAATATTTTTTAAACAATTCTACCTTACTGTGGTTTTAGCGTCATCCACAAATGTTATAAATGGCAGCATGACTCATACTACAGCATAAAATGGAAGAGTTGAAGGGGTGATCGAGTTCTCTTCAGTTGAAATACACTTATTATCTTTCAAATTATAAATTGTAGGCTAGGAAGGATGAAATAAATGGCAGTTTTCTTTTCTAGTATTTCTATTTCTTGTATGCAATAAAGAGCGTGAGGAACTTTGCATTAAACATTTCAGTGCTTTCAAAACATGGGGTGCTATTTTTTCAAGAGCAGAATTTATAAAAAAAACTTAAGAGCATGTATACCAACACTAGACTCTATAAATTGTATTAACTAGCTATAAATTAATTATTGTTGGTTAAACCTAGAAGGTATTCTCACTGGCAACATGGTGTTTTCTTCTTTGGGGAAGATTCCCCAGCAACTCTGAAGAGCTTGCAGGATAGGAGCGCAAAAGAACATCCAGTTGCCTCAAACGTATCAGCCAACTAATATATGCTGTGGCCCGCAAGTTTGTATTTTCACAGGGATCATGTTGTTCCATCCACTTTACAAAGTGATCTTTTGAAACATTAAAAGATGGCTAAAAGTGTATTTTTAGCAGGTCAGATCAGTTTAATTGTTTTAACTTAAAGAATCTGAGATGGGGCTGAGAAGATACTCGAATAAATATGGGTGCTATAAATGATGGATATCAAATGCTATGGCAATGTTGTGTAGGGTATGTGTGGAGTTGTTTATCAGAAACGCAATTGGTTACTCTTGTTCAAATGTAGTGATGGATTGGAGAAGATTATTCCTAATATATAGCTTGTGCTATAGCTCAGTGCCAGTAGCTTCAGAAATCTTCATTTGTATCCTCCTTCCCTGTTAAATCTGCATTATGGCTACTTGCTTCCATTTGTAATGCTTCTTTGTTTTCTGAAATTACTATCAAATTGGTAATGTGCTGCTTATTTCAATTATTGTAGACAAAGAATCTATAGAAGAACAGGACTCAAACCCAATAAGACCCACAAAAAGTTTCACATTTAATGGAATGTGTAAGCTTTAAATACAAGCTATGGCTTCCAACAGTAGCTGCCGCTTTAACAAAACATTTCTTCCAAAGAGGCAGCTTGAGACACAAGATCTAATCTCCCAGTAGCCTTATAAAATTAAATATTTTCAAATAAAATAGTAGCCAAGCATAAATACATATATGCATCTTACAAGTAAATAAAAACTGAGGAATAATTATTTGCTAACATTTAATTTCTGAAACAACAATTTATTAATCATTGCATTGGGAATGGTCCAAAAAGTAAATTTCCAAGTCAATCTTGAAAAGTTGGTGGTAGATTCACCAATTGTTCATTTCTATAGGATAAATTCATACAAATGTAGCTTTTAAAAATACAATTATTTACAAAATGATTATATAATTATCAAATTTGCTTTACGTCTGCATAGTATAAATGGTTTGTGGTACATTAATAAAGAACTGTAACTTTTTGCATTCAGATTAACACCACACGGTTTATTGCTTCTATCATGTATGGAAGTCATTCTTCTGGTGACTTGGCCATTCAGGCTATTATCTATTGAACTATCAATTTAGATACTATATATACAGTTGCTGAAAATGTGCATTAATTTATCTAACAAATGTATAATTTGAATCCAAGTGGATTCAATGTGGTTTCAGAAGTACCAGTATCGAAAAATCCTGAGACCAATTTGTGATCATGTTAATCACCAATGACAAGACTTCAATGCTTCAAGTTAAATTGTCATTGGTGAAATAAAAACACATTTGTTTTGTCAGATGTGGCAGCAAACTTGAATCCATTTATTATATTCACTTTAAATCCCACTAAATCATGGGATATAAGATTCATCATAGATGCAAGATTGCTCACATGAGCACGTACTGGGAATACAATTTCCAGGAAGAATAAGCTATAACAAATATGGCTGAACCAAATCCAATCTTAATAACAATAGGCTTCCAATATAACCACCTTTTTCTTTTTCTTTCAGATTCACTCAGCCTATGTTTCATCTGTTGCACCATCTGTGATGTGTTAGCTTTTTTGTCTTCTCTTAGTCTTTTCCGTAAAGCCCTTAAAGAAAATAAAAACTTTAGTCAGCTTTGAGTTATTCCATGCATCCCTTAATTACCAAGATGTATTGGGAATGCTTGAAAAGCAATAGTGAGTTTTAAAAGATTAAATTGAAGGATGCCATTATGGGCACGAATGGTGATAACTACGGAAATGCCTTCAGTTTAACAACCCTCCACCCCTGCTCTCCCTGGTGAATACGCAGGTCGTTAAGTGAGCATGGAGTATCTGGTAGGTGAGAGAGGCGCTGGGAAATCCACCACATAGCAGGGTCCAAGGAGGCAGATAAGCATCAAAAAACCTTTCAAGCTCCATTATGATTATATGTCAAGGACAAATTGTAATTAATGTTAATCCATCAATGTATGATACCTCTTGCCCTTACCTCAGAAGTATGTTTTTTTGATATGACATCTCTAGTATTTATAAGATGCTTAAAAACAAAACAAAAAACTACAAATGAAAATTAAAGGCAATTTTCTTCTGCTAACAGAACTTGTCAGTGGGTGTGCATTATTCTCTCCATCCTGTTCCACATCCTGGAAGTACATTCAGATGGCTGAAGATAAATTATCCATAGCAGAATGTGTATTGGCAGGGAACTGGCTCTTTGTTTCCTTCAGTGGCAAATAGATTCTCATACAAAGGGTATTTTCATACTGCCTTTCCATGTTCAGTGCTACTGATAAAAATAATAAAATGTAATTGTTTCAAAATTGTTGGGACTATAAAATATAGAATTATTAGCTGTCAGGAATCCCAGGGGCCTGGGAAGGAAAAATAATACTACCACGCTCTAATTCAGCTAAAAAAGTCTACAGAATTCCATGGTGAATTATTTTATCAATTTAAAGATTACTTTGTCTGACAAACCCTTGTCATTCGATACATTAGATAAAATTGTTTTTTGTCACCAGTCAGTTTTAATGTTATTATAAAACCATTACTTACTTGTCATCATTTGTATCTGAATCATTTTGTATGGGAGAGATCAGATCAATATCTCCTGGCTCCTGTTCCTCTAAAACCATGCCATTGTATTTTTCTGTAGTAGTTTTAGTTGGGTGAGGAGGCGAACATTCAGAACTTGGTGCTTGGTCTTCTTTTGAGAGTTCCTTCCAGCGATACTGAATGGGAAAAAAATAGCTTCACTAGTTGAATCTTAAAAGAACAGTAGTCCTTGCTTAACTATTCTAACTGGGACCAGATTTCTGTTACTAAGCGAAGCGGTTGTTAGGGGAAACATTACGTGACTGCAGCACTTAGTGGTGACAGTTCTGGTAGTTTTAGTGCCGTCATTAGGAGCAGGAGAAAGATGGTGAAGGTCAACTGAGAGTGGTGAAATGGAGGGCAGCCAAATGGGCAGAGACGGGAAGGAGATAGGCATGGGAATCGAAGCACACACTGCAGCTCTGATAGTGGATAAGTTAACAAGCATTGGAACTTTGATTGTCACTGCAGGGGTTTTGCACTGGCTGTAACTTTGAGGACTGACAGTAACTACCATTAGTTCAGTGCCACTGTAACTATGAACAGTAACTGAACAAATATTCATTAAGGGAGGGAGGACTACCTGTATTCTGCTTTGGTGAAATTTACTATGACCCATCCAGTGTGACTTAAAAAGCAGACAATGTATTTGGCAACACCCAGGGGAAGGGCCTTCTCTGTGGCGGGCCCGACCCTCTGGAACGACCTACCCCCCGACTTACGCACTATCTCGGACCTCCGCCTCTTTCGCCAACGTCTTAAGACATTTTTATTCCAACAGGCCGGCCTAGCATAGCCCCCCGTTTCTGACTTTTTATGGATAAATTATAATTAGGCAGGGTTTTAAATGGGTTTTTAGCACGGGTTTAAATAATTTAATATGTTTTTAACGATGTATGTTGTTTTTATTGTGGTTTTAATAATGCCTGTGCGCCGCCCTGGGTCCTAACAAGGAGAAGGGCGGGGTATAAATAAAATAAAATAAAATAAAAAAAATAAATTTACCTGCATAGTGGAATCCCCCATTATATATTTTGCTCCTTCTATTACAGCCATATATGAAAATCTTAGTTGATCAGGAGTCTGAATGAGTCCCATCCGATATTTTCTCATATTTAATAATATTTGCTTGATATCTACATGAAGTGGGTCATTTCTTTTTTCCATCTGTTTATGAAAAATCAACACAAAGTTTTGGTGGCAAATTAACAGACTAGTCCTCTTCAAATTTTTATTTGATTTCAGTTTTAACCTGTTTAAGATATTTGAGATTTTTTAAAATTAATAATTTTAATTTATGTGGCAGAATTTGTACAAAATCTCGGTAGCTAGCATGGATTAAACATTAATGCAAGAATGAAATGGCCGTTCCAAGGAAGAGATCACAATATACAAAATACTTGACCTCAATGTTGTATATATCTAGCATTCCAGTCCAATATCTATGGAAAGTCTTCAAGCCTTTGTAGAAGGCAGACTAGCTCAAAATCATCTAGACTAAGGGAAGCCTAGACCTCTGAGTCTACTGATTTCAAAGCCAACACTTTAATTACATCAAACTGCCTCTTCATTATGACAATGAAAATGGAAACAAAACCTTTTCTTGAAGTCGAGGAGACTTGTTTTATAAATATAAATACAGAGCTATAAAAGTTTTGCTGTAATTCACCATTTTCAAATCAATGAATAGAATAATATGTAGTTAGCTTACAGTGTAATCCTCAAAATGAAAGGGATTTATAAGATAAAACCAAGACTACTATAACTTTTTACTTTTCCTGGTAGAAATATGACTTTATTTCTGCTTCAGCAACCTATAGTTTGTTATAGTGATAACAAGCTAGTTTTAGAGGTCTTCTGTTCCTTTATTTTCAGGAAAGACATTATTTGTGAAACTATCCAGCCATATCTCAACCTGGAAATGGTTAAAGCAATCTCAATTTAGGGCACACACCTCAAGATGAAATATAACTTAATTCCATTTACTATTTCAAATATTATGTGAAATGAGTAAACGTACCTCAAGCTTGGTACACTAGGCTAATTTGTGGTCCCAATCTAGCAAATCTTTTGCTTTTTGGGCAAGGAACCTGAGTTAGTTCATTCCTACTACAATTCATAGAAAAATGATATTTATTTCACATTAACCTGGTTGTTTTTAGATAAATAAACCTACCACAATAAGACATGTGTCTACCAATGAAAATGTACCAGAGCGTCCAATTCCAGCACTACAATGAATGACTGCAGGTCCATGTTCAGAACTCAGAGATCCAGATTCTCGGACTTTAAACAAAAAGTTGAGGAATGAAGCTGGGGATTCAGGAACTCCAAAATCTGGCCATGTAGTATAGTGAAAATGGAGTATTACCCTGGATTCACCAGTCTAAAGAAAGAAAGAAATTTAGCAGGACACACCTGATATGCTAATGAAGTCAACAAAAAGAACATGTACTAGTTCAAATATGGTGAGGGAAAAGAATGAATTTCATTAAAAAAAGTCTAGCTGCCCTAGAAAGTAAAATTCTGTGAATTCCTCACTTTGAAAAGCCTTCTGGAAAAAAAGACAACTGGAGAAAAATTGATTGATTCAAGAAATTAATTTATTTAGTAAAACAAAAACTCAAGCATTTTCAATATGATATCTTTTTCAGATACTTCAAAAATCTGATTTTCTTTTGGCATACTCTAGACTTCATGGTATAAGACACTCTCCCAGCAGTCCCATAAAATGTCAGATTATTTAATGAAGCATTTGTATAAGAAACACTGAAATAATGTCAATAGTATCTAATCCTTTCCGTACACGCTTATTATCAGTTATTTCTCTGTGAACCAAGATGTAGGAGAAGGACTGGCAGAGCCAGGGGGATTGGTAAAAAAAGAATCAGCCTAAAATCAGTATGTAGACATAATTAAACTAAGTCCACCTCCCACCCCCCTTGACTGCCATTGACCTTTAGCTAAATGTAATCTGGTGCTGACCATTAGTTGAGAAGATACTTGTGCATAATCTTTTAGCAATATAACAATTAAATTGAACATTCACATGTGGACTAGATCTTTTACACCTGACATAAGCAGTGTTCACACTCCAATTGCTAATCATTCAATTATGAATGATTTTAAAAACATTCAACTGCACTAAAATTTATCAAAGTAAAATTAAATTAGTGGTAACGTAATATATACGAAATTATTTTTATGTGGTAGGCATAATTTTAATGCTAACTTACCTCAATACATTCTAGCTGGAGTTGTCGTACTGTATAGTACGATTTGACATCTTCAGATTTTAGCCTCACACAAAATCCTGTTTCTCTGAATATCATGGGTTCCTCTTGTTTTGTTGGCCAGTACTGCGCACATTTCACCTACATTACAAAATAAGAATACTGCAATTTGTCATACACATTTGATACACATATATTAATTTACAGTTTGTGTAACTTATTTTGTATATTGAAAACAAATTTAGCATCATGCAGGCTCATTCAGGATCACAAAAATAATCTTCCAATCTACTAGATTGTAGATATTAAAATAAACAGTCCTGCATTTCAATTAAAAGTTGCAAATCTAGAGTTCTTGATGAGCAGCCATATTAAGTTGGATTAAGTTGTAGTCAGATTTCATAGCTGTATTTGGTTATGTCTTTCTACCAGCAGAGTGTATACTACTGGTATATTAAATTCTTATTCCCTTTTCTATACATCGATTCCAAAGGATTGAGAACCCTATCAAATACAATTAACTAATTTGAACAGAAAAAAAAGGGAAACTTACCGAATCTTTCTCAACAATTCTATTAAGCATGACAATTGCTTTGGTCTTTTGTTGCCATATCATTAGCCAGAAATGGCAACATGTGTTAGGAAGTGGACCCTATACAAGAGAAAGGAACACCATATAAACTTAGAACTAAACCTTACCTGAAAGAGTCAGATTGTGGGGGGAAAACCTTTTTTTATTTAATTTCCCACCTTTATTGTTTTTAGTTGGTGAACATGTGCAACAAACCTTCCTCCTACTTTTCTTATAACAACAACAACATTGGGAAGTGGGTTGGGCTGAGAGATAGTGACTAGCCAAAAGTCTCCTACCTGGCTTTCATGGCTAAGGTAGAAGTTGAACTCATAGTCTCCCGCTTTCTAGCCTGGTGCCTTAACCACCAGGCCAAATTGCCTTTCCAGCTCTTAATATAATATTGATCATAAAGTATTTGGAGCACAGTACATATTGAAATATGGCCTATATGTGAACATTATAAGCAGAAAAAATTCCTGGGCCCTTTTCTGTCTTGAATGAAAGGTGAACAATCTTGCATAGTTCTGACTTCAGTTAGGCACAAGTAGTGTATAACATTGGCCAAAACTGCATACAATACAGTAACAGTAAGATTAATATATTTATAAATATGTAAAATGCTTTTGTTATTTTTAGATTATCAGATTTTGATAGTGGATTGGATCAAAGTGCTACTGCTAGCACTTTGATCCAAAGAGATAGGCAAGAGATATGATTAACAAAGATATTGGCAATTTCAGAATGAAAAACTAGCAAAAATATTGTTCTATTTATCTCTATTAGTAGGTAATATTTCTGAAACTAGTAAATTAAATTTCGATCCAAATACATTATAAATAAGTACATTTAAATTCCAACTCTTAGCATTTCTCAGAATTGTTCATTCTAGTTTAGCTGCTGGGAATTGCACTTGAGCTTTAGATGGAAGATTTGCATATTCATTTTATTTTTAATAATACCTTTTACCTCTCTATCTGCAACAAATATTCAACCAACCAACTTGTATTTTCCTGAATTCCCCTCTCTACTCTTTTTCAACAGCATGTATTATATACTTTTTCTTTTGATATGTGAGCATTCCTTCAATTTTACAGGACTGAAAAATGTATACACAAGCCAACTCAAGTGACTTTCGGGATTTCTCCCATTGTGTGCCTTTTTTTTACTTGTGGAATGATTGGCATAGTACATATTTTCATAAGACTAGTAATTTCACATTTGAGTTATTTAAGCCCTTTCAAATATCTACCAGGCCTAGGCATTTTACAGTTCCTGGGCCATATCCAGTCCTTTGGCTGTCCTTGTCCAATCTGTGTGAGGTCAATCAGAACTTAGAAATCAAATATAATTAAGTGTATGCCATGTATGCAATACAATCACATTGCTTTTATTTTGATGGTACTTTTTTGTAAATTTCCGTGTGTGTGTGTATGCACTTTCACCACCTTATTGGTTGGGTCCTCCACAATAGCACCAGTTTCTCATGTGGCTCTTTGGGAAAATTAATTGATTTAGATTTAGTAACTTTTAGTTATTAGCTTCTCTGTATTATATTGACCACGATTTAAGCCCTCCCAGAAAGCTTCATTTCTTCATAAATTTGATCTTACTGCAGATAATTATTTCACCATTCATCCACCATAGTTTATAAAGAACAGATTAAGTTATTATATTCTTGTTTCTTTTCTTTTAATTCCAAAGCTGCACTAGTATGAGAACTAATATGAGAACAAAATCCTAAATTATATTAACATTACCACTAAACCCAAATTATGGAAATCTACATTAAATTTGAGATCAAGCTTGGTATAGTGATTAACACCTTTAAACTGGAGACAAGGCTACTGTGATTTCTAGTCCTGCCTTGGAGGAATGCACCACCTTGGTGACTTTGGGCCAATAATTCTCTCTCAGCCATAGGAAGGCACTTCCAAATATGTTGCCAGGAAAACTACATGGACTCACTATGTAGGCATCAACAGAAAAAAAGAGTTGGGAGACCGTTTCCGGCTTCCGGACGCGACAGACGTGTTTTGGACACGTCCGCCGCTTGTTTTCTCCAGCGGGCGCCTTTGGGGGCATAGGGGCTCTTGCAGGGAGCCCCCACTGTACGGGCGGCTTGTGATGCAATCCCCACCTCGGCGGCGGTCGGGGGGGGGGCCGTTCCCGCCTCGCCCCAGGAGCCGGAGAACAGAATGCGGGGGGAAAAGTTCCTATTGCCGAAGGAGCGCCGGAACAGCAGCAATTGAATAGCGGGCTTAAAAGCCGGAGCTGGAGGAAGACACCGAGGCTCCGTAGCAGCTGAGTGGCTTGTGAGTTTACTTTTTGATTTTGATGCTTTCAACTTGTCAAAAGGAAGAATAGAGGGGGGAGTTTGTAAAAAAAAAAACAACCTCGGAAAATAAGCGGCGTTTTAAAATGCTTCCCAGGCGCGGGGAGAGAGAGAAAGTAACATCCAATTCTTAACTATTTGAAAATGAAAGTATTACCATATATGGAATTGCTGTTGATACTTTGTATCTGAGCCTTGTTACAGCAGATTACTTTCAGTAATTCTTCACAACCCCCAGAGAGGCGGAAAAATGGCGCTTCTTTGTTCTCAACAAGAAACTTTTTCTTTTGATATGTGAGCATTCCTTCAATTTTACAGGACTGAAAAATGTATACACAAGCCAACTCAAGTGACTCTCGGGATTTCTCCCATTGTGTGCCTTCTTTTTTTTTACTGGATTGGATTGTAAAAAAATTTCTCTCCACCAGACGCCATCTTACCCACAAGAACTTAAAACTTTTACTATGGCAGCAAGAAAGCCTCCATCTGGGAAATCTCTTTCCGCCTCTGCTTCAGTGAAATCTAGTCCAACTCTACAGCAAGCAAAAATTACTTCAATGATACAGAAAGAAGCAGCTGGAGAGGACACTCAACAATCATCAATAGAGGAAACCCTTCAAAATATAATGAAAGAAATAAAAGAAATCCGGAAAGACACGATTAGCTCAAGATTGGAACTTTAGGAGACACAGAGAGCACTAATGGAAAATAAACAAAAAATTGATGGGTTGGAGGGTGGGGCAGTTGAGATGAGGGGAGAGATAAGGGAATCTCAAAAAGAAATTGTGGATCTTGCTGGTCATAGGTCTAGAATGGATTTTGAAAGAATGTCTTATTTTTTAAGGTTTCAAAATGTTCCTGAATCAGATTCAGAAAATTTAAAAGATCTAATGAGTATAATTTTAGCAGATTATACTAAAAAGAATAAAGAATACATCTGGGGGGACATAGACCTGATTTACAGAATTAATTCAGTATATGCAGAATAAATGATGTACCCAGAGAGATACATATTAAATTTGTAAGAAGGTCAACAAGGGATGAGATTCTGAGAGCACAGCGAGAAGGCCCTTTGATGTACCAGTAGAAAGAGATTGCTATTTTGAAACAGATCCTGAAAAAGATTCGAGAGATAAGAAGGAAATATTCCTTCTTATCCCAAAAATTGTATAAAAAAGGGGTGTGGTTCAAGTGGTCAATGCCCGAAGGAATGTTGGTGTTTATTTATTTATGTATTGGATTTCTAGACCGCCCCCTCTTCCCAAAGGGACTCGGGGTGGTGGTTCTGGGAGGGGGGGGAGAGAGTAAGAATTAAAACAATTGAAGAGGCGGAAGCCTTTCTTAAAAAACACTCAATCCTGGAGGATGAAAATGGGGGAGCGGGAGGGGCCATGGCTCCGCCCACTGGCGGGAAGGAAGAAGAAGACACAATAGCCAAAAGACTTAGATCACAAAAATGATTTTTTTTTCTTTTATATATTGTAATTCCTAAACGGATGTAAACAGGAACAAATGATTGAATGCAGAAAATTTATGATATGATATGTATATATCTCTTTCCACCTTATACTGAAAGAATTTTTGTATGAAGTCTCGGAGGCAGTCACCACCTCCGACATGGAAGCCCTAAAACATTTCTTCTATATCCTACATACCCCTTTCCTTGTTATAAATTTGTAAAAACCAATAAAAATTGTTCGAGAAAAAAAGAGTTAATTAAGAAACAGAAAAGTAAATCAGAGCAAGTCTGGAAAAACAGAAGTCAAAGAAACCAACATTAGGCCCTAACTCTTAGAATAGATTATATAACATAATATGATCAAATTTTGTGTTATTTAAAAGTCTAATAATTACCTGTGTTAATATATAAGTTCTTTGAGCTTCTTCATTAACCACCAAGCTGGCATTGATGTAATCATTGTCAGAATTCTGTAGTATTACACGACTGTGATCATCTTGAAAAAATATCAGAAAAACATTAAGTTTCATATTATTAGCAATGTTATCAGATCAACCAACTGGCCAACCAAATGCTTCTATCAGAAAAATAGGTCTATCTGGAAAGGAAACCCCCCCCCCAAACATTTCCTTGAGCGTAATACTGTAGGGGCAATGGGGGGGGGGAGAGAATGGAGTGGATCCCAATTTATTTTATAACACATTATTATTTGCAGTACACATTTAATAAAATTAAATATTCTAATGTGAAAATTGAAATGATTATACCATTAAATGTCATCTCCATTTTATAGTAGTTCTGGAAAGAAATGAAAGCAATTTAAAAGCGACAAAATACACTAATGTGTATTACACTAACTCTAGAGTAATCTCCAAATGAAGAAGTGGTTCTCATAAGCAAGCAAAATTTTAAGTGACATTATTAAATTGCTTCAATTTCTCTAGGGACTATCAATAAGTACACTTTACTAATTCCAGTAAATACTAATTTGTCTCTAGCTCTTTATTTGTATCTAAATAATGCATCACATTCTGTATTACTTTTATAAACCTCCAGGATTCCAGAAACTCTAGATAAAATATTTTCTTCCTGATAAAGTTACTGTGTTCACACGACATACCACACATACCTTGGTTAGCTAGCCATATTTTTGATTACTGTGAACTTAAGTATTTTACATGTACGCAGAAAATCTTACCGAGTATGCTAAATTATTCATGGGTAGCATGTCATGAGAATACTGCCTGCATAATTTTTCAACCTACCCATTATGATAGGTTAACACAAAATTAAAAAATGAATTGAGTGAACTGAGTGAAAATCTGAATTTCACCTTTTTAAATTTTACTCCACTTGGTAAAACTTAAAGGTCAGAATCCATTAGCATTTATATTGCCCTTCAAGGAAATATTTCAATTTATAATGTGATTAATTTTAGTAGTTATTTAAGCTGTCCACCTTTATAACTCTCATTAACATTTAAAGAGATTTTGCTCTGAGATTTTAACATATGTACATTCTGAAACAGGAATTTTTAAGGTCACAAATCACATTTATAGCAATAGCATAATCTCAGGGCTTCTTTCTCACTAACTGATCATCTTTATGCTTTTCACAAATGTCAGAAGAAAATACCATGTTGATAAACTTTTTTCTCTACCTATATACAAAGTTATTTTAAAAAAAAAACAGTTCAGGGTAGTAGCTTACACAAATTTAGCATTTCATTGACCTGAAAAAGCATATTCCAGCAACTGAAGAATTAGGTCCAAGTTCAAAAGTACTATTACAAGTCCAGAATAATTACAGTATAAATTATTATTATTTGTTTCTTAATCTGTGGCAGATACAAAATCTGCCTTAAAATATACTATGATTTCTTAGCTCATAACATGTTAAAAATGAATCAAGAAATATTAATTTCTATGCTCAGGCATAGTTCTTTTAAGAGTTAAAATCATTTCACGTGGATTTCAAGTTTAGAACCCCTGAACTGACACTATAATTACAAATTATACGAGTTAAGAGGATGTATAAATATAAATATGATATATAGTTCAAAATAGAGAACTAAGAACATAATCCTATTCTTCCTATCATTGGTTTAGTTCCTAATCTGATTTTATATAAATTTTATGTCAGCATTTATACTTCACAATACAGAAATATGCTTAAAAAGTCACTTTTGAGTGTTTTAGATAACTATTTTATCAAGTATGTCAAAGACAGTGCCTTTTTCCTTCATTGCAGACAGTAGACATAAACAGATATTTTAGCCCTATGTTAAAAATATATGCACAGAAACTATTGAAAAATGTTATGTCTAGTTACTGAAATCAAATAAAGATAATCTACTACAGTGAGGTTATGATAGCTTCAGAATACATTAAAATAATATTCAAACTTTAAATAGTGTTTCCTTCACCTTCAACTGTTTCAAATTGAATAATTAAGTTTCTTGTTTGGTATCTCAATTTATTGGAACTTAAATGTTTCTACTGAATAGAAACCAAAGCTTTTGTAAATACTAGATAACATTTGCCAACAGGAAAAACCTAAGACCTTGTTATAGTAAATCACAGATACTGGTACTAATGTTCTCGGAAATATGATGTCAGCAAGTATAATTTTAACTAATGAATCACCAAGAAGTTCCTGTTTGGTTTCATATAACACAGAATTGCTTCATTTCTATGTTTTATTCTACCAATGTCAATGAACAAAATTTCTCTATAACTTGTCAATCTTCAGTTCTACATACACAAAACCCCATATAGATCATGAAGAATGAGATACCAACAAACTACCCAGTGAAAGAGAAAGGGCCCTTTCTCTTTAAAAAAAAATGGTTTTTTTCAACAGTTCCTGTAAGTCAGGGTCCCCAACCTTTGCAACTTTAAGTCTGAAGGACTTCAGCTCCCAGACGTTTCTGGGAGCTGAAGTCCTTCAGACTTAAAGTTGCAAAGGTTGGGGACCCCTGCTGTAAGTCAAACATTCAAGAACTTTTCTCTCTTTCAAATACAGAAAACAGATCTTTTTCAGGTGTATTTCTTAGAACCCCTATTGTTTAGGAAATTATTACTGAACAAAAAAAAATCTGATTCAGGAACTCCTTAGTGTTCTGACCAAGGGATAACACTTCAGCCCGGTGGTTATGGGAAATTTGCTGTATTGATTTGATTATTGCTTGATCCATAACATTGCCATTTTTGAAGAGGGGTGAACTTTGTCTAGTTTTTAAATAATCAAATGCAGAAAGAGTTATGCTTTCAGGAATTTATCTCAAATAGAATAGATCCAATCCTTTGTTTCAGTGAAAAACCTCAATTTTGTGTCACCAGGGGTGGGATTCAGCCGGTTCTGGTAGTTGTGGTGAGCATTTGACCCCGCCCACTCACCCCTGAGTTTTCCTGTCCTAGATTTCCCTGTTTTTTAACTCAGCTGATTTGTGTGGCACAGCAGATTGCCACACATCAGCTGTTTTACTCACAGGAGCTGACAAAGAAGGTAAGTTTTGAAGCTTAAAACGGTTGTTTTTTGAATGATGCGCGTGTGCAAAGCGCGCATTCACCAAACCAGTTGCTAAACTGATTGCATCCTACCACTGGTGTCACCTACACTCCTCATTTAGAAACAAAATAATATAACAGAAAATATCTACAATTTTTTAAAATTATAGTGAGAATCCAAAAAGGGACATACAAACATGGAATAGAAAAATGGTTAGATCACCAAAGAAAAATACTTGCAAGTAACTTCGAATTGTAGAGATTGTGTCGGGAATGCTAAAACTAACTTTGTCCTTGTCTTCAACATGGGAAATGAGTGAGTCAGGGGAAGTACAGATCAGTCAGCCTGATATTGATACCAGGAAAGATTTTAGAATATTTCATAAAGGAATCAACCCATAAGCAATGTAGAAGTCACTACTGATGAATATGTGAGACTTATTTTATTTCACTTTTTGATTAGATTTTTAATTCAATGGAAATACAGGCAGTCCTTGTCTTACAACCACAGTTGAGCCCAAAATTTCTGTTGTTAAGTGAGACATTTGTTACTTGTGTTTTGCCCCATTTTATGATCTTTCTTGCCTCAGTTATTAAGTGAGTCACTGCAGTTGCTAAGTTAGTAACCCGGTTGTTAAGAGAATTTGGCTTCCTCATTGATTTTGCTTGTCAGAAGATCGCAAAAAGGTCCCAATATCATTTGGGACAGAGCAACGGTCAGAAATATGAACCAGAAATATGAATTTTGACCACAGGATCATGGGGATGCTGCAATGGTCGTAACAGTGAAAAACGATCATAAGTCAGTGCCATTGTAATGTTGAATGGTCACTAAATGAACTGTTATAAGTAGAGGACTACCAAAGCAATCTAAAAGCAAGCCTGTGTGTGGGTAGTGTATTTGTGTAGTTCAAATATAATTTCATAGTTTTTTCTTCAAAATGGAGAGACATATTAAGTGGTTAGAAATAAATCCTGAATCCTATATTGTTCAACATTTTGCGGGTAAATATTACTTAAATTTGCAGACAAAAAATGCAGATAAATTTGAGAAGAACAGAATTCAAAATTAACATATTAAGGGAAATGGACTTAAATGTAGGAGTAACTGTTAGAAAAAAGTAAGAGCAGTTTATAAGTGGAACCAATTACCTGGAGACTTGATCTCCTGCTGAATAAGTTTAAATAGCAGAGACTGAAAAATTATCTGTTGGGGATTGCATGAAACAAGAAGTTGGACTCAGGGGCCCAAATAACTCCTTCTGACCTTGGTTTCTATGTAAACATTTGCATCTACCTTTTCTAATACCTCCATACCACTCAGAATGGCCAACAGTTTAAAAAGATAGAACAGTAATCCAAAAAGAAACTGAAAATACATCAAAATGAGAGTGTTAAAGCCAAGTAAAATATTGGAGAAGTCTTGCACTTTCCAAGCGTCCATTTGTTCAATTCTTTAAAATTAGTTAATTCTAATCAAACATCACTACATTAATAAATACAAAACACTCACAAAATAATAGAATCAAACACACTTATCACAATGCAATTCTGACTGTTTGCTCCAAAGAAGATGCTAAGAAACAGAGAATGTACCCCCCCCCCATCTCTTATTCCAACACTCTTAAGGTATGTTCAGGTATTGTTAATTGTATACAAAAGATGCAGATACATAAAAAAATATAAAAATATATATGATAAAATCACTCAAATAACTAGAGGAATAACCTTGGAATTATTTGAAAAATTAATATATAAAATTATCATAGATTTCATGATATGATCACAGAGTGCTGCTGCAGCTTCTTTGTGGTCAGTTTCCGGACAGAATACTGCTTAGACATTTTACATACAGTTGCACACTAACTTGAGTTCAACCGAGATAACATGAATCTTAAAAGGGAACAAAAAATTAAGTCTTTATTTTTTATTATTTAGTGGGGCTGCATACACAAGCTGTCCAGGGCCACATGCAGCCCGTGGACTGCAGGTTGGACATGCATGAATTATAGTAAATAAAATCTTACTTACATGGGCTAACATCTCTGTATCTGTTCCGATTCCGGTTTTCTGCATACTTTGCCACTTTATGAGGATAATCACTGGATTGATGCCGGATATCCTTGAAAAAATAGCAATAGTTAACAAATGGTAATTGTCGGGGGGGGGGGGGGGAGATTTTGAAAAACAACAAGATATTACACAAATCAGTCATTTAAAATTACACTATATATTGGATGAAATCATTTCATCTTTCATTATACGTAGATTGAAAACTCAAGAACAAGAGTGGAGAACTGATCACGTGTGACGTTAATGAGCTGTAAAGCTTCCCTAGATACGAAACTTTTATACTTTCCTGCACGCATGGCTGTTTGACATTGCTTTGCTTAGTGTTGGCTTGTTTCATTAGCAGAATATTGACCTTTTTTTGGGGGGGGGGGGAGTTTATAGTTATTTAACTGACTCATGGCATGGTACCAAAAACCTCACCAATATAAGCATTTATAGAAGACACATTTGTACCTTAGAAATGAAAATCAATTTCAAATAAGCTATTAAAAATGTAAAAAATCAGAATATTACAGTACTTAATATTTCTGTTAAGCTACCACTAAAAGGCGATTAAGAAGTGATGCTCAATTTACTAATAACTGAAATATATGTATGAAACAGGAAAATCCTTGTGAAGCACAAATTGACATTAAAATTGTGCACTAGAGGATAAGAAAAAGGCCTTGAATTTATGAGTTCATACCCACTCCTTTTTATACCACAAAGAAATGAATTTTTTTGGTCTTTTGTTCTTTTTTTTTTTAAAGGCCCATTCACCTGAATATGGCAGTAGTTAAAAGACATGGTTAAAGTTAAGGTAAAGGGAGAAGGGCGGTATAAAAATTTAATTAAATAAATAAATAAATAAATAAATAAAATAAATTCATAGTAATTTAACCTGAGCCCATACACTGACTACTCCTGTACATCACAGGGGCTATTGTCAGTATAGGTAGTCCTTGACCTACGACCACAATTGAGCCCAAAATTTCTATTGCTAAGTGAAACATTTGTTAAGTGAATTTTGCCTCATTTTATGACCTTTCTTGCCAAAGTTGTTAAGTGAATCACTGCCGTGATTGTTGATAACACAGTTGTTAAGTGAATCTGACTTCTCCATTGACTTATTTGTATGAAGGTTTCAAAAGCGGAACATAGGACCTCAGAATATTGCAACCGTCATAAATATGAGTCAGTTGCCAAGGGCCTGAATTTTGATCACATGACCATGGGAATACTGCAACAGTGTTAAATGAGAAAAAATGATTATAAGTGACTTTTTTCAGTGCTGCTGTAATTTTGAACAGTCATTAAATGAACTGTTGTAAGTATCATCTGTATAATGATATTTTTGTTAACCAACTCATTAGTTTTACTTACAAGGTTGATCCATAAATGAAACACATTGAGAAGTTGCAATCCAACAATCCATATGTAGAAACATAACAGTGTTTAAGTATAGTTATAATCTGTATGGGAAAAACAAATGTTAATTTCCTTCTGCAGACTAGAGTTGTTCTGTTTTTTCAAGCCCAAGAATTGGACAAATCCCTACAGTTTTCTTGGCAAGATTTTGCATAAATGGTTTGCTATTGCCTCATTCTTAGGGCTGAGAGAGAAAGTAACTAGCCAAGGTCACACAGCTGGCGTTGTGCCTAAAGTGGGGCTAGAACACATAATCTCCTAGTTTCTAGCCCAATGCCTTAATTAAATTGGTTTAAACTATAATTTAAGTTCATCCAAAGTAGGCATAGAAGAAAAATTATACTAGGTGTAAAATTAGTATTTTAACATATTGTATCCATCCACACTGAATGTAATGCAAATTTAACCAGTATGATGAATTTGTGGTCGAACTGTTGTGCAAACCCAGCCAAAGGAGTGAAGACATACCTAAACAAACTCAGCTAATAACTTGGTTTCACACTGTAAATTTTATTAATAGAAAAACTTCCATTCATAGAAGATCCTATATCCATTTCCCATTGGAACAACTTTTATCTTGCTGCAGATGATTCACCCAATGCTCAACTATAAACCCCTAGTAAGGATGGAATTACAAGCAAAATATCCTAATTCCCATCCTCTGTAATGATCAGAACTCCACTCAACTCACTGTTTATATGGCTTTAAAAGAAATCTGAGCAGTATAAAATTATATAATTTAATAAATATTCATAATAGTAACTAAAATGAAATGGCCGGGTAATACACTGCTAATCACTAAAGACATAAAATTACTCTTAATTATCTATGCTTGATTTCAGTAAGAACACCACACAGATAATTCTTTGAAAGGATTCACAATTTGGGGGTCTTTTGTTCTGATCTAGCAAGGCAACTTTTACCTTAGAAAACAGTATATAATTATAGCAGAAAACTTAAACAACAGAGATGTAAAATCAACCCTTGGCTATTCATATAGCGAAATGTTGACTTAAGACTCAAATCAGAGTGAGAAAAGCAACTTAATTTTTCCTATCAGCCTAAGAATTCAGTCATTATTTTCTAAGGCAAGCGTGTCAAACTCACAGCGTCATCATGTGACATATCGGTATTCCCACCCCCCTTTGTTAAACCAGGTGTGGCCACCACCTGACACATCTGGTCTGTGGGCCGGGAGTTTGATGGCCCTGTTCTAAGGCATCTAGAAAACAGCATGAGCATGTATGTATTTTTTGCTAATCATACTTGACTGCTGATTTATAGGCAGTTTTTGTATAATACACTGAACCACAAGCTAGCCACCACAGTTTAATCTAGTGTGTTGCATGAACCCAGCCAGTTTATGCTAAAATATTTCATTAAAAATTGAATGGGCTAAAGCATGGTCCAGTTAATTACTGCGGAGCATATGCAAATACAGATACTGATTCTCAATGGAGTTTGACAATTTCATTCAGATTCCAAAAGTTCCAACTTTAAAACCATGCTTAGCTTTTAAGAAGGTGCTAAATTCAAATAGCAATAATATAAATTATTAAAACTGAGTAAAAGAATTGTATGGCTAATTATAATTTATCTTGAGTCCCCAATCTAATTGTTAACTCAGTTAAACACACATTGCTATTGAGCATTATAATTACAATTTTGTCCAGGGAGGGATTTTCCTGCCTAAGAAATTTCGTTCATCTCTTCTTCTGCTCATATGCTAAATTTCTTAACATAACATTCAATAATCTAGTTAAGTAAAATTCCTAACAAAAGATTTCATGAAACCCAACTAAAAAGCACTTTGCTTATTTACCAATGAAAAATAGCTAATTTCAAATAAGTTCTCTAAATTGCTTAAATCATATTATATTAAGTATACAAATAGGCAGGATTGTGTGCATGGCAGTCACATTTTTATTATGCTTGCACAATTGTGGTATTTCACAAATTGTAAATTGCAGCCATTTTAGGAACATTTTTTTTACCAACTCAGCTGCTGTCAGACTTTTGGTTAAAACAGACAACATCTAATTCTTTAAAAAAAGAACCCATAAAATGTGTGTGCTTCAAGTACTAGCATTGAGATTTATCTATAAAACTGAATCAAATTTCAGTTTGAAGTTTCAGTTCCTATCAGTCTGTGGCTCAGCACCTGGCAATGTAAAGCTCCAGGGAGGAGCAAGGAACAGCAGTATAAATTCATCACATTAATTGTGAAACTAGAAAGTTACACAATGGGACTCTATTAAAAACAGAGTAAGCTATATTTTTACTATGTTGAAAAGGTGCCAGTAACCTTGAGCATAAAATGTTTACTGTATACCCAAGTCAATTAAAAGCCTCTTAATTAGGGCATTAAATAATTCAAATGACTTCCCCATGATTCTCCTAATGGTTAGTTGAAACAGAATATTTCCTAGAATTTTTTTTTATTTTACATAGAAAACTAAGATTGAATTATGATAAATCATCTTTAGTACTATTTCTTCTGGTGGTCACTTTAATATTACCATCAAACAAGTTACCCATCACAGTTCTGACTGGAAGATATCAATTCATCTTTTCTGATCTGTATTTGCAATCTTCCAACAGAGACAGACAATACTTAGTTGTCATTTAGAACTATAACTTCACAACCTTCAGCTAGCAAGTCCAACTGCCAAGAACTATAATCTAGAGTAAGTAGTATATAATACGCTGTCAATTCTACTTCTACGAGATTCCTAAAGAACATTGAGAATTTTTCTTACAAAAGCATCATACCTTCAATACTAATACTTTTTTTTGTACAATGATGTGTGCAATGTAAGCAATGAGATTAAAAAGTGGCAATTCAACAAAAAGTTGAATAACACAAAATACGGATAATTATCTTATGTAAGAGCAACCACAATAAGTACCCTTTAAGATGCCAAGAAACATATTTATAGATGTAACTACAACACATATGTCTCTCTGGAAATGTTTAGGCAACTATTAAATTATAAATAAATTCTTTTTTAATACTATTCCACCAGTTCATTTCTATTCAGCTTTCGGGGGATATCATTGCCCTTAGACTTGTACAGAGAAAGTAGAAAGTTCTATGAGAAGAAAAAGTTAATTCTTATTTTAAAAAAAATACTTTAGTGCACAGTTAAATCTATTTAACTATTAAATCTAACAACTACTCTTGTGAGGACATAAAGCCTATTCTTATTAGTATTTAATAGGTGTAAATATTGACTACATAACTCTAAGAAAATACTGTAGTGCCTGGTTTCATAATCCTACTTCAGTGTCATATAAGTTTAGGAAAGATGTTTTTTTGACATTTAGCTACTCTTGTGTCCTTTCAATAGGATCTAATTGAAATCTACAAGGAAACACATACATATGCTGTTTTTGAACACTCTAACCCTGTGATGGCAAACCTATGACATGCATGCCACTGGTGGAATATGGAACCCTCTCCAAGGGCATGCGAGGTGTCGCCCAGGCCAGCTCTACCAGGCATGCATGTGCGCCTCCGGCAGACCAGTTGATTTTGGGGTGTGTGCAAGGAGCAGGGGGTCACATCCAAATGCGTGGGGAGGGGGCAGGGGAAGCACAGGGAGGGGTGCAGCACGCCTCCCGTGTTCTGTTTTTGGTGCCAGGAGGCTTCAGGGATGGCCTCCGGAGCTGGGGGGCGGGAGATAACTATTTCCCCCTATTTTCTTTTGCACAAGCAAAACCTACAGAGCCTGGGGAGGGCAAAAAACGGGACTATTTCCGGCCTCCAGAGGGTCTTTGGAGCCCAGGGAAGGCTGTTTTCATGTGGGGGGTGGGGGTGTTCGAGCACGCATGCGCAGGGGGCATTGCATTGTGGGTGTGGGCACAAAGGTTAGCCATCACTGCCCTAACCTAATGTTATAAGAAGCAACTTTACATTGAGACATTTCCCATTTTAAACAAACTCATTCCATGCTAACCCTAACCAACAATCCCTTCCCATAAGCTAGGATTAAGGCTGCCCAAAGCATCCGGAAAGTGATCTAGGCAGTTTGCTCTAACCTGGTAAGTCAACACTGAGTACAAAGCACACTTCACTATATGACAATCGCATCACATTATGATCACTTGCAGCTGCCCTCAAGGGCAATAATAACCTTTTCTTAGATGGCCATTCCGTTAAAATACAGATAGTCCTTGACAGTTTGTTTAGTGACCATTCAGATACAACAGCACTGAAAAAAGTGACTTATGACTATTTCTCATATTTATGACCATTGCTTCATCATCCCCCCCCCCCCATCATTTTATATTCAGATACTTGACAACTGGTTTATGATGGTTTCAGAATCCCGGGGTCATGCATCATCTTTTGCAACCTTCTGACAAGCAAAGCCAGATTCAACTTAACAACCATGTCACTAATATTAACAGCTGCAGCGATTCGCTTAACAAATGTGGCAAGAAAAGTCGTAAAACGGGAGGGGGAGAAACAAATTTCTCATTTAGCAACATAAATTCTGGGCTCCATTTTGGTGGTAAGTCGAGGACTACCTGTATTCGGTTCCAGAGTTAAGTTCAGGAGCCCAAGAAGAAGCTGGTATCCAGGGAGTCCAGCAAGGCAGCGGGACAACCACGTGGGAACAAACCAGCGGGAGGAGCTCAGCTTTGCGAAACTTCCTCGCCGCCTGAAGCCTTTGCCTCTCCCCGCCCTTGCCCGCCGCTTAAGCTGGCGACGGAAGGCGCGTCGTTGGAAGCCTCTCGCCCGCTTCCCTTTTCGGCTCTCAGGGCTTCTCCCTTCTCCTCGCGGCCCCTCTCCTGAAATTCACGACATGCGCACTCCTTTCCCCGAGCCTCTGCGCGTACCTGAGAATGCCCGTCCATCGGGGCCCGGCGGTTTCTTCTTCCCTTCTTCCGTTTGAAACGGCCTCGGGGGTTCCTAAACTTTCCCTCCCCCCCGCGGCCCCACCCTCACTCACCAAGTAGCGGGGCTGCCAGTCATTAGCATCGTCGACCTCCTGGAACTCCTGCTCTATCGTGGCGATGACGGACATAATGGCGGCGGTAGCCAGAAGGTTGGAGGAGAGCCGCTGGCAATCGGCAACTTCATCACCTACCTCCCGCTGCTGACAGGGCTAGGACGGCGAGCCCGCCCCCTCCGCCGCTCGCGTTACCTTCAACGAGCTTCCGCGCCGCGCGCGCACTTAGCGGGCTCGTCTGGAGCGGACGCATGCGCGTGGGCCGCCTACTAGATTAGCGCTAAACTCCTCCCGCTGTCGGAGAGGAGGGGGAAGAGAGAATGCGTACCTGGGATTGGGTCATTGGTCGCTTTGTGTGGGGAAGTTCCCGGAGTGGGTTGACTTCGGGAGCTGTTTTTTTTAAAAAAAAAATTAATTTAATTTATTTAGTTTGTCACTTATATACAAGATAATCATGTTTTTGCTTTCAGCTAAGCACGATTGAATTGTGGCTTATTGAAGCACAGCTATGCTAGGTTTATTTATTTAGTTTGTCACTCCCGTACAAGATAACAGGAATAAGAATAAACGTGAATAAGAACGCAGGAAGTGGGTACAAATAAATGGGACAGTTGGACAGGGACGTTAGGCACGCTGGTGTGCTTATGCACGCCCCTTATGCTAGTTTGAAGCTTCGAAATGGAGAATACAGCATTCGCATTACAATGACCAGAGTTTGTAAATTATGATTAATGTGGTTATTTGGGGATAAATTGAATTGTGTGAACGCAAATATAGTGTCTTGTAAATGTTGGTTTATGGCTTAGGATGTTGCACAAGTGTATGATTTTTTGGTAAACTATCGTGTTTCCATGAAAATAAGACAAGGTCTTATTTTCTTTTTATCCCTGAAGAAAGTGCTTGGTGCTATTTTCAGAGAGAGTTCTTATTATTTTTGAGGTGCAGGAGATGGCGAGCGTGGTCATCTCATGGCTGCTACTGTGTTATGGGGAGGTCTTATTTTGGGGGAGGTCTTATTTTTTGGGGAAACGGTATAAGCAACATATAGCTTAACTAATATGTCGAATCATTATCAGGCTTTTTTGGCTGCTTTTTCCAGACAGCAACAGACCTAAGAACCGAATCTTTGACAGTATACATTTAAAGCTTAAGTCTAAGTTAATAATTTAAGTTAAGAAGTTAATAATGGGCTAATAATTTAATAATGGGCTAATAATTTTTTGCTTTACATAGTTTTACATTGTTTGTAAACATATGTTATGAGAAAGCCATAACCTTGGTTGTCATTGTAATGTCTCTTTCAGGTTTCCCAAAATGCCAATGTTTAGTCATGATATTTCCCCTCTGACAACATCCAATTTTTCTGGATTCAAAGTTTTGATATTCCGTGTACCAATCATATATCCATGTAGTATCAACTTTTTTTTTGCCCCCAGACATATATCCATAGCAGGCATCCTTTCAGCTTTAATTCAGCCACATAATAAATATAAGGGCATTCATGCTTTTTAGAGGGCTACTCCAAAGTCGTCATTCCCTAACGGGCCCATATTTCACGTGCTTTATCGATTTGACCAGAACTTCGACTTCTAAATTTCTCTCGTAAATTTCCGGGGCTGTGTCTCTTTCCGTTTGAGGCACTATTTCTTAGCCTCAACAACTTTAAGACGCCTGGACTTCAACTCCCAGAATTCCGAGATTGGGACTAGGGAATTCTGGGAGCAGAAGTCCACGCCTTCGAAGTTCTTAGTCGAGCATGCTAAAGGGAAAGAGCGTAAGCTCTAGTGACGAAAGTGACTCGTCGCTTTCTTTTGGCGAAAGCAGGACGCTTTAACGTAATTCTGGGAGGCCGGGCGCGCCTGTTTGAGCTGCGCGAAAGCATTCATTTTCCCGAAGAGTGGCGGGGAACGAAGGTCTCGCTGATTTTGCTGAGGAAAGAAACGTCTGAGACGGCGAAGCCGCCGGGATGTTCGTGGCGCGAAGCATCGCAGCTGATCACCGCGACCTCATCCACGATGTGTCTTTTGACTTCCATGGACGGCGCATGGCTACTTGCTCTAGTGACCAGAGTGTTAAGGTGTGGGGAAGGCTCGGGGCAAAACTATCTTTAAAAAAAAATCTATATATATAATAATTTTGGAAAATGAGTCAGTCAACATACTGGTTCAATCTAGTCGCAATTTTCTGGGTTTGGTAGAAAATGCAATTGCTGTGAATAGGATAACGCAGAGGTCTTCAAACTTGGCAACTTTAAGACTTTTAAGGCCACAAGTCTTAAAGCTGCCAAGTTTGGGGATCCCTGGAACGGAATTCTTAATGTCGAGAACCACGATTCAGGTCAGCATTTCAATCAGTAGAGGAGAGACCTCTTTGGCTGGGTTTGCACAACATGCTGAACTGATGACATTTAGGTTTGGTACATTGCCCGAAGCCAATCTTTGCCGTTTGAATTGGAAGCCACTGTTTGTGGTGTAGTAGGTTTGAATCTTCCCAACTGTGATTTACTATAGTATCCCAGCGTTAAGCAAACCGCAAATTAGCATAATGTATTCACTTACTATTGCACTTAAGGCAGGGGTCTGCAAAGTTGGCTCTTTTAAGACTAGTGGACTTCAACTCCCAGAATTCCCCAGCCAGCCTGGGAGTTGAAGTCCACCAGTCTTAAAAGAGCCAACTTTGTAGACCCCTGAGTCTTAAGGAAAAGGGAACGATTACTAAGAATTGCCATTGACATTTTATTCCCTTACAGTACCCATGTTCTCCCTTGCAGTTCCCATGTATTTATAGTCATTGGAATTTGAAATTGTAATGCATTTTTATTTCAAAGTCTGTTTTTGCAAATTCAGATGGAATGGTAAACTTTAAATCTTACATAGAAATCAGAAGTTAGTCTTATTCTTTCCTTAGTGTAATACGTTACTGTAACAAACCCTTAATGGTATCTTTTATGTCCTTAGTTCAAAGAGATTTTTGAAGTAACAAAACAAAGTCACAAAACATTCCCTGTGAGCAGAAGCCCAAATTAATGTTTGTAATTGGAGGTTTAAACAGCCATAAATTATTATGTAGTTAAATAGTTGCAGAATTATTATGAAACTGAAAATGGGTAGATATTGTTTTATATCGCGATCCTGCGCGAGCTGCACTGGCTTCCTGTGGTCTTTCGGGTGCGCTTCAAGGTCTTGACGACCATCTTTAAAGCGCTCCATGGCTCGGGGCCTAGTTATATGCGAGACCGCCTCCTGCCCCATACATCCCTCAGACCGATACGCTCCCACAGAGAGGGCCTCCTCAGGGTGCCGTCGGCTGGACAATGCCGACTGGCGACACCCAGGGGAAGAGCCTTCTCTGTGGCGGGCCCTGCCCTTTGGAACGACCTACCCCCTGAACTCCGCACCATTTCCGACCTCCGCCTTTCCGCAAGTGTCTGAAGACACACCTATTCCATCTAGCCGGCCTAGCGTAACCTCCATACTGATTATTAGATAGTTTTAAATTTGGGATTTTAATTCGGTTTTTAGCGCAGGGTTTATTTATTAGAATAAGTATTTTAAATTTTGATATATTTTATATATTTTGTATCTATTTTAACATCCCTGTGCGCCGCCCTGGGTCCATTTGGAGAAGGGCGGGGTATAAATTTAATAAATAAATAAATAAATAAATTTACTTCTTAGTCACAAGATTGTTTGGAAGGAAAATCCTATGAACTTGATTATGTTTTTTGTACCTATTAAGAATATGCACAGCTTCTTATTTGTTTTATATGTGACCTAGGATCTAGTTGGAGTGATTAAGGAGTCTTTTTCTGATAGGATTTTTTACAAGAACTTACAAAAATCATATATGTCTTCATTTTAAATGAAACATGTTTGCCTTACTAGGTTTGGGACAAAGGTGAAAATGGAGAATGGCATTGTACTGCCAGTTGGAAGGTAAGAATTTGAATCCAAAATAATTTAGTGTTATATAGAATATTAATGAGTTCTAAAATCCTGTTGATGCCTACCTAAAGGTAATTTTCTTTGTTCTCAGTGGGACTAGGACTGCTAGATCTGATCTCCAAAAATCTGGAGGGTCAGAAGAAGTAAAAAAACACATACAGAAGCACTTAACACTTTGCTATCATCTCGTACACCCAAGTTTTTGCAATACTCACATAGAACTCATGTTTTTGTAAACGTGTTTAGGATTGCAATTTTTGGGGATAATGTTAAACACAGATGCAGAATTTTGGACATTAATTTATCATTTGGTAACTGCAGAAATCATGCAATCATTGATATACAAATATGGTTTAAATAAAGCATCAACAAATATATACAGGGATTCCTGTATTTATAACAGGGGTGTCAAACTCAAGGCCTGCGGGCTGGATCCGACCTGTGGGGTGGTGAGATGTGGCCTGCGATGCCGCCCTGAAAACAGCGAAGGACTGGCCCATGGTGCCTCTGCCAGTGAAAATGGAGCTCGGGAGGGACATGTGCAGCCCTCATGAGCTCCATTTTTGCTGGCAGAATGCTTGTGCCACCACAGGTGCATCTTACACAGGTGATGTTGGGCTGGCCATACCCACCCTGGCTACATCCACCTGGTCCCCCAAGGTCAAACACAACCCCGATGTGGCCCTCAATTAAATTGAGTTTGACACCCCTGACTTATAACCACAATTGAGCCAAACATTTCTGCTGTGGGACATTTGTTAAGTGGAGCAAGCTTCCCAATTGACTTTGCTTGTCAAAGGATCATAAAGAGTAATGACGTGACCCTGGAACTCTTTAACTTTCATAAAAATGAGTCAGTTGCCCAGCTTCTCAATTTTTATCATGAGATAAAAATCATGAGGGGTTTTTTCAGTGCAATTACATTTATTTGTAACAGAGGAATAGTGGCTACTAAATTAAGATGGTTAGATCAAAGCACTAATTCATTCACTGTAATTTTAATTTATCTTAATTCTGCAGACACACAGTGGATCTGTGTGGCGTGTGACATGGGCTCATCCGGAATTTGGACAGGTCTTGGCTTCTTGCTCTTTTGATAGAACAGCTGCTGTTTGGGAAGAAATAGTAGGAGAATCAAATGATAAACTTCGGGGACAAAGTCACTGGGTAAGTTTTGAAAAATAGATAGTTTGGAATATTTAGAATTTATGATATCCTTGATAACAATAAAATTTAGCAAACAAAATATTCAAATTAACAGATGTATTTTATATTTGTCGTTTTCTTTCATATTTCTCTTTACAAAATCACACTATTTATCACTATGATCTGTACATGCAAGAGAAATGAAGCCAAAATCCTAGTAGAATTTTATTTTTATACAGTTGGTTGTTACTTAACAACCATTTATTCAGCAGCCATTTACAGTGGTGCTGAATGAATTGAGTTTATGACCAGTTCTCAAAGTTATAACAGAAGCAGTGCTCTTACATTAATGTGGTAAAAATTTGGTCCATGTTTATGACTGCAGTGTTCCGTCCCTATGTCCCCCCATCTCTGCCTTTTTGGTTGCCATTCCTTATCCCAGCTGCCCCCAGTTGATCTACTGGGTGGTATGGGATTCAGTTTGTGTGCCAAAGGGAACTCTGCTGGATTCCCAATTTACTTCTTAAAAATGGATCAGAATACCAGCCCGAAAATACACCAGAAGGAAGAGGAAAATAGGCAACCACAACAATAGAAGAGGAAAGGAAGAGAAGAGAGGAAAGGAGAGGGAAAGAAGAAAGAGAAAAGGAGAGGAAGACCGGGAGGGATAGGAAGAGGAGGAGAGAGGGTTTGAAGGGGAAGAGGAAGAGATAAGTAGGGGAGAGGAAGGAGAAGAAGGAAATAGAGAGGAAGAAAGAAGAAAGTAGAGGAGGGAGGGATGGAGAAAAGGAAGGAAAGTAGTGTGATGGTAAAATAAAATAGGTGTATGGGATGGTAAGCAAAGCAAGCTCGATTATATATCTTAATGCTTTATATGGAAAAATGAATGTTTAAAAGTGTTAAAATAAAAATAATAACTGAGAATGTATACCTGTAAATGTATGTATGAGACTAAAAATAAAAAACTTTTTAAAAAAAGAAATTTATTTTTCAAGAGATTCCTTAATATTCATTTTCGTTTCTAGCACTTTGGTTTTTTTCCTGTTCTGGGAATATCTTTCAATAAGCCATTTTGAAATATGAAGCAATCATATATTTTTCTTTTGTCACTTTGTAGATTTAAAGATTTCTAATACAAAATCCATTTTTCAATACTATAAATTATATGTGCAACAATAACCATACTTCTAATAATCTATTAATATTTTTCTTACAACTGCTGTATTTTTAGGTAAAGAGGACTACTTTGGTTGATAGTAGGACCTCAGTTACAGATGTCAAATTTGCTCCCAAACATATGGGTCTTATGTTAGCAACATGTTCAGCAGATGGAGTTGTTAGAATATATGAAGCTCCAGATGTTATGAATCTCAGTCAGTGGTCACTTCAGCATGAAATTTCATGTAAATTAAGCTGCAGTTGTATTTCTTGGAATCCTTCAAGGTAAGTTATTAATTCTTTAGAAAAACTACTTAATCATGAAAAAAATCTCTCTTAATTTGAAACTAATAAATATGCATCTTTTTTCTGTAATTGGCATATAAAATTATAATTTTTAGTATAGAGATGTTAGAACTGGAAGAAAATTTGGATTTATAATTGAAGGATCAGTCAGCAGAGATGTAACTTTGTTTGAGGCTCTGGAAAGTTGTTTTCAATCAAAAGTATCTCAAAATGTACTACTAAAAAAACAACACCACATTGAATTTCATTCTTGTATGTGAATTTAAGCTATGAATAACACAGGAGAATTTTGGATTCATTATCCATAGTTGTTTTAGACTAATTCTTTTATAGTTCTGTTAAAGATGTTGCCTAAGCTTATTTCATTTTTAATTGTAGTTCTCGTGCCCATGCTCCTATGATAGCTGTAGGAAGTGATGATGGTAGTCCTAATATACTGGCTAAAGTACAGATATATGAATACAATGAAAATACCAGGTGAGAGGAAAAAAACAGCTATTATAATTAAATGTGTGGTGATATTGCCGAAACATTGAAGTATAAATAGAAATTACTAAAATGATATTTGGGGAATGAAATATATTAAATGGTTAGCATGCATTAATTCTTGATATGTTTTTGGTTTTATAGTATAGCTATAGTGAGAATCCAAATAAAAAAATTCTACAAATACAATTATATGAGTGTTCATTCATTCATTCCATTCCATTTCTATAGTCATACATCTTAGTCAATGACTCTGGGCAGCTTACAATTCAAAGAAATAAAAAATACTAAAAACATTTTAAAGGCAGAAAAACAATAGAAACATCCAAAATAAATATACATGGCAGTGAAGATACTTGGCTAGTTAACTGTACAGCCAAGAAATGCCCTTTCATAAATAGTGGTCCTCTGTCATAGTTTCCAAAATTAGCTAAGATTTGTTCATTATTCTATTGCATTAACAAGTGACCTTGCAAGTCATCTAATCCAATCCCTTGCCCAAGCAGGGGACCAGCTGCCTCTATCTAGCATCAAACTCATAACCACCTGATTGTGAGGCAAGAACGCCACCTCTAGGCCACAGCAGCAGGTGTGATAAAAGCAGACTTTAAAAAAAGTCTGGCATAAAGTCTTGAGTAGAATTAAAAATTAAGCTTAAATGAAAGAATTCGTTTAATGCTTTTTTTTTTCTTCAAAAGGGAACTCTGGATTGTAATGTATGTTATATAAGAGAATAAATACTCTTTATATGTTACTCAGGAAGTATGCAAAAGCGGAAACTCTTATGACAGTCACAGATCCTGTGCATGACATTGCCTTTGCTCCAAACCTTGGAAGATCATTCCATATATTGTCAGTAGCTACCAAAGATGTACGAATATTCACATTAAAACCCCTAAGGTAAGTTTTTCAAGCATGTTTTAATATAAAACATTTGTGCATAACTTTGTTCTCAAGGATGAGATAATCCAGTAATCTATCAGTAGTAATTTTATTTAGCAATTAGCTCTTTAATAATTATTTTGTTGCAGGCCATAAAGGGAAAATGCAGTTCTATTCAGTGTTTTACTCTGATTTTTTCAAATGATTTCTTTATTATTAATATGTTACAATGAAACATGTTTTTTAAAGTAGCATGTATTGAGTAGACTAAAGTACAATTCAGATGTGTACTTTTTTTAATAGAAAAGAATTGAGTACTTCATCTGGATTGACAAAATTTGAAGTTCAGTTAGTGGCCCAGTTTGATCATCACAATTCCCAAGTGTGGCGTGTGAGCTGGAATATAACTGGCACAGTACTTGCGTCTTCAGGTGATGATGGATGTGTAAGGCTTTGGAAGGGTAAGCACCTCCCTCCCTCCCTCCCTCCTTCATCTCATCTCATCTCATAGAGAAGACACTGAAGCATACAGTAAAATCATAAAACAAAATATTTAAACATAGTACAATTATAACACTGATTATTTTAAAAAAGCTAAGTAAGAACATTGGATATTCCTAAAATACCTCAGCAGATCACCATTCGCTTGAGACCACCAGGCCTGTTGATATATTCAATTTTTGAGAGATTTCTGGAAGGATGGCAGTGAAAAGTTCATTCTCATGTTGGGCGGGGGAAAGGGGGATAATGTTACACAGAACAGGGGCCATGGCAGAAATGCCATCTCCTGTATTCTGCTAGATATAGCTCCTTAGCGAATGGAACCCACAACATATTTCTTCTGGCTGTGTTAGGATCTGCTGATGTAATTGGTAGCCCTTCAATCTGGTCCATGTCATGAAGATCAAAATCAGCACCTTGAATTGTAGCTGGAAGCTAATTGGCAACCATTGCAGCTCATGGAACAGAGATGCAATATGTGGCATTCTAGGGGCACACATAACTGCCTATGCTGTCACATTCTGCAGTGTGTTTCCGGGTGCAATTCAAGATGCTGGTGAATACTTATAAAACTCTACATGGCTTGGGACCAGGGTTCCTGAGGGATCACCTTTTTTCCACCTGTAACAAGATCAAATAGGATGGGCATATCCTATATGCCTGCAGATCTCGTTAGACAAAGAATCTTAGCTGACAGGGAATAGAAGACGAGCATTTTGTGCAGCAGCCTCTGCTCTGTGAAACATCTTTGTTTCGGAAGTTAGAAACACTGGCATTGGATAGTATAGTAATGCAACCTGAGGTATTTATTAATGAGTTGTGGTCCATCCAAAGATAAATAAGATGCGAAAGGTGATGGCCATGGAGAAATTATCAAAATATTAAGATAATATGTGTAAAAGCATCCTTTGAGTAGGAAGGGATTCAGATTGACTTCCCCACAACTTTCTGCAATGTAAAGGAGGGAAGGAAATGCAGTCAGACTTGCAAGATTCTGTTAGTGTAGCCAATCTCAATAATGCTATATCTTTAAAAGCAGAAACTGTGGATTTACTGACTTTTTTTTAAATTGCCAGCAGGGCAATTGTGCAGGCCTGGTGTAGATGATTGCCAGTTCATGCTGAGACCAACGATGGCAAAAGCATTCTTTTCCCAACAGCAGTAATCCTGGCTCAATGCCTTGAACTTTTATTTATTGGTCTTGGTCTATGAGCATTCTCTTAAATTTCATTTTAATTTTAAAGAGTCATCCAATTCATTAAATTGATAAATTCATTAAGTATTAGGCTGATATTTTTCCAATGGCAAATTTAATTCTTTTATTTCCACTCTCTTGAATAATTATAATCTGAATATTTGATATAGGAGTATTCAACTCCCAACATTTCCCGGACAGCCTGTATATTAACTGTAACTATGTAAGTAGAACCTTTTGCTAAACATTCAAATGGGATTTGTATATTTCCATTTAGCTAATTATATGGATAACTGGAAGTGCACTGGAATACTGAAAGGCAATGGAAGTCCAGTCAATGCTAGTTCCACACAGCAGGGAGTTTTTAATGCTCCTGTTGGCACAGCAACTTCAACTCTCCAGAATTCAGTCAATGGATCATCGGTTGGCAGGTATTTTTTTTTTATGAGAGCTTCACATTCTCAGTTCTTAATTCTCTAAATATCTAATTTACTCCTCACTAAAAACTTGATCACGTCTATCATTTTATATGTATTCTTGTTTAATTACAAAAATCACTTTAGTTGTTCAGTTCTGCTTGTCCTATTAGTGCTGCACCAGATCTGTTCTAATAATACATAATGGACAAAATGTGAACAAGCTTGCTTTCATTCATCATTCATCTTCTATTTCAAATGCTGATATGAAGTAATCTGGAATAGGTGAGGATAGGAAGCACTATTCACTCTATTTTCCCTGTTTACAATAATTATCTCATTTTTCTATTTGTCCCACTAATTACCTTGCTATCTTTCAACCAAAATCCATACTAAACATCTTAAAGGGAGAGAAAATAAAATTTGCCAGTCTTTTAATACCTAGCTTCAAAGTCATTGTCTAGTTGCATTTTGGGTCATGAGGTTTGAAACGAAATGTCAGGGCTGGAAAAGATGTACAAAGGGATCAGAAATGATCAACCAATTTAAACAAGTATAAGGAAAGGAGGTCTAAGATTCTTTAGCTTGAAAAAAGGCAACTTAGAAAAGACAGGAACAGGGTGGGTAAAATTATACTACTACTACTACTACTACTACTACTACTACTATTATTATTATTATTATTATTATTATTATTATTATTATTATTATTATTATTATTATTATTATTATTATTATTATTAATTTGATTTGTATACCGCCCTCTCTCCCGTAGGGACTCAGGGCGGTGCACAGAAATAATAAAGGATAAAATACATATAAATACAGTCAATAGATAAATTTAAAATTAAATTAAATAAATTTAACCTGTGTTAAAATAATAAGAAACCCTATTAAAATGATAGTAAAAACAGTACTATCTGGCCTGGCATAGTATGCCAGGCCAGCCGCATGAAAAAAGTAAGTCTTTAATGTTCGCCGGAAGAGGCGAAGGTCCGTGATGGTCAAGGGTCAGGTCGTTCCAGAAGGCTGGGCCCGCCACAGAGAAGGCCCTTCCCCTGGGAGCCGCCAGCCAGCATTGTCCAGCGGACGGCACTCTGAGGAGGCTCTCCCCCTGGGAGCGGACAGGTCGGATGGAGGTATGTGGCAGGAGGCGGTTCTGCAAATAACCAGGACCCATGCCATGGAGCACTTTGAAGATGGTCACCAAAACCTTGAAGCGCACCCGGAAGGCCACAGGCAGCCAGTGCAGCTCGCACAGGAGAGGTGTTATGTGGGAGTGTCTTGGTGCTCCCAAGATCCCCTGCGCGGCCGCATTCTGCACTAACTGGAGTCTCCGGGCGAACCTCAAGGGAAGCCCCATGTAGAGAGCATTGCAATAGTCTAGGCAGGAAATGACAAGAGCTTGCGTGACTGTGCGCAGGGCGTCACGATCTAGAAAGGGGTGCAACTGGCGTATCAGGTAAACCTGATAAAAGGCCCCCCTGGCTACGGCCGTCACATGGTAATCCAAGGACAGCCGAGAGTCCAGGAGGACGTCCAAGTTGCAAACCCTTTCTGCAGGGGCTAATGACTTGCCCCCGATAGCCAGGGATGGAACTAACTGGCTATGTTGTGGCGCCGGATGCCACAGCCACTCGGTCTTGAACGGGTTGAGTCGTAGCCCGTTCCTCCCCATCCAGACTCGCACGGCCTCCATACAATATGTAGAGGAAATGGGCAGGGAGATGTTTCTCCTAAAGCACTGATGGGTTATTCAGTGATGCTGGCTGGATAATTGAAAGCAAATTTAATGCAGAGGAAAGAATTGATTCTTCACACAGTGTAAAATTAAATGTGGAATTCATTAGATCAGGGATGTGAAACTCATGTTGTCACGGCGGTATCATGTATTGGGACTCCTCCCCCTCTGTGCGAAACTGGGCATGGGTGTGGCCAGGTTGTGAGGCATCTGGCCCATGGGCCAGGAGTTTGACAGCCATGCATTAGATGTGTAATAGCCAATAGCTTGGGTGGTTTCAGAGGACCATTGGATAAATTTGGAGAAGAAGGTTACCAAGGCTAATTGGTCTTGAAGACTCCACAATATCTGAAGTGGTAACATGTCTCTTCACTGGCAAGAGTGGCTTGATCCTTTGACTTCACAGTTTCCATATTCCTATATCTTGAAATGTTTGGGACTATGATCTTTCTTCAGTTTTGGTTTTTACCTGAGAATCAATTTGTTTAAATACTTTCAATACATGAATTGTTATTGGCGTACTAACTTTTTAGGACTGCCATTGGAACAGGATATAGCTATAATAGTTACATTGATTATTAAAATACAAATCACATGTGATAGATTTATTGTCATTTTGATACAAATACAGGAGGAGATATTTTGTAAAATCAAGGTATTGTTAAATATAGCATGTCTGTGGATGAAGCCAAGGAACTGGGCAGTTTTCTATGCATTCAGAAAATATATCTGCACTTTTCTAGATAACTACATCCTTATTTCATAATTTCTGTCCTAATATATACAATTTTCCTTATGTTTGCATTCTCAATTGGAATTTGGAAAAAGGCAGGTGATAAACAGAAGAGATATAAAACAATTGATATATGATAACATTTCTATACTTTAGCTATATGTTTCCTTGCGATGTATTATGTCATGATGGTGGTTGATGAAACATAAGGAAAGGAAAAAATAAAAGTACCTAACAACTGCTTATGAGCCTGAAGAAATTCTGGGGCTGCAGTTATTCAGCATAGCTATGGTAGCAAATATATTTTGTATATAATAAGATGATGATGATGATGATGATAATAACAACAACATATTATTATTATTAGTGATACCCATTGTCATTGGGGCATTTGGCACCATACCATGTCCAAGAATTTTACTAAATACATCAACAAATTGCAGCTTCCTGCAATAATACCAGCGGAACTGCAAAAAACTGTGCTACTTGGAACATATTACATTCTAAGAAGGTACTTGGTTGATACCTAGGATGCTGGCAGCAAACCATATCAACCATTAGCACCAGTCAATGGTATTTGTAATGCATTTTTAAGTGTTCAGTTGGCTGTTTCATGTTTAATGAATAAAGTAAATAATAATAATAATAATATAAGAAAAAATAACATGGAACAAACTCTTAGACATTTTCACCTTTTGTTCTTGTTCTTACCAGCCTTACTACCAGTTTAAATTAAGCAAGATACTTGTTTATATTTCCCGTGAAGATTGTGCAAAGGTCTCATTCATAATTTCAGGTTCAGGAATAAAAACACTTATGAAAAAAAAATCATCTGAAAATAATTTTACTTTTTGATAGCAGTTTGAAAGTAGAACAAAATCAGCTTCATGTAATTTATTTCCTAAAGAAATAAAGAAAACAAGAATGTAAATTCTAGCTTTTAGAAACAAGTTTATGGGTGCTTTATTGGCTCTATGGCATAATGTTTTGGTACTTTGTTAATCAATTCAAGTAACACTACTAACGTGAGAAGATTAGAGTAATTATTTTATACTTAACATAAAAGTGATGTTTGAAAAGTGATTGGAGAATTAATCAACCTACCAACTACTGCTTTACAGTATTCTTATTGTGCTTATAACCACGTGTGTCTAAAATTGTTATGCATTTTCCTTTCCCCATTTGTATTATGTCCTTTTTAACAGAAAGCACAGCTGATACCAAGCTAACTGGAGTAACTTTGCTGTTTTACTGCTTGTTGCATGCACACAGGAATGGAAAGCGATATTTCCCCCCTCCCCATCGGCGTCTGACCTCTTCCAAAGACACCAGCAATCTGTCTACTACTAAATGCAAATCAAATCATTTTTTTAAAAAAATACTACATGTGTACTCTACTAGCCAGCACAGTATGATCTTGTTGGAATCTGTAACAAAAAAAAGTAACAGGATTCTCTTATGGATTCCATTTCTCAAAAAGACATGTTGCAAGAGAAAGACGGAATTCACTAATGTAAAGAGGATTATTGTCCTTGCATTCTAAGCTTGTTAGGAGATAAATCCTTAATGTAAAACAATTGGAGTAACTGTTTTTCATTAAAATTGTTTTGATTATTTTAACTTCGTTTGGCTTTTTGAAGTGTTCACATAGATTATTCACAATTAGTTTTGCTAATGGATTGTAGTATACAATTAGTCATAAACTGTGGGCACACTGTAATTTGGCAACTGTAGAGTTGATATCAAATTATTTTGGTATTATTTCAGAACTATTTCAGATGAAAATCACAAAACTATTAGTAACTAGTAACTATTAGTAACATATTTTTGTTGTCTTGATAAGAATGATCTGAACATACCTGATAATTGCATGTTATAGTAGCATGAATCCATGCAATAATTAGTAAGATTTCATCTTATTGGTTTTGTGATGGAAATCTAGTCTAAATGAATGTTTGTTCTAGTTTGGTATGGGAATTATCATCTTGTGACCCCAACCAGTTCCTGCATTGCCAAGTATTTACACCTTGATCTGTGGACTGCAGTTGTCCACAGTTGTTGATATAAACCGAAGTGGCGTCCTAGGGCAAACATTCAATTAATGCCTTGTTTTACATAGTGGCATGTCAGTGTGGCTTTAAATATGTCTTGTCTCAAAATTTACTAACTTTTCTGTTCTGTAAATTTATGTACATTTCCAAAGATTGTAAAGATTACAAAGTTTTCTTCTATTACGGGTAAGTCATAAGAAGTAGTATGGAATGATCTTTTAAGCCATTAATTCAGAAGTTTTGATTATCTTGTGTTTTTTCTAGAGAGATGTATATAAGCACACAGACTGTTATTGCAATGGAAAAAGAACAACTCTGTATATTGTGAAAATCTAACATTGTAAAACTATGTTTTTATCTTTAAGTTTGATGTATTCATCTGAGTAGAGTTGATCTAAATTGGATACAAATGAGTAGATCAATCTGGATATATAATTTGTGTCTGTTTTTCTGTAATTGCATTAAAACAGCATGATTTGTCGAATAAATGAGAAGGCATGCAATAGTTCAGAATCAGTTAACTTACATGTAGTATATTCATTTTACAGTGAATGTAAAGGATAGTTTCTATTGTCTTATATAATAATTTTCCTTCGGAATAGTTTAAAAAAATGATAACTTGAGCTGAGAACTTGATTTTGTTTCTTTCATTTTGTCCCAGCATGTCTCCCCCTTCTGGTTCTTGTATTTACCACTATTCTTTCTGTTTTTCCCTTCTGTGTGGTGTTCCTGTCTGAATTGTTTTCAGGTATTTTTTCCCCCCTCTGGATTCCCCATGGGCTGGATCAAGATGGTCCAGTTATGCCCAGCTCTTACCACCACCACCTCCTCCTCCTCCTCTTCCTCCTCTGATAGAGCACTCTTGCGATGCTGACACTGCCAATATCCAGTATCCTCACCCTCGCAGACGATATATTTCTCGACCTCTTAAGCTCTTACGTGAACACGAAGGGGTTTGATGTATATTTAAAGCTGTATTAAAGCCTAACTCACATGCTTTAAAAATCTATTTCTTTTCGCTGTTCTTTTTTTAAAACTTTTTTTCCAACTATAATTCAGAATAGGTTTTTAAAGGCATGATCTGTAATGCAAACTACAATATTTCAAATTTATTATGGTTAGTAAATAGTAGTTCTCTACTATTAACACTCAACAATCTAAGACAGCGTTCAGGATAAATTATGTAAAACAGTATTTTATCATTTAAAATATTCAATTTTTTGTAATCTGTTAGTAATTCACTTTGTATTATTTGTGAATAATTTTTTAAAATTAAATACAGATGGAAAAAACTTCACTATAGTATAGAAGTAAATTAAAAACTCTACATTTTAGCATAAGAGTCTTTTAGGTCATTAGATTCCTTAGTTTTTTTCCATCTTCATAGGTTACAGTTTCCTGAAAGAGTCTTCAAAAATGAAGTACACATCCTTACAACAAAATAAGAATATTTGTTGTTTGTGTAAATGTTTCCATTGTATAATGATATCCACTACAGTTATATGAAAATAAGCCAATAAAACTTCGAGAAAGTATGTAGTATGTTGCCTTCATTTGCTCCAAAAAGTATAAGTAAATACTGGGAAATGATGGTGTACCTTACTAAAGATTTTGTTTATTTTTGTTTATTATTTATTTATCTTATCTTAATGGCCAGTGACGTTTGAAAAAACAAATTGCCAATTGGTGATGGAAAATATTTATGTTGAGAGTGGTGACAGGTGAGAGTAATGGGACTCCTATATTAGACAGAAAAAATCTAGATCAGGGGTGTCAAACTTGATTTCATCAGGTTTATATTTGATCTTGGGCCTGGGTGCGTGTGGCCAGCATGTCATCGCTTGTATTGGGGGGCACCTGTGCTGGTCCGAGTGCTCTGCCAGCGAAAACGGGCTCCCGAGCTCCATTTTAGGCTGCAACGGCCTCTTACAACTCTCTGCCAGTGAAAATAGAGCTTTGAGGGGGCCACACATGGCCCTCATGAGCTCTGTTTTCAGCTGGGACAGTCTCCTGCAAGCCTCTGCCAGCAAAAATGGAGCGTTGGGGGGGGGGTCACCTTTCTTTGCTGTGATACAGTAATAGTCCAGATACTTGCATTCCTGAGAGAAATATATGTGGTATCTCTACATTTTGGATAAAGTATTTTTAAGTCCGACTGGGACTTTATATCTAGTAAATCATAATATCCTCTGATATAATATATATATGATATAATATAATATAACAATATCCTGCATATCCTCTGATCCATCCGACATCATAATAAAGTTTGCAGATGACAACGGTGGTGGGTCTCATAACTGGAGGGGACGAATCAGCATACAGGGAAGAAGTCCAGAAGGTATCTGCATAGTGCTCAAGAAACAACTTACATCTAAATACTAGCAAGACAAAGGACATGGTGCTAGATTTCCGGAAGCGCAGAGAGGAACCTGCCCCACTGTATATTGAGGGGGGCTGTGTGGAGAGGGTTTCCTCTTTTAAATTCTTAGGAGTGCTTATTAGCCAAGATCTCACCTGGAAAAACAACATGTCTCTGGTGATTGGAAAAGCCTAACAGAGACTTCATTTCCTTAGAGTCCTGCGGAAAAATCAGGTGGAACAATGGCTGATGACCTCTTTCTATCGGTCCACCATAGAAAGTGTCCTCACATATTGTATCACAGTGTGGTATGCTGATTTAACAGTTGCAGAGAGGAAGGCACTACAGAGAGCGATCAATTCGGCACAAGAAACCATCGGTTGCCCTCTGACATCACTGGATAACATCGCCAGATCTCACTGCTTTAGCAGAGTAAGGAAGATTCTCATAGATGATTTACACCCTGGTTGGTATCTCTGCACTTCTACCATCAGGCAGAAGATATCAAAGTATAGCCAGCCGAACAAACAGGTTTAAGATAGCTTCTATCCTTGGGCTGTGAGACTTTTAAATTCAACCCCAATCACTCCATGCACATGCTAGTTTTTTCTTTTTTCTTTTCTCTCTTTTTTTTTGTTTCTGTTATAATTTTGCACCAGTGAAGTTAAAACCAATTTCATTGTAATTTTAGTACAATGACAATAAAGATTATTATTATTATAATGGAACGTGTTTTGCTTTGATTCAATAGTATGAATCCTGCTAGTGTCACAAATGTGCTTTTTCCCAAAGGCAACTGGAATTTTTCCTTTGAAAACATTTCACTTCTCTTCCAAAAATTTCTTCAGTTATATTTTTTCAGAAGTTTTTCTTGGATGAGAAGTGAAATGTTTTCAAAGGAAAAGAAAAACCAAGAAAGTTTCGAAAACACCTTTAGGGCAACCATGATCTTGATGATTGAGAATCTCCATAAACCTCCTGCCAGTGTATATATCTGGAAGGAAAAATGCAAAGAATTATTTATTGAATTTATATTGTTGCCTATTTGCACATGGCGACTCAAGGTGGCTTATAGAATATAAAACTTCATTTAAAACAATAAAATAAAAAGAATCAAATAAATTAATATAATAAAATCACACACACACATAAGCACATCACACATAATATTCCTAGAGGCTGAGGAACAGAATAGCTTCAAAACAAGTGTGTCACACTGTTTTCTTTATAATGTAAACTGAAGGATTTATTCTCAACAGCTGAGGAACTGTGTGCCCTCATTACATTGCTGGAAGTCTATTGCTACCTGCTACACAAGGCAATGTGATATATAGCACTAGCAGTGCTATATATTATATATATTACTTCACAGTGCTTTTACAGCTCTCTCTAAGTGGTTTACACAGTCAGTATCTTGCCCCCCAACAATCTAGGTCCTCATTTTACCCACCTCGGAAGGAAGGAAGGCTGAGTCAACTTTGAGCCGGTGAGACTCGAACATCTTTAATGCAAGGCCCCTGCAGAGTAATAATGTACTGTATCTGAAGCCTTTTCCATCTTGTCCTAGAGCAGCGACTCTCAACCTGTGGGTCGCGACCCCTTTGGGGGTCGAACGACTCTTTCACAGGGGTTGCCTAAGACCATTGGAAAACATATTTTTGATGGTCTTAGGAACCGAGACACCGCTCCTCTATCTGTCACAACATGGGTCACGGCATTGGGAAGATTGAGAACCACTGCCCTAGAGTGTCTATCAAAATCAATTACAAGTTTATTAAGTCTTCTGTTGCATGGTAAATAGCATTAAGGCTGATTCCATGCAACCTTGCGGAAGGAACTGTATACTGTAGTTATTGTGCTTTCGCTATTTTAAATAAACAATACTAACTTTGCCCAAACTCGTGGCTTGAAATTTTGGGCTTAGACAACTTAGAACTTCACCGTCTTTGATCCGACCTAAGCGTAGCACATAAAATTATCTGCTATATGTCAATGAATACTTCAGCTTCAGCCACAACAACACATCAACCACAAACAGTTTCCCCGACATCTGGAGGAAGTTGATTATCTAGACCCGCGCCAGTCCGGCTTCCGGCCCGGTCACAGCACCGAAACGGCATTGGTCGCGTTGGTAGATGATCTCTGGAGGGCACGGGATAGAGGTTGTTCCTCTATCCTTGTCCTATTAGACCTCTCAGCGGCTTTTGATACCATCGACCATGGTATCTTATTGCACCGATTGGGGGGGTTGGGGCTGAGAGGCACCGTCCTACGGTGGTTCTCGTCTTACCTCTCTGGTCGGTCGCAATGGGTGTTGGCAGGAGGGCAGAGGTCGTCCCCGAGGCCACTCACATGTGGGGTCCCTCAGGGGTCGGTCCTCTCGCCACTCCTGTTTAACACCTACATGAAGCCGCTGGGCGAGATCGCTGATGACACTCAGTTGTACATATCCACCCCAAACCACCCCAACGATGCCGTCGAGGTGCTGTCCCGGTGTCTGGAGGCCGTACGGATCTGGATGGGTAGTAACAAACTCAGACTCAACCCGTCCAAGACCGAGTGGCTGTGGTTTCCGGCACCCCGGTTCAGCCAGATAAGTCCAACACTGGCCATTGGGGGCGAACAACTGGCCCCCGTGGAGAGGGCGCGCAACTTGGGCGTCCTCCTGGATTCGCGGCTGTCCATGGAGGACCATGTGACGGCCGTGGCCAGGGGGGTGTTCTATCAGGTACGCCTGATACGCCAGTTGCGCCCCTTACTGGACCGGGGAGCCCTTCGCACAGTCACTCAAGCGCTTGTGACATCCCGGCTGGATTACTGTAACGCTCTCTACATGGGGCTCCCCTTGAGGTGCACTCGAAAGCTACAGTTAGTACAGAATGCGGCCGCGCGGGTGATTATGGGTGCCTCAAGGCAAACCCACGTAACACCTCTCCTGCGCGAGCTGCACTGGCTGCCTGTGGCCTTTCGAGTGCGCTTCAAGGTGCTGACGACCATCTTTAAATCGCTCCATGGCTCGGGGCCTAGCTATATACGAGACCGTCTCCTGCCCCATACATCCCTTCGTCCGATCCGCTCCCACAGAGAGGGTCTTCTCCGGGTGCCGTCAGCGGGGCAATGCCGGCTGGCGACACCCAGGGGAAGGGCCTTCTCTGTGGCGGGCCCGGCCCTCTGGAACGACCTACCCCCCGACCTTCGCACTATCTCGGACCTCCGCCTCTTCCGCCAACGTCTTAAGACGTATCTATTCCAACAAGCCGGCCTAGGATAGCCCCTACTTCTGACTTTTAAAATTAAAATTAATTTGGTATGGTTTTAAAATGGGTTTTTAGCACGGGTCCAATAATTTAATATATTTTAATCGATTTTGTATTTTGTATTTTGTGGTTTTAATAATGCCTGTGCGCCGCCCTGGGTCCTAACAAGGAGAAGGGCGGGGTATAAATTTAATAATAAAAATACAAACTCAAGGTAAACGACCTCAAACTTGATTGCAGAAAATATTATTTCAGTAACAGAATTGTCAATGTTTGGAATGCATTACCTCTCACTGTTTTCTTCCCCAAATCCCCAAACTTTAACCTTAGACTGTCTACTGTCGACCTCACACCATTCCTAAGAGGTCTTAAGGGGCATGCATAATGGCACCAGCATGCCTACCGTTCCTGCCCTGATTTTCCATTGTATTTGTATCCATTTCATGTATTCATAATACATATATTTACATATATCTGTTATCTAATACATGCTTGACGAAATAAAATAAATAAATAAATAAAATAAAATAAACTTCCATTATCTCCCCGACATCTGTGGGCAAATTCCCGTGAATCGGGATTAGAGCGCAGAAGAGTTTTATAGTTTTAACAAAACATCCACCAGTCCCCGCTTCCTCAGGATTGAAGTTTATTATCCCAGGCCATTTGAAAGCAAGCGCGTCACTCCCTCTCGTCCAATCGGAAGGCCGCCGCCCTTCTCTTCTGGGTGATCACACAATCCAATAGCGTTTGCGTCTCTGCCCGTCTAATCTCCGCCTTTTTTTCTTGAACGCAAGCCTGAGCGGGTTTGCTTGAGGCGCCTGAAGAGAAGGTGCGCGTGCGCATCGTCTTCGGGAAGAAACGGGGGAGGGGGAGGGGGGGAAAGAGGGTTATCTTTTTCTGAGTTCGAGGGTGGTGGGATTTGAGGACTTCCGGGACGCCTTGGAGCGGTTTTCCGCGCGCCCGGTCTGACTGTTGCCCTACGCTTGGGATTAGGTGAGCGCTTTGTTTCCTGCGCGTGCCGAAAGCGACTAAAGGCGAAAGGGAGGGCGGAGGCAAAGTTAAGTCAGTTCCCGCTCTTCGTCGCGAGGTGCTCGGAATTTCTTAGTACCCCCCCCGTCCCTCCCCCCCCCCCCATTTTCCTATTGCCGCTACTTTGGTACCGTCGGTTCGAGGAACCGGTTTCGCGTGCGGGCGACGCGCTGAGGTAGCGGGACGAGAGCCGGAGCCTCGCTCCATTGATAGGGAAGAGCTCTTGGCCAGGAGATGGAGATGAAATTGCGGTTGTCTTCCTAATATTTTTGGCGGAGGGCTTCCCAGGTGTTAGTTGCTTGGGTGCCCTCCCCTTACCTGAAAGGAGCCAGTCCCGCTTCTGACTCCAAGTAAATTGGATAAACTATCGCCAGCACTGATCCCCGTAATTTACCGAAGGATCCAACCTGTTGCTTTCCGGATGTGTTGGGCTATGAGAAATAGAGTTAATTTAAGACCTGTAGTATCTGGAGGGCACCAGGTGGAGGGAAGGATTAGCCTTCATCTTAGACTGTTTTTAACCACTTGCACACTAAGACTTTGCTGAGTAGGTCTGTTTTATGTCTCCTGGAGCAGAAAACCTGGTCCCTAGAGCCTAAATTGTCAAGATTAAGATTGCAATAAATTATGATCCAATCGAACTACTGTGAATAACTGGGTGTTCCTCATGATCATCTACTGGTCTGCTTGAGATAACAGTTTTTAAACGAAGTTGAGTACAAATAACTCATTAAACAAAGGGTTTTTTATGGCAGACACATGAAGACATAAATAAGTTAACAAAAGCTTTTAAAGGATCTTTTCTGAACTGCAGTTTATTTCTTCATGTGCCTGCCATAAAAAAGACTCTTGTTTAATGAATTGTTAGAAGTTTTAACCGAAAGACTAGTCTTGTCGCATTTACAGAAATGTGAGAATACCGGTAGTCCTCAACTTACAACCACAATTGAGATCAAAATTTATGTTGCTAAGTGAGTTTTGTCCTATTTTATGCCTTTTCTTGTCACATTAAATCAGTGCAGCTGTTAAATTAGCTACACGATTGTTAAATGAGTCTGGTTTCCCCATTGACTGCTTGTCAGAAGGTTGCAAAAGGTGATAAACATGACCATACAAGACTTCAGCTATCATAAATGTGATTCAGTTGTGAAACCTCAGAATATAAATCATGTGACCATCATATGTAATGGTCATAAGTGTGAAAAATGGTCATAAGTAACTTTTTAGTGCGGTTGTAACTTTGAACAGTCATTAAATGAACTATTGTAAATCAAGGACTTACCTGCATTGTGCAATTAATAATGAAGATTATTGAAGATTTTAGCTGAATGTTTTATTGGTAGAAGACAGATATGTACAATTCAGTTTGTTCCCTTGGTTTTGGGCAACAATTTTTGCACTCATTGTCTTTGGGGTGTTGGCTGAGTCTGGTGTCAATTGAAGTCTAACTGTTAGGGGGGCAATAAGTTGTTTAGCAGGATATAAAATGCACAATATGTCATTGATGGCAATTCACTATAGCAGTTGTACAAGTTAGGATTAATTTAAAAAACTTAATAAAAATACATTTTCCCTCTCACTTTTAGCACCCTTTAGATGCTGAACTCTCTAAACACAACTTCATAATAGTCAGCATTAAAAACTAAAATTAAATCAGTGATTAAACAAACTGATAATGTCCGTGAAAGAATTGACCATTCTTTGGTAATTATTTAATACCAGTAAAGTGTAATTGTAATTTTTAGAATTATACTTGATTATTGAACTACTTTAGTTTTATGAAAGATAACTTTCATATATTCAAGAGTCAGGTAACAGAAATATATACTCCAGTAAAAAAGTAATACATAGTAAGGGTTAGAATTATAAATTTAAAATTTATAAAATTATAAATTTCCTTGTTGCTTGTTTGTATTAAAACTTTCAGACACTATGAGACAAGAGTAATATGGAAGATTTCAAACATATTGGGGATGAGACATTTCCAAGTGTTTTGGTCAACTCTATAGCTAACCATACCAATGAAATTTTAGACAATATCACACTTTCATCAAATCTTGGTCTTCCAGTTGCTGCTTCAACGGAAACCAGAGAAAAAACTGGTTCTCAATGCAGGTAATGCACTTAATAGAATGTGTAAACTGAAAGATTTTTCATGCTACTAATTTCTGAATCTTAAATTGTTTCCAGATCTATATTTTCATTTTGCAATGTTGAATTGTATTTGTGTAATATGCTTAGCCATTGCTAACTTGATCAGGGTTTATCTTATTAATATAGCTCTTTTCAATTGCACGACTTCACAAATTAGCCTACTGCATTCTAGCCTAATGTTCTTTTTAAATAAGGGCATGGTTATTTATTTTGATATGGTTTTTTTTTTTAAATGGCTCAAATAAATTGTTAACAGCTGCTAAATACTTAAAATATAATTCATAATAACATGTCTAGTGAGCTAGTTAAATATTCAACTAAACTGGCAAGAACTATTAGAAAATTCCATTGGCTCATACTTATTTGGAGTTGATTTGATCATGGTCTGTTTAAATAACTCCATTAAGGCAATAAATCAGATACTAACAGTATAGGTTGAATTTCTAAAATGTAGTAAATTAAAATGTGCTGGCTAGTTATAGTATAGTCTTTATTATCATTGTACATCATGTATACAACGAAATGTATGTAAGTTTGTATGTTTTGCTGAATGACAAGTACAACTTTTATACTTGGACTGGGGGAGAGTAAGGAGAGATTTCACAGGAAGCCATAGAGTTGAAAGGGCTGTCATGAAAAAAAAAGGAATAGAATGAAAGTATTTCTCTTTTTCCAGTGGGAAATTGTGAATTAAATTTGAATTGTGAATGCCATTTTTGAATGAAAATTTCAGAAAAAAAACAGATCTTGACTAAACATTAGAGGAACGAGCAAGAGCTGTTTGCCAATGGATCAAAAGGTGTCAGTGGGTATCTATTTAAACAATTTGTTAGCCCATTGAGTAATATTGAATTCCTAAATTTGTACAAGCCAAACAATGAACTAATCACATACATTGGTTTACTCAACAAAAAGTCACTAGGCAGGTATATTTTTTTCTAGTGTGTAGAGCTATCTCATACGAGTTGTGGCATGAACTAGATAATCCCTAGATTTCCTAAATTTCTGTACTGAGCCTCTCAGACTTTGCATATTTTTGGGTACATAAATAAATTGATCTTCTAGTTGCTGGCATCTTTTAATATAGATACCTAATAAACTTTGGCTGAAAAAAAGGAAATTGTTTTTATCCTCCTTTATACGATAACTGTTTTTACTATAATCTTATATTTCTGTTAAAAATCATTGTTATTCTTTTTCCAAGTTGTGAACATGAAGATCAAGTAACTTTTTTTCTTTTCATACAGACTTTCTGTTTTGAAAAAGTTTTATTGGGTTTTACAAATTTTAGAAGAAATAGAAAAAGGGTATAAGGTAATACAAAGACATTTTGAGAACCTCTATGTCGGAGGTGTTGGCCCCCTCCGAGGCTTCATAAAAAAAATAGATAGTACAATAAATTTTTCATTTGTTCTACAAAGTGGAAAGAGATACAGATATTTCAATTTAAAATCTATGCAATCAATCATTTATAAACATCCAAATAAAAGTTACACTAAAAGAAATAAAGTCACTTGTGAGATCTAAGTCTTTTGGCAATTGTGTCTTCCTCTCCCTGACCTCCAGTGGGCGGAGCCGTGGCCCCCTCCGTTTCCCCATTTTCATCCTCCAGGATTGAGGAATGTTTTTTGAGAAAGGCGTCCGCCTCTGCAATTGTTTTAATTCTTACCCTTCCTCTTTCATACAGACTTTCTGATCATGCTTCTTACATTGAAAGGAAATGTTTGGCCACATTAGCATCTTCCTGTGGTGATGAACTTGATTCAGATCCAAGAAAAAATCTCATGTCTAACTTTCACGATACTGTGTAAGATTTATATTAACCAACGGTACATTCTTTGATGCAAAACTCCATAATTCTGGAATAATTAATAAGAATAGATTATTTCCTATCGTTTCTCAAAGGACCATGTTTGTTTATAGATTAGAATTTTAGGAATAAATTAACACTATTCATAATTCTCAAAATGCATTTGATAAGTAATTTGACAAAAAACTACAGATAGTCCTTGACTTATGACTATAACAAATCAAAATTTTCATTGCTAAATAAGTGTTTGTTTTTTTGTATTTTGTTCAGTGAAGTTTGTCCCATTTTATGCCCTTTCTTGCCACAATTGTTAAATGAATCACTGCAATTGTCATGTTAGTAACAGTTATTAAATGAATCTGACTTCCTCATTGATTTTTCTTATCACAAAGTTGCAAAAGGTGATCACATCACCCCAGGATAGTTGCCAAGCTTCTGAATTTTAGTCATGTGACCAGGAAGATGCTGCAATGGTCATAAGTGAAAAATGATCACTTTTTCAGTGCTGTTATAACCTTGAAAGGTCACTAAATGAATGGTTGTAAATCAAGGACTGCCTGTAGTTAAAATTTCTTATTAAATATTCTAATTCAAATAAATAAACTAATTGTAATACATATTTCTAACATTTTAATATGTATGACAGTTAGTCAGAATTTTGTGAGTATCATTAGTATAAAGTATGGTTACCAAATTTATTTTTTCTGTAATGACAAGTCTTAGGTAATCTTTTGATTTTGTTCCACATGTGGTATCTCGGCCTTCCCTAGATTATACAGTAATTCCTAAGCAAAGTGACTTTTTAATTGTATATTTATTATCCAGTTGTATGGTATATTGAGAGAGAAATGATTTTACAGTTGAAAAACAATTCTGTGATAAATAAACTTTAAATTTACTTTTTAAAACTCTGAAAGTAGATATGAACAATTGATTGGTTACATATTTTAAATAGATATATACTTGTATGTATTTAAAACCTGACTTTTTTCAAATATTTGTCTAATTATCTAAATTACTTTGCTACTAATGGAAAAAGAAACATTATTTTTAAAAAATCATTGATATTTAGCTAAAAATACTTTTTGATCTTTTAAAATCTAAATTCATGATTAAAAACCTAATTCTAATTTCCGCAGGGAAAACTGTGATAATACTGCTGAAATTATCTTGGAGCCACCCCAAAAATGTTTGCAGAGAAGACAAAGCCAAAATGCTACTGATTGCTTAGACAAAAATCCGAATAGTTTCCATGAAAAACATTTAGAAGGTATGCAGTTTCAGATGTATCTGTTGAGTTTTAGTGTTATCAAGAAATCCACAACAAACCAAATTACTGGAGTTCTGCTCAAAATGATGTTTTCTAATATGTAAAAATATTGGTATAATGAATATATGCTGTACGGCAAGGTGATGGCCGGAGCCTTAGTGTAGGAGAGAAGCCATGTCCTTTGGTGTTCTATTAATGGTGCCCTCTGTGTGCCTTTACTGCACTGGCGCTAGCTTGAGGGGGATTCTCCCCCATGCGTGCATACTCTCCAAGCGCTGCCACTGTCGACCAGGGAATCGCAATAGGGGGAGGAGGGTCACCCGAAGGGAAGCCTCCACTGCAGCTGGTTATCATTTCTCAGCAGAGAGAGAGAGAGGGAGGAACAGAGGGAGACAGAGGAAGAAAGAGGAAGATGAGGAGAGGGAGGTGGAAGGGAGGGAGGGAGATGAGAGAGGGGGAGGCAGGGAGATAGGAAAAAATAGAGAGCGAAAGAGATGAGGGAGGGAGAGAGAGGAAGATGGGAGAGGGAGAGAGAGGAAGATGGGAGAGGAAGAATGAGAGAGATGGAGGAGAGAGAGAAAGATGAGGGGAGGGAGATAGAGAAGGAGAAAGAGACGGGAGAGGGAGAAAGGACAGGGAGAGAGAGAGAGAAGTTGTGTGTGTGTGTGTATCTCCCATAGAAAAGAAAACAGTCACAAAACCTGGGTAGGTATCGCTGGGGGAATGTCATGTGACTCAGTGGGAGTGAGTGACATTGAGTTGACCATGCTCACCCATGTTGCTCCTGGTGTTTTGTTTTCTGTGGGAAACAGGCCCAAGTGGCTCTTTGAGTGTTTAAGGTTGCAGACCCCTGGACTAGACATACCCAATTCCTGTAACCGTTCTTTATTTGTTTTAGCCTCTAGCCCCCTAATCATTCCTGTTGCTCTTCTCTGCACTCTTTTCAGAGTCTCAACATCTTTTTTATATTGTGGTGACCAGAACTGGATGCAGTATTCAAATTGTGGTCTTACTAAGGTTTTATAAAGTGGTAATACTAATTCAGTAATATTTTCTGCAATTTCAAGAGACAGCTATTTCACTTGGTATAGAAAGGGCCTTTTTTCATTGTTGGTTACCTGCTCCCATACTTTGCAATATGGCCAGAAACTTTATTCTCTGTGGGTTTTTTAAAATCTTTTAAAAATTGAATTTGAAAATACACTTATACAGGTAGTCATCGACTTGTAACAGTTCACTTAGTGATAGTTTGAAGTTATAACAGTACTGAAAAAAGTGACATGACTATTTTTTACACTGATGACCATTGTAGCATGATTTACCTGTCACATGATTTACATTCGGATGCTTGACATTTGGATGCTTGACAACTGGTTCACGTTTATGATAGTTGCAATATCCAGGGGTCATGGGATCACCTTTTGTGACCTGACAGGGAAAGTTAATGGGGAAGTCAGATTCACTTAACAACTGTTACTAATTTTAAAACTTCAGTGATTCAGTTAATGAATGTGACAAGTCGTAAAGTGGGACAAAATTCACAACAAATTTTTCACTTCGCAACATAAATTCTGGGCTCAATTGTGGTTGAGGTCTTTGTGTAGTTTATTATCTTACTCATTGAATAGTAAAACTATTCACTGACAAAATCTTTATATAATCAGAAATGCAATCAGCTCAAAAGAAAGTAATAAGGGAGGGGGTTGAAAAGGAGGATAAGAAATAGGGGATAGAATTATACATTAATTCACAAACAAGGTAAAATCCATTATTTTTGGGGGGAATTATTAATGATTTATGTATATTATAAATATGTTATTAGAAAATAATACTCATGTCTGATGTTATTAGGAAGACGTTATAATAATAATCTTTATTGTCATTGTAAAAATTACAATGAAATTGGTTATATTATATGCTTGCAATGCAAGACAAATGATTACTAAAAATACAAGTCATTGTCATTTATTATTTTATGGATCTGTTTGTTAGATTCAAATTCTTTCTTTCAGATTTGACAACTAAAGAATATATATCCTTGGAAAAAGAAAATGAAAATCAGGTAATTTTTCTACTATCTGGGACCTTCTGCTGATAGATTAATTTCTAAGAGTTCTGTAGATTATCAAACAAGTAATTTATTAAAATTAATGTTTCCAGTTTGCTTCATTAGATCCTGATCAGAATGATATAGCAAGTGAAACAGCCAGCAAGTCTGTGGCTGGCTTTTCCAGATTTATAGAAAATGAGAAATTGCTGAGCTTTGAGAGCCTTGAAGAATGTTCTGCAGGTATGAGATAAAAAGTTAAAATCTGGGGAATTTCTTCTGCTTCTACTAATGGTGATGTATCATATCATATCATACGGAAACCTGGTTGGGCCACGAGGGAGGACATCCCCTCGTAGAAATGTGCCCACCAGGATACCGAGCCTTCCATCAGCCCAGGGCCTTAGGGAGGGGTGGGGGAGTGGCGATCATGGTTAGGGAAGGTCTTGAGCCAAAGGAGACCACAGTCCCTCAGACGACCGGGTGTGAGTCTCTCCTTGTGAAGTGGGGCCTAGGGAGGCAGTTGGGCGTGTTAGTTGTATACCTGGCTCCTCGCTATACAACAACAGCCCTGCCTGCGCTGCTTGAGGTTATAGCCGGAGTGGCGGTTGAAACCCCCAGACTTGTAGTCATGGGGGATTTTAACCTGCCATCTGCAGGTGAGACCTCTGGTGTAGCTCGGGAGTTCATAGTTTCCATGACAGCCATGGACCTGACTCAGGTAGTTCTAGGCCCTACTCATGAGGGCGGACACACTTTGGATCTCATCTTCGTCTCGGGTCAGTGGAGTAGTGATCTGGGAGTAGGGGATTTAGTCATCACACCCCTGTCATTGACAGATCACGCTCTCCTTCGGCTCGACTTTCCAACCACCACACCTCACTGTGAGGAGGCGGAACCAAACATCCCTATATGGTTCCGCCCCAGGCTCCTGATGGACCCGTTAAGGTTCCAGAAGGAGCTTGGGCCAATTCCTGCGGACTTGCTCCGCGACTCGGCTGAGGACCTAGTGGCTGCATGGTTAAGTGCGGCCGCCGGGGCCTTGGACCGAGTCGCGCCCTTGCGGCCTCTCTTGCGGCGACGAATACCTGGGCCCCTTGGTTTACCGAGGAGCTCAGGGGGATGAAACGCCACAGGAGACGCCTAGAGAGCAGATGGAGATCATCTCGCTCTGAATCCAACCGAACACTAATAAGAGACCACATTAGGACTTATTTAGTGGCAATAAGGCTGGCCAAACGTGAATATTGTGCCACACTTATTGCATCCGCAGAAAACCGCCCTGCCGCCCTGTTTAAGGTAACCCGCTCCCTCCTCCAACAGAGGCCGCGGGAAGCCTCTTTACAGGGTAGAGCAGAGGAATTTGGGATTTATCTGCAGGAGAAAATCACTCGGATTCGAAGCGAGTTACCCTTCATTGTCAATAGCCCTGTCGAGAGTGCCAAAGCAGCTCTTGAGACACCATTGTGGGAGGAGTTTGACTTTGTTACTATCAAAGATATGGACAAGCTGTCAAAGAGACTCAGGGCCACCACATGTTTACTGGACCCGTGTCCCTCCTGGCTTGTACTGGAATCCTGGGAGACGACACGAGGCTGGCTTCAGGGCATTGTCAACGCATCTCTGAGTGAGGGGTCCTTACCTACCGTCTTGAAAGAGGCGGTGGTGAGGCCCCTCCTCAAGAAGCCGTCCCTGGATCCGGCATTATTAGAAAACTATCGTCCCGTCTCCAACCTCCACTTTCTAGTGAAGGTTGTTGAGAGTGTGGTGGCCCAACAGTTTCCACGACACTTGGATGAAGTTGACTATCTAGATTCGCGCCAGTCCGGCTTCGACCCGGGCACAGTACCGAGATGGCATTGGTCGCATTGGTCGATGATCTCTGGAGGGCACGAGATAGAGGATTTTCCTCTATCCTAGTCCTATTAGACCTCTCAGCGGCTTTTGATACCATCGACCATGGTATCCTATTACGCCGACTGGGGGGGTTGGGGCTGAGAGGCACCGTTCTACGGTGGTTCTCGTCCTACCTCTCTGGTCGGTCACAATATGTGTTGACGGGGGGGAAGAGGTCGACTTCTAGATCCGTCTTATGTGGGGTCCCTCAGGGGTCGGTCCTCTCGCCCCTGCTGTTCAACATATATATGAAGCCGCTGGGTGACATCATCCGTGGTTTCGGGGTGGGATATCATCTGTACGCTGATGATACCCAGCTGTACATATCCACCCCGGACCACCCCAATGATGCCGTCGAGGTTATGTCCCGGTGCTTGGAGGCTGTACGGATCTGGATGGGTAGTAACAAACTCAGGCTCAACCCGTCCAAGACTGAGTGGCTGTGGCTTCCGGCACCCTGTTTCAGCCAGATTATTCCAACTCTGGCCATTGGGGGCGAAACACCAGCCCCTGTGGAGAAGGCACGCAATCTAGGTGTCCTCCTGGACTCCCGGCTGACTATGGAAGACCAGGTGGCGGCCGTGGCCAGGGGGGCATTCCATCAGGTACGCCTGATGCGCCAATTGCGTCCCTTACTGGATCGGGGAGCCTTACGCACAGTCACTCAAGCACTCGTCACATCTCGACTTGACTATTGCAATGCTCTCTACATGGGGCTTCCCTTGAAGTGCACCCGAAGACTACAGTTAGTCCAGAACGCGGCCGCACGGATAATTACGGGAGCGCCTAAACACTCCCATATAACACCTGTCCTACGCGAGCTCCACTGGCTTCCTGTGGTCTTTCGGGTGCGCTTCAAGGTCCTAACGACGATTTTCAAAACACTCCATGGCTCGGGACCTAGCTATCTGCAAGACCGTCTCCTGCCCCATACATCCCTGGGACCGACACGCTCCCACAGAGAGGGCCTCCTCAGGGTGCCGTCGGTCGGGCAATGTCGACTGGCGGCGCCCAGGGGGAGGGCCTTCTCTGTGGCAGGGCCGGCCCTTTGGAACGACCTGCCCCCTGAAATCCGCACCATTCCTGACCTCCGCCTCTTCCGCAAATGTCTTAAGACTCACTTCTTTCAACTAGCCGGCCTTGCGTAACCCCAGCACCGCCAATTATAAACGAGGGTTTTAAAAATGGTTACAACACAGGCATCTAATATCTATGTATTTGTATTTTGTATTTATTGATTTAATTCTATGTTCGCCGTCCCGAGTCCCTTGTTGTGAGATGGGAGCGGGTTATAAATATGAAAAATAAATAAATAAATAAATATCAGCAAACAGATCATTGCATATATTGTGTTTTTTCATGCAGCTTAATGCTAACTTTAAATAACATCTAATAAAAACAACAAACAACTGATGAAGATGTGAAACATTTGTTTAATACCAGACCTTTCTTTTTCATATTAGATTATGATCTTGGAGATGAAGAGTTCTGTGATGACCAGTTGGAAGCGTATTTTGAACAGCTTGTACTGCCAGAAATTGAAGATGCAGAGGAACATGGGGACTATATTAAAAGCATGGAATTACCTCCAGAACAGGTATCCCTAAATGAAAAATCTGTCACTGTAATATAGAACATTTCAAATTGACAGTTATTGAAACGATGCAATAAAGTTGGCTGTTTAAAGAAGCTAAAATGAAGGTTTATAAAAGGATGTAAATCAGCTGCTGGAGGTATGGAAACATGTACCGTATTTTTCAGAGTATAACATGTACCTCAACCCCCCCCCCCCCCCCCAAGAGTGTGGAAATTTGGTATGTCTTATAAACTGAATACAGCCATTTTTGGTCTCCAGAAGCCTCGCCCCTGCATCCCATTTTTGTGAAAAATCCCAGGAGGGTCCCAGGAGCAGTCTGCAGGCTTCAGCAGGGCGGGGAGAGAGAGGGGAAAATGCCCCCGTTTTTGCAAAAAATGGGGAAAAAATGCAAACAATTTTGTCCTCCCTCCCCCAGCCCTGCTGAAGCCTGCAGAGTGCTCCTGGGGGCGGGGAGGACAGACACTTTTTTTTCTTACTTACCTCTTTGAAATCTTGGTGCATCTTATATACCAGTGCATCTTATAGTCTGAAAAATATGGTAAGTTAAGCATTCTGTTTAAAAACATATCCTCATCTAGGCACGTGTAGAGCAAACTATTTGGGAGAACTCTATTCAGCTAGTCCTTGACTTACAACAGTTCATTTAGTAACCGTTCAAAAGTAAAATGGCACTGAAAAAATGACTTACGATCATTTTTCACACTTACAACTTTTGTAGCATCCCCATGCTCATGTGATCCAAATTCAGGTGCTTGGCAATTGACTCATATTTATGATGGATGCAGTGTAGAGGATCATGTGATCCTCTATTGTGACCTTCCCACAAGGAAACTTAATGGGGAAGCCAGATTCACTTAACAACTGTGTTACTAACTTATCAACTACAGTGATTTACTTAACAAATATCTCACTTAACAATAGAACATTTGAGTGCAATTATGGTTGTAAGTCGAGGACTACCTGTATTGTTTTTGCTCTAAAAGATGCCAAATAACCCACGCTGTTTTATGGGGTCTCTTCACTTTGTAAACAGTTTAGAGAGGACTGTAAAGCACTGTGTATATACGTCTAAGTGCTATTGCTATTTCTATCTCTTGTTGAACAGGATAAATCAGTCAAAGTCAATTTTAAGGAAATTGGTTATAGGGATTTTGGGATCTTGCCTGAATGAATTGTATTCTGAAATCTACAGAAAACCTACAGAAATGCAGTGGCTACAAAATTAGTGTTAGCTGTACTCATTGGAATGCAGGTGGATACATTTTGTATTTCCAGGTACTTTACTGGCAGCACAGGTAGAGTGCATTGCAGCAATACAACCTTGAAACAATGAACACCTGAGGGGCTACTGCCAGAGGGATTCTGAAGCTAGATCAAAGCCTGCAGATTTTGCTTGTTGATTTAGAGCCTGAATTCAGAAGATTATGAGTGTATTTATTTGAGCAAGGAATCTCTTGTCAAGTTCTTGGTTGTTCCTTTGGAAGCAAGAATTTTCCACACATATTTTTACCAAAACTAAGTAAAAGAGGATAGGATATGATTACTGAAATATCAGCAAATATGCTGTGTTTGTTCTTTGGAATTCAGTTTATCTTCCAGTTTCCTAAGGGGAAGGCTTATTTATGGCTTTTGATGATCTAATGAGGAGCTACCTCAAATAATAATGAAAGATTTTTCAGTTACTACGGGGTGAATCCCACTCCAGCTCTAAATCTACTTTTTGACTATCACCTCCTTATGGATGCTGGGCAAAGAGTCACTATTTGATAGCACTCAACTTCAATTTGCTTTGTCCCATCCAGTTCTTTACAGCATCTAAACACAACGTAAGGATTTCCAAAACGTCTCCTGTTTGGCTCTGAGTGGATCAGTATAATAGTGATTGGTAATTCATCTTGAAGCAACAGTTTACCTTCCCAGCACCTTCATTTAGATGATAAATAATGTAATGTGGAGAGAAACCAAATTCTTCATGTCTCATAAGAAATATGAGACATTATTAACAGTCCCACTGGAATAGGAAAGAAGATATCCACTGTTTATGAACCAGTTCGTCCTTCCTAGTCCTTTCAACAACTCTGTAAAGATTCTATAGTCAGTAGCATAATAAGTACCTGAGAGAGAGAACAGGTCCCAGGTCCCTACAAAAGTCATTCACAGTAACAACAACATTTGTTTCTGTCCCCTAACTCAGTTTGAATTTAGATTGAAAAGGTCCCAGACACCTACCTTTATACAGGAACTTTTGCAATTGAAGCTCCACAGGTTTTTTCAAAAAGAAGATTGGCATTTGAGTGGAAGATATCTAATACGTCTAAGAGTTTCCTTGGATGCGATAGATGTGTGACTATATAAATTTGATTAATGAATATAAAACTTTATTGCTCTTACTGTTGCAGTATAGGATTTGGGAGGTATATCTGCTTCCACATTTATGTTTATACATACTTACACGCATACAAATATTCAAGTCTGTTATGGTCACATATTTATTGGAATGGAGAGGATTGGTTTACTGAAGAATTGCAAAATGAAGCAATGGACATTACATAATCTATTGTTTGTGTTTGTCTTTTTTTCCTATTTACTTGTTCAAGCTTTACTCTAGAACAGCGGTTCTCAACCTGTGGGTCACAACTCCTTTGGGGGTCAAATGACCCTTTCACAGGGCTCGCCTAAGACCATCGGAAAACACATATTTTCGATGGTCTTAGGAACCGAGACACAATTTTATAGTTGGGGCTCACCACAACATGAGAAACTCTATTAAAGGGTCGCGGCATTGGGAAGGTTGAGAACCACTGCTCTAGAAAAAGTTTTGTTTTCTTTATTTTCAAGATATTTTAAAATCCTTTGGGGCAAATAGAGCAATTTAAGTATAGTAATGAATGTGGCTGACTTCAGAGAGTACAGCTTGATATTTTAATTATAGGAAGTAATAATATCTGATTGTTGGTTTTAATTGAAATATTTTCTACACTGGCTTCAATTTTGATCAAGTAAATGTATTTGTTATTAGTGCAAAATGGAACTAAAATAAGCAAGCGTGATTAACATTAAGTAGATAATATCAGAGTTTAAAAGCCATTTTGGTTAAAAAATTAAACTTTTAACTTCTTCAGGAAAAATTTCAGATTCCAACTGTTTATCAAGAAAAAGTAAGAAATCATTCTCCTATTGCAAGTTATGAAGAACCATATGATATTAAGGAAAGACATCACAGCATGCAAGAAGAACAATTCAAGTTGCCCACAATTACAAGGCAAGAGGTACAGGATAATTAACCTTAGTTACATTTTTAGCGGAAATCAGTCTTAATATTGCTGGGACTTGTTAGTTATGAATTTCATCAGATTGTAAATATATTTATTAACTCTACATACACTGTAAATATATTTATTAACTCTACATACACTTTTATTTCCTTCTTATGAAAGAACAATGAAAACTATAAATGTAATCCTAAATCAGAGTACTATAAGAGTTCTGATAAACTTTCTATGGGTACAGCAGCAAATCTTTTCAAAATCAAAAGCAGAAAAACAGATTCTCGACATATTTGTTCAGAGATAGAAGGTAAGTTAACTTTGTAACTTATTTTTATTAATTTTTTTAATGTGTGTTAATCTGATCAAAATACTTAAATAAAAGACAGTATGTCTTTGCAAGCTTTAAACACCATTACATATAAAAATAAATTGAGTAAGAAAAATTGAGATATATGTATAAAGTTTAAAAATAAAACCTAAAAGGTTTTAAAACCACAATGTTGGGAGGGATATTTTGCCTGCTTACTGGCTACTTTTAATTAAGCAAGAAATTTGAGATGAGCACTTATGCAATAACTGATAACTGTATCAAATAATTATAGTTAATGTAAAAATACTGTAATACTCTGGCAATATAGTTCTATTCCCAAAAATAGCTTACATTTATTTTAAAATATTTAATTTTTTTTTAAATATTACATTTATTTCAAAATATTGGTACATTGCAGCTTATGCTTCTAAAAACACAGGAGTGGTGAAGCCAAAGAGCAAGCTGTATCATAGCCTTCTAGTTTAGAGCGACTCTACACTAAACGGGCTACAGGGCTCTAAAAAGGGAGCTTAGAGGCTGAGATAAAAACCCTAATATGTACAAACCAGATATCTATGCACCAGAAATTTAGGCAGATTTTGTCTCATAGATTAGAAAATGTGCATGAAAAATAATGTTTACCATAAAGAAATAAATATAATAGTATAGTATAGTATAGTATAGTATAGTATAGTATAGTATAGTATAGTATAGTAAACTTAAAATTGTATTTATATAATTGCAGACTATCATGACAGGGAAGATGGAATATTCAAAATTACTACAGATGGCAGAAATGTAAGTTCAGGATGTAAGTTCTAAAAATTTGTTGTAATAGACTAAGTTTTAAATCTGGAAGAGCAGGGATGGGGGATTGTAAGTGAACCAATCACATGGGTACTTCACTTAATGGCCATCATGATTTTTGACCGAAATGGATCGGTTCCATTATAGTTGCCGGTCATGGATTACCTTTATATTGTAAAACTGAGTAAGAATCACCAGGGTGTCATGCAGCATGCTATAGTTTAATCAGAACATGTTCACATCTAATTTTTCATTCAAGAGCAATAAAAAAAACTGGTGTACTGTATCACATAAGCAAAAGGAGGATCTTACTTCATTATTTTAAGGATAGTGTGATGCCTTCATTTTATCTATCTTGTTTGTATCACTAGCATATAAACGTTGTTTAGTAGGTTTATTGTGGGACTGGTTTAATAATACATACCGTATTTATCGGCGTATAACACGCACTTTCCCCCCCTGAAAATAGGGGGCAAATGATGTATGCGTGTTATACGCCGATATAATGTTAAGAAGCCTCCGCGTTCGCAAGGCGGCTGCGCTGTCTTTTTTTTCCCTCAGTGAAGCGCCGCGGCCGTCCGCTCTCTCTCTCTCTCTCTTTCTCTCTCTCTCTCTGGCGGGCAGGCAGGAAAGCAAGCAAGGCGGCTGGAGGAGGAGGAGGAGAAGGAGGAGGAGATGACAGCCCCGGAGGCACGGAGCTCTTCCCCGCGGCGGGCGCCTCCTTCTCCGCTGGCAGGTAGAGCAAGGTCGAGGGGCTTCCCCCCTTTCCCCACTTCCCGGCTCTTTCCAAACCCCGGGAGCTTGCCGAGGGGCGGCGGTGGCGGCAACGGCGGTGGCAGTGGCAACGCGGTGGCGGCGGCGGTGGCCGCCGCCCCTCGACAAGCTCCCGGGGTTTGGAAAGAGCTGGGAAGTGGGGAAAGGGGGGAAGCCCCTCGACCTTGTTCTACCTGCCAGCGGAGAAGGAGGCGCCCGCCGCGGGGAAGAGCTCCGTGCCTCCGGGGCCATCATCTCCTCCTTCTCCTCCTCCTCCTCCTCCAGCCGCCTTGCTTGCTTTCCTGCCTGCCCGCCAGAGAGAGAGAGAGAAAGAGAGAGAGAGAGAGGGAGAGAGGGAGGGAGGAAGGAAGGGAATCAGAATCTGACAGACACAGAGAGAATGACAGAGAGAGACAGGAAGGGAGGGGATAGCGATTTCTGAGTAAACTTTTGTAAAAACAGAATATCCAAGTTTCTTTGTTAAAACAGTTGCTTTTACTGTCCTTTTACATTATTTACCTTATAAGTGGTAATAATATTAATAAAAAAAGTTCTGAGCTACCCTTATTTTGCTTCAAAGTTCTTTATTTGAAATTTAATTTTTTTCCCTGAAATTTCCCTCTTAAAATGAAGGTGCGTGTTATAAACTCTTAAAATGAAGGTGCGTGTTATACGCCTGTGCGTGTTATACGCCGATAAATACGGTAACTATTAATAGCACTACATCTTTTTCTTGGTAGCTTGCAAGATTCAGCTTTGGCTGTTCTAGTCCTTCTTTATTTAGTGGTGGATGGAATCTCTCTACAAATAAAAATATCCAACAAAGCAGAATTGTTCATATTTGAGCCAAAGAATCTGAGCATTGATAAAGTATTGAAACATTATTAAAAGTCTACTATTCAGGTAGTCCTTGACTTATGACCACAATTGAGCCCAGCATTTTTGTTAAGTGAAACATTTGTTAAGTGAATTTTGCCCCATTGTACGATATTTCTTTCCACACTTAAGTGAATCACTGCATTTGATTGTAATCTGGTTGTTAAGTGAATCTGGTTTCCCCATTAATGTCACTTGTCAAGAGGTTGCAAAAGGTAATTATGTGACCTTGGGACACAGCAACAGTCATATGTATGAACCAGCATCTGAATTTTGATCAAATGATCATGGGGATACTTCAAAAGTTGTAACTGAAAAACGGTCATAAGTCACTTTTTTCAGTGTCATTGTAAATTTGAATGGTCACTAAATGAACTGTTGTAAATCAAGGATTACCTGTATAAGTGTGTGGATTTTTGTGTTTTGTCTTGGTGTCAGAAAATAACCTGGAAATATATCAGTTACTTGATAATGAAAAGAAAAACCATTTTAAAAACATAAAGCAACTTTGTGTGTGTATTTTTGCTTTTTCATAAAAGAGTGCCACAAATGAAATAAACTCTGAGCTAAATCTTGATTCGCTCTACTTTAAATGCATTGAGGATAATGCTGCTTCTGAGACCTGGAATACAGAACGACAAATCAAATTTTCCAACCAGTGTCAAATGTCTAATGAAAATCATATTTCTTTGGCTGATGTTTATCTGTCCCCCACTATCTGCAAAGAATCTGAACATGACCAACATACAACGAAAGGTCAGTAAAGTGCTAGGTCATTTAAACGTTCTGGCACCCATTCATCTTGCCATGCCAACTAGAGTAGCGACAGCAATAGCACTTAGACTTATATACCACCCCATATTGCTTTACAGCACTCTCTGAGTAGTTTAGAACCTCAGCATATTGCCCATAACAATCTGGTTCCTCACTGACCTTGGAAGGATGGAAAGCTCACTTAACCTTGAACTCGTCAGGATCGAACTCTTGGCTGTGGGCAGAATTAGCCTGCAATACTGCATTCTAACCACTGTACCACCAGGGCTCTTAATACAACCTTAGATATATTAATTGTCATATTCTTATACATATGATATAAATTCTTTTAACGTGAACTTTTATAAACAACATAACATTCATTTTTCAGACCAATCACATAATGTTGTATACCAAAATGAAGATGGTAAATGGGTGACAGATCTTGCATATTATACCTCATTTGATAAAGAACAAAAATCCAATGTTTCAGACATAAGTGGAGACTTTATAACTGGAGGTAAATCTGATTATATTTTTATTTCTTTTACAATTTCTTACTAGTAAATTTATAATTCTAAAATAGCATCCATTTGCTAGCTCACACTTGAAATAATTAACTTCTCAATATCAAGAATTACTATGTTATTAGAAATAATGAAAAGTATATAAATCATTCATGTAAAGCTTGGTAATTTTTCTTTGAACTAATTGTTAAAAAGTTTTATTACTGGAAACAATATACTGAGTTGCTATATCTAGTTTGCTAGGCAGATTATAATTCAGATGCCCTTAAGAGAGTGGACAAAAGTATGCTTTCAGAATAATTAAAACAAGAAATAAGTAAAACTACAAAATTACAAAGCTAATGTTTAATAGTTGCTTTTTAAAATGCAGAATGAATTTTAAAATAGCTGCTTCAACAGGGACACCTGGTTCATATGTGGAGACTACTTTAGATTTTCAAAATGCACACAGTATTTGTTATGAGGACAGTGATACAGATAGGGTATTCAAAATGGCTTAAATATTTGGGTGTTATTCAATACATATATTATAGTAGAAATGAATATATACCGTATAAGATGCACTTTAGTTTTTGGGGAGGAAAATTGGAGGGGGAGGAAAATATGCCTACCAGGTATTCATTTTTATTTCCTATGGTACCAGAAAAGCAAGCAAACACAATAGTATAATAAAATGATACTTTTTGACATTTTTTTCTTTCCCTGGGAGGGTGGGAAGAGATCTTAACTAGATCTGGGCATTTAGCTAAAAGCACTTAAGCACTTTTGGGGCTAAGGGATTAGCCCCAAAAGAATAGAAATCAGTAGCCACAGGAACTCTCTGCCTTGCCCTTGAGAGGATTATCTCCCAAAAATAGAAACTGTACAAAAGAAGTACTTCTTAATGCAGTATTCAAATCTTTGAGTGAAAAAATGAGTGAAGCGCCTTATTAGGCCTGAAAAAAAGCTTCCAAAAAGCTACATGATACACCCAAATTTCCACCCTCTTTTAAGGAGGAAAAAAGTGCATCTTATACTCCAAAAAATAAGATATATAGTATAGATATTCTAGTGTGCAATATCTAGTATTTTCTAGTAGAAATGGAAGAAAATAACACCTGTTCTTTTCATAAAACGTATATAGGAAGTTCTAAGAAATTATAAGCTATAAGAATGTAGAGTGAACTCTTGGGCTTCTGTTATAATTTGCCTTTAATTTTATGTTAATATTCTCTTTTTCTTTCTCTCTTATTCCTCCCCCAACTCTTTCCAAAAGCTGAAGCAATAGCTATGATTGCCCAAGACCAGGAAGTATTTGAAAGGGAACACAGATTTATACAGGTAAGTAACATAAACATTAAATAGATACATTCTAGAATATTTGTATTAAAAACCTAAAGATAATTCTTGGTATTTTTGTGTTTTGTATAATTTCAGGAAGAGAAAATGGACCTGCAAAATACATCTGGATTAGAAGATGCATCTTGGAAATCTGTTAATAACCATAATATATTAAGAGAGTCTCAAAATGACTTTAATAGAGATGCAAGTTATTTACGACTTTCCCTAGGAGAATTCTTTGGTCAGAAATCTGAGGCTCTTGGTTGCCTTGGTGGAAGTGGTGATGTGAAACGGGTACATATATAGCTGCTTTTATATGCAGAACACACATTGTGTTTTTGCATTGTTTTCAGTTACAATTATTAGAGTTTGTTGGCAGAGTATTAAAAATTAAGAAGAGTCATTCGAAGGGTTATGGGCAAAACAGAATACTTAACTTATATAAACAATTTGGCATTTGATATTGCTAGATTTAGTCCATACATTTCCCTGATACTGTTTAGCTTATCAATAAATGTATTGCTTTCATTGTGTCTTTTTATAGCCGTCTTTTGGTTATTATATCACTTCTCCAAAGAAGAGACAGCCCGTACCTTTGTTGAGGCAATCTGATATATATACAACAAACTCTGGTGAACAGGATTTGAATATTTCTAGTAATTGTCAAGGTAATTTCTACTTTAAATTTAATAATATTTATTGTATGTTTGGATGTACTGATTGTATTTCAGTTGTTTATTTTCCAGTATTGGCTACCTCCTTTCAACCCTGGAGAAAAAGCTTAGATTTTTTCTAATGTTACTTATTGTGTGGTGAAGGGAATAGCATCTTTCTCCAGTTCTAGCCAGTTTTAGTCTTGTCTTTCTCTGGGAAACAGAAATCTTCAATAGTTGGGGCAATTGTCCTCATAACCATAACAATTAGAATAGCTAACCCATTCTCAATTTTGATTTAATTTTTATTATTTTATTTTAGTGTTTTATAGGGTCTTACAAGTACATGGATAATAACTTACTGTCCAGGGACACAGATTTCTCTGATAGCTAACCATTACTAGGTCCCAGGACATAGGGTTATTTCCTGTTGGTACTTAGCTTCATTCTCTTTAGGGATACATAATTAGTGCTGTAGCTGCTGATTTACTGGGAACAAGCTGTGTGCTATTTCTGGTGTGCAATAAGCTCGTCAGTGCTCCTTTGGGAAGTTGGATGGTTCAGACACTGGAATGAATGAAGGCTAGCAGTGCCAGCCAGTCATCTCTCCCTCCTGATCCTTTAGAAAAAGCTCAGTGAAAGGACACTTGTACCATATTTTTTCAGAAGCACTGTTATCTATGGTTGCATCTTATATTCCTAGATATACTCCTCTGGAAGGAGTATAAATCCTTCTATTCCTCACCTTACAGTCAGAGCTGAAGAAGCTTGGATGAGAAGTGAAACATTTTCAAAGGAAGTTGCCTCTTGAAAAAAAGCACCTTTGGGATGTCTATAGTAAACCTTATTTAAAAGATGTTAGATAACCTTGAATTGTTGCTAAACCTTTTCCTAAAGAATCATACTAATCTGACCTCAGAGAGACTAGTTTCTTGGATTTTTCATTTTTAGTCCTGATTAGAGAAGTCGGACTTTTTTCAGCTAGTCTTTGCCCACTGTGTAAGACAGGCAACATTACTTGCAGTTTGTAGGGCCAGACTATGGCACAGCACTATATTCCTTGCCTAATCAGATGTAGAGCTTCCATTATGAATAGAGGCTAATGATGGAAATAACTTTTTTGCATGTTTCCCTAGTATTAGAGATGGATTGGCTCCAAAATCCAGAAATTTTAATTGTGCTATAAAATTGGTGCCTGTCTCACAGATTTATATCATATTCTGTATGTTTTCATGAGATTATTCTGTTATTTCTCTCATTTCACAAAGGTGATAGTGACTATTGTTGTCACCTCAAATTTTCAGCAATACATGCATAAGCCTAATAGGTTGATCTGTTAATCCATTCCTCACTGGTCACATACCCAAAATCAGGCTTTCCTTTATCTACTATAGGAAATACAGTACATAGGATGTACACATAGATTTTTTTTGTACAGCATAAGAAAGGCTTCCACCCCATCAATTGCAGGCAGTGGTGCAGATTTTCTCATATATTTCCCTTTCCCTCCAAGACCTTGGAGTTCTTTTTCTTATTTGTCATTCCAAAATTGGGAAAGAGCTATCTTTTCTTAGAGAAAGTAGCATTAAAAGATATATAGGTCAATAGTAATTGGAAAGAGATATAGTCCCTTCTATGATATGCAGTAGAAAATGGTCTAGTTGTTCCCAATTCTAGGGGGCATTGCTCATGTCTGTTTCAAAGCCAAAGAGCCAGCACTGTCTGAAGACGTCTCCGTAGTCATGTGGCCGGCATGACTAAATGCCAGAGGTGCATGGAACGCTGTTACCTTCCCGCCAAAGGTGGTCCCTATTTTTCTACTTGCATTTTTTATGTGCTTTCAAACTGCTAGGCTGGCAGAAACCTGGGACAAGTAACGGAAGTTTACTCCGTTACATGGCACTAGGGGTTCAAACTGCTGAACTGCCGACCTTTCAATTGACAAGCTCAGCATCTTAGCCACTGAGCCATATATAGAACCCTATAGAAAATGGTACTTCATGGACTTTACAATATGTCTGTTGACTCTTACTACCAAATATGGAGATATTTGCTTTATTTCTTATTGGGTGAGGGTTTTTTGTTTGGGTGAAGCTAGATGATTAAAATCTAGCATCTGTGAAAGTCTGTAGTAAGAAAATATATTCCACCAGATTTGAGATCCATTCCTACAGTGGACCGAGGGACAACTGCAACCAGGAGTGTCAGGATTATGGTCATTAAGCAAAGTGGTCATGTGGTGTCTCATTCAACAACTTTCGGGCCCAATAGTGGTCACACGTGGAGGACTACTTGTATAGGTGTTCATAAAGTATTCATTGTTATCATAAATCATAGTTTATGAAATTATGTTTGAAGAGTCCACAACAATTGCTATTTGCAAAGTTTGATTTCAAATATGTATGAAAAGCTAAAGACCAGCATTTGTTCCTTAAAATGTCAGGCCTCTTTTCTCACTGTTATTAGTTTAAATGACTTTCTAACCTATTTACCATATTTTTCGCACTGTAAGACGCTCCGGACTATAAGATGCACATTAGCTTTACAGGAGGAAAACAAGAAAAAAAAAATCTGCCTCTGTCTCCCAGCATCCATCTGGTATTCATATGGCTAGCATCCTTGTGCTGCTGCTGCCGGGGAATACTAGAACCTTTACTGCCGAGGAGCTGACTGGCGGTTGGATCAGCCTCCCAGAATACCGCTGATCAGCTGTTCTAGGTGGTGGGAATTGCTGCTGATTGCTGCCATTTGCTGCCAATTGCCATTCATAGAACAGCTGATTGGTGGTATTCTGATTGGTGGGAGGCTGATTGGTGGGAGGCTGATCCAACTGCCAATCAGCTGATTGGCAGTGAAGGCCGATCCAACCCCCCTCATCCCCCTGCTGCAATATTCGCTCTATAAGATATACCGACATTTCCAGCCATTTTTGGGAGGAGGAAAAGTGTGTCTTATAGTGTGAAAAATATGGTAAATTACCTGTCTTATCTGTTTTGTTCATTTTTTTAGGAGATGTAAAAGAAAGCATTAAAAGGGAAGTTGCATGTGCTACTTCTGCTGTTGGTGAATCAGATATGCAGTCTAGAGAAAATAGAACTGTAAGTATGCCAATAGATTCCAAAATCAAAGCAAAAGTATTGATAAAAAAAGGTGTGGTTTTATAAAACTACTAAAATAAGTCTACCATTTAATAATAATAATAATAATAATAATAACTTTAATTTGTAAACCGCTCCCTCTCCCCACAGGGACTCGGGGCGGTGCACAGGGAGAATAAAAACAATAAATATACACATATACAAAATATACAAACATAACTAAAAACGAATTAAATCTAATACCTGTGCTAAAAATCCCATTTAAAGCTAAAATACCCAATAATTAAATATAAAACCCCATAGAAGGGAGACTACCCTAGGCCGGCCAAGCAGAAAAGATATGTTTTTAATTTCAGACGGAAGGAGCGGAGGTCCGTGGTTGTTCTAATATCGGGGGGAAGGTCGTTCCAGAGGGCTGGGCCCGCCACAGAGAGAGCCCTTCCCCTGGGCGTCGCCCGCTGACAAAATCTAGTGGACGGCACCCGGAGAAGTCCCTCTCTGTGGGAGCGAATCGGCCGTGAGGATGTATGAGGCAGGATTTGTTTTAAAATACAGTTATTCTTGTTGAGATTAGAATATGAAACATAACTGTTCTGAGGGGATTTAATGTGGCATAGGCAGCATTTGTGGCGCATAATGTCCAGTTATAATTGGATCAATTTTTCTAGACAAGTGAGTTGAGAAAGATTGTGATGAGTTTTCCGTTCAGCTGAATTAAATGTTTTAATGTAATGTTAAACCTTCAGTAAGTCACTCATTTCTCTATTCAGAATCAACCTAGAGACAGACAACCTGAAAGAAAGCACCTTCAACCTGAGCCCTCTGTCCTGAGTGTGAGTACAATTGCATCTGCGATTGCAAATGCTTCTGTTAGCGCTGAACCATCACAGCTAGCTGCTTTGATGTTGGCACTTTCAAATAAAAATAAAGAAGGAATAAATGTTCCAGAAGGTGACAAGCTCCCAGACTTCTCAGTTGCCAATCAGTTATTATTGAGCAATATAGAAAATAGTACATTTGATATAGAAAAATATCTCAGAAGAGCTGAAGAAGTTGAAAGTAACAATGAACAAGAAAACTTGATTAAAGATGAAGAAACCACCATAGCTGGGCACAAATTTTTATCCATGCATGAATCCAAAACTTCTTTTTCGGGAGATTTATCTAAAAATAATTTCAATGCCAACCATGGAAAAGAGAAGCAGCATCTGGAAAAAATATATGAGGGAAACTGTGATAGAGGATTGCATTGTAGCATTTCTTCTGAGCAGAAAACAGAAATGGAATATGTACAGACATCATCGAATAAAACTGAATATTTTCCATCAAAAGAGCAGACTTCATTACAAAATTCAAAAGAAGAGCCACCCCAAAATGCTGGAGTATCTTCAGAGACGGAGTTACCATCAACCCCAAGTGAGTTTTAATATTTTTTTTCTTTAACCTGACTTGAATTCAAAAGGTACTTTTATGACAAGGAAAACAACTTTTAATGAAAGTCTTGATTTGCCAGTTTGATTGAAATTGGATAATAAAAAGATAACTAAAGAAATGGAAATATGAATAGGTTTTTTAAAGTGAAACAGCGAGAGCTGTCACAGGTTTCCCATTATACTTTCCTGGCTTATTTGGCATGAAATGTAAAATTGTGCATAAATATTGGAAAAAATATTAAGATGCAAACCTGCTTCAGAAGAAGTAATAAATGAAGTAAATGTAGCAGACAATTTGTTCTAGATTTATTTTTGGACTTACTTTGGAAAACAGGCATACATGGCATAATATCTGTAGTATTTGAGAATCATACAAACTAAGTCGTCATGTAATTCGTTTACTTTGTTTTTTGTTTAGCATAAAATTTCAAGCAAGTACTTATGGTTTTGAAATCATGGTTTATGGCTTGGTTTTTGCATGTAAAAATAATGATCACAACTAGCTTAACTATCTATTAAAATAAACAATGTTATAGTATAGCCCTGTAGACCCAGCCCGAAATGGAGTACTTTGGATCTTACAATCAGTTAAATAAATACATTACTGTAAAAAATAAGAATGTTTTCTATTTTACCTTTCTTGCCATACTTCCCCACATAGCCCATCTAAAAGAAATGGGGAAGTCAAATTCTGGAAAACATGAGTTAAAAAAGGGGAACTTGAGAGAAGTACCTAACATTTCTAATTTACCATATTTTTCAGAGTATAAGACACACCTTTTTGCCCCAAAAAAGAGGGTGAAAATCTGGGTGCATCTTATACACTGAATACAGCATTTTTGGCCTACCAAAACCCTTCCCCCTTTACAAAAATGGCCGTGGAGAGGTTTTGGGAGGCGTGCAAAGTGCTACTGGGAGCTGCGGAGGGGCAAAAACAAGCAAAAAACAGTTTTTGCTCACTTTTGCCCCCCACTCCCTTTCACAAGCCTCCCAAACCTCTGCAAGCCTCCCAAACCTCTGCATAACACCCCCCCCCCTCTTTTTTTTTTTTCTTTTCAAAAAACGAGGCGTGCAGAGGGTTTCGGAAGGCTGCAGAGTGCAAAAACTTTTTTTTAATTTACCTTTTCGAAATCATGGTGCGTCTTATACTTCAAAACTACGGTGCTTATTTTTCTTATAAGTATCCTTCAATCCTAATTATTACAAATTGCTGCATTAATTTTGTATTTTTTTTTAAAAAAACTAAGTCATAATTGTACCTGCTTTAGAAATAATCTGAAAAGTTTTTTTAATTATAAAAATTAGTTGAAATATTAAATAATTAGATTTTTATTCACTAAAAATAGTGTGGTGGTTTTTTTTTAACATTGAAGTGTATTCAGAGTTTTACTTAATGCAATACAATAGAGTACTCCATTATACTTGTTAGATAAAGAAATGCATTAACATTGAAATAACAGAAAGCTATGCCATGCTAATGTAAAGCTAAAATTCATAATTTATTTCCTAGGAATATTACTGGACAAATTAGTTATGTCCCAGATTTAATTATTGTGTTTAGTGAGAATTTTTCTACTATTGTGCCCATTCCGATTGCCCAGTTTTCAATCATTATTAATATTGATAATAATTTTTATGAAATGGTGCATTTGTATAAGTAAAAAAAAATCAACCACAGATAATTGATCAAGTTGTTAACTCTTTTTTTCTGTTTATCCAGCTAATTCTAAATTAGAAGAAAGAGCTAACACAAGCACCCTCCCTTTCAATTTAAAAGTTATTCCAATATTGGTTCCCCCTATTCCAAATAATGAAAAAGCTACGAATAAAGAGAATAGTTCATGCTATAATGAAAGACATGTGACTTTTGAAAACATATGTGTTGATAATCAGATTATTGTGGGTAAGTTAAAAATCTTGTACATTAATTTCTGCAGGTCTGAGGGCAGTTTAATTTCTTTTTTTCAGAGGACAATGACGTCCTATGATAGTCATGTGTAATTCTTCCATTTCATTTCTGGGGGACTTTTACTCATCTCTCTTGAATATCTACTACTGGTTTTCAGAGTCTTCTCTCTTTCTTATTCTGCCTTTTATAGTTTAATGTTATGTATAGTATTATCTGAACATAGATTATTTGCTTTTATTGTTCCTTAATTTGTTGCTTGTTTAGAAAGACCCTAATTAAAAAACAATAATAACAGTGAGAAAGCCATAGTATTGTCCTTTTTCTATAGTGGAACTACCCACTAAGGATAACTTTTCAATATCATGTGTTCATCACTGTAGCTTAAGCTAAGATGGTGCTTATACTAAATTAGAATATTTTGTCAGCCAAAAATGCACAGAGTTTTTTAAAAACACAATTTTATCGAATTTAAACATGAAAAAAAAATAACCAAAGAAAGAAAAAACATCAGATAAAAAACATGGTAAAAGTACAAAGAAAAAAGCGGCAAGGTAAAGAAAAAAAAGAAAAAGAATGCCTAACTGACTTCCTTTGCTACAGCTATAGATAAAAAGAAATACTGTATTTTTCGGAGTATAAGACGCACCAGAGTATAAGAAGCACCAAGGTTTTGAAGAGGCAAATTACAAAAAAAAGTAGGTAGGTAGATAGAGGGAGAGAGAGGGAGAGAAAGAAAGAGAAATATGTAAGGTAGGTATATAAAGGGATAGAGAGAGAGAGAGAAATAGAGAAATACAGTAGATAGGTAGGGAGAGAGAGAGTAGGTAGGTAGGTAAAGGGATATATAGAGAGAGAAATAGAGAGGGAGAGAGAAATACAGTAGGTAGGTAGGGAGAGAGTGTTTGTAGGTAGGTAGATAAAAGGGGAGAGAGAAATACAGTAGGTATGTAGGGGGGGAGGAAGAATGTGTGTGTGTGTAGGTAGGTAGAAAGATAGAGAGAGAAATAGAAAGATAAATACAGTAGGTAGGTAGGGAGGGAGAGTGTGGGTAGGTAGGTAGGTAGAAGGATAGAGAGAGAAATAGAAAGAGAGAGAGAAATACAATAGGTATTCAGGGGGAGAGGGAGAATGTGTGTGTGTACTGTAGGTAGGTAGGTAGAAGGATCAGAGAGACATAGAGAGAGAGAAATACAGTAGGTAGAATGGAAGAGAGAGAGTGTGTGTGTAGGTAGTAGATTTAATTTATTGATCAGCTCATAAAACTAACACACACACACACACACATATATATATATATATAGAGAGAGAGAGAGAGAGAGGGAGGAGAGGAGAGTGTGCGTGTGTGTAGTTAGGTAGGTAGAAGGGGAGAGAGAGAGAGAGAAAGGGAGAAATACAGTAGGTAGGTAGAGAGAGAGAGAGAGAGATTAGGTAGGTAGGTAGGTTGATGTTCTCAGGTGTATTTATCTATGTCCTGCAGAAGGAAATCGCAGACAAACCTTAAAACTTCGTTTCTGCTTGCTCAGAAAAAGTTAAAGAGCCTCCCAAAAGGTGGGGGGGAACCTTTGCACTCGGCAAACTTCCAAAACAGCCCATTTCTCCGTGAAAATGAGGCTGTTTTTTTTAAAAATAAAAAGCATAAGTAGCCTGGGGGGGGGGGGAGGGCTTGCAGAGTGCTCCTGGGGTGTTGGGGGTGGTGGTGAAAAATGAGCAAAGAATCCACCCGGTTTACCTAGGAGCGCTCTGGAATCCTCCATAAGGCTCGGCACAGCCAGTTTGGTGAAGGGGGCGGGGTTCCAGGAGGCAAAAAGGGTTTTTTTGCGCTTTGCATACTTCCTCCAAACTGCTCTTTCTCCGCGAAAACGGGGCCGATTTTCTTCAAAGATAAAGCATGACTAGCCTTGGGGGGGGGGCTTGCAGAATGCTCCTGGGGGGGCAAAAAAGCCCCATTTATCGTGAAAACGGGCCATTTTTGGGTCAAATAAATTGCATGCATAGTCCTATGGAGTCTTATAGAGTGCTGCTGGGGGCTGGGGGAGGGGGAAACGGCCCGTTTGAGGCTAATTTCTGGAAGCCTCCATAAGACTAGGCACAGCCAGTTTGGTGAAGGGGGTGGGGTTCCAGGAGGCAAAAAAATGCTGTATTCGATGTATGACGCACCCAGATTTTCAGCCTCTTTTTAGAGGAAAAAAGGTGCGTCTTATACTCCGAAAAATACGGTACATCCAATTCTTATTTAAAATTAGTAAGTCTACATTTCTTCTATAAGCCCATATGGGGCTTCCAAGTAGAACCAGTTAGGAGTTTTCCTAGCAACAACCGAATAAGCAATAATTAATTTAATTACTAGATCATTAATATTACGAGTTCTGTGGAAGATTCACTAATCCACCTGCTATCTTCTTGGAACATTCTGTTTACATTTGTATAATGTTATTAGGAATAAATAAATTTTAGTTGAAACATGCAACCTTTTATGGGGAAGTGTTACAGTTTCTGCACTGGAGGGCTGTAAAGATAAATGCTACATTTCATCAGCAAATGGCTATACTTTATAATGGAAAGTTATAATCTATAATATATATAATAATACCATACATTGCTTATCTTTATCAACATCCAATTTCTCTGAAATAGAAAAATAGATGTTCGTGTTTTTTCCTATATATCAGTAAGACAAGTATCAGAAGTAAATGTTTTATCAAATAATACTTGTGGTATCTCTGTATCAGCTGGCCTTCTTCTGGATCTTATATTTTCTCTGAGCCTCTCTTAGAATTAGATGCATAGTGGGTTGTGTATTTCCCTTTGGGAATTTCTTTTCATATAAGTTCACATACTTTGCATATTTCTATTACTATGGTTTGAGTACTGTATTATAACTGTTTGGTAGACAGATAGTGGAAAGCAATGTGTCTATTTTAGTTATTCAGTTTATAAGCTGCCCCATTTATTCAAACTTATAACTGACTATGTTTGTTCAGCCAATTGATTGATTTTTACTTAGAATGTTGGATTATAAACTATAGTCATGATAGAGCTTTAAGTGAGAGTTCAGCAAATTATAGTTTAAAAAATTTCCCTTACCTTCAATGTCCAGTTAAGTGCACTGTAAATTCCTGCCTGATCTGAAAGGCAGAAGACACATTAGTACATTCTGGAAGAAAATCACAATATTTAGGGAATTGGCAATACTATTTAGACATCACTAAGATCCAAAATATTTTTCCTCATATTGAGATGAAACTATTGGAAGAACTGAAGCAAAGCTTATGACATCAACACCTGGTGCACAAATTTCAGATGAACAATATAGCTTCAGACCTTCAACTTCCCCACTGACTCATTCATCTCCAAGTGAATCTTCAGGAGCAACCTTTACAGGGTAAGAGTTCTATGTATCTAAGAGATAGGCTATGCTTGTGTATGATAAAGGTTATTATGATGCTTTATCCTATAGTATTGCTTCCGTGTTCTGTATCACCAATTTGGTCTCAGGCAAAGATGGTTTCCTTCTTTTTAAAAAATTAGGGATACAAAGGATTTGAAGTATTGCATTCAACCACTAATATGTCTTTCAATTGAATTTATTCATCAACCTATCAGAAAAGGTTATTTTTGTTCGTTAGGGGATACCAATTTTATCTTTGTTAAAATTTCTTTTTTAAAGAGAAACTTTTCAGCAAGTTATTGAAGCCATTTAAATTGACATTAGACTTTGCAGTTCCCTTCTGCTTTGTTTCTTAGGTCTGACTTTCCTTCTACACCACCCAACTTTAAGGAATCAATTTGCAATGACAATACATTACAACCATCAGTATACTCTGATCCTAGCTTAGAACATTTGACTTTTGTTTCTGCCACTGAAAACACTTGTAAAAGTCCAGCTCTATCTAGTCCAACAAGACACAAAGTAAGTACTTTGTTAAATGCTAATGTTTATTTATATACAGACATTAAGGTCATACTTACCTTTCAGATTACACTTCATGGAATTGCAATAGAATAAAATGTTAGACAAGGAACACTGTAGTTTTATGTAGCATTTTTCAAGTTCTGATTTCTGCCATGAAGATTAATTATTTCTGTTTTAACTATAAATGGACTTTGTCAGTTCAGAAGTTTTCAGAACTGAAACTTTAAATTTACAATGTAGTGAAATTAATACTGGTATCAATTAAAGATATTGCACCTAAAATTTGATATATATTTTATTTCACAATATCTACAGGTAGTCCTTTGCTTAATGGTAATTGGGACACATACACATTCCATCACAAGATTGCGATCTGGGTTCTTGGCAACCTAGTCACACTTATGACTAGTTGCAAAGCATCCCACAATCACAAGGCAATATGTGATGTTCTTTGCCAGCTTCCCAAAAAAGTCTGAGGAGGGAAGCTGACAGGCAAGGTTGCAACCTGCTGAGAGGATTCTTTTTTTTTTTTTTTTGCTGCTGGGGTTTTTTCTGAAAGAGTTCCCTCAGCTCCATGCTTGCTTAGATCTCAACAACCAAAATCCAAGTGGGCATGGAGCTCAAAATCTTCTCTTCCCCTCCATGAGCTTTCCACAGAGCAGGGAAAGAAGGACCACAATCTCTCTGTATGGTTGGACCTCACCTGCTAAAATTTAAGCAGGCACAGAACTCAAAATCTTTCCTCACCTCTGTAGAGCCCTTAACTGCTGTTGCTCTGTTTGCTTAACTACCCAGGAGATCACTTAACAATTGCAACTAGAAATACCGCGATTGTCATTGAGAGAAGTAAACACCTGGGCATGTCGTTTCACTCAATGTTTGAGATTCCAGTCCCAATTGTGGTTCAGGATTACCTATATAAAACATTGTCACTAGCTATTTTTAAAAACAGAGTTATTGATTATTTGAACTTATGTCTTCTCAATAAAATATTTCATTGTATGTAATAAATTATATCACCTAAAAATGCATGCTGTAAATCCTAATCAGAATTTTAATGTTTTCTGTTTAGAGTAATCGTACCAGTGAGTTGAGTACCACAATAGTTTGGAATAGTCCAAGTTCATTAATGGAGACTCAAACAGGAAAAAACATTGCTTTGCAAAGTAACAAATCTCTATCATTGAACAAAAATTCAAGAGCCAAGAGTCTAGTTATAAACGAAAATGTAGATCATAATAATCAATGTGATAAGAAAAAATCAACTGGAGAACTTCTAACAAGCAAAGATCAATCTACACACAACTTTAAAAATAATAATGAACTTAATCAGATTGATATGCCTGCGGTACAGCAGTACTACACAAATGCTGTTCATGGACCAGGCTTACAGTCTCCAAAAAAACTGTCTGCTTATAATGATTTAGGCAACTGTATTTCATTAAATCAAAATAGAGAGCTTTTCAAATCCCAGAGTGCAGCTTCAACGCTTTCGTCAATGTCTTCTGGACTTCCAGCACTATTAACAGGATGTTCTCTTAAATCGACTCCATTTGCCCAGCAATATTTGGGAAGCTTGCCATCTCAGACAAATGTTGTTTTGCCTCGGTACTGTCCACCAGTTCTTAGTGTTCCAGCGGGTCTGATTTATTCTACGATTCCTGTTGGTCACATTCAAAGCTCAGTAACTCCTGGAATATCAGTAGGTTCAGGCACTGGGTCTGGAATGACAGGAACAAGTCAGCGTTGCAACCTTACATCCAACCAAAATATCTTTAGTGGTACCTTGCATACTGGGCAAGCACCTGATGCTGGGGGTCTTAGGCAGAGGGAAGAATCCATGTCATTTGGGTTTGGTAAGTGATTTAACTTTGATTTCAGTATATCATAGTAATGTAAACTAGATTTAGCTATATATATGTTTTCTTAACTCATGCTTTAATCCCTTTAGTTTACTATTCTATTCTTATACCTTGTATAGTCTTCATTAACTTGAAGGAGATTTTTAGTATAATGAGTATAGATATACATTTATCTTTGAAGCAGATCACAAGGCAATTCTTTTCCATACCAGAATCATCTTGTCAATTGGGAATAACTATATGGACTTTTTAGCTTTCTTTAAAGATGTGAACAGTGCTGTACTGCACTGTTATTATACTACACTAATATTATTCTACAGTAATAATATAACAATTTTCTCAAAAGATTAATGAATTTGTGTGTACCAGTTGACCTGATTCAAGAATGAGACTTTCTCACACAGAGTTTACCTGATTAAACTCAAAGGCTCTTATTCTAAAAAAATATTTTCAAATAATTCTAACATAGTCATTTTATTTTGCTATACTTGGTTAAATCACCTAAAAGCAAGTAACCATAAAATGATAGAAAGAAAGCTCTTTTCCCATTGCCGATACTATAGTTTTATAATTTTTGAACATATTTTTCTATTGTTGAAATTATTTCTAAGTAATACTTTATAGAATGAAAATCTTGGTGGAAGTTGTGCTTTATTTTACAAATAGAGCAAATCATAATATCAGATATTAAATGCTGCATTAAATTAGCAAATTAGCAAATCATAGCTATGGATTTTAAAATTATATGGGCATCTTTTATTTTAGTCTTATATTTAAAAATATGCTTACAAGGACTAAATAAGGAATAAGTGTTAACTATATAACTTTTTATTATTATAAAGAGGCTACTTAAATATAATATGTCTTAACATTTAAACATACTGTATTTTTTTACATTAGAACGTGTCAAAGTCCCAGAAGAAGTAAAATTCCCTAATTCTTGTTGTGTGGGTCTGACATCCCATGCTGTCCTTAACATTTTTAATCCATCTGAACGATGGCTACAAGTCAATATTTGCCTCCTTGGTATTATGCTTGATGGTGAAAAGGTATGTAATAAAATTTGTATATTCTTTAAAAAAATAGTATTTTAAAAAGTGGGTAATTTTTATGTGCTGGGGAATTGAGCAAAAATACAATTAGAAATTGAGCTACAGCCTCTGTGGTAGCCCCAGGAAGATTTCTTAAAATCTCAGCATGTCATTGTGAAATTATATCAGTCTTGTCTTCTACATATCCTATTCCCAACTATTGGTTATGATTCTTTGTCAAACATCTATGTGATATTTATAACGAACCTTTTATGTTTTCCCTGTCAAAAATATAGGCCAATATAACACTTAGGCCAAAAAGCTGAGAAGATATTAATGTGATCAGTACAGTCATATAACTTGGAGATTTTAGCTTCTATTTATGTCTCTATAACATATATGACTCATAATTATATTGAAAATTGTTTGTCATCTTATGTGCTTTTTTTCATTATAGGTGGACCCTTTGAAACACAGATGTCTGCTATTTAAGAGCAAAACTGTTGTAGGACCTTGCGTTACAGAAGAACTAAAAATGCTCTTTTTACCCTGTCAAGCTGGGGTATTCCAGTGTGTACTTAATATTGCCTCTTGGCCATTTTCTGCAGATCCAGATATTGTTGTTCAGGCAAAGGCTTTAGGATCTAGGGTAGTTGTGAATGCAGTTGCTGAAAATCCCGATATAGAGGTAAAAATTAGGATATAGAGATTGAATATCTAGTTTGCATTATTTATAATAATTTATGGCATATTTAAAAATGAAAAACAGTACTAATATTGGTCTATGGGTTGAAGTTAGTAAAGGAATTAATTATTTTTTCTGTGAACAAATGGGTGTATAAAAATAGAAGCTCTTTTGGCTTAAGTCAACATATCATATTTAACACATATGCTATCTAGAAGGGTTGCTTGAATGAAGATGCGTGGTAACAATAACTCTGCAAAAGTGGTAAGTCCTTTTTCTGTCCCCACCCCAATTCTTTTTTTTTTTAGGTGGAAGCAGGAAGAACAAATTCTCTTGATTTTGGTGATTTGCCATATGGCAGCTGGAAAGCACTCCCATTGAAATTAACTAATAAAACTTGTGCTAGAATGCCAATCAGGCTTGTTATTCATGCAGTAAGTACACTCTATATATGCACAATATTTTGTCCCTTTATGGGGATTCTGAAATTACTGACTGCTAGACTAGGTTCACTGTTGTCTTTCTGGAAAATTATGTGGCAAATCATGGATGAAATTACAAAACAATGTCCACTTTGTTACAAAAAGAGCAAAGCCCAATTGTTAGTAGCTGGATTATCTTTCCAGAGCCTTTATTGCTATTCTATCAATTACTAGTCTGCAGCATACAGACTGCTAGTTCCTTTATTGTTAATAATCAATCTGAAAAGACAAAGGCTATTTACCATTACATTGTCTTTACCATCAGTTCTAAGACTGTTGTTGTATTTATTGTCATTGATTTAATCTTTGTTATTGATTCCTCTTTTTTCATTATACTGCTTTCATTGCTGGTGCTTATAGATCATTTGTATTTTTGAGTACCAGAGTATCATCTGCATAGCATTATTAAAGTTTCCTTCTCCAATTTTAAAGCCATGCTCATCATCCAATCTAGCTTTTCAAGATACATGTATATTTTAAACTGAAACTTTTTTTAGAAAGTTAGTGCTAATAATCATAGGCCCCCTTTTTAAAGGGGCTAATATAGGTTTCAAAATTTCCAATAATAAAAAATAGGCATTTAGTAACACAGATTATCACAAAACGATTTCCATTGATAAAACTTAAAACAGTGGACTATAAAAGAGTTAATAGTGAACCTGAACAAAGCCTTGTGTCTAATATAGTATGTAAAAAAATATTTATTTCAGAATGCTGTAGCATGGCGTTGTTTCACATTTTCCAAGGAACCAGTAAATCCATCTCTTAAAAGTGCCATTCCCTCTTCCAACATTTCTCAACTAGCAGCTCCATCTGTTATATCTCATGTAATGAATGCAAGCTGTGATACACATGTAAGTAGCTTGAGACTAGAATGCTGTTATACATTTGTATAAAAGTGTATAACTGTTAGCCTCAGAGAAAATATATTATGTTAAACTATGGCAATATTATTTTATTGACCATATGCAAAATTGTCCTACTTGGAAGAACAAATTTGATTTAATAGTATACCTTAAATAAATAGGCCTGGTTGTGTCTTAAGAGGTTGTATATTTAAAAAAAAGAATATTTGTACTTTGTATAGTCTCACTGTGCATATAGCTTAAGATTATAAATATTTCTTATATCATTGCCTAGTTTTTTACAAACATGATTCTATATAAGATTATGTAGCTCACTGAAGTCTTAACTTTTATCAAATGCTTTTAAAAATTGTACTTTCTGTGTAATGCTTAATTCTATATCAGTAACTTTTTTTCCAGGATCCTGATGTTTTAATAGTATGGGTCCAATTTCGTGCACCAAGCAAGTGCACATATTCAGGTACAGATTTGCTATATTCTAAAATAAATTATGCTAAAAATCCTGTGGCTAGGTTTAACTGAACATAAATTAAATGTTTGACCAATCTAGTATGGAAATTCCAACACATTCATATAATGCATCATTTATGGGGAAGGGGTGTACTTTAAGCTCATATTTATGTAACTGGTATAGTTACTGCTTTTGCGGGGTGGTGGTGGTGGTTGAATGCTATTTTACTCTTTGAAGTAGAAAGTAAAGACTGATTGCTCCCTGTCTTTCTGCACAGAGAAAAAAAGTACTTATGCACAAAAGGACTTGGAACTAACACAGGTAGCCCTTGACTTACAACAGTTCGCTTAGTGACTATTCAAAGTTACAACAGCACTGAAAAAAGGGACTTAAGACCATTTTTCATACATACAAGCATTGCAGCATCTCCATGGTCATGTGATCAAAATTTGGATGCTTGCAGTATACTGGGGGTCATGTGATCACCTTTTGCAAACATTCGACAAGCACACTGAATAGGAAGTCAGATACTGAGTGAGGTTGTGGCTGAGGGTCATGGTGATTGGTGTTGGTGATTAGGGGTATCATCTGGGTAATTGGGTGGATTTGTGGGTGGAACTGGTGGGGTAATGGTATATATATATACAGTGGTGGGATTAACTTTGTTAGAACTGACTTGGATTTGTTTACCTTTGTATCATAATCATTTAGTGCCAATTATCATGTTTCTTAGATAGAGATAAAGTTTTTCACCAAACAAACTGACATTCTTTTTATTTTCAACGTGAACGCTGGAACACGACAGTAACAGCCGGGTTACTAATCTAAACTGCAATGATTAATAAAGAAAAATCACTGTAAAACAATGATATGATACAACCTCTATTATTGAACATATGTTAAAAAAATTCCATAATTCTAAACAACTCCAAAGTAACTTTTAAAAAAACGTATGCCAATGATAAATCAAAGCGAGAGTAATAAGCAAAAACCCTAAATCATAAATGAATGGAAGCAAACATATCTGAAGGAGTGCAAATAAAACAAAACATGAAAGGTGGCCAAATATACTCTTTTAATGAACAATTTCAGTAAAAGGAGAACCCCATAGAAAAGCTGTATCTGCTTTCTGGCAGTCTGGTAATATTTCCAGGTGGATTTGTAAGCAAGATACATGACAGCACCTCCGGAATCTACGGGAATGAACTACCCAGATTTGAATTTTTTTTCTATGGCCTATTATACCTATATCAGAGAGGCATGGGTAAAACTAAGTACATGCCCATATCCAATACTTTTATTCAGAGTTTCGCTGTATTAATTATTATTGGGATTTCTATGCTACTTCATTCCATGTCAGTGCTAAGTTGATTAGGAAAAGGATGATACATTAAATACAATGAAAAAAAGATATAAAAACAGTGCAGTAGCCAGGTTTTTACAGTCTTGCAAAAACCCAGGAAGAAAGTGGTAGTTCAGATGTGTGAGGCAAGTGGTTTCATAGAAGGGAGCCACAGGAACATATTCCTTTAGATATTATTGAGGGTTGGTGGGAGATAACCTCGTCCTTTGTTGTCAGTTTAATGCTATCTTGTTTGAAAGCAATACCATATAAACAAATATTGCAAATTATATTCTAAAGAGAGTCAAATTGTATCATTTTGCTATATTATACAATGAACTGTCTGAGAACAAAGCTGAGAATAAGAAATGAGATTTTATGCTTGAATTTTTTCAGATTCTTTGGGACCAGCTGATGAGTACTTTGCAAGAATTGATGTGGAAATTGATTGTCCAGAGCCTGGCAATGTTTTAAAAAGTATACCTTTGAGTGCAAGGTCTGGAACCCCTAGGATATATGCTCCAAAAGGCCTACAGGTATTCTGTAAAATCATTATACAAAATGTAAACTATTTCTATATTTGTTTTCTAATAGTAATGTATAAATTTCCCCCCCCTCCAGACATTATATATGTGTGCAAAAATAGGATCATCAACAAAACAGCAGTTGCCATTAAAGAATGCTGGGAATATAAAAGTTAATTTGAAGATTGTGGTAGGTTTCTTAATTTTTATTCCTGAGAACTAATTTAAAAATATCAACAATAAGGCAGGTGGTGAATGAGATTAATATAATTTTAATTGTATTAAATAGACTCTTTATTATAAGAATTTATTTGGTTCCATGAGTTTTTGAAAATAAATTATATAACAAAGTAATAATCAAAACGTATGGTTAATTTGATGAAACTAAAACAATTTTAAACTTATTCTATTGTGCCACTTTTTACAATTTTTATTTAAAATTTTAGCAACTATAAAGAGAATGCAAAAAAATAGAGCAGAGAAAATGAAAAGGGGAGATATAAAAGAAAGCTAAAAGTACAGTAAGGAAAAAGGAGAAAGTAGAAAAAAGAGAAAAATAAAAAGATATAAAGAAGTGGCTTCCAATATTCTTCACAGCAGTTATAAATGCAATTATATTTTAATATTTCTCTCTAAAGAATTTTGCTCTTCTCTAGACAGCTGAGCCAGATACCTGCATATCTATCAATCCTGAGGATCTGATTCTTATACCTGAAGAAGAACAAGAAGTTACTATTGAATTTTCTCCAAAGAACTGTAAAAATTCAGATAGGTAATATAGCATATTTTAAAAAATAATGATATTAAATACCATATTTTTCGGAGTATAAGACGCACCTTTTTTCCTCTAAAAAGAGGCTGAAAATCTGGGTGCGTCTTATACATCGAATACAGCATATTTTTGCCTCCTGGAACCCCACCCCCTTCACCAAACTGGCTGTGCCTAGCCTTATGGAAGCTTCCAGATGCTCCTGGGGGCTGGGCAGGACAGAAATGAGCCTCCCCCAGCCCCCAGCAGCACTCTATAAGCCTCCATAGGGCTATGCATGCAATTTATTTGACCCAAAAATGGCCCGTTTTCGCGATAAATGGGGCGGTTTATTGCCCCCCCCCCAAGGAGCATTCTGCAAGCCACCCGAAGGCTAGTCATGCTTTTTATTTGAAGAAAATCGGCCCCGTTTTCGTGGAGAAAGAGCAGTTTGGAGGAAGTATGCAAAGCACAAAAAACCCCTTTTTGCCTCCTGGAACCCCGCCCCCTTTACCAAACTGGCTGTGCCGAGCCTTTGGAGGCTTCCAGAGAAGAGCTCCTAGGTAAATTGGGCGGGTTTTTTGCTCATTTTTCACACACACACCCCAGGCTCTGCAAGCCCCCCCCCCCCCCCCCACAAGGCTACTCATGCTTTTTACTTAAAAAAAAAAATCAGCCTCATTTTCACAGAGAAATGGGCTGTTTTGGAAGTTTGCCTTCGGGAGGCTCTTTAACGTTTTCTGAGCAAGCAGAAACGAAGTTTTAAGGTTTGTCTGCGATTTCCTTCTGCAGGACATAGATAAATACACCTGAGAACATCAGCCTAGCTACCTAATCTCTCTCTCTTTCTCTACCTACCTACTGTATTTCTCTCTCTCTCCTATCTACCTAACTACACACACACACACACACACTCCCCTCTCTTTCTCTCTCTCTCTCTCTATATATATATATCTACTACCTACACACACACTCTCTCTCTTCCATTCTACCTACTGTATTTCTCTCTATTTCTCTCTGATCCTTCTACCTACCTACCTACAGTACACACACACATTCTCCCTCTCCCCCTACATACCTATTGTATTTCTTTCTCTATTTCTCTCTCTATCCTTCTACCTACCTACCTACACACACACTCTCCCTACCTACCTACTGTATTTATCTCTCTATTTCTCTCTATCTTTCTACCTACCTACCTACCTACCTACCTACCTACACACACACACATTCTCCCTCTCCCCCTACATAACTACTGTATTTCTCTCTCTCCCCCTTTTATCTACCTACCTACACAGACACTCTCCCCCCCTACCTACCTACTGTATTTCTCTCTCCCTCTCTATTTCTCTCTCTATATATCCCTTTACCTACCTATCTACTCTCTCTCTCCCTACCTACCTACTGTATTTCTCTATTTCTCTCTCTCTCTATCCCTTTATCTACCTACCTTACGTATTTCTCTTTCTTTCTCTCCCTCCATCTACCTACCTACCTACCGACTTTTTTTTGTAATTTGCCTCTTCAAAACCTTATACTCCGGTGCGTCTTATACTCCGAAAAATACGGTAACTACTATTTTTCTATCCCATCTAACAAAAATTTTGTTTTAATAGTGTTGTGAAAATAATGGTTTTGCCAGCTGGACCAGAATATAAAGTAACAGTGAAAGGTGATGTGTCAGTGGAAGAGAACAAACCATTGGTACAAAAATGCTCCAATTCAGAAGTTCCTCCGATTCTTGCCAATAAACAGCTTTTGATATGGGGAGGTGTACAGGTTGGCAGAACAGTGTAAGTGTCAAGAACAATGTAAGCAATGTATGCTTCTTTATTGATTTATAAAGCCTGAACCACATTTTAAAGCAGTTTGTTTAACTGAGTGATGATTAATGAAACCTTAAAAGCAAGATTTTTCTAACATATGCATAACTTAAGGGTCTATATTCCTCTGAGAAAATGTCTTGAAATTGCACAGAAAACATTGCTACCAAACATACAACTATCTATTACTCCTGTTAACAGGAGATTCTTATGTGCTGTTAATATATTTGTGAGAATATTGAAGGAAGTCTCATTTGTGCCCATCTAGCATAGAATGTGTTAGTCTGAATGTTTAGCCATTGAATTGTTATTGCTAGCAAGGTTTTGAGTGAAAAATAGTATATTGACCAAACTAACTAGATCAAAATATAAAATTCCAATTTATACTCACAAAAATACAGTTCACACACAAAGTAGCTTCTTGCCTGCTATTGCCCTCTCTTCTAGCAATCCCTTTCTCCCTACTTCAGGAACACAATCTGTCTTGTTGATCTCTGTTCAGCATAATTTACACCACCAAACACATCTTCAAAAAGTAGAAAGCAAAATATACAAAGAGCATTGAAAAACTGCTCATGTCTTCTGAATCATTCTAATAGGCAGGATCCTGGAAACTCACTCATGAGGGAAAAATATATTCACAGTCTTTGCAAGTTAAGAACATGTAAGGTTTTAATGAGAAAGCAAAACAACAAAAATTAGTTCTGTAATTGTGATAGTGTTTTTTCTAACTTCAACTCTTTGTCTTGGGGAATTGATCTTTGTACATCTCAACTGATCAGGAGAGGACACTTTCACCCAAAAAAGTAACTATCCTTGCATTTATAGCCTTTGCAGGTCTGTAAAGCAAAGGAAAGCTGAAGTAAGAACACAAAACAGTTGCAGTTTTATTTAGTGACTGCTTTGTTTAATGTCCAAGTTGCCAGTCACAATTGTGGTTACTAAACTAGGACTACCTGTACCCCATCTGTGACCTAGTTAAGCATATCATAAAAACCCAGTCTGGAATTGAAGAGTTCAAAAATCTTTGGAAATATTAACACCACTAAAATTGCTTTGCTCAGTAAGATGAAGAAATAGTAAGGTTTGAGTAATTTGTAAAACTTTCTAACATATTCAAGTCTTTATTCAACTGTTCCTTGAATAAATATATGGCCTGCAAGGAAGTGCAGATCAATAAATTACTTACTTAATAGTGAAATACGTGTTTAATAAAGTGATCTATTAATTGCATCCAACTATATCTCATTGCAGATGCTATATTTGAAATATTCAATTTTTGAAAAGCTAAGAAACTTAATACTTCATGTATTAAAATACAACCCAATCTTCATTAAATTGGTTATTGCTTTGGCTTCCAAGTGATGCAGTTATTTCTTGGTAGATTTAATATATTTCTTTAAAAATGCATTTCCTGAATATAAATAAACTACCACCAAATGTTGTTATTGTAATTTTTAGGCAACAGAAAATAATTCTGAGAAATGACTCTTCATCAACTTCTCAGCAGTTAAGATTGCTAATAAGGGGTCAGGATCAAGACTGCTTCCAGGTGAGACAAGAAAATGGTAAATAAATCTGATTGGGAGTAAGGTTATTTTTGTTTGTGATAATAAGATAACTCTAGAATACAGTGATCCCTCGTTTTTCGCGGCTTCAGTGCTTCGCGGGTTTTTCAAAAATACGGGGGGGAAATGCATCGGTAGGAGGCAAGCGCCCCCTAGTGCTTGCTTTAAACGATGTCCACCAACTCAAGTTTCCGGTGCGAATCCTACTTCGCGGTTTTTCAGTTTTCGCGGAAGGTTCCGGTCCCCATTAACCGCGAAAAACGAGGGATCACTGTAATGTTTTTTTTCAAGCTGAAGCCCTCTGTATAGGATGGGAATTCCTAAGGTTTATGATCATTGAATTCAGCAGAATTTGTCAATAGATATAAATAAATTACAAAGCTTCTATGATTCCTTTAAAATTTTGAAAAAGATGATGTTTTATGTATGTTAAGCAACTTTAAAATATTTAGTGCTAATTTTGTTAGAAGAAACCAGCATTCCTTAGTATAGTAATTGCCAGTTCTGAAGCTTATCTCTTGGGGAAGTGTTGTCATTTTCTAACTTACAGCTTTGTGAACAAAACCCCTCTTCAGAAAATTAATGCAGGTAGATTGTTTTGACTCTATTGAGCCTGCACATGAAAAAGGAACTGGGTGTGAATGGAAAATGTTTTCATCTGTAAAGATTGTTTGAATTGATGCTAATAAGAGGCTAATAAGATTTTAGAGATTTTTTTGTGCCAGTAGAATAATTTGTCGTAATTTATAGAACTGTACAAATTATTTCAAATTAAATTTATTTATTGAGAACTTAACTCAGGTAAACTTGATCTTGATCTTTTTTTTTAATGATCTTTTTCCTTCTACATTTGTAGTTGAAAGTTGGAGAATATGTGTACAATAACTGTGAAATCAAGATCCGCCCAAAGCACGATTATAATATCTGTCTAACATTTACACCGTATCGTTTAACTTGCATGTTTGCAAAGCTGGAAATGAAACAGCTTGGTGTTCTATCTCAGCTAGGAATCAAATTCACTGTAAGTTGTTTTCTCTCTACTTGTAATATGGCGCTTAAGTATTTTTACTGCATTGTTTTTCTTCATTTCTGAAGTAAATTTAGATGATACATACTTAAATTTAAATTACAGAAAAATTAGAACATGATTAGAATAAGCTTATACACTAAAACAGTTTCTCATTCCTAAGAGAATAAAATATTCTTGAATTTCTGATATTTCTTATCATTATGACTTTTCAGTACTCACATTTACTATTATCTGAAATTTTAAAATGTATTTTTAAACAGTCTACTTAGCCCAGTGCTTCTCAATTATTTTCTGTCATGCCCCCCCTAGGAAGAAGAAAACATTTCGCGCCCCCCCGCGGGACTGTAAATAGTATCATTTGTCTATAAAATTGTTATAAGTACACCTCTGCATAACACTGTATCCTTATTAACGTATAAGAGAATAAAAAAAGAAAGAAATGTGGATCAATTTACAACAAAGAATAGCTTTATTAACTGTAGCAGAAAAGATTTAAAGTGCATTAGAAATTAAAAAAAAATTAAATCCTTTGCCGAGGTCAAACGCGCCCCCCTTTATGGAGCCTCGCGCCCCCCCTGGGGGGCCCACCCCACTATTTGAGAAGCACTGACTTAGCCTGTCTGAATTCAATCTCTGACCATGTTGCACTATACATTGCGGCTGCTGTTTCCTGACAAAGAGGGGGAATATATATTTTTGTTCTGATTAATTTGGGGGAATGAGAACTCAAGAAATTATAATCCCCATCTATGCTAAAATATGTATTATTTCGTATTACAAGACTTGTATCACTTAGTGGTAAAACTGTATATTTGTTTGAATGGCACAGTTATAAACTTTCTTAAGGCAGAAAAAAGAAGTGCAGATAAAATAAAATATAGTATGGTTTCAGAGATATAAGAGCTTTAAATGCCCTTTCAGGACCTTTTTTGCAGACATACTTCAAGAAAAATTAAGTTGCTGATTTGATTGTGTTGTTGCTGCCCTGGGGAATGGGCTGGAGTTCTTTATGGGTTTTTATAATGTGGTGGATTTTTAAAAATGTAGTGTCGCTTATGTGTGAGTTAGGCAGCTCTATTTATTTGTTTAATAAATAAAATAACAACAAAAACCTGTTCAGTTAGTATTACATATCTAATTAATTTGGTTTTAAAAACAATGCTTGCTGATTGACCATTGTGCTATTCATGGTCTATATTCAGTGTCATAAGCACGGACCTTGTTCATACAATATGGGTTTTCTTATGTTTTGATAATCCCATCCAATATAAAGTATATACAATATATAGGAGCAAATACCTGAGTACATAGAGAAGGCAATCTTTCAGACATAGTGCCTCTTTTTAACGACCATCTTTAAAGCGCTCCATGGCTCGGGGCCTACTTACATGCGAGACCGCCTCCTGCCCCATACATCCCTCAGACCGATACGCTCCCACAGAGAGGGCCTCCTCAGGGTGCCGTCGGCTGGACAATGCCGACTGGTGACACCCAGGGGAAGAGCCTTCTCTGTGGCGGGACCAGCCCTTTGGAACGACCTACCCCCTGAACTCCGCACCATCTCTGACCTCCGCCTCTTCCGCAAGTGTCTGAAGACACACCTATTCCATCTAGCCGGCCTAGCGTAACCTCCATTACTGACTCCTAGATAGTTTTAAATTTGGGATTTTAAATTCGGTTTTAGCACAGGTTTTTTATTAGAATATGTTTTTTAAATTTTTATTATGTTTTTTATATGTATTTTAACATCCCTGTGCGCCGCCCTGGGTCCGCTTGGAGAAGGGCGGGGTATAAATATAATAAATAAATAAATAAATAAATAAATAAATAAATAAATAAATAAATAAATAAATAAATAAATAAATAAATAAATAAATAAATAAATAAATAAGTAGTTTAAACCTATAGTGTTAACATTCTGTTAACTTGGTAAGTGGGCGTGCCTGAAGATCTTTATACACTTTCATAATTTAGGATCTCCTTTTTTCTTGAACTAAGCAAATGAAGAGCAATATGAAGAGACTTTTTCAATTAATGTCATTCCTGTTCTCCCCCCCACCCCCCACCCCCCTGTCTTTTAGATTCCATTGTATGGTTACGGAGGAAAAAGCAACGTGAGATTAGAAGATGTTAAAAAACATGCTAACAGATATATATTAGGATTGCCTGATTTAGCACCTGGTAAAACAAGTCATACTACTTTCTCTGTACAAAATATGGGCTGCCGGGCTGCCTATGTAAAAGTGTTGTGTTTTAAAAACATCTATGAAAAAAATGCCATGGATCCAAATACAATGAGAATCCTTCCAGAAAAGTTCATCCTTAAGGAAGGTTCAAAGCAGGTAAACATTTAAAGCCAGCCATGTAATTTCTTGGATAAATATGACCGTTGTAAATTTTTATACATTTCAATATATCTAATTACAATACAATACAATAGCAGAGTTGGAAGGGACCTTGTAGGTCTTCTAGTCCAACCCCCTGCATGGGCAGGAATCTTATACCATTTCAGACAAATGGCTGTCTAACATCTTTTTAAAGACTTCCAGGGTTGGGGCATTCACAACTGCTGGAGGCAAGCTGTTCCAGAGGTTAATTGTTCTTACTGTTAGGAAATTTCTCCTTAGTTCTAAGTTGCTTCTCTCCTTGGTTAGTTTGGTTATATCCTCCTTGGTTATATCAATCTAATTATTTTGTTTTGTGTCCATACATATTTTTAATCAAATATAGTAGCACTTACAGAAATATGTAAATTTAATACAGTAATATCTCTCTCTCTCAGATAATTGCAATTACATATATTTCCTCTGAAGAAATCAAGAATTCATCAGTGTTGTCTACAATTTGCTTGTTTTATGGTGATGAGATTTTGAGACAACAATATTGCAGGTAAGATCTGTTTTTTTGAAAGCCAAAGTAGCTTTAAAAACTCATAGCTATTCCCTTAACAGTCATTCTGTTCACAGTATAAGATAATTAGTTGAAAGGAAGGGAGTAAATTGAAATATCGGAAAATTAATTCCATATTTAATTAAACATTTAATTGTTTTTTAAATTTTGTATACTGTGGGGTTTTATCTTTCTGTGCACCGCCCTGAGTCCCTTTTGGTGAAAAGGGCGGTATATAAATTGAAAATAAAGTAAATAAAGTAAAGTAAATATACTAGAATAATTTGCATCAATGCAGTTTTAATCTATATTATATGTTTCCTGTTCTTGACATTTAATAGTTCAATTTATTCAACATATAAATTGTTAAAAATGTACTAGATTCAGAGGAGTTCTAATATTGCCTTTCAGTTAGCTTCATTTTTTTTTCTTTATGGTACTGACGATCCTAATCAAATGTACAATGTCAATTCTTATATTCACATCAAAGGGCAATTTAACAAGGACCAGGTAGATTTATAAATTATTCATTAATGTAAGAGTTCTGAGGCTTATCTTGACAGTGCTGATCATTGTTAAATTGTTGAACAGTGAATCAGGACATCCCAAATACATTCTTCCATGTGTTTACAATTTTAATCTGAAACTTAGTTGGAAACTGTTTTATACTGCAGATGGCTCCAGTGGAAAGCTTCTAGACTAATGTGATTCCAGTTGAATATATCCCACCTGTATTTTTCAGAACTGTATTTGATAATCTGAAAGATTCTGGTTTTTTTATGATTCATGCATATTGGAGGCCTGTCAGATCCTGATTTTAAAAATGTATTCTAATGGCAGGTTATTATTATGAATCTCTTTCACAGACCAAAAAGAATATTAACTTTGGTTTCAGAAAAACCCATGTTTATGGGTTTTATTAGTTATAGTCTCTAAAATCTTTACTTCCTGAGCCCCATCATCATGCAGAAGACTCAAAATAATTAATCTATTCTGGAACCACTACAAAGTGAAATTATTGCTGTTCATAATTCTTTATAGATGGATGAAGGAATAAACGGAATATTTTATTCTATGGATGCATCTAAAGCACATAATTGTCAGTAAGATTCTTCGGTTAACCATGAATGCTTAAAGTATTGGATAATGTCTTTTTCCTTGTAGAATCAAAATTACTTTGATTTTAAATATCATCCATTGTTATATCGTGTGTGTGTGTGTGTGTGTGTGTGTGTGTGTGTGAGTGAGTGAGTTTTATGAGCTGATCAATAAATTAAATTAGAGAGAGACCAGGATAGATCTATTTCGAGCTCATTAGCTCTCGTCAGCTGGCCATACCCTTTACTGGGATTCGAACTGGGGCTGTGTTGCATGCTAGGCAAAAAGCCTAGCACTTAAGCCAAGCCGGTTCCCTTATTGCATCAGCTTATTGCATCAGCTGAGACAGGGTATATTAGTATAGGTAATTGTTTCACAACAACCTGTTATTAGGCCCCAATTAAGGGAGGAGACATACTGTTTCCTTTGTCTCCTCCCTTAATTGGGGCCTAATAACAGGTTGTTGTGGAACAATTACCTATACTAATATACCCAGTCTCAGCTGATGCAATAAGGGGAAACGGCTTGGCTTAAGTGCTAGGCTCCTTGCCTAGCATGCAACACAGCCCCGGTTCGAATCCCAGTAAAGGGTATGGTCAGCTGACGAGAGCTAATAAGCTCGAAATAGATCTATCCTGGTCTCTCTCTAATTTAATTTATTGATCAGCTCATAAAACTAACATACATATCTAAAAAAATTACACAACGTAATTCTTGGCTTGCTGTCTAGATGGTCTTTGGGGATGAGCCGAAAGGCAGGAAAGGAAACAGTATGTCTCCTCCCTTAATTGGGGCCTAATAACAGGTTGTTGTGAAACAATTACACACACATATATATATATAAGGGAGGAGACATACTGTTTCCTTATATATATATAACAAGGAGTAGCCCCAGCAATAGCTTGTTAGTACTCTTAGATACGCTGCTTTTAAACTGGTACAAGTGAAACCACTATTTTTTTGTAATATTTTTCTTTTATCAACTACTTCATGAAACTAATGGTATGTTTAAAATTTTTCTACTTAGAACAATACAACATAAACCTGAACAATGGCAAAAAATACTTTCTCCTGATAATCCGGTAGTAAATATTAAATTTGATGAAGAATTTCTCGGAGAAGAGCTGGTGGAAGAAGGTATTCTGAAATTCTATGTCATTTATGTTGTATGTATACAGTTAAAATGTAATGATTTCTTTGCATTCCTCTCTCATTCTAAATACCATTGTATTATAAAACTAATGCAGATGCAGAGATCAGATTTTACTGACATTGATTCTACTTCTACTTCCTCCAGGGTGATTATATCCTTCTCACTCCCTCTGCCATGATTCTAGACACTAACTATGATTCCCATTCATTGGCTTTTTGACACACACTGCATATCCTTGGATTTGATTTAATTCCAGCCAGACATTTTTACTTATGAATTGTCAATTAGACAATTTCTATTTCTGAAATTAATTTCTGACCTTAGCCAAAAGTTTTATTATAAAACGTTTTATTAAGAATTATAGTTCTTAGGTAGGACTAAGTAGCTTATTAATATTTTTGGTCTTGATTTGTATTAGTATTTTTCTTTGCTAAGCAAACAAAAAATTAAGCTCAGAATTAAACATATCCCTCCTCCCCCCCCCCCCCCTATAACCCTTCTGTGTGATAGGTTGGGCTGAGAGACACTGGCTGGACCAAACCACTTTCAGCCCTTTAAAGCAGGCCAGCTCAAGAAACAGATAGGAAAGGGATGTAAGGAATGCCACTTTATTGTCATAATAATAAAGGAACAGAATCTAAAACCCTGATTCTTTTTCTTCTTGATTCATCTTGTACTATAATGGAGTTGCTTTGAGTTTTCTCTCATATTTGCTCCATTTTAGGATTGTGTAATCTGTTCTACAAATCATTCAGTGGTTTCTCCTCTGAGGTTAGCTCTTAATTCCTTTATAGTCATTCATTGAGATTCTGTGACTGAAGTCAAACCTGGATCTTCTGGTTGCTCCAATACACATTATACCACATTGCTGTATGTCTACTTCATTTGCCATGTACAATAGAACTGGTTATTTTCAGAATTGTTATAGATATTATAGATATAGATATTCCCATTGTCATTACTTGGACAAAGTTTTAAGAAAAACATGTTCAGATGATCCAATCCCTCTCCAAAAAGTCCAGAGCAAATAGAAGATTCCTGCAACCCTGTATATAGAGTCCATTTATTATTATTTTTCATTACCATTGAATTTGTCTGTGAAATTATTTGAGAACACATTCCACATATGGTGAAACTATAAAGATTATTAATGGGATGCAAAACTATAATATTGGAATGGTGAGGCTTTTCTTTCATTACTTCAATTTGCCTAATTAATTATTTTCTAGTATATGACCTCCCACAACAGCTAAATGATCTCCAGTATTTTTTGACAAACATGCGAAAGATTACACTCTCTGTTGTTAATGATTCTGCTAGCACGGTATCTGATACTAGGCCATCTTCAGTACATCAAGTGGTATTGGACAGGTAATGGTTTATTTACTTTTTTTTTTAAGAATGCTTTAAATTGCTAATGAAATAAGATTTAAATCTTTAAATTGCTAATAAACAGTTCCTTATTAAATAAGGGAATTACAGATTTTTTAAAAAAAAGATTTTAGTGACCAATTAACACGCACCAGTAAATTTTAACAGTGTATCTGAATAAACTTTATTTTTAACTCATGTATTCCTGGTATCTTTTTGTTCCATTTTGTTTAGAATAAAATTATGTAATTTAGAAAATGTAGCTCAAGAATAAGAGTAAAATTACTCTCACATGACACCATATCATGGATATGGCCCAAAGTCCCTTTCTTTCTCAGGGTTTCCAAGGAAAGAACCATTTATGATTCTAGAACCGTTTTGAAAAACTTCTCCTAGGAGCTGGAAAATGTTAATATTTCTTGGTTTCTCCTTGGAAAATGTATGGTTGAGAAATTTGAAGGGAGGTGGAAAGGAAGCATATCGGCTTTCAAGGAAGGAAGAATCTGTCTTTTTTTTCTTTGACATTTATGTGGCTGTCTATCTTAAGCAAATAACTCTTAACAGTGTTAAAAAAAGAGAGAAAAATCTACAGACAGACAAAATAAATACACATTAAAAAGGCAAGGCACTGTATCATTTAGTCTCCATTACAAGCTCATTGATATTGGACTCTTACATTTATCCCTAAATGTTTTGCAGATAGTCCTTGGCTTATGACCCTAGTTGAGCCTGTCCATGACCATCATATGTTGTAACAGTCATAAAACGTAGTCATTGTGTTTCAATTACACTTTTTCTCCTAATTCTGGTAGCTAGTAATTAACTAGTTTTTAACTATTTAAAGACTTGGTATTCCTGAGAAATCTGCTATGACTTTGGATATACTACCCGTTAAAGGACCTCATGGCTGTGCCCTATCTTCAAAAAATGATGGCCTAAATGAAAATACCCTTGTTTCTCATGAAACATGGACTCTTCAACCAGAATTCCTGACTCTCACAGCTCCTTTTCAAAGTGAGTAATTTAGCAAGTTTTAGTACTTAATAAAAATATTGTTGTGACCTTTTCCCTGTTGATTTAGTCTTATTTTTATTTGAAAATTATTAATCATACAAAATATTGGGACCTTGGAATGTGATAATTCTCCATCTTGAATAATCTGTTACCAATTCAGTAAAAATGGACATCATTTTTGTCAAAATTTACAAGTTTGTTTAAGTTAACAGCAAGTATATAAAATGTAACAGTAAGTATATAATTCAAATATTTGTAGAAGATATCTGAAAACTCATGCAATTCTTATTTCAAAAGGTGGTGCAACAGTTACTAAATATACACAAATGACAAATGACTCAAACCGATCATTGAAATTTGAACTATCATGGCCTGCTCATTGTCTTACAGTAACTCCTCAACATGGAATTATTGAGCCAGGGTAGGTACTTCTGTTGTTTCTGAATATTTAATGAGAACAGACAGATAATGTGTCTTGATTTTGTATTAATTTACCTAAAAGTGTCATTGAATTTGTAATAGGCTCATAGAATTGTACTTTGAGTCTAATGAATTTCATTTTGTTATAAAAATTTTTCTATGGCCATAAGTGTGGCTCCTAATGTTGTCATTTGACTGCAATTCTTGATGAATTGCAAACTGAATCTGTATGGAGTAAATTAATATATTTTTAATGTATTTTTAGCGTATTTTAATGTATTTATTCGAGTATAACGCGCAAAATTTTCTACCAAAAAAAGAAATCAAAGTTTGGGTGCGCGTTATAAACGAGGGCCGGTCCATTGAGGGCGCCGGCGAATTGTGAGTTCGCACTGCGCCTTTTCCGGGCTGCAGCCGCTCACTGTACGCGAGGGCGAAGAAAAAAAAAAGTTTTTTTAATACCGATTTTTAATCGAAAATTAGGGGTGCGCGTTATACACGTGTGCGCTTTATACTCGAATAAATACGGTAATTTGATGTTTTCTATTGTTTCTATTGTTGCTTGTTCACTGCCCTGAGTCCCGAAAGGAAGAAGGGCAGTATAACAATTTGATTAAATAAATAAATAAATAAATAAATAAATAAATAAATAGCTTAATAACTTTAACTTTAATAAGATAATTTTAATTAAATTTTAATTGCAAATTTTGTTTTTGTCCTATTCCTCCAACTTTGTGGGGTATTTCCTAACACTCAAAAAAACATAACTATGCTGTAGAACGAAAGTTTTTTGTGTGTCATGGAATGTGACAACATTTTGATAATCTGAAAGCAGTGGAATCCATTACAAACTAATACTTGGTGGATGATCTCTGAAGGGCACGGGATAGAGGTTGTTCCTCTATCCTAGTCCTATTAGATCTCTCAGCGGCTTTTGATACCATCGACCATGGTATCCTACTGCACCGATTGGGGGGGTTGGGGCTGAGAGGCACTGTTCTGCGGTGGTTCTCGTCCTACCTCTCTGGTCGGTCGCAATGGGTGTTGGCAGGAGGACAGAGGTCAGCCCCGAGGCCCCTCACATGTGGGGTTCCTCAGGGGTTGGTCCTCTCGCCACTTCTGTTCAATACCTATATGAAGCCGCTGGGCGAGATCATCTGTGGTTTTGGGGTGGAATACCATCTGTACGCTGACGACACTCAGTTGTACATATCCACCCCAAACCACCCCAACGATGCCGTCGAGGTGCTGTCCTGGTGTCTGGAGGCCGTACGGGTCTGGATGGGTAGTAACAAACTCAAGCTCAACCCGTCCAAGACCGAGTGGCTGTGGTTTCCGGCTCCCCGGTTCAGCCAGGTAATCCAACACTGACCATTGGGGGTGAACAACTGGCCCCCGTGGAGAGGGCGTGCAATTTGGGTGTCCTCCTGGATTCCCGGCTGTCCATGGAAGACCATGTGATGGCCGTGGCCAGGAGGGCGTTTTATCAGGTACGCCTGATACGCCAGTTGCGCCCCTTACTGGACCGGGTGGCGCTTCGCACAGTCACTCAAGCATTCGTGACATCCCGGCTGGACTACTGCAACGCTCTCTACATGGGGTACCCCTTGAGGTGCACTCGAAGGCTACAGTTAGTCCAGAATGCGGCTGTGCGGGTGATTATGGGTGCCTCAAGGCAAACCCACATAACACCTCTCCTGCGCGAGCTGCACTGGCTACCTGTGGCCTTTCGGGTGTGCTTCAAGGTGCTGACGACCATCTTTAAATTGCTCCATGGCTCGGGGCCTAGCTATATACGAGACCGCCTCTTGCCCCATACATCCCTTCGTCCGATCCGCTCCCACAGAGAGGGTCTTCTCTGGGTACCGTCGACCAGGCAATGCCGGTTGGCAACACCCAGGGGAAGGGCCTTCTCTGTGGCGGGCCCAGCCCTCTGGAACGACCTACCTGCGACCTACGCACCACCACCGACTTTCGCCTCTTCCGCCAGCGTCTCAAGACGTATTTATTCCAACAAGCCGGCCTAGCATAACCCCCCGCTTCTGACTTTTATCAAAATAAATTTTAATTCTCAGGGTTTTAAAAGGGTTGTTAGCACAGGATTTAATTTAATAGTTTTTTAACAATGTATTTTGTAATTTTTGTATGGTTTTTAATATTGCCTGTGTGCCGCCCTGGGTCCTTACAAGGAGAAGGGCGGGGTATAAATCTAAAAAAATAAAAAAATAAAAAGTTAATAGCCTTTCTGCTGTGTCTCTTTTGTATATACAGTATATAGTAAAACGTTTCCACATTGCAGGTTATGTGAACACAATTTATTGATATTTTGAGTTATTTTTATATACGATATAATAAAATAACTGTGATGTTCTAGTGCTTTATGGATGTTTTGCTAAATGATCCGTCAGAATATAAACTTTTTCATTATTCCTTAACTACAGTGAAGTTTATGATTCTTCTATACAAATCTCAAAGTATTATAATTTCTTACATCAAATTTTCTCATTTCACTAAAGTTCAAAACTAAGTATTGAATTCATTTTCTAGGAGCAATATTTCAATTCATGTGAGCCCAAATCCATCACTTGCAGATAATAAATCAATATTTCCATGGAGTGGCTTTATATACATACTTTGTGATGGCAGACAAAAAGTAAGTGCTTCAAAAAATGTGCCAAAGTTCTAAAATAAAGTGTTACTCATGATATCATATCTAGTTTTAATATTGTAAGCATCCATATTTTCTGAAACATATGTGAAGGGACTGCAGAGAAAATTGCAATGCAATAACAAATATGAATCTTTGAACTTTGTTTGGAAGGCCTAGAGCTTTGTACTTGTTAGTGGAAAAACTAAGTACGTATGTATTCAGGCACTTTTGATTTATTTCAACATGAGAATTATTATCAGACCCCATCAATCTCCTCAGTCTATTGAACTTTATTCCAGTGAATATGGCAACATTATAGAAATAACAATGATAATCTGAAAGATGGTGAGCATGTTTTGCAAATAAAAATATATACATACATACAATAGCAGAGTTGGAAGGGACTTTGGAGGTCTTCTAGTCCAACCCCCTGCCGAGGCAGGAAACCCTATACCATTTCAGACAAATGGCTATCCAACATCTTCTTAAAGACTTCCAGGATTGGGGCATTCACAACTTCTGGAGGCAAGCTGTTCCACTGGTTAATTGTTCTAACTGTCAGGAAATTTCTCCTCAGTTCTAAGTTGCTTCTCTACTTGATTAGTTTCCACCATTGCTTCTTGTCCTACCCTCAGGTGCTTTGGAGAATAGCTTGACTCCCTCTTCTTTGTGGCACCCTCTGAGATATCGGAAGACTGCTATCATGTCTCCCTAGACCAGGGGTCTGCAAAGTTGGCTCTTTGAAGACTGGTGGACTTCAACTCCCAGAATTCCCCAGCCAGCTAGGTGGACTTCAACTCCAGCTAGGCTGGCTAGGGAATTCTGGGAGTTGAAGTCCACCAGTCTTCAAAGTCTTCAAAGAGCCAACTTTGCAGACCCCTGCCCTAGACTATTCTATATAGTTACATAATATATGCAGATTTAAACAAACATCATCAGTATCAACAAGGCATGCTCTTCATATCAATAATCTTTGTTCTACATTGCCCCTTTATACTCAAAATATTAATTGATTGCCTGTCAAATAGGGTATTATCTCCAAAACCAGATGATATATAAGATAAGACAAAGGATATTCACATTTTAATTCATCTAATAAAAACTGGAATCAAACTTTTAGTAGTTCTTGCTTAATGACTACTTTTCTTAGTGATCATTTGAAGTTACAATGGTGTAAAATAGAAACCAAACCTTGCATTTACCACCATTGCTGGTCCATAACCCGAGTAATAACTCCTTATCAGGAAAAATGAAAAATAAAAGTGGAAATGAAGATTCTAAGTGATACATTTAAGAAAGTATCCTTTCTTTCTTGAAACATATTAATGCCTATTACTTTCCACAAAACAATCATAATATAAATAAAATATATATTTAGTAAAATCTATAATTTTAATCATATCTATAGACTCATTAATAGGGGAAAGTATTCAGTAATCTCATACTTTTAATAATTCTTAATTTAACAAGTAGAACAAAACAACACAATCAATAATATTTTTAAACAGCATGTGAATCAAGATATTTTACTATGCCCTCCTGATAATTTGCAAGAAGGCTCTAATCCTTAAGTCTACAATTGATGTTGTAAATTCCACTGTTGTGCAACTAATACTTTTAAAAGATTTAAATTCATGTTTTCTATTAAGCTATTGATAGGATTGCTTATTAGCTGGTCCCATTTATTATTTTCACATTGCAGTTGAATTGTAGTAATTCCCTAATATGTTAGGGTATGTGTCTTAGATGGCAATTCTAAATAGGTATCCATATGTTAACTTGAGACAAATCATAGAAAAAGGTATGAATGTTATGTCTTTCTATTATGTATAGCTTGTGAAGGTTCAAATTCTGGAAAATATCACTGAGAAATCATCTGAAAAGAGCTCACTAACTGCTAAAATGGGGGCTCAACCACAGTCTGAACTAGCTGTTACTCACATGCAATCATGCCAGAAAAAACAGTTGACCAAACTTGAAGTAAAAAATCGGACCATATTTTTTCCTGAGACAAAATCTGGTGAACACTCAGGTAAATTCTAACTTAGGTATTTATATTTATAATTTATAGAATTTATAAATTTTATTGTCATTGTGCGTATATACACAGTATACACATACGACAAAATTCACATGACACCTAGGGACCAGGCCCAACACACATGACAATCCCCAAACCCACCAAAAAAATTCCCCGCCCCAAGCATCCACACAACAGACCAAGTATATTGGTACCCTTGCCATCTCTCAAGGCAGAGTGCAGGATGGCTCAAAAAGCAAAGATGAGGGGGAGGGGGGATTTAGTTGAAGACAGTCCCTTGGCTTATTGAGCTTCAGGGCTGGGAAGAATCAGACCTGCAATTCTTGGTTGACAACCATAATGCTGAGTGCTGGGCTTGCCATTATAAGTCAGTGTGGTCATGGGATATCTCACTTTATGACTGCACCAATTTAACAATGGAAATTTCAATTCCATTGTGATCATAAACCAAGGACTACTGGCATGAACTGCTTTGCGACTCTTCAGATTCAGCCTTCAGAAAATGCTGGAGTAAGAAGAAAATATTTTGTATCACATTGGTCTTCTGTAGGAAAACAACAATACTATAGTTACAACTTAATATCACTCCTTACCAAATAAGCAGCTTAGATTTTCAACAAATTGCTTGTTTTTGTGGACTGCTGTGAAATTTACCATTAGCATTTTATTGTTTGGCCATTTTATTTTACAGAAAAATATCTAGAGATTGAAAATAATGGAGATGAACATTTGAAGTGGTTTTTGACTTCTTTTGCACCACCGTATGTCAAGGTTAGTTTAAAAAAATCTGGTTTTCAAAGATTGGGACAAGTTCTAGTAAATAAATAATATGTTCATTTAAACAATTTGTTTTGTGTTTTTACTGGTCTTTGTAGCCATTCTCTGCAACTATTTATTAAACATGGTTTATTCAAAGCACCATGGAGGGTAACATGCTTTTCATTCTTCAATTAAAAAACTAGGTAACTAGGATATATGAACTACTGTAATTACAGCTATTGCTAACTTACATACTGCTGGTATAAATGTTTGGCTCAAATCAGAAAGTGAAATCATTTGTATTAAATTTTATATTTCATATTATTGCAGAAAGCAATTTCATATTTCATTCAATAATCTTGATTGCTTTAATAAGAAAGTATTTTCTTGCGTACAAGAAAAGTTTGTTAAATACCACACGTAGAAAGTGGGTTATATCACCAGAAGAGCAGGTCTGTAAAGAGCAGAATTTTTGTAAAGGTCTGTTTTATAAAACCTGATTTTTATTTTAAGAAAACACTTCACAATTCACTAGACACCATGTATTGTTTCAGAGGTATTTTCTTAACTGATAAGCAGATTGGCCATGGATGGACAAAAAAGCACTAGCAGAAGGAGTGAGTTCTGACATCCAATCAGTTTGCTATGGGAAGCTGGCAGAGAGTGTCAGAAATCACATCACCAGGCTGCGGTGGTGCAGCTGCACATCTACTATTTTGCCACACAATCCTTGAGATTTTATTCGTATGGGAGTAGTGGGTCCTGGATTTTGGATGTATTTTGGATGCATTCTTTAAAATAGCTCATTTGAGATACTTTGATTAAAAAAATGTTGCCCTATGACTGTTTCACAGATTACAAACAAACATATAGATTTAATGCTTTTGAAAATGTGCTAATTAAAGGCAGTATATATCAGGCTTAAAACCATCAGCTTTAGTTGGTTCACATACATTGTTATATGAAATTCATTTGTTGAATCAAGAAATGACAAATGTATGTTTGGTGAAAACTTGAAATAATTTTTCGTAACAGTATTGATAAACAAGAAAACAATTTTCACATAATGGTTGCACCATGAAATCAGTATATTACAAACTCATCATCTCTAGTCAATCAGAAGTAATGTAATTAAAGATTATTTAAACACTGCATTACATAACTAATAGTTTTGATTAATTTTAGGATGTGGATGAAAGTGGAGATGTTTACAGAGCTACATATGCTGCTTTCCAATGTTCCTATCTTTCAGGTACTCTTGAAATTTGTGGAAAAGAAAAAGTAAGTCACGATTTGATCATGTTCATAGTAATTTATTGCATTTTTAGCGGATTTTACTTTAAAGGAAGAGAAGATGTCCCAAACTCCTAGGTTAGAATTGATAAAACTGTTCCTCAAGACAAGTTGTTGTGGAAACTTCTATTTTGAAAATAAATCAAGCATATTAGTAAGATTTTATTAGTTAGTCCTAAATATACAAACTTGTCAGCCCAGGATCAAGACCCAAGTACCACACAAAGAAGTGAGCTCCTGTTACTTCCTCGGCTAAGAAATAGACATGAACACTGCCTCATAGAGTCAGAAACAACTGGACCGGGGAAACCTTTACCTTTCTACAAAAGTATTGTTCTTTGAGTACATTGCACAAAATGAATGCGTTGTGTTGGAATAAATTCCAATTATTCTGAAGTAGTTGCTATTCCATTAACTTTACCTTTTATACATTCAGGAAACATACTTTTCTTGCCTTTTAACTTTACATTCTGTGTGAATCATGTTATTAGGGGCTATAGAGAGCCAGACTTTCAAGGCCAAAGTGTGATTAGGTACAAGCAGGAATTAAGATTAGGTACAACTCTTAAAGCAACTATGTCTTTAAATTGACATACTAATCTCTGCAGCTGATGTGCAAATCCTGGACAAGATGTGCTTAGTTTAAGGTGTTTCCAATAGATGCTCTTTGCCTCAAGGGTCATCTGCCATCCATTATTAGCAAGATTAATTTTAACTTTGTTACCGTTACCATATATTGTGGCAATTCTGGCAGTTGAACAGAAAAGAATGGTGAAATATCTAAGTATAATCTTTATTGTCATTATACTTAAATACAATGAAATTGGTTATTTATATGCCTAAGATACAAGATTTTTTTGTTTTCAAAAGTTTATCAAAAGTTCGTTTTCATTCTGTTGTTTTCAGAGGATAGTGATATTCTAAAGTCCTTGGTCAATACAAAAAATGTTCCTTTTTCTGCATGGCATATTTTTCTTTTCTTGGTTCAAACAGTGAAAAGTGTTTTGTACACAAATTTATAAGGAAGGAAGTAGAACAGGTCAGGGGCATAAGACAAGGCAGTAGGACAGCTCCTTCTGGAAAATTAGGCTATTGCCATGTCTATTGCCTATAATTAGTTTCATCTCCTCACTTCCCCTCTCACCACCATCCCAACCTAACTATTTCTGTATATCTTTTATAATGACCACTAGGTGATAAAAAAAAAAAGAACAACAGATACAGCTTTTATACTCCCAAATGGCTGTGGGGGAAAAATCCTAAACAAAGTGCGTGTACACACACACACACACGGAGAGGTGCAGCCCAGATTGACGTGTACCCTTAGCCACAGAAAGTTACTAAGCAATCAATTCATTGTCTCTCAGTCCAATAAAGTCTGCATTCAGTAATGGCTGTGGATCTTATTGCATGATGGAAAAGAGAATAGCATTACTATACTAAAGACCATAATATTTTTCTGCAATATTATTGACACATGTCACTACTGCTGTGCTACCTTCATTGGCTGCCTGTAGGCTTCAACATGGAGTCAAAATGCTGGTTACTACCTTTAAAGCCCTTTTAAGATTTGGTGACTCGGGTTTCTGCATACCCAGTGTGTTTGGACTGAGTTGATGAATTCCAGATCCCTTCATTAAATGTTGTCATTATGAGACCTATTCTGTGTGTCTTCTCTTCTCCTATCTTCTGGAATAATATCTCACCAGAGATACAGACAGCATGTTGTCTCCTGAAGGTCCAAATAGCCTTTAAAACCTGGCTTGGTCTCAGGGGTTAATATGTTGGGGAGAGTGCAGATGTGGTTGGTTTTAATGGTTGCTTTTAGTCCAGATTGTCTTGCTTCATTTTCTTTATATTTTTAAATGTTTTAATTATTAATTATATTTTCTAAGCCATCCATAGTTCATTGGGTGAGCTTATTTAAACAATATGTTTTGCAGTATGTTTTTAAAATAAAACTATGTCATAATGTTTGAATATAGTTCATTCTATTAATTCAATCACGTTTGGTCAAATAGTCATACATTCATGATTTTCTAACTTTTTGATAGATTATAGTGTCGTTTCTACCTAGAGACAAAGGGCATTATTCTCAGTTTTGGGATCTTGAGTGTCACCCATTGCATGAGCCTCATTTGACAGACAAATATAGACTTCAGTTTTGTGGAATGGTAAGAATATGAAGGATGTAGTTATTTTTTGTTTGAATTAGAATCATAATTATAACATTCCTTTTACATAGAATAGAAGAAAAAGAAGAAAAAACACCCTTATGGTAAACAATGTGTGTATTTATGTCTAATTACTTTCTGATTAAAGCCTTAAAATGAATTATTTAAATAGAATATTTTAGTGAAATTTTATGTTATATACTTTGTAAAATACCAACATTTGATAAAATACTAGCACTTACCTCTTACCTCTTTTCCTATAATCTAGCAAGTATAATGATGCTAAACTTAGTATGAAAGTATCAGCTTTAAGAAGTAGTTGTGGTTTGCTTAATTTCTTCAGAATAAAATTAGTTGGTTGATTCAGTTTCTGCAGAATTAATGGGTAAAAAAGCATAGCACTTCTCTAATTAATTATGTTTTGTAATTTATATATTATAACAGAGTATCCTAACCAGTAAACAGTTAAAAAACAAAGTATCCACATCATCATTGGTAAAAATCAATATTGGAGATGTATCACAAAGAAGAGAATACCTCGGTATATTTGATCACAACATATGGTATGTAAATTGGATGATTTATAAAATACATTTCTGCATATTCATTCATTCTCAATATTTCAAATATACATTTCTATTTAGCAGTATTTTATGAGATCTACAAACTGCTATGTAATAAAATCAAGGCAATAGATTTGCCTTGTACAAGGCTTTGATTTTTAATGTGGTGTGATCTACTATTTTGATTCATGAATCCTGATTTATGGTGTAACATTATGTACAAGCCAAGCCACTACATGGTTATTTTACAAATCAGGGTTAAATATGGCTTAGCGTGATGATAAAATATAAATGGTGCTTTTCAGTCATGCTTCTTTAAAAATCAATGCTTATTAAATTTAATCCTAAACTGATCCCCTCCCTCCCAGGGAATAAACTTATTCGAACAAAGAACAATCTTCTTATGAGAAACAATAATATTTTACATTCAGAACTCTTAACAAACACGAGATGCAAAACTATGAAGTAGTCTACATTTAAATACTCTTTACTCAACTAAACACCTTAGTATTGTTCAAGAGTTGGGGGGAAATGCAGTTTTATTTTGCAAACATGAAAAATAATTCAGATATTTCTTAAGACTAAAACAGTGACGGATTGGCCTTACAAAAGACATTTTGTAGCTTTAAGTAACTTCCCAATTACAAATACCAATTAAAACAGAGATTATTTTAGTAGCATTTTTCTTTCTTCTTTTAAACCAGGAAAGGGGTATATGCCCAAGAAGATATCTACACATTTCCTCCAACTAATGTTGGAGAATCCAGTACATTGAAAATCAGCATGAAGAATTATTCTATGTCTTCCTGTCAGGTATATTGACTTCTAAGCATTGTTTAAAGTTGCATTTGATAAATCTTTACACTAACATACTTAATACTTATTCTCATGTTAAAGTTATTTGGATCATTGTCTTTTACTAATTTACTTTCCAATAGAAAGTAATAATTATCAAAATCAGAAACCATATTCAATATAAATCCTAATAATTAAATATGTATCGTAATTTGTAGGCATAGCTTAGCTATTACATTTTTTTTCTCCATGGAACCCGCATATGGCTGTTTTAATTGAAATTTATGTCTCATGAGGTATTATATACTTGCTGGGTAATGAATAAAATAACTCAAATATTTTAAACAATTATTAAATTACAGCTCAACTTTAGAAGTCCCGGAGAGCCTTTTTATATCAAGCATTCCCATTATAATTTGAGGTGAGTGAAAATGTATTTTTTTTCTTAAAATAGTTGGTAGAAGGCATACAGATACTCCTTTCTTTACAGTTGGCCATTTTATGACTGTTTGAGGTTAAGATGGCCATGGAACAGTTACTTTATGGCCCATGAAGCAGATAGGATGGTTGTGCCTACAGAGGGGGAGGTTGTATAATGAACTACATTGAAGCAGTAGTTTTTAAGGAAGAGAACATGCATTCCAAGGAGAGGGACAAGACCAAAAACAACACAACTCTATCTGGATCAGAGACAGAGAGTTAGGATAGCCACTTCCTATAATCTCTCAGAGTAAATCCATTATGGTGAGGGTAATATAGGGTAATCTGGCAAGATTCTGGTATGAACAAATGAAGAACTGAACTTTGGTTGTATTTTTCTATGTGATTCTTGAGTCTTAATAAATGAATACACTGCCCCCCCTCCAATCATGTGACTGCATGACTAGTTATTGTGTTCCATGGGCATTTCACTAATGTACATCTACCAGATTCACAATATTTATTCATCTCATATTATTATTTTTATAATAACTCAAGGCTACAAATATATCCAACCCACCTTTTTCCTCTTATTTTCCCCACAACAACAACTTTTGGGGTGAGTAGGGCTGAGAGTAAGTGACAGATCCAAGGTCACCCAGTTTCCTTTCATAGCTAACGCAGAACCTGAGCTCAGTCTCTTGCTTTCTAGTTCCTTAACCTCTAAACCACAGGTGTTAAACTCATGGCAGCACATTGCTGGCATGTGATGTTTCGCAATGTTTTTCCCTTTGCATAGCTGGAGTGGGCGTGGCCTGCACGTGATGCATCCAGGCCACAGGCCGCCAGTTTGACACCCATGCACTAGACCAAACAGGTCGAAAAATGCCCATTCAAATGAATTGATTTGCTTAATGATTACAGCATTCAGTTAATGACTAGAACATTTGCTTAACAACTACTGTGAAAAGGCCAAAAAAATAACAGTCATATTATTAAATAACAGTCTAGTCATATGGGTGCTTTGACTTACAGCCACAGTAACCATAATTGATCATAATTGCAGGTTCAGTTACAGTCATAAGCTGAGATATATCTGTGGTGTAGGGGTGTGTGTGTGTGTGTGTGTTAGTTTTATGAGCTGATCAATAAATTAAATTGGGGAGAGAGAGAGGAATGCAGTAGGTAGATAGGTAGGGAGAGAGAGTGTGTAGATAGGTAGGGAGGTAGAGGGATAGAGAGAGAAAAATAGAGAAATACAATAGATAGGTAGGGAGAGAGAGAAGGTAGGTAGGTATATAGGTAGATGGACGGGGGGGGATACAGTAGGTAGGTAGGTAGATGTTTCCAGGTGTATTTATCCATGTGCTGGAGAAGGAAATTGTTGTACTAAAACTTGGTTTCTGCTTGCACAGCACTTTACCAATGTAATTCTCATCAATCCCTCTAACTCAGGGGTTCCCAAACTTGGCAACTTTAAGACTTTTGGACTTCAATTCCCAGAATTCTCCAGCCAGCTATGTCCACAAGCTATGCTGGCTGGAGAATTCTGGGAGTTGAAGTCCACAAGTCTTAAAGTTACCAAGTAACTAAACAGCCTTCCAAAAGGGAAAAAAAAGAATTTTTTTTGTACTCTGAAAACCTATCCGTTTCGCAAAAATGGGCCATTTTTTTCCAAATAAAAGGAATGAATAGCCTTTGGGGGGGGGGGGGGCTTGCAGGGTGCTCCTGGAGGAGGGGGAATGAGCAAAAAACCGTTCTGCGAAAACGGGCCATTTTTATTTCAAACAAATTGCATGCATAGCCTTATGGAGATTTATAGAGTGATGCTGGGGGCTGGGGGGGGGCAGAAACGGCCCATTTTAGACTCATTTTTGCCATCCCCAGCTCCCAGGAGCTCTCTGGAAGCCTCTATAAGGCTATTCACAGCCATTTTGGTGAAGGGGTGGGGTTTCGGGAGGCAAAAAATGCTGTATTTGATGTGTAAGACGCACCCAGATTTTCAGCCTCTTTTTAGAGGAAAAAAGGTGTGTCTTATACTCCAAAAAATACGGTACCTGGTGTCTAACAATATCACAGAGTAAATGGGACGGAAGCATTGATAAATGGGAAAGTTTGCTGCCAAAATTTGGCAGGATAGTCTGGGAATATGCTTGGTGCCACGTAACCCACAATTGCCTACTCTTTATTAGGTACTAGCCGTTCCCGGCCATGCGTTGCTGTGGCCCAGTCTGGTTAAATGGCCAACCAATCTGTGTGTAGATCAGTGGTTCCCAAAGTGGGCGGTACCACACCCCAGGGGGCGCTGGCACGACTTAGGGGGCGCTAGAAGGCAAAGTGGCTGCAGGGGGCGCTAGGAGGCAACGGGGGGTGCTGAGGGCGAGGAAAAAAGATCGCTGCAGAGGGCGTCGCCCCTAGGTTGGTAGCTGCGCACCTCTCCCAGCCACAGCTTTCGCGGCTTCCCAGAACGCTAAGAACCTGGTGCTCTCCTCTGCAATAGATGTGGCTTTGGGGGCTGTCGGGCTGAAAACCCAAGTCCCATTAGCCCCCAAAGCCACATCTTGATGAAGAAGCCTAAGCAAAGGAGGGCTGGGGCGGAAGAAGGGGGAAACCCTAGCGAGGGCTGCTGGAGCTGCGTTGCCCTGCTGGGTTCAGGGACTTCTGCACCTCGTACCATGCTTTGCAGCTGCTGGAGCCCTGCACAGACCACTTTGCAGTGCTGGGAGGAATCCCTCCTCCCCAGAACCAGGTTGCCCAAAGAGGTCTGTGCAGGGCTCTGGCAGTTGCAAAGCACGGCACGAGGGGCAGAAGTCCCCGAACTCAGCGGGGCAACGCAGCTCCAGCAAAAGCAATAGTTTCCCCCTTCCTCCGCCCAGCTGTCCGCCTTCTCCTTTGCTTAGGCTCCTCGCTGGGTTCGGGGACTTCTGCCCCTTGTGAGGTGCTTTGAAAGCCACCAGAGCCCCTCATGGACCTCTTCAGGGTCAACCTGGGTGGGCAACCTGGTTCTGGGGATTTCCCCCCTCCTCCAAAAACCGACTGCCCATCTCTCCAGCTTTTTCAGGGTTTTCTTTTTAAAAAATGCCTCTCTGGACGATCTTGAAAGCCTCCATGGTTGCTTTGGGAGGGGGCAGATGGGCAGCATTTCCCCCTGCCCCCCTCCCTGGGCACCTGCAGCCTTGGAGCCTGCAGCTTTAAAGCAAGCCTTTGCACAGTAAAAAAAATCTTTTCACGAGCGTGAAAAGTTCTTAATTGCCTTTACTGTGCAATTACTCTGATCGTCTGCGGAGGCATTTTTTTAAAAAGAAAATGGTCTTTGGGGGGGGCCAAACGGGCTGCGCATGTTGAGCTGGCGGCTGGGCCCCCCTGAAGCAATGCCAGCCAGCATGTCCCTTAAGAAGAGCCCCAAGGGCAAGGGCGGCAGTGCTGCGCCCACCGGACCCCGCTGCCCACTGCCCAGCAACATGCCTCCGCCTCCTCAGCAGGCAGCCCGGGGCGCGGGCATGGCGGCAACTGCGGGCGCCACTTGGCCAGGACAGGGGGGCTACCCTGGTGACCACCCAACCTAACTACCACTTGGCGGGCGGGTGGAGGGCTGGCGCTAAATCCCCTTCTGTTTCTTCTTCTGTGTGTGTGTGTGTGTGTGCTGCCTTGCTTTGACAGCCACCTCGTTTCCAATTGAAGGGTGAGGGAGAAATCCTCTGCATGGATCTCCCCAATTGGAAGCCCATTCACTGGGGGAAAGATCCCCCTCGCGCTTCTCATCTTCCTGGATGGCATTCGGAGTGATCAGCGGCCGTGCAGAAACTCTTTGCTTTTCCACACTGTGGAAAAGATAGGCGCGTGCACGTCCCATGGAATTACAGCCCAAGTTCCCACCATTATGAAGTCTCCAAGATTGTAATTGGGCGGGACATGCGTGCGCCTATCTTTTCCACGGCGTGGAAAAGCGGCAAGTTTCTGCGCGGCTGCTGATGGTTCCGGACGGCATCCGGGGAGACGAGGAACGTGAAGGGGACCCCGCCACCTGCGGATGGCCTCACCATCATCACAGAGCCCGCCGCTCCTCCACGCAGTATTTTGTGGACAGAGACAGTGATAGACAGACACAGAGAGGCACAGAGCGAGAGAGAGATGGACGGAGGGAGTGAATCAGAGTCTGACAGATACAGAGAGAGAGAGAGGGGGGAAGGAGGGATCATCAGAGAAAGGGAGAGAGAGGAAGGGAGGGAGGAAATCGGAGACTGACAGACACACAGAGACAGATAGAAAGAGAGAGAGAGAGTGATTGAGTGAGTGAGTGCGAGACAGACAGACAGACAGAGAGGAAGGGAGGGGAGAGACAGAAATAGAGAGGGAGGGAGGGAGACAGAGACAGGGATACACACACACACAGAGACACACAGAGAGCATGACAGAGAGAGGGAGGGAGGGAGACAGAGATAAAGAGCCACAGAGAGAGAGAGAGACAGACAGACAGACAGAGGCACACACAGAGCGAGACCCACACACAGAGTGAGTGAGTGACTGAGTGAGTGAGTGAATGACAGACACACACGCACACTCACACACACACATATACACACAGTGACAGAGAGAGAGGAAGGGAGGGGAGAGAGACACAGAGAGATAGAGAGTGAGTGAGAGACAGACAGACACACACACATACAGAGTGACAGATAGAGGAGGGAGAGACAGAGATAAAGAGAGACAGACACAGAGAGAGAATGACAGAGAGAGGGAGGGAGGGAGGGGGAGAGAGACAAAAAGCCACAGAGGGAGACAGACAGAGAGAGAGAGAGAAAGAGAGAGAGAGAGAGAGACAGAAAGAGAGACAGAAAGGGAAAGAAAGGAAGAAAGAAAAAAAGAAAAGAAAGAGAGAGGGAGAGATGAAAGAAAGAGAATTTATGACCACAACTGAACCCAAAATTCAGTTGGCAAAGCAAGAGCGTTGTTAAGTGAGTTTCACCACATTTTCCAAGTTGGCCACACCCAGCTGGTTGCATGATCGCTGAGCCACTCCCACAAAACAGGCCACACCTACAGAATAGGTTCTAAAAAAATTTGAAACCCACCACTGCTGCTAGGTGACTTAAAACCAGACATTGGGAAACTGGTATCACTTCATCAAGCCCATCCATTACATTAAGAATTTATTGAACAGTGAAGTAGTTACTAAATTTTATTGACTTTACTAAGTTACTAGTTAGTAAGATTCTTGATAAATGACTATTAGACTTTGAAAACCTGGTATCACTGCATCATGTTCAACTATTTTGTTGAATTAACATTAACTACAAAGGTTTTTAAATTTGATTTTGAATAAATGTGCAATTAATTGCTAAAGTTTTGAATTTGAATTACAATGACAATAAAGATTATTATTATTATTTTACTATTATCTGCCTTCCATCGTGCAAACCGCCCAGTCACATGACCCCCCCTAGCCACACCCACCAAGCCACGCCCACAAAACCGGTTGTAAAAAAAATTGAATTCTGGGTGGGGGGCACTGAGGATCAGTTTGCAGCACTAAGGGGGCGGTGGACTGAAAAAAATTGGGAACCACTGGTCTAGAGTTATCACATGACAATACTTTTTACAACCATATTGTTCCAACTGCCTCATACCCCTACTTCTATACAACTAAGAATGTAATTCATATAGGCAGTTTCTGTTTCCTCTCCAGAATAGCACAACCAGCTGACAAGTTGTAATATACTATTATGATAAGAAAATATTCTGCTGATAATAGAGCTCCACAACTTTCTTTTTCTCAATCTAAATAAGTTGAAGAAATCTGTTAAATGCTCATCTAATTCTTATACATTTTCTCTCACAGATGTCACCACTACTGCAATTTACCAGTCCAATTCAAACCAAGGTCCCCAGGCATTTTCAAATGCTTATTGGTGGTTGAGACAGATAAAAGTGGAACTCTTACTATTCAACTAATTGGTGAGGGTTTGGCAGAAAAATAGTTGAATACGTTGTTAACCATTCACACTATGACTAAATTATTAAATTTCCATTTTTGTATACAAAATAAATGTATAGGTAACTCAAATATTTGTAAATTTTAATAAAGTAAATTTATTAATGTATGCTATCATGAAATGATGCACTTTTGCTGTTGAAAGCAGCAATGTAAGTAAGTTTTGTTTTAATTATGATTTCTCAAATTACAATGTATGAGTTCATTTTTTTAAAAAAAATAAAGCTTTCTTTAAATATTTTCCCTTTTATTGTGTTTATTGCTAACTTTCCTTTATATCTCCTACATGAATATTTTCTAGCTAATAAAATTAAACTCTATAACTTTCAACTGTGTTGTTGAAAGTTGCTACCAAAGTTATGTGTTCACAGCTGATTTGCTCATTACTGCAGTACAAGTTCCCATAATATGGTCTTAGGCCAGATGACAGTGGTGTTATTAAATCTCATCTAGGAATGCTAAAGATTAAATTGGAATTTGTATGTTTAAAAGTGGCAAAGGTTCTGTGAATGTTTCAATTAAATCATTTCTTTTAGATGGACTGAAAATGATATTGTTACAAAGCATTTACAATACAGTAACTGTCTCAAGGGCAGGCAAATTGTTCTGGATAATTTCACGAGTGAAGGTTAAATCTGTCCAGAAGTTGAGTAATATATAATGGTTCCAAGTAGACCACTTGATTCCAGCTGATTTGAGAACAGTAAATTAATTGTGTGACTTGTGTTGAAACTCTTGGCAGTCAATATTGTATAACAGATCATTGACTATTGTAATAATGAATATTGGAGCTACAGTCTATTATGGATATACAGATTATAAGAAATCTCTGTTTGATTGTTCTGTTTGGATCTAGCTGCAGTTTATGTGTATTCTGTTTCCTAGAATTTTATTAAATAAGCTGTAGATGTATCAGCAGGTTTCCCACAATCTTCCTGCCCAGATACTATTTTCAGCAGCACCCAGTCTGCTACTTACAGTATGGAATTAGCAGTAGTTTGCATGTTCACCCCTCATCGCTGTAAGAACAGACATTATATTCTTCTCAGTCTCTGTGTGTTGCCTTGGAGGGGAAGATGGTGGCAAGACATTTAGGGTGCCATCCAAGCAATTAAAAACAGACCTTGGATATCAAACCAGAAGAAAACCAACCATTTCTGCTTTGAGTAGCAGCACTAAACAGTTTGTTGGGATAACAACATGTCAGGGAGTGAGGGCATATTCCAATCTCTGTCTGACTGCAACAGCATCCCAGCCAGGTGTCTCCTAAGTAAACCTGAAGGATTTAGGTGCAGTGAAGAATGCTGGCTTCAATATGGGGAACAGAGAGGAGAGTATTAGGCCACCCTGCCAAGGACTGTTACCTCTATGCAGCTGTTTGAGAATCTGCTGCTTTGCAGAAGAAGAGCCACAAAAAGAGCCATTGTAAGTGTGTTCAGGTTTGCACTCTGGTAGAAACCATAATCTTATTTTTAGATGGTTTTAAAAACCAGTAAAATGTGGCCAAGAATTTTATATATTCAAATGTAAAGCTAATTTTTTATAATCAGATATGTTAAGCCCTGTTGAATTTTGTGCATTTTATTTCTTAGAGGTATGCAGAAGATTGTGCTGGAGATAATTTTTTATCCTTTGGAGTACCTCCAAATGCTTGGGGCTCATGCCTTCGTAATACCCATCTCTGCACTGTGTTGTAAGAAATCAACCAGTAATATAAACTCCAAAAAGTAGTATATAGCTGTGACCCCTTTTTTGTTCTTCTTTCCCAATCCATAATATGAGTATGAGGTAGTTATATAACTCTGATCTTTTTTCCTCTTCAGCAAAGAGCTTGTGTGGATTTTAGCTGCACTAATAGCACTGGAAATGTCCTTTGTTCTTTGAGGAAACTTGAAAGTTCTCTGGCAAAGACACTATGAAGTTGGAAGGAGCTCTCCGGAACATACTTGGGAATCAAGTCTTCAAACTCTTTGTGTTAATTTGTATGATTTCCAAATTGGAATGCTGAGGGCCATATTGAGTCTTTAATAAACAGTAGGTTCATTAGGTAAGTAATTGTGAGAAAATAGTTCTCTGTAATGAAATAAAATCAGCAGGAGGGTTACTAGGCTACTTTCTTACCTTCCTTTCACATGTCCTATAGGGTAGCGGTAGGTAATACTCATCCTGCATAGAATTCTCTCTCTTTGTGAACATTCTGTCACCAGTCAAAGCTGTCCAGTATGTCATGGAGTATTGTGTTTGTGTCAGAGAAATAAAAAGAGATTAAAAGGCTACAAAGAATTGAGAATAGGGGAGTAAATAGTGTTTAGGAAGAGAAAAAAGTTAAAGAAACTTTTATCAAAAGGTCTGTTACAGCTGGAACAAGATGCTTGTGAAAAAGATCATTGGGTGTTCTTTGTAACTTGTTTGATACTCACTAGAAATATTCAAATGCTTATTTTGTATTGCTAGATAGTACAATCCTTTCAGAACATGTAAGATTTATGCCAGGAAATGTTAGGGCCAGTTTTATAACACCCACAAGGAATATTTGTACAAAATGAAGTCTTTAAAATGCATTTTCACAAAAGTTTCCTTGGAAAATCCATCCAAGCCTTTAATGAGAAGCATCAATTTCTTTTTGGTTCAGATTTTTTTCCTCTCCTGAATATTTTTCTCTTGTTTGTGGGCTAGGGACATTATATAGACAGAATAGAATGATTAGAGCCTCACCAATGGGCACAGAGTACCTGTTCTTTTGTAGTTCAGCAGTTATTTACTGGAAGGAAATGTCCATTTGCTTAAATGCATTTAAAGAATGCAATCTCTCATCTTACATATTTGAATGAAAGGCAATTTAAATACAGTTTCCCCACAGACATAATTAATACATTCCCATATGTAGTTAATAAAGCATTACTACTAGGTACTTACGCATCATTCAGATAAATGTAAACTATTTTCTCCAGGTGAGTTGATAAGAGAAACAGCTAACATATTCGTTCCATATTTCTAGCAAATAATTTCCTCAGTGCTCTTATTAATCTCTGAAGTGCATATGAAAGATTATTGCACACTAAGTGGGAGCCACCTGTACCTTAATGGAGCCCACTTGTAGAGTACTCGTAAATATTGAAGTGCAGGATGTTGCCATAACAATATACAAACCAGCAGTGCATAGCAAAACTCATAAATAGCTAGGATCATCTTGCTCGTAACCCAATGCATGTACTGTACAGGTAGTTTTCAATTTACAACCACAACTGGACCCAAATTCATGTTGTTAAGTGAGAAATTTGTTAAGTGAGAAATTTGTTAAGTGAATTTTGCCCCATTTTATGACTTTTTTTGACAAATTTGTTCAGTGAATCATTGCAATTGTTAAATTGGTAACATGGTTAAGTGAATCTGTTTTCCCCATTGACTTTTCTTGCCAGATCACAAAAGGGGCTCACATGACTGGAACACTGCAACCATTATAAATGTTTGCCATTTGTCAAGCCTCCAAATTAAATCATGCAACCATAGGGATGATACAGTGGTCATAAGTGTGAAAAATGGTCACAACTCACTTTTTCAGTGCTGTTGTAACTTCAATCACAATCACAGAATGAAATTTTAATTCGAGGACTACCGGTTGTTATCTAGACCAGGGGTCCCCAACCTTTTTTTCACCAGGGACCGGTTTCATTTTAAAGAAAATTCTGCGGACCGGCTGAGGGGCTCAGCAGTCATGTGACTGGGTGGGCGTGGCCAACTTTGAAAATGTGAAACTCACTTAACAATGATCTTGGTTAGCAACCAAACTTTTGGCCTCAACTGTGGTCATAAGTTCTTTCTTTCTTTCTCTCTCTCTCTTTCTTTCTCTTACTTTGTCTCTGTCTCTCTTTCTCTCTCTCGCTATTTCTTTCTTTCTCTCCCTTTCTCTCTATTTCTTTCTCTTTCCCTCTTTCTGTATCTTTTCCTGTCTCTTTCTTTCCTTTCTGTCTCTTTCTCTCTGTCTGTCTTTCTCTCTCCCACTTTTTTCTTTCTTTCTCTCTTTGTGTCTCTCCTTCATCCGCCCATTTCTGTCACTCTGTGTGTGTGTGTGCGCATGTGTCTGTCTGTCTTGCATTCATTCAATCACTCCTTCTGTGTCTCTGTCTATCTTTCTCTCCCTCCCTCCCTCTGTCTCTCTATGTGTGTCTGTCGTCGTCATCGTCGTCCCGTCCCCCCGCCCCCAGGCTCCTCATCCCGCCTGCCACGCTTGGTCGCTCGTTCGCTCGTTCAGGCTCCGTGGCTGGATAGGTGCCGGGCTGGAGAGGAGGAGGAGGGAGGGGGGCAGCCCATTGGGCAGAACGCACGGGAGAACGCAGGAGGATGGTGGGGGCTCTTCCTCCACCCTCGTCGACGGAGGGACTCCTGTGCGCCGCCGGAGCAACCCGCCAGTTCCCTCCCCAGCCCGCAGAGCCTCCGCAGTCCCTGGAAGAAAATGAGTGGCCGGCATGCCAGCAGGGGAGGGAATCGGTGGCCGGTCCGGCGGCGTCCAGGAATCCTTCCGTCGACGAGGGTGGAGGAAGAGGCACACTACAACGGCGCGAACAGCCGCGCCTGCGTTCTCCCGCGCGCTGTGCTCAGGGGGCTGCCTCCTCCTCCCTCCCCCTCCTCCTCTCTAGCCCTGCGGCCCGGCTCCCATCCTGCCACGGACCGGCACCGGTCCACGGCCCGGGGGTTGGGGACCCCTGATCTAGACTATGCTGAAATCAGTAGGAATGCACATTCCACTTCAAACAAGAATGCCAGTCAATTTAAAAGCCATAACAGTGTCAGCCCCAGGTGGTCCATGTTCACCACTGAATCTCATTGAAAGTTGAGTCTAAATGTCTCAAAGTATGATTGTTTATCATATGGGTCTGCCAGTCGATATTGGATTATTTAGGTCTATATCTCCCTCTTCGTCTTGGGCTATGCTTAATCCGAGTAGTTCTCATACTACTAGGATACTATTTAAATAATATCCAAACTGGGATAAAATGAATCTTAATATTAAAAAAAAATAGAATGATTCTATTTTTTGCCAGTATGCTGGCTGGGGAAGTCTAACAGTTAAAGTACACATACTGTATCTTGTCAAGTTTATAAAACACTGAGGTAGTTCTTTGCCACAATTTAATGTTAATTAATCTTGATTTATTTTCTCAGTAGATTATACCTACTTTTCTGAAAGCTTTGCAAATATGGAAGTTCAGCAGCTAGATAGACTACAGGCACTTCTCATGTATAATACTATAGTTGTTGCATTCTGTCCAAATCACCTGCATTCTGAGCCAAACGTTTCCACAAATAGCATTTGCCAGGTTTCAATTTCATATATTTTCAGTGCAAAAGCTGCCTTTTAAAAAGTGCCTCTATTATTATTTCAAATTGTTTTATTTTATTATTACTTTTTTAGCTCCTGGTGACAAGCGCCATTTGAACTTTAGAACCACCCACGCTTTCAATGCAGTAGTGTGAATAGGCTTCAAAATTCCTTTGGGTTTTCCAAGCTTTTGTACTCTGATATGGTTTACACAGACAAAAGACTACAGGAGTTCCATTTATCCACCTAATAGTTAAAAGACAAAGGGGGGGAGAGCTGGGTGGGAGAGAGAGACTTAAGCTGAAGTGCCCTCTTACAAGTGTATTAAAACCCATTTTGTTTACTCTCAACTTCCAAAATGCCTCAGGCAGCTTATCATGCCAACTTAGCAAATTACTCATGTTGGGCACAAGCCCTGCTCCTAACAGTCACCCAACACAAAATCTGACATTTTAATCACTCGAATCACATGTGGATAAATTATCTGTAATCCTTAGTATGTATAATGGCCTGTCAAAGCATAGCTGGTGAATATTTATCAGTGCTTTGGTGAAAGAATCCCATGATTTGAAAAAGTGATCTGAGTTGGGAACTAGCTGTTACTGCCTACAATCTAATTAGAAATTCAGACAGTAATAGAAATGTTGCTACTTACCGTATGTTTTCTAGTTGACTATAATAGGGATAGCACTTTCAATTTTTTTAAAGTATACTATTCAACTATCCTTTTGTAATTATCATACTTGCAGTCTATTTAGTTCTAGAATTAGTTTATAGTGTAGTAACTATTTTAAAAAAGCAATGCAGGTTATTTGGTATAGTAACAATGTAATAGACAAAAGACAATATATTAGGTAAGATAAGTTCATTGTTCCTTCTTTGATTAATATTCCTTTGGTGTTTTTTATTGTATTAAAGTTGTGTCAACATTTAACATCACCTTGATTGTGCTCACTCATTCACAGAACTTTTCTACACTTTTCTAGACTGAAAAACGACTGCATCCTCCAATTAATTGCCACTTGAAGATGAGAAAATTAACTGATTTTATTACACTAAAAGCAGTAAGGCCTTGGGACCCATCAGTCTCCCTATGTCACCTGAAGGAATAGTCTTATAAGTTTGGGGGACTGGTTGGAAATATGTATTATATCCCACTGTGTATGGTATATCATTTTAATCTAGTACCTATCCATATTATGTTCTTAATATTCCAAATGTTCATACCATCTTGTAAATTTGTGTCCTTCCTTTAGAATTGCTGTACATGTAACCATTGTTTAAGTAATTGTTCTGGGAAGAATAAATTACGTATTCAATAAAGAATTTTTAAGAAATCATGTAGTATACATGAAGAATTGTGTCAATAATTGACTACAAGATACTTCCTTTATTCCTGGTGATAAACATTTTTACAAGAGCTCAGTGGATACAGCCAAGTCCCCAAATTCTGACCTGAGGCAAATATAAAATAGTGGCAAGGTATTTGATCTGAACCTTTCTGACCATTCTGAGCATCAATAAAGCTCCAGTCCTGATTATGGAACTCTAGAACACTATAATGCCCAACATCATCTTAGTACAGTACCAGCAAAACCACACACACTTTGCAACCAATTTCTCCATATTATATTGAGGTAGAATATAACAGGCGTTTTTCCAATTCTTCCTCTGGATCTGAGCATCACTGCAATGGTACCAGTTCAAGACATTCTGACTGGACTTCCAACTAGATCAAATAATCCTTTATGCTCCTAGCCCTGTTTGTACCTCTCAAAGCTGGAAACAATCATAACAGTTCTTAGGCTACATTTAACATTAGGAAGATATATAGCATTTTTGTTGTGTGTATTATACAATGTGTTAGTAATCAGTAACCTTTCTAGCATTCATAAAAACAATGACAAGTAGAAATAAAAAAATTTTCTATACTGAATAAGACGTAGTAAAATTCTTTTTTTAAAATCACAGGTCAGTAATCCAGCCTAAGTAAAATTTATTAAGAACTTAGTCTACTGAGCTAGAGCCTTTGATGTCTCTACATTTCTTTAGTGTAATCTACTAGAAGCTGGTTTCAGTAGATGGCAGCATCTGCTGGTCTCAGAGACTAACCTAAATCTGGTTAGTGTGAATTGATGACTTCTAGGACTCGACTGGAGTAGTTGACTGGAAAGCGAAACAGCATCCTAGAAGAAGGCAGTGGCCAACCATATCTCTCTAGTATTATTACTCACTTGCCCATGCATCTAATCTCAAATATTAGTTCATTTTATCCTAGGTTGGTATCACCAATGTGTTTGCTGCTGCAATTCCTACAATGTTTGAGCAGCATAGCCAAAATTTTACTTGGCTTGGAAGATTAACCTAAATGACAGCAATACAGGAATTCTGCAATCAGTGATATGAAGTAGATGCCCACCTTTGAGTGATTTTTTTACACCCCCCCCCCCAAGCCTTAAATTAGGATGTTAGATGGACCAGCTTTGGGTTGGAAATTATGTTGCCCTTCATTTTTTGCTAGTGTGTTTATATATAGTTGGTCTTTTATCTTGTAAGAGACCAAAAATTCTGGTCTAGGATACATGTAATAGATTTTTGCAATTGACTCCCCTAGAAATGAGAGGATCAGCGGAAATAAGGTTAGTTTTATTTAATAGGCAACAAAGGCCAAAAAAGAGCATTCGAAATATAGTTTATTATTTTCTAAACTAGATTGTTTTATTTCACTGGAATGAAGAAGGTGAAACTAGTTTGCTGGGTTGAACATGTACTGTTTATGGTGGTGCTGGCTGGGGATTGTATGAACTGAAATCAAAACACACCTGGAGGATTCAAGTTTGGAACATGCAATTGTAGAAAGCTATTCTCAGTGAAGGTCATCCCTAAGTCTAGAAATGTGCATTTGAACGGCTTCTTTTGGAGCTACAAAACCTTTTTTTTCTCTTGCTGGAAGGGCAGAGTCCTAAGGAGTGCCTTATTTGGCGATGTGCTATATGAGCAATCGGATAACATTCTCCATACGGTCCTTTTTAAAAGTACAACGAGGCAGGCTGGAAGAAGCGAGGAGGACCTGCCCGCCTCCCCAAAGTGCCCACAGAGTTTCGCGCGCTAAGCAAGAAGGTCGAAAGGGAAGCGAGGCATCTCTTTGCCTTCGGTGAAGGCGCTTAGAACCGCCTCTAACGTGGAAGTTTGAAAGCTGGTTCCTTCAACAGATGTTGTTCCCCCAATGTATTTCCCAGAATTTCCCCAAGAAATTTCCCCAAGAAATTCTCAACTTCCAGCCGAAGGGGCGGGGGGGGGGGGGAGGAATTGACTTTGAACCTGGATCCCCGCCCGCGTCTTCGCTTCTGCATTGGCCGACGACGATGAGAACTTAATGAACTACGGCCAAGCCACGGCCTTCCCTTTTGACAGGCGATTCCCCCACCCCCACCCGGGGCCAGCGGGAAGACAAAGCTCCCCGAATAAAACACAGCTGCAGCCTCGACAAGCCTGCAGAGGAGTTTGTCTCAGAGTGGCAGAGCACCGGGTTAGATTCCCTTTGCCGAATGGGGTTTGTGCCGGAGGGTGACCAAAGAGGAGGCCCTGCAACCGGCGAAAAGCCCCCGCGGGGAAGGATAACTTTTCTTCCTTCGCCGCTGAGCCAGTTGGCGGGCAGAGGCCGGTCCGGCTCCTTTGCACATCCGACCCTGCAGGTGTCAGTAGAGGCTGCGAATAGGCGCGCGAGGGGCTGGGCAGGAAACTCGTCCTCCCTCCCCCCCCCCCCCGGCCTCCCTCCCGCGGCCCCACTCCTTTCTTCCCGCGGCTCCGGGTCTGCTGCCTGCTGTCACGAAGAGCCAGACTAGCTGCAGCCGGGCAGCAGCAGCCGGGGAGGGACGGGAGGGGGCGGAGGAGCCGGGAGCAGTAGACGCAGCCTCCGCGCGCAGGAGACAGACTGAAGGGAGGAGGCGGCGGCGGCGGCGGCTGCGAGGGTCTTCAGCTGCTCTGCGAATAGGCAGCCCTCCGCCCTGGGGCGGGTGAGATGGAGGGGCATTCGGAGGGAAGGTGAGTGCGGACAGCCTGGCGAGCTTTTCCTTCTCCAGCCTTTGCCTGGCGGCGGGATACGGCTGTCGCTCCCCGCCAAGGCAGACAGGAGTTGCTACTCCGGGACGACGACCTAGACAGCTAGCAACTAAGTGTCGGGCAAAGTGACGGGAGGCCCAAGTTTAAGGTCTGGGGCTGTTAAAGGGACCAGGCACTGCCAGGCTTGCTCTGGGGAAGGTATCTCGCCGCCTCCTTTGTGCCTTTGGGTTGCTGCCGACCTCCCGGGCTGGGCAGGCGAAGTGCGCGCGGGAGACGAGGGGATGCGCGGATGCTGGCAGACGGGCGGGCAGGTCTCCCGCAGCGAAAGATGCGGTCGGAAAACGCCGGTTAGATCAAGAGCCCGGTGGTTTAGACTCTTGACAGCGGCCGTACTTCTCCAAACTGCCCATGCCCGGGAAACTTGGCCACATTTGGACTCCTCGCCTATCTTTCAGGAGGCGAAACGAGAACAGGAAATCTAGAAGCCCCGCGGGGCTTCCCTTACCCGCTCGTGTCCCTGGTGCCCCCTTAGCCAGGCTTCTTTCTGGAGGCATGTCGCTACAAGAAGTTAGCCCCGTGTTATTGCTCTTTTATTGAGTTAAAAGGGGATTTATTATTTATTTTTTGGTTCGCCTTGACGAGGGCTTTGGGTTTCTCTGTGCGTGTCGTCTGCTTGCTCCCGAGTAAACTGTTTTTGTTGTCTCATCCTTATATGGTAAATAAAGCTAGAAAGACGAAAAGCATACGGTTGAATTGGTAGTTTAGATGGGCTGCTCTGGAGATCTTGAGGATCTTTTTAGCGTCCTGAGAGAATTGCAGCTCATGTAATTTATAAGTAACTCTTTATAGCGTGAGACCGTTTAATAAGAATGAAATGCATTAAGGGAAAAGGGAGGATTGACGGATTATCTTTCAGATCAGTTTTTGAAGTATATGTTCAAAATTTTCTTGTCATCATTCGGACAGTTTTCAGTCCTTGACAGTAAAATACACACATCCACCTCACTACGTATTCCAAAGTAGTCTGAAGAAACTAAAGGGGTCTGTGTGCTATGAACTAAATTATGGAAAATGGAATCATATATAACTTTCAAAGGAGAGGTGACAAGTGTCCATTTAAGACTGAATTAATGGGAAATCAATACTGGTAGAAACTGTTTTTCTCTTTGTACATATATTTCAGTTTGGATATGCTTACACTTTAGGTTCGGTTTTGTTATAAATGATGATAAATTTATACTATACTATTTATACTATAAATTTATACATGTTTATTTTATCTTACATATGTATCATTTTGCTCCCTTGATCATCAGAATACTTTAATGGCAAGAGTGTTTTTAAAAAGTTGAAATGAACATAGAATCAATCAGATAATCCTGTATGTTGCTTTCCTATTTTGACCTTGCCCCCACCCCCCAAAGAAAACCCAGAAACTGTCCTATGGTACATAGCTTAAGTTAGGGTGACAGGTATGTTTCTTTTAAAGTTTGACAATATAATTTTGTCCAAAGATTTTATATATGTACCAGCTGTACCCGCCATGCGTTGCTGTGGCCAAGTTTGGTTAAATGAAAAAGTTTCCCCACATAGACCCTCTCAGTGACCCCCTTCCTTCTCTGCCTCGGTTTCCCCTTCCTCTCTTTCCCCCCTCTCTCTTACTCTACCTACCTACCTACCTACCTACCTACCTACCTACCTACCTACCTACTGTATTTCTCCCCCCTCTCTCTATCTCTCTATCTATATACCTACTGTATTTCTCCCCCCTCTCTCTATCCCTTTACCTATCTACCAACCTACTGTATTTCTCCCTCTATCCCTCTACCTACATACCTACCTACTGTATTTCTCCCTCTATCTCCCTATCTACTTACCTACCTATTTACCTACCTACATACCTAGAGAGAGAGGAGAGAGAGGCCGCTGACTTGGCAGCGGCCTTGTGGAGGGGGAGTTGGCAGTGCGGGCGGCGGGGGCAGTGCGAGAGGCTGCTGACTCGGCAGCAGCCTTGTGTGTGTATGAGTTGGTGGAGGGGCAGGGGCGGCAGCGGAGGCGGCGTTGCCAGCGGCGAGGTGGGGAGGGTCCGGAAGGAGGCAGGTGAGCGAGTGAGGAAAACACCCAGAAGAGCTGCAGTTGTACATTTGTGTGGCATGTACCTGGCACCGGTGCGCCATCCACACAATCTGTACGTATCATTGGTGCTGCACTTGTAAGGAACGTTGTGTGAAAATTTGGTGGCGATTGGTACAGTAGTTTTGGAGATTAGCAGTTTTGAACAAACTCATAATTACATACGCAGAAGCAAAAAACAACATCATTGCTTTGTGGCATAATAGATGAACTGGTTCAGAGGCATGGCAGGCCTGGGTCACTGCCGCCAAGCTACTACCAGTTCAACTGCACTGGTAAGAACCCACCTCTGGTATCCATGTTTACATAGATGTAAATCCCTCCATGTTCAATACAACTGTAAGTAGTTGTATGTAGTAGCTGACAACTCCCTGTAGTTGAAAGTCCCTGTAATGAGGATACTTACTTTTAGCAAATGATTCTTAATAGCTTCTTGTTTCTAATTGTTCGTGATTAGCATTTTGAATGTCTTTGCATTTCAAAGTTATTCTTGAAACACAGATTTATATTTGTCTAATCTGGTGTAAGTCTTTGAATGGAAATTTTATGTTTAGTTTTCTCCACAACTCTTTGCAGGTGGTACAATTATTCTGGAGCTACTAGGAAGGATGTAAATACTGTGGCTTCCCTGTTACTGGAAATAAATGAGATATGTTATTGGTAAAGACATTATGAAGGATGGCATAATTAAAACTGGTGAATGTCCCAACTTCATTGCCAGCTGAAATAGTGAGAAAATGTTCTGCATGTCTGTGTCTGTAAAGTGCAGATATTAAGTTACCGACTGTGAATGAGCTGCAAATTTGTATAGTGGCAGAATCTTAACTGCAAAACATCCTATATCCACATATACATATACATTATTCTTTAACATACTGTTTAATTCTACCATAAACCTTACATAATTATTTCTACATATGCACAGGTTATAGATGTTCCTGTTTTATTAAACATTAACAGTGTAATGGGATAGGAGAGGAAGAATACAAACTGGCAACTTTGAATACCAACCGACTTATTTTTATCATAATGATAATGTGCATCTACAAATCTTTTTCTCTACTAAAAAATGTGAGCAAAACCTGGCATAAAACTCCTTTTTTCCACTCCCTCAATAGTAGCAGTAGCTATGTGACTGTATTTATGAATGAAAACATTTAATAATACCAAAACTGGTGCCATGCTGCTCGCTTGATCTCCTGAAGAAGCAGCATGGGCAAAGGTGTGAGCAGTGGTGCCCTGTCCTTGTGGACAATATGTCTTTTCCCCCCCTGCCTTTCCTAAACCTTTCTTTAATTAAACATTGGTGTCAGTGTAACTAATCAAATTGGCAGACAAGAACAGAAAATTGATGTGTGAGTTCTAATAGAGGCATAACACAGTTTACGGGAAAAAGAAAAAAAATCCCCTAAAAAATCCTAACCTGTTTCACTTTCTCTGAATCATCCACCTTTTCAGTGCAACTCTGATTCCTTAGGGCAGTGATGGCTAACCTTTTTGTTGTTGGGTGCCAAAAATGCGAGGGTGCGCATACGATAGTGTGCATGCGTTCTGGCACCCTAATGCAAAGCGCCCCCCCCCCACCTACAGCACAACCCCCTCACGCTCTGCCCCAAATGCGCGCCATACTACTCATCTCCAAACTGAGCTTGGTATTTCCTCTGAGGGCCTGGGGAAGGCCATTTTTGCCCTCCCCATGCTTTAGGAAATCCTCCGGAACCTGAGGAGGGCATAAAACAGGCCCAATGAGCTAACTGGAAGTTCACTTCTGGACTTCTGGTTGGCCCATTGGACTCATTTTTCGGATCATTTCCAAACTTCCGGTAGGCCCATTGGGCCTGTTGTTTGCCCTCCCCATGCTCCAGAGGCTTTCCTAAAGCCTAGGGAAGGCAAGAATGGCCTCCCCCAGCCTCTGGAAGGCCAAAAATTAGCTGGCCGTTTTGCACATGCATGCTGGAGCTGACAGCTCGCGTGCCGGCAGATATAGCTAAGCGTGCCACCTGTGGCACCTGTGGCATAGGTTCGCCATCACAGCCTTAGGGTCATCAAAACATTGTCATATTTAAATTAATGTTCTGATTTATATACTGTTCTAAGCCATTGTTTGCTTGGAGATAAAAAAAAACCCATTGGATGTACTCACTCCATAGGCCAAAAACCATAGTTTACAAACTTTCTGCCAAAATCAAATGAAACACATTATAGCTTGTTTAAACCCAAATAGTTTCTGAGATATATTTCCTATTTAGGATCTTGTTTGCGTGGACCAGTTTCTGACTTGCCACGGTCAGGTGCCGGTCCATGGCCGGAATCTAGAGCAGAAGTCTCCAACTTTGGCAATTTTGGAACTTGTGGACTTCAACTCTCAAAATTCCTCAGCCAGAGTGGCCGGTTGAGGAATTCTGGGAGTTGAAGTCCACAAGTCCTAAAGTTGCCAAGGTACAGGACTGGAATATTATAGTATCTATGGTAAAAATCTATGAAAATTTGGAATAGGCAAGAGAAAATAATTGAGAATAACTCTGGATTCCCAGTGTACAGGCCTTAAAATTTCCGTTTAGGTTCTTCTGTGAATCTGTGTTGCTTCTTTTGGCTGTCTACACCTACCACTAATAATTGCTTAGACACAAAGCTGTAGGAATATAGTAACCTTAGACATATAATTGTCCATGATGCTAGAGGGAGCAGCACATTTGGAGCCAAGATGAGCCTTAGCAAAGCAAATGAAATAACTAGTCAGATTTTGGCTTCATTTCTAAACATCTTGGTTTCTAATCTCAGTGCCACATTAGGGGCACATCTGGGGTGGGGGGGGGGAGGAAACATAATGTTAAAACCACTAGTTTTAGTTTTTCAAGAGACCTGAAGTTAAAAGAACAGCTTAATTATAACCATAGAATAAATGTGGAACACATTTTTTTTTTTTACCATTAACAGTGTTATGTCAATTGAAATAAAATTCCATCTCTGTATCCAAAGAAATTTTAATATTGTTATGACACTTTTTGGCAGACATATTTGATATGAAGTTTTCATTCTGGAGGCTTGAAAACTCCTAGATATTAAAGATACGTTATCTACTCTACAGCATGATCATCTAACCATCATTTGTGAATGTCAGTGCTACTAGAAAAGATCATAACTTTTGTTTCTTCATAAATAGTAGCTAATTGTTCTTCTTTAGAGTGTTGGGTAAGAACCTTGACTGTTCAGAGCCCAATCTTGGTTCATCACTAGAAAGAGATCCCTACTGTTTGAACATATTTCCCATTACAGCTTTTCTTCACATGCTTTATCTTACAGGTTTTCTGCTTTTTAATGTATGTTTCTCAATCTCTCATAAAGCTTTCATGATTTTAATTGTTCAGTTGTTGACCTGCTATACATACACAATGCTTACTTTCAACAGTGAGACAATTGCGTTCTTTTATTACTACCCACCATAATTTATTTGCTTCAGAGATTCTTGGATATTTGAGAATATAGATCTCTTAAGTACTGTGGACATTTATTAATGCTTTGTGACATCCTAGTAGAACAGCTACCTTAGTCACTCGAGAGTTTTAGTTATGCATTTATGATACTAGTTTTAAATAGCGTTTCACATTCCAGGTTGATTTGCAATTTCCTCAGCCAAATTAGCTTTTAAAACAAATGTCCAAGGTGTTTTGGAAATACTTGAGATATGCCTATGTTTAGCACAATTAAGCATTCACATTTGTATGCCTTAAGTTACATGTCTCAAGTAGCAATACATAAACAAATTTCGAAACAACCTGAATTTCTTAGAAATACTATTATTTGCAATAAATTCAGGAGAAAATTATGTTTCAGAGGAAAGATATAGTTGTACTTACTGAATAATTTCTTCTTTAATAATTGCCACAATGAATATATTCTATACATGAAGCTGCCTTTTGCAATGTTTTCTTCCACATTTCTTGGATCAGGGATCCCCAACCTTTGCAACTTTAAGTCTGAAGGACTTCAGCTCCCAGAATTCCCCAGAAGCTCCCAGAAGCTCCCAGAATTCTCCAGCCAGCAAAGGTTGGGTGATGTTTTTAAGAACACACTAAAACTTAGTGAGGATACAGAATGTTTGCCATAAATCTGCATAAATACAAAATAATCCTAAAAAGAGAGAAATTGTAAGCTTTGTAATATTAATAGCCAAATATACTTTTTCATTCCTGTACTTTCCATTTGAGATGGTAGACATCTTTTCAGTTTGATTGACTGATTATTGACTGTTATGTCCTCAGTATTAGTGTGTTTTTCTTTATCTACCTTGTTTAATTAATTCTCTGTGAGGGAACAGAATTTGTGTTTATTTATGTAAGGCTGCAGTCATGCTGCATAATTTGACTTGTAGTTTTAAACAATTTAACATAATTTGGCTTAATTTTGAGAAGTCACGTACAGAATTGCTAGATGAGAAAGTTAGAGGCAAATTGATTTTTAATATCCTGCCTAACTGTTTAACCTATGAATGAGTGTAAAATTATGTTGCATCTGTGCCAATTTGCATAATTTACATTATGATTACAGGATGTACAAAGCCTTATTTATGGGAATAGTTTTAGAAAAAATGCTCACTTATTTCACAAATTGCTTGGGAATTATGTATTATTAATGTCCATTCTGTTTCTGTTTTTGGCTTTAAAGTAGGCCTTGATAGTATAACTGGTTTCAATAGTTGCTTTGTACAGCACTGCTGTCTGTTTTTGACCTCTCACTCTTGGCAGTGTTCTGCTCTAATTCTTGTCTTTGATATTTCTAGCCTTTTTAAGGTTTCATTTTCTCTCTATTTTTGTGAAACAGTGGTTGTATCAACAATAGGGGCTAAAGAGAGCTTAGTGATACAAAATAAGAATAAAAATAAATAGCAGAACTTGTCATATATTTGTTTCTTTGTCTACATACTTCTTTTTCTACATTTGATATAATCTATGGCCATGATGGCGAACCTATAGCACGGGTGCCACAGGTGGCACGCGAAGCCATTTCTGAGGGCACGCGAGGTGTTGTCTTGTCAGCTACAGCACACATGAGCATGCTGGCCAGCTGATTGTCAGCCTTGATTTTCAGCCATTGTTTGCCCTCCTGAAGCCTCCAGAGGGAGAAAAATGGCTCAACGGGCAACCTGGCAGTCCATTCCTGAACTTCCAGTGTGTGTGTTGGGCCTTTTGTTGCCCTCCCCAGGCTCCCAGAAAGCTTCTGGAGCCTTGGGAGGGCGAAAAATGGACCTACCAGGCCCATTGGAAGTCAGAAAATGGGCTGTTTCCGGCCTCAGGGGGAGACCATTTTTGCCCTCCCCAGGCTCCAAAACAGCCGTGTGTACATGTGCTGTACAGAAAGGGGTGTCACACATGTATCCTCAGGAGGCACGGCATGGGAGGCATTAAATTATGGGGTAGGCACATAAGCGTGCACAATAGCACGAGTGTGTGTGTTTTTGACACCCAAGGCAAAAAAGGTTCGCCATCACTGATCTATGGGCTATATATGAATGTTCTCCAACATTTAGCTACAGGCTTAATTTATCAAGGCAGATTCAGATGTGCAACTTTTCATCCTTTCACATTATCAAAGAAGAAACATGGTGTTGTTTGCTTGTACTCTGACTGATTCATGCCTTTATTTGAAGCCTTCCTTATTGGTGTATTAATTGGGGAAACAGCAGAAAGACAAGCTTCCTTACTGGCAAATAGTTATATATGTGTAACACTACTCTCTAATTTATAAAGTGGAAAAGGGGGCTGTCACAAAGAATCCAAGGAATAATATCTGTATACAGGTAGTCCTCAACTTACAACTTGAATTGGAACCAGAGTTCCCGTTGCTAAGTAAGGTGCATGTTAAGATAGCCGCACCCAATTTTACAACCATTTGCTATCATTGTTAAGTGAATCATGGTGTTGTTAGGTGAATCATGTAGCTGCTAAGTGAATTCAGATTCCTCCATTGATTTGCTTGTTGGGAGCCGACTGGGAAAGTTGCAGATGGTGATCACATGACCCATGTGATCATCACGGTATTTGCCAGTTGCCAAATGGTCAAATTTTCTTCCCATGGTCCTGGGGAATGCTACAACGGCAATAAGTGCAAGAAGTTTGCTTAAATTTCTTTGGTTCACTAAAGTAGCAATGTGTGCAAGAAATGATAGATTTGTCAGACTATTATGTGACAGTGCAAGCCTGTGCTTGCCAAAATCCAGACAGTCTGTCAACATTACATGTTGGAGATAAATAAATTACTGTGTTTTAAGACAGAAATGCCATTGCATTTGATGTAGTTCTGTGATACATACTTATAAATTTCTGCTAATACTGTGTATTCCAATGAGATCAGGTAACAAGTTTAGCACCTATTTATTTGTTTGTTTACAATCTGAACTTTTATAATGCCTCTGTTATTTATGGACAGCATAAACAGGTAGAATTGATTTTCTAAGATGACAATTTAACATGATAACCCACCTTATAACTCCCTTCTTTAAGACAACTATTACAATTTGGAAAATATTTTGGAAAGAATCAGGAGGACTGTAGTTATGGATTCTCAATTTTTGCATTTTGGTAGTCAGAGTTCCCTTCCTGTCTGGATTGAAATGATTTGAAATAGAATTCAAAAGCTGGAATTAATAGTAGTGGTTATTACAGGAAAAGTAAAAATTGCAAGAATTACAGTAAGTATTGTTTTCAAATGAGATTCCATATATTATCTCTATATGTCGGTATATCTCTACATATTGCAATTTTGAGGTGCAAAACTCTTGTCCACTTTCTCCTCCTTTTTCTGTGCAGAGTGTTGATTATCTTTGTCATTTTGTGAAATACTAGCAGTCTTCATCTGTTCTTTGTTGTGGTAAGTGTCAGTCTTCTTACTGTGTGAGAAGTAACTTTCACATCTGCCTGGGACTTGCTAGTGGCAGACTTAAAATTAATTATTGTAAATTATTTTTTGTTTTGAGTATTTTATCTGCCTATCAACTTAAGTTCCATAGCTGTATGCACAATTTTAGTCACCCCTAGGTAGATTGTAAATTTTAGTGAATCTCTAAATGAACAAAAGCTGACACAGTCTCTCTATGGTAGAAAATTAAACATACTATAACATTGCAGGATCCAATTTGAGTTGGTCACCAGGACCAAAGGTTTATTCTTCCAAACTTTCGGGCTTGAGTCCATCATCAGGGAACGTCTCTCTTCAGAATATGTGTACGGGGCTGTTCTACACATTGTATTTATATAGTTCCTGGATATATGTAGCTTTTGGTTGTTAATTAAGATGTTGAGGGCTGGCTATTAAGTCATTAATTGTTGTTTCCTTGTACTGCGTTGCCCTACGCTCCTAAGTGCTCCTAAGTGCACAGGTTTGTCATTTAATTTCTTTTTAACTTTTGTATATTTGTTATTTATTTATTGTAGGTTTTAATGTCCTGTGCACCGCCCAGAGTCCGTCCCGACGGAGATTGGTGTGGTTTACAAATCCAATAAATAAATAAATAAATAAATTGATATGCTGGTGGTAAATCAGCACTCCTATTGACTGACAACGAGGGTCCAATGATTTTTTGGGTTGTCCCTGCTTAGTCAACAATTGTTGCAGTTGTGAACTTGAACACATGTCATTGTTCATTACAATGTGAAGCTACCAATGAGTTTGGGTCTCTTCGTTTAACTGCTCTCTCATGTTCTTGCAATCTGGTGGTTAGCTTTCTCCCCATCTGTCTCACGTAGTGGCAGGGCATTCTCTGCTGGGAATCTGATAAATTTACATTCAAAGTTTCTTTCAATCTTTCCAGTGCATACTTAGGAGCTGAGTATACGGCAGTACAACGAAACAACAATTAATGACTTAATATCCAGCCATCAACACCCTAATTAACAACATTCAAGGGGGTCAGACTTTGCCCTCTTGTGCCTCTACAAGGACTCCAGACTTATTCCCCGCTTGACTCCTCTCTCCCTGGCTCTGTGAGTCTCTCTCCAGCACTAGTGTTTTCTGGTTGCCCAAATACCTGTTTCATCTGTAGCTTCTCTTTGTTCTTCATTCAGTTACCCTCATTACTCTTTGTTTAAATTTTACCCTTATTTTTGTAGCAGAAATCCCACCTTGCTGAACTGAAAAAGATATTAGAATGTATACTCTATTTTTGGTTTCTCACCATGAAACTATTTGTGCTCTATGTTACCCATGGGGGAAGCTCTGAAACTGAGAGACAGGAAAGCTGTTATAGAACATCTTCTGACACCTTCATTTTACCAATGAGCCTGGACTGAAGTGTTGCAGAATGTGCATTAATTGAACAACAACAACAACAAATCCATTCTGGCTTCTTAATGTGAGATGTTGAGAAGGTACTTAAGGATTTCTGATACTCCAAGTTCTGTATGAAGGCAGCACTTTTTATTTAAAATTCCCAATTGGAATATTCGTTTGATTAAAGAAAGTCGTATCTTTTCCTAGTAATGATCCTTGAATATGCAGGCAGGATTTGAAATAATAAAATTTGTAGTGGTGAATGCAAAATACATTTTGTTTTAAACAAAAAACAAATCATGTTCTGGGAGTTATGTTGAATAATTTGGCAGAAACAAAACCTGGAAGATTTTGATTATTTGGGATTTTGGCTGAAATAAAAAAATGCTGTAGAGAGAAAGGCTGATAAATGTCACTCTCTTCCCCCTCTCAGCAACTCTCACTGACTAGCATGCCTCTTTGATTTTTCTAAAGTAATTCTAGAATATGACAGATTTTTTGTTCATGTTCTTGCAAGATAGCTTTTTCCAGGATCTAAGCAGTGAAAAGGTAATCTGCCTTTGAGCCAAACAGGTTTTTTGTTTCAGTTTAGTTAATTGCTGTTTCTGTTATTAAGTAGTGTTGTTGTGTGCACATTATATTTTAGGTTTTTTAAAATCCTCTATTATCGGTAATCAAGATTTTTTTTTGAAAGTTAAAAAGAAAAATCAAGGGCACACATTTTGGCTACCCGGTTGTTTCTACTAAACTGAATTGAGTATACACTTTGAAAGGCTGCTTTGTATGGTGGTAGTCCTTGTTCCTGTACTCAGAGCAAGAAAGAATCAACCTCATAAATTTTGTAATTGTCTCAGCACATTATCACAAATTCCGTTGCTAAAAGACTGAATAGAAAATATTAGTTAGCAATGACATCAAAAGTTCTGAATGTCTAAATGTAGGGTATTTAAGTTGAAAATGCACACTTAAATGTAATTATTGGCAGCATGGGTCCTCTGAAAGAATTAATTCACCCTGTAAAATGTTAAATTACTAGCCTACTTGCTGACAAAGCATACTTCTGGTTCTGTTTTAAAAAACAAAAACGTAATGTGCTACAGGCTACACTTATTTGCAGAACATTAGGTTTAGAGTCAAAATCTTAGGCTTCAGGATAAATAAATAATGCTTTAATTGCCTAGGTCTGTTTTCAGAAAGTATGTCAGAATATAAAATCAACAGATTAATTAGACTTCAATTAAAACAGCATTAGTGTATAAAGTGTAAAATTGCTGCTGTAAAAGTTTTATTCTTAGGTGGCACAAATGTATTCTTTTCATACTGTTAGACTTGTTAATAGCATGCAATTCAACATGCATTTAATTGGAAAGTTAATGGCACATATGGTGTTTATAAGAAATGCACCTTTGCTGTATCGAGGAAAAATGGGCATACAGAGGGTTTTTAAAAAGGCATTGCTATGGGTCAAAAGAAAATGTTGTCTATCAGATGGTTGTGCAGTGTGTTTGAATGGTATTTAATAATAGTAATTCATTAAATTTATATGCCGCGTGACTTCCAGGGGCTCTGGAAAGTTTACTGTTACAAACAAGGAAAATGCAACAATCCAAGAACAATCCAAAACAAAGGAACAGAGATGTCAAAGAAAGCAAATCTAGATGTGAGCAAGGGAAAGGAAGGAAAAACTGTCAGTTGCCTTTGTCAAAACCCCTGGGCAAAGATATGTGTTATCAAGGCTATTCAAAATACCAGTGGGGGGGGGGGGGAGCATTCAAAGTTGGTAGATTCTGATTCTGAAGGGCAAGCACTGCTGCAAGTGCACTTCCAGGGTCCTGATAAGTGCATTGTTTAATCAATGGATTATGCCAATCCTGCCAGATTGAAGATAGTAGATAAGATTGTTAGATAGTATGGGAAACAAGGATCCCTCATGTAACCAGATCCTATGCCTTGTAGCATTTTATTGGTAAAGAACAGCACTTTGGATTGTACCCAGAAACAAATTGGAAACAAGTGCAACTTGCAAAGCAGAGGTGTTAGATGGGGAAACCTATGCATGGCTATCATTGATTTGGAGCTGTAGTCTGGACCAACTGAAGCTTCTGGGTGGGCTTCAAGGACAGCCTCGTGTACAGCATATTGCAGTAGTCAAGCCATGAAGTGACCAGGACATGGGTGACTGAAAAGCTCTCTCTTGCCCTAGTCTTGAATGTTCTGTTCTACTGTACTTAGAAATAGAATAATATTATTTCCCTATATTTAACCTTTTTCTAGAAAGATTGATGCTAAATAATAGCACAACATATTTTTAGGTTTTTGTATGACTGTTAGCAGGATAATATAGGTTAACTTTACATAATTCTCTTACATACACAGTTCTCTTGACAGGTGTAAAATGCTTCCAAAAGATACGTTGGCTGTGAGTAATGAAAGTTGTAGTCCAACACATTTTGAAAACAACAAATTACCATATTTTTGCACTATAAGATGCACTCCCCCTAAAAAAAAGTGTGTGGAAATGTCTTATAGAGCAAATATTATGGCAGGGGGGGAAGGAAGACAGTTGGTGCGGCAGTGGCATCTGTCTTCACCACTGCTGTTCATTGCCACCAGGGAACAGTGGAGCCTTTGCGGCTGGCAGCTGATCGGCGTCCCAGGCTACCACCAATCAGTTGTTCTAGGCAGCGGGGATCGTCTAGATCAGTGGTGGGCAAACTCATTAGTCAACAGAGCCAAATATCAACAATACCACGATAGAAATTTCTTTTGAGAGCCGGAAGGTGTGGCCTGTTTTGTGGGAGTGGCTCAGTGGTCATGTGACTGGGTGGGCGTGGCCAACTTGGAAAATGTGAAACTCACTTAACAATGGTCTTGGTTAGCAACCAAACTTTTAGGCTCAATTGTGGTCATAAATTCTTTCTTTCTTTCTTTCTTTCTTTCTTTCTTTCTTTCTTTCTTTCTTTCTTTCTTTCTTTCTTTCTTTCTTTCTTTCTTTCTTTCTCTCTCTCTCTTTCTTTCTCTCTTTCTTTCTTCCTCTCTCTCTCTCTCTTTCTCCATTTCTCTCTCTCTCTCTTTCTTTCTTTCTTTCTTTCTTTCTTTCTTTCTTTCTTTCTCTCCCTCTTTTTCTCTCTGTTTTCTGTCTCTTTCTCTCTCTCTTTTTCTCTCTCTCTTTCTTTCTCTTTCTTTCTTTCTCTCTTTCTTTCTCTCTCTCTCTCTCTCTCTCTCTCTCTCTTTCTCTCTCTCTCTCTCTCCTTCGTCCGCCCATCTCTGTCACTCTGAGTGTGTGTGTCTGTCTGTCTGTCTCACATTCAAGCACTTAATCACTCATTCTGTGTCTCTGTCTATCTTTCTCTCCCTCCCTCCCTCTCTCTGTCTCTCCCTGTCTCTGTGTGTGTGTCTGTCACTCTCTGATTCCCCCCCTCCCTCCTTGTCTCTCTCTGTGTCTGTGCCTCTCTCTGTCTGTCTGTCTGCCCCCCACCCCCTGCAGAACCTCCTCAACCCAGCCCGCTGCGCTTACTCACTTGCTCGCCTTAGCCTGGCCGCCCCGGCCGCCAGCTGCGCTTGCTCGCTCGTTTCGGCTACTTCCAGGCTCCATGGGGGAAGGGGGGAAGGAACGGCGTTCAGTGGGTGACCCATTGGACGCCGGTTCCCTCCAATCGCCCTGGAAGTAGCCTGGCTCGTTCGCTCGCTCACCCGCTCGTTCGCTCGCTCAGGCTACTTCCAGGGTTGAGAAGGCTCCGTGTGGAGTGGGGAAGGAACGGCGTTCAGTGGGTGACCCACTGGACGCCGGTTCCCTCCAATCGCCCTGGAAGTAGCCTGCCCTGCCCGCTGGCCCTCCCGCTCGCTCAGGCTACTTCCAGGGGTGAGAAGGCTCTGTGTGGGGGGGAAGGAACGGTGTTCAGTGGGTGACCCACTGGACACCTGTTCCCTTCCCCCACCCGCGGAGCCTCCGCACCCCCTGGAAGTAGACGAGTGGCCGGCATGCCGGCTGGGGAGGCTCCGCGGAGAGAGGGAGGGAGGGAATCGGCGACCGGTAGGGAGGGTTGCTCTGGCAGGTCCCAGGAGTCCTACCATCAGCGAGGGTGGAGGAATTGCCGCACTCGAGGGGCCAAAGAGCCGCATGTGGCTCGCGAGCTGCGGTTTGCCGACCACTGGTCTAGATAGTCTAAATTTTTCAGTATTATTGTTAATCCTAGTGAGCCTTTTCTCAGATCTGGTCTGAAATGTACTGTATTTGTATTTCAGACAAATTATTGTTTCTAAAATTCGCTCTGTAAAATGAAGATAACTCTGAGCCATAAAACAATGCTGACATACCTTTGTGCCCACATGATAGGTTGTAGATCTGTCCACCAAAAAACAGTGATTTGGAGGAAGTGTAATATTTTCCTTTTGCCCTATAACAATTGCAAATAGAAAAGTTAATTGTTTTCTCCTGGATTATGGATGTCACAACAGAAGGAGAAGAAATATAGAATTATTTCTGTGTAATAAGTAATGAACCTAGTAAACTTCAAGCACCAAGTAGTCAGTTGTCTTTGGCTATGACAAGGCTCACTAGTGGCGAATAGAATTTTTTTAGGTTAAAAAACTAACATGTAATTTTAGCTAATTTCCACGAAAAGTACATATTTTTGCAGCCTACAATTGCATTTGCTTCTAAAAAAAGTCAGAAAAGATAGGACACATTTTAACACAAAGAAAGTGTTAATGAAACCCACTTTACCGGTTTTAGCTCAAACCTGAACCAATAAGAATTATAGACTGGGCTTGTATCAGAGAAATTTAATTTTTGAGCTTTACAAAACCTCCAACTTCTGACATGTTTTTGTCTTGCTTGCCTTTCAGATTGCAATTATAATTTTTTTTTAATCTCATAGTAAATTTACTTTAAAACATTGTTCTGGCATCCATTTTTAATAATGAAATTTGATGAAAGAGCCCTTGCTAGAATAGAAGCTAAATACTTATGAGCCTATTGAAATTGAGTGGCTAATAAATTAAATAAAATAAATGAATAAGAGTGGGACATTTAAGGACCTCTAAATCATTTAAACTCTCCTAGTCTGTATATTTCTTTTGTAACACCTACAATCTCTTGCCATTGATCATGCTGGTTGGAAATTCAAATGATGGAAATTCAGATCCAAAACTTTGCAGGACTCTAGGTTGTTCAATACTCATTACTGAAAGACTTTAATATTTGAATTCTATTCTGTGGAAAAAAGTTGATATTACTGTTTAATTAATCAATGGGAAAGATTTGTTAATATTTTCTATTGCCTATTTAGCATTTTGCTTTTTTTTATCCTCACAGCTTTGTTACCAAATAAATAGTCATTCATACAAGTGGCCCACTTAAATAATTTTAGACACTAACCTTATATTTCTACTCTGGGGCTCTACTTGCCCAGTTGGCAAGGAAAATGGACATTTCATAGTTGGGTTATTTCAAAGTATGGTTTGGCTTTTGAGTATTGGGCTTCATTTTGATCTGTTGCATTTCAGATAAATGGTTGACTAATCTCTTTATCACTTCATCATAAAGTGATGGTTTGAAACATTGTGACTATGAGGTGGGAAATGAAACCAGTATGATCCTATCAACCTAACTGATGCTTAGCACATTTTGAAGATGTTATATGGGTTATCTATGTGAAGAAAAATGCACGATGTACAGTATATGTGTTTAAATTCCTATGTAGAAGATTTCTTTATCCTAGGCATACTTTGAGGAAGGTTCAGTAATTTTGGATACTTCTGAATTTAGGAGTAAAATTGACAACATAGTTTACTCCAAGCTTAGAAAACACATTGCATTATTTTATTAACTTTGATTAAGTCCTGTTCTGTTCTGGTTCCAAGCAAATGTATTGATAATGGGGAAAGATTCTTAAAATAAAGTTGACTGTCATAAGAAATTAGTACAACTTAAATGAAAATGTCTGAATGGGAACAGTGACCTTTTAAATTCTAATTTGGGAATGAATTAACTACTGTGAAGTTTTATGAGTCACAGTGAATTATATGTATTAATTACTTGACAGTCTTGCATACACTAAAAGCAGTGGTTATCCAAATGGGTCTTCAGCTGCCAGATTAAGCTGAATGATATTAAATTGCTTGATCAGGATGTCACTTCTTAAAAGTGTTTCCTGCTCTATGATTCTTTTAATGAAGTGAAGTTGAAATATAGCATAGTTAAAACAAGAAATGGATATTTATTGTCTTCTTGATAGGCTGCAAAATAGGGGAAATTGCTGTTGGCAGACATTCAAATTCTGATACCTTATAGCTAGATTCAGGAATTCTAAATTATATATACTTCTCATGGATGCCTCATAGTATATAGTATTTATATAGAATACTGACTGTTAAAAAGGGTGGAGAAATGGTTAGAACCTTAAAAAGAAGCACTCTATTGAGGTCATAGCATATTTTTTCCGGAGCTCCTCTTGTTCAGATAACCTTTTGATACTAAGCCAGTGAAATACACTATTGCTCAATTGTGTACATACTTATTTTAGTGAATTGTTTATAATGACTTAATTATATTTTTTATAAAGCAGCATTTTGCTGAAGTAGGAAACGTCTTGACTACCAAATGTTAGCTAAGAATAAAAACAAAAATTGAAAGCCCAGATTTTCCATAATTTAATATACGTTTGTCCAGTCATGCGCTTGACTTTAAAAGCTGACATTAAAAAAAAAAGGCCCTGGAGGTATCTGATTTCTGGATATCTAATTTCAAAGCAGAACTGATCAGAAATGATACTTACTGTTTCATCTAATAGGGAAATACTTCATAAGGCTGCTGCTGCTGCATCAACATGACCTGAGATTAAACCAGGTCTGTATGAAATACCAGGTTATTAGCATGTATCTTGGGTCACTGAACAGTATAGGAAACCTCCAAAGATGTTTTGGTATTATAGATACTATATAAAGTGACAGTTCTGATGAAATTGTAGTAAAGAAGCATGAATATAATTATAAAAACAATTTCCTTGAGAAGCAATAATCTTTCCATAAGTTTGAGATAATTTTGGAAGGCATCTTGTGATTCTTTTCCTATTACTTTTTTGAATATTATCTACAGTTGCAACAATTAAGTTTCCTAGGTATATTAAAATCATTTGATTAAAAATCTATTCAGTGACATGAGCGAGGAATGTTGTTGCCTACACTGTGAGAAGTATTGATATTCAAGCAATTAGAAGGACTCCATTGTGACCAATATTGGAATGTTAAAAGGAGACAAAAAGGAGGCCAATTGTTGCATTTAACTTCAGCTGAGGTTAATTACAGCTATTGAAAATAAATGAAATCTCCATTTGAAAATAAGCAGGATTGTATACCCCTAGGCCAGTTTGAATTCTGGTGGTAATTGGGTCTATTTAAGAATAATAATAAACTTGTGGGAGATAAATTTGGAAATAATAACAACAGCAGTGAGACAATATTATAGCTATTCAATACACTATAATAAAATCTTACTGAACACTGTGCAGGTGATTTGCTCCTTGTTGAATCTCTTTACCAGAAGTGTTTGGTCTATCCTGAAATTATATTAAAACAATTCTTTCATGATTTAGCTGCAGCCATTAATGAAAAAAAGTAACTCAATTTTGAATCAGCGGTGTCATTTTTCTTTATGTGTTCTTTCTAAAGAGGTGAAATAAGATTATTGGATATGTGCAAATCTGATAAAGCTCACATAAACTCAAGATAATAATAACAAAATTATTTTAGACTTGAATTCTGAAACCAAGCATAACAAGAGTTTTACCACAGTATACTGGTATCTTTAGCTAGGAAAACAAGCTTGCTTTGATCTTATGAAAGACATAATAAGCACATCATCTTATTAAATCACTACTATTCATGTGAAAGGAGAAGTTTTACTTTTTTCATGTTTGTGATTCATATTTCATATATAAATCAGTACTCTTCTTCCTCTTATAACTGGAAAGTCCCTGTGCAATCAATTTCCCTTAAATTTCATGAAACACAGAATGGTGATGAGCTCATTCTTTACCTTGTCATTTCTGAAAAAAAGTTATTTCATGTTTATATCAGAGTCATGTTTGTGCCAGATTTTCATCTTGAGATTTCTTCCCCCTTCTGCTCCCACGCGATAGCTTATGAGATTTTGGTGTTTTTTCATGAGATCATTGGGGGAGATTACAGACAATCCAAAGTGATTTTATGGGACCTGAAAAAATTATTAGTCCTTTGCCTAAGTTCAGTGGAAACTTGTTTTCTGAGCCTAATTAATGTGAATATTGAAAAGATAGAGTTGTTGTGCTGGGTGACAATATATATTGGCATGTGTTATATTTCTGATCTTTTAATGAGGTGTATTGTGAGAGATGACAGTGCATTCTAATCTAGCTATTAACAGCGGTACAACATGTATGTATTTTACATTTTAAACTTTTTTTTTTGCCTTTTAGGGATAAAACAAACAACAATTAAGTTTTATAAACAATACATTTAAATAAAAAGAACCAGTGATAATAAAGTATTTTGCTTCCAAAGATTAAAAGTCAAAAATATTGTGGTTCTACTGTATAAAAACATAACTTTAGTAGAAAACCACATAACTTTTTTTTAATATGATGTCTTCTTGGAGTTGACCTGCATATCTAGCAATTTCATGAGCATATTCATACTTTTTTTTCTTTTGCAGAAGTATGAATATCATCTACCACTGCTTTTTTTCAGGATGTGTTTTCAATTTCCACTCTGGCTTAGACGCCTGGAATTTCCTGGTATTCTCCATTTATGCACTGACCAGACCCAGCCTCTCTTAATTTCTGTGGGTAGATAAGAAAAGCCATGTGTCATTTGCTGAAATAAATTAGGCCTGTAAACTGTAGAGATGGGCACTGACACATGCTTTATATGTTTTCCAGAGATACGGTTCATGTCCTGAATAAGACAGGTTCCTAGACCGTTAACGATATTAAGTTAATTGTAAAAACTTGAATACAATTGTTTTTTTGTCTAGGGACCTTCTGCCTGAAGATATGAAAATTGGAGAACCAAATGTGAGCTTACATGCATATAATCAGAGCAGGCTACTCATATCAGCAATTTGAAAACAAATTAGTATTTTAAGACATTAGCTCTTTATAAAGAACACTTTAATCTGTTGGCTAAAGGGCTTTGGTCATAGAGTTTTTTAGGATAAAGGATCCTGCCTAGAACAAGTAGGTTAATAACATACAAGAACCGTCAAGAACATTCTGGTCATTGGTGTTAGTTATGAAGAATAATTGTACCACAGTTGATGGTATAATAGGTAGGACAGTGTTGGTGAGTTTCTTTAGTTGGGCTGTTTACTGTTGGCTTGTTTGGCAGTTCCTTGATTGGGGTATTGTTTACTCGATCGTGGGTCTGATGTTAATTTTGGAGTTAATCTATGCTCATCTGGGTGCTGGTTTCTGGTAGAAAGATGTTTTGGGTTTTTTTGTTCCCATTTTGGCTTGTTGATTGTCTATTTTACATATCTCAAAGGTACAACTGGACTATGTTTTTTCCTTGCAGGAAACATTTCGCTTCTCATCCAAGAAGCTTCTTCAATTTTCACTGAATGTTGGGGTAGTAGCTTCTTGAATGAGAAGTGAAACATTTTCCTCAAGAAAAACATAGTCCAGCTGCCTTTTGAAAAAACATCTTTGAGACAACCATAACATGGATGATTGAGAATCTCCATAGACTCTTTTGTGTAGTATTTAGACATTGTTTATGTCTGTGTGTCTATTAATGGATAATTTGTCAGAGTGCCAGGCTTCTAGAAATTCCCTAGCATTTTTGGACTTGGCTTGGTTTAGGATGGTCATGGTTTCCCAACTGAAACATTGGTTAAGTCTTTCTCATATGTTGTGAAATTAAATAATTTTTATCATGTCTTCTGACTGCTAGCTGGTATTCATGGATGCATTCTGCCAGTTTTCTGCCTGTTTGCCCTACATAGTGGCTGTTGCAGTCATTACAGTCAAAGACCATTCCCACCAATACTGACAGGACTAGGCACTAGAATATAAAGTGAGAGCAAATCCCACTCCTTACTAGAACTATGATGTTACCTAGTTTGGGTAATGAAATATCTGCAAGGAAACAACCAAGGGTAGAGAGCACCAAGGACTCCTAAGAATCTGAGAGATACACACTTTAAGAAAAGCAAACAATAACATGAAGATAAAAACTAATTTCTGTTTTGCTAGCAAAGAAATTTTTATGCTTGAGTCAAACTAGTAACTTTTTAAATGCAGCTTTCATAAGATATTGTAAAAATATTAATTTCAGGACAGTGGACCAATAAACTGATTCATATTGGATCTCCTTAGATGGTTGCAAGATGCATTTATCAGCACATAAGGTAGTGAATAACCTTTTCATTCAAACAGTGCGTATGATGTACCAGTTCCGTCTGTTAACAACTTCTACATTTTTCTAGTCCTATGAATAAATCAGGTTTATTTTTAGTCTTGTTTCGAACTACTTTACAAATATATGCTCCAGGCTTCCTTCATTCTTGATGCAATTTTATCCACTGGAAACATTCATTATTCTTCCTTCACTTTATGAATATTGTTTTCAACCTAATACATTGATTGGTCTAACTTTCTTAAGAACAAGCACCTGGTCTTCCATTTATGTGGAATTATATGACAAATTGTTCAATGATAATGTTCTGAATTATGATCCTTGCGTGCTTGAATAGAAGGCTATTCAAGTACATAGGTACTTATCACTTTATCTGTATGCATTTCTGTAGTTCTTTATCGCTTCTAAGCTTCTCAATATTTTGTTCAGCACTTTGTACTTATATACACTCAAATGAAGCACCTCATTAGTTCGTGTTGTTTTATGCTGGTATTAAATAACTGTCGATGAAGATTCTCAGTCATCCAGTAGAGTTGTCTGAAAGTTGAGTCATGGCAACGGCACTTCTTCTTGATTCGAAACATTTAGCTGCTTAGAACAAGCTATTTGGATAAACAACGAAACATTTCAAACCAATAAGAAAAAAAAGTTCATGTCTCTACTTCCAAATACGTTAAATAACCAGTGGGTACCAGTGGTGAAATTAGAATTTTTTTACTACTGGTTCTGTGAGCGTGGCTTGGTGGGTGTGGCAGGGGAAAGATACTGCTAAATGTAGTGTGTGTGTGTGTATGTATGTGTGTGTGTACACACACACACATATGCATAATATAATACAGAATAAAGAAAACAGAGAAATAAAAAAGAAAATACAAGTATGATTATAAAGCTCTATCTCACTCTATGATTACCAAAAAAGGTCACTTTTTCTATTATTCATTCCTCCCACCATCATCAAAACCACAAGTTATAAATGCAGTTTTTCCTATTTCATGCAAAACATCTATAAGGGGTTTCCAGTCAGCCATAAATGTAGATACTGTCTTTAATCAAAGAAGTTAATTTAACCATCTGTGCAAGTTCCTTCATCTTCACCAACCATTCCTTCACTGAGAGTAATTTTGAACCTTTCTACTTTCTAACTGCAGTTGTCATTAAAAAAAGTTCCATGATTTTTTTTCTAGTTGCCCGTCTAGTAGTCTTAAAAAAAAAGTGTCTTTGGTTTCAATTATATTTTAGTCCTTAATATCTTTTGAATTAGTGTATATATTTGTATCCATTTTTGGGGCTTTTTATAAGTCCACCAATATGATAAAATGTTTCTTTTCTTGTCCTCATTTCCAGTAAAGATTTGAACAATGTTTGTATATTTGACACAATTTATTTGGTGGCAAATATCAATGATGCATCATTTGATAAAAATTTAAGGTTAGAACATAATGTAAATTTCAATCCTTTCAACAACGTATTTTTCCATTGATTCATTTGTATGTTGTAGCCAAAATTGTAGCCCATTTTATCATTTCTTCACTTGTTTTTGTTCTGTCTCCTATTTCAACAAGATTTTATACATTTTAGCAATAGCATGATCACTATTACTACATAGTTTTATTTCAAACTCAGTCTTACATTGTTCAAACCCAGTTAGCTCTGGCTGCTGTAGGGCGGATGGTCCTGGCGAGCCGATCCAGCTATCACAGCTCCTTCCAGGCAGCACTGGTTGCAGCCACTGGGGAATGAAAATTCTTGGTGGACCTAGGGACACGTAGCCCACTCAATAGACCCCAGCGGTGTACCATTGGCAGCAGTGGCTGAGAGACGGTGAGCTCCGGTGAGCCAAGCCAGTTGCAGCATGCTCTGTAGCTCATTCATGACCTCATCAGCCTTGGCGGCTGCAGTAGGTATGGGGAACTGTGGCTCGTGCTGCTGGGGTCCCATGGGATGAGTCCCAGGTCTCGCCTGTGGTCAACCATCAGGAGATTAAGTGGTTTCAACTCACCCATGGCTGTTGAGCACCACTTGGCATCCCGATTGGCAGTGACCATTTGCAGACTTCCCACCGATCCCTGGAAAGAATCATGGAGTCAGGTCTCTCCCTTCATTCAGCCTGGGGTTTCTTCTGCTAGGCCCAAAATTCCGGGTGCATGTGTCTCAGCCAGGCGTCCTCAGTTGCTAATCTGTCCTGCCGCCAGGAATCTGTAGGACCTTGCCACTTCCTCCTGCCATCCCTATAGCTACCATCCGGTGTGCCCTCATACTCCATCTTCCCTGAGTCTTCACACTGCCTGGTTTCGGGTCAGTATTAGGGTTCAGGACCCCGGATAGCACCCAGAATTCAGGGGAACTGGTAGGGTTGTTAATGGAGATTTGGGTTAATGTCAGGGTTCCAAATAGCATCCTCTATGAAATAATAGCTTGAGGCAAGAAGTTCTTCAAAACACCAATTTATTAGAAGAGCCATGTTGGCACATCTGGGAAAATCCAAATCTGAAAGCTTCCAGATTTCCCCCACCCAGTTGAAAGTTCAAGACCCTGCCCCAACACCTACAAGTTCATCAAATGGTCCAATCAGTTACTCCCGTGGATGAAGATTCCTCCCATCCCCATCTGTCCAGGTACAGGGATAAGGTGACCTTGACTTTCTGAGAAGGAATGTTATTATTATGGCTACACATCCCCCAAGCTCCATACCATACCCTCCTCTCAGTTTCCCATAGTAACTATAATAATAATAATAATAATAATAATAATAATAATAATAATAATAATAATAATAATAATAATAATAATAATAATAATAATAATAATAATTTATTTTATATACCGCATCCTCTCCCCAAGGGGACTCGGAGCGGTGCACAGGGAAAAGTTTAAAATGCTATGAAATATACATACAAAAATAAATACAATGCATAAAAATAAATTAAATTTAGTTGTCCCTGCACTAAAATCCCCACATTTAAAACTAACATTCCCTGACACCCTAAAGGTAGAGACTAACCTAGGCCGGCCAAGCAGAAAAAGTGTGTTTTAAGTTTTTGACGGAAGGAGCGGAGGTCCTATGTTTGAATAAGTGGCAGTCTTGAGGCCCTATCCCCTGATGGCTTCCGAGCCTGACCTTATTATTTCAATTTCAATTGCTAGACCATTGCCCAAAGTTATTTTTATCATAGTAGTACAGGTGGAATCCTCTCTCTACTTAGTTTGTTTGAAGACCTTTTTATTACACAAGCATTTAAAATAACTAACAGATTTTCTAGTATTGACCCATGGGGTTTGAAAATAGCAGGAATAGTTGTTGCACTTTAGTCAGATTGATTCTCTATCCAATTTCAAGACTGTTATTACACGAAGTGGTAACAGGATATTTAAGCATATAATGTAGTAGTTGTTTAGGAAGATCTAACTTCAAATGCCTACTTGACTGACTAGACTTTGTATTTCAACCTAACTCATCACATAGGAAGGAAGGTCCTATGAACTGAAGTGACAATGCATCATCTTAAAATTGGGTCCTTAGAACAATTGTAACTCTATGTGTTAGAGTATATGAGAATTGTATTCATGTTCATACATCCCTACGACTGACTCGCTCCCAGGGAGAGGGTCTTCTCCAGGTGCCGTCGACCGGGCAATGCCGGTTGGCGGCTCCCAGGGGAAGGGCCTTCTCTGTGATGGGTCCAACCCTCTGGAACGGCCTACCTCCCGATCTCCGTACCATCTCAGACCTCCGCTTGTTCCGCCGGCACTTAAAAACTTACTATTTTCATTTGGCCGGCCTAGCATGATCTACTCCACACCCACTGTCTTATAATCAAATCAAAGTTTAATTTATGGGTTTTTAAATTTATTTTAAGCAGGGTATTGATTTAATTTAGTTATTATTTAGTAATATTTTGTATTTATGTATATTTATTTTAAATCTCTGTTTGCCGCCCCGAGTCCCTTTGTGGTGAGATGGGTGCGGGTTACAAATGTTAATAATAATAATAATAATAATAATAATAATAATAATAATAATAATAATAATAATAATAATAATAATGTTCCAGACATAGTAGAAAATAACGGCCTGTACTGGATTTCAACAACTCACATACATATCAGTTACTAATATATATACTGTGATTAGTGAGGGAAAGGATCAATATGTAAAAAGTACACACCAGAACTTGGGTGTAATTTCAAATTTATTCATACTATCTGTTAGGTGAAAATATTGGCATTATTACACTGAATTATAATCTTACTGAAGGTGCTGTTCCCTGGACAACATTTATACCCGTAAAACTGTGACTTAACATCTGACTTAAGCACAAGATTTCTCTGTCAGGATGATGGGAGAAATGTACATGTAGGAATTACCTCAGTGAACATTTTCTGACAGTGGTTTATTTTGAGTACTTTGCTAACATATTGTCATGCAGGTCTAGTTCGTTAAGAAATTGTGATGAAAAGTATTTGGGATGATCTGAAGAGCAGCACTACTGGCTAATATAGAAGCTTATTTGAATGGGCAACCATATACAAGATGCTTGAAGTTGTGACTAGAAGCTCAATTTTAGCTTTTTTAACATAGTACATTTTGAATGTACAATGAGAGTGTATGATGACAACATATACTCTCTAATAGTGACAGGTGTTAAGAGGCACAAATATTTAATGTACATTTTAATGAAGTTGAAACTTGTAAATAATTTGTTACATGTATTTGTAGTGAGGATTTTTTTATATACATAGGTACCTTGGGAATGTACCATTATTGCGTATTACTTTTAATGCTCACCTCCTTTGATTTTCTAAATTAGATAAACATCTAGCAGCTGGAAATAATTCTAGAGGTGTTCTGGTTACCATACTAGGCAATTCTTAATGGCAATGTCCTTAGAAGATGACCCATGATTACAACCCACAGTTTTGCTGTCATTTAGCTAGAGGGGACATGTGTTACTGTCGTAATCAATTGATGAGATTGGATGGATGACCGAATGATGAAACTGCGGGCTGAATGTTTAGCTTGACATCTTGTCTGTGACAAAATAGCAGCATGGATGCATGGGCAGTATTTCTTTCATCATCCTTATCCTCAAGATAGAGTTATCTGTGCGCTTTGACATTTTATAACGCTAATTGAGATTAACAAAAGCCATGAGTATAATCACATTTTCTTTCTAATAAAGCTAACACGTTATAGTACATCTCATTTCTTGGTAGCTTTTATTCTGTTCTGCTGTGACAGAAGTAAATATACAGTATTTGATGTTCTTTTTTGAAAATTCAAGAATGTATTTTCTCATTAAATTTTTAACAAGACATTTTTTAAACGATGGTAAACCAGATATTTTGGTTATAAAGTAATAATTGGTAGCCTCTTTTTGTTGAAGGGCCTATCTGCCTTCAAACATCTGTTGAAACAAATAGCTCTGCAGAAAACTAATAAGACACTTGCCTCACGTCTGGCAGTCAGGCGTTCCAAAGCAAAGGGACTGCTTCAGAGAAGCCATGCTTTCACATTCATAGCCCTTTCACTGCTCATGGAAATGGGATCCTAAAAAAAAAATGCCCACATGGATTGGGAAGATTCCACCTAGAGGAGGAAATTTACTATATATAGAACTATATATAAGGCTTAGTTTTCTACTTCCTTTCTTTTTACCCATTCATTATTCCTTTTATCTTTTTATATGGCCAACTGATCTCAGCGCACTACATTATACTGGTTATTCTTTTTATCCCATTAATTCAGCACAAATGAATTCTTGAACATATATCTTTCTTTGTTGTACTGTTTCCATTGCTTTTCCAGAGTAGTTTGCAGGATGGTCCAGGATTGGGTTATTGTCATGTCCTATTGGTCTTGAGACTGAGTTAAGTTAAAGCCATGCCTCTGTGCTCCTTCTTGCTGGCCCCAGTTTCAGTTCAGTCTGGCCTGAGAAATTGTTAGCTACTGATATTTATCCTGATCCATTCTGCAAACACTTCATCCTTTTCCACCTTCCTTCCTCACCTATTTACCCTGAAGCCTGCCCTTATGTAGTGGCTTCTCCTGGCCACCGGTAAGGGTTGCAGAGGTTTCTTTCTTGGGGTGTGGGGCCCTGATGCCATTGAGGCGGCCATTTTGGGTGCCAGTTTTAGCCACATGGAGCAGGACACCAGCGCCAGGAGCTGCACATTGCCTGGCTCCATGGGGGTTTTCAACTAGCCTCTTTTTCCGACAGCAGAGAAAGGAGGCTTCAGAAGCTGCTGTCAGTCGGAGAAGCCGCCAGAGCGGTGCAGGCGGTGCATGAGGCTCGCAAAGGTCGCCGCGAGCTATTTGGAGCCGCAGGAGAGTGCACCAATTGCGGCAATCACTATCAGGGCTAGAGAGGCTTGTGTGACACAGAGGAAGCTACAAGGAGGCCGTGTGAGTGTTGCCAGACCTTCCGTGCCGTGCAGGGCTGCAACTGAGGGCTTGTGGACACCTCATGGCAGTGAAGGAGAGGTGAGGCCAGCACAATAGCAGATGGAGGCCTGGATCCCTGCCCTTATCTCCTGGGGAGGGGACTTCTGGCATGGGGCGGGCTAGACCCACTGCTTCAGCCTGGCAAAAGAAGGCCCTGGTAGCGGACCAGCCTTTTAGGGCTGCACAAAGAGATGAGCAGCACAGGCAGAAGGTGCTGGAGAAACAAGTCTCTAGGGCCAAACATGAGAGGTTAGGTCCATCCCCAGTTAGGTCCCGTTCTCCCCTGGGAGGTGCTTCGAGGTCTGCCTCTGATTATGGGTCTCCCAGCTCTAGCAGGGGGTTCTTTGGGGAATTTCACCTTCTCCACCCCTGTCCACTGCACACTAAGGCCGTTACAAGGGGGATCCCTTTCATTGCAGAGCATCAAGCCTTGACCAAGTTTTAGTCAGACCTTCATTGGCACCCCAGTCTGATCTTAGGGAATGTACTGGGGGACAGGACTTGTCCCCTATGGCTATTGAGCATTTGCCAGAGAGGCTTATTGCAAACACAATTTCTCACGGAATTGTGGTTGGATTACAGCAGAAGGTTTCCTCCCCTATTCCAGAAGGCTAGGCCAGGGACTCTAGAGGTCAACCACCCCAGTAGTCCTGACAGGTTTGCAGGCAGTGGTGTGTCCATAGCACTCCTTTCCATATTGCTGGGGAAGCTCATCTCTTGCATAGATGTGGTGTCTTGGGTGCACCTGTATGCCAGGACCTTGCAATGGCATCTTCTACCATATTAGAAGAACAACACCAGCAACTCCGTAGCCAAGTTCCAGGTAATGCACAAGTCTGGCTGTTGCTAAGGTGGTGGCTCTCCCCAGTGATAAAGAAGGGCTGCGAATTCAAGGAGCTAGAATGTCTCACTCTGATGCCAGATGCCAGTTTGTTGGGGAGCCCTCCGCAAATCACAGCTGGCACAAAGCCAGTGGTCCTGGGCTGACCTGAAACACATTAACTGGCTGGAACTGCATGTGGTCCACCTGATGCTATGGCACTTCAAAGTCAGCCTAGAGGGTTGGCACATTCTTGTGTTGACCGACAATGTTGTGGCGAAGGCCCATATCAACTGCCAAGGGGGCATGCACTCTGGGACACTGTGGACTGAGGAGATGGTGCTCTGCACCTGGGCTGAGAGACACCTTCGATCCATTCAGGCAGAACATATCACTGGGGTGGACAACCACCAAGCTGACTGGTTGTGTCAAGCAACTGTGGACCACAGAAAGTGGACTCTACATCCGGACCTGTTCCAGAGTATCTGCCAGAGATTCAGGCAGCTAGAGGTGGACCTCTTCACCACACCGGGTAATGCGCAGGTAACCTGGTTCTTCTCTCAGTTCCCAACTCAGGGGATGGAGGGAGTTGACGCCCTCCACACAGAATGGTGGACCTCCTCTATGCCTCCCCTCCCCTCCCTCTCATCCCCAGGGTCATTCAAAAGGTAGTCATGAAACAGGCAGAGCTCATCCTAGTGGCACCCCACTATTCCAGGAGGGCATGGTTTGTGGACCTTGTGTGCCTGTCAGTGGAACAGCCACAGAGGATTCCAAGGGAGGAGATAGAGTTGATGCAGGGAACACCCAGAGCCCCAGGGGCTGCAACTGGCCATGTGGAGATTGAGCAGGAGCGTCTAAGGGACCATCAGCTCTCCCACTGGGTGACCACAACCATTGAGGCCTCACGGAGGCAATCCACAACTAGGATTTATAACTCTACATGGGCCACCTTTGTGGCCTGGTGTTGTTCATTAGGAACTGACCTGTTGTCAGCATCGGTTCCACAGGTATTGGAGTTTCTCCAAGACGGGTTGGGTAAAGGGCTCTCCCATGGCACTATTAAAAGACAGGTAGCAGCTCTGTCCATGGTGATAGCAGGGGAAGGAACACAATCACGGTCCCAACTTCCAGTGGTTAATAGATTTGTCAAAGGGACCACCAACTTGAGGCTGACCACAGATTTCCCATGTGGACCACCACAGATTTCCCATGTGGAATCTCTCCATCATGCTTCAGGCACTGATGGGGGAGCAGTTTGAGCTGTTGAAAACAGTGAGCTTGAAATTTCTCACATTGAAAGTTGTATTCTTGGTGGCGGTCATGTTGGTGAGGTGAATTTCTGAACTGGGGGCTTTGTCCTCCAGGGCGGACCTGTGTACTTTCCACAGCAATCGGGTTGTCCTGCGAGTGGCCCCGGCATTCTTGTGCAAGGTTAACACCCCCTCCCACAGGGCGCGTGAGGTCATCCTGCCGGATATTCCCTCAGATCTAGTCAGGGATAGGGAGCACCTGTTGAATAGGTTGGATGTCCTGGGCTTCCCTGTCGCCCTTCATCCACCATTACAGGTTGGATGCCTATGTGTCAGTGGATGCGTCGTTCAGTCGCAGGGTGTTGCAACAAGTCATAGCACATGATAGGACTCTGGATCAGTAGTATTTCCCCCCACCCCCCGAGGGACTGAAACTTGGGTATGTCACAATCCTGGACCATCCTGCAAACTACTCCAGAAAATGACAGTTGGTCTTACCTGAACTGTGATTTTAGGAGTTTTGCAGGATGGTCCAAGTCCCACCCATGGTGATTCATCGTGGGTGGAGACAGGTGGAGGAGTTCTCCCTTGTGACTTATTTGTAGATATTCCCAAGGAGGTACATCGTTGAAACTGGAGCCAGCAAGAAGAAGCACATATAAACAACCAGCTGCAAACTTCTTCACTATCAACAAAGAGATCAGGTGTTTTTTTTTACAAGATCAGAAAGAGGCTTTGAGAAAGAAAATCAGAGAAACACTACCTAATGTGCATCAAGATATTTTGGATTTAAATTGAAAATAGTTCAGTTGCTGAAATCCCTATATCCTTTCCCCTTTCATCTCATCAAGCATTGCCAAATAGAACTTTGTGAATATTGTGCTTGGAAAATAATCATTTTTTGTTCAGGCAGCTGCCAAAGTGCTTGTCTTTTCCTTATTCATGTATCTATCAAACAAGGAAGTGGGTTATCAGACATGCTTATTCCTAATTCCTGTTCAGTGTTGAAAATTTGCTAAGCATTCCATTTATTTTCATACATGCTTTACTTCTAAATATATACTGCTATTACACATTCAGCAACCAACCTTCAATTCATGCAAAACACTCCATTAATTTAAGCTTATTCACTTTATCATATGCTTTTAGTGTATCAACAAATATGTAATTTTTTTCTCACTTTCATACATTTCTCAGTGACTTGTCGGCGATATTCCATGAAAATAAAACATTTAAACCAAATAATCTATCAGTTTATCTGACTAAATCGTAAAATGTGGTGTAAAATTTCAAATATGGTATATATATATTATATATATATAAATATGATCTATCCCCCAAACTAAATAATATTCCCATTTTATTTATCACTACTGTTTTCATTTGCAAAGGAATAAACAGTTGTGAAATACTGATTCAGTAAGTTTAGGAAAGAGGTTGGAGAACATTTCACAAAGCTTCTAATACTGTCATATGGAAGCAGTGTTCCTGCTTGTTGGAAAGATCAAAAGTTTAAACTGCTCTCCTGCACTGTAACATGTTGTATTAACAGCAGATTCATTTATTTCCTAATTAACAAAAAGTGTTCTTTTTATTTAAGCCATCTGGCCACAGAGCATGTTGTTTAACTGCTTGCTGTTACAGTTTGGAGCCACAGAGATGGGAGGGGGGGAGAATGTTTTGGCTCTTATTTTGGCTAGCGACTAAATCAATGCTGTAGGTGTATTAACGCACATGCTTGTCATTGCAGCATTTACTCCTTATTGATGGTGCACGCACACGCGGATGCACACACACACACACATTTCTTTTTAGAGGCAAACCACTTTTAACATTGACAGTTGGTTCATGCCACTCGGCAGTTGCAATTGAGTGCTGCCTTTCTCTTTCCATATCAACATTACGGTCTACAGCAAATATTTTTCAATGACCTTTTGCTCTAGATACTTGGCCAGATTATGTGCAAAAAAATATACTCTTTTGTCATGTCTTCATTCATGATGTAGTATAAAAATTATGCATTCTTATATTTACACTTATATTCATTTAGTTATTTGCTGATTCTGAAAGGTCTGCAGCTTTCTACTGATCCATTCTTGATTGCTCGACGTATGCAGCAGGTATTCTTACTTACCTTGCATTGCACCGATAAAAGGAATTCTGGCTGAAAATCTGATTTTTAAATTACAGGCATACCCATTATAGGTAGTCCTCAACTTACAATCATAATGGAGCCTGGAATTTCTGTCATAGGTTATGATGGTTATTTGTCAAGACACAGATGTAAGCATTTCATGACCTGTTTTACACAGCAGTTGTTGGCATAGCTGCTACAGCTATGATATTTTTAGAGTTGGGTTTTAAATTAATATTGGTCTTTTAGCACGGGCTAAATTATTTAATTGTAGTTTTAACTTGTGTAGAATTTTGTATTGTTTGTATTTTTAGATTTTTAAATTCCTGTGCGCCGCCCTGAGTCCCATTTTGGGAAATGGGGCGGGATAGAAATCTAATAAAGTAAGTAAGTAAAGTAAGTTAGGCAAATGATGTGATTGTTAAGCACATGCATGCATCCCTATGGATGGAGGGTTTTTTGCCAGAAACTGGTCCCAAAGGCCGCAAACCAGAAAAAACAACTAGTAAACCACAGTCATGACCAGCTGTGAAGGTGACCTGGTTGCCAAGTGCCTGAAATGCTGTCATGTGGCCATGGGTGTGTGTGTGGGTACAACTGTCCGATGTCTAGAGCTGGTTTCTAAGTAGCATTTTTTGAGGGGGGAGAGTTCATTGTAACTTATTGGTCACAAGTCAAGGACTACCTGTATATGTTTATGAAACTATAAATAATTAGACTTTCCAATTGATGTATTTTGCTTTTCCTTAACTTCCCAAAGAGAGCCAATTAGTTGCAGTGGTTAAGACATCAGACTAGAAGCTGGGTGACTGTGAATTCTAGGGGCTGAGACATTGATAAAACTTCAGTTTGATGAGCCTGTAATGTTAGACGACCAGATGTGATTTTATGGGCTTCTTGTGTTACTTAATCCTCTTTAAGCATATATTGCCTCAGCAATTGTCTGGGTTCTGTAACCAGATTCCTGATTCCAAAATGATGAGTAGTTTTCCTAGGAAGCATTGAAAGCAAAAGGCCCGTTTCCTGTGTAATATGCAAAGACTGAAGTGTTTGTCCATATCAATTTTCTCTGAAGCTCAACATTTTTCCATTACATGACATCAACCTCAATAAGTTAGGAAACTGACTTGTTCCTACAGTGTTGTTGTTCATGGTCAGTTCCTGTTGAAATGCAGTGCCCCGCTGCATTTCTCTTATCATTTTCCTCATTTTCCTCCTTGATTGTACATTTAGTAGCTATTGCATATGCTCTGTTGCATTGTTCCTCTGAAATCATTTTGATGAATGAGTCTCTTATATTATTTTTATTGTAAGGCTTCTTTACAAATTATTTAGAAAGTTGCATGTGATTAGCATCATTTACTTTCCTTTTAAATGGACTTGACATTCACAAAATTTGGGAAAACATATATTTGAATTTTCCTGTGTGAAAAGATAAAGCTAAAGCAGCAGGAGAGGAGAGCAAACATGATAGTGGGTTGATTATTTTCCTTTGATCTAAAGGAATGGCATCATTCCTGCAGCTTAATATGGAATGAGAAATCAAAAAGTAGGACTAGCTTTGTTTAATTTGAAAGTCTGGCTTAAAAATCCAAAATGGTTTGCCTTCACACTCACTCTTCTCTTTAGTATAAACTCCCATCTAATGTTGGTGTTTGAGTCATGGTATGTGGGTGTACTTTTAATGTGCTATCATTTATACTAACTTTTCTGTTCTTTTCTCCTTAGGTAATTGAATTGTCAAATTGTACAATGAGTCTTATCTTATAATGTATTAGGAAACAAAACAGCTACATTCTATAAAGAATTTGCAATATATTATCAGCAACAAGTAGTCTAGTTTTTACCTGTAGTTTAAAATTTGATCCGACCAAATGAAATATATAGTAGCAACTTATATAACATTCAGTTATGAATGTTATCTCTCTGGGTGTTATATTATAACATCAACACACACACATACACACCTACCTACCGACCTATCTACCTACCGACCTATTTACCTGCCAATTAACTTTTATTGTGTTATCTTGAAATAAAACACAAGAAGAGTCCTACTGGATAAGGCTACAGATCAGAGGTGGATTGCTAATCTTTTTACTACTGGTTCAGAGGCGTGCATGCACGTTGGTTCCGCACAAACCAGAAGTGTGTGGGTGGGTGGGTGGAGCCTCCCAGTTCCGCTATTACCAGTTCGGCCGATCCAGCAACCCACTTCTGCTACAGATCCAACTGGATTCTAAAAATATTCTAACTATATTTACTATATTTTAGTTTTCAAATCCACATCCTTCCCAGCACATGGATTTTAACAATACGTCTCGGCTGATTTACCATGTTTTGACACCCAAAATAAGCGCTTGGTCTTATTTTTGGAGAGATCTTATTATATTTGAGGTGCAGGAGGCGGCGAGTGTGGTTACTTCATTGCTGCTGTGTTGCAATATTTTCGGGGAAGGCTTATTTTGGGGGGATGCCTTATTTTAGCGCATGGGCTCAAAAACCCAATTGACCTTATTATCCAGGGAGGTCTTATTTTCGGGGAAACGGTATATTTTGATAAAACCATAACGTGGAGCAGCTGTTTTGCAAAACGGTAAAATTGAAGTTGTCTCCGATTACAGAATGAGAATTTAATAAAACAAAAGAAGAATTCTTGTGTTGGTTTTGTCCTCTATAGATAAAGCAAAGAGTTTTCTACAAATACTCATTCCATAGTTAACTCTTTAGAAGTAATAATGTTCCCATGAAACATATTCTATCTCTTTAATTTAAGCATAACATGATCTCTTCTAAATTTTAAACCCTACATCCTAACATTGGAGTAAAGGTTCATTATGAACATAACATTATTATGAAGTTGTGGCTGTATTTCCCTGTATTTGGAACAGCAGCCCTCATGAAGATACCTACAGCTCCCATTCTTCAAATATGCTGAGACTCTCTTAAAATCTGGCTGTTTCCAGGCCATGGGTTAAAGTATTTGTGGAATCCATGGCAATTTTTCTTGTTGTTTCTGAGTTCTATTTATGGGGTTTGGTTCAGATGATCATGATTCTTTTATATTATGTATTCTTTCAAATAAGGTAAGCTGTGCAGAGTCTTTTTGGAGTTGGGCAGCCTCAAAATCCAATAAACAAAATCAACCATCCAACCATGAGTCCGTTTGGAGAAGGGCGGGGTATAAATTGAATAAACTGAAACTGAAACCAACCAACCAACAAATCATTGTTTAAAGAAATGTTTTACATTATAGACCTAGTTGCTGTTGTACCAGCATAAAATAATCTAGCTTGATTATTTTCTTACTTGACTATTTATCTACTGCTTACTTAGTAACTACTCACTTAATTTTAATTTGTTTCTCTTCTACTTGCAGCTCAGAGCTGTGGAACATTTATCTTAAATTATGTATCCTAAAGTATCCTAAAGTACGTACACCTGTTTTTTGTGCATATGATAGCTGATACACATACTAATTTGCCAAACAATCCTATTTCTAATTATACAGAAGCAACAACTATACAGATCATTCTGTATAGAATAGTGAGAGTTGAAAGGGACCTTGGAGGTCTTCCAGTTCAACCTTCTGCCCAAGCAGGTTACCATGTATCATTCTGGACAAGCGACTATCAAATATAGACAAATGGCTGTCTTAAATATGCATTGAATGAAACAAAATTGAAAGTAATAATAGAGATCGTGAAAGTTTGCAGCTAATATTACTTCCTGTACTTGGATTATTTATAGTCCAACAAAACACCATATTTTTCGGAGTATAAGAAGCACCAGAGAATAAGACGCACCAAGATTTTGAAAAGGCAAATTTACATTTATTTTGCACTCTGCAGATCTCCCAAACCGGTTCATTTTTGTGAAAACAGCCCCCCCCTTTCCCCCCCCCCAAAAAGGGCATGCATAGCCTTTAGGAGACTTATAGAGTGCTCCTGGGAGGCTGGGGGGGGGGGCAAAATTGAGCAAAAAATGGCCCATTTTGTGCTCATTTCTGCCCTCCCCAGCCCAGGAGCACTCTATAAACCTCCTAAAGGCAATGCGCAGCCATTTTGGTGAAGGGGGCGGGGTTTCGGGAGGCAAAAAAATGCTGTATTCAATGTATAAGATACACCCAGATTTTCAGCCTCTTTTTTGAGAGAAAAAGGTGTGTCTTATACTATGAAAATACAGTAGGTTTGGAAAGCCAAACATGTGGCTGTTATCTGAAAGAGTTTGAATTTAGATATATATGCATTCAGCTCTACACTTAGGAAAGAAAACTGAAAGCAGTAACGGAGCAACCTGGCAGATATGATTTTAAAAATCTGGAGAAAAACTATTTCTAATAGTATTTGCTAAATAATAAAATTAGTGAAGGTTTACTGCATAGGAAATTTCTAGGTTTGTAAGGGCTTAAAATTAATTTGGATGATGTATATTAATTTGCTAGTTTAGAATGAGGAATGTAGCAATCTGAACCAGATGAGAATTGCCGATACTAGTTCATGCCTTTTAAAATGATAGACTTCTGTGAATTTTAGTTAGGAAATGGTATATAGAATACCGTTTTTATTAGATGATTTACCTCTAAAGTTCCTGGCACAAGACGATAACAGGATATGACAAATACAGCCTTGAGAATTTCCTCTAGAATTCTAGAGAGGGATTTCCAGTAAGACTTGCTCATTTTTTTCTCAAATGTCTGGCTGATCACTTGAGGGTGACATATGGTAGAAGCATGCTTTGAGGGACAAGCCTCCTGTATGGCAAACAGTACCATGCAAAACAGACAGATGGTGGCTTATTCAACCTTGGGAAGTTGTTTAATCCTACATACTGGCAAAGCCTAAGTATAGAGAGACGGAGAGAAGCTGTACAACCTTAATGGCATCTGAAGCAAAGATGTGATGAAAATTCTCACAAATAGCTTTGTACTTGGAATATAACCTTACTCTGGTATAATCAAATATAATAATCCTGACTGTTTCAAAATATATATAGTAAATAGCAGCAAATATAGTCTGTGGTTTGAAATTCATTTTAAAAGTGCACATTTAAAAAGACATTAATTTGAATTGTTCAGTTGCTCCGGAGAGGGTTGCAATTTTTAAAAGTCTATTCTCATTTATTTGTTTGCTAATTATAATTTCCTTTCTCCTAGTCTTTAGTATTTATTATATGTTTTATTTGCATGGTGGATTGATTGATTATGTACATTACATATTACATTGACATAATCTATGCAACTGCATAGATGGATTTTCTCCATAACAATCTGTTCCTAACTTTGTTTTTTCCATCTTTAATGGTATACCCACCACCATTGCAACAGAGTCTGTGCTGATGGCCATCTTCTCTTTTCTTCTATCTTTTACCAGCATTATCACTTTCTTTAGAGAATGAGGTCTTTACATACAGGTAGTCCTTAACTTTCAACCACAATTGGGACTAAAGTGCTAAGTGATATGATTTTATGAGTGTGTTTTGCCATTGTTGTTAAATAAACCCAATTTCCCACCATTGAATTTGCTTATTGGAAGCCAAGGAAGATCAGAAAGACCCTGGGACTTTGCAACCATAGTAAATACATGCTGGTTGCCAAATGTCTGAATTACAATCATGCTGTAAAAATCATAAGTTGAAGAACTGGTTGTAAGTCACTTTTTCCAGTGCGATTGCAATTTCAAATAGTCATTAAGGGAATGACTGTAAGTTGAAGACTACCTGTAATGTGTCCAAAGTAGGATAATTTGAGCTTGGTCATATGTACCTTGAACTAGAACTCAATGTTGATTTATACAATAATCCACTTGCTTGGTTTCTTGGCTGTCCTTATTGATTCTCAGGATTCTTCTACAACACCAAGGTTTAAAAGCACCAATACTCTTTCTATCCTGCTTCTTCGGTTTTGAAAAAGTTTTATTGGGTTTTACAAATTTTAGAAGAAATAGGAAAAGGGTATAAGGTGATACAAAGACATTTTGAGAACCTCTATGTCGGAGGTGTTGGCCCCCTCCGAGGCTTCATAAAAAAAATAGATAATACAATGAATTTTTCATTTGTTCTACAAAGTGGAAAGAGATACAGATATTTCAATTTAAAATCTATGCAATCAATCATTTATAAACATCCAAATAAAAGTTACATTAAACAAAAATAAAGTCACTTGTGAGATCTAAGTCTTTTCGCAATTGTGTCTTCCTCTTCCTGACCTCCAGTGGGCGGAGCCGTGGCCCCCTCTGTTCCCCCATTTTCATCCTCCAGGATTGAGGAATGTTTTTTAAGAAAGGCGTCCGCCTCTGCAATTGTTTTAATTCTTACCCTCCCTCCCTCCCAGAACACCAACATTCCCTCAGGCATCACCCACTTGAACCACACCCCCTTTTTGAATAATCTTTTGGACAAGAAGGAATATTTCCTCCTTATCTCTCTAATCTTTTTTGGGATCTGTTTCAAGATGGCAATCTCGTTCTGTTGATAGATTAAAGGACCGTCTCTCTGTGCTCTCAGGATCCCCTCCCTTGTAGACCTTACAAATTTAATATGTATCTCTCTGGGTACTTCATTTATCCTGGCATATGCTGAATTAATTCTATAAATCAGATCAATGTCCCCCCAAATATCTTCTTTACTCTTTTTTGTATAATCTGCTAATATCGTACACATTAATTCTTTCAGGTCCTCAGTGCTTGACTCAGGGACGTTCTGAAATCTTAAAAAGTAAGACATTCTTTCAAAATCCATCCTAGACATATGACCAGCCAAATTCACTATTTCATTATGAGAATTTTTTAGCTCTTCCCTTGTCTCAGCCATCCCCCCCTCTAGTCCATCGATTCTTTGTTTATTTTCCATTAGTGCTTTCTGTGTCTCCAAAAGTTCTAATTTTGAACTGACATTGTCCTTCCGGATTTCTTTAATTTCTTTCATAATGTTTTGAAGAATTTCCTCTATTTTTGATATTTTTGATAATTGTGTAGCTTCCACCTCTGTTTCTGTGGGTAACATTGAAGTAATCTTAAGTTGATGTAGCTGCTTTTTTGAAGCCATAATGAAAGTTTTAAGTCCTTGTCACTAAAATGGCGTCTGTTGGAGAGGCAGTCTGTGAGGCAAGGAGAGAGCAAAAGCCAATGTCCAAATTCAAAGTTCCATTTGGTTATAATCCAGAGAGAAAACAAGTTCTTAAAGGCAATCAGATTAAAAAAAACAAAGAAGGCACATCAGGGAAAGGTCCAAGTAGTCAATTATATCCATCCATTAATAAAAAGAGAAGAACAGTCCCGAACACAAGGGAGCGTCAGCAATTTTCCAAGAAAAGTATGTCTCCTGAGAACAAGGAACGCCATCTTCCCCCGCCCTCCTGGAAGCCGCCGAGAGTTAGTGGAAATCATTTCAGTTGTTGCCAGACTTCGATACAAAGTATCCAGACATCGTAAAGGAAAGACTTTCACTTATGGTTTAAGAAAATCGGATGTTGATTCCTCCGCTTCCCCAAGCCTGGGGAGCATTTCTAAACGCCGCTTTTTTTTCCTTTCCGAGGGTTTTTTTTACAAACTCCCCCCTCCTTCTTCTTTCAAACTTAAAGTTGAGAGCATTAGTATAAAACACTCACGATCCACTCTGCAGCCAGGAGCCTCGGTGTTGCCTTCGACCCCGGCATTTCGGTTCTTCTTTAAATCAAAAAGCTGTTCCGGCTCTCCATCGGCAAAGGGGACGTCCCCCCCGCGACTCGTTCCTCTGCGCCTAGGTCGAAGCGGGGGCCACCCCCCCGACCGCTGTCGGGATGGGGGGATTCCCCGCAAGCCGCCCGTACAGCGGGGCTCTTTAAAAGAGCTCCCTGCCCCGGGGGGGGGGGCGCAGAGGCAACCAAGCGGCGGACGAGCACAAAGACTCGACCGTCACCTCCGGCCAACCGGAAGGAAGTGATCTCTATCCTGCTTCTTCATTCCTTGTACAATACGTAATAAAAAACTATTGTATGCAGAATAACATAAAATTTTGGAATGTATGTAAAAATAGTAAAAAATATGTGTTTAATTTTTAAAAAAAATTTTTAAACATTTTAAAAACATGGATACTGAAAACTATTACTTCTTAGCAATTATGACATAAGTATAATAATTAAGAATAATAATTAGTGAAAGAAAGTCAAATAGATCTTTATTCCCTTTTATAGAAAAATGTACTATTTTTATCCTCTGAGCAGTTGTTAATTTGTCTTGAAAGTTCATATTTCAACTGAGATCACAATGGAGGTTTATCAAGGTCTTGCTGAAGAAGAATTCTTGGAAATTTAAGACAATTTTGTCTGTTTCTCTCCACAGAATAACTGAAATTACTGGCTGAGCAGGATGATTATTAATTAAATAGAATTCAAAGCTGTACTGTGGCTTCCTGAATCAATTGCGGTGAGTAACATGATTTACATGTTTTATATATACATTAAATATCTAACAAAAAACTATCTCATAATTTTTATTTTAAGTAACTGCATTTCTGTAAATGATATTTTTCCACCCCCTCATCAATAGTGTCTCTTCTTCTAAGCACTTCCAAATAATACATTAAAAATGCTGTGCTAAGATTTTAAAATATGGTTGTTTTAGTGGAAGTAATATTGCAACATTTTAATATTTAAAATGAAAAGTCCATAATATCTCATGTGTGTTTTGATAAAATCAGAATATATACTGAACATACAATAGATTTATAGAAATGTAAATTCTAACTTGCTAATTCAGCTAAATAATCTGAATGAATATAAATGAGTGAAATTAGTAGTTACCAATAAAATATAGCAAAGGCATAATTTAAAAAACCATTAATGCTGTAAGATTGGCTTTGGCTTATCATAATTAATCTGAACTTGACGAGTCATGACCCTTTGGCTCATTGTTTCAAAGATATTTCCTTACCAGATTCCTCAATGCCTTCAGCAATGATAGAGTTTCCAATGTATTTGAAAAGTTTTTAAAAATTCAGGGAGATATTCAGAGATATATCTACTATATATTCAGAGGTATTTTTATTCATATAAATATTGTGTTATCTAGCACAGGAAATGTTTCATAATATATTATAAACTGTTTTATGATAATTTTATGCCAATTTCAATTCTATGGGTATCATTTTGGATGCATTCTGTTAGTTAGCCCATTTGATGTACCTGGGTTAAAAAAAATTGTCCTATGGTGCACCACTTTGCCTAGTTAAAGGTTACATAAAAAAGAGTTTTAGTAGTATAGATTACTAGGTAGATGACAGGTATTATATATTACCATCAGATAATCAGTTTTTTGGGATATAGAAATTAACTGGCTGTAGTTCTACTCCAACTTTTCCCCCCAATTCTTCATGTTTTGTGAAATCACCCTATCTACCTACAATGAAGACTGTATTATTTTCTCCATACCATTAACAAAGAAACAAAAACTCTCCAACTATGAATAACATATTACAAAATGCACTGAAAGTCAATGTAGTATAGAAGTTAAGGTATTTGTCTATGCCTGGGAAGCCTACAAAGATCTCCCTTTCTTCACAGATCTCACTAGTCATTCGTTAGTCTCTTCAATATCCAGTGCATCCCACAGGACTATAATGCCAATAAGATAACCATATTGCATGATGATATTAACATCAGACAACGATCATCCTCAGTTGGATACTAGTTAACTGTAAAAAATCCAGAAGATGCCCAAGAAAATGCTGGGCAGATGGTAGATATGGCTCAAATCAAAGCTACAGGATTAAATGCAAATGATTTGAGTATTGAAGCAGTTGGAAAGCAGCTGAAGATGCCTTCATCCTGCGCTAGATTGATTTGGGCTGATTTTGATTATATCTATATTTACTGCATGGCTATAGCTATATATTTGTACTTATATTAGACTGCCATAATAATAACAAAGCATTGAAATGTTGTGAGATCATTCATGACAGTGATTCCAGTAATTCAGTAATAAGTAAGTTTGGTAATATTTTGTTCTTCAGGCGAACATGGAAAATATGGCATTTATGGCTACTGGCTTATTTGGTGAATATGATTCATTTTATTTAAACTTGATTTATTTTGTGGGCTACTACAGGTTAACCTATATCATGAGTGTTTGTGTGTGCAGGTACACTCATACATTGGAACGATTGGCTGCTTTGTTATTCACATTTGCAAAGTGATCTACTTAGGTTTCCATAATACCTAATCAAGATCAAAGGTAGCATTATTCAAATAAGGTTTTCAATTATAGTTGCCCATAGGAGATACTGTCAACTATTTTTAATTTGTCTGTGGCAAAAGCCAACAATACAAAATTCAATACATTTCATTTCCAGTTATAGTCTTATATAAAACTAAATTAAAAAGTACCATTAAATGATGGCATTGCAGCAACTTGCTTTGCCCATTCTTTCTTCTCTGAAGAGTTTTGGGACAAAATTAGGGTCTTCCACATTGCTGCAAATAGAGGAGGAACAATATAAAAAAAGAAACAAAACCAGCAACTCTGGAAAGTAATGGAGCTCTGTCTCCAGGGAACATTTCAAGGAACAGGCGTCATCTTCAGACGCAGACCTGGCAACTCTGTTATATTTCAAATTGCTTTTCAAGGACACAAATATAACAGAGACGGAAAATTATTTCTGGCTTACACTATCCAGTCTACAGGCTAGGTTGCCTCTTTCGCATTGTAAAAAAGATTTGCTGCACACTTTGGTGGCCACAAACTTCTCTTAAACACTTGATTCCAAAAAACATATATTTCCACGTCCACAGTCTACTAGATGAAATGTTTGACACATACAGCACTTAGGATACAAGCCCGCTGATTGTAGAAATAGCTTGTCTGCCTAAAAATAGAAAAAAGGTTTCATTGCTTCTAGGAAAAATGAATGTAAGTGTGATTCTTGGACATTTTGATGAAATAACAAGCCTTTACCAAACATGAACTTTTTCATCCCTTCTATGTCAGGGAAAGAGCATATGAACATAAATCAAAGCTGACAAATTGATTTGCAGATGTGTATACAGTTAATGTTCATACAGGTGTAGTACATAATGCAAGGGGATATTTTAATTCTTCTATAGCCTTTGTAAAAGATTGCAATACAATACCTTTTTGTCTTATATTTGATCTCTAATGCGCTATAATGTATTATAGCGATTACTCTCCTGACCAGTTATCAAAAAGAAGGTCAAACGAGTTGATTGAGATTTCATCAATTAAACAAAGTTTTCCTGATATCTGGGAATTTGTTCCTTACTTTGGAATCTGATAGGCAACTGCATTGCCTATTTATGTATTGCATTTTTTCCTTCACCTTGGTCTGCTTGCTTTATGAGTAGAGCAAGTATTTTATTGATGCCATAAGTTTCCACTTCTTGAAGAAGTGCAGGAATTTTAACTATGAGAACAGCCAATATCTGAATACATGCCATATCTGATATTAGAAACATAATTTAAAAATCCAAGAAGGAAAGAAGCTAAAGACTAAAATGATGTAATTCAGACTGTGTGCCATATTGTTGATTAGAAACAATGAATGACATATTGCTACTCTAGTATTTCCATACTTCATTTCAATATTAAATCTTCATAGTTTAGGGAAATAAATGCTTGGAACAAAGCCCACAAATATTTTCTGGTATGTTAATGCTGTTATTGGCTGGAATTCTAAGCAATATTCTAATCAGGAAAAGGAAGTGATTTCTATCACTTCAGATTTTAACCTTTCTCACAGAATTCTGTTCCCAGATTCCTCAAATCTATAAATAATGCTGCATGTTTTCAGGTGCAAAGTGAAGAGGGGCTCTATTACATGGTAATGAAAACTATTCTGACTGTGGAAAAGAAATCAGCATCCCCAAAACTATAATTGAAAATTATTTGGGAGAGGGCAATCCAATAGTGTGTGCCGCCAGTTGTATTATAAACAGCATTGGTTAAACTAAGGACTCCAGTAACTAAAGGTTTAGAAATGAAACAAACAAAATGTTAAAAAGTTATGATATTTATGTAGTTACTTATCAAGCACATTAAAAATACATTAAAGTAACCAAAATATCTTTACAATCCCCAACGCATGTCATAACATTTGAGCACCCCTAATGTTTGAAAATTGAAATATTTGACAATTGGGTAGTATATGCTGAAAAGTATTAAGGAAGAGGAGGAATGGACCCAAGCTAAAATTGCTTTTGGCAAGGCTCAAACATTGAGTTAAACCACAATGTGATGTCTTTGATTTTGACTTGACATCATATTTAAATCCAATCTTTGGGAATGAAAATCATGCTTTATGTGTGAATCCAAGTTTTGGAACTTGTTTAAAAATACGGTTAATGCAGTAATAGCTTAGTGTGATTTTGGGGATAACAGTTTGCTGGGGAAATAGTTACCTCTAGCCTAACTAGAGGCTTCAAGGTCTTGACGACCATCTTTAAAGTGCTCCATGGCTCGGGGCCTAGTTATTTGCGAGACCGCCTCTTGCCTCATACATCCCTTAGACTGATACGCTCCCACAGAGAGGGCTTCTCAGGGTGCCGTTGGCCGGACAATGCCGACTGGCGACACCCAGGGGAAGAGCCTTCTCTGTGGCGGGCCCAGCCCTTTGGAACGACCTACCCCCTGAATTACGCACCATCAACGACCTCCGCCACTTCCGCCAATGTCTAAAGACATACTTGTTCCAACAAGCCGGCCTAGCCTAACCTCCCATGGGGACTTTTAAATCGGGTATTTTAAAATTGGGTTTTTAGCATAGGATAAGATGGTTTAATTTATATTTTAAATTGTGTATTTATTTTGTATTTTGTATGTTTTTTAAATTTTCTGTGCGCCGCCCTGGGTCCTCTGCGAAGAAGGGTGGGATATAAATGTAAATAAAATAAAAATAAATAAATAAATAAATAACTAATAGCGTTAAGAGATACTTTTTCTTTTAGAGTTTTCTTAAATTACCAATGTCCAAAAAATCTTTTAGTAAAAATGTCTATCTATGTATGGTTGCCCTGATGAAGTAACCCAAAAGGAAAAGAGACCCCCCCCAAAATGACGGAAATTTTAGAAGAATTCAAACTTGTCATTTCTGAAAAAGATAGCTTAACCCTTTTTCTTATTACTTCTTTTTAAAATTAGTATTTAATGGAGGTTATATTCTGCTTTGGTACTTTCCTCCAATATTAAGAAAAACATGAAAATGGTTTAAAAAAAAATTATAAATAATATCTGCATCTTTTCCACTTAATCCTACTCTGGCTAAGGTAGAAAAACACAATAATCATGTGTGGTCAAGAGAAATTACATCATTCCCATCTTGATCACATTGTTTTTATCAGCTTGGAAAAAGATTTTTTAATTAAAACAAATGTAGATTTATTTCCCATAACATGGAAATCACTGTGCACTAAGAGTACAGGTAATGATACAAGGCTGGAAGGAAGACAATTTCATAGATTAGAGTTTCTTGAAGTGTAGTCCTAGGACCTCCTAGGACACTCAAAATCAGAATTATTTGGCAGATAATAACAAAAATTTAAAACAATACTGTTCTCACTGTTTTTTCATTTGTTAAAAATAAAGTTGTTTTTCATGAAATATATTTATGTTATATCTAATGGGTTTTAATGTTGTTTTTAATTATTTATTTAATAATAAATATTCAATGAATCCATCCATTTTAATGTTTTATATGGAAAGTATTGATAAATAAAATCCATACACACTCTTTTGGTGTCTTCCATATATATTTTTTTTTTAAAGAAAGGGGTTCTGAGAGCAAAAGTTTAAGAAACACTGACATTTGAAACAGTATTCTTTAGTGGTAGGAACCTTTGTATTTCACTACGAATGGATGCAACTATTGCATCAACATTTTATACACACTATTTAATAACAATGATTACATTATAACATTAAATCAAACCACACTGTATAAACTTACATTTCAAAGTTATGAAATATATATTTTTGTGATGTAAAAAGCTCCATTGTTTGGGGTAAAAAGTACATTCCTGAGGTAGCTGGAGGTGAGCAAGGATGCCATTCATGAAGGTTCCTTTTCCAATGGCCTCTAGCTGCTTTAGAAAGGGGTTAAGGGGCTCTTGTCCTTGCATTTGGCATCACAGAGGTAATTTTTTTTAAAATGACAAACCTCCTTAAGTTTTGTGTCTCAAGTCAGTTGACTCCTGGCAACAGCTTGGAAATTTGCTCCTGCAAATTTCTTGACAAGATTTTTCAGAAATCTTTTGCCCTTGCCTTCTTACTAGGGCTGAGAGAGAGTAGCTGGCTGGCCCAAAGTCATTCAGCTAGCTTTCAGCCAAAGGCAGGACTAGAACTCACAGTCTTCTAGCCTGATGCCTTAATCACTAAACCAGACTGGTTTGATTCAATTATAGATGTTTAATCATTACAAATGTGCTTATTTTAAAATAATAACAATCTCATCTGGACGCTTTCTGTAATTTAAAGAACAGTTGAATCAAATTAGGTTATACAAGAGATAATATTTTTTCCTGTTTTAAAAACATACATTCAAGAATTAACGGGACCCTTTTCACATATTTCTTGAGAACATACATACATACATACATATCTTCTCTTGCTTCTTAAATCTGAAATACATGAAATAAAGGAACGTTCTAAAAGCCTGGGCATTTTGTGCTTTCAGGCAGCTCCTCCTAGAGTCTAGTCTGTTGCACTTATTTTTCTTAGCAAATCCCGTCTTTATTACAGACTTGATTCTGCAGCTGCCTTGCCTATAATTCTCTTGAAGTTCAAATAGCTTCCAACATGGAGTGGACTGCAGACTTTGCCTCTGTGTGTTTTGGTTATGTAACAGATTAGATCATCAGGAGAACTGTGAGATGATCTCAACTAAGTGGAAATGAGAAACTTGAGCAGGAAAGAGAGAATTTTTTAGCTGTATATAAAAAGTAGCTGCTGCTTCTATAGCAGGTGTCTTGAAATATTAAGAAAGTAGAGTAAAATCATACTACATTTGGTTTTCCCTTCCAACGGCAAATAATAGATGGAGAATCAGTCAAAGCAGCAGAAGAAACTACTGTAGTCATGTTTTCTATTAGCAATTTATTTTTCCATGTACCTTTGATTCTTCATTCCTCATGCAACTTGGATGTATAGTACAAAGTGTGTAGTGTAGTGTAGTATAGTATAGTATTAATATGTATAGTATTAGTATAGTGTGTATAAGTGTATAGTATAAAGCAAGCATTTTCAGAAAGCTTTACTGTAAAATTTTACTTAGAGTAATAAATACATTGTCCATTTTGTAAAATATGTGACTAATTTTTTATTGAGGCAAAATTGCTAGTCTCATATGTACACAAACCTATCAAGAATGTTAAAGCTACTGAATGTCTCAGTAGATGGCAGCACCTACCTGACCCTGTTTGAACTGGATCTGGGCTAAAATCTCAGTATTTGGATGAGAGACCACAAAGGAATACTTGAGCAAAGGAATACTTAAGAGCAGGGATGTCCAAACGTGGGAACTTTAAGACTTGTGGACTTCAACTCCCAGAATTCCCCAGCCAGCTGTGCTGGCTGGGGAATTCTGGGAGTTGAAGTCCACAAGTCTTAAAGTTCCCACGTTTGGACATCCCTGACTTAGAGCAAAGGAATACTTAGAGCAGAAAATCAGAATCATTATGGAAGAAGGTAGTGGTAATTCACTTCCAAAAGATTTCAAAGAAAACTTCATATATGTGTTGATAAAATCACTGCAAATTGACTTCAAGTCAAAGGGGCCTTGATCTTTACTGAGAGAGTAACTTATACCAAACACTAAGCCATTGGCACATCATGCTTAGCTAAAACTATGACTTAATAAGTTCAATAAGCTGTAGACATATAACAAACCAGGTTGTAAAATATGTATCTTTATTCTGTCTTCTTGTTTCATCTTCAGTATGGATGTATAGGTAAGCTTGAATACATAAAAACACTCCAATTTTAAATGTTATAATTATCATATTTATACATGGTCTAATAGGTTGTGGTGTTTCATATGCAGTAAGAGGCTGTAATGATAGTTGTATTATCTTTGCAACATATTACAAAACAGATACTGTTTTGTAATTAATTCTGGTTTAGAATTTTTTTTATGAATGGTTTGTTTCTTCTAAATTATAATTAAAATTAATTATAGTTTTGGATCCAAACGTATCAGTACATTTCAGTAAATTAAAGATAGAAGGAATACTATAATAAATATGCTTCCAAATCTTCTCTTGGTTCTATGGGAAGAGAAGGAAAAATGCAGAAGCTGAAGCCATAGCCTACTTTAAATCTGAATTGGATCTCAGTGTGACCTGAAATTAAATATAAGACTAATCAATAGATTATGTTGCATCGGTTATTAGAATCTGAGTTTATACTACATGCTGTGCCAAAATAAGGAATTGGAAAGCAAAGCCAGTACATTAAAGTGACCTACATATCTGAACACAGTTCAGAACAGGATTGCACTATATTTCTTGGCAGCTACAACTGTGCTGGCATAGACATCTCAGCAATTTATTCCTTGTAGCTGCTTTTGCCTTGGCCCTTTCTCAGAGGAGCTTCATTTCCAGTTACAAGGAGCGAAGATTTGGGTGCATAATAATTGAGAAGTCAAGTAAATGAAACTCAAAAATGACAGCATGCCATGCATATGTGGGACAAGCAATTCACTCTCCAACCTTTATAATATTCAAATGAAATTTCAATTTTCATGATATATTAATGAAAACTGAAGTGTTTCCTTAATGCAGATGAGTGAGCCATTCTTCAAGACATCAAAAGAGAAAGGAAAAATAATAATTAGAAATCATGCTTGAAAGAACTATCTCTTTGTGTTTTTAATGGCAGGTTGGCATTTTTCTCCCACCCCTCAAATCATGTTAGAAGAAAATTACCAGTGAGTCATGATATGTAAGTGCTCCAGCAAGAGCATTTAAGAGTATGATTCATAAATAACTGCCTCAAAATATTTTAAAAAATACCTTATAAAGGCTTCATTTACAGGATGAATGTAATCAGTTTAAATTTATAACATGTATTAATTCTAGGTATTTTTAAAGCAATTTACTGGAAATTCACTATCAGTCTCACTCTTTAGATTTTTCTTGGGAAAATTATATGTCTCAGATGTTTTAGGAATACACCACACAATACCTTATTTTGGGAGCTTATCATGGACAGATAGATTTAGATAATAATATGCACATTTTCCTAATGACATCTATGTTGAGTATTAAACGTCTATTTCAGCATAATGATATTAAATCTATATTCAAAAGAAATTCATGATTAAACAATCCTGTCTTAAAATTCTTGTGCGTGAAAAAGAACCTGGATAAATGATGGGATCCTGGCTGATCATATGATTAAAGTTGAAATTCAAAGTATTTCAGCAGGATCTTTGAACTGCTGGCTTGGACTCAGAATGACACAAATGATTCCAGGCTAAAGAATTTAAGTAGGGTCAGGTCAAAAACTAATTAAACTAAATAAAGTTAATAGGATTATTTCCCTTGTACTTAATTCACTCATATATAAAAATTACAACTTAGTGGCAAGTTTTGTAGAGACTTGAGGATTATATCTAAGTCCTTTGGAAATCACATGTAGCCTGGTGATTTGGGTTTTCACTGGATTAAAAAAAAGAAAACAGAAAGTGGTAGACAAGCCTTTTATGTAGCCATAATATGGCTGTCTTAATATGGATGCTGACATGCAAAAATTGTGGAAGAATAGGCAGCAGCATCAAGTTCAGACCAAGATTTACCATTGTTGTATTCCTTTTTCCCCTGCATCTATTCTACTTGCATAATCTACGGCATTGGTCGCGTTGGTAGATGATCTCTGGAGGGCCCGGGATAGGGGTTGTTCCTCTATCCTGGTCTTGTTAGATCTCTCAGCGGCTTTTGATACCATCGACCATGGTATCCTTTTGCACCGACTAGAGGGGTTGGGGGTGGGTGGCACCGTTTTGCGGTGGTTCTCCTCCTTCTTCTCTGATCGGTCGCAATACGTGTTGACGGGGGGGGCAGAGGTCGACTTCTAGGCCCCTCGCATACGGGGTATCGCAGGGGTCGGTCCTCTCACCACTCCTATTCAACACGTATATGAAGCCGCTGGGTGAGATCATCCGTGGTTTTGGGGTAGAATACCATCTGTACGCTGATGATACCCAGTTGTACATCTCTACCCCAAGCCAACCCAACGATGCCGTTGAGGTGATGTCCCGGTGTTTAGAGGCCGTACGGATCTGGATGGGCAGTAACAAACTCAAACTCAACCCGTCCAAGACCGAGTGGTTGTGGTTCCCGGCTTCCCAGTTTAGCCAGTTGACACCATCGCTGGCCATGGGGAATGAAAATTTGGCCCCCGTGGATAGAGTGCGCAATTTAGGAGTCCTCCTGGATTCCCGGTTGTCCCTTGAGGATCAGGTGGCGGCCGTGGCCAGGGGGGCATTTTACCAGGTTCGCCTGGTCCGTCAATTGCGCCCCTTACTGGACCGGGATGCCCTTCGCACAGTCACTCAAGCACTCGTGACTTCTCGTCTGGATTACTGCAACGCTCTCTACATGGGGCTCCCCTTGAGATGCACTCGGAGGTTGCAGTTGGTCCAGAATGCGGCAGCGCAGGTGATTATGGGAATCTCAAGACATTCCCACATAACACCACTCCTGCGCGAGCTGCACTGGCTACCTGTGACCTACCGGGTGCGTTACAAGGTTTTGATGACCATATTCAAGGTGCTCCATGGCACGGGGCCTAGCTACCTTCGAGACCGTCTTCTGCCCCATACATCCCTTCGACCGACTCGCTCCCAGGGAGAGGGTCTTCTCCGGGTGCTGTCGACCGGACAATGCCGGTTGGCGGCTCCCAGGGGAAGGGCCTTCTCTGTGGTGGGCCCTACCCTCTGGAATGGCCTACCTTCCGACCTCCGTTCCATCACAGACCTCCGCTTGTTTCGCCGGCACCTAAAAACTTATTATTTTCATCTGGCCTGCCTAGCATGATCTACTCCACATCCATTATTTTATAACAAATCATAACTGTAATTTGGGTTTTAAATTTAAACTTATTTTAAGTTAAGCAGGATATGGATTTAATTTCGTTATTATTTAATAATATTTTGTATTTATGTATAATTGATTTTAAATCTCTGTTCGCCGCCCCGAGTCCCTTTATGGTGAGATGGGTGCGGGTTATAAATGTGAAAAATAAATAAATAAATAAAATAAAAGGGGAAAAAACCATCTTCACATAAAAAGATAATTTCTTTTAACTTTATTATATAATAAATAAATAATATAAACAATTAGGATAATTATTTAGATTAAAGATAATGAGATAAAACTATGTCATTATTGGTGACCTTTTCTAATTTCCCCTGCTTATTTTACACCCAAATTAATTTCCCTAAGATTGAGGTTGTAATATCAACATTCAGGAGCAATTGGAGATATTGGTGCTTAGCAGAATTTTCTATATGCCTCCAGAGCATTTTTTAACTCCCCCTCCCTTATTTAGTATCAGTTTAACTGAATTTTATAATTATAAAACTCAGTTAAGCTCTTCATTACCAGGGGGCGGGGAGGGGGGAATAATATATCTGTGGCTCTAATATCTGGTTCTTCCCCTTTTGAAAGGCATAGTCTCAAGTAGGCATTTCTTATAACTGTCTACCAATCTGGCATTGACTGGGGATTTCCCCTCCCCACTGCATGCAGAGATGTTTGAGGGGTTTCTTGCAGCACCTTTGTTTCTGCTGGCACAGCACTTGATCAATGTAATTCTCATCTATCAGTTAAAGAGCTTTCCAAAAGGAAAAAAAAAGTTTTTGCACTCTGCAAACCTCCCAAAATGGCCCGTTTTTTTGTGAAAACGGGCTTCTCCCCCCCCCCAAAAAGGCACGAATAGCCTTCTTGCAGGGGGGGGGGGGCTTGCAGAGTGCTCCTGGGGGAGGGGGGCAAAAATGAGCAAAAAAGGCCCCTTTTTTGCAAAACTGGGCCCGTTTTTTGTCAAACAAATTGCATGCGTAGTTTTATGGAGGTTTATAGAGTGCTGCTGGGGGCTGGGGGCTGGGGTGGGGGAAACGGCCCATTTTTTGCTCATTTCTGCCCTTCCCAGCCCTCAGAAGCTCTCTGAAAGCCTCCATAAGACTATGCATGGTCATTTTGGTGAAGGGGGTAGGGCTTCGGGAGGCAAAAGTTTGGTGTATAAGACGCACCCAGATTTTCGGCCTCTTTTTTGAAGAAAAAAGGTGTGTCTTATAGTCCGAAAAATATGGTAGGTTTATTTAAATTACACAGTGGAATACAGAATGTAGATGATGTTTATCTTATCCTTTTTATCAATAGTATTGAAATGAAGATCAAATATAAATATGTTGAAAATTGTTTTAAAAAAACCTCAGTGTGGTGATTTACTTCTTCACATGACTGTATAGAGACTATTTCTTTATTAATTTAGTATAGAACATACCTTTTGTACTATCTGTAGTTTCCATGCAGGGAGGACACTTTAGGATAATTGTCTTTATCTTCTTATATATCAACTGGAAACTTGTTAAGTAGACGTATTTCAAGTTGTGATATAGCTACAACGAGTGTGCCGAAATTCAACAGCATTGCAGAAAACCTAGTATCAGTGGCTGTAACCTACTAGATGTCCTCTAAAGAAACACCAAAGTGACTTTATGGACTGCTGAGACTCAGTCTGTTGCAATTGGCATCAGTTGCTCCAGGCAAGTAATCACAAGAAACTGACCTTGGCAAAAAGCACATTTTACACTTCAGTGCTATTCAATTGTCTGTGTGTGAGAGAGAGAAAACAAGCAAGCAAGAGGGAAAGAGCTGGCACTGTCCACACGTCTAAAAATTAAACTTTCTGAGATGAAGTATTAATATATGTGAACAACCTTGGAAATACTGTGTTTCTGGGAAGGATATTTTACAACCCCCTTCACTCTCCTCAAATAAAATGACAAAAAGCAGCCATTTAAAAAATATCTCTCTTCCAGTGTGCACAACTCTCAACTATTTTTAGTTCCTAATGTTGCCAGACATACTATGTTTCAAAGTAAAATTTGTTTGAAAATTAAGATGCATAATTTCCAGTTTTGTTTGCATTTACCATACTCCAAGTCAATCCCTGTATCTAAATCAGAGCAAGCACATATGGCACTCATTGCAGATAGCAAAAATAAATATGGCTTGATGCTTATTTATTGGACATCAGCAAACATCAGAACAATTAACTGACAGAAACAGGACAAAGGCAGGCAAAAAACAGGCATACCCCCCCCCCCCAAAGCAGTGATGGGTTTCTGCAGGTTCGCACCTACTCGCGAGAACCGGATGGTGAAATTTAGAGAGCCGGTGAGAGGAGGTTCCACCAGCGGACCTGGAAGTAAGTCTGCCCCACCGCTGCCGGTGATCCAACAAGAAGGAAAGGAAAGGAAAGGAAAGGAAAGGAGAGAGAGAGAGAGAGAGAGAGAGAGAGAGAGAGAGAGAGAGAGAGAATTTATTATCACAATTGAGCCCAGAATTTTGGTTGCTAAGCAAGAGCGTTGTTAAATGAGTTTCACCACATTTTACAAGTTGGCCACTCCCACCCTGTCACATGACTGCCAAGCCATGCCTACAAAATAGGCCACACCTACAGAGTAGGTTCTAAAAAATTTTGAAACCCACCACTGCCCCAAAGCCTGAATTTAGATTATGAATGTATTTATAGTAGCATATACATCAAAAGAACACAGAATTATTTAGCGCCATTGAAAACAAAATTGTTGGCAATTAGCATGAACAATCCCAAAGAGAGTAATCTGGTTATTCCAGTTTTAATTCTGTAATGTACATAACTGCAAAATGGGGATGAAAAGCAAGACACCAGGTGATCCTCTATTCTGCAACATTAAAGGGACAATTTGGTGGATGGGGATAATTATCCTAAATAAAATGTAGGGTTTCTTTTTAAAGCACTTGTAGAATTATTAGAAAATCAGGTCTTAACATGAATTGTAACTACAGGTTGAACTTTTTGCAAACATTATTGCTAGATAAGTCTTCAAGTTACAATTTTTCTATTGAAATGTACCATTAGGAACAGAATTCTGGACTAAGGTTCTGCAGTTTAGGACACGTTCAGTGCAATGTAAATCTTGGGGAAACTTGTAGCCTTGCCCTCTTCCCTCATTTTATTCTCTCTCCCCTCTCCCACTTACTGGACAGCTTTCAATTGCCAATCCTGCCACCTTTGCATTCTTTACTTTACTTTTTAAAAGGATGATTGTAGTCTGCGATGCAAAGGCACAATTCCATGTGGCATTCAGAAAGCCTTTATGTCAGGGATGTCCAAACTTGGGAACTTTAAGACTTGTGGACTTCAACTCCCAGAATTCCCCAGCCAGCATAGCTGGCTGGGGAATTCTGGGAGTTGAAGTCCACAAGTCTTAAAGTTCCCAAGTTTGGACATCCCTGCTTTATGTGATCCCACTTGGAAAAATAAATACGCTAAGTGCAAGTGACAGTGATTTCGCTCTGCAGTGCATCCATTCTTTAGAAGTGAAATATAGTCAGATATTTTAAAAAATTTTCAGGCCATGAAACCTGTTAAAAAAAAAACCAGGACTTTGATTAAGTGAGCAAAATCTTGAGCGATAAAAAATTAGCTATTAGCCTTTCATGGAAGCCCATCAAATTGTCATACAACCCTAAGTTGGGCAGAACACAGGTTGAAATCTTTGTGCATAGTGTTGAGGCCAGAAGAAGTCATTGCGCCTCTTTGTTATTCTGCATTACTCAGATCACATCTCGAGTTATTGTGTCCAGTTCTGGATATCAAATGTTAAGATGATTATTGTTCTACGGTGGTCATCCTTCAGGTTATCAATCAAATGGACAAAAAGGCTGGAAGGAAAAAACTTGCAAGGAATAGTTTGAGGTGAAGAGGATGTTTACTTTTGAGAAGACTCTGGGGATATATGTTAGCTATTTTTAAGCATTTGGTGGATTTGTTTTGCAAATGATAATGGTGCAGGATTGTATAGCTTTGATCCAGGAAACAGAACAAGAAACAATTGGTTTAAATAACTTACCCTTTGTTCACAAAAGCTGTCCAGAATGGGATCTGAGTAACTAGGAAGGAAGGAAGGAAGGAAGGAAGGAAGGAAGGAAGGAAGGAAGGAAGGAAGGAAGGAAGGAAGGAAACATGCACTACTGGAAGGAGCTGTTCAACACTTCTGTTGGGGAAGTTAGAGGAATTTCTTTCATTGGAGATATTCACACTGAACTTGCTCAGTCATCTGTCAGGGTTGTATAATTGTAGACTTCTGCAGAGTGTTGATAGTACTTTTCAACCCTTACATTCTATGACTGTCTAAAAAAATACAGAGGAAAAAAAGAATATGTGATAACAGTGGGAAAATACTAAAACACTGAGAAAGCTTTAAGAAGGAATGGAGAGCAGTGTGTTAAAATGTATAACAAAAATTGAATTAAGTAGGGAGAAAGCCCAGAATAACATTACTATAGTTGTACAAAATTATAACATATGAAATTATAACATATAAATACAAAATGTAGAAGTAGATTCAGAGGTGGGTTGCACCGATTCAGGCAAACCAGTAGTGGAATGTTGGCCTGGGTCGCAGAACTGGCAGCAGCCTCTGAACTGGTTCCCCGGTCACCGCTGCCATCGCTGGCATGTTTTTTGTCCTTTTAAAATGTTCTGTGCATTCAGTAATGCTGGCAGCAGTCCACCTTTGCCTAGAATGCATAAGAACCAAATTTTATTTGAAGAAGTCCCCAAGAAGTCTTATTTAAAATTAAATTTGGATTTTATTCTGCAATGTCACCGTTGAAGGTTCAGGGTACCATACAAATGGCTGATTATATGTATTTTACTTGTGTATTTATGTTTGTGATGTGATATATGAGAGTATATTTGTATGTCTTGTTTCTAGTATAAGAAATTTATAAATTTGCATACGAATTTTTAAATGAATAGTTTTTTAAATGAAGATACCATAACAGTGTACCATTTGTAAATTTTTTAAAGAAACAAAAATTAGCTTATTAGTATTTTTGCAGACAGTGGTAAAAATCAAATATCATTCTTTTTCTAAATTCCAAGATCAGAAGAAAATAGATCACAGACATCAATATCTCCTGATGGTATTTTAAGAATCCTAAAGTTGAATGAATGTTTTTTTCTTAAAAAATTAGAAATGACTGAAATTTCAAGAGACTTCTTTCTACTTTGTAGACTTTACGTGAGATCATGGGAATGAGAGTTTTGAAATCTAGTTATATTTTAGACAATGGAAACCCCCCTTTTTGGTATCTGTATGTTAAGTTGCACAGTTGTGCTTAGTACCTGCAGTGATTATGTGTCATGTAGCTGCTTCATAAGATGCTCCTAACTCTCTGCTGATGCAGCTTGATGCCCAGCTTCTTAAGATCTTGAGAAATCTCTAGCTGATAATAAAAGAAGAGATTGCAAATGAAGACTGTTGTTCAATCTAAACAAAAACCCCAAATGTCAACAGGCAAATATAACCAATATAAAAAAGTGAATAAGAAGTTGAAGTAATAATAGACTCCTTTTTAGTCTCAGAAAGGTCACAAGCATGATGATTGTAGCTATGATATAAAGAGAAGTTATAGGAGGAAGAATATGATATCTATAGACCAAATGTGGAAGTGAAGGGTCAGTTACACTGGCAACAAAGGTATGTGCTTTTGAGCCCAAGGTTTGATATATGTCTGTGAAAGCTGGGCTGTCTGAAAGATTGAACACGATAAATTGGCACCTTTGCACTATGTTGTAAAAATTGTTGAGAATATTTTGAATTGCAACAAGAACAATTGCCAGAATACCATTAGACTGCTCACTGAAAAATTTATGTAAATATTTATGTAAATATTTATATAAATATTTTGGACTTATAAAGCGTTCAAGAGTTATTGGAAAAGAACCTGATACTTGGAAAAGTGGAAGGCCATTGAAAAAGAAGCTGACAGAAGACAGGTGGCTCAATATTATCACCGATGACAGAAGCCTGAGCTTGTAAAAATTCAAAGAGGCAGTTGCTGACAGATAGTCCTGACAAAGGGATGTCCCTTGGGTCGTGAAGAGTTAGAAGTGACTGAATAACTACACCATCACCACTGCTTCCACCTAAAATTGCACACTGAAACCAATAACAACATGGTTTTGTAGAACTTAACAGAAGAGACAAGTGTCCCATATTAGTTGTTGAAATTGTAAAATATAATAAATTTTAGATTTTTAATGAAACAACCAAAGATATTACAGTGTTTTTGGAATTGAGAGTTATTGTTAGCAAAGTGGTCTAATGAATAATTTTTCAAAACATGTTATGTTTGGTTTATAATTAAATTTTCCTTCCTAATATTTTTGTTTTTGTTTTTTTTAATATTTAGTGGCTTATTTTAAGTTAATGAAGTCATCAAAGTTGCTACAAGGATAAATTTTAATTAGTGTTTTGTAAAGCACTTATATAAATAAGGTTTTCAGAACAATTGTATTGAATTGACTGTTCACAGAAAAATAAAATAGGAAAAAATGGTGATACATAGTTGTAAATTTGAACTAATTGGAGTAGCATATGTGATCATTGAGGTAATTGAACAGACTTAGTGATTTCAACAAGTCAGGAGAGGGAAACGAAATTGGGGGGGGGGACTTGTAGGTAGATAGGTAGCAGAGGTGGTATTCAGCTGGTTTGCACTGGTTCGCACAAACCAGTGGCAGCCATTTCCCTGAGGTTGGAGAACCGGTAGAGATGGCTGGTTGGCCATGTCCCTGAACTGGTCTCCCTGCCGCTGATTGCTGCGGTAAGCTGGAGGTGGTAGCCTGCAAGCACCCCATCTGCTACCGGTGCTCCATACAGATGCAGGCGCTCTGTGGGATCTGCTACTGCACCATCTGCTGACAGGAGCTGACCCAGGTGAGTGGCACCCACTGGGGAGGGGTGGTGGGGAGTGGAGCCACCAGGCCAATCATGACTCCCATGGGCCTTGGCAGGGGAAGGATGAGGGCTGGGGCCGCTGCCAAGAAGGTGGCTGGGGCAGAGAGTCTCCTCCTCTGGGTTCAGTGTACCTGGGCAGCCTCTGCTGCCGGGCAGCCTCAGGAGTGGCAGGGCATCCCGGAAGGCCTTCCTGCGCTGGTGGTGCTTTGCATGGCTGCAAAGTTTTCTGGGCTGCCTCCCCTCCCTATTTATCACTAGATGATATGAATGTGTGGTGCTTCAATTTGAAAAGGGTTTCTACAAAACAGTTTCTTGGATTTGCTTTCCAAACAAAATGGTCCCTTCCTAAGAGTGAAGCAAAGTGCTAGGTTGCTTTGCTTTCAATTTATTCTGGAGTTTGCACTATGTGAGAAGCATTCCAAAATGCTGGCTGAAATGCTTCCTATTGGGCAGCTTTGGGAAATGATGCATGATTGCCTTCAGACTATATCCAGTCTTCATTGGATGATCCTAAGCATTAATTTACTAGCATGTGAAATTAAGGATATTGTTTGCACACAGAGTATTACGGCTCCTTTTTAAAAATATTGGTGTATAGACTGATCTCTATCAATCAATCGGTCACTGGGTTGCTTTTGTTTGGTTAGAACCTTTACAGATATTTCTTTTATTGTTTGCCCTATTTCTGTAGATATTCTATTAATTCCTGTAGTCTTCCAACTAGGAATGTCTAGAGTGCTGATCTGACTTCATCTTCCAGGGTTCTTAGAGGCCCTTGTAAATAGAAATAAGTTTTATGATTAGATATTGCCAGTTCTACAACACAGAATTTCAGGATACTCCTTCCATCTTTGTATGATCTTCTTTGAATCAGTTATTCTCTGTCCATTAGTATTCCTTAACATACCAATTCAAAATTGGAACATCCTCCCAAGTTAAGAAATCTTTTGGAAGACTTTTCTTGTTTTTCTATGTCTATTTCCATTTTTAATGTCTGTACAGATGTTGTTGTATATTGTTTCTTGTCTCTTTTAACAGCTGTCTGAAATGCTTTGTTAAATTCCTTCCTGAGATCTTTGTCTTTCTTGGCTTTGGTTTCCCTTCTCTTTTTGGCAATTTTCACTGTCTGTACTGACATCCAGTTTAGTTTCCTCTGTTCCTTGGTCTTTGGCATTCTCTTTTCACAGTCATTCTTAACAATTTCTTTGATTTCATTCCACAGTTCCTCTGGTTTTCTATCATGAGGCTCAGAATCTCAAACCAATTTTTATATTCTCCTTGAAAACATCAAGATAACATTAAGAAACCAGTTGGCTTTGTTTTTCTGCTTTAGCTTAACTTGGAACTTGTACCTGAGCAGTTTGTAATCTCTTCCATAATCAGTCTGTGGTCATCCCTTTTTGGTTATAACTGAGACACCCAAACAGTCTCCCTGTGCTTGTGCCATGCGTGATACACATGCACCCTCCTTGGCCATTTGTGCTCTATGATACTTCTTTACCACTGAGCTTCTGCTGTTCTGGCCACTGATGCATCCTTCCTGGCCTCTTGTATACCCTTTTGTAAGCATTGTTGAGCACACATCATACTTCCCTGGCCACTCATCCATCCTCCCTTATCTGGCGGCAGACATCAGTAAAAGAAGCCCTAATATGAGTACTGTTGTAAGTATTATGTTAGTTAGATTTTGTTTATTCATTGTGCATTGTCTGGGTGCAAAATTATCTCCAATGCCATTTTACACTGAAATGACATTTTAAATATCTTTCACATAACTTGCTACTTAATTCTTTTATCTGGAGCTGCCATCAACAAAATTTCACCATTTGCTATGTTTGTGTACCTATATAGTATTTCTATATAGTATTTTTTTCTATGGCAACAGGGGCACAAGCTATGCAGCTTTATTACTCTACTTCATTGTACTATGTATGGTCAAATTAGGTACAGTATGTGAGTGGGGAAGAGTAGCAGTCTTGTGTTCGCTATTTAGAACTCTGAAGATAGTTAACCATCAAAGAAGGTATAAATTGCTTCATATGAATAGCACATTACAAAATCTGAATTCTTTTATGGTGAGGATTCTTTTATTATAGATCCTTGTAGTCTACATCAGGAGTGTCAAACTAGTGGCCCGTGGGCTGGATGCATCATGCCCTGGTCACACCTATCCCCAGTTTAACGAAGGGAAAAAAGGTGTCATGTAATGACGTGAGTTTAACACCCCTGATCTACATTGTGAGGATTCCCCTAGTATAGTTTTTGATCACTCTTTCTGCTTCTGCATTTATTGTGATTACTTTGTTAACATTTTTTAAACTAAACAAACTCTAGATAATTTAGAAATGGAGAAAATAAAGTGTGTGTGTTTGTGTTTAACAGTGATATGATCTTGAATTGTGAGTTGGTAAGAAATATTCATAAATATCTGGCACAACTTGAATTGCCCTTCTACTTTAAGGTTGCTTCACCATTCAAAATCTCTTCTAGTCTGGAGCATTCTTTCTCTAGATATATGCTAATACACTGTGAAAGTGTTCATCATGCCTGGATGGACCCTGCTGATAAACTACTGCCTAGAGATCTTTCCAAGTGCTAATGTGTCAAAGGGCCTCCAAGCACAAAATGAACATCATTAGTGCTTTCTAAAGGTCGTATCTGCTGAAGTTAGCTTGCACAGTCTGGGATAGAGGGTGATATTCTTTTTGAAGGATTTGGAGATGATTTTTGGAACCAAGCATTAAAGAAAGAAAAATCTGAATTGTTGGGAGGGGCTGTAAAAAAGGCCTAATAGGTAATATGCCTTTTTAAAAGTAGCACTATTAACTTATTTTGCATATTTGATGTCCTTGGATCCTTTTAAATATTGCAAAGTTGAATTATTCTTAAAGTTGTTTAGGTGATAATGATATAAAAATATAATAGGTGAGATCCAAGGTCTAGTATTGATAAAATTATAATGATATAATTGGCAAACTAAATACAAGCCATGTTTTCTTTAAAAAATATAGTGGAATAGAGTGTATTGCTGCGAAAAGAATTATGATTTAGACTTTACACTAATCTGAAAAGCTACCTCTTCTGGGTTAGCGTTAGATGAGGAGATAAAATTTTATTAAATAAAATGGAAAATTTGCTAGCAACATGAGCAATAACTTCAGTGAATAATAATTAATGCACTGAGATGAAAATTAGCTAAAATAATCAAACACAGTGAACAGCCATCTTGGCAAATGAATCCAATATTTCATTTTGGAAATACAAAGTAAAACATTACGTGACAATTTTGAATCTAGGAATAAATGTAGCCTTTATAAAATAAATTACATTTATGTGTGTTAATAATCTTTCTTTTACGTTTTCCTATTAATTGATGAATATGCAATCAAGTTTTTAACAGTATTGTAACCTTATGATTCAAAAAGATTCCCACAGCAGTGACTAATCCGTTAGCTAAATGTTACCATATAATTTAATACAAGTGATGAATTTCTTACAGTAATATTACTTCTTTTTGTAGCCTTATATATGTTTAATGTTCTTTTCTATTTAATCAGCATATCTAGTCCTCTTACATTAATTAAGACTATTTTTATTATCCTGTATTTTTTACATTAATTTTGTTTTAATGTTTATTAAAAATGAAATGTAAATATTTAGTCATCAGAAAAAAGGAATACTTACTCAATCCTTGATGGGTGTATTCTTGCTTCTTTATTCCAACGACAGTAATATAACTACTGCTATTATTCCAAGTATTGTGCTTTAGTAATTTTATGTGCCAGATATTATAGCAGTAATGTATAATAATTTTGAATACATATTGTATCTTCACTGATAAGAAATATATATATATATATATATGTTTTCTGAGGTTTTCGCGGGTGTTTGTATGTAGGTCTTTGGTTGTTCGGGTTTTCTCCCGCGTAGAATTCTACGCGGGAGAAAACCCGAACAACCAAAGACCTACATATATATATATATATATATATATATATATATATATATATATATATATATATATATATATATATATATATATATATATATATATATATATATACAGTATCCTATTTTTACAGTATCCTATTTTTACAGTATCCTATTTTTCTACCAAGCACTTTATTATTTTTTTAACATACAATTCATTTTAATTTTTTAGCTAAAATCATATTTTTATTTTTAAAATTAATTTAATGTGTAAAAGTTTGTTTTAACTGTAGTTATTGTTTTAGAATATATAAAATCAATTCCAAAGCTAAACATTATTTGTTTAAGATTTTTATATAGCTCCAATCACATAACTTTGGATGGTGCACAAGATTCTGAAAATGCAATCTTATTAAATAATAAAATCTAATAAAAGCAATATATAAAACAGATGTCTAATAATAACTGATAGATCTTCCTGTAATTTTTTTGATTTCTTAACTAAGGCATTATTAATTTTTGAAAATACCCATTTTACTTTTAAAATAATTATGTCTTAATTTTGTTGTAACTTATAAATAAGAAAAAAAAGAATTAAAGTAGATATTTGATTTACTTATTTATATTTTAAGTTATAAATTCAACTGAACCATGGTAGATATCATTGATGCTAGAAATAGATTTAAATTTCAGTTTCTTGCTATTTTATACTGATTATACAATGAGTAATAAAATTGGGTTATTTGATCTATATATAGGAGATTTGTTCAGTCTGAATGTTTTGGAGGTTAAGAGTGACTTACTTTATTCAATTAAAGGCCTGAGATCCACAAGAAATGATGGCTGCAGGCCTGATACCTGTCTAGATTGAGAAATTGATTTGGACGACGGAATAAATGGGGAACTCATCAAATTTGCAGACGACACCAAGCTGGCAGGAATAGCCAACACTCCAGAAGATAGGCTTAAGATACAGAAGGATCTTGACAAACGTGAACATTGGGCACTATCTAATAAAATGAAATTCAATGCTGAACAGAGTAAGGTTCTACATTTAGGAAACAAAAATGAAATGCACAGGTACAGTATAGGTGGTACCTTGCTCAATAGTGGTAACTGTGAAAGGCATCTTGGAGTGCTAGTGGACAACCATTTAAATATGAGCCAGCAGTGTGCAGCAGCTGCCAAAAAAGCCAACACAGTTCTAGGTTGCATAAACGGATAGAATCAAGATCATGTGAAGTGTTAATACCACTTTATAATGCCTTGGTAAGGCCACACTTGGAATACTGCATTCAGTTTTGGTCACCACGATGTAGAAAAGATGTGGAGACTTTAGAAAGAGTGCAGAGAAGAGCAGCAAAGATGATTAGGGGACTGGAGACTAAAACATATGAAGAACGGTTGCAGGAACTGGGTATGTCTAGTTTAATAAAAAGAAGGACTAGGGGAGACATGATAGCAGTGTTCCAATATCTCAGGGGTTGCCACAAAGAAGAGGGAGTCAAACTATTCTCCAAAGCACCTGAGGGCAGAACAAGAAGCAATGGGTGGAAACTAATCAAGGAGAGAAGAACTGAGGAGAAATTTCCTGACAGTTAGGACAATTAATCAGTGGAACAGCTTGCCTCCAGAAGTTGTGAATGCCCCAACACTGCAAGTCTTTTAGAAGATGTTGGATAGCCATTTGTCTGAAATGGTATAGGGTTTCCTGCCTAGGCAGGGTGTTGGACTAGATGACCTCCAAGGTCCCTTCCAACTCTGCTATTGTATTGTATTGTATAATGTTATTGTAAATTTTGGCAAGTCACCATGCCAGAGGACAATTCAGATATTATTGTGCCCTCACTTCTTTTTTCCCTAGAAAAAAGATTAAGTACTTTCTTTCCTGTGGATGATTCTCTCTGGACACACACAAATGCATGCACACATACACATATACATAAAATTAGAGCATGAAAGTGCATGTAGGCATAACAATCCAGAGAGTGTAATCATTCTATCTCACGTAACTAGAAGGTTAATAAAATAGTGTATTCCTCGGCTTGCTTAAAAAAGAGGGGTGGACTAGTTACCTTAGCAAAAGGAAATAGTAATTAAAAAAAAAAGTTCTGCCAGGTTCTCCTTGAAGGCAAGAATTATATCTATTGTGCTATTGCAGTATTTTAAGGGAACATGGGGGACACTGACTCTATTGAAGGGTCATTCTCTCTTCTGCAAAGTAGTCCATGAACTCCTGGAATTACTTAGCCTGCAACAAACTGCTGTCCAAAATAGACAGGAATGAAAAGTGGACTTCAGAATTGGAGCAGAAAAATACTCCCTGAATTAACATAATCAGTTTCTGCCTTTCAGTATAGATTGCCTGCCACTGTGGCACCACTGTGTAGTGCAGCTTAATGCAGTCTAGGGCTATATCACTTATTATTTGCTGCCTCAAATGCAGATAAAGATTGAATATTTTTACTCCTCTGTTTCTGGAGTGCTTTGAAATTGTAACCAACCAGGTAAATTCTCAGATTACTTCATGGAATTATTTCCAGGTTAAGGTTTCATAGAAATCCTGCCCACTGGGTGAAATTTAAAGTACAGTTTCAGCCACTGTTTTGTATGCTTTAGCAGAATTTGGGAGCATAAACTTTGTTTTTATTATTGGTTTGTTTAGTTTGTTAAGATGAGAGTTCAGAGAAGATGAACTGATCAGTTTGAAACGTGATGTTACTACCATTTCATGGAGTGTATTGATTAGTTCTAGAGAACATAAGAGATTGGCTTTCTTTTCTTTTATGCTTATACTTTTTATTAAATTCAGTAAAATTTCTTGTTGCATTTCAAACAATTTTTTGCAAAGGCATTTCAGTTAATGTATTTGAAAAATTTCATTATAGCATTTAACTTGACATTCTGTTACAAAAGTGATGTTAAAGAAATTCACATTATTAGTAGTTTAATGAAGAAAATGTGTTTTGCCTTCAGACTGATACAAAGACAGATTGGTTCTCATTTTTGAAATTAAACATTTGCAAATCTTTTGTATTTTATAGCTAGAGTTGTGTAATAGTTCTAGTCAATAAGAAGATGTAATTAGTAGTGTGAAGAAATATATATATTTTAAATGAAGCAAGCTTAGGGTTAGATCTGGATCTTGTTAGAAAAGACTTAAAAGGAAATGTCTGCTGATGTCACAGGTAACCAGGGGTGGGATTGATGTTGAAAAGGGAAGGGAATTGTAATGACAGTGCCCCTAGCTTGTGCTTGTGAGATTAACTAAAATTGGGTTTCTTTATCGCCTTCTGCATCTAGCTGGCAATATGAAACTGAGATAGGATGATATTTACTTGAACAGAATACATCCTTGAATTTAAGAAGACTCGATTCCCTGTAATATAATCAACTTAAGTGTGCAATATTTGGATCCAAAATAGACAAAAGTTGCTTATTGCCTATATCATTGTTTTTCAAAATCTGCAGTTTTCAAACTGTTTCTGGTGTTGCCCACTGGAATTCTGGGATTTTCCAGACTGTGGGAGCTTCAGAAAAGGTAAAAGCTCCTTTAAAAGGTTGCCACAAGTACAGCAAGGGTACCCATGAAAGACCTAAAGTACCTTTCCTGCTTCAAATTGAAATCTTGTATAACTCTATTACCTAGGTTTGTTGACTATAACTTAAACTAATTCTGGAGATTTCATGTGCCTTTTGTTATATATGTTATATAATTTTGCTAATATCCTGCAAAGCACTTGTGACGTCCCGACTCGACTACTGTAATGCTCTCTACATGGGGCTTCCCTTGAGGTGCACTCGAAAGCTACAGCTAGTTCAGAATGCAGCCACGCGGGTGATCACGGGAGCTCCTAGACACTCCCATATAACACCGATCCTGCACGAGCTGCACTGGCTTCCTGTGGCCTTTCGGGTGTGCTTCAAGGTTTTGACGACCATCTTCAAAGCGCTCCATGGCTCGGGACCTAGTTATATGCGAGACCGTCTCCTGCCCCATACATCCCTTCGACCGATCCGCTCCCACAGAGAGGGCCTTCTCAGGGTGCTGTCGGCCGGACAATGCCGACTGGCGACACCCAGGGGAAGGGCCTTCTCTGTGGTGGGCCCTGCCCTTTGGAATGACCTACCCCCTGAGTTTTGCACCATCTCAGACCTCCGTCTCTTCTGCCAGTGTCTAAAGACACATTTCTTTCATCAAGCCGGCCTAGCGTAACCTCCGCTGTGACTATTTTAGACAGTTTTTAATTTTTGGGGATTTTAATTTGGTTTTTAGTGCAGGACGGGTATTTAATAAGTTTTTAAATTTTCTATTTGATTTTTGTATGTATCTTTTAAATTCCTGTGTACCGCCCTGTGTCCTCTTGGAGAAGGGCGGGGTATAATCTAATAAATAAATAAATAAAGTGGCCAGGATTTGTTGTTAGTTATTATTCCTTATCCTTGTGGGATAAATTAAGCTGATATGACTTATTAACCCCCCTTTCTTAGCTCTTTATTCCATCTTTGTTGCTAGTTTCTTTTATTCCCATGAGCGAAAATAAAATGAAGCCTGTCACCAATTTACAGGTTATTTGAGGGAAAGAAATCTTATCTCTCTAATGGGTAAATATGGCCTTATTTTAATATTTGTTATTGGAGGTCTTGATTTATAAGAACTAGACTTCTTGATCACTTAATATACATGAATGCCAGTGTAGACAATTGACAGCTGAAGAGCTATATTTAAAATCCACTCCATATATACTTTATATTCATTGACCCACTAAACAGATTTGGCACAAAGCTGCAATTGGTTTAGTATTCTCATTTGCAGTCCATATCGGCATGGTTTGAAATCTGTCTGAAGCTATGAGGTTTCTTCATTAGACGTTAATCATTCCAATCAGGATCAGACGGCTACATACTTTTGGGTATGTAAGTATGGAAGAAATTTTATATGCTACAGAAGTAGTGTGACAGGTAGTCAGTCTGGATAAAAGGATTAAACAACACAACTAATGAAGGTTTTCTTAACTTTAGTGACATAATACCTGAATGGGGAGAGTTATTGCAATGTTGCTATACTATTAATACTGCAGCCACAGTAGATTCCATAATTCCATTCAAACAGGGTCACTGGTTTGAATGTCCAGAGGTTGGTTTACTTGACATTATTGAATTGATTTTATTGGCCAATTTTTCACATATATTTTACTATTGATGTTTGCCTACTGTTATGAATGACAAGATGTGGAAATACTGTGCACAAGTGGGTATTTAATTTTATTTTGACGTTAAAGCACTATGTTGGTTGGACTTTGACTGTTTTTTTTGTCCCAACATATCCAAGAACAAAATACAGGGATTGCTTCAGGTTCTCAGATGTTTGTATATCTTGTTTAGTTTTTCACTAACTTCCTGATAGCAAATTGTAGTTAAAGTTCAAAGCCTTGGGGGGAAGGGGTAGAGATGATTGCAGCTGCAAGGGATATAAAAATACTGTTTGAATTCACAGATAGAACGCATTGCTTAACTTCTAAATTATAGAACCTGATTATTATTTATGAAGTTGAGAGTTGGTATTCTAATGATGAGTTGTTACTTGAGGGAAGGTTTACAGAGTTTTGATTAATTGGTCTGCTACTTCTGCTCTTCTGACTTTCTGACTATGGTGCTTTTCTCATTGTCAGCTCTGTTTTGTATTCAGTCCCAAAGTAAAGTGATTTTATTTCTTTAATTTGGTGGTACTAGTGGAATTGAATTAACCTCCTAAGAAGTAAAAAGAGACTTCACAATTATCCAGAGCTTTTATTGACAGCTGAGTTGATAAGAGTTGGTACTTATTGCTCATTGGTTTATATATTTCTGCCTATTAGTTCTTGGTTTATTTTACCTTTTCTTCAAGATACTCTGAAAGTTGTGTGCAATAATATTACTGTATATGGATATTACAGTATTACAGATTCTGCCTATTAAAGGAAGGAAGTAGTTATAATGATCATATATATTTTTTAAAAACCCTCTCACCGGATCCCTCATGGCTACAGGTTTGATTATCAAGTTTTCCTGTATAGATACTTTCCATTTCCTTTTTTACTCTTTCCAAGTGAGTGAAATATTGGAAAGAAATTATATAAAGGGTGCCAGATTCTTTCTATGTGTGAGAAAGAAAACTGAACAGAATAACTGCATTTTTCAGTTAATAGCAATAGGCTTATATACTGCTTCATAGTGCTTTACAGTCCTCTCTAAGTGGTTTACAGAGTCAGCATATTGCCCCCAACAATATGGGTTCTCATTTTACCAACCTCGGAAGCATGGAAGGCTGAATCAACTTTCAGCCAGTGAGAATTGAACTGCTGGTGGTCAGCAGAATTAGCCTGCAATATTGTATTTCAACCACTGTGCCACCTTAGTAGATGGTAGGAGAAACTGGATTTGAAAAAGGTGAAAAATTGGTCAAATATTCTAGTGCATCGTTATGGAGAAACAGAGGGCAGAAGTCCAAGTGGTAGAACTGCAACTATAGAGGGGGTCCTTTTTACATCCAGTGTACTCATAATGTAGCCTCAGAATAAGATCTTCATAAGCTGAAGGCTCAGGCCAGCTGAGTTCAGTTCCTCTCAAATAAAAATGTTTTTATCTTTTAAATGTTGAGGAAATTAATTATAGTGACTCCTCAGAGAGGCTTGGCAAACGTTCTTTCTTACTATAGATACACAAAAGAGTGTACTGATTCGTGGATGAGGCCATATATGCTCCTTTTCATATCTACCTGAGTTCTTCTGGCTTTATAAGATCTGCATAGAATGAGGGCTCAGGCCAACTGGAGTTCAGTTCCTCTCAAATCTAAATGTTTTTATCTGTTAAATGCTGAAATTAATTATAGTGACTCCTCAAATAGGCTCAGCAAGCATTCTTTCTTACTACAGATTCACAAAACAGATTCATAAAAAGTGTATTGATTTGTGGATGAGGACATATATGGTCCTTACCTGGGTTCTTTTGGCTTAGTAGATTTCATCATGCTTCTATCAAACTTCATCCACCCCCCCAATTGATTTGGGTCATGACTAATGAGGGATGGGTGTGACTGAAAAGCAAATCTAAAGTCTGATGGAAGTAATTTCATAGTTCTCTCAATCTATGAGTTTTTTTCTCCTTTGGGTGTACTATTCCTGATGCTGATTGGATACAAAAAAAAGGATACAGACAGAACAATACCTATTGATTTCTGAGTTGTGCTGTGTAAAGACATCTTTACATTTCTTTGCCTCATTTTGTCTCATGAAATGGTCTTCATGAAAGTTTATTTGGCACTCTGGCATGAATGATTCCGAGGAGTCCTTTTCAATGGAAGGAAGTGTACTCATTGTACCTCAAATGCCAACAGATTTGTGATAGCCTTGACCCTAGACTCTTACTGTGACTACTTGAAAACCCTGCCAGACTTTGAGAACACGTTGCCTAATTTCACTAAACTTTGCTAAGTACTGAAACTTTGTGCCTTGAGTAATTTTCTGATCTTGACCATGATTTCTTTTTCAATCAATCCTGCTATAAATGCCAGAGATCTCTGTTGATGGAAAATCTGATGATACCAATTGTACAATTGTGTGAGACATTGGTCTTTATTAAATGACAAACTTAGACACATTATAAGGTTTTATTTCTATATGTGTGTATACACACCCACACCCACACACACCCACACACCCACACCAGTGGTGGGTTTCAAATCCCATTCCAACCGGTACGGTTAGAACGGGGCTGGCATCGTCCTCATGGATGCGCGCAGTGCACACATGTGTCTTAGTGCCTCCGTGATGGTCCAGCTGCTCTGCGGAGTGTAGCACAGGCGCTGAACGCACCATGCATGTGCGCAGCTGTGCAGCAGTTTGAAAACACAGGTAAGAAGGGAGGGCCTTCCGGAGCACCGTACCAGAATGGTATCCGGTGCTCCAGGCTGGCTCCAGTACGCCCGCACTGGGGCGTACCGCCTACAACCCACCACTGACACACACACACTGTATTATGTTTGAAAGACATGTTATGTTCTGGTTTTAATCTACTGTTTTCCTCTTTAACAGAAAGTGAAAGAAAAATACAGATTTAAGAAACTAAATTATATAATTGAAGAGTAACAGATGGTGAAAAACTGTCTGGAACCTACGGGTTTTGTGTTTTTTTTCATTTCTGAATTTGCAAAGTTTGATGAAAAAAAATCCTAAAAATTGGATGCATGCCTGTTATGCATGTGTATTTAAATGCTTTAAAGAAAGTGAAAAATGTACTCCATCATGTCTCTCCAATCAAATTAAGCCCCCATTTCATCAATGCAGGAATCTAAATTAAATTAAAATATTCCTGATAGTTAACCTCTGGACTAGTTAAACACACGCAACCATGTGGAGTTCACCAACTCTCCAGATAATTGTTATCTCTATCATGCAGATTTCTTTTAAGACTGTTTTCTTCACATTCACATTAAATCTGCCTTTCTGCAACATAAATCCTGAACTTCTGAGAGAAAAACATTGTCCTATGACATCATGTCAGCTTTACCAGATAGACCAGACAGGAAACATGATTAGATAACTAATTCTACATTATTGTAAAACTGTGTTAACAGACTAATGCAAGCCTGAAAATACAGTGGTACCTCGGTTCACGAACTTAATTCGTGAAATGACTCTGGTCGCGAACCGAATTGGTCGTGAACCGAGGCACAATTTCCCATAGGGTTTAATGTAAATCCGGTTAATCCGTTCTGACCTTGTTTTTTGGTCGTAATTCTTGAACTGACTCTGTTCGCGAACCGAATTGGTCGTGAACAGAGGCACAGTTTCCCATAGGGTTTAATGTAAATCCAATTAATCCGTTCTGATCTTTCTTTTGGTTTTAATTCTTGAACTGACTCTGGTCGCGAACGAAATTGGTTGTGAACCGAGGCGGAGTTCGTGAACAGAAGCGGAGTTCGTGAACCAGACCATATTTTTATGAACTTTTCCGTTCGTGAACCGAAACGGAGTTCGTGAACCGGAGCACATTTTGAGGAACTTTTCTGTTCGTAAACCGAATTGGTCGTGAACAGAGACGTTCGTGAACCGAGGTACCACTGTACAATTCTTCCACCATTTCCTTTACAGTCTGAGAAACTAAGGAGAGTCGCTTTTGAACCTCTTATCCTGCCTACAATTCAGCTGCAGCTATGATGTCTCTTTTCTGGCCATTCCCTAGGCAGCATCTCTTTGTCCCATGTATCTTTACATGCTTTCAAATAATTGAAAAATGCTGTTATACACACCCTCACTCCCAGTTCTTTCAATCTCTCTTCATAAATTTCCAATTTCTTGTTCATGTTGTTTTTCTCCAAACCTTACCCAGAACTATATATAATACTGAATATTGGTTTGAATATCACAGAACTATATTTCTGTGATGCAGCCTAAAATTGCCTTTACCTTTGTTGCCAGACACTGAGGGCTGGACAGTTGCTTTCAAGTAGCAGGCCTGGTCAGCTCACCCTTGAATTTGTGCTCTATGTCCCACTGGAGTCCTGAGTACTCTCTGAGTTTGGTTGATCACTTACAAGCATTTCATTACCCAATGAATTAACATCAATGCAAGAGAGTGTAGGGTTTGTTTCCTGTTTACTATATATACGTACAATAGTTTGCCCTGCCAACATTGCTGAGGATATACCTTTGTCCTTGCTAATTTCTTGATTAGAGTGTTGTTTTCTACTTGATTGTTTGTCTGGTGTTAATCCCTGCTTATCTGGGTGTTGGCTGCTAAAGAGGATATGTTTTGTTTGTTGCATAAATATGGTTTATTTATGTGTCAGTTGATGGCTGATTTGTCTAAATGCCAAGTTTCCAAGAATTCCTTAATATTTTTTTTATTTAGCTTAGTGTAGGATGCTCACAACTTCCTAATTGACACTTCCTAATTGTCCAAGCTAAATCCAAAAACATTGGTTACTTGGCTTCACCTCTAAACGTTCCCTTTCCTTCTATGGCCTCATGCAGCTTTGGAGGCCTCAGGTGTCTCCAAGGCTTTGTGATAGCCTAGAGATTACTATACTGGATTTTCCAGCTTCCACCAACGACAGAGCTCTCCCCACGAGCTCATTGGTTGTGGGTACCAGTCAAATACACAGAGGCTCAGACACATGCACCCTCTACAAAAGTAAAAAGCATTCAGACGAACCCAGAACTGAAAAGAAGGAAAAAAACTATATACAATTATAACATTTCAGTGGCCCACAGTAACAGGAACTCTACCCAGAAATGTATTTTAGCAATAAATTGAAACTGATTAAAAGTGGTCTTTGCTTTATAAAAATGGCATTATTAGAGCCTCGGAGGCACAGTGGTTAGAGTGCACTACTGCAAGCTACCGTATTTATTCGAGTATAACGCGCACACGTGTATAACACGCACCCCTAATTTTCGATTAAAAATCGGTATAAAAAGACGGGTTTTTTTTCTTCGCCCTCGCGTACAGTGAGCGGCTGCAGCCCGGAAAAGGCGCAGTGCGAACTCACAATTCGCCTGCGCCCTCAATGGACCGGCCCTCGTTTATAACGCGCACCCAAACTTTGATTTCTTTTTTTGGTAGAGAATTTTGCGCGTTATACTCGAATAAATACGGTACTTCTACTGATCACCAGCTTCCAGCAGTTTGGCAGATTGATTCTCACCGGGCTCAAGGTTGACTCAGCCTTCTATCTTTCTGAGGTCGGTAAAATGACGACCCAGATTGTTGGGGGCAATATGCTGACTCTGTGCACTACTTAGAGAGGGCTGTAAAGCTCTATAAAGTGGTATATACGTCTAAGTGCTCTAGCTATTGCTACCCCATGGTCACATGTGCTCAGCAACCAGCATGTATTTATAATGTTTTCAGCATCCCAGAAGGTGCTCTAATCTTCATTTATGATCTTCCCAGTTGGTTTCCGATAAGGCAAGTCAATGGACAAAGCCAGGTTTGCTTATTGACTTCATAATAGCTGAAATGATTTGTTTAACAACCATGGCAAAAAAGACTATAAAATTGGTTATGACTCACTTAACAATGGAAACTCTGGCCCAGTTGTGGCCATAAGTTGAAGACAACTTGTATTAATCTTTCAACAGGTATACGTTATTCATTCTTTCTTTCTTCATTTTTAATTTTTTTTCAAGCAAAATGCATATTTTGGGATTCTAATTTATACTTTATTACTAGAATAAGCATACACGGGTGTCTATTCGAAATTTCACAAATTAGGGAGTGTGTGGAACTGTGTTGAGTTGGAGTTGAAAATATATGTATTTTTGTATATTGGAACATATAAGCATATGTATACTGTGACATTTAATATATGTGTGATCAGTTTATTTTAACATCTCTATATTATAGATGAATGTCTTATTCTATACTATGATTTAACCTGGGGAGGTAATTGAAGTTGGATTTCCTTGTGAAAACCCCCCCAGTAATACAGTTCATTCAGTCACTATTATTCATTTGAATAGTCATTGATTTTCTTTTAAGAACATTATAATGACATTGTATGTCAGGATTTTTGGAGTAGGAAATGATTCTTTCATTGTTGTGAGGATTTGTTTCTGTGAGGTACTTGCCAAAATGCTCTGAAGTAATGCTATAACGGTGTGCGTTTGTGTGTACACTAGATGGATGGATGGATGGATGGATGGATGGATGGATGGATGGATAGATAGATAGATAGATAGATAGATAGATAGATAGATAGATAGATAGATAGATAGATAGATAGAATATTAACAAACAAGATGGATCGATGACATAAGCCAGCATGTGGGCCCAATTGGCAAAAGAAAGCTCAGGACTGTATTGACTGGAAACATGCGGAAGAGGCCTTCATTCTGCAGTGGATAGACAATGGCTAAATAAATGTTACTGTGGGATGCTGCAGTGTCATTATTGTGAACTGCTTGCCAAGTGCATGAATTTTGATCATGTGACTGGGAGAACTGCAATAGCTTTGAGAAGTCATCAAACAAGGGGTCATTAAAGTGAGGATCACTTGTATATTTAATACTTAAAGAACATCCAAAGTACCTGATAAAATATTTTTCCTTTAAAAAGTTGTGCGATACGAGGTCCTAGCTATCTTGAACTAATTTTGCAGTTTATTTATAAATAATATCCAAATATAGACATGTTCAGAGAAAATATTTAGGTTTAAAAATTATATAAAACTGTAGTGTGCCATAGTAAGTAAGTGAAAGCATTTTCAAAAAGTATTAGTTATCTCTTTTCTTCAGATATGGAAAATTGCTAAGAATGAGAACACTGTTTTATAATCAAATTCAGTAGGAGCATGGTGGATTGCACGGTAAGCATGCATAAATTGGAGGTTAGCAAGCCTGCATCGGGGTGGGATGAGCTCTTGTCCTTTGCTGCAACTCCTGACGGGAACACGAAAGGACATTGCAGGAAGCTCCCCTCCGTGCACAGAAGGGAAAGTGGGCTGGAGAAAAGAAATGTATTTTTGTCAGCTCCATGTTGCAGTTCCCCTCCTTCCCATGGGCAGAAGAGAACTCCAACCTCAAATGCTAATAGGATTTTGGCATGGAGTGTTTGCAGCATTGGGCATTTGGAAACAGCCTTCAGAAACTGGAGGAAGTCCTCTTGTCTCTGGGACTGGCAGCAAAAGCCTCATCCTGCAAATGCCCTGTGCCAGAATCCTGCTTGGATTTGGGGAGTAACTTTTTCATCCATCCTCCTTGAAAACAAATGCACAGCTTGGCAGAAAAGCACTGCCCTGCGGAGTGAAATCAATCCATCAGGCAGTGCTTTTGCTCTCAAGGAGGCTGTGTGAAAATGTCCCTTCCTTTTTTGCCTAGCCACCTTGAAAGCATAAAGCACTTCTTGATTGATTGATCTTGCCCGGCAGGTTGGAATTTTGTCTGCTAAGCAGTGTTTTTCCTCTCAAGGAGTTTGAGTGAAAAAGTTCCTTCCAAAATCCAAGTAGGATTTCCTGCTTGGTTTTCATGATGGACCTTTTCCAGCCAGCCTCCAGGAACTAGAGGGAGTCCTCTGGACAGGCGGCAGGAATTTGGCGAACTTTCCTGCCAAATTCCCCATTGACTTTTTGAGCAAGCTAGCAGAGAAGATTGCATATTCTGATCACATGCGATTTATTTATTTATTTTATTTTATTTTAATCATATTTATATCCCGCCCTTCTCCACGAAGGACCCAGGGCGCACAGGAATCTAAAAACATACAAAATGATAAATACAAAATTTAAAAACATATTAAATTACAATCCTATGCTAAAACCAAATTAAAATAGCCCCGACGGGAGGCTAGGCAAGGCCGGCTTGCTGGAAAAGATGTGTCTTTAGACACTGGCGGAAGAGGCGGAGGTCCGAGATGATACGCAGTTCAGGGGGTAGGTAGTTCCAAAGGGCAGGGCCCGCCACAGAGAAGGCTCTTCCCCTGGGTGTCGCCAGTTGGCATTGCCCGGCCGACGGCACCCTGAGAAGGCCCTCTCTGTGGGAGCGGATCGGCCGAAGGGATGTATGGGGCAGGAGACGGTCTCGCATATAACTAGGCCCCGAGCCATGGAGCGCTTTAAAGATGGTCGTCAAAACCTTGAAGCGCACCCGAAAGACCACAGGAAGCCAGTGCAGCTCGCGCAGGATTGGTGTTATATGGGAGTATCTAGCGGCTCCCGTAATCACACGTGCAGCTGCATTCTGGACTAACTGTAGCTTTCGAGTGCACCTCAAGGGAAGCCCCATGTAGAGAGCATTACAGTAGTAGAGTCGGGACGTCACGAGAGCTTGAGTGACTGTGCGGAGGGCAGCCCGGTCCAGTAAGGGGCGCAATTGGCGCATCAGGCGTACCTGATGAAATGCCCCCCTGGCCACAGCTGCCACATGGTCCTCCATGGACAGCTGGGAATCCAGAAGGACACCCAAATTGCGCGCCCTCTCCACGGGGGCCAGTGTTTCGCCCCCAATGGCCAGAGTTGGAGTAATCTGGCTGAACCGGGGTGCCGGAAACCACAGCCACTTAGTCTTGGACGGGTTGAGCTTGAGTTTGTTATTACCCATCCAGATCCGTACGGCCTCCAAACACCGGGACAGCACCTCGGCAGCATCGTTGGAGTGGTCTGGGGTGGAGATGTACATCTGGGTGTCATCAGCGTACAGGTGGTAACCCACCCCAAAACCACGGATGATCTCGCCCAGCGGCTTCATATATGTGTTGAATAGGAGGGGCGAGAGGACCGACCCCTGAGGAACCCCGCATAAGAGGGGTCTCGAGGTCGACCTCTGTCCCCCTGTCAACACATATTGCGACCGACCAGAGAGGTAGGACGAGAACCACCGTAGAACGGTGCCTCCCAGCCCCAACCCAGTCAGTGCAATAGGATACCATGGTCGATGGTATCAAAAGCCGCTGAGAGGTCTAACAGGACTAGGATAGAGAAACAACCTCTATCCCGCGCCCTCCAGAGATCATCAGCCAACGCGACCAATGCCGTCTCGGTGCTGTGACCGGGTCGGAAGCCGGACTGCCGCAGGTCTAGATAATCAACTTCCTCCAGGTGTCGCGGAAACTGTTGGGCCACCACACTCTCAACAACCTTCACTAAAAAATGAAGGTTGGAGACTGGACGATAGTTCTCCAATAATGCTGGGTCCAGGGAAGGCTTCTTGAGGAGGGGCCTCACTACTGCCTCTTTCAAGATGGCAAGCAAGAACCCCTCACTCAAGGAGGCGTTCACAATCTCCTGGAGCCAGCCTCGTGTCATCTCCCAGGATGCCAGTACAAGCCAGGAGGGACACGGGTCCAATAAACATGTGGTTGCCTTAAGTCTCCTTGACAACCTGTCCATATCCGATGAGTTTGGGTCCCAATTTTAAGTCCCTTAGTCCAGCACCATCATAATTTCAACAGTCGGTAAACAAATCATCATTAAGCGAGGACTACCTGTAGACAGATTCTCCTCTCTTGCACCAGCCATAGCAAATAATTAGATTGGGGAAAGAAAAAAGAGAAAGAAAGCTAAAGACGAAGGACAAAAATAATTGATGAGGAGTAATGTTTAAGGAAAGAAAAAAGCACAACCATTTCTTCTGAAAAATTAGACTTTTTTGTTGCAGAATTCATTCATTCAAAATGTTATTTATTTTATACCTATGTGCAGGAAAAACTGCAAGCAGCCTGAGCACTGTTCTCATTCATACCTGACAATCTTTCATTTCAGCTGTTGAAAAACGTGTTTTCCAATGACAAAATGTTACTTTAAGAAGTGACACAACCCCAAATTTTCCCATTACAAATATTCAGTATCTTAAGGGGTCCAAAACAGTATATTATTAAGAAAAATACAGTTTTGTAATAGTTCTCAGTCAGTACCTCCAAGAGCTTTGCCAAAGACAAACAAATAAACCTCTTTGCAAAAACTATTTGACCTTCTGGGAGACTAAATAGGAACAAAACATGCTGTTAAGACAGTTGATTTGAGTTATGTTAGGCAACAAAATCAATTTTGACAAATCGTAAGTTGTTTACGTGAACCTACCATACAAGACATATTTCATGAAATGTTATTTTCATTTTGATATTATCATCTATCCTTCCATCTTCTCTGAGAGCACTCAATGCCTTCTTCAATAAAAAAAATAAATAGGAAAAAAATCTGAGAGGAGCAATGGAAATAAATAACTAATTCAAATGGAAAAGGAATTATTAAACAGGAAGGTTTTGAATGCAGAAAGAACATAGGCAAGTACAACTCTTGAGAAACTATTTTACTTTGGGTTTAATATCCAGACTTTAGAAGCTTGTTGAGGAGAACTTCTATTGCCTTTAATGTCTGGTCATGGTCATATGAAGTCTCTCAGCCAAGCCTCAGGCTTTTTAAGCCCTTAATGCTCATAATACCTTACACTATACTTGAAAGATAATTGTCTATCAATGAGGATCTTCCAGCCCAGAAGTAATATAGACCTAATGTTGTCCATCAGTAAGCAGTCTAGTTGCTGCATTTTATATAATTAAACATTCCAGATATTTATTCTGGGCAGCCCACATAGAGCCCACTGCAGTAGTTAAGTAATATAGGTAATTTTACAAATTTGTCCATTTGTGGAATGATTGCAGCTGGTGCACTACTGGGAATCTATGAATTGCTGTGAACCTGGGGAACAGTGAAACAACCTTCCTTCCTTCCTTTTCCTGCAATGGTGTCTGTCCTTTGAGGTAGTCCTGAAAAGAAGCAACAGCCATGAGTAGTAACATTATTGTAATGTTACAATACCAGAATATTACAATTCTGAGCTCCCTCCTCCCTTATTTTTATTCTTCTGAAAAATAAGAACCTTTTGAGAGACTTTCTCCACCCCAAGCCCTCCTTGGACTCAGGTTTCGTTTATCAGACCGTTGTCTAGGTTATGACTGTTCCTGCTATCTCCTAAGCTTATTCCCACATTCTGTTACATCTGGCCATGGAAGTCTTGAGCCAGATGGGTAATTTTCTCAGTGATTCCTCCCAAGATGTTGCTTGTTTTCCTAGACCCATTCTTCAATTGCAAGGCCTTCCTTTCCCCTAAAGAAAGTTGACCTCTTTGTGCACATTTTACATTTTTGTCTTAAGTTATGTAATGTAGTGTTAGTAAATTTATATGAAATGGGAAAAGATCCAGAGTTAAATTTAATGTTTTACATAATTTTAAGTTTTCTAAATATCAGAGTCAAGACTATATAAATACCAGTGTACCCAAATAATATAATGTACTATTTGGGTTTTATTATAATCAAATAAAGCAACATTTTAAAAAGATGGTGTTATGGCAGCAATGCCCCCTCCCTTCCCAATAGGCAACAGTGATCCAGTGAGCTAGATGAGTGGAAACAGCCCTGACTCATATTGGGAAGCTCAAATATTGGAAATTAATGAGCAATCAAGGATTCCAGGATCTGATCTACTTCAATGAAAAGGAATGAGAGAAGGCATCCAGTAGGCAAATGATTGACTTACTGGCTCGCCCACCGAATCTTCATATAAGCAGATGACAACCTTCTCTTTCTGAGACTGCTGCAAACTGTTGCTAGCTGTGCTGTTCCTTCATGGCTTCTTGAAATATGCATGATGAACACACTTTATTTTGAGGGCTACTTTTTAGTCTGGCAGTGATGATGTTGTCTGCTTTGGGTAATGAAATGTCTGCATGAAGTTCAGAGAGACCAAGGACCCCTCATTTCAACCCCGAGCTACAAATATTATCTTCTATTGTTACACTTTATTTTGAATGTGTCTGAGTCAATAATAATAGAATTAGTGTGGACATGCATTGTAGGACAGCAAATAAATGTTATCCTTGGCTTGTTGCCTTTAGAAGAATTTGAAAGATGCATACATTTGTACCATTTTACTAAGAGTATGTAGATTTTGGAAATATTACAGGCTAGAGTATAATTTTAGCTATTCTCCAACAAATGTATTTGATTTATTACTTCCTTTGTTTAACTTCATATTATGGGTGTATTATTACCACAATGACTGAAAAGTTACTTTCAGCTCTCAGTATGGTAACTATTTGGCAGTATTTTTTTGGTGTGTGTTACACAACTGAATTAAAATGGAAGTAGCACAGATTTGTCTGGGATTCTGGTAGAAATGTATGTATAGATTACAGTTCTTGTTCTTAAAATGCTCTCCATCCACACTGTGACATGCAGATATAACCTATGATGACACATTCCATGTTAATTTATTTTGTCAAGTATCTGAATTGTGTATATTTTTAGTGCCTGTTTTCTTGTAATTCACAGCAACTTGAAGGGAAAGATAAAAAACTTTCAAAATTTTTGGAGTTTCTGGCGGAAGTCACGCTGGTGCAGAGCAAACAAACAGAGCTCCGTTTAGTTTGCCTGATTTTTTGTGTTTTGTGTAGGGATCAGCAGTGTAGAGGGGAGACTTGGAGGTAACAGAGAGAAGTGTGATCTTCTGTTACAACAAGAGGAACCCCTCAGACCTGACATGAAAGAAATCAGCCTCTATGGCAGATCTGGAGACGTGACCACCTGACTGTCAAGAATTGATATGGCATGGATGAACCCAGAACTGATTAGTGATATAGAAGAAATAGAGACTTTGCTGACATGTGGGCTGACCGTAACTCCTTAAAAATATAATGTAAGGAACAAAGAAAAAGAATGAGATGGACATAAACAAGAGGATTCTAAAAAAAAACCACCATATGTGCAAATGATGGAAAAAGAACTCAAATTATTTTTTAGGGAAAATCAGAAAGAACAAACAATGCTACAAAAACTAAAGCATATATCTGGGGTTTAACAATAACCTATATGGCATGGAGAAATAAGGAGAAGAAGAAACAACAAATGGCACTCCAGACAAAAACTCAAAGAATTGGAATATACACTACAGGAAGAACCACAAAATATTAAAACTAAAGGAGAAAGAGATCTAGTGAAACATAAAATGAATTTAATGCTACAAGAAGAAATGACACAAAATCATAAAATGATGATATACTATATTCTAATATATAATATTAGAAGAGCCACTTGAGGGACCAATGTTGGAACTGTATAATGAAGCACTAGAACAAGCCAGATTACCAAATTCATTGATTGAGGCATTTATAATATTAATTCCAAAAGAGGGTACCGACAATCAGCAGATCAAAAACTATAGACCAATTTCATTACTAAATGCCGACAATAAAATATTTGTCACGGTAATAGCAGAAAGGTTCAAAAAATATTAAATGAAATTATTTCCCCAGACCAAAATGGGTTTCTTCCAAAATGACAATTAAAAAATAATACAAGAATGATAATGAATATGTTGGAATACTATGAAGCCCACCCTGAGAAACAGTGTTGATATTTGTGGACGCACAAAAAGCATTCAATAATTTAAATTGGCAGTTTCTTATTACCCAATTAACCACAATGAAATTTGGAACAAAAATGATAGGGATGATTAAGGCGATATACTCAAATCGTAAAAATAATAGTAAATGGCAAATTAACAGAGAAATTTAATATAGTCAAAGGGGTTAGACAAGGATGCCCACTATCTCCCCTTCTATTTATCTTATCATTAGAAGTATTGTTGATACAAATTAGGCAAAAATGTGAAATAAAAAGATTAAGAATTAAAAAAGAAGAATATAAAATACAGACATTTGCAGATGACCTGGTTTTCATCATAGAGGACACTTTAGAAACAGGAACAGTACTAATGCAAGAAATAGAGGAATTTGGTAAAGTGGCAGGATGAAAAATAAATAAAGATAAAACTAAGACAATAACTAAAAACCTGACACATAATCAGAAAGAGAAATTGGAGGGGAAATTGGGAATTCAGATAGTTAAGAAAGTAAAGTAACTTGGAAATGCCCCTCTGTAAAATAAGACAATTATATTAAACTACTACACCAATACAAAAAGATTTGGAAAATTGGGCCAAATTACAGTTATCATTAATTGGAAGAATTGTGATAATAAAAATGAACATTTTACTCAAAATTTTATTTCTATTCCAAACAGTACCAAAATATTAGGGTTTTTTTTTTGCGGAACTAAACACAACAATTTTAAAATTTGTTTAGCTAGGGAAGAAAAAAATTAAAACTTTTACAGGATATTAGAAGCAAGGGAGGTTTTGTTCTTCCAGGTTGGAAACTCTACCACCAAGTTGCTGCCATAACATGGCTTAAAGATTGGATAACACTTAAAAATAAAAGGATATTAACAATAGAGGGCCATGATTTACAGCTTGGCTGGCATGCATTTATCTGGGAAGGAAAGAACAAATCCCATGTATATTTGGGATCTTTGGGGGAGAATTATGAGAAACTATTACACCAGAATCCCATTGTGGCTACCAGCTATGGAAGCAATGATATATCCCAAGATATTAGATTTAATGTAGTGAGATATAAAGAGATATTGGATGGTCAAGGGAAACTTAAATCTTAACAAAGACCTAAAATCCCAAGGAATAGAAATAAACTGGTGGCCATATCTACAAATCCAGACAAGGTACAAAAAAGATTTAAAACAATATGGTTTTCAAAGAGAACAAGAAGAACTGGATAAAATATTATTGGGGACAGAAGAAAAAATGATAATTAAAGCACACAACTGTTTCTTAAAATTTTAAATGGAAGAGGAAACAATGAAAAAGACTATGATAATTTGGGCCAACATTTTTGGATATAATATTGTATTGGAACATTGGGAAAAATTATGGGAGAGAAATTATAAATTAACAATGTTGGCAGCCAAAAGGAAAACTTGTACAAAATGTTTTATCGTTGGCATATACCCCCAGCAAGATTGGACAAAATGTTTCCTAATAGGTCAGCAAACTGTTGGAGATGCAATCGTAGAGATGCAAACAAGGGACATTCTATCATATGTGGTGGACCTGCCCAAAAACTAAGAAATATTGGATGAAAATTAAAAAATGGTTAGAAGACATTACGGAACAAAAAATAGAGATGAAACCAGAACTGTTTCTACTGGCAATTATAAAGGGAAACCTAAGCAAAGACATTCAATATATCATACGCCATATAATAACCACAGCCAGAATTAGTTTTGCTCAGAATTGGAAACAAGAAAACATTCCTTTGAATGTAATGATAATAAAAAAGGGGCTCAACTGTGCAAAAATGGATTAACCATGGAATTAAAAGAAAGAGAGGAAACAGAATACTATAAGATCTGGAATAGATGGTACAATTGGCTAGAAACTAGATACAAAATTAATACATAAAGAGTACCTAGGAACATGATTCTAGGATGAGGGGATGATTTGGATGAGGGAATAAATGGGGAACTCATCAAATTTGCAGATGACACCAAGCTGGCAGGAATAGCCAACACTCCAGAAGATAGGCTTAAGATACAGAAGGATCTTGACAAACGTGAACATTGGGCACTATCTAATAAAATGAAATTCAGTGGTGAACAGAGTAAGGTTCTACATTTAGGCAACAAAAATGAAATGCACAGGTACAGTATAGGTGGTACCTTGCTCAATAGTAGTAACTGTGAAAGGGATCTTGGAGTCCTAGTGAACAACCATTTAAATATGAGCCAGCAGTGTGTAGCAGCTGCCAAAAAAGCCAACACAGTTCTAGGCTGCATAAACAGAGGGATAGAATCTAGATCACGTGAAGTGTTAATACCACTTTATAATGCCTTGGTAAGGCCACACTTGGAATACGGCATCCAGTTTTGGTTGCCACGATATAGAAAAGATGTGGAAACTTTAGAAAGAGTGCAAAGAAGAGCAACAATTATGATTAAGGGACTAGAGACTAAAACATATGAAGAACGGTTGCATGAACTGGGTATGTCTAGTTTAATGAAAAGAAGGACTAGGGGAGACATGATAGCAGTGTTCCAATATCTCAGGGGTTGCCACAAAGAAGAGGGAGTCAAGCTATTCTCCAAGGAACCTGAAGGTAGAACAAGAAGCAACAGGTGGAAACTAATCAAGGAGAGAAGTAACTTAGAACTGAGGAGAAATTTCCTGACAGTTAGAACAATTAATCAGTGGAACAGCTTGCCTCCAGAAGTTGTGAATGCCCCAACACTGCAAGTCTTTAAGAAGATGTTGGATAGCCATTTGTCTGAAATGGTATATGGTCATGATGGCGAATCTATGGCACGCATGCCACAGGTGGCACGTGGAGCCATTTGTCAGGGCACCCAAGGCTTGCCCTGTCAGCTGGCCAACGCACATGCTTCGGCCTTCTTTTGAGGCCATTGTCCAGTTTCCGGAAGTTCCGGTTTGCCTGTAGGGCTGTTTGTTCGCACTCCGGAGGCTTCAGAGAAGCTCCTGAAGCATCCGAAGGGCCTCTGGGGGAGGGGAGGGGGCTGTTTTGCCCTTCCCAGGCTCCTATAAAGCCTCTGAAGCCTGGGGAGGGCCAAGAAAGTGTGCTAAAAATGCAGGGGAAGCGCTGGTCATGCGTGCATGCATGCTGTGGTCGTACACAATCCCCCTGCTCTCCCCCTGCTTTTGGCACGTCAGCCAAAAAAGGTTCGCCATCACTGGTATTGGGCTTCCTGCCTTGGCAGGGAGTTGGACTAGATGACCTCCAAGGTTCCTTCCAACTCTGCTATTGTATTGTATTATTGTATTGTAACAATAGTAAAATGAAAAACTGTATATTCCTGTAAACATAGCAAATAATGCTAAAAGTTAAAGGTATTATGTGTGTGTCTGCGTGTGTGTGTGTATGTGTATGCACGTGAATGCGCGCGCACACACACACACACGTGTGTGTGTGTGTAATGTATAACATGTAATGTATAAAAGACCATAAAACTGAAAAATTTGTAAATAGAATGAATACCGGTATGGGAATGCTGTACAGATTGGAAGTGCTGTTTTAAAATTTAAAAAGATTGAATAAGAATTATTTTTAAAAAATCTTTCAGAATTTTTTTGTTCTTCAGGAGATGTGGAGTTAAGATAAATATGGGCCGAGCTGCTGACAGAAAAATCTTGTTTAATTTTCTATGGCATTTCCTGAAGTTTATTTCCTAGTTACCAGTGTACAATATTAGACATTTGAATGAAATACATGTATTATTAATGTTGAACACTTACCATCATTTCTCTTTTATAACATAGATGTAGCATGTGATTGGACATGAAGAGTCTTCATATATCAGTCTTGTTTTTCAAAGCTGCAGGTATTCAGTTATTAAAGGAAAAAGGAAGTATAATCTAGCTATGTTTTGTAAACACTAGTGTTATGGTCACCCTGCAGCTGATTGTGTCTGCAGTTTTTAAGACACTGTTTGCTTGTCTGGGTAATGTTCCATTTGCACTTCTTTATTCAGCAGCCAGACAGAAGATGTTGACTACTAAGACATTGTAAATAAATCAGATTCATTTGTGCAGCATGGTTTGCTTTGGATAAGAAGACCATTCTGCTTTTCCTAGCAACATGTCTTGGATTATTATGTTTTTTGCTCTACATTCATTTGACTCTTAAATAGCTGTTGGTTATGGCAGACACAATTTTAACATTACAGGACTGACTGATTCATCTTTCCAAAAAAACAGATTTCTACAGGATTTTTTTAAAAAGTGGAACCAATGTTTGACCACTATTCTTTCTAAAGATCAACAGTTTCTGTAGTAAAACTTCATTTACCAAATTAAGTCGTTAATTCATCTGCTGAATATTTGCTGTCCGACCTTGGAGATACCCAATCATTGTTGCAAATGAAGCATGTGCTTAACAAAATAGGTAAAAAGGATATATCTACCCACATGCCTTCTCTCTCTCTCATACACACACTTAATGCTTCTGTAACCCCTGATTTCATGGCTTGAATGCTAGTTTGTTTTCAGACAAACAGCCTTCCCAATTGGGTTCAAATGATACAGCCATCCTTCCCAACCATCATATAATAAAACAGTAGTTGCAGTATTTCTTGAATCTTTACATGTGGATTGGCAGCACCAGAAATTAATGTGATTGTATGTTTGAGATTTCTCTAAGAGTTTAGCCTCAATAAATGTTTTAAATCATTCTGTGCCCCCCCCCTCCCTTCTTCCTGCTTCAGCCTAGAATGAGGATCTGCTTTGTATTTTTTTGTGTTCTGAATTTAGCAAATTCATTTTAATTGAGCTCCTGGGGATTAAAATATTGTTTTACCTGCCATTAAAATGTTACAAAACCTCATACTATATAAAGTTCACTTTCTCCAGCAGGAAGCAAGATTTTATACTGGCATGTCTCTTTACTTTTCTCTCAACACTTTCAAGTTAAGATTCTGACTTCAGTCGGAATCTGAAGAAAGGGTGGAGGAAAATTACTTGTTTACATTTGGTTTCAGGCTAAAGATGGTTAGGAGAAAAGAGGCAGAATTCTTTTCTTCCAGCAATTTTTGGTAGGTTAGATCGCATAGTGGCACATTGGCATTCTTGAATATGGGCAGTGTTTGTTTTTCTGATAGTGACACTGTTTCAGTCTAGAGGTTCTTATGACCCTGTCAATTTTTTTTTTTTAAAATAAATGGCATTCCTGGGTGTTGTTGGCTGAGGATTATTTATTTCTTGGTCAGTGTTTATAAAACCACTTGGAAGTCTGCTTCCAAGTTTTGATTCCTAAAATGTTCTAAAACATCTTGGCAGTACATCTGCAAATCAATACACTTTTCACAGCAGTTATAATAGCAAGTGAATTTACTGTTGAGAGGAAGACTTTTATTTTCTCACATTCAAACTATTATGTTATAAGTGCTGAGGAAATGTGATACACTTAAAGTAAAAATAGTAGCTCAAGAGCAGAATTGCATGTCAGATGGAAAGTACGCTTATATTTACTGGGTAGATTGTCCAGAGAAGCACCAAAATATCCAGAGCTGTCCAAAAATTGATCTTCTCCAGCGAGGTTACAAATTTTGAGAATTTTAGTCCTAAGAAGCCCCCAGTGCAGAAGACTGGGGAAATTAAGATAACCACCATTATTTACCAGTCATATGAAATAAAGCTATGCAAATCCTTGGAAATGTACTAAGTTTTAACAATGCATCTTTTCTGTCTAGACTGACATGATTCCTTTGAAAGCTACTTTTGTTTTCTAGTTATTGTGCATGTATAGCCACTTTAAGTGATTTTCTTTTATCTTGCTTAACTAGATCCAATGCTCTTGCTTTCTGTGTTGAATTCAGGCAGATTTGACCAAATGATTCACCACATATATTGCTTGCTGATTCTGGATATTAGTAACCTAGCTATAATGTTATATAATTTAAAAATTAATATTTAACATGTTCAATTTTCTAACTTGTTCAATTTAGGCATAGCCTGACTCCAACCAGGTTTAAAGAGTGCACAATTAAACCAGCAACAAAAATTCAGGAAACAATAATTATGAAAGTTTAAGAGAATAAACAACAAAAATAAATAGTTTATCTAGTTAGCTGTATCCATGCACAATCTAGCAGGGACCCCATCTACTCAAATCCATAGTTTAAGAACAGGTTTTCTGAAATATCAGGTGGGAATGTTTCTGAAGGTTTTCTGAAAGAGTTTAAGGTTTTCTGATTTTTTATTTTATTTTATTCAAATTTATATCCCGCACCTTCTCCAAAAAGGACCCAGGACGGCGCACAGGAAATTTAAAACAATACAAATATAACAAAAATACAAATTTTAAAAAAAGCTATTAAACCCATGCCCTGTGCTAAAATAGTGTAAAATCCCCCTAATTAAAATCTATCTAAAAACAGTCAAGAACGGGAGGTTATGCTAGGCCGGCTTGTTGGAAAAGGTGCGTTTTAAGACGCTGGCGGAAGAGGCGGAGGTCTGAGATGGTGCACAGTTCGGAGGGCAGGTCGTTCCAAAGGGCAGGGCCCGCCCCAGAGAAGGCCCTTCCCCTGGGTGTCGCCAACCGGCATTGCCCGGCCGACGGCACATTGAGAAGGCCCTCTCTGTGGGAGCGGATCGGTCGAAGGGATGTATGGGGCAGAAGACGGTCTCGCATATAACTAGGCCCCAAGCCATGGAGAGCTTTGAAGATGGTCGTCAACACCTTGAAGCGCACCCGAAAGGCCACAGGTAGCCAGTGTAGCTCGCGCAGGAGAGGTGTTATGTGGGAATGCCTAGAGGCTCCCATAATAACCCACGTGGCTGCATTCTGGACTAACTGTAACCTTCAAGTGCACCTCAAGGGGACCCCCATGTAGAGAGCGTTACAGTAGTCAAGCCGGGACGTCATGAGTGCTTGAGTGACTGTGCGGAGGGCAGCCCGGTCCAATAAGGGGCGCAATTAGCGCATCAAGCGTACCTGATAGAACGCCCCCCTGGCCACGGCCATCACATGGTCCTCCATGGACAGCCAGAAATCCAGGAGGACACCCAAATTGCACGCCCTCTCCACGGGGGCCAATATTTCGCCCCCAATGGCCAGTGTTGGAGTTACCTGGCTGAACCGGGGTGCCGGAAACCACAGCCACTCAGTCTTGGATGGGTTGAGCTTGAGTTTTTTACTACCCATCCAAACCCGTACGGCCTCCAAACACCGGGACAGGACATCGGCGGCATCGTTGGGGTGGTGTGGGGTGGATATGTACAACTGAAATATCATAAAGATAGTGTTGTATTTTGGGAGAATCTCATTCCATATGACAGGGCTGTTACAGAGAAGACATGCTACTTGGGTTCTGCTAGGTGACATTGATATATGAAAGAGTGTGCCACCTTTCTTGGATTGAACAAATTGGACTGTAATGGTATCTGGTAGTGATCTTGGAAGACAAGGAGAAGAGCCACAGCCAGTGGAACAGTCAAGAGGCAGTTTAGCCCTCAAAAGAAATGTGAGTGTGGCAAACTTTTCAGAAGGAATTCTTCCTAGTTTCTTGGGCTATAAAGGTGATGAGGGAGAAATGTACTTTCAAATTTATCCTGTTAATATAATCTTATAATAAAGTACAATTAGTTCACCTGGGCATGCAACCTGTCTGGATTACCTCTTAATAACTAAGGGGCTACCATAAAGAGGAGAGAGTCAACTCCTTCTCCAAGACAGGACAAGAAACAATGGATAGAAATGAATCATGAAGAGAACCAGCCTAGAACTAAGGATTTCCCCCCCCCCCAACTCTTAAAACAATTAGTCAATTGAATGCTTCCAGAAGTTATTGATGCTCCACTGGAGGTTTTTAAAAAGAGATAGGACAACTGAAGATTAGTCCAAAATGGTATAGGATTTCCTGCTGGAGCAGGGAGTTGGACTACAAGATCTGATCTCCAAGGTCCAATTCTTATTCGGTTACTCTGTTATTCAAATGAAATGGGACGATTCTGTGGAAGATACGGTGTTCCTCAAATGACCAGGCACAATGCCTTGCAAAGGTGTCATATAGGACTACCAAGATATGCTCCTCATTGTCCATGGCACTAAATTATGTAATGGTTGAAGCTTTCAAGTGGTCTTGAAGGGTAGCCCATGCAGAGTACATAGCAGTTGTTAAGTTGAGAAGTACTATAAAATAATAAATATTATAACACAAAATGATGGTGATATTATCCATTCTGTCATGTCTACTTTAAAAAAAAAAAAATTGGTTGGCAAAAATATTCATAGTGAATATCTTTACTAATATTGTTTTTGATAATTGTATTTGAATTGATCTTTTAGGAAAATATTTGAATTCTCAGCTATGTTATATGTTCATAGTCTAAGATTTTATCTCAAAAGGTAAATGTTGAAAGCACAATGTCATATCCAACTTCCTGTTTTTAATGCTTTCATAAAGTGAGAATAAGATCTGATAAAATGATAATTACATCTTAGAACCGAAGGTCTTGATTTTTTTACTTTTTCCTATTAACTGCAATTTTGTTATTGTGCAGCTGCCCCATTTTACTAAATACGACTTTTGAAATGTAAATCATATCATGTTCTAAAATGCATTATTGACATCATTCAATACTGTCTTTGCATTTCAAAGGCATATGCAATCATACTTAGATCTCAACAAAATTCTAACAAATCCCTTTTAATGTGTATAATCAGTTCCTGCTAAATGGGGCTGTGTGTGTGCTTGTGTTTGTACGTGCATGCAAGTACTTGAATGTTGTAGATCTTGCCATAAATCATCTTAAAACATCTTTCTTTTCAATTTCTTAGCCTGCACAAGTGAACAGTGAAGCCCAAAGTGATCACCAGAAAAGGAATGAAGAATACCTCTGGCTGACTCTAAGCAAAATGAGCACACAAACAAGCGATAGAACCCTATGATGTCCTCCAAGCAGAGACTTAGACTAAATGTTGAACTTCTTTTTATGCATGGAACGGCTGCTATCTTCTTCACAAATACAATGGCTATAATTCTTTGTCAGGACGGTTGAGGCACTTCATCTGCACTTGCCATTTGAAATTGAGACACATCCTATTTTCCCTAGGTCTTAAAGGACCTGAGAACAGGTGGGAACTGAGGGATGTTAAATGCTGGATTGGGATAAAAAAATGGACACTCACATGTGAAGATGGAAGTAACTTGATCCCTCCAACTGCATAAACCTCTTCTGGAAAGGAAAGGTTAAGATTGGAGTCACAAGCTTTAGTGGAGAGCAGTATGCAGGAAGCTGGTTTTCAGGCCACAAATGCTTTCACAGGTAAGGATTTTGTTGTACAGAAATATAACCTTCTGATGCATTTTTTCATCAGATGTAAAGATTTGAGATATGCAAATCAAAGCCTTGAACTCTTAAAGTTTATTACAGTTGTATATCAACAGATGTTTTTATTTATATCCTTCTGATGAGGAGAATCAGATTAATATCCAACTGGAGAAGTATTATTAAATATTTCAGTTAGTTTTCATTGTGTAAGGCATGAAACATGATAGAGGATACAAAGTTTTATACAGATTCCCAGAATATTATTGTGGTGAATGTGTTTTTCAAATATCAAATGCTAGATGGCCTTGTATAAGCTGAATGCTGGTTTTGATTTAAAGGATAAAATTCATAACTTTTAAATTATGTGTTAGTTGTCATCTTTAAAGCGCTCCATGGCTCGGGACCTAGCTATTTGTGGGATCGGATCCTGCCCCATACATCCTCACGGCCGATCCGCTCCCATAGAGAGGGACTTCTCCGGGTGCCGTCCACTAGACTCTGTCAGCGGGCGACGCCCAGGGGAAGGGCCTTCTCTGTGGCGGGCCCAGCCCTCTGGAACGACCTTCCCCCCCGACATTAGAACAACCACGGACCTTCGCTCCTTCCGCCTAAAATTAAAAACACATCTTTTTCGCTTAGCCGGCCCAGGGTAGTCTCTTTTATGGTTAGGGTGAATTTTTAGAAATTAATTGGGAGATTTTAGCGCAGGGTTAACTCTTTAATTTGTTTTTATCTTATATTTATTGTTCTTATTTTTGTATTTTGTTGTTTTTATTGTTTTAATTTCCCTGTGCCCCGCCTCGAGTCCCTTCGGGGAGAGAGAGCGGGTTATAAATAAAATTATTATTATTATTATTATTATTAAATCAATTTTATTAAATTTAATATGCCTTGCTGTTGGAAAAACTGGAATAGTGCAATATATGTCTCATCAAGGAGTCTCTCAAATTTTGTCAGTTAAAGCTTTTAACCTTTACTTTTTGGTCAGAAAAGCTTGGGAAATCATGAGCAAAAGTAAGCGGTGACTCTTTAGACTCCAACAGAGGTTATTTGGAAAAACATAGTGGTCATACAATGTAACTCTAGCCAGACCAATTTTTTTTCATATGTGGGTGAACTTGGCAATTTAAATCAGTAAGTTGGATGTGGTTTGTTTCTGCTTTTTGTTTCAAGGTTTTTGGGAACCCTACAATAAAAAGAAATAAATATCATTCAGGGTTGCATTCGCTTTTTCACAGCTTGATTTAGTGAAATTATAGTAGATACCATAGTAATCTACCAAAAGGAATTTAGACACATTCTTCTAGCACTATTGTATAATTTAATGATTTGGTTGTTTCTGTTGGCAGAAATTAGAGGTGGTAGGTCGGTTGAGTTTGTCATCTTGCGAAGTTAACCGAGTGATCTGATTTTCTAAGGGTCCAATTCAAATTATTGGATTACTGTGTTATATTCCACTGAAGCTGATGAGACATTGATTTCAATACAGATTAAAGCTTCTTAAATGAATCTGAATCCTAACAATTAAAAATAATGAAGTGGACATTAATCCAACTCATGCCAAACTGTCCCACTGAAATTTTGGAATGCCTGTTATAATACTTATGTCAAAGATTGTTATAATACAATACAATACAATAGCAGAGTTGGAAGGGACCTTGGAGGTCTTCTAGTCCAACCCCCTGACTAGGCAGGAAACCCTATACAATTTCAGACAAATGGCTATCCAACATCTTCTTAAGACTTCCAGGGTTGGGGCATTTACAACTTCTGGAAGCAAGCTGTTCCACTGATTAATTGTTCTAACTGTCAAGAAATTTCTCCTCAGTTCTAAGTTGCTTTTTTCCTTGATTAGTTTCCACCCGTTGCTTCTTGTCCTGCCCTCAGGTGCTCTGGAGAATAGCTTGACTCCCTCTTCTTTGTGGCAGCCTCTGAGATATCGGAACACTGCTATCATGTCTCCCCTGGTCCTTCTCTTCATCAAACTAGACATACCCAGTTCCTGCAACCGTTCCTCATATGTTTTAGCCTCCAGTCCCCTAATCATCTTTGTTGCTCTTCTCTGCACTCTTTCTAAAGTCTCCACATCTTTTCTACATCGTGGAGACCAAAACTGTATGCAGTATTCCAAGTGTGGCCTTACCAAGGCATTATAAAGTGGTAATAACACTTCCCGTGATCTTGATTCTATCCCTCTATTTATGCAGCCTAGAACTGTGTTGGCTTTTTTTGCAGCTGCTGCAGACTGCTGGCTCATATTTAAATGGTTGTCCACTAGGATTCCAAGATCCCTCTCACAGTTGCTACTATTGAGCAAGGTACCACCTATACTGTACCTGTGCATTTTGTTTTTCTTGCCTAAATGTAGAACCTTAATTTTTTCAGAATTGAATTTCATTTTGTTAGATAGTGCCCAATGTTCAAGTTTGTCAAGATCTTTCTGTATCTTATGCCTATCTTCTGGAGTTTTGGCTTCTATAAGATTTCAGATGACACCAGCTTGGTGTCATCTGAAATCTTATAGAAGATCTTCAGCCGCAAATGTCTTCTGTATAATAGGATGTTGCCTTAAGACATTTCCAATCTTTATATGCTTCCTTCAGGACTGCAATCTGTTTCTGACCTAGGTGATTAGGAAAAGAAAATCTGAAATGTGTACAGATTGCTTATATATATGGCATATATGCGTATGCAAATAACTTGCAACATCAAAATTATCAGTGGGAGTTGATACAACTAAGATTATGCTGTGTCAGATAGAAACCATGTGAGGATGGATCTTAAAGAAAATGATTGTTGAATAGATCAAAATATTTTTTCCACATTCAGAATCTATAAAGTAATGTGTATGATTAGAGACATTTCTGACGGTTAAGCAAAATATATATTACCCAAAGTCTGTTTCTGTTTAACATGGTCCTTGACTTACAAGCACAATTGAGCCCAAAATGTTGATTGCTAAGCAAGACAATTAAGTGAGTTTTGCCACTTTCCAACCTGTCTTGCCCCACTTCTTAAGTTGTTAAGTGAATTTGCCTTCCCCACTGACTTTGCTTGTCAGAAGATCACAAAAGATTACCACATGATAATGTCACTCTTTGGAGCACCATTGTAACTTTGAATGGTCATTAAAAATGCTTGTAAATTAAGACTACCTGTACTTTCCTTCTTACAAAAACAAAATCCCAGCCTAGAAATAGAATGACAAATGATTTGGAACATATATGGAGACTAGAAGATCAAGATGTCCTTGAGTCAAGTTCCTGAAAAAAATGGAGTTGAAACCACATCCATGAAGTTTCTTTGGCAGGGTTATGGAAATGGTCCGTCATTGCCTTTTTACTGGATCTTGTATCGCCCTTTCAGCCTAACCAATTGTCTTAGAATTGTTAATCAATCCCACTTTCCAAGTACTGTCTATCTGTATTCGGTCAGCACCTACAAAGCTAATGGAAGGGTACTTCTCAATTGAAAGGATTGGCCAGTGACAACATTGCTACCCAGGGGACACCCGATTGTCAAAAGTAATGAAATCTTTGCAGAGGCTCCCTTTCATGTCCCCTTTACAAGTACTAAACACAACTGACCCTGCTTAGTTTCCAGAGTAAATCAAGGCCAGTAAGATGATGCCATCTTGAAAAGTAATATAATTTAATTTGCTTTTATATGCTTCCTCAATATAGTTTTATATTTAGGATGATTCTTAAGCTTTGTAAATTGTGATGAAGTCTCTTGGCTAAATAATAAAACTGAGGTAATTTTAAAACAAGTAGGTAAGATTATGCCTTTGTTAAGTCATACATTCAAATTATTTCTGCCATAGATCACTTCTATTTTGTGTAACATAAGATAAAGTTGTATAATATTTTGTGCTAATGGTTGTACTCTGAACTTCACATAGAGAAAATTTCAAAATAAAGAAAATAGAATTACAAATGTAACCCTTTAACTAGTGAAGCTGTGGTCTTCAGAAGTGTATTTTAAAACTACATTATTTTTATGAACTTTAGTGTTGCTTCATTATGAAAACTGCCACAATAGTTTGTATCCTTATTTTAGAGGCACAATATTTTCAAAGCTTGAGTTGAAGGCCAACAGAAAAGAATAATGAAAAAATTGCTCACCCTCATCTAAATAGCTTGCGGGAGGGAGCATAATGCTCACCAGGCAGTTTGGATTGTAACTCTAACCAGCTCTCTCCAGTATGGCTAATGATCAGAAATAACAGGTGTTGTACATAAAAAAAGGTCTATGGCAGTTTAGCATGGTTTGATTTAAAAAAAAGAATAAATGATTAATCACTGAGAATGTTTAATTTAATTATAGTAGAATATTTAGTCTTTATATATGTATATGTATGTATATATATGTGTGTGTGTGTATTGTATATATATTTATGAATATTACATGCTTAATTCAAAATCATTTTCCTTATATATCACACAAAAGTGCAAAGGAAAAACATAATACGAGTAAAACTTTCCCGCTATTGCTTCTCAGCATACTGTCTGATTTTGATGGAAAGTTTATGGTTAAAAAGCACACCCTGTGTTCTAGATACCTGGATACTTTCAGTTAAATCTTGTTCAAGTTTCCCTTTGATTAATTAACAGAGAGGGCTAAACTTTAGAAATACAAGTAGTTCTCACTTAAATTGTAAAGGATTAAAAAAAAATTGTGACATTTGATAGAAGATCAGACAATACAAGTTCTCCATGTGAGAGAGATTGTCTCGCAGTAGTACTTCATGCTTTGTATGTCAAAGGTCCCAGGTTTAATCTTTAACACCTCTTGGTTAGTCTAGAAAAGTTTCCTTCCTGAGAGGGGGAAAGCTACTGTTTGTCAGTACTGACAATACTGAGCTAGGCAGACTAACTGTATGACTCAATAGATTGGAACATCCTGTGTTCCTTTCACAACTTTGTATAAGTGCAAATCCAGCTGGCAATGCTTTAAAGCATCCAAAGATACTGTTGAGGGGACTATAATTATGAGGAGGCAATGACAGAGTGAAAAAAATGGCAGCAAATGATATAGCATAGTCTGCAAATCCCGAAGAGCTCTGCTATTATGGACCAGTCTAAAAAAGGAAGACAAAAAAAAAAAAGAGAAGATAACAGATTGGCTGTTTGTGAATAAAAAAGCGATAGGTTTCTAGAAAACTTCCAAATGTTTATGAGTTATCAGGGTAATTGTTTCAAACTGTCTGCTTTTGGTATCTTTGATAAACTCAGTGCCTGTCAGATGCAAAATAACAGTTCAAGTGTCAGCTCCTTCTGATCACTGAACAAAATGTTGTGAAAGTTTCTTTTTGCTTACAACTTTCTATACCACCCAATCCTACTAGCTTTGGATGACTTACAAAAATATACTCAGATAATATAATAATAAAACTCTAGAAAGTCTATCTGAAAACTCTGATGTAGACGATGCTTGCTTCAGATCCAGAGGTTGTTTGTTCCTTAATGTTGTGCCAGCTTGTATAACTGACAAAGAAAATAATTGCTGATGAAGGATTCAGGCAACTTTAAATCCTTCAGAATAATTTTTCCAGGGTATGTTTTCCTAAACCGGTGCTCTCCAGATGTGTCTGTTGGCTGATGAGAGTTGTTAGTCCTAAACAAATTTGAGACAATTGTTCTGGTACTTCAGAAGACTTAGGATATTATGTTCAGATGTTAAAAAGTTCTCAAACTATTATTTAAAAGCACACATGCCTGCTTTTAAATGATATTGGTTGAATGTGTGGTCCTAAGGACACAAAGCTAAACTTATGAGGAAAGTGCTGATTGAAATTCTATCACATTTTGTGGGAAATGCTTTAGAGAATTTTTTTTCTACCACAAAAGAAAGATTTGGCTGCCCTATTTGCCAATGTAAGTTTTTCTCATAGGAAATACACGAGTATCCTGATATCATTTTTTGTTATAATGGATCATGGTATGCTGCAGTTTTTTGTTGTTTACTGTGATTGTCAAATTAATTTAATCAGAGATGTCAAAAATCATAATGTTTGAAACTGATGGTCTCAGAAAAATTTATATGCAAATTTAATAGAATTAGGAAAATGTAATGTCATGATGTGCAAATCCAGTCATTGTAATTGATATGTTATGGTTTATGCTTTAATACAATATATGAATTAAACCAATGTTGGTTTACCAAACTAACTGTGGTACAACAAAATGTGGTCCTGCATAGTGTATGCACCCAGAAAAAATATGCCTTCCCAGAAAAGCCTGAGCTCCCAATTCTGGTTTATTTGAGATTAAGTTCTCTGAGTTTGGTAAAATTTATTTATGAATAAACATTTATGAAGAATGGAAGCGACTGTAAAAGGATCCCTTTCTTGGCAGAAAGATGGACATTGTTAACTCTATTATACTACAAAAACAGGTACTACTTTTTTAATAAAAGAAGATGGCAACAATAATTCACTGTGTCTGGATTTATGTGAACAGATGGTATGCGGGAAAGAACAGGGAAACTCCAGGGAAGTGTGAGCTGTCCACTGAGCCTTTTCTGGTGTTCTGGTTCTGACACTGTCCCAATGCTGCATTATCTAATTCTGCAGTATTATGAGTTAAAGAAAAAAAAACACCCTACACGTAAGTGATGGCCAGTTTTCTGGCTGCTCTGACATTTGTTTTCTCTCTCTCATTTCTCCCATATGATTTAAGGACCATTCATATAAGGAGTTTGCTAGCAAAAATGCAGAACTCAGTATTTCTTTTCCTTTAAAAAGATGAGCATAGCTACAAAGAATCTATCTTTGGAATAAACATCTGTGCACAAACGGTGCTTCTGAGACTGACATTGGTAAAAACTACTTAGAACATAGTCACTGGAACCCGGATACACTGTATGTTGGCTATGAGTGGGGGACATGGAACTTTGTAAACAGGGTAGATAGGGGCTCAGAAAAGCATGAAATATTTATTTAGGATATGAGCGATTCAGAAATTGTATGTTTATCCTGGAAGCTTAGACTATACAAACCCGTAATTTATATTGGCGGAAGATGAATATGCAGCCTGGATGTGTATTCAATCAGTGCAGAGTTAAATGGAAAAACTTGAAATTGCAAATGACGCACTCTTTCCCCCCCTCCTGCATCTTATTATATTTGAGTTGTTTATCTTGAAAGAAATGCTCTGTATATTTTGTAACAAATATTGTTTCAGTTGTCCCAGGCAAGACATTGGACAGACATGGGTCTGGCCAGTAAAACGGAATATATATATATATATATATATATATATATATATATATATATATGTATAGTTTGGTGCAATCTCCACATCAATTTATTTTAAAGAATCAATTCTGCCTAGTAATTAATATTTTCCTTGTTGAAGAAAAAACTTTTTTTTGCCAAAATGATACTCTGTCGAAAAACTTCATTTCATTTCATACATTAGTGGAAAGAATATTTATATATTTATATTTATTCAATTTATACCCCACCCTTCTCCAAGAGGACTCAGGGCGGCGCACAGGAAAATTAAAAATACATACAAAACATCATATAAAATTTTAAAAACTAATTCAATGGATCCTGTGCTAAAACCAGATTAAAATCCCCAAATTTAAAAACTATCTAAAAGTCAGATTAGGGGGCTACGCTAGGCCGGCTAGATGGAACAAATGTGTCTTTAGACACTTGCGGAAGAGGCGGAGGTCAGAGATGGTGTGAAGTTCAGGGGGTAAGTCGTTCCAAAGGGCTGGCCCTGCCACAGAGAAGGCTCTTCCCCTGGGTGTCGCCAGTCGGCATTGTCCGGCTGACGGCACCCTGAGGAGGCCCTCTCTGTGGGAGCGTATTGGTCTGAGGGATGTATGGGACAGGAGGCGGTCTCGCATATAACTAGGCCCCGAGCCATGGAGCGCTTTGAAGATGGTCGTCAAAACCTTGAAGCGCACCCGAAAGACCACAGGAAGCCAGTGCAGCTCGCGCAGGATTGGTGTTATGTGGGTGTGTCTAGGCGCTCCCGTAATCACCCACGCGGCTGCATTCTGGACTAACTGCAGCTTTCAAGTGTACCTCAAGGGAAGCCCCATGTAGAGAGCATTACAGTAGTCGAGTCGAGAGGTCATGAGGGCCTGAGTGACTGTGCGAAGGGCAGCCCGGTCCAGTAAGGGGCGCAATTGGCGCATCAGGCGTATCTGATGGAAAGCCCCCCTGGCCACGGCCGCCACATGGTCCTCCATGGACAGCCGGGAATCCAGGAGGACACCCAAATTGCACGCCCTCTCCACGGGGGCAGGTGTTTCGCCCCCAATGGCCAGAGTTGGAATAATCTGGCTGAACCGGGGTGCCGGAAGCCACAGCCATTCAGTCTTGGACGGGTTGAGCCTGAGTTTGTTACTACCCATCCAGATCCGTACGGCCTCCAAACACCGGGACATGACCTCGACGGCATCGTTGGGATGTGTGTGATTGTAGAAAATATGATTGTAAAAGTTAAAATGGATTAAGATATTGAATGATATAAGGTTATTTATTTAATATGTGTATGTGTGTGTGTTTGTAGGAGAAGAACAGGAAGGGCTGGAGAGGGCTGCAGAGTTAAACACATCATCAGCTTATAGTTACTATGTTCCCACGAGTGCTTCAAGCCCAACCCCTCCTGAATTCCATTGACTCTTATCTGGATGCCAATTTAGCGTTGAACTTTAGTTGACCAGATCCTTGTGTATAGCTATGCTTGAATAAATGTTCTCTGCTGAAACCTAACTGGTGGTTCTAATTCTTTGCGCCTGACATTTTAATATTAAATTGTTTTTCAGATCATTTGTTAATAAAGTGACACTGTTAAAAACTGAAGCCTTTTTGTTAGTGGTGGGATTCACTTACCTTCCCTACTAATTCGCAAATGTGACTGTGCGCACACCACATCTGCACATGTACACCACCTGTGCATGCACAGTGCTCACGCATTATGTCAGGACGGGTGGATGGAGCCTCCCTCAGCCACTGCTGCTAGTTCGCCCGCACTGTAGAGTACCGTCTGAATACCACCTCTGCTTTTGGTTTATCATGTGACCTTCATTTGGTTGATGGCTAGCCTTTGTGCTGATAGGGAAGAAGCAGATATTTATGCAGATAGAATATTCACTGTTTTATTTTAAATGTTCATTTTTGTTTATATTTATTTTTTAATCATTTATTAAATTAGTTTGACCTATGTTAGAGATAGACCCCACTGTCACCCCAATTTTAATCTATTAGTAATTTTACAAATAGTTGCATCCTGTGCCCTTTACAGGGAACATGGAACATATTTGAAGCATATGTAACATTCTGGCGCAAGAGTATCTGAATATACATAAATCATGTTCACAATTGATATGGAACAACAGTGAATTTATACAATAATTATAATCAGGAACCATACTGTTTGAATTGGGTAACTATGTATACTGTATGTTCTAAATAAATAAGTCCAAATCAGTTAGGAATTTTGACCTGTTCAAATAAATTAGTAATCTTTAAAGTTTTCTTTTATTTTGTTTCTATCTTTTTTCTTAGAAGCTGCTAAGAAAGATTTGCTGTATTGACAAAATTATTTGTGGCTCCTAATTATCTGTGGGATATTATTTATTTGTTTATAATTATTTGTAGCATATTGTAAACTGGATTCCTTTGGTAAATTTGTACTGATACAATTATTATACATTTCAAAAATTGTGAAAGCATATGTTTTTCATATGATAATATATTTGATGATCCTAGTGATGATCATAGACCCTATACTTTTTAAGGTAAAATTATTGTCAGGTATTGAGGATTTAACAGTTGCCAGCTGATATAGGGTTAAACTGTAAGCTGTTGTAAGGTTGTAAGCTGTAAACCGGAAGCTGATGCAATGATAATGATTCAGCAATAGTATGTCTATAAATATAGTGGACAGTAGAGGATGTCTTTCTCTCTCATCATTCTCCCATTGTGTATTGCATTTCTCTGTGTCAGTAGTGGTAAGGGCTTGATTTATCTCCACCTGTCTGAATGTCTGTGTATAGATTTGTATATATAAACCACTTGGTAATTGTATGCTGTAATTGTAAGTGTGCTGTGTTTTGCTCCTGGGGTCTCATAATAATAGTCATGCTGCCAAAACTCTGACAATTATCTCCCCCCGCCCCAGTGTTTTAGTTCTATGTCTGAAAATGAAAAAGCTTCTATTAGATACCACCAAATTTTAATTTGTCATGTACCTACAAGCATCATCTTATTTTCTATGCTAAAGTTATCAAGGTGACCATGCTGCCATTACATAAGATTTGAACCTGAGAACCTAGAAATTGGCTTGAATCAGAAAAAAATAATTAGAATTAAAGTAGATAACCCATGACCCAAAGACTCTTATGTTTCAGAGATATTTCCTTACCTAAACAAAGAAACAAAATGACAATGGAAGGGAAAAAAATAGTGGATACAGAAGTGTCTTTCCACTGCCATGGGGGTCAAGGAGAAGGTGCGAAGATGTAGTACAAGTTGGTGAGGGCTGGTGTGGCACAGATGGGAAGGGTGCATGGGAGTACATGAGTGGCTGGCGTGGCATAAGCACAGAGAGGCTGGGAGATTGCATGGATGGGCAGATTTACCCATGCCACATGACTTTCCTTCCTAGCATCCCTGTTGTTGACATTCCCTGCAAGCTTCCTACAAACACAAGGGAGCATGAGCAATCGCAGCTGACTTTTCACTGCTGGCTTCCCCATTTCCCTTTTATGTTTAGTCCCATGTGTCTGATAAATGCCATTGTAGATTAGTATATGTGACATTAAAATAGTGATGCATTTTGAATGTGTAGTTTATAATGTCTTTATTAAAAGTGTGCGATAGTTAAATTGTTAACAATGTTATACATTTCAACTGTACTTTTTGGATCTGTCCTATGACAGATGCTGAGAGAATAAGGGGGTGGTATTTGACTATTATGTAAAAGATAGAAGGAAAATAAGATAAAATGAGGTACAGAGTACATTCAGATTAAGGAGAAGAGTGAACAAAAAAATAAGAAATATGTTCTTAGGAGGTGACATTTTCACAGTATCTCTTGGAGTTGCTTGGAAACTAGAAATCATTAGGTTATGAATCGTATGATACTTATGCATTTCATTATAATATACCTTTTGAGAAAAAATTATACAGTGTCTCTTAATATAAAAAGATAGAAATATCTGCCCTGATTTAGTTTAAACTCAGTTCAAGTTGCTTATTACTTTTCTGTAATGATTACAAAGCTGTGGAAACATGAGAGGAAAGGATGCTAAGTAAAATAGTGCACTAAAGAAACCAGTAAAAGGGTGCACTAGTATTTGAAAGGGTTGGTAGTAAGAAGCATAGATATTGAATCATGGCCTAAGTCATACCTGACTGACATATTTTTTGCTCAATGATGCTGAAATCTTGAGAGATTTCTGTTCTAGTTGTACTACAACTAGCTAGAGGTAGTAAACTAGAGGTAGTAAGCTAGAGGTAGATCAACAGCTAGAGGTAGTAAAGTAGTAGTAAAAGTAGTAAAATCCACAAGATTGGAGCCCAATAAGAGACATGAACAGGGGCTTGGTTGTATGGGACATCCTGAAATTATTTTGACTTAGAACAAATATAAACATACCCAATATTAGATAAAATATCTAATTGTATAAATTGATACCTAAAATAAATACTAACTGTGTGCTAAAATGACTTGGTGTTACTGAATACTGTGCATATGATGAGAAGGATGGTTATTGTTTGTCTTCAAATTTTTCTTGAGAGAATCTCCTAAAAATATAAGACAGTTTTGATGACACAGTACAGAAGAAAAGAAAAGCCAAAAGAGGGTGTACAAGAGAAAGTCTGGATAGCCCCAGTGGAAAGTGGCAAAGCCACTTGATTTAACCCTACCCGTTAATTGATTATCATTGAGAAAATGTGTCCTCAAAGCAGACATATTTATTATTTCTATTAGAAAGAGACACACAGGTTCTTCAGACTGAAAATGCTTAATATTATACTCCTGATATACTTGGGAAAATAGCATTTTGGGTAAGATGATACTAAATTGTATTTCAGCATGAGCATTAAATATTACAACTAATTCTTTGCTGTTAGAAGCATACTGATAAGTCAACAAAAGGCTATTCTTTCTCATTCACCCCTTCTGTGAACAATTTACCATCATTAAGGATTTTGCTTACTGGGGAAGATGCTCTTTTTCAAGATTCAATTTGCAAGCTCAGTAAATCCAATATAGACTTAACGATCATACTTACGTTCTGGACTAGAGAACTGAAGAGAGGCACCTGGATCCTTCACGCTCCACAAGCATCTCTGAAATTTATTGTGGTCCTTGGAACCAGGCCATTCTCTCCGCTTCCTGTACTTAAGGGTTTAATTGGAATTCTGGGAATATTAGAGGGGGAAGGACTCAACTAGTAACAGCAGAAGTGCTTAAATATATAGTGGGTCAATTTCTAATGTGAACTGACCCTGAACAAATATTGTTAATGGAGTGTTGGGAACTGATGGCAGAAAGCTGAGAGAAAGTGGATTTGAACCTTTGCCCTTTTGATGCTATAGAGGAAATTGGTAATGCAATAAAATAACTGTTCATTTATTAATGACAGCTTAAGTTGAACTACTGTAATCCACTGCCTTCATTCTTTTCCTAAATTCTCTCAAATTTATCTTTGTTCGCAGACATGCCTAGAAAAATAAAAGGCAGTCTTGGAAAGCAAATCCTTTTACTTATTAATGTGTTTTATTAATGATATTCTGAAAGTTTGTAGAAGATGGCCATTGTTTGAATTCATAAGGATCTGGGAATTTTTTGACCAGTTAAAACGTGTTTGAAATAGAATGATTTTATTTTCAATGTCTTTACATGGACACACAGTTTTATTATCCATGTAAATGATTGCAAAGTGTTAGATAGAAGATGCAGTAAGACTTGAAGGACTTTTGGCATTTAACAAAAGGTTTTATATAGTTGATTAATATTAATAAGTTTGAAATTTTATTTTCCTGAGAGTTTTGTTTGTTCTTTTATTCTAACCTTGTTTAATCCTGATTTGAGTTAAATTGAGGGCT